>JAIOJX010000024.1:166866605-168223604 GCA_022376925.1 Tragulus kanchil
CTGTGCCGACATCCCTGTGGCCTCAGGAGGCAGAATTCCAGACCTCGGATTTCAAATAAACACGCACATCTTATCCTCTGTTAAACTCACACTGACCCTTTGCTCCCGGTGACACATCCAACAGAGCTTAAAGTCCAAGGGCACCAAAGAGCTGAAAATGTTCAAACCAATTCCAAACTGACTTCAAAGGTCTGAAAACAGAGCAAAGTGTTTGGAAAACACCTGCAGTTGCCCTGATGAGAACCATGATTTCAAATGACCTCCTCCTCAAGTGTTAGAAAGCTTCACCGTAATTTCTGTTCATGAAAAAAATAAGTATTTGTCCCATCAAGTACCTATCCATCCCTCCACAGGACTGCCCAGTCCTCAAAACTGTGCAGACCCGCATCCTTTACCCCGGCTTCTGACTCAGGCACAGTGTGGACATGAGCCTTTGGTGGAGGGGCAGTGTTTCTCGGAATCTCTCACTAAGCCTTTGATTTCCAAGCAAAACCCTCTAGTGCTGAGGACCGGGCTAGGGACTTTCTTCACCAGCAGAGGGCATCAAAGCCTGGATACAGGACAGAAATCCCGGTGCTAGGGAAAGCGTCAACTCCACGCTGGGTTAGAGGGCACGCCAGCAGGAGACTGATGAGCAGCTAATAGTGGGCTTCCTTCTCTTGTGGAACTCGGGCTCTAGGGCACACGGGCTCCATAGTTGTGGCTCCGAGGCTCTAGAGCACAGGCTCCATAGTTCTGTCTCACGGGCTTAGCTGCTCTGCAGCAGGTGGGATCTTCCTGGATCAGGGATCAAACCCGTGTCTCCTACACTGGCAGGCGAGCTCTTTACCACTGAGCTACCAGGGAAGCCCAAAGTTTTATTTCTATTCCCTCCAAAAGCATAAAGTATGGCGCCCAGAGCTCCGGTGCGGGACTCTCGCAAGCCTGGGTTTTGCCTCCAGCTCTGCCTCTTGCTGGCTGGGAGCTGGGGTACTGCCACCTCACTGGCTTCTCCCGAGACAGAGTGAACAGCACCTCCAGGGAAGTGGTGTGAGGAGGACCAGGGTGAAGGGCCTCACAGGCAATCGTCAGTGCTGGCTATCTGGATGATAAAAACGGGAGCCACCAATCCCGGCCGCATTTCTGCCGAGAACCAAGATGATCAGTATTAATTTCACTGTTCTGTGCCGACATCCCTGTGGCCTCAGGAGGCAGAATTCCAGACCTCGGATTTCAAATAAACACGCACATCTTATCCTCTGTTAAACTCACACTGACCCTTTGCTCCCGGTGACACATCCAACAGAGCTTAAAGTCCAAGGGCACCAAAGAGCTGAAAATGTTCAAACCAATTCCAAACTGACTTCAAAGGTCTGAAAACAGAGCAAAGTGTTTGGAAAACACCTGCAGTTGCCCTGATGAGAACCATGATTTCAAATGACCTCCTCCTCAAGTGTTAGAAAGCTTCACCGTAATTTCTGTTCATGAAAAAAATAAGTATTTGTCCCATCAAGTACCTATCCATCCCTCCACAGGACTGCCCAGTCCTCAAAACTGTGCAGACCCGCATCCTTTACCCCGGCTTCTGACTCAGGCACAGTGTGGACATGAGCCTTTGGTGGAGGGGCAGTGTTTCTCGGAATCTCTCACTAAGCCTTTGATTTCCAAGCAAAACCCTCTAGTGCTGAGGACCGGGCTAGGGACTTTCTTCACCAGCAGAGGGCATCAAAGCCTGGATACAGGACAGAAATCCCCGGTGCTAGGGAAAGCGTCAACTCCACGCTGGGTTAGAGGGGCACGCCAGCAGGAGACTGATGAGCAGCTAATAGTGGGCTTCCTTCACAATGCTGTTTTCTAGATGACGACGGCCAGCTGACTACAATCATTCACCAGCAAATTAAATGAGGCAAAGATGATTTTAATTTTGATTTCTTTTTCTCTCTCTCTCTTTTTTTTTTTTTGGCCACTTCTATTGGTCTTTCATTTCTCTATTTTCATCTGTCTTTGTTCTTTGGCTCCTGTGGGCCTCCCATCGCGGTGGCGTCTATTGCTGCAGAGCACCGGCTCTGGGTGCATGCGCTCCAGAGCTCCGGCTCTCGGTCATTGGACACATGGGTCCAGCCGCTCCGCGGCATGTGGGATCTTCCCAGGCCAGGGATCGAACCGGCGCCCCTTGCCCTGCAAGGTGGTGTCCTCACCCACTGGACCACCAGGGAAGCCCTAATTTTGATTTCTTTACAGTGTGCCCGTATCCCCAGATGGTCCTCTTGTCACTACTCTGAAACCAATCCATGCTGACCCAGGAGGGGGCTTCTGGTTGGTGTTTTCTGTCAGAGAGGAAGTCTGGACACGCCTCGTCTTTAACTGCAGGCATCCCCGTGTCTCCTCTGTGCCCTCTGAGGTTTGGCCAGTCTCCCTGCCAAGGACAAGACAGTGCCCCCTCCACTGACTAGGGGGAGAAGAGGGAGCCCCGATGTCTGAGGAATCCAGCCCTGATCTGAGGCAGCTCCAGGGTCCCGGGCATGGAGGCCCCGAGTCTTCTTCCCCAGGACACTGCTCTGTTTCTGGCTCCTCTTAAAGTGGCTGGACTTTCAGTCTCGGCCCCCTGGATGAGAAAGAGCTGGGGTACCGGCAGAGCAGCAGGGGAGCCCCCCAGGATCCCAAGAGAGAGGAGCTTTCGCTTTCTAGGAGTTTCTTTGAGATTCGAAAATTAAATGCATAGCATTAGAGGTTGTAGGCGGGGGTTGAGGGAGAAAAAGAAGCACCTTCAAGGTGTAGAAATACACACTGTAAGTCTCCCCTGGACCAGGGCTAAGGAAAGTTCAGTGTTCGTGTTTATGAGTGGCCTGGAAGAGAGAGCAGACGGTAAAATCCCCAGGCACGAACCACAAGAAGATCCTGAGATACGGTGCGGACAGAAAACAAAAACACTAAAAAGTAACAGAAAATGCAAAATGGAAATGCTCTCAAGTTATGATGATCTGAGTTTATTTATAGTAAAATAAGTATCATTTCAAACTCAGGAGAAAAACCTAAAACTATCCCTAAAGATAACTGACCCATGGGCTGCTAGGAAAAATTTTTATTAAAACAAAAAGTACTAAAAACCTATTAAACACAGCAATGGCGATGAAAGAACCAATACTCTTCAAATTTTATCAGTCTTTGGAGGGTCTTCCCCAATCAGTCCAAGCTTACTGCCTGAAACTCCAACCAAAAAACTTGGAAAAAATCGAGAGAAAAGGGCTTCCCTGGTGGTCCAGTGGGTGGCGTGTTGCCTTGCAAAGGGCGCCGGTTCGATCCCTGGCCTGGGAAGATCCCACATGCCGTGGAGCGGCTGGACCCGTGTGTCCAATTGTGAGTCAGAGCTCTGGAGCCCATGTGCCTGGAGCTGGGCCTCTGCCAGGAGAGAGGCCACTGCAATGGGAGGCCCGCACAGGCCAAAGAATAGAGATGGATGAAAGTAAATACATAAATAATAATAATAATAAAAGAGACCAAAATTTTTAAAAATAATCTAAAGAGTCTCCTGCCAAGGACAAGACGTGCCTCCTGACTAGGGAGAAGAGGAGCCCGATGTCTGAGGAATCCAGCCCTGATCTGAGGCAGCTCCAGGGTCCCGGGCATGGAGGCCCCGAGTCTTCTTCCCCAGGACACTGCTCTGTTTCTGGCTCCTCTTAAAGTGGCTGGACTTTCAGTCTCGGCCCCCTGGATGAGAAAGAGCTGGGGTACCGGCAGAGCAGCAGGGGAGCCCCCCAGGATCCCAAGAGAGAGGAGCTTTCGCTTTCTAGGAGTTTCTTTGAGATTCGAAAATTAAATGCATAGCATTAGAGGTTGTAGGCGGGGGTTGAGGGAGAAAAAGAAGCACCTTCAAGGTGTAGAAATACACACTGTAAGTCTCCCCTGGACCAGGGCTAAGGAAAGTTCAGTGTTCGTGTTTATGAGTGGCCTGGAAGAGAGAGCAGACGGTAAAATCCCCAGGCACGAACCACAAGAAGATCCTGAGATACGGTGCGGACAGAAAACAAAAACACTAAAAAGTAACAGAAAATGCAAAATGGAAATGCTCTCAAGTTATGATGATCTGAGTTTATTTATAGTAAAATAAGTATCATTTCAAACTCAGGAGAAAAACCTAAAACTATCCCTAAAGATAACTGACCCATGGGCTGCTGGGAAAAAATTTTTTATTAAAACAAAAAGTACTAAAAACCTATTAAACACAGCAATGGCGATGAAAGAACCAATACTCTTCAAATTTTATCAGTCTTTGGAGGGTCTTCCCCAATCAGTCCAAGCTTACTGCCTGAAACTCCAACCAAAAAACTTGGAAAAAATCGAGAGAAAAGGGCTTCCCTGGTGGTCCAGTGGGTGGCGTGTTGCCTTGCAAAGGGCGCCGGTTCGATCCCTGGCCTGGGAAGATCCCACATGCCGTGGAGCGGCTGGACCCGTGTGTCCAATTGTGAGTCAGAGCTCTGGAGCCCATGTGCCTGGAGCTGGGCCTCTGCCAGGAGAGAGGCCACTGCAATGGGAGGCCCGCACAGGCCAAAGAATAGAGATGGATGAAAGTAAATACATAAATAATAATAATAATAAAAGAGACCAAAATTTTTAAAAATAATCTAAAGAAAGTGTGAACGGGTACAAGGGATTCAGTTCAGTTCAATTCAGTCGCTCCGTCACGCCCAACTCTTTGTGACTCTTTGTGGTCCAAGGGATAGTAACCAATAAAATCAAGAGACGATGGAGTGATTATTTTAGGACTAAAAGGGCAAGGTGCTTTAGTCCAAGGAGAAAAGACAGAGCTGTCTCTTCAATGGGGCTCAGTGGTAAAAAAATGCCTGCAATGCCAGATCGACCCCTGGGAAAGGGTTGATCACGGGCACGGCCACCCACTCCAGTCCTCCTGCCTGGAGACTCCCATGGACAGAGGAGCCTGACTGGCTACCGGCCATAGTGTCGCAAAGAGTTGGAATCCAATGAAGCGACTTAGCACGCACGCACATCTATCTCTTCACAAGGAACGACTCACAGATGGCAGACACTGCTCTCTGCTCCACTATGTTCATTCATTCAATTCTCACAGCAAGCCGAAGAAGCTAGTACTGTTTTTATCACCCTCATTTTATAGATGAAGAAGCCTAAATAACTGAAGTTGTTTGCCAAGTCCTCACAAGTTAATAAATGGAGGAGTCAGAATTCAAACACACATCATCTGTCTTTGGCACCTACATACGTAACCTCTTCACTCTACAATAAATCTCTGCAGCTTAAAAGAAGAGCTTTTATTTTTTCTTTATCTTTTTTTTTTCCTTTTTTTTTTTAAGCTTTAAAAGAAGAGCTTCTAGAAACCTCATGCCTACCATTTACTGAGCATGTACCACAGTCCTAGTAATAAATGATCTGTATGTATGTTCCCATAGCAACCTCACAATACCCTGTAAAAGCAATGCCATCATGCCCATTTTGCAGATGAGAAAGTCAAGGCTGAGAGAGGTCCACTAAGTTTCCCTGTGGGGCTTTTGCCCACTGCTGATATAGAATCCCAAAGCAAGCTCATCTCACTCTTCTCACTTCGGCTATGTTCTATGTAACTTGCTATTTTGCATCCCTGTGCAGGTGGTCGGAAAGTCACTTCAGTCCGGTTCAACTCTTGCGACCCTGTGGACTATAGTCCACCAGGCTCCCCTGTCCAGGGGCTTCTCCAGGCAAGGATGGTGAAGTGGGTCGCCATGTCCTCTGCCAGGGGACAAACCCACGTCTCTCAGGTCTCCTGCATGGGCAGGTGGACTCTTGACCACGGCGCCACCGGGGAAGCTCTTCCATCCCATCTCCTCTATGGTTAAAGGAAGGACCCACCTTCCAGCTGAGGAGCAAACCTGGGGAAGCCGTGCCCCCAAGAGACAGAACAGACGGAGAATGTGCGCTGGGCCGAGACACAGGCGCAGCTAGCGAGCCGGCCAGGGGTGCCTGGCGCCATCCAGAACTTCCCGGGGCATCCACTGCCCCGCCCCACCGTGGAGCCCCCCACCGCGCCTGGACGGGGGGACAGGCCCCTATCTGTGGACGGCCTCCGCTCCGCCTGCCGCTGGGGACTGAGCAGGAGGGAGCGTCTGGGACAGCGGCAGAAGGAAACAGGGAGACGTCTTAAACGTCACAAGTACTCAGGCACCTTGCACACGGCCTCAGAGGCTGGCCTCATTCTCTAGGGCTTCTAGAGTTTTCCGCACTTCACCTTGCATGCTCAGGCACGACTTGAAACGAAAGGTACGGGGGCAAACACATGGGATGGGCTCAGCGTGCGAGGGAAGGCGACCCCCGGGGGTCCAGGCGCAGCCACTCACCATGAAGTCGGTGGCCACCCCGGAGTCGGCGTGCCTGAGGTAGACGGGGTTCACGGTGAAGGTCTGCTGCAGCTTGTACCTGTCCTTGACCCTGGGGGTTCCAAGCGGGCGTCAGCGGCCGAGCGCTCTCCGGAGGGAGCCAGGCCCTCCCGCCCGCGGGCGCCCGGCGGCCGCTCTCACCAGAAGCCGGTGCAGTCGAAGTGCACCATCATCCACTTGGAAGGATTGAACGTGAACGAGTCGGCATGCTCGACGCCCTGCAGGAAGCCCCGGAACTCGGGGCACAGGAAGGCGGTGCCGCGTGGCGGCGTCGATGTGCAGCCACAGCCCTCGCGGGCACCTGGAGGCGGACGGCACCGGCTGGGCTGGCAGAGCCGGGCCGACGCCTGCAACAGCCGCACTGTCAGTGGTTCAACTCTTGCGACCCTGTGGACTATAGTCCACCAGGCTCCCCTGTCCAGGGGCTTCTCCAGGCAAGGATGGTGGAGTGGGTCGCCATGTCCTCTGCCAGGGGACAAACCCACGTCTCTCAGGTCTCCTGCATGGGCAGGTGGACTCTTGACCGCGGCGCCACCGGGGAAGCTCTTCCATCCCGTCTCCTCTATGGTTAAAGGAAGGACCCACCTTCCAGCTGAGGAGCAAACCTGGGGAAGCCGTGCCCCCAAGAGACAGAACAGACGGAGAATGTGCGCTCGGCCGAGAGACAGGCGCAGCTAGCGGGCCGGCCAGGGGTGCCTGGCGGCATCCAGAACTTCCCGGGGCATCCACTGCCCCGCCCCACCGTGGAGCCCCCCACCGCGCCTCGACGGGGGGACAGGCCCCTATCTGTGGACGGCCTCCGCTCCGCCTGCCGCTGGGGACTGAGCAGGAGGGAGCGTCCAGGACAGCGGCAGGAGGGACCCGGGAGACGTTTTAAACAAGTACTCAGGCACCTTGCACACGGCCTCAGAGGCTGGCCTCATTCTCTAGGGCTTCTAGAGTTTTCCGCACTTCACCTTGCATGCTCAGGCACGACTTGAAACGAAAGGTACGGGGGCAAACACATGGGATGGGCTCAGCGTGCGAGGGAAGGCGACCCCCGGGGGTCCAGGCGCAGCCACTCACCATGAAGTCGGTGGCCACCCCGGAGTCGGCGTGCCTGAGGTAGACGGGGTTCACGGTGAAGGTCTGCTGCAGCTTGTACCTGTCCTTGACCCTGGGGGTTCCAAGCGGGCGTCAGCGGCCGAGCGCTCTCCGGAGGGAGCCAGGCCCTCCCGCCCGCGGGCGCCCGGCGGCCGCTCTCACCAGAAGCCGGTGCAGTCGAAGTGCACCATCATCCACTTGGAAGGATTGA
Organism: Tragulus kanchil; assembly: GCA_022376925.1. Lineage (NCBI taxonomy): Eukaryota > Metazoa > Chordata > Mammalia > Artiodactyla > Tragulidae > Tragulus > Tragulus kanchil. The sequence goes on from JAIOJX010000024.1 coordinate 166,874,262, forward strand.
ACGTGAACGAGTCGGCATGCTCGACGCCCTGCAGGAAGCCCCGGAACTCGGGGCACAGGAAGGCGGTGCCCGCGTAGGCGGCGTCGATGTGCAGCCACAGCCCCTCGCGGGCACCTAGGAGGCGGACGGCACCGGCTGGGCTGGCAGAGCCGGGCCAGGGAGCTGTCCCTCGCCCGCTGCACAGCCGCAAGGGCAGGGCTCGGAGAGGGTGCCGGGGGCCGAGGCAGGTGGGCGAGGCGCGGGGCTCAGGGAGGCGCGACCACCCGATGGGGAAGGCTCACAGCCTCCCCCTGGCCTCTCTCTCACTGGCCAGAGGGGCGACACCCTCCCGCCTCCACTCAGAGCCTTCTGGAACAGACACCAGCGTCCCGCCAGCCCAGGGCACCAGGCTAATGCATCCAATACAAATGGTAAGCGAGGGAGGGTCTCTCTTTCCTAGGGGGCTTCTCACTTGAGAATCTTGAACGATCCCGTTCAGGTGTCTTTTCTGCCTTTACTTCCTCACCCCAACCCCGAGCTGTCCCTTACCCTTTCCATTTTCTTAGCATAGACTAGAAGCCATGACACTACATCTCATTCATCCTGTGTCTGGATACACCTTGCTTTAAGCAGATTTCAACACCCAAGGGAGAGGCTGGGAGACCTGACATCCTCTTGCCGCAGCCTCTGATGCGAGGGAGGGCAGGGGGTCCCACTGCCGGGAGCCGCGGGGACCTGGCTGCCTGGGGCAAGGCCCTCGTGACCTCTGGTGGCTCCCCGACACCCACTGCATAAGCCAAGGAGGACAGGAGAAATCCACTGAGCCGGCTGCAGGCTCTTGCTGTAGGAAATACGTTAAAACTCATCGCTGGTCTTCCTAGCCGGGGCGGACACTTACAGATGGGGCCTAGCTCCGACAGGCAGTCAAAGGCACAGACCCCCGTGGTGCCCAGGGTCGCACAGACCTGGAGGGAAACAGAGGCAGTCAACGTGAGAAGGGGGGCTCGTGGGACACAGTCAGCCTGAAAAAAGATGTCATCACAGACATTATCTACCCCATCCATCCCACCAGCCTGGGACATTTCACACTGGTTTTTAACATGACCCACGGTGAGAAATAGAGGGCTTCCCTGGTAGCTCAGTTGGTAAAGAATCTGCTTGCGATGCAGGAGACCTGGGTTTGATCCCTGGGTTGGGAAAATCCCCTAGAGAAGCAAATGGCAACCCATGCCAGGATTCCTGCCGGGAGAATCCTAAGGACAGAGGAGCCGAGTGGGCTTCAGCCCGTGGGGTCGCAAGAGCTGGACTTAACTCAGAAACTAACCACCAGCACCACAGCAAGAAATACGATTTATAGAACCACCTGGGACCTCCACACAGTTGTACCTGAAGTAACAGCTTCACTGAACAGTGCACATTCTCAACATAGGAAAGTACTCTCATACTTCCCAGTCTATTTCTTTTTTTCTTTGGGCCTCTTTTATTGGTTATTTATTTATTTATTTTCATCCATCTTTATTCTCTGGCCTGCGTTGGCTTCCCCTTGCAGTGGCCTCTCTCACTGCAGAGCGCCGGCTCTGGGCGCATGTGCTCCAGAGCTCTGGCTCGGTCATTGGACCCATGGGTCCAGCTGCTCCGCGGCTCGTGGGATCTTCCCAGGCCAGGGATCGAACCGGCGCCCCTTGCACTGCAAGGCGGTGTCCTTACCCACAGGACCACCAGGGAAATTAAAATTTTTAAAAATTTTAATGTTGACTAAAACCCACAACATTTATTTCCTAACACACCAACTCATACTTTGTAAAACAATGTATTTGAGGACCTTTCAGCTCTTGTTTGCAGCCTGTTACTTCCCTGAATTCTGCCAAAATTCCTTCCTCGCCTCCCAGCTGTACTGTTCGAGGCACGAGATCTGACTTACAAAGACAGGCACCAGGCCCTGCTCCCTGTCCTCCTCGATGGCCTTCTGAAGAGCTTCCCCTCGGAGCGAGAAGTTGTCATCCACGGGCAGAAATTTCATCTTGACCAGAGAAATCAGACCAGCCTTTTCCACCGAGGAGTGGGCCTAAAAGGACCACAGGAAATGGTCACCTGGGAATAAGCACTCCCAGATACGGCGGAAACCAAAGGGAAGCAATTGCAATATTTGCCGTGGCTTCCCCCAGCAAGCTCAGGTCTATAGGAAACTCATTCAAGGATTAAGACTCCAGAAGCCAAGCCCTGCCTGGAGGTTTGGCCAGTGCTGGGCAACTCACCTGGTCAGACGCATAGGCGATGAGGCGGGCATTCAGGGAGGACTCATCCGCCGTGGGCTCAGCAGCTTTCATTTCCAGAATTTTGTTCTTCCTTGCCGCCAGCAGCGCTATCAAGGTGGCCTCACTGACTGTGCTCTGCAGTGGAAGAAGGACTCTGAGTGGTCGCCTCTCCGTGTAGTCGCCCATCCAAGTACTAACCAGGCCCGACCCTGCTTAGCTTCCGGCGGCAATGCAGGAGACTCAAGTTCGCTCGGGGGCTGGGAAGATCCCCTGAAGAAGGAGACAGCAACGCACTCCAGTGTGTTTCTTGCCCACAGAGGAGCCTGGGGGCCTGCGGTTCATAGGGTTGTAAAGAGTTGGAGACGATGCAGCAACTAAACAACAACAGAGTGGGCCTATCATTATCTAAAAAAGGATTAGGTAGGATTTGTTCTGGCCGTGATTGGGGGGTCCTGGGGGCCACCTCAGCAACTCCACAAGAAGCTTCATGGTTTCCTGTCATTCATTTGCTCAGTCTTTGGTGTCCTTGCTTCTTGAAATCTTCAGGTGACCAACTGCTGATCAGTCCCTGCTGTGAGCCTGGCAGGCCGAGACACAGAGAGTGGGGCAGACCAGAGCCCACAAGCTATTTAGTGGCTGAAAGTTACTCCACAGTAAGGAAGCCAGCAAAATAGCAATACTACAATCATATCACCTTCTATGCATACAGAGAATTTACAGATCTTAGTCTACAAAGCACTTTCTGCCTGCCTATCTGCTCCTCATCAAACCCCTAACAGTAATTCAGGTCTCTTCCCAGCCACTCGTGCTGAAGAAGCTGAAGTTGAACGGTTCTATGAAGACCTACGAGATCTTCTAGAACTAACACCGGAAAAAGATATCCTTTTCATCTTTGGGGACTGGAATACAAAAGTAGGAAGTCATCAAATACCTGGAGTAACAGGCCAGTTTGGCCTTGGAGCACAAAATGAAGCAGGGCTAAGGGTAGCAGAGTTTTTCCAAGAGAATACACTGGTCATAGCCAACACACTCTCCCAACACAAGAGATGACTATCACCAGCTATCAATACTGAAATCAGATCAGTTAGACTGACTAGAGACTAGAGATCTCTACAAGAAAATCAGAAACACCAAGGGAAAATTTCATGCAAAGATAGGCACAATAAAGGACAGAAACAGTATGAACTTGACAGAAGCAGAAGAGATTGAGAAGAGGTGGTCAAAGTGATGATGCTGTTAAAGTGCTGCACTCAAAAGGCCAGCAAATTTGGGAAACTCAGCAGTGGTCTCAGGAGTGGAAAAGGTCAGTTTTCATTCCAATCGCAAAGAATGTTCAGACTAATGCACCATTGCACTCATTTCACACTCTAGCAAAGTAATGATTAAAATCCTCCAAATGAAGCTTTAACAGCATGTGAAGAGAAAATCCTGTACAAACTGGATTTAGAAAAGGCAGAGGAACCAGAGATCAAATTGCCACTGTCTACTGGATCATAGGAAGAGCAAGGGAATTCCAGAAAAACATCTACTTCTTCTTCATGGACTATGTTAAAGCCTTTGACTGTATAGATCACAACAAACTGTGGAAAATTCTTAAAGAGATGGGAATATCAAACCACCTTACCTGCCTCCTGTGAAACCTGTATACAGGTCAGGAAGCAACAGCAAGAACCAGACGTGGAACAACGGACTGCTTCCAAACTGGGAAAGGAGTACATCAAGGCTATATATTGTCACCCTGATTATTTAATTTATATGCAGAGGACATCATGCAAAATGGCAATCTGGATGAAGCAGAAACTGGAATCAAGATTGCCAGGAGAAATATCAATAACCTCAGATATGCAGATGACACCACCCTTATGGCAGAAAGTGAAGAGGAACTGAACAGCCTCCTGATGAAGGTGAAAGAGGAAAGTGAAAAAACTGGCCTCAAACTCCACATTCAAAAAACTAAGATAATGGCATCTGGTCCCATTATTTCATGGCAAACAGATGGGCACAGAGTAGAAACAGTGACAGATTTTATTTTCATAGGCTCCAAAATCATTATAGTTCCAAAAATGGCAAACAGATGGGCACAGAGTAGAAATCAGATCAGTCACTGGTCATAGCCAACACACTCTCCCAACACAAGAGATGACTATCACCAGCTATCAATACTGAAATCAGATCAGTTAGACTGACTAGAGACTAGAGATCTCTACAAGAAAATCAGAAACACCAAGGGAAAATTTCATGCAAAGATAGGCACAATAAAGGACAGAAACAGTATGAACTTGACAGAAGCAGAAGAGATTGAGAAGAGGTGGTCAAAGTGATGATGCTGTTAAAGTGCTGCACTCAAAAGGCCAGCAAATTTGGGAAACTCAGCAGTGGTCTCAGGAGTGGAAAAGGTCAGTTTTCATTCCAATCGCAAAGAATGTTCAGACTAATGCACCATTGCACTCATTTCACACTCTAGCAAAGTAATGATTAAAATCCTCCAAATGAAGCTTTAACAGCATGTGAAGAGAAAATCCTGTACAAACTGGATTTAGAAAAGGCAGAGGAACCAGAGATCAAATTGCCACTGTCTACTGGATCATAGGAAGAGCAAGGGAATTCCAGAAAAACATCTACTTCTTCTTCATGGACTATGTTAAAGCCTTTGACTGTATGGATCACAACAAACTGTGGAAAATTCTTAAAGAGATGGGAATATCAAACCACCTTACCTGCCTCCTGTGAAACCTGTATACAGGTCAGGAAGCAACAGCAAGAACCAGACGTGGAACAACGGACTGCTTCCAAACTGGGAAAGGAGTACATCAAGGCTATATATTGTCACCCTGATTATTTAATTTATATGCAGAGGACATCATGTAAAATGGCAATCTGGATGAAGCAGAAACTGGAATCAAGATTGCCAGGAGAAATATCAATAACCTCAGATATGCAGATGACACCACCCTTATGGCAGAAAGTGAAGAGGAACTGAACAGCCTCCTGATGAAGGTGAAAGAGGAAAGTGAAAAAACTGGCCTCAAACTCCACATTCAAAAAACTAAGATAATGGCATCTGGTCCCATTATTTCATGGCAAACAGATGGGCACAGAGTAGAAACAGTGACAGATTTTATTTTCATAGGCTCCAAAATCACTGTGGATAGTGACTGCAGCCATGAAATTAAAAGATGCTTGCTCCTTAGAAGAAAAGCTATGACAAACCTTGACAGTGTATTAAAAAGCAGAGACATCACTTTGCCAACAAAAGTTCATATAGTCAAAGCTGTGGTTTTCCCAGTAGTCATGTATGGATGTGAGTGTTGGACCATAAAGGTTGAGTGCTGAAGAAGTGATGCCTTTGAACTGTGGTGTTTGAGAAGACTCTTGAGAGTCCCTTGGACAGCAAGGAGCTCAAAGCAGTCAGTCCTAAAGGAAATCAGCCCCGAATATTCATTGAAAGAACTGAGGCTGAATCTGAAGCTCCAATACTTTGACCATCTGATGCAAAGAGATGACTCTTTAGAAAAGACCCTGATGGGCTTCCCCTGGTGGTCCAGTGGGTGAGGACACCGCCTTGCAGTGCAAGGGGCGCTGGTTCGAGCCCTGGCCTGGGAAGATCCCACGTGCCGCGGAGCAGCTGGACCCATGTGTCCAATGACCGAGCCGGAGCTCTGGCGCGCATGCGCCCAGAGCCGGCGCTCAGCGACGACAGAGGCCACCGCGATGGGAGGCCCACACGGGCCAAAGAAAAAAGACGGATGAAAATAGAGAAATGAAAGACCAATCGAAGTGGCCCTCCTGCTCCCCTCCCTCCCCAACCCGACCCCCACCCAAAACAAATAAATAAATAAATCTTTAGAAAAGACCCTGATACTGAGGGAAAACAGAAGGCAGAAGGAGGGAACAACAGAGGACGAGATGGCTGGGTGGCATCACTGAGTCAGTGAGACAGGAGTTTGAGCAGGCTCCAGGAGACGTGGAGGACAGGGGAGCCTGGCGGCTGGAGGCCACGGAATCGCAGAGTCGGACACGACTGAGCGACTGAACTGACCTGAGCCCTGCGGCACTTGCAGCTCCCGTCCACAGAGGAGAACAGTGGCGCTCAGGGTGATGACAGGACTAAGCCCAGGTCATGGATACAGGAAAAAGCACCATCTGGATTGAGACAGGCCTGGGGTTTGAATCCCCATTCTTCCACTTACCAGCTGCATGACCGGAGCAAGTTTTTAACCTCTCTGAGCTGCAGCGCTCTTGCTTCAAACACCAGGGATGCTACTATTCACCTACGGGGGTTCTGAGATCATTTGATGAAAAGCAAGGTCATGCCCAGCAGACATTATGTTTTTCCAGATATAATGTCTGAAGCTGTAAATATCTAACAACCCGGAAGATCCATAACACGCAGTAATTTGTCTTCCTCGTGAGGCCCAGATTTTAATCCTAGAGCAAGACTGGAAGGAGAAGGGACTCCCTGGTGGTCCAGTGACTAACAATCCACCTACCAATGCAGGGGAAACAGGTCTAATTTCTGGTCCAGGAAGATTCCAGCTAAGCCCACGCAGCAAAACGACTGAAGTCCACATACCCAGACCCCTTGCTGCAGAGCAAGGGGAGCCACCGCAGCGAGAATTCCAAGCAGTGCAGCTAGAATGTCGCCCCTGCTCACCACAACTTCACTGCGCAGCAATGAAGACCCAGCACAGCCAAGCATTTATAAATACATAAACAATGAAAAAAAACTGGACTGAGAGAGGGAGGTACCTCGCTACCAAATGGGCCCAGAAAACATGCCAGTTCTCATCTGAGGACAGCACGACTATTTTTACCTAATAGAAGAATTCACTGAATCCTCACATCCACTCTTTGAGGGAATTATAATTAGCATCATTAATACGTCTCTATCTTCTAACATAAAATCAAGAAAAGTACACATTACAGAAGAATTGAAGATTATGGGGGGTCCTCAATGCTCTCACAGTCAAACCCTCCTGAGTGTCCAGGGTTTATAGATGCAAAAGTACCTAGCAACGTGCGCGGTCTATGGGAGGCACTCGGCAAGCTCCACTCTACTGCCCTGCTCTTAACCAAAAAATCAACAAGAAAAATTTTTTTTGAAGAACCATCATTTGACAGATATTCAAAAGACAGGACTATAGGGTAAGATCAATTGATCTGATTGGTAATTTCTCTCACTGCCAAGGATCTCCGGGACTTATGAGGGTGGGAAGGACGTCTCCACTTGCCTTCTCTTTCCGGCTCACCATAAAGTGCAACGCGGCACAAGAGAGAGGCGCTGTCAGATTACAAACCAAGAAACTTGAACAGAGTGATCCCAGAAATGGGATCCTGTGCTGACATTCGGTGAGTGTGTCCTAAATCGTTTCAGCTGTGCTCGACTCTTTGCCAGCCTATGGACTGTAGCCACCAGGCTCCTCTGTCCATGGGAGTCTCCAGGCAAGAAGACTGGAGTGGGTTGCCATGCCCGCCGCCAGGGGATCTTTCCCACCCAGGAATTGAACCTGCGTCTCCTGCATTGTCAGGCAGGTTCTTTACCACTAGCGCCACCTGGGAAGTCCCACCGACATTTTAATTGTTTCCAAAAAAAAGCTAAAAGAAGAGCGGAGACCGAAGTGGCTGCATTTAAAGGACCGCGGTGGGTGGGTGGGCTGCTCAGGACGTGACGGGGGTGGCAGTGAGGGTGGCGATGCGTGTGACGAGGCGGAAACTCCATGGAGGATAGGAGAACCGCCCCAGCAAGCCTGGATTATCTGTGCTCCTCGGCCCCCTGCTCGCGGGGCGTGGCCGGCGGAGCACCTGCAGGACGCCCCCGCCGCGGCTGCCGGGGTGGTGGTGCAGGAAGTGCTCCGGGAGCCCGAGCATCTTGGCCAGCCAGTCCATGATGTTCATCTCCAGCTCCGTGCACGCCGGGCTGGAAGCCTGCAAGAGGGGAAGCAGCGTCATCTGGAGCGCCCCCAGGGCCCCAAGACGCCCCCACCAGTCCCCAGACACATCCGTCTCTGCCTTGAGCCGCCCCCGCCTACTCTGTCTTGCCCCCGGAAAAGAGAGAAGGGGGCGCTTTCAGGCCCTGCTCCCCATCCCCACCCCATCCTCTGCCAGACTAAAAAGGGGAAGGAAAATGGGGCTTTGGGTCAGGTCGTCCTCAGTGAGGTGAATTCTTCTGTGACTCCAAAGCCTTACAGACACACAGCCCCAGAAATGGTTGCTTCCATTTGGCTCCCCAGTCTCTAAAACACTCAGCTGAAAAGCATTCTAAAGGCCAGGGGGGCGTTTTAGGACTAAGAAACAAACCACCTCCTCCTGGAAAAGAGAGCAGCGCTCCCACGCCCACGCACGCACCGCCTAACAGTGCAGGCTTCACATGCAGAGCTGTGCTAGGTGGCTTCCGCCACGACTGAACGCTGATGGATGTGTAAGGGCTTATTAAGGGAAGTCTGGGGGCATATCCCTAACCCTTCCATGACAAGAGCACAGGGGAAGTTATGCCCAGAGGCACCAAAATGCTTAGAGAATGTCACCAACTCCGGTCATAAGCAGATGCCAACCCAGATCTCATCTCTGTCTCAATGAGCTGTGAGGGCTCCAGGAGATACGTTTCTTAAGCCTTAATTTCATCATCGGCGCCGACAAAACAGGGCCAATACCCACAGTTCCACAGGATTAAAGAGTAAGAGTGAGGTGATTTATATAAAGCTCAAAGAATGTAGCCACTGTTCATATTTAACTTGAAACCCCGTTCAGAGGCCAGGACAGAATCCATCTCTCCCGGGACGGCCCTCCCCTGCCACGCCCCCTTTGCCACGGGTACTCACCCAGGTGAACCCCAAGCAGTTGATGGCGTCCGCCAGCATGTCCCCCAGCAGGGACGGCCAGGAGGTGAGGGCCGGGTAGTAGGCGTGCATGTGCGGGCTCTGCCAGTGCACCACCTGGAGGCGGAGCCGGTGAACAGGCGGCGCCCGGAGGCAGGGCGCGGAGGATTTGCTCCCCCGGAGACCCTCCCTGGCCGGGGAAGCTCCCCTCTAGAGACCGGCCGACACTTCTAAGACACACAAGCAAGTGCCACAAATCCATACGAATAAGACACGGTCACAGTGTGCTTGCCGCCACGTCGCTCACATTCTAAGCCCGTGCATCCGGAGCGTCTGCGCACACGCCCAGGCCGGAGGGGAAGGCGCCACGCGGAAACGCCACGGGCATCGGGGCTGCGGAGTCGTGCTCTCAGCAGTAGTCGCCTGTGCTCAGCCCGCCCCACCGCCACCCAGTAACCGCAGGGAGCGGAGGCTGCGCTCCGGAGCAGGCGGCGGCGTGTCCCACCCAGTCACCTGCCAAAGCCTCCCACGCTCCCCGGGCCCGCGGCTCCGCAGAGGTCCGTGCGCACGGGTTCCGGCTGCGCTGGGCTTCCCAGTGGAGCCGACAGAGGCGGCCGGGAACGGACGTGCCGGCCCAACAGCACGGGACCCTGCCTCCAGGCGAACCGTCGAGCGGACAATTAGACTCACCGGACGAAAGGCGGAGCCGGTGGACAGGAACGTCCACCTGCAACAACTCTTGGGAAACATTTTCAGCGGCTCATTGGGCCTCGCTGGCTCGATCCACTGTTCTACCAACATGCCCCGTTCGTAGCTAGGAGCGAGGCTGTGTTCCCCAAAGGGAGCAGCTTCTCCTACGGACAGGACCTTCCCCCTTCCCGAGCCTGTTCATTCTCAGAAAGCTTCTGAAAGTGCATTTCTGCCATGATCCCTTCCCGAGTCCCCAGCCCACTTTGATCCCTTCCCCAAGCCCATGAAATGGTCTCATTCTAGGTACTTCACCCTCTGAGAACCCATGAAATAACATGTTAGTATCGTACCAAGTTATTTCATGTGCACAAATCCCTTTCTTCAAGAGCAAGGTCAGAGTATAGTAGAAGGAGCCCACGACTTAGACCCAGGACACAGGTTCCGGTCCTGCCCCGGCCGGCGCAGCAAGCCGTGTCACCTTGTGGATTTACTGTGATCATTTACTAATGATCTGAAGCATCCAGGTCCCGTGTCTGTATGGGTCTCTTTCAAGATTCATTCTTCATTTTTCGTTCTTAAAGGGATCCCAAACTTTCCATCCAATTACACCCTCATAAAACCAGAATCCCCTTGAGTACCTCTCTCTCAACCTCGGTTTCTCACCATAAAATACATTCTGTTCCCTGGGATTGCTATGTGAATCAGGCTGGAAGGAAACCTGTAAAATGTCGAGCACTCGTGTTACTGTTAAAGCTAGCCATGTGGGGATAAACACATCACATCCTGACTCAGCTCTCAGGGAACCAGACCTCTTCCTCTGAATTTCATCAGACAGAAAGCATCACAGGTAATAACAGTACCTTCCACTTTCTATGCTTTATCTTACTCAATTCTCAGAACACTTTTATTGGGGAGGTTCTACTGTTATCCCCTGTTCTACAGGTGACAACTGGGGCTGGCAGAGAGAGGCAGCACCCCCGCAATTACATACACCTGGTCGGGACAGGTGGCGGAAGCCAGGGCTGCCCGGCTCCCCAGCCCAGCACCTACGCAGGGCTGCACGCTGCATTCTCCCCCTGCTCGCCCCGCCCTCCCTCACAAAGAGTAGGTGGGGTTTCTCTAGCCATGGCTGGAATTAAAGCAAAAAGACCATTTTTCTTCTCGTGTCTAGGAGGTGGCGTGGAGGGGACAATTCATCCAGTTCTCAATGAAGTGCTGACCGAACGAGAAAGCAAGGGGCCAACTGCTTTCAGGCCAGAATCCGGTGCAGCCTGAGAGATGAGATGAAAGATTGCGTCCTCATTATCAGGGTGCTTAGTGACAGTATTTTGGAAACCCCAGAGAGGGGCTTCCACCTCTTGGCCTTATCAAGAGGCCATTTTCTGTTCTAATAAGATACAAGAGATCAGATAAGCGGGAAGAATGCTTATCAAAACAGACAGGCCTCTCTGTCCAGCAATGAGCCTCTTTAACCACACTTCCAGCAACTGCTGGAATTTCTTTCGGTCAAATGAATCAGCTCATTTCCACCTCTTCTGACAGTTGCTTTCAGTCTCGCTAGCAAATTACGGTTGGGCCCTCCACAGATGACATTTTATAGAATGAATCCAGGAGATAATCTTATCAGGAAGCTAGCTAGTCTCTCGGGTGAAGCTTTACTGATACAGACATTTTCAAAAGATGCTTGTGAAATAGGCTGACCGGTCAGAGAGGCGCATTCAGCTTTGTACAAATGTGCCATCGCTTTCTGTGTTCGAGAAACCTCTGACCCCTGCCTCCAGGCGGACTTCTGTCACATCGAAGTCCAGAGCTTTCTGGGGATGACGGAAGCAAGGGCCAAGTCGTGCTGGGGAAGGGGGGCTGGACACGCGGCGTGCGGGACGCCCGCGCCCCAGGCTGGGAAGACGGCGAACCTCTCTGAGAGCCCGTCTCCTCCTCAGTGAAACAGGGACCCCAGGGCCACGCGGGCATAAAGCAGCCGGTCTAGAGTGCGGCGGGCCGGTGTCCGGCACGGGGCCTGGAGCCAACCCAGGGCAGCCCCGGGGGGAGGCGCGTGCAAGTGCAGCGGGGGGCGGGGGCACGGCGCCTCCCCGGGGCTCGGGGACCCCGTCACAGCCACTGTGGCGCTGGCGCACGCCAGCCGCGGTCAGGCCCCAGCCCCGTGACCAGGCTGTGCCCCTGGTCACCAAGAGCGTGGACGACTCCGGCCAAGGTCCTTCCTCCCCCTGAAGGCCTGCCTTGGTCAGGGAGGACACAGTTCCCACTTCACGAGGCGACAGAAGGGGGCTGGCTGGGACTCACGCGGCTTCCCAGCCCCCAGACGGCCCGTCAGGCTGCCCTCGGGGAGGGGCGTTCTTGACTCCCGTGCTTCCCTGCAGCCAGTCTCGGGGCTCCATAGGAGCGTCCCTGGCTCTCCCGCGGGGCCGCCAGGGCCGCCGCCAGCTCCCCGCCCCCCTGCACCCCACAGCCGTCCTTTCCCCGGGGCCCAATGTCCACCACTCACTCAGCCATCAGAGCTCCCCTCGGTCAGACACGCCCTGGGGTACAGTGCTTCCTCCCTTCTGCTCCCCCTGGCTTCAGAAACCCATTTCAGTCCAAGCCCAGGCCCTCCGCGAGCCCAGAAGAGAGGCTGGGAGGCGGGTGGCGCAGGGGCTGAGGGCGCGCCCCAGGTCTCCCCAAGGCAGGCTTCCCAGGCCCGCCTCACCCCCCATCCAGAATCCCCCTGCTGCGGCGCCTCACCCCAGGCATGATGATGCGTTCAATGTCGGCAAAGATGCTGTCCCAGCTGTCGGGCTCCTGGGGCGCGCTCTCCGGCAGCTGGGCCCGCAGGTAGCCGGGCCGCACGTCCGGGGTCACCCGCCGCTCCCGCACGGTGGTCAGGTACTGGCAGATGTAATCCACCATCTGCTTTCCTGCAAGGGGGGCAGAGGACCCGGCCTCGTGGGCCCTGAGGGGGCCTGGCCTAAGCGGGCCTGGCGCCCTCGGGTCGGGGCCGGGAGACATGGTGAGGAAGGAGAGGGCTTCCTGAGCAGAGGGGGCGAGGTCTGACGCCCAGGGCACGGCTGGCCCTCCATTAAAAAATGTAAAAGTGTGCTAAAGAGTGAATGACTGTATACATAGACAACAGGGAAAATTTCCAAGGCATCAACTCTAAAACCAAGGTTAAAGACAGTGAGAGTTCCTCACCCAGTTGTGTCCAATTCTGAGACCCTACGGACTGCAGCCCGCCAGGCGCCTCCGTTCCTGCAACTCTCTAGGCCAGAATATGGGAGAGGGCTCCTGTTTCACCAACATGTTTCTGTCTCCTCCCTTCCCTTCTCTGTGGGCTTCCCCGGTGGCTCAAACAGTAAAGAATCCCAGGGAGGCCTGGGTTCCATCCCTGGCTTGGGAAGATAACCTGGAGAAGGGAGCAGCGACCCACGTCCGCAGTCCTCCCTGGAGAATTCCTGCACTCGCCCACGGGGTCGCAAAGAGTCGGACCCAGCTGAGCGACTTTCCCTTTCCCTTCTCCATACCGATCGTGAACAGCTCTGCCACCTTTCTTTTTCTTCTTAAAAACAAAGCATCTATTTATTAATCACCTTACAGGTTCAGTGAAACATTGTAGCTCTTTCTAACCAGAAATCACACACACACACACACACACACATCCTATACTCTTTGTTGGCACAGAGGGCAAGCTCTCGCACCAGGTTCTGATGAAAGATTTAAAAATTCTATTCACCATTTTCATCGGACCAGCAATTCCTCACATTTTTGGACCTGTGAACACTTTTGAGAATCTGATTAAAATTGTCAACTTATACACACAATTTTGCATATTATTTCTGAGGTTCATGGTCTCCCCAGAATGCAACCACAGGACCTGACTAAGAACACCCCACTAGCCTGAAATTTTGGGGAAATGCAGGACCATGAATCAATTCATTTATCTCCCTCAATTCTAGCACCTCGGTGCCTAGAGAAGTTTGTGGTTTGCTCAGAAAATTCGGTCAAATGAATGGATGAAATGAGGAAGAAAAACAGCCAAGTCAATTACTTGAAGTCACTGCGAATTCGTTTCCCCAGGAAAAAGTCCCTGTCTTCAGAGCCTGTCTCTTCCCCTCTCTCCTTTCCTCTTTGGACTCCCTCTCTGTTTCTGGCTGTTCACCTCTCCCTCTCTGTCTCTCTCAATAACTGTCGTTCCTTCTTAGGACGTCCGAGGCTCCTTTCCTCCCTGCAAAAGAGAGAGGCAAGGAAAGGGACTCTGATGTCCTCTGACTGCATCAGCGCATGGAAAATTCTTATGAACAGAACTAGTCCCAGACAAAACTGGAAACTTCCAGCAGCCTTCTCTCCAGTTACTGCTCCTCTCTAACCCTCCCGCGGCCGGATGCCTCTCGTGACTAAATTTAGCAGCATCCTCCAGGCTCTGGGAGCCCTGGACCTAGCCCTCCACCTGTCCAGCGACTGGATGGAACGTTTCTGTGTCCACTCACAGGATAAAGGTCCACGGGAAACGCCTCTCGGCTGAATGCCTTTGAAAGCAATGGGATAAGCTAACGTCTACTGAAATGCAAAGACTGACATCTACTTAGTGAGTTATGTATGGGTCGAAGAAAGAGAGGAAAAGTTGGATTTTAACATGGGACCATGCCTTACCACAAAAAAAAATGCAGGCAAAATAACCTATTAGAGGAGATGAGGATATAAACATTTACAGAGAGAGAAATTATAAGCAATACCTACTTTCCCTCTTAGGACAGCTGTGCCTGAAAAGCAGGATAACCATGTGGATCTGCTCACCACACAAGGTTTGAGACACGGCTGGTGCTCTTTAAATGCTGAATGACGCTCACCTCTCTGCCTGTACTGCTCGGGCTCCATCCCCTCGCGCGGGCTCCGGACTGGCGCCACCGCACTGGTGCAGGAAGACGCAGAGGATGTGCTCCTGGGCAGACCCCGCTTGCGCTTTATGTAAAGCGTTCTCCTCGCCTTCCCCCTTAGCTCCGCCCCTCCGTGGCCCTTCCTCTGGCCTTAATGCATTCCACCCCCAGCCCCGGCTGGGAACGGAGGTCACCGCTTTAGGCGGTCCAGAGATCTAGGATAAAAGGCACGTCTAATTTACCCGTTCACTTAGCAGCCAGCCTGCCGGTGGATTGGTAAAGAGCCCCCATTTCGTTCTGTCCCTGGATGCACACAGGGGAGCTGGAGCCTCACACAAAGCTCCCGGCTCTGTAGCCCAGAAAAAAGCCAAGGGTGTGCCCCGTAAGTAGCAACAGCTGTTGGTCTCTGCCGGAGGCTGGAGGGAGACACAGCTCTTCCAGGGATGCTGGGCGTTCAGAACAGGCCGATGTCATCACCTCCCCAGCGGATGTTTTCTAGCGTTGCTGTATCATACGGCAGTGGTGAGCAGAAGAAACAGATAAGCCAAACGAAAGTGGAAACCTCAGCCAGATTTAACACTTTCAGCACTCAAAAGGCCATCTGCACCTGTGCTTGGCACAGGTGAAACGCACAACGGACCGTGGGGGAGGGAAAGCACCAGGCCTGGAGCCTGATTGCTGAGTGGAAAGGTTTCCCTTCGTCCTCCTTGCCCGGGGGAGTTGGACGGTCGCCCTCCCACGGCGTGGCCCCTCCTGATCCTCCTTCTGCCTCTTGGCGGTGCTCCTCCTCTGGCCCGCCCTTAAACATGGGTGCGCAGCAGGGCATGGCCCTCCCTCAGCCTTCTTCCTAGGTGGGCCATCCGTTTCTATGAACACCCCCATTCCTATGACCCCCTATTTCTCTAAATGCCACAGCTGAGGCTTACATACCCCGGTGGGATGGTGGCTAAGGCTCCATACTTCCAGTGCACGGGGACCACGGCTCGATCCCTGGTCAGGGAACTAGCTCCCACACGAACAACCAGGAGTTCGCATGTCTTAACAAAGATGGAAGATCCCACATGCACAACGAGGACCCAGTAAAGCCAAATTAAAAATAAATAAACAGGGGCTTCCCTGGTAATCCAGTGGGTAAGGACACCGCCTTGCAGTGCAAGGGGCGCCGGTTCGATCCCTGGCCTGGGAGGATCCCGCGTACCGCGGAGCGGCTGGACTGATGTGTCCAGTTGCCAAGCCAGAGCTCTGGAGCGCATGTGCCCAGAGCCGGCGCTCTGCAACAACAGACGCCACCGCGATGGGAGGCCCACAGGAGCCAAAGAACAAAGACGGATGGACATAGAGAAACAAAAAGACCAATAGAAGTGGCCCGCCTGCTCCCCTCCCTCCCCAACCCGACCCCCGCCCCAAAAATAAATAATAAATAAATAAATCTTAAAAAAAAGCAACAACAACAAAAAGCAAGCAACAAAATGTCAAAGAAACATTTTGCAGCTTGGAGTCAGAACTGGTTTCCTCCTTCCTCCCTGCAACATTTGGGGGGAGGTGGGAGAGCCGGGGACAGCGGGACAGCTACATGTAAAAGACGAAATGAGAATATTCTCTTCTACCGTATACAGAAATAAATTCAGAATGGATTAAACACCTCTATGGAAGACCAGAAACCATAAAACTCACAGAAGAAAACACAAGTAGACCACTTTCTGACATAAATTTCAGCCATGTTTTTGGATGTCTCTTAAAAGCAAAGGATATAAAAGAAAAAAATAAACAAATGGAAACTAATTAAACGTAATAGCCTTTGCACAGCAAAGGAAACCATCAACAAAATGAAAACCTACTGAATGGGAGAAAATATTTCCAAATATTTGATTGATAATGTGTTAATCCAAAATACGTAGCTCAACATCCAAAAAAGAAAGAAAGAAAAAAAAAACCACAAACAACCTGATTTAAAAATGGCCAGAAGACCTGAATAGACATTTTTCCAGAAAAAAACATTCAGATGGCCAAGAGGCATAGGCAAACAAGAACCATTATGTAAATCAAAAGCACAATGCCGGGCTTCCCTGGTGGTCCAGTGGGTAAGGACACCGCCTTGCAGTGCAAGGGGCGCCGGTTCAATCCCTGGCCTGGGAAGATCCCACGTGCCACGGATCAGCGGGACCGATGTGTTCAATGACCGAGCTGGAGCTCTGGAGCGCATGCGCCCAGAGCCGGTGCTCTGCGACAGCAGAGGCCACTGCGATGGAAGGCCCACACTGGCCAAAGAACAAAGATGCAAATAAATGAAAAAACAATAGAAGTGACCAAAACAAAACAAACCCACAATGTGGTTATCACGTCACCAATCAGCCAATCAGAATGGCTATCATCAAAAAGTCTACAAATAGAAAATGCTGGAGAGGGTGTGGAGAAAAGGGATCCCTCTTAAACTATTGGTGGGAATGTAAATTGGTGCAGCCACTGTGATGAACAGTATAGAATTTCTTTAAAAAAAAAAATTAAAGCTACCATATGATCCAGCAATCCCACTCCTACACCTGTATCTGGAAAAAAGGAAAACTCTAATTTGAAAAGATGTATGTATCTCAATATTCCCAGAAGCACTATTTACAATAGGCATGACAAGGGGACAGTCCAAGCGCCCATCAACAGATAACTGCTTTAAGATGGAATATTACTCAGTCGTAAAAAGAACGAAAATTTGCCATTTGAAGCAACATAGATGGACCTAGCGAGTACTATGTTTAGTGAAATAAATTAGGGAAAGGCAAATACTATATATCACTTCCATGTTGAATCTAAAAAATAAACTAGTAAATATAACAGAAAAAGGAAAAATAAATAGGAGGATTTAAAGTGTGACAGTGGAGGGGGTGGAGCTAAGATGGCGGCGTAGAAGGACGTGCACTCATCTCTCCTGCAAAATCGCCTGAATTGCAACGAGTTCCTGAAAAACCATCGACAGGAGGAGGTTGGATCTCATCACAAAAAAGATACCCCACATCGAAGAACAAAGGAGAAGCCGCATCAAGACGGGAGGAAGGGTGCAATCGCACTTTTAAGTCAAACCTCATACCCGCCAGAGAGGCCGGGTGGGCCAAAGGTGCAAAGCCTGTTGCAGATCAAGACCCGGGAAAGGAGCGGTGACGCCCACAGGGGACAGAGCTAGACCTGCTTTGGAGGGTCCAGGTGCCCCCTTGAGCTAGAAGTGCCCTTGAGCAGGCCTCGGAAGGGCGGCACTCAGTTCCCTTTGGAGGAGGTTACCATTAACCCGATCACAGAGCGCCGAGTAGGGCTGGAAACTCTGGGCGCACCTTGATCCCACAGAGCCAGACTCACCTCTGAGTAACAGTGGACCAAAGAACAAAGATGCCACAAAAAAGGTAAATGAAAAAACAATAGAAGTGACCAAAACAAAACAAACCCACAATGTGGTTATCACGTCACCAATCAGCCAATCAGAATGGCTATCATCAAAAAGTCTACAAATAGAAAATGCTGGAGAGGGTGTGGAGAAAAGGGATCCCTCTTAAACTATTGGTGGGAATGTAAATTGGTGCAGCCACTGTGATGAACAGTATAGAATTTCTTTAAAAAAAAAAATTAAAGCTACCATATGATCCAGCAATCCCACTCCTACACCTGTATCTGGAAAAAAGGAAAACTCTAATTTGAAAAGATGTATGTATCTCAATATTCCCAGAAGCACTATTTACAATAGGCATGACAAGGGGACAGTCCAAGCGCCCATCAACAGATAACTGCTTTAAGATGGAATATTACTCAGTCGTAAAAAGAACGAAAATTTGCCATTTGAAGCAACATAGATGGACCTAGCGAGTACTATGTTTAGTGAAATAAATTAGGGAAAGGCAAATACTATATATCACTTCCATGTTGAATCTAAAAAATAAACTAGTAAATATAACAGAAAAAGGAAAAATAAATAGGAGGATTTAAAGTGTGACAGTGGAGGGGGTGGAGCTAAGATGGCGGCGTAGAAGGACGTGCACTCATCTCTCCTGCAAAATCGCCTGAATTGCAACGAGTTCCTGAAAAACCATCGACAGGAGGAGGTTGGATCTCATCACAAAAAAGATACCCCACATCGAAGAACAAAGGAGAAGCCGCATCAAGACGGGAGGAAGGGTGCAATCGCACTTTTAAGTCAAACCTCATACCCGCCAGAGAGGCCGGGTGGGCCAAAGGTGCAAAGCCTGTTGCAGATCAAGACCCGGGAAAGGAGCGGTGACGCCCACAGGGGACAGAGCTAGACCTGCTTTGGAGGGTCCAGGTGCCCCCTTGAGCTAGAAGTGCCCTTGAGCAGGCCTCGGAAGGGCGGCACTCAGTTCCCTTTGGAGGAGGTTACCATTAACCCGATCACAGAGCCGCCGAGTAGGGCTGGAAACTCTGGGCGCACCTTGATCCGGGAGAGGGGACTAGTGATCCTGCATGAGACTGAGCCAGACTCACCTCTGAGTAACCTGATGTCTCCCGCGGTGGCGGGGGTCGACGGTGGCCTGCAGCAGGGTCGGGGGCACTGTGGAAGTGCTTCCCATAGAGCGTGTGGGAATAAATCCTTTGTGAGACAGACGCCATTTTCCCTACTGTAGTTTGACTGCTGGTCAAGCTACAGGGAGGGAATTTAGCTCCACTTCAGATCTAGAGCCACTCATAGACTGAAAGTGAGAGAATGGAAAAAGCTATTCCATGCAAATGGAAATCAAAAGAAAGCTGGAGTAGCAATCCTCATATCAGACAAAATAGACCTCAAAATAAAGAAGATTAGAAGAGACAAGGCAGGACACTACATAATGGTCAAGGGATCAATCCAAGAAGAAGATATAACAATCATAAATATCTATGCACCCAACACAGCAGCACCCCAATATATAAGACAGATACTTTCAGACTTAAAAGAAGAAATCAATAATAACACAGTAATAGTAGGAGACTTGAACACTCCTCTCACACCAATGGATAGATCATCTAAACAGAAAATTAATAAAGAAACACAAACCTTAAAAGCCACACTAGAAGAGATGGACCTCATTGATATCTTTAGGACCTTCCATCCAAAAGCAGAAGAATACATTTTCTTCTCAATTGTTCATGGAACATTCTCCAGGATAGATCACATCTTGGGCCACAAATCAAACCTCAGTCAATTCAAGAAGGTTGAAATTCTATCAACCATCTTCTCAGACCACAATGCAATAAGACTACAGATCAACTACAGGAAAAAAAAACTGCTAAAAACACAAATACATGGAGATACGACGCCGCCGGGGTGGGCCAAAGGTGCAAAGCCTGTTGCAGATCAAGACCCGGGAAAGGAGCGGTGACGCCCACAGGGGACAGAGCTAGACCTGCTTTGGAGGGTCCAGGTGCCCCCTTGAGCTAGAAGTGCCCTTGAGCAGGCCTCGGAAGGGCGGCACTCAGTTCCCTTTGGAGGAGGTTACCATTAACCCGATCACAGAGCCGCCGAGTAGGGCTGGAAACTCTGGGCGCACCTTGATCCGGGAGAGGGGACTAGTGATCCTGCATGAGACTGAGCCAGACTCACCTCTGAGTAACCTGATGTCTCCCGCGGTGGCGGGGGTCGACGGTGGCCTGCAGCAGGGTCGGGGGCACTGTGGAAGTGCTTCCCATAGAGCGTGTGGGAATAAATCCTTTGTGAGACAGACGCCATTTTCCCTACTGTAGTTTGACTGCTGGTCAAGCTACAGGGAGGGAATTTAGCTCCACTTCAGATCTAGAGCCACTCATAGACTGAAAGTGAGAGAATGGAAAAAGCTATTCCATGCAAATGGAAATCAAAAGAAAGCTGGAGTAGCAATCCTCATATCAGACAAAATAGACCTCAAAATAAAGAAGATTAGAAGAGACAAGGCAGGACACTACATAATGGTCAAGGGATCAATCCAAGAAGAAGATATAACAATCATAAATATCTATGCACCCAACACAGCAGCACCCCAATATATAAGACAGATACTTTCAGACTTAAAAGAAGAAATCAATAATAACACAGTAATAGTAGGAGACTTGAACACTCCTCTCACACCAATGGATAGATCATCTAAACAGAAAATTAATAAAGAAACACAAACCTTAAAAGCCACACTAGAAGAGATGGACCTCATTGATATCTTTAGGACCTTCCATCCAAAAGCAGAAGAATACATTTTCTTCTCAATTGTTCATGGAACATTCTCCAGGATAGATCACATCTTGGGCCACAAATCAAACCTCAGTCAATTCAAGAAGGTTGAAATTCTATCAACCATCTTCTCAGACCACAATGCAATAAGACTACAGATCAACTACAGGAAAAAAAAACTGCTAAAAACACAAATACATGGAGATTAAACAACACATACCTAAAAAACCAACTGATTACTGAGGAAATCAAAGGAGAAATGAAAAAATTCCAAGAAGAAAATGACAATGAATATACGACCGTGCAAAACTTACGGGATACCGCAAAAGCAGTTCTAAGGGGGAAATTTATAGCAATACAATCCCACCTCAAGAAACTAGGAAAATATGAAGCAGATGACTTAACCCTCTGCTTAAAACAATTGGGAAAAGAAGAACAGAAACATCTCAAAGCCAGCAGAAGATGAGAAATTATAAAGACTAGAGCAGAAATAAATCAGAAAGAAATAAAAGAAACTATAGTTTGGATAAATAAAACAAAAAGCTGGTTCTTTGAAAAGGTAAACAAAATTGACAAACCACTGGCCAGACTCATCAAGAGAAAGAGAGAGAAGAACCAGATCAACAAAATCAAAAACGAAAAAGGAGAGATTACAACAGATCATGCAGAAATCCAAAGGATTCTAAGAGACTATTATGAGCAACTCTATGGCAACAAACTGGACAACCTGGAAGAAATGGACAGTTTCTTGGGGAAGATTAATCTCCCAAGACTGGACCAGGAAGAAACAGAAACTTTGAACAACCCAATCACAAGCTCAGAAATCAAATTTGTGATTAAAAAACTACCCAAAAATAAAAGCCCAGGGCATGCCTGTCCTTCTAAAACTCTTCCAAAAAATTGCACAGGAAGGAACACTTCTAAACACATTCTACGAGGCCACCATCACCCTGATACACAAACCAGGCAAAGATAACACAAAAAAGGAAAATTACAGACCAATTTCTCTGATGAACTTAGATGCCAAGATACTCAACAAAATCCTAGCAAACAGAATTCAACGACACATCAAAAAACTCATACATCATGATCAAGTCGGGTTCATCCCAGGCATGCAAGGATTCTTCAATATCCGCAAATCAATGTGATACACCTTATCGACAGATTGAGAGACAAAAATCACATGATCATCTCAATAGATGCAGAAAAAGCCTTCGACAAAGTACAACATCCATTCATGATAAAAACTCTTCAGAAAATGGGTATAGAAGAAACCTATCTCAACATAATAAAAGCCATATATGAGAAGCCCACAGCAAACATTATCCTCAACAGTGAAAAACTGAAAGCATTCCCTCTAAGATCAGGAACAAGACAAGAGTGTCCACTTTCACCACTACTATTAAACATAGTCCTGGAAGTTCTAGCAACAGCAATAAGAGAAGAGAAAGAAATCAAAGGAATCCAGATTGGAAAGGAAGAAGTCAAGCTCTCTCTCTTTGCAGATGACATGATATTATACATAGACAATCCCAAAGACACTGTTACAAAGCTACTAGAGCTAATCAACGAATTCAGCAAAGTCGCAGGATACAAAGTCAACACACAGAAATCACTGGCATTCCTATACACAAACAATGAAAAATCAGAAAATGAAATCAAAGAGGCAGTCCCCTTCACCACTGCAACCAAAAGAAGCATATATCTAGGAATAAACATACCCAAAGAAACAAAAGAACTGTACACAGAAAATTACAAGACACTCACAAAAGAAATCAAAGATGACATAAACAGATGGAGAGATATTCCATGTTCCTGGGTCAGAAGAATCAATATTGTGAAAATGACCATACTACCAAATATCATCTACAGATTCAATGTGATCCCTATCAAACTACCAATGACATTCTTCACTGAACTAGACCAAAGAATCACACAGTTCATATGGAAACACAAAAGACCTCGAATAGCCAAAGCCATCCTGAGGAAGAAGAATGGAGCTGGACGGATCAGCCTCCCCAACTTCAGACTCTACTACAAAGCAACAGTCCTCAAGACAGTATGGCACTGGCACAAAAACAGACATATAGACCAATAAAACAAAATAGAGAACCCAGAGATAAACCCATGCACCTATGGGTACCTTATTTTTGACAAAGGAGGCGAATATATAAAATGGGACAAAGGCAGCCTCTTCAACAAATGGTGCTGGGAAAATTGGACAGCTACATGCAAAAAAAAATGAAGTTGGAACATTCCCTGACACCATACACAAAGGTCAACTCAAAATGGATTAAAGACCTAAATGTAAGACCAGAAACCATCAAACTCTTAGAAGAGAATATAGGCAAAACACTCAAGGACATTAATCAAAGCAAAATCTTCCAAGACCCACTTACTAGATTAGTGAAACGAAAAAGAGAAATGAATATGTGGGCCCTAATGAAACTTAAAACCTTTTGGACAGCATTCCCTCTAAGATCAGGAACAAGACAAGAGTGTCCACTTTCA
This sequence comes from Tragulus kanchil, assembly GCA_022376925.1. Taxonomy (NCBI): domain Eukaryota; kingdom Metazoa; phylum Chordata; class Mammalia; order Artiodactyla; family Tragulidae; genus Tragulus; species Tragulus kanchil. The sequence continues at coordinate 166,897,543 of JAIOJX010000024.1, forward strand.
CCACTACTATTAAACATAGTCCTGGAAGTTCTAGCAACAGCAATAAGAGAAGAGAAAGAAATCAAAGGAATCCAGATTGGAAAGGAAGAAGTCAAGCTCTCTCTCTTTGCAGATGACATGATATTATACATAGACAATCCCAAAGACACTGTTACAAAGCTACTAGAGCTAATCAACGAATTCAGCAAAGTCGCAGGATACAAAGTCAACACACAGAAATCACTGGCATTCCTATACACAAACAATGAAAAATCAGAAAATGAAATCAAAGAGGCAGTCCCCTTCACCACTGCAACTAAAAGAAGCATATATCTAGGAATAAACCTACCCAAAGAAACAAAAGAACTGTACACAGAAAATTACAAGACACTCACAAAAGAAATCAAAGATGACATAAACAGATGGAGAGATATTCCATGTTCCTGGGTCAGAAGAATCAATATTGTGAAAATGACCATACTACCAAATATCATCTACAGATTCAATGTGATCCCTATCAAACTACCAATGACATTCTTCACTGAACTAGACCAAAGAATCACACAGTTCATATGGAAACACAAAAGACCTCGAATAGCCAAAGCCATCCTGAGGAAGAAGAATGGAGCTGGACGGATCAGCCTCCCCAACTTCAGACTCTACTACAAAGCAACAGTCCTCAAGACAGTATGGCACTGGCACAAAAACAGACATATAGACCAATAAAACAAAATAGAGAACCCAGAGATAAACCCATGCACCTATGGGTACCTTATTTTTGACAAAGGAGGCGAATATATAAAATGGGACAAAGGCAGCCTCTTCAACAAATGGTGCTGGGAAAATTGGACAGCTACATGCAAAAAAAAATGAAGTTGGAACATTCCCTGACACCATACACAAAGGTCAACTCAAAATGGATTAAAGACCTAAATGTAAGACCAGAAACCATCAAACTCTTAGAAGAGAATATAGGCAAAACACTCAAGGACATTAATCAAAGCAAAATCTTCCAAGACCCACTTACTAGATTAGTGAAACGAAAAAGAGAAATGAACATATGGGACCTAATGAAACTTAAAACCTTTTGTACAGCAAAAGAAACTACAAAAAAGCTGAACAGATAACCCACAGAATGGTAGAAATAATAGCAAATGAAACAACAGACAAAGAATTAATCTCAAAAGTCTACCAGCAACTCAGACAACTTATCATTGGAAAAATGAACAACCCAATCAAAAAATGGGAAAAGGATCTTAACAGTCGCCTCTCCAAAGAGGACATACAGATGGCCCAAAAACACATGAAACAATACTCAACCTCGCTTACCGTTAGAGAAATGCAAATCAAAACTACAATGAGATATCACCTCACTCCTGTCAGAATGGCCATCATCCACAAATCGACAGACAATACATGCTGGAGAGGGTGCAGAGAAAAGGGAACACTCTTGCATTGCTGGTGGGAATGTAAATTGATACAGGCTCTATGGAAGACAGTACGGAGATTTCTTAAAAAACTAAAAACAGAAGCACCATACAACTCAGCAATCCCACTCTTAGGTTTATACCCTGATGAAATTAAAATCTGAAAGAAGCACCTGTACCTCAATGTTCATTGCAGCTCTCTGTACAATAGCTAGAACATGGAAGCAACCTAGATGCCCATCAACGAATGAATGGATCCAAAAGCTCTGGTACATATATACAATGGAATACTACACAGCTCTAAGAAGAAATGCAGAAGACTCAGTCCTAATGCGGTGGCTGGATCTAGAACCTATCATAAAAAGTGAAGTCAGTCAGAAAGAGGACAAATACAGTATATTAACACATATATATGGAGTCTAGTAGGATGGTGATGATGGCACACGCAGTGAAGTGATGGAAAGACAGACATGGACAGTGGACATATGGACATTGTGGGGAAGGAACAGTGGGTGGGAGGCGTAAAGGAAGTAGCATGAAGGCCTGTACTGTCATAGGTGAAGAAAATAGCTCTAGTCATTGCTCTGTGAGAAAAGGAGATCCTGCAGGGGTGCTGTGTGACGGTCAGGAGGGGTGGGATGAGGGGGATATACATATGACTAATCTGGGAACATACATATCTGTAAACAACAAAACTCTGTAAAAGTTAAAAGTAAAATAAAGGTTTAAAAGTAATAATAATAATAAAGTGCGACAGTCCTCCTCCCTGGCCCCGTGCCCACCTGGACACAAATTCGCCCATCTGAGTCTATCTCATTTCACCCTGTTGGCCACTGTGGTCTCAGGCGGTTTTCGAAAACAGTGTCTGTGTAAAATAGGAGCATGTTCCTAAGCCAGACATCGGTGCTCTGATACAGCTTTGCTAATAGGTAAACTTTCGGGCTTTAGAAAAGCAGTGATGCTTAAAATAAAAGCAAGGGGCGTTGGTTCAATCCCTGGCCTGGGAAGATCCCACGTGCCACGGAGCGGCTGGACCGATGTGTCCAATTACCAAGCTGGAGCTCTGGAGCGCATGCGCCCAGAGCCGGTGCTCTGCAGCGACAGAGGCCACCGCGATGGGAGGACTACACGGGTTGAAGAATAAAGATAAATAAATAAATGAAAGACCAATAGAAGTTGCCAAAAAAAAAATCCACCTTCCACTGCAGGGGACGCAGGTGCAATCCCTGGTCAAGGAACTAGGGTTCCACATGCTACAAAACAGGAAGGCTCCACAACTACTGAGCCCCTGTGCCCTGGAGCCCCGCCTCCTTTGCCATACTCACTCACAGCATGTACCTCCTTCTAGCTCCGTGTATAGACTCATCTCTCACACACACCCCTCACACTCAGACAGGTGACATACATTTTTAAAAATTTTAATCATATTGCACTCTAGGCAAGAATCTGTTTAACCCTTTAATGCCTGCATTATACTCTACCATACGCAGAGACTTCAATCTTTCACCAGTCCTGTATTTGGACAATTAAGTTTGGGGGTTTCTATCTGTTGCTATTAATAAGAATGAAGTAGAACAATTTTGCACTCTTAGATATGCTTTTCAATAAATTCCTAGAAGTAGAATTGCTGAGTTAAAGAGTGCTGGTGGGTTCTATGAGATCCCCTCCAGAAGAAGCCTGGAAGTGTATCCGTGTCTCCCTATCTCTCCATGCACGGGTAGAGTGAGGTCTGTTCCTTCTCTTAGAGGTGGACAGATTTTATAAAAGAAATCTAAAACTAATAACTTGTCACTTTTATACAATTTGCTATTTGGAATGCTTTATTAAGTTCTGATTAAGAGAACTGAGATGTGATGTCTTCCACATTTGGCCTATCCTTCCCACTTCTAACTGGATTTAGGGAAATAAGTTTAGTGGTGTGTGTCTTAAAGCCAGCCACCAACATAAATAAGAGCCCAGAACTCCAACTGCACTGAGAAGCTCCACAGAGAAATACTATGATCATCTGATGAGCAGGGGGCACGTGAACTGCAAATGAAGAGGTGAGAAAGTCACCAAGGAAACACGAATGTACTGGAAACAGGGGAAGTACCCGGACTTGGGAGCTATGCCCTCCAAAGAATTGTTTAGAACTGAGAAACTCATTTCACTTCCAACCATGTAATGAAAGAGGATTTTTGTGCCCACGATCATGCTATGTTGCCCCAAGAAGGCACTGGGCACAGATGTGATGCAGATGTGGACTAGAGTCAGTCTGCAGGAGGCCACGTGATAGGAGGGAAGAGGAAGCCCGCTGCCTCCAGGGAGCAGCCAGCTGTGCAAACAGCAACCGCCTTAGGTGCTCTCCTGGGAAAACAGCCTAGGATGGAGCTGACAGACAAATACTGCCTTACAGAAAGTCACACCTTTGTAGATGACTGACAGCCTTTATGTACCTTCTATAGGCTCTGTCTCTTCTACATGTTTCTTCAAAACACATTTAGCAAATATTGACCATGTACCGACCACCATGTCTTTTTTAAGAGAAGCTTTTCAACATTTTTAATTTAATTTAATTAATTTATTTATTTTTGGCTATGCTGGGTTTCACTGCTGCCACAGGCTCTTCTCTAGTTGTAGGGAGTGGGGGCTACTCTCTAGTTGAGGGGAGCAGGCTTCTTGTTGTGTTGACTTCTCTTGTGTGGAACTCAGGCTCTAGGGCTCGCGGGCTCAGTAGTCTAGGGCTCAGTGGCTCCGAGTTATGGCTCACGGGCTTAGTTGCTCGCAGCAGGGCTTGTCATGAACTCATGGTATCCGTGTCTCCCTATCTCTCCATGCACGGGTAGAGTGAGGTCTGTTCCTTCTCTTAGAGGTGGACAGATTTTATAAAAGAAATCTAAAACTAATAACTTGTCACTTTTATACAATTTGCTATTTGGAATGCTTTATTAAGTTCTGATTAAGAGAACTGAGATGTGATGTCTTCCACATTTGGCCTATCCTTCCCACTTCTAACTGGATTTAGGGAAATAAGTTTAGTGGTGTGTGTCTTAAAGCCAGCCACCAACATAAATAAGAGCCCAGAACTCCAACTGCACTGAGAAGCTCCACAGAGAAATACTATGATCATCTGATGAGCAGGGGGCACGTGAACTGCAAATGAAGAGGTGAGAAAGTCACCAAGGAAACACGAATGTACTGGAAACAGGGGAAGTACCCGGACTTGGGAGCTATGCCCTCCAAAGAATTGTTTAGAACTGAGAAACTCATTTCACTTCCAACCATGTAATGAAAGAGGATTTTTGTGCCCACGATCATGCTATGTTGCCCCAAGAAGGCACTGGGCACAGATGTGATGCAGATGTGGACTAGAGTCAGTCTGCAGGAGGCCACGTGATAGGAGGGAAGAGGAAGCCCGCTGCCTCCAGGGAGCAGCCAGCTGTGCAAACAGCAACCGCCTTAGGTGCTCTCCTGGGAAAACAGCCTAGGATGGAGCTGACAGACAAATACTGCCTTACAGAAAGTCACACCTTTGTAGATGACTGACAGCCTTTATGTACCTTCTATAGGCTCTGTCTCTTCTACATGTTTCTTCAAAACACATTTAGCAAATATTGACCATGTACCGACCACCATGTCTTTTTTAAGAGAAGCTTTTCAACATTTTTAATTTAATTTAATTAATTTATTTATTTTTGGCTATGCTGGGTTTCACTGCTGCCACAGGCTCTTCTCTAGTTGTAGGGAGTGGGGGCTACTCTCTAGTTGAGGGGAGCAGGCTTCTTGTTGTGTTGACTTCTCTTGTGTGGAACTCAGGCTCTAGGGCTCGCGGGCTCAGTAGTTGCTGCATGTGGGCTCAGTGGCTCCGAGTTATGGCTCACGGGCTTAGTTGCTCCGCAGCATGTGGGATCTTCCCAGATCACGGATTGAACTCATGTCTCCTGCACGGGCAGGCAAATTCCTCACCACTGAACTACCAGGGACTTTGAATATACATGATTTGATTCAATCTTCACAACCTAGTGAAAGCCATCTCTGTCTCATCCTTGAAAAAATTAGTCTCAAGAAAAGTAAAACACTTGGCTAAAACTACACAAGATAATAACCGAAGGGACCAGGTCTGAACCCAAGATTATCTGATCCAATATCCATACTCTTTCCATCACAGCAGACTGCTTCTCCCAACTTTGGTATCTACAACTTTTAAGACACCAGAGCTCTAGAATCAGGACTGGTGAAATTTAAATTTTTGGAGGTTCTACTAAATACTTCTGAATATATTAATACACATCACATGCAATAATCCACTCATTGTCCTTTCAAATATAATTCAAGACATACAATCATAAAATATCAAAATAAGCATACATATCTGTAAGCAACAAAACTCTGTAAAAGTTAAAAGTAAAATAAAAGTTTAAAAAAAAAAGAATGGGGCAAAATTAATTACATTACATAATGCATCTAAAAATGGTTAAGTATGGAAATTAAGTCTTTTCCTCACTAATTATCTGAGAAAGCATAAATTATTAAAAGGAGATAGTATTCAGCTAAAAGAGAAAAAGATTCAAATTGTAAATTAAAATTTCATTCCACCTTTAATTATAGGCTCCTTGAGTGTTAGACTGATATAACACTTTAACTCGGCCTGGTATTGAGGTTGCACATAATACTCAGTAAACATGTACTCACTGAGACAACTTTTAAAAAGTTTTTTTAAAGTCAGACATTGGGGAAAGATATTCACAGCTCATGGAACCAGTAAAAGATTAGTTTCCACAAAAATTATTAAACTTCAATAAATCAATAAGAAAAACTGCCCAGTAGAAAACAGGCCATGAACTAGCAATTCATAGAAGAATAAATGCTAATAGATAAGAAACAATGGGGGGAAAAAGTTCAGCTTCACTAATAAGAGGGAATTACAAATCATGAGAGCAATTTCATTATCAATTTACATTGGCAAAAATAGTATCATAATACCATGTGTTGGTGAGACGTGAGGAAGTGAGAATTCTCATCACTCTTCAGAGTCACTCCAGAAAGCAATCGGGACAATGTCTGGCAAAACTGCTGACCCGTGATCAAACAGCTCCATTTTCAAGGAAAACCTAGTACGCACATGCACACAGGAAGATACAAACCTATGAGGATATTCATTACAGTATTATTTATAACAGCCAAAAATAGGAAGTGACATATCTGTACATAAAACAAAGGATAAACACATATAGTATACAGAAAGTCTCCTACATACAAATGAGTTCCATTCTGAGAGCAACTTTGTCAGCCCAATCTGTCTGTAAGTCCAGCAACGTTAGCTGAGGTACCCAACTAACACAATAGGCTAAAGAGTAACGTACTGTGATAGGTTTATAAGACTCTTCACACAGAAGTAAGTCAAAAAGAGAAAGACAAGTACAGTATACTAACACATAAATATGGAATCTAGTAAGAGGGTAATGGTAACACACGCAGTGAAGCAATGGAAAAACAGACATAGAGAACAGACATATGGACATTGTGAGGAATGAACAGTGGGTGGGAGGCACAGAGGGAGTAACATGGAAACCTGTACTATCATATGTGAAAAAGACTGCTATGGTCATTGCCCTGCGGGAATAGGAGACCCTGCAGGGGTGGGGTGTGATGGCCTGGAGGGGTGGAATGGGGGGGACTGGAAGCGGGGAGAGGCCAGGGAACATACTGGGAACATACATGTCTGTGAACAACAAAACTCTGTAAAGCGTTTTAAAAAATAAAATTAAATAATTAAAAAAAAGACTCTTCACAGAAATAATATGTATATAGGAAACAAACACGAACATAAAACAATCTTACCATATAGCCTCTTGAAACGTAGAGTGGTCCAGTACAATAAGGGCGGGCATGTATGTTTGCATATTGAGTTCACACCTCAGAGGTTTGTGTGTAGGAGACTTACTATATCCTTATTTAATTTTTTTAATTTTTATTTTTATTTATTTATCTTTTTTGGGGGGGGGGGAGGGAGGGGAGTGGGTGGGCCACTTCCGTTGATCTTTCATTTCTCTATTTTCATCCATCTTTGTTCCTTGGCTCCTGTGGGCTTCCCATCGTGGTGGCCTCTGTCGTTGCAGAGCTCTGGCTCTGGGCACATGCGCCCCAGAGCTCCGGCTTGGTCATTGGACACATCGGTTCAGCTGCTCCGAGGCACGTGGGATCTTCCCAGGCCAGGGATCGAACCAGCGCTCCTTTCACTGCAAGGTGGTGTCCTTACTCACTGGACTACCAGGGAAGCCCCTTATTTAATTTTAACAGGCAAAATGAATGACTAGATATTCAGATATTAATTCATGTCTAAAATATTAATGAACTGAAAAGTCAATATGCAGAAGACGTATATAAGATGATCACTTTAACAAAGTTTAAGAACCACAGAAAACTTGACGCTGTATTTATGAAATCTGGTATGTAGAAAAGGCATGAAAATGTAGATAGAACAAAACTTTTCAACCTCAGGATACTGACTGTCTTTTAGGAGAGGAATGAACTGAAAAGGAGAAAAAAAGGGACTTCAACTACATCCATTCTGTTTCTTAACAGAAAAGATTTGAAGCAAAGAAGGTAATTTTAAGATTAAATTTGGGTGTACGTATACAGATGTTTGTTAAATTATTCTCTATGTCCTTCTATATATTTTGAAGTTTTTATTAAGACAACCACTGAGTGCTAGACTGTATCTAACAAAAGCAGGAAGTGTTCTGACGTCAGTGCTTTCCTTTAAAATGTCCTTGCTATTTATATTTTGAAGTTTAAGCGGGAACATACATGTCTGTGAACAACAAAACTCTGTAAAGCGTTTTAAAAAATAAAATTAAATAATTAAAAAAAAGACTCTTCACAGAAATAATATGTATATAGGAAACAAACACGAACATAAAACAATCTTACCATATAGCCTCTTGAAACGTAGAGTGGTCCAGTACAATAAGGGCGGGCATGTATGTTTGCATATTGAGTTCACACCTCAGAGGTTTGTGTGTAGGAGACTTACTATATCCTTATTTAATTTTTTTAATTTTTATTTTTATTTATTTATCTTTTTTGGGGGGTGGGGAGGGAGGGGAGTGGGTGGGCCACTTCCGTTGATCTTTCATTTCTCTATTTTCATCCATCTTTGTTCCTTGGCTCCTGTGGGCTTCCCATCGTGGTGGCCTCTGTCGTTGCAGAGCTCTGGCTCTGGGCACATGCGCCCCAGAGCTCCGGCTTGGTCATTGGACACATCGGTTCAGCTGCTCCGAGGCACGTGGGATCTTCCCAGGCCAGGGATCGAACCAGCGCTCCTTTCACTGCAAGGTGGTGTCCTTACTCACTGGACTACCAGGGAAGCCCCTTATTTAATTTTAACAGGCAAAATGAATGACTAGATATTCAGATATTAATTCATGTCTAAAATATTAATGAACTGAAAAGTCAATATGCAGAAGACGTATATAAGATGATCACTTTAACAAAGTTTAAGAACCACAGAAAACTTGACGCTGTATTTATGAAATCTGGTATGTAGAAAAGGCATGAAAATGTAGATAGAACAAAACTTTTCAACCTCAGGATACTGACTGTCTTTTAGGAGAGGAATGAACTGAAAAGGAGAAAAAAAGGGACTTCAACTACATCCATTCTGTTTCTTAACAGAAAAGATTTGAAGCAAAGAAGGTAATTTTAAGATTAAATTTGGGTGTACGTATACAGATGTTTGTTAAATTATTCTCTATGTCCTTCTATATATTTTGAAGTTTTTATTAAGACAACCACTGAGTGCTAGACTGTATCTAACAAAAGCAGGAAGTGTTCTGAGCATGCGTCAGTGCTTGATGTCAACAGACTATTATAGGCAGCAGAAATTTTGAGAAGTACAGTCAGTTCGCTACTTCTCTTACGAAAATATCTTATGGAAAGAAAATACAGGTTCATTTAAGTTTAAGCTTTCTTAATGTATGTTATTTTTCTATAGCAAAATATGCAGAAGCAATTTAAACTTAATTATTGAGAGTTGAAAGCAACTGGCAAGTATAAGATAGCTATGAAAAAATAGTAACAGAAAAGTGAATGCTTTACTGACTTTAATCTGGCATACAAGAAAAATATGTTCTTACAGAGAAACCTAGAAGACATTAAAATTCATAATATTCAAAATTATAATTCATGTAATTATAATTCAATAAGAAGACTGGAATTGTATACATTTGTACATATATAAAACATATTACCTATCAGTCAGGCTCATGAGATCAAAACTACTCAAATGAAAAAGTGAGTAACAATGAACAAAATTAATAGTGGACAGAATCATGGAGATCAGGTCAAAGTTTTTCCAGGAAGAAATAGTACTTTGGGGGAGAATATTAAAATTACAACTTACTTTAAAATGAAGAGTCCCCAGAACCATATCTAACTTATATTCATTATTTGAATGATTAAAGTGAAATCTTTTAAAAGGAGCTCAGGGTAGCATATCAAAATGATGTAAAAAACCACGAGACTATATATTTGGAAAAATAGTTTTAATAAGTCACAAAAATATTGAAGTATACTTTCCATTATAAATTAGACAGAGTAATCTGAGAAAGCATTCACAGATACAGTCCACGTGCACTGAGATGTGCTCCCTAGAACCACAGAAAACTTGACGCTGTATTTATGAAATCTGGTATGTAGAAAAGGCATGAAAATGTAGATAGAACAAAACTTTTCAACCTCAGGATACTGACTGTCTTTTAGGAGAGGAATGAACTGAAAAGGAGAAAAAAAGGGACTTCAACTACATCCATTCTGTTTCTTAACAGAAAAGATTTGAAGCAAAGAAGGTAATTTTAAGATTAAATTTGGGTGTACGATACAGATGTTTGTTAAATTATTCTCTATGTCCTTCTATATATTTTGAAGTTTTTATTAAGACAACCACTGAGTGCTAGACTGTATCTAACAAAAGCAGGAAGTGTTCTGAGCATGCGTCAGTGCTTGATGTCAACAGACTATTATAGGCAGCAGAAATTTTGAGAAGTACAGTCAGTTCGCTACTTCTCTTACGAAAATATCTTATGGAAAGAAAATACAGGTTCATTTAAGTTTAAGCTTTCTTAATGTATGTTATTTTTCTATAGCAAAATATGCAGAAGCAATTTAAACTTAATTATTGAGAGTTGAAAGCAACTGGCAAGTATAAGATAGCTATAAAAAAATAGTAACAGAAAAGTGAATGCTTTACTGACTTTAATCTGGCATACAAGAAAAATATGTTCTTACAGAGAAACCTAGAAGACATTAAAATTCATAATATTCAAAATTATAATTCATGTAATTATAATTCAATAAGAAGACTGGAATTGTATACATTTGTACATATATAAAACATATTACCTATCAGTCAGGCTCATGAGATCAAAACTACTCAAATGAAAAAGTGAGTAACAATGAACAAAATTAATAGTGGACAGAATCATGGAGATCAGGTCAAAGTTTTTCCAGGAAGAAATAGTACTTTGGGGGAGAATATTAAAATTACAACTTACTTTAAAATGAAGAGTCCCCAGAACCATATCTAACTTATATTCATTATTTGAATGATTAAAGTGAAATCTTTTAAAAGGAGCTCAGGGTAGCATATCAAAATGATGTAAAAAACCACGAGACTATATATTTGGAAAAATAGTTTTAATAAGTCACAAAAATATTGAAGTATACTTTCCATTATAAATTAGACAGAGTAATCTGAGAAAGCATTCACAGAGCTTACGTCAATCTGAGTCCACGTGCACTGAGATGTGCTCCCCTAGCATACAGAAAGCCAACAGCAAACATCATTCAAAGCTACAAGAGACTAGTTATCTATAATGAAATCCAACTATAGTAAACACAGCTTAATGAAATAATAAATATATTAGTTAGTTCATTCCTAAGTTGATCTGACATGATGGAAGGAAGTGTTTACTCAATAGAAGCTAGATGAATAGAAAAAAATTCTTTTCTATTTGCTATATAAGCCTGAGCGCCGATGCCTTGGGAACACAGCCATATGGATATGAAGGCTCCTACAATTGTTTCGTGATTTTATCTGAAAAAGGTTCTCTTTTGATAAATTTAGGTCTTTGGTGTATTAAGGTACAAAGAAATTTTATAGATTTTTTTTTAAATATTTTATTTATATTTATTTGGCTGCATTGGGTCTCAGTTGTAGCATGTGGTCTCCAGTTCCCTGACCAGGGATCGAACCCAGGCTCCCTGCTTTGGGAGCACAGAGTCTTAGCCACTGGACCACCAGAGAATTCCCATTTATAGATTTTTATCTGGAAGAAACTCTGTATGGAGTAATAAAAAAAAATTAGTCATATCAGCATAAAGCATCCATGAATATCTCTATCAACTAATCTGTTCCTGTTACAGCAAGGGTTTATTCTAATTTTCAATAAATAATGTCATAAATGACCATGTTGAAGAAACATACTAGCACAGATTTTCATTAGCAGTATATTTTGGATAAATATATTTTATATACAGATCTTTTAAAAGATCTGTTTTAAAAACAAGTACAATCCAAAATTATGTGGGACTTCACATTTACTTCTTTCTGTCTTTAGCTATTATTTTGAAGAAGGAACTCTCCAACTTCCAACCTTCCACCATCATAAAGAGAAATCCAGTGGTGGTGGTAGCTTAGTTGTTTAGTAGTGTCTAACTTTTGCAACACCACGGGCTGTATGTAGCTGCCTGCCAGGTTCCCCTGTTCATGGAATTATCCAGGCAAGAATACTGGAGTGGGGAACCATTTCCTTCTCCAGGGAACCTTCCCCATCCAGGAATTGAACCCAGGTCTCCTGAATGGCAGGCAGATTCTTCACCAACTAAGCTACACAGGAAGCCCAATGGTAGAAGAAGAGAAAAACTACCTGCTATTGCTATTAGGAAAGACTGACATTAGAAAATAACTTCTAAAACCCAATAAAAATAACTTGCCCTTTAGGCAAGTAATGGAAAAATAAATAACAATAAATGAAAATTAGTTGAAAAGCACAATCTCTGTAGATACCAGTGGTCAGATGAGGCTTCCTGAAATCACCACAGACCAAGCTAGAATTTGTAGTCTGAGTTCCAGCAACTATACACCGTGAAGTTTTAAGTCTTAATAAAGTTCTTAGGCCATCAAGACATCTAATGAACTTAGTGTCTAGTTAGTACCTAACCAGTACTATTTCAGATGCATGAGAGAAAATAATGCATTAAGAAGGAATGAATTCATTAGGTCCTAACATTTAGGACATTAGGGCTCTATTCTTTCACAGAACCCTGGGTGAGACAGGCTCCTCAGGAAGGTCCGTGTTCATTTAAAATCAGTATCTCATACCTCTTTTGAAAATACAAACGGAAACATCCTTAACCCAATAAAAAGTAACTATCCCCATGCATCTTTACTTTTCACACAAATATTAAAATAAAGCGTGGATTGTTTTCTAATAAAAATAAATAAGCGGCTTCCTGGTGGTCCAGTGGGTAAAGAGTCTGCCTTTGCACACAAAGTATTAAAATAAAGCGTGGATTGTTTTCTTAATAAAAATACTAGCACAGATTTTCATTAGCAGTATATTTTGGATAAATATATTTTATATACAGATCTTTTAAAAGATCTGTTTTAAAACAAGTACAATCCAAAATTATGTGGGACTTCACATTTACTTCTTTCTGTCTTTAGCTATTATTTTGAAGAAGGAACTCTCCAACTTCCAACCTTCCACCATCATAAAGAGAAATCCAGTGGTGGTGGTAGCTTAGTTGTTTAGTAGTGTCTAACTTTTGCAACACCACGGGCTGTATGTAGCTGCCTGCCAGGTTCCCCTGTTCATGGAATTATCCAGGCAAGAATACTGGAGTGGGGAACCATTTCCTTCTCCAGGGAACCTTCCCCATCCAGGAATTGAACCCAGGTCTCCTGAATGGCAGGCAGATTCTTCACCAACTAAGCTACACAGGAAGCCCAATGGTAGAAGAAGAGAAAAACTACCTGCTATTGCTATTAGGAAAGACTGACATTAGAAAATAACTTCTAAAACCCAATAAAAATAACTTGCCCTTTAGGCAAGTAATGGAAAAATAAATAACAATAAATGAAAATTAGTTGAAAAGCACAATCTCTGTAGATACCAGTGGTCAGATGAGGCTTCCTGAAATCACCACAGACCAAGCTAGAATTTGTAGTCTGAGTTCCAGCAACTATACACCGTGAAGTTTTAAGTCTTAATAAAGTTCTTAGGCCATCAAGACATCTAATGAACTTAGTGTCTAGTTAGTACCTAACCAGTACTATTTCAGATGCATGAGAGAGAAAATAATGCATTAAGAAGGAATGAATTCATTAGGTCCTAACATTTAGGACATTAGGGCTCTATTCTTTCACAGAACCCTGGGTGAGACAGGCTCCTCAGGAAGGTCCGTGTTCATTTAAAATCAGTATCTCATACCTCTTTTGAAAATACAAACGGAAACATCCTTAACCCAATAAAAAGTAACTATCCCCATGCATCTTTACTTTTCACACAAATATTAAAATAAAGCGTGGATTGTTTTCTAATAAAAATAAAAATAAGCGGCTTCCCTGGTGGTCCAGTGGGTAAAGAGTCTGCCTTGCAGTGCAAGGGGCACCAGTTCAATCCCTGGCCTGGGAGGATCCGGTGTGCCACAGAGTGGCTGGACCAGTGCATCCAACCGCGAGCCAGAGCTCTGGAGAGCGTGCGCCCAGAGCTGGTGCTCGGTGACGAGACAGGTCACTGTAATGGGAGGCCCATAGAGGCCAAAGAATAAAGATGGATGAAGATAAATAGATAAAAAATGAATAAAAGAGGCTAAAATTTTAAAAAAGGTGTTTACACATAAGTGGAAATAATTAACCCTCAATGTGGCAAACTGATGACCTTTAATTACAAATGCATCCTTATGTGCTAGAAAAACATCAAGTGTGGATTTCTGAAACACTTCACTAATATCTTATTGTCAGTTCTTTTAATTCTCTGCCTGTAACGCCATTAAGAATAAATAGAAGGCAAAGCTTTTTCAGCCCCTCAAAACAGATGCTATATGAATGATCTGGGAACATATATGTACAAAAATAAATAAATAAAAAAAAAAAAACAGATGCTAAAGAGAGAAAATAAAAAGCAGACCATTTTTAGTTATAAATTCTTGCTTAAGGTTTTATTTTATAGTACAGTGAATCAAGTATAGATGGTTGAGGACTTAAGTAAGTCCAACACAACAGATTCTGAAAAGAGTGGACTTCCTCCAAAGTCACTGCTTCCTGTACAATGTTGTGAACCTCCATCCATCGTTCTTCAGGCACCCCGTCTACCAGCTCTAATCCCTTCAATCTATTCATCGTCTCCACTGTATAATCATAAGGGATTTGACCTTAGGTCATACCTGAAAGGCCTTTCAAATCTGAATCTTGCAATGAGGAGGTGATGATCTGAGTCAGTCAGCTCCAGGTCATTTTTGTGGACTGTGTAGAGCTTCCTCATCTCAGACTGCAAAGAACATAATCAATCTGACTTCAGTATTGACCATCTCATGCTGTCCATGTGTAGAGGCGTCTCTTGTGCTGCTGGGAATGGGTGTCTCTATGACCAGTCACTCTCTTGGCAGAGCTCTATGAGCCTTTGTCCTGTGTCACTCTCGTCTGTCACTCCAGGTATCTCTTGAGTTCCTACTTTGGCATTCCAGTCGTCTGTGTTAGTTCCAGAAGATGTTGTAGGTCTTCACAGGTCAACTTCAGCTTCTTCCGCATCAGTGACTGAAAGCATAGAGTTGGATTAACTGTGCTGATGAATGGTTTGCCTTGGAAATAAACTGAGATCATTCTGTCATTTTTGAGGTTGCACCCAAATCCTGCATGCTAGACTCCTTTTGATAGATAACGGTAGATAGTTTACCATGAATGGTGTCAGATTCTTGATCTCCAAAGAAGAATTCACATTGGTATCAAAAAGACTTGGCTATGGTCACTCAGAGCTTCGTGCAGTAAAAAGTTTATTAAAGGAAGGGATAGAGAAAGCTTCCAGCAAAGGTACTGGAAAGGGGGATAGAAGAGTATCCCCAGAAGCTAGTTTAGACAAGTCATTTTGTACTTTCCAGTTGGTTATTAACAACAGATCAAAAGAGTATCTTAAAGCTGTAAAGGCCTTGCTAGGCCCACTCCCACAACATTAACATAAGATGAGCCAGAGGATGGTCTCCAGCCATGTAGACTAGATGAGACATGCTAGTGCAAAACCGTTTGCCTCCATAAGATAATAAAGTTAGTTTCAGAGTAGATCTGTATCAGGGTAAACATTTTAGGCTATAAAATGTTCATTGTTCCTCCTTGGGACCCGCTGGCCTCCTTATCAAGTCTTCCTATTCACCCCTTTAACTCTGTTGACTATGAGGGCTACTCCACTTCTTCTAAGGAATCTTTGCCCACAGTAGTAGATACAATGGTCATCGGAATTAGATTCATCCATTTCCACCCATTTTA
Organism: Tragulus kanchil; assembly: GCA_022376925.1. NCBI lineage: Eukaryota > Metazoa > Chordata > Mammalia > Artiodactyla > Tragulidae > Tragulus > Tragulus kanchil. The sequence continues at coordinate 166,913,470 of JAIOJX010000024.1, forward strand.
GCTCACTTATTCCTAAGATGTCAATGTTCAATCTTGTCATCTGCTGCTTGACCATCATTTCTTGTCCAGATATGGTAACCACCTAACAGAAACAGAAGAGATTAAAAAGAGATGGCAAACATACACAGAAGAACTATATATATATATGGTCTCAATGACCCAGATAACGACAGTGGTGTGGTCACTCACCTAGAACTGGACATCCTGGAACATGAAGACAAGTGAACCTTCGGAAGCATTACCACTAGCAAAGCTAGTGGAGGTGACCAAATTTCCAGCTAAGCTAATTAAAATCCTAAAAGATGATAGTCTTAAAAGTGCTACATTCGATACATCAGCAAACTTGGAAAACTCAGCAGTGGTCACAGGCCTGGAAAAGGTCAGTTTTCATTTGAACTGCAAAGAAGGGGAATGTCAAAGAATGTTCAAACCACAGTACAATTGCACTCATTTCATGTTTTAGCAAGGTTATACTCAACATCCCTCAAGCTAGGTTTCAATAGTACATGAACTGAGATTTTCCAGATGTACAATCCAGGTTCCGAAGAGGCAGAGGAACCAGAGATCAAATTGCCAGCATTAGTTGGATATAGAGAAAGCAAGGAAGTTCCAGAATAACATCTACTTCTGCTTCATTGACTACGCTAAAGCCTTTAACCGTGTGGATCACAACTGTGAGAAATTCTTAAAGAGACGGGAATACCAGAGCACCTCCCCTGCCTACTGAGAAACCTGTATGCAGATCAAGAAACAACAATTACAACCAGACATGGAACAATAAACTGGTTCTAAATTAGGAAAGGAATACCATAAGGCTACATACTGTCACCCTGCTTATTTAAGTTGTACATAGAGTCCATTATCCAAAATGCTAGGCTGGATGATTCAGAAGCTGGAATCAAGATTGCCAAGAGAGAGGCTTCCCTGGTGGTCCAGTGGGTGTAGAGTCCTGGTCTGGGAAGATCCCACATACTGTGGAGTGGCTGGACCAGTGTGTCCGATTACAAGCCAGCACTCTGGAGCACGTGCACCCAGAGCCAGTGCTCTGCAATGAAAGAGGCCACTGCAATGGGAGGCCCACATAGGCCAAAGACTAAAGATGGATGAAAATAAGTAAGTAAATAAACAATAAAGGAGACCAAAATTTAAAAAAAAAAAGATTGCCAAGAGAATAATCAACAACCTCAGATATGCTGCTGATATCACTCTAATGGCAGAAAGTGAAGAAAAAACGAAAGAGCTCTTTTGGAAGGTCAAAGAGGAAAGTGAAAAAAGCTGGCTTGAAATTCAATGTGAAAAAAACTAAGATCAAGGCATTGGTCCCATCACTTTATGGCAAATAGAGGGGGGAAAGGTGGAAGCAGTGACAGATTTTATTTTCTTGGGCTCCAACATCACTGCAGAGGGTGACCACAGCCATGAAATTAAAAGATAGCTACTCCTTAGAAGGAAAGCTATGGCAAAACTAGACATTGTATTAAAAAGCAGAGACATCACTCTGCCAACAAAGGTCCACACAGTAGAAAGTATGGTTTTTCCAAGAGTCATGTACAGGTGGGAGAGCCGGACCACAAAGGACGCCGAGCACCAAAGCACTGATGCTTTCGGACTGCGGGGCTGGAGAGGCCTCTCGAGAGTCCCCTGGGCTGCAAGGAGCTCAAAGCAGCCAGTCCTGAAGGAAGCCAGCCCTGAACATCCACGGGAAGGAATGAACATCCACGGGAAGGAATGAACATCCACGGGAAGGAATGATGCTGAAGCTGAAGCTCCAGTCGTTTGGCCTTTTGATGAGAATAACCAACTCACTGGCTACGATCCTGGTGCTGGGAGACAGTCAAAGCCAAAGGAGAAGAGCGCAGCAGAGAGTGAGATGGTTAGACAGTGTCGCCGACTCAAAGGACACAAAGTTAAGCCAACTCTGGGCAACAGTGGAGGAGCCTGACGTGCTGGGGTCACGGTGTCCCCGAGTTGGACACGACTTAGCAGCTGAACGACGAGGGCAGACGACGGCCATAATACCCAGAACACACTTGAATGTGTGAATCCGATGTGGTCAAAACATAAGTCTACACTGAACATATGTGGAAAAGATATTTAATTGTAAAATAGAAAAGTAGGCCAGAGTACAGTTTTAAGGGTATTTCCTTCTTTATACAGTACAGGTAATCTAGAAGGGTCTTAGGGTTAAACAGTTTCACAAAGCAATAAAATATTAAAAATAAACCAAGAGAAAAGGGCTTGAAGTTACATTTTACAAAAAAAGGAACAGTACGTCCGAGTTTAATGTCCATACTTTGTGGAACTCAACAATATTGTCGTGAGTGCCAGTCACGGCACAGACAGCTTCCACAGGGCAAAGTAAAAGGTACGTTAGGCCTATCTAGAGCATCACTGTAGTACAAAAAGTTCTCATTCTACGTACAAAAGCAATTGTTTTCGGTAAGAATAATTTCCTGGCGGGGGGGCAGGGGGTAGAATAAGTTCATGAAATATTCCAGAAACCCATATGCTTTGAGTTTTACAAAAACATTACCTTAAAATCCAGTGCCTTAAAGTGCTTTCATGTGGAAATCATGATGGAAGGCACAGAATACAGTTTCATGTCCCCACCATGAAATTTTCAAAAAAGCATAGACTTCGCAGTTTGTAAAGTCAAGGTCTCGTAAGCTGCTCCCTCCAAGAACATTGTCATTCCAATAAAACCAGCGGCTAACTTTCTTAGCTGCAGCAACCTGGAGAGTAAGTTTTCTTTCTTTCCAAGTAACTTTCGTCATCTTTGTGGGAAAAGTAATACCTATGCAAGTGATGCATTCTGAAATTATAAAACATGCAGAATATGTACAAACAGAAAATTTTAAAAAATATTTGCTTCATATACATGGAAATCTACTTGGGTATAGCTGAAATTGAACAAATATAAAAATCTGCTTTCTAAAAAATGTTTTCAGAGAATCTGAGACAACTTAAAGCTGTACAAAGATTTCCTGGGAGAAATCTCCTCATATAGAGGATTGTTCCTACAGGAGTAATTCCAGCATGAGTCCACCACATAATTATTACACAACATTTGGTCTAACCAACAACGATCACCCTTAAAACTGTTCCATCTCTGAGAAATTAAGGTTTGTACTACAATCAAAAAGAATGCACAAAAACAGTGGCTTATTGTGTTTTTGGATCTCTTCAACAATCTTTATCAACTCATTTGGAACTGTAAAAAAAAAATATTTACAGAATTCAGTTTTAAATACATTTCACAACTTCTAAAGTTTTATTTTACAAGAACTCAGAGCTCATGGCTTAAGTCCAATCATCAATCTGCAGTCTTTTCTATTATCCTGTCTTCCCATGACTGCACCTTACTGTGTCATCAGATCTGGTCGGAACAGTACGTCCGAGTTTAATGTCCATACTTTGTGGAACTCAACAATATTGTCGTGAGTGCCAGTCACGGCACAGACAGCTTCCACAGGGCAAAGTAAAAGGTCGTTAGGCCTATCTAGAGCATCACTGTAGTACAAAAAGTTCTCATTCTACGTACAAAAGCAATTGTTTTCGGTAAGAATAATTTCCTGGCGGGGGGGCAGGGGGTAGAATAAGTTCATGAAATATTCCAGAAACCCATATGCTTTGAGTTTTACAAAAACATTACCTTAAAATCCAGTGCCTTAAAGTGCTTTCATGTGGAAATCATGATGGAAGGCACAGAATACAGTTTCATGTCCCCACCATGAAATTTTCAAAAAAGCATAGACTTCGCAGTTTGTAAAGTCAAGGTCTCGTAAGCTGCTCCCTCCAAGAACATTGTCATTCCAATAAAACCAGCGGCTAACTTTCTTAGCTGCAGCAACCTGGAGAGTAAGTTTTCTTTCTTTCCAAGTAACTTTCGTCATCTTTGTGGGAAAAGTAATACCTATGCAAGTGATGCATTCTGAAATTATAAAACATGCAGAATATGTACAAACAGAAAATTTTAAAAAATATTTGCTTCATATACATGGAAATCTACTTGGGTATAGCTGAAATTGAACAAATATAAAAATCTGCTTTCTAAAAAATGTTTTCAGAGAATCTGAGACAACTTAAAGCTGTACAAAGATTTCCTGGGAGAAATCTCCTCATATAGAGGATTGTTCCTACAGGAGTAATTCCAGCATGAGTCCACCACATAATTATTACACAACATTTGGTCTAACCAACAACGATCACCCTTAAAACTGTTCCATCTCTGAGAAATTAAGGTTTGTACTACAATCAAAAAGAATGCACAAAAACAGTGGCTTATTGTGTTTTTGGATCTCTTCAACAATCTTTATCAACTCATTTGGAACTGTAAAAAAAAAATATTTACAGAATTCAGTTTTAAATACATTTCACAACTTCTAAAGTTTTATTTTACAAGAACTCAGAGCTCATGGCTTAAGTCCAATCATCAATCTGCAGTCTTTTCTATTATCCTGTCTTCCCATGACTGCACCTTACTGTGTACAGTTCAAGATTGTATTCTTTCTTGACCAAAAGTAAATTCAAAATGCACGTCCATGTCAATTAAACAGCTTCTTTATTAGTCTGAAGACGAGTCATAGCTTCTAATTTCTGCCTGTAGGCCTCTGCTTCCTGTTCTTTCTTTAGAAGTTGCTGTCGGTATTTCTGTGCTTCTCGATTAGCTTCATCCAGCTGTTTCTGAAGAGCTTCTCTCTCCTAATTAAAGAAAAGGGGGGGTTATCAATTGTTGCACAAATACATTAGCACACACAAGCACACGTCCTTCAGATAAAGAAATATATAGATGCTAAAAGTAGCCACCTATTGGTACTTCTGAGATATTTTGCCTTTTCCACCAATTCCCTTATAATTAAAGTCCTCATTTTGAGCTCCATATGGTGAGATACAGATTTGTTTCTGACCTCAAGGAAATTATTTCCTAACTGGAAGCAACACTACCATGAAGAACCCAAATTGGGTACCTGTATTTTTATATGAACTACAAAAACTACCACAGAGTGTTAATACGGAAATATATAGCCATACCTCTTCACATCTTTGTCTGTGATGTCAAAAATCTATTACTGGGGGCTTCCCCTGGTGGTTCAGTGGGTGAGGACACCGCCTTGCAGGGCAAGGGGCGCCAGTTCGATCCCTGGCCTGGGAAGATCTCACGTGCCGCGTAGCGGCTGGACTGATGTGTCCAATTACCGGAACTCTGGAGCGCATGCGCCCAGAGCCGGCGCTCTGCGACGACAGACGCCACTGCAATGGGAGGCCCACAGGAGCCAAAGAACAAAGACGGATGAAAATAGAGAAAGACCAATAGAAGTGGCCCGCCCACTCCCCTCCCTCCCCAACCTGACCCCCGCCCAAAAATAAATAAATAAATCTTTAAAAAAAGAAAAAAAAATCTATTACTGAGCTTCCCTAGTGGTCCAGTGGGTAAGGACACCGCCTTGCAGTGCAAGGGGTGCCGGTTTGAGCCCTGGCCTGGGAAGATCCCATGTGCCGCGGAGCGGCTGGACCGATGTGTCCAATGACCGAGCCAGAGCTCTGGAGCGCATGCGCCCAGAGCCGGTGCTCTGCGACGACAGACGCCACCGCGATGGGAGGCCCACAGGAGCCAAAGAACAAAGACGGATGAAAATAGAGAAAGACCAATAGAAGTGGCCCGCCCACTCCCCTCCCTCCCCAACCTGACCCCCGCCCAAAAATAAATAAATAAATCTTTAAAAAAAGAAAAAAAAATCTATTACTGAGCTTCCCTAGTGGTCCAGTGGGTAAGGACACCGCCTTGCAGTGCAAGGGGTGCCGGTTTGAGCCCTGGCCTGGGAAGATCCCATGTGCCGCGGAGCGGCTGGACCGATGTGTCCAATGACCGAGCCAGAGCTCTGGAGCGCATGCGCCCAGAGCCGGTGCTCTGCGACGACAGAGGCCACCGCGATGGGAGGCCCACAGGAGCGAAATAACAAAGACGGATGAAAAAAGACAAATGAAAAACCAATAGAAGTGGCCCGCCCGTACCCCTCCCTCCCCACCCCACCCCCCGAAAGATAAATAAAATAAATGTTTAAAAAAGAAAATCTATAACTTATAAAAGAATTAGTATTTATCAAGTACCCGTTATGTATGTTGATTAACAAGGTGATTTCCAATAATAAATCTCTGAGATAGATATTATGTCCATTTTACAGATGAGGAAAATAATGCTCAGAGAAAATGTAGCTTTCCCATAGTAACCCAATAAGGAGTCAGGTTTAAGAAGTTCCACTATTGCTGCGTTTAAAACGATCATTCCCTTGGGCTCCCCTGGTGGTCCAGTGGGTAAGGACACCACCTTGCAGTGCAAGGGGCGCCAGTTCGATCCCTGGCCTGGGAAGATCCCACGTGCCGCGGAGCGGCTGGACCGATGTGTCCAATTACCGAGCCGGAACTCAGGAGCTCATGCGCCCAGAGCCGGTACTCTGAGACAACAGAGGCCACCGTGATGGGAGGCCCACACCGGCCAAAGAACAAAGATAAATAGATGAAAGACCAACAGAAGTAGCAAAAAAAAAAAAAAAAAAAAAGCCCTATCATTCCCTAGGATAGCAAGTAAGATTTCTCATCTTTAAAAGGAAGAGTGCTGGTTATGATTAGTGTTTCCTAAATTATACCATTTTACAAACCATTAAAATACTAATTTATCTCTTGTAATTCATTATATGATATAAAACACACGGATCAATTTCCTGAACAAACGGAAAGGCAAAACACAAATGAAATGGAATGATCCAACGAAAAGGACATTCTTTCTCCTCCTCCTCCTCGCTCTGCCCTTACACAGCTGTCTAAGGGAAAACACATCACAGACTCCTTCCCCGCCTCTCCAGCAAGCATATGGACAAAACCTCAGCTTTCACAGGCTCAAGCTCAACCTCGCTTCAGAAGCAGGCCCTCTGCGTGGGGCGGCGGTGAGGGCAGGACTACTAATCACAAGCCAAGGCCACGCTCACAGTGGACAAGACACTTGGCCAGAAAGAACCGAGAGGGGTCACTAGCGTGCACTAGTGGACCACGGGGGTCTCTTCCTGCCCCCTTGCCCCTCGTCCACTGTGAATACCAGAAGGTCCTCTTCCTCTCACTATTCACAGCGTGCATAACGAGGAACACATGTAACAATCCTGCCTGCCTGGGACCCACTGACTTCCCCACACTGGGAGTAAAGCTAGATTCAACATTAACTTTTCCCATGAGACCACCAAGTGTGGGAATGATTGATTATACAGTCTCCAAATCTCCCAATTACACAAAATGTACAGTAGAAGAAAGGTGTGCCCTCATCTCCAAGTTAAGAGGTGCCTAAGCCCTACCCTGCTACGCTTTTCTCTTCACTAGAGGCAAGATGCCAGCCTTGGGTGTCCCTGGTGGTCCAGGGACTCTTTACTGCAAGGTAAGGAGTCCGCCTTGCCATACCAGGGGCACCAGTTTGATCTCTGGCCCGGGAAGACCCTATATGCTGAGAAACGGCTGGGCCAGTGTGTCCGGTTAGGAACCAGTGATCTGGAGCACCTGCGCCCAGAGCCGGTGCTCTGCAGCGAAAGAAGCCACTGTGATGGGAGGCCGAAGAATAAAGACGGATGAAATATAAACGATGACTTAGAGGCAAAAAAAAAAAAAAGGACGCCAGCCTCGAGTAACCAACGGACACCAGGACTTTAGACAGGGTTCAAGCCAGACCCCTCTCCCCCAGCTCTGGCAGGGCATGCACAGCCACACATTCAAGTCTTTTCACAAAAAACCAAATTATACCATTTTACAAACCATTAAAATACTAATTTATCTCTTGTAATTCATTATATGATATAAAACACACGGATCAATTTCCTGAACAAACGGAAAGGCAAAACACAAATGAAATGGAATGATCCAACGAAAAGGACATTCTTTCTCCTCCTCCTCCTCGCTCTGCCCTTACACAGCTGTCTAAGGGAAAACACATCACAGACTCCTTCCCCGCCTCTCCAGCAAGCATATGGACAAAACCTCAGCTTTCACAGGCTCAAGCTCAACCTCGCTTCAGAAGCAGGCCCTCTGCGTGGGGCGGCGGTGAGGGCAGGACTACTAATCACAAGCCAAGGCCACGCTCACAGTGGACAAGACACTTGGCCAGAAAGAACCGAGAGGGGTCACTAGCGTGCACTAGTGGACCACGGGGGTCTCTTCCTGCCCCCTTGCCCCTCGTCCACTGTGAATACCAGAAGGTCCTCTTCCTCTCACTATTCACAGCGTGCATAACGAGGAACACATGTAACAATCCTGCCTGCCTGGGACCCACTGATTTCCCCCACACTGGGAGTAAAGCTAGATTCAACATTAACTTTTCCCATGAGACCACCAAGTGTGGGAATGATTGATTATACAGTCTCCAAATCTCCCAATTACACAAAATGTACAGTAGAAGAAAGGTGTGCCCTCATCTCCAAGTTAAGAGGTGCCTAAGCCCTACCCTGCTACGCTTTTCTCTTCACTAGAGGCAAGATGCCAGCCTTGGGTGTCCCTGGTGGTCCAGGGACTCTTTACTGCAAGGTAAGGAGTCCGCCTTGCCATACCAGGGGCACCAGTTTGATCTCTGGCCCGGGAAGACCCTATATGCTGAGAAACGGCTGGGCCAGTGTGTCCGGTTAGGAACCAGTGATCTGGAGCACCTGCGCCCAGAGCCGGTGCTCTGCAGCGAAAGAAGCCACTGTGATGGGAGGCCGAAGAATAAAGACGGATGAAATATAAACGATGACTTAGAGGCAAAAAAAAAAAAAGGACGCCAGCCTCGAGTAACCAACGGACACCAGGACTTTAGACAGGGTTCAAGCCAGACCCCTCTCCCCCAGCTCTGGCAGGGCATGCACAGCCACACATTCAAGTCTTTTAGGACTTTACGTGTCCTAAGAAATCAGATCCGTAGGCAGTCAAAGGTTTTTTTTTTTCCAAAGTTTTGAATATGGATACAAACTTGCCCCAATTTGATAGGCGATATTAGAAAAGATTGAGGTAGCGTCTAGTATTTGACTCCTTGTTCACATTTACTCCAGATGATGAAACCAATAGGGAAGATCTGATCTTACACCACGAGTTCACGCCCAAGCAATGTACGATTATCACACGGGTGGCTGGGCCTGTACTTCGTGCCCACCTCCTGCAACCCCCAGGGACGGCAGCCCGCCAGGCTCCTCGGGCCGTGGGCTTCTCCAGGCAGCAGTGCTGGAGTGGGTGGCCACGTCCTCCGCCAGGCGGTCTCCCCGCCCCCTCGAGCTCTCCTGCAGAGCAGGCAGACTCTTGAGCCACAGAGAAGCGCAGTCTCCGAGGGGAAGCGAAGACTTGCAGTTTGCCTTTTTATTTCCAAACAAGACTCTTGAATTCTGCTTCAGCTCTTCTCAGTTATCCTTTAACTGTTTCACATGTAACTTTCTCATATTCAAATTAATTTGACTTTGGCTATTACGATACAAAAAGTCCTAATAGTGATTTACATTCTACCACACCTCATAAATGTTACAGCGACAGCCACGGTCACTGAGCATCTTCTATATGCTCTCCACTGTACCAGTGCTCCCCGTGCATTCTCACTCAGACCTCACAGCCACGTGAAAACGTAGGTGCCGTCATTTTCCCATTTGCCGAGGAGGAAGCCAAACCTCGAAAGGCAAATAACTTGACCAATAACACTCAGAAGATTATCATTCAAATCTACATCTGATTTCAGACTCATATTCTTAACTATTAATTTTTTTTTTTTTAAAGAGAGAAACTGGGCAGGCAGTGTGTGGCGTCTGTGTGCAAACACCCATCTCTAACCGCCAGGGACCACGCGTGACCCTAGGTTTATGCATCAAGTTTTACAGAAACACAGCCACGCCCACTCATGACCCCACTGTCCAGTTACCTACGGCTGCTTTTCCACTGCTAGGGCAGAACGGAATCGCAAAACACACACACTCCAGGGTGTTCAGCAGCATCCCCGGCCCTGCCCACTCAGTGTCAAGGCCATGTCTCTCACAGGGACAACCTCCCAGGTGTCCAGACGGGGCCAAATGTCTCCTGGGATCAAACTGCTCCCGTCGAGAACCACAGCTTTGGAGCAACTGTTGGTGCTAATGGCCTAGCAATCATTTAGAAAGGAATGTAAAAGTATACCCCCAAGACCACATCACTGGTCATCTAAGAAAAAAAATCAAAACCACTTCTTGATGTACTCTGAGGTAATGACCACCTGGTTTACTAACAACATTGGAGGTCTCTCTTCATTCTACCATCTCTGCTCACTGTAGCTTCGAGGTCTCTCTGCAGCTCTAAGACTATGCGGTTTTCGCCTAGACATTTTCGGTGATGGAGAATAAGACTTCCATTACCAGAAAGCTCGAGTTACTAAAACTGAGCTAGAACTCTAACTCCCTGAAGTTATATCAAGCTAAAATTCCATTTCCCTGAAGTTCTGTCTCCTTGGTTCTAATGTATACACCTCAATTTATACCTGCTTGTTATTTGCAATTATTCTGCTTGGTCTCTGAAAGACTGTAAAGGGATCTAGGCTGACCTTTGAAGAAAACAGCAACTTGCACTTGTTGTTAGTAAATAACGTACAGGCTGCATATTAACTGTTTTAAATGTTACAGCGACAGCCACGGTCACTGAGCATCTTCTATATGCTCTCCACTGTACCAGTGCTCCCGTGCATTCTCACTCAGACCTCACAGCCACGTGAAAACGAGGTGCCGTCATTTTCCCATTTGCCGAGGAGGAAGCCAAACCTCGAAAGGCAAATAACTTGACCAATAACACTCAGAAGATTATCATTCAAATCTACATCTGATTTCAGACTCATATTCTTAACTATTAATTTTTTTTTTTTTAAAGAGAGAAACTGGGCAGGCAGTGTGTGGCGTCTGTGTGCAAACACCCATCTCTAACCGCCAGGGACCACGCGTGACCCTAGGTTTATGCATCAAGTTTTACAGAAACACAGCCACGCCCACTCATGACCCCACTGTCCAGTTACCTACGGCTGCTTTTCCACTGCTAGGGCAGAACGGAATCGCAAAACACACACACTCCAGGGTGTTCAGCAGCATCCCCGGCCCTGCCCACTCAGTGTCAAGGCCATGTCTCTCACAGGGACAACCTCCCAGGTGTCCAGACGGGGCCAAATGTCTCCTGGGATCAAACTGCTCCCGTCGAGAACCACAGCTTTGGAGCAACTGTTGGTGCTAATGGCCTAGCAATCATTTAGAAAGGAATGTAAAGTATCCCCCCAAGACCACATCACTGGTCATCTAAGAAAAAAAATCAAAACCACTTCTTGATGTACTCTGAGGTAATGACCACCTGGTTTACTAACAACATTGGAGGTCTCTCTTCATTCTACCATCTCTGCTCACTGTAGCTTCGAGGTCTCTCTGCAGCTCTAAGACTATGCGGTTTTCGCCTAGACATTTTCGGTGATGGAGAATAAGACTTCCATTACCAGAAAGCTCGAGTTACTAAAACTGAGCTAGAACTCTAACTCCCTGAAGTTATATCAAGCTAAAATTCCATTTCCCTGAAGTTCTGTCTCCTTGGTTCTAATGTATACACCTCAATTTATACCTGCTTGTTATTTGCAATTATTCTGCTTGGTCTCTGAAAGACTGTAAAGGGATCTAGGCTGACCTTTGAAGAAAACAGCAACTTGCACTTGTTGTTAGTAAATAAACGTACAGGCTGCATATTAACTGTTTTAAAAATGGTGAATGATTTTAATAAATCAACTATATTTCAGTTAAAAGAAAGGGTGAATTGAGTCAGTTTATGTACAATAAAAATTCAAGTAATTTAAAAATGTTTTATTAAATAGTTGAAGTAAAGTGCATGACAGAATCTTCTTCACTTTATACGCCAGAAAAAAAGACCAACTGATTTACCTGTAACAGATATTAAAGATTAAATAATAAGCATACTGGTACCTTTCAATGAAATAAATGGTTAGTTTAGAAGAACTTCAGTGCATTAAATATTACTTTAAATTTTGAAGAAATAGAACTACATGCCCTCAATAATTAAGCATTCTTAAACATCTGGTTAAACCATGAATCAACTTCTTCTTAACTCAGTAATGTATCTTTTGAGATGGTGACCAAAGACACACCAGTCTTGTATGTAAAAGAATTTGAGGAAGAGTATTTTCTAACTGTCCTCAGAATTACGTTGCCTTTAGGCAACATTTTCTTAAGTCCTCCTTTTTCTATGATAATATGAACCTTAACAAAGAATTCCTAAATATTCGCCAATGTTTATTACTCACATATATTAGGCATTAGGAATGTGTATATAATGATAAGTTGACTTTTTCAACTCTCATAAAATCCTAAACATGCAGATATTGTTATCCTAATTTCCAGTCTGGGAGAAAATAAAACAGAAGTGCGAAAACATAAGCTAAATGTATTAGCTTTCCCTCAAAGGTAATAGATGGGGCAAGAAGAGGGACTGAAATCCAGCTTATTTATATATTTCAAATTCAAGTTCTTGTCTTTACATCGTAATTGCTCTTTCAAAGTTACTCAAGAATGACATTTTCATTTTGATGTTAGCTAATTATCAAACTTGGGGAACATAATTCTATATACAGTGATGCATATAAATCATGTTTTGGTTATACTTATAAACTAGTTGAGAATTATAAACTAGTTCGGATACTAGAGGGGAAAAAAGGTGACTCCTATCAACAGCTAGCCTACATTTAATTTCCTTAACAGATTCAACAGTGAAATAAGTGGTTATCTATGGCTTTTTCAAAAAAATAACTCAGTTGACAAATTCCAACTTTCTCTAAGAGGATCTTTGGGCCCAAATAACCATTTGTATTTCATTTTTGAAAGAAAAAAAATTTTCTTAGTCAATAAATAATGACATTCCCATTAGTGACTTGTGAGAATGATGTATGTAAATTTAACAGAAAATAAAGGATGGAGTGCAAGAACCAAAGACATTCGATGTTACCATGATGACAGACTTTGTTACAAACAGATTCTTCACTCACTCATTCATTCAACGTTTATTTATTGAAGGCTTACTATATGAATAAGGCAAAAAAAATAGACAAAAAAGCACTCTATCAAAACAACACTGTACAGTAATAAATATAAAAGATAAAAAAAGCAAACGGAATTTATTCTGGATGACTGCAGCAAAACACACCGGGCAAAAGACTCCTTACTTCTATTTCTGCAGACTCCACCCGGTTTTCAATTATTTCGATACATTGTCTTTTGGCCGGAGGTTCTTCACTGATAACAGTTTCTTCAGCAATGTCCGTTGCTGGTACTGTTAATACTAAAGTGAAAAAATGTGCACATTACTTCATCTTCATATGGGTTTAGAAGAATTAAAACTAGTCTTGAGATTACTGATGCAACTCGTCTAAAATAAATACATTCCCCAAACAGTAATTTCAAAACACAAGATTTACTTTCTATGAGAAATGTCTGTATTTTTGTCTTCAATTTCTTGCCTTTTTATTGAAAACTACTTACTGCTTAAAGTGTCTATTTTTTATCTTATAGATAATATAGTCATTCATATGGCTCAAAATCAAAATATAATATGAATACTTTGCTAACGCAGATAACTGCTTTTATGTATTTCTTGTGCACTGTTCTTGTGCTCACTTATGTAGAACTGAACATGAATTTGCATTCTCTTTTCTTACACTGAAGTTTCTGTTCTTTTCACTCCATACATCTAGGTATCTTCCGACACTTAGTGAGCTGTTTAACTGAGCTTCATTATATCCCACTATGTGGATCACCCTATGGACACCGCCTATTTAAAAGCTGTCGGACAGCTGGAATCTTCCCCATTGATTTATCCAGACTGTTTGCCTGGTTTTAGCTTACACAGTCATTGTTATGTTCTTGCACTATTGTGCAAAGCAAGGACAGCCTCTCCCTCTCTATATATTTACATTTATGGAAAGAGATACTAAAAATTGAGACAAAGCCCAACAGCCCAATGGAGGAGCAAAGCTTATACACAGGCAGTGTCCAGATGGTGTAAAACTATTATGAATTAAAAACCTTAGAAATATTGAGGACAAAAGTATTTCTTTTAACTCATATTACCCTTATAGATTTACTCAAGAATTGAGAAATGTGTTTCATTGGACTCTCTACAAAGCCATATATTCATACGCCATTTATAATTTCTAAATGATAAAGGTTCTGAATGTTTAATATTCAGCAGGTTCCTCTCATTGCTCTCTCCCCCTCCTTCCCCATCAGTATAAATTTCAGAATCGGTTCCATCTGGTGAGTTCCAGAAAAAGACCTACTGGTTTTTACTAAGGCCTGAATTGTGACCCCATCAAAATTCAAATGTTTAAGTCCTCATCTGCAGTGCCTCTGAATATATTTGCAGATAGGACCCTTAAAAAGGTTTGACAGGTAAAATGAGGTCATTTGAGTGGGCCCAATCCAGCATGACTGCCGTCCTTGAAGAGGACAGGTCGCAGACGAGATATCCAGACTGGGGAACGTCCACGGGAGGACACAGCAAGAAGAGAACCACTCGCAGGCCGAGGAGAAGGGCCTCCGAAGACGCCTGCCAGCACCGTGACCTCGGACTTCAGCCTCCAGTACTTGCCGTCCCCTTTTGAAGAAAAAAAAAAAAAAGGGGGGGATCATATCTGAAACTTTTCTAAACAGATTTTACTGTTCATTCATATGCACTCGCTATACATTTCTTGTGCACTGTTCTTGTGCTCACTTATGTAGAACTGAACATGAATTTGCATTCTCTTTTCTTACACTGAAGTTTCTGTTCTTTTCACTCCATACATCTAGGTATCTTCCGACACTTAGTGAGCTGTTTAACTGAGCTTCATTATATCCCACTATGTGGATCACCCTATGGACACCGCCTATTTAAAAGCTGTCGGACAGCTGGAATCTTCCCCATTGATTTATCCAGACTGTTTGCCTGGTTTTAGCTTACACAGTCATTGTTATGTTCTTGCACTATTGTGCAAAGCAAGGACAGCCTCTCCCTCTCTATATATTTACATTTATGGAAAGAGATACTAAAAATTGAGACAAAGCCCAACAGCCCAATGGAGGAGCAAAGCTTATACACAGGCAGTGTCCAGATGGTGTAAAACTATTATGAATTAAAAACCTTAGAAATATTGAGGACAAAAGTATTTCTTTTAACTCATATTACCCTTATAGATTTACTCAAGAATTGAGAAATGTGTTTCATTGGACTCTCTACAAAGCCATATATTCATACGCCATTTATAATTTCTAAATGATAAAGGTTCTGAATGTTTAATATTCAGCAGGTTCCTCTCATTGCTCTCTCCCCCTCCTTCCCCATCAGTATAAATTTCAGAATCGGTTCCATCTGGTGAGTTCCAGAAAAAGACCTACTGGTTTTTACTAAGGCCTGAATTGTGACCCCATCAAAATTCAAATGTTTAAGTCCTCATCTGCAGTGCCTCTGAATATATTTGCAGATAGGACCCTTAAAAAGGTTTGACAGGTAAAATGAGGTCATTTGAGTGGGCCCAATCCAGCATGACTGCCGTCCTTGAAGAGGACAGGTCGCAGACGAGATATCCAGACTGGGGAACGTCCACGGGAGGACACAGCAAGAAGAGAACCACTCGCAGGCCGAGGAGAAGGGCCTCCGAAGACGCCTGCCAGCACCGTGACCTCGGACTTCAGCCTCCAGTACTGTGAGAAGGTAAGCTTCTGTTAAGTCACCCAGCCTGCGGTAGTTTGTTACGGCAGCCCTAGCAAACTAATACAGTCTTTCCCCCCCAATACATTTATCAATTAGGTCAGGAAGAACTGAGAGCTTTATGATAGTGAGTCACAGTGAGCTATCATATCAAAAACATGAGTTTCTTTCCAGTTGCTCATCAGTGAGATTTGCCTATAATGTCAGGTATTGGGAGCAATGTTATAGCTGCTTCAAACAAATACTTTGAAAGCTTCTTCTTTTCTATACAGTTGGAATTAACTCTTTAAAGCCCTGTTAAGTGCCTGGCCTTGATCCAAACCTTGGATAACCACCAGGAGAGAAGCACCTGCCAGGCCTGCCCGGCCACGCGGCAGCCGCCTCCAGCGCCGCGGCAGCGAAGCCCTGCCTCGGGACCTGGCCGCCCCCGGGGCCGCGCCGCCCCTGCCGCTCTCCGCCTCATCTGGGTTAGGAGGCCGTCTCCCTGCAGCCCTTCCCTTGCCCAGCGCCTTCACAGGCCGTGGAGAGCCGAGTGTCCGCAGTCCTAGTCATTTTCCAGGCTGTGTGTGCGCATCCCTTCCTGTCTGGCCAGGGTGGGGGCCGGGGGGCGCGGGGTGCAGGGCGGGGCTTGCTCGGACAGGAACCTTCGCCACTTTCTCTTGCGCTTCCTCCAACCGTCATGCCTCACCTTTTTTTTTTTTTTTAATCTTTTGGAGGGTGGGGGTGGGGAGGGAGGGGGGTGGGCGGGCCACTTCTTTTGGTCTTTCATTTCTCTATTTTCATCCATCTTTGTTCTTTGGCTCCTGATGGGCCTCCCGTCGCGGTGGCCTCTGTCTTCGCAGAGCACCGGCTCTGGGCTCACACACGCCAGAGCTCCGGTAATTGGTCTGAATATATTTGCAGATAGGACCCTTAAAAAGGTTTGACAGGTAAAATGAGGTCATTTGAGTGGGCCCAATCCAGCATGACTGCCGTCCTTGAAGAGGACAGGTCGCAGACGAGATATCCAGACTGGGGAACGTCCACGGGAGGACACAGCAAGAAGAGAACCACTCGCAGGCCGAGGAGAAGGGCCTCCGAAGCGCCTGCCAGCACCGTGACCTCGGACTTCAGCCTCCAGTACTGTGAGAAGGTAAGCTTCTGTTAAGTCACCCAGCCTGCGGTAGTTTGTTACGGCAGCCCTAGCAAACTAATACAGTCTTTCCCCCCCAATACATTTATCAATTAGGTCAGGAAGAACTGAGAGCTTTATGATAGTGAGTCACAGTGAGCTATCATATCAAAAACATGAGTTTCTTTCCAGTTGCTCATCAGTGAGATTTGCCTATAATGTCAGGTATTGGGAGCAATGTTATAGCTGCTTCAAACAAATACTTTGAAAGCTTCTTCTTTTCTATACAGTTGGAATTAACTCTTTAAAGCCCTGTTAAGTGCCTGGCCTTGATCCAAACCTTGGATAACCACCAGGAGAGAAGCACCTGCCAGGCCTGCCCGGCCACGCGGCAGCCGCCTCCAGCGCCGCGGCAGCGAAGCCCTGCCTCGGGACCTGGCCGCCCCCGGGGCCGCGCCGCCCCTGCCGCTCTCCGCCTCATCTGGGTTAGGAGGCCGTCTCCCTGCAGCCCTTCCCTTGCCCAGCGCCTTCACAGGCCGTGGAGAGCCGAGTGTCCGCAGTCCTAGTCATTTTCCAGGCTGTGTGTGCGCATCCCTTCCTGTCTGGCCAGGGTGGGGGCCGGGGGGCGCGGGGTGCAGGGCGGGGCTTGCTCGGACAGGAACCTTCGCCACTTTCTCTTGCGCTTCCTCCAACCGTCATGCCTCACCTTTTTTTTTTTTTTTAATCTTTTGGAGGGTGGGGGTGGGGAGGGAGGGGGATGGGCGGGCCACTTCTTTTGGTCTTTCATTTCTCTATTTTCATCCATCTTTGTTCTTTGGCTCCTGATGGGCCTCCCGTCGCGGTGGCCTCTGTCGTCGCAGAGCACCGGCTCTGGGCTCACACACGCCAGAGCTCCGGCTCGGTAATTGGACACATCGGTCCAGCCGCTCCACCGCACGTGGGATCTTCCCAGGCCAGGGCTCGAACCGGCGCCCTTTGCACTGCAAGGCGGTGTCTTTACCCACTGGGCCACCAGGGGAAGCCCCATGCCTCATCTATCTTAACCCTACTTGCAGCACTTCCTACTCAGGCTGGGCCCTGTCTTGCTGGAAGTGTATATTTATTGCTAATTTCAGAGCTCAGCTCCTTTTCATGATGCACAATTACTGATTGCCCTGAAAGTTCTCCTGCCCTGGCTTAGATTTTTTTTTTTTAAATTTCGGCCTCTTCTATTTTTTTTTTATTTTATTTATTCTCATTCATCTTTATTCTTTGGCTTGTGTGGGCCTCCCATGGCAGTGGCCTCCCTCGCTGCCTAGCAATGGCTCTGGGCGCATGCGCTCTAGAGCACTGGCTCCTAATTGGACACACCGGTCCAGCCGCTCTGCCACACATGGGATCTTCCCAGGCCAGGGATCAAACCGGTGCCCCTTGCACTGCAAGGCAGACTCTTTACCCACTAGACCACCAGGGAAGCCCTGGCTTAGACCTTAAGATGTTTCCAGCAAGCACTTAAAATATGGACTTTTGTGCTTTTCTTCTACTTTTTACTTTGACTAAAAATGTACGTGGGGTTTATGTTTCATCTGTTTTATTACTACTCTCTTATTACTCAAAACGAATAAAAGTGGGACAATTGTCAACAAAGCTGCTGAAAGTTGCATCCATGTCCAACTTCTTTCTAAGCAACCTTTTCTCGCATGGTGCTTTTAAAGGCCCATACGATATCTGAATTGTATTAAATGGCCTAGGAGAGTACTGTCCAATACTGATATTGAAATATGTATTTTAGTTCATTTTCCAATTAGAATATTTTGGGGCCATTTCCTCTTTCTACTTAATATACACTCAGAGAAATTAAACTAACTCTAACAGTAGCCTAAGTCAGACATGACTTAGTGACTGAACAACAAAGAAAATAAAATTAAGTAATTAAGTCTATTGTAAAACCTTACAAAAATGTACAGTAAGGTACAAATGCTTTGAAAAATATAACACAATTTCCTGAGAATTATATATGTTAATGCCTTCTACCAACCTTGTTGTCCATCTGGCATGGTCACGATGATGGGCTGGCCTATTCCACTTGTTGGAATGGAGTGCAAATTCCCAAGCTGAATTCCATCAGTGACTATTGTGATGACTTGCTGACCCCCTGAACTAACTACTTGCTGAATTGCACCATCCACAGATTCTGCAGTAACAACTTCCTCCGTAGCCACTACTGGAAAAAAAAAATGTAAATGTAAAAATCAGTAAACAAGTACAGAAGCATGAAGAGAGTTTACTTTTGTTGTCTTTGCTTCTTTCTTATACAGAAAAGCTTTTATATGGTTTTTAAATTCAGTGTCCAGCGGTGCTGTAAATGCCTATGTACACAGTCAGTTCCAGCTACCTAGGCATACGTGCACACTCAGTCACAGTCACGTCTGATTCTTTGCCATCCATGGACTAGAGCCCACCAGGCTCCTCTTGTCCATGGGATTCTCCAGGCAAGAATACTGGAGTAGGAGGCTTCCCTGCTGGTCCAGTTCACCTTGCAGTGCAAGGGGCACCAGTTCTATCCCTGGCCTGGGAAGATCCCATGTGCCGCGAAGCGGCTGGACCGATGTGTCCAATTACGAGCCAGTGCTCTGCAGCACATGCGCCCACAGCCAGAGCTCTGCAACGAGAGAGGCCACTGCCATGGGAGCCCACACAGGCCAAAGAATAAAGATGGATGAAAATAAATGGATACAAAAATCTATCAAAGAGGCCAAAAATTAAAAAAAAAAAAAAAAAGAATATTGGAAAAGATAGCCGTTTCCTTCTCCAGGGGATCTTCCCAACTCAAGGACTGAACCTGGGTCTCCTGCATTGCAGGCAGATTCTTTACCATCTGAGCTATTTGTTTAAATAAACTGTCTTTCTTTAGCTCTATGAGGCATAAAATTTCTAAGATCTCCTAAGGTCACAGATACAACAAAGGCTATACCACCTTAATAAAATTCCACAATCCTAAAAAGAAAATACTGTACATGGTTACACTCCATTCAAATTCACGTATGAGTTGGTGTACATTTCCTATCCAACACAATATGGAGATGTGTCTTTCTCAAGCAGACAGAAAAAAGTGCACTCCCTTTCTGGATTGTGTGAGCAAGAGGTGCCTTTGTGATCAGTCGCACATAGATCCACTGCTACAGGACAGCAGATAACACAGCAAATTAACATTAACATGAACAAACAAATGTCCACGTTTATGAGTTGGTGTACCCTTTCCTGCAGTAACAACCTCCTCCGTAGCCACTACTGGAAAAAAAAAATGTAAATGTAAAAATCAGTAAACAAGTACAGAAGCATGAAGAGAGTTTACTTTTGTTGTCTTTGCTTCTTTCTTATACAGAAAAGCTTTTATATGGTTTTTAAATTCAGTGTCCAGCGGTGCTGTAAATGCCTATGTACACAGTCAGTTCCAGCTACCTAGGCATACGTGCACACTCAGTCACAGTCACGTCTGATTCTTTGCCATCCATGGACTAGAGCCCACCAGGCTCCTCTTGTCCATGGGATTCTCCAGGCAAGAATACTGGAGTAGGAGGCTTCCCTGCTGGTCCAGTTCACCTTGCAGTGCAAGGGGCACCAGTTCTATCCCTGGCCTGGGAAGATCCCATGTGCCGCGAAGCGGCTGGACCGATGTGTCCAATTACGAGCCAGTGCTCTGCAGCACATGCGCCCACAGCCAGAGCTCTGCAACGAGAGAGGCCACTGCCATGGGAGCCCACACAGGCCAAAGAATAAAGATGGATGAAAATAAATGGATACAAAAATCTATCAAAGAGGCCAAAAATTAAAAAAAAAAAAAAAAGAATATTGGAAAAGATAGCCGTTTCCTTCTCCAGGGGATCTTCCCAACTCAAGGACTGAACCTGGGTCTCCTGCATTGCAGGCAGATTCTTTACCATCTGAGCTATTTGTTTAAATAAACTGTCTTTCTTTAGCTCTATGAGGCATAAAATTTCTAAGATCTCCTAAGGTCACAGATACAACAAAGGCTATACCACCTTAATAAAATTCCACAATCCTAAAAAGAAAATACTGTACATGGTTACACTCCATTCAAATTCACGTATGAGTTGGTGTACATTTCCTATCCAACACAATATGGAGATGTGTCTTTCTCAAGCAGACAGAAAAAAGTGCACTCCCTTTCTGGATTGTGTGAGCAAGAGGTGCCTTTGTGATCAGTCGCACATAGATCCACTGCTACAGGACAGCAGATAACACAGCAAATTAACATTAACATGAACACAATGCAGAACTATGCTCCCAACGTCTTCTGAAAAGCTCAGAGAGGATTTTGGCAGCTGAAGAGAGTAGCACTCCAGGTCCCGCCTGCCTCGGTAAAGAAACTGACAAAATCCTTTCCCACAGGCACTTTTACACCCAACTAACTACTGATCCCAAAGGAGAGACGCAGCGGCATTCACAGCAGCTCTCTGCACGGCAGTCACACACGTGAAACACATCAGACATCCGTCAAAAGCAGAGTGAATAAACAGTGGTCAGTTCACACACACAGCAATGAAAGTGACCACATACAAAACATGGATACATCTGGCAAAACCACACTGAGTGATTAAATCTGACACAATATACATTTGAGTAGTTCCCATGTATTAACTGAGAAATGAGACTGGACGGAAGTGTTCACCTTGTGATAATTCACTGATCTATGCATCAATGGACTTTTCCATATGGATGCTACATATCCACAAGAAAGCATCAAAAGGAAGGACAGCAAATGGATTCTAACACATTGAATTTTTAAAAATCCATTCGTCCATGACAATACCTCAGGAAAAAACAGAGAAAGGGGGAAATAACAAAGTTCTTCTTGATAGGAGTATTACATTAATTAACAAAATAAGAAAAATTATCACTGTAAGCCCCAGTGCAATAACTGATTTAAGAAAGCATCACCAATCGGGGGATATACATGACTAATCTGGGATCATACATGGATGCGGGAAAAAAACAAAACAAAACCCTGGTAAAATGTTCTTGGGAAACAAGACATTCAAATGTTTTCAAGAATCACATCAAAGATTAGTATTAGTTCCAAAGGGGAAAATGTGCTTATAAAGACCTGGCAGGAGTTACCACTGTCAGGTCAAGTGCCTCCTGATGTGATGCAATAGGAAATTACAAAATATCACTTGTGTTCTTCCTGGAAATCTTTGACCTGAATCTAATTATTAAGAAACAAATGAATCTAGAATGATCCTGAAGAAAAATGGCTTAAAAACTCTACAAAGATTTCAAGGTCATTAAGAACAAGTGAGGAGGGGCTTCCCTGGTGGTCCTGTGGATAAAGACTCTGCCTTGCAGTGCAAGGGGCGCCGGTTCAATCCCTGGCTCAGGAAGATTCCACGTGCCACGGAGCGGCTGGACCGATGTGTCCAATTACTAGCCAGCGCTCTGGAGCATGAGGCCCAGAGCCGGTGCTCTGTAGTAAGAGAGGTCACTACAATGGGAGGCCCACACAGGTCAAAGTATAAAGACGGATGAAAATAAATAAATCAATAAAAGAACAAGTGAGGAGGACCTCCCTGGTGGTCCAGTGGCTAAGACTTCATGCTCCAAGGCAGGGGAGCTAGATCTGGTCAAGGAGCTATATCCTACATGTGCACCTAAGACCCTGCATAGCCAAACAAATAAATACATATATTTTTTTAAGTTTAAAAAAAGAAAAAAACAAGTGAGGGAATAGAACTGTCCTCGATTAGGGTGGACTAAAGAGACAAGACAATCGAATACAATCTGTGAACTCTGGATCCTAGATGAAAAGAAACCATTATAAAAGATATTTTGTAGTTGAGGAAACTTGATTATGAACCATTATCTCAGATATTACAATTAAATTAATGTTTATGCTTTTAGAAAATCTAATAGAACAATGAATAGGTATAATCTGGCAAAATAAGCATCTGTCTGTGTCTGTGTGTGAACACACACACAGCTGTGAACACAACTACAAAATATAAAGCTCATCTTCCGATTTTTCTGTGGAAAAAAGTTTAATATAACTAATTCTGAAAAAAGAAAGAAAAAAAACCCTTGATACGGTTTTTTGAAATGTGTTACACGAGGCTACACCAGAAGTGTAATGAAATAAAATCATTCTCTCCTAAAGTCATGCTACCCTTCAGATACACATTTGCTGTGAAACATGCCCACTTGCTAACAACTTCCAGCAGAACATCACAGATATCAGCAACCACAGAACTTGCTAAACACAGAGAGGCCCTAATTACACAAGCTCCTTTAAAAACAACAAAAAAAGGCAAGGTAAGTCCTAGGACCCTAGTTTTCAAGGATGAACTCACGGCAACAGGTCTGGCTGAAAGTCTCGCTACTCTGCTATTGACGTCACCAGCCATCATGATACTGGCCACAGACGATCTTCAAAATGCAAACAATCTTTATGTTTTGAGTTCTCTTACTTTTGTTTCTCTTAAACTATAACCAGGCTTTATCACCAAGCACTTAAGAAAATATCAGGAAGATAATTATAAAACGAAATGTAGGGCATAAAACAGTCACATATTCAACAGAACAACTACTGACGTTTTCAAAGACATTAACTATTCCTTTGATTAAAAAAAAAATATCCATATGAAAAAGAAATGTTCACTCTAGTTGAATGGTATCTATAAGTAGCAAATATTTTTAAAATATTATTTTAAAATAAATCATATGTAACAAATTTCTGAGATCACAGATAATCAAGGCGCAACTCAAGAACTTTCATCTTTGTACTCTTTGCAATGACTTTCATTAAGATAATAGCATTCTGGCCTTTTCATCTAAAAAGCTTTCTTTTTAAGTTGTACTTTGGTGAGGAATTAAAAAAAAAATTATAAGAAAACCAATTACGTAAAAAAACAAATATCCCCTCAGTAATACTAAGAACAATCCAACAGTGAAATGTTGAAACATGTAAGAATAAAACAGAAATCCTTAAAATGTTAAAAAAAACTCATTAAAAAATTATACATAAACAGATATACCCAAATATGAAGTCCCTAGATAAAACAAAATAACTGTAATAAATATTCACTCCTAATTTAAAAGTCAAGTTGTTATATACAAAGAGAGCATGGATAATCTCCGGCAACTTTGAAAATGTTTGAGACCTCTTGATCAACATGACTTCTGAATTTTTTAATGCAAAAAAACCCCCCATCTTTGACATGTTATTAAAAAGACTGAAAATTCTGTATGTATATAAATGTTTCAACAATAAAACAACCCATGCCTACTGAAGGAAAACATAATATATCAAGTCTCATCCTTTCAACTGAACCTGAAACTTAGGAAAAAAAAAAAAGGCAAAAACCTGGAGAAGAAAATGGCAACCCACTCCAGGATTATTGCCTGGGAAATGCCATGGATACAGGAGCCTGTCCACGGGGTCTCCAGGAGTCGGGCCTGACTGAGGGGAGAAACAGTCCCAGGAGAGCTGAGCCTCTGGCCTCTGGAGCCACAGCTGCCTGGCCCACTCGCCGCAACGATGGAAGCCCAGCACCCTGGAGCCTGTGCTCTGCAGCAGGACAAGCCACCACGAGGAGAGACCTGCGCGCAACCGGAGAAAGACCCTGCACAGCCAAAACTAGATACAATCATTTTTTTAAGAAAGGCAAAAACAAAACAGTATTATGAAATGCAGTAACTTATGCCTGAAGGACAATTCACTATTAGATGACAGGTGGGACACAGCCACCAGATGCGGCATACCTTTGGAAAAACCACCTTACTAACAATCAGCCGAAGTTGCACTTAAGACACAAAGAAGGGTAGTCACAAATGCTCATTTAATCAAGGGCTTTCAAAGCTGGGCTACCAGAGAAAAATCAGATGTAAAATCAATATAAGATGGCAAACCAGACCCATAAAACAGTGTTTTATGAGAGTTAATTTCAAAAGGATCAAAAGCTACTGTAAAGCCTACATCTAACCAGTTTTTACTTCTGATTATACACCCAAAAAACTCTCAACTCTATTCCCTTCTTATTATCTCTTTACCAAATCCTAATCCATGCTACCACTATTTCTTCCCCAGGTGACTGAAACAGGCTCCTAGCAACTAGACCCCCTTTAGTTTCATGCACAGAAAAATATACTAGAAGAACACTTCAAATATGTATGCTTCAGGAAGATGTTTGCTTTTTCCAAAATTAGTGAATAAGAGCATCAGAAAAAAATAACGAAGTTTATTTTAGTGGAATCTCTGCACATCTTCCCAGTCTAGTGTAATGTTCAACTGTATCTATAAATACAGGATTTATACGTTATTTTCTGATGTTAAACCTCTTACCTGGCCGGGTAACTTTATTGTAACAAACCAAATAAAGCAAAAGAACCCAAGTATTAAAAATAAAACACAAACCAAAATTAAACTAATTTGAAAATGAAATATCAGGCAAAAGAAAAACCTAATTCCTAAAATTGTCAAGCAATAATGATGGAAACGTCCAGTAAATATAATAGAATCCTTAACTTGCAGATGAGTTACAGCCGGGGTCCAGGGCTGACCCTGACGGGGAGAAACAGTCCCAGGAGAGCTGAGCCTCTGGCCTCTGGAGCCACAGCTGCCTGGCCCACTCGCGCAACGATGGAAGCCCAGCACCCTGGAGCCTGTGCTCTGCAGCAGGACAAGCCACCACGAGGAGAGACCTGCGCGCAACCGGAGAAAGACCCTGCACAGCCAAAACTAGATACAATCATTTTTTTAAGAAAGGCAAAAACAAAACAGTATTATGAAATGCAGTAACTTATGCCTGAAGGACAATTCACTATTAGATGACAGGTGGGACACAGCCACCAGATGCGGCATACCTTTGGAAAAACCACCTTACTAACAATCAGCCGAAGTTGCACTTAAGACACAAAGAAGGGTAGTCACAAATGCTCATTTAATCAAGGGCTTTCAAAGCTGGGCTACCAGAGAAAAATCAGATGTAAAATCAATATAAGATGGCAAACCAGACCCATAAAACAGTGTTTTATGAGAGTTAATTTCAAAAGGATCAAAAGCTACTGTAAAGCCTACATCTAAC
This sequence comes from Tragulus kanchil, assembly GCA_022376925.1. Lineage (NCBI taxonomy): Eukaryota > Metazoa > Chordata > Mammalia > Artiodactyla > Tragulidae > Tragulus > Tragulus kanchil. Next base: position 166,939,399 of record JAIOJX010000024.1, read on the forward strand.
CAGTTTTTACTTCTGATTATACACCCAAAAAACTCTCAACTCTATTCCCTTCTTATTATCTCTTTACCAAATCCTAATCCATGCTACCACTATTTCTTCCCCAGGTGACTGAAACAGGCTCCTAGCAACTAGACCCCCTTTAGTTTCATGCACAGAAAAATATACTAGAAGAACACTTCAAATATGTATGCTTCAGGAAGATGTTTGCTTTTTCCAAAATTAGTGAATAAGAGCATCAGAAAAAAATAACGAAGTTTATTTTAGTGGAATCTCTGCACATCTTCCCAGTCTAGTGTAATGTTCAACTGTATCTATAAATACAGGATTTATACGTTATTTTCTGATGTTAAACCTCTTACCTGGCCGGGTAACTTTATTGTAACAAACCAAATAAAGCAAAAGAACCCAAGTATTAAAAATAAAACACAAACCAAAATTAAACTAATTTGAAAATGAAATATCAGGCAAAAGAAAAACCTAATTCCTAAAATTGTCAAGCAATAATGATGGAAACGTCCAGTAAATATAATAGAATCCTTAACTTGCAGATGAGTTAAAAGATGAAAAAGAAACATATTCCTTTAAACAGATATTCACGTTTAGTCCCTGAAAGAGTATATATGTATTTTTATAAACAGAGATTAGTAATATTAATTTTTTATAAAAATTTTATCCAAGCTTACTAAGTACCTGTTAAAGATAAAATTTCATAGGACTTGGTATAATCTACAAAATTTTTTTTAATCTGTTTGAGCAGAAATCAGTGTATCAGAGTGTGTCTAAACAAGGGAAAACTGAAAAGAGGCACATGAATTAAAGAGAAGTGATGGACCTAGAGACTGCAGCCCTGAGTAATTACTCTGCTTTATATTTAAAGTGCTCAACATGGGTCACATTCTTCTCGCCTGAATTTGAGACATGGAATCTTGACAAACGGTATCATACTTTTGTTTTAATTATATCCTAATTACCTGAAGCCTGCTCCTTAATAACTCAATTCTTTTTTCTTTTTTGGCCACTTCCATTGATGTTTCATTCATTTATTTATATTTGTTGTTTGGCCCGTGTGGGCCTCCCATCGCAGTGACCTCTGTCACTGCAGAGCGCCGGCTCTGGGCGCATGAGCTCCAGAGCTCCGGCTTGGTGATTGGACACATGGGTCCAGCCACTCCGCGGCACGTGGGATCTTCTCAGACCAGGGATCGAACCGGCGCCCCTTGCACTGCAAGGCAGTGTTCTTACCCAGGGGACCACCAGGGAAGCCCAATAACTCAACTCTTAAAAAGATTAAGTAGCAGTATACAGATATATTCAACTATCAAAGCTATTAAGGGGGGGTTGGGGGTGGAACTAAGATAGCAGCGTAGAAGGACGTGCACTCATCTCTCCTGCAAAATCGCCTAAACCATCGACAGGAGGAGGTTGGATATGATCACAGAGAGGATACCCCACATCGAAGAACAAAGGAGAAGCCGGGTAGGCCAAAGGCGCAAAGCCTGTTGCAGATCAAGACCCGGGAAAGGAGCGGTGACGCCCACGAGGGACTGAGCCAGACCTGCTTTGGAGGGTCCAAGGGCCCCCTTGAGCTAGAAGTGCCCTTGGGCAGTCCTTGGAAGGACAGCACTCAGTTTCCTTTGAAGGAGGCTACCATTAGCCGAGTAGGGCTGGAAACCCTGGGCGCACCTTGATCTCGGAGAGGGGACTAGCGATCCTGCATGTGCCTGAGCCAGACTCACCTCTGAGCAACCTGACGTCTCCCGCGGTGGCGGGGGTCGACGGTGGCCTGCAGCAGGGTCGGGGTCACTGCGGAAGTGCTTTCCATAGAGCGTGTGGGAATAAATCCTTTGTGAGACAGACGTCATTTTCCCTGCTGTAGTTTGACTGCTGGTCAAGCTACAGGGAGGGAACTTAGCTCCACCCAGCAAGAAAAGGGATTTGGATTAACAAACTCCCAGGGCCAGCCTGGACGGGCCTTTTAGTTCTGGAATAAACAATCAGTTCTTGAAATAAACAAGCAATCAAAGAGGTCTTCAGATCCAACCACTGCCAGAGGCAAGGAAAAGACTGATAATTCCTGAATAGTCACGTTTTGTCTGAAGCTGGAGCTACTGCTGGATGTTTAAAATTTCATTTTATTTCTTATTCTTTTTTTTTTATTGCTTTTTTGTCTTGTTTTGTTTTTTTTCCCTTTTTTCCAAACCCACTCAGCCCCCCGCCCCCCCCATTTTTGTTTTGTTTCGTGTGTGGGTGTGGGTGGGTGGGTAGGTGTGGGTGTGTTTATTTATTTCTTCCATTGAATTCTATTGAAGCTACTAATCTTTTCAGTAAGACTGAATATATTCAAGTTTACATAATTTTTTTCTTTCCTTTTAAACCACACATTTTATTTTGGTATAAACTTCTGGTTCCATATTGGCCTTTTACGGTTCTGTGGGGGTTTTGTTTGTTTTTATTGTTTTTGCTTTACTTTTCTAGATTTTTCTATATACTTATCTCTGTTTTAATTTTTAAATTTTTTGTGAAAACACAAAAGACCTCGAATAGCCAAAGCCATCCTGAGGAAGAAGAATGGAGCTGGAGGGATCAGCCTCCCTAACTTCAGACTCTACTACAAAGCAACAGTCCTCAAGACAGTATGGCACTGGCACAAAAACAGAAATATAGACCAATGGAACAAGATCGAGAACCCAGAGATAAACCCAAGCACCTATGGGTACCTTATTTTTGACAAAGGAGGCGAACATATAAAATGGGACAAAGACAGCCTCTTCAACAAATGGTGCTGGGAAAATTGGACAGTTACATGCAAAAAAAAAATGAAGTTGGAACATTCCCTGACACCATACACAAAGATCAACTCAAAATGGATTAAAGACCTAAATGTAAGACCAGAAACCATCAAACTCTTAGAGGAGAATATAGGCAAAACCCTCAAGGACATAAATCAAAGCAAGATCTTCTCTGACCCACCTACTAGAATAGCGGAACTAAAAAGAGAAATGAACATGTGGGACCTAATGAAATTTAAAAGCTTTTGTACAGCACAAGAAACTACAAAAGAGCTGAACAGACAGCCCACAGAGTGGGAGAAAATCATAGCAAATGAAACAATAGACAAAGAATTAATCTCCAAAATCTACAAGCAACTCAGACAACTCAGCACCCAAAAAATAAACAACCCAATCCAAAAATGGGAAAAGGACCTAAACAGACACCTCTCCAACGACGACATACAGATGGCCCAAAAACACATGAAATGATGCTCAACCTCACTTATAATGAGAAAAATGCAAATCAAAACTACAATGAGATATCACCTCACACCCGTCAGAATGGCCATCATCCACAAATCAAGAGACAATAAATGCTGGAGGCTGCGGAGAAAAGGGAACACTTCTGCACTGCTGGTGGGAATGTCAATTGATACAGCCTCTATTTCTTAAAAAACGAAAAACAGAAGCACCATACGACCCAGCAATCCCACTCTTAGGCTTATATCCTGATGAAATCAAATCTGAAAGAAGCACCTGTACCCCAATGTTCATTGCAGCTCTCTCTACAATAGCTAGAACATGGAAGCAACCTAGATGCCCATCGACGAATGAATGGATAAAGAAGCTCTGGTACATATATACAATGGAATATTACACAGCTGTAAAGAGAAATGCAGAAGAATCGGCCCTAATGAGGTGGCTGGATCTATAACTATCATCAAAAGTGAAGTCAGTCAGAAAGAGAAGGACAAGTACAATATACTAACACATATATACGGAATCTAGTAGGATGGTGATGATGGCACATGCAGTGAAGTGATGGAGAAACAGACATGGACAGTGGACATATGGACATTGTGGGGAAGGAACAGTGGGTGGGAGGCGTAAAGGAAGTAGCTTGAAGGCCTGTACTATCATAAGTGAAGAAAATAGCTGTAGTCATTGCTCTGTGAGTAAAGGAGATCCTGCAGGGGTGCTGTGTGACAGTTTGGAGTGGTGGATTGAAAGGGATATACATATGACTAATCTGGGAACATACATATCTGTAAACAACAAAACTCTGTAACAGTTAAATGTAAAATAAAGGTTTAAAAAAAAAACTATTAAGAAAGCTATTCCTCTATCCTACATCTTTTCCTTAGCACCCCATAAATAGTTGACTAAATATTAAATTACACAGAAAAATGAAATAACTAAGAAATATGTATTATTCAGTGGCTTCACAGGTGGAGCTTGTGGTAAAGAACCCACCTGCCAATGGAGGATGACATAAGAGACGTGGGCTTGACACCCAGGTCAGGAAGATCCCCTAGTGGAGAGCAGGGCCACTCACTCCAGTACTGATGGGAGAATCCCATGGACAGAGGAGCCTGGCAGGTTACAATCCACAGGGTCACAAAGAGTCAGATATAACAGAAGCGACTTAGCAAACACATACGCATATATTACTCAAGCAAGTCTTTGCAATAGTAAAGGATGTTTTAAACATTTTTAAAACACTGGAGGCATGCTTTTTATTGTTGTTTAGCCACCACGTCAGGTCCGATTCTTTTAAGGCTGTAGCCATCAGGCTCCTCTGTCCAAGGGACTTCCCAGGCAAGAATATCAGAGTGGGCTGTCACTTCCTTCCCCAGGGATCAAACCTGCGTCTCTTATGTCTCCTGCATTGGCAGGTGGGTTCTTTACCACTGAGTCCCCAGGGAAGCCCTGCATACTTTCAGAGGGTGGAAATTTCTTCACTGATTTATTTTCAAAATGATTTACTTTCATACATCAAAAGACAGTTGTCTCCCCACTTAAAAAGAAATTTAAGGGCTTCCCTGGTGGTCCTGTGGGCAAGGACACCGCCTGGCTGTGCAAGGGGCACCAGTTCGACCCCTGGCCTGGGAAGATCCCACGTGCCGTGGAGCGGCTGGACCGGTGTGTCCAATGACTGAGCCGGAGCTCTGGAGCGCATGCGCCCAGAGCCGGTGCTCTGCGACAACAGACGCCACTGCGATAGGAGGCCCACAGAGACCACAGAAGAAAGATGGACGAAAACAGACAAATGAAAGACCAATAGAAATGGCCAAAAAAAAAATTAAAAAGAGAAAAAATAAAGTTAAAATAAGTAACAACATTTTGATTTCTGTATCACTTTGTTATGAGTTTGCTTAAGTGTGAGTAGTCCCTTATATTCAGGATGTAGTAATAAATATTTCTGAAACCTTGAAGTCAATGGTCTTTGTTCGTAAAACAAAACCTCGATCAATGGTCCGTGACAGTCTCTTAACTCAAGATGACCACTGTGACAAGAGAATGAGACAAGGCCAGTAAGGCAGTCAGCATAACCGCCTCCCAGCAAGAACCCGCACACACCCGCCAACCACTGAAGGCGAGCGTGCTAGCCGCTCACTCACGTCTGACGCTCCGCATTCCCACGAACCACAGCCCACCAGGCTCCTCTGTCTGAGGAATTCTCCCGGCAAGAAGACCGGGGTGGGGAGCCATTCCCTTCTCCAGGGATCATCCCAACCAGGGATGCAACCTGGGTCTCTCGCACGGCAGGTGGATTCTTTACCATCTGAGCCTCCAGGCAAGCACACGCCATTGTTTTTCTATAATTCATTATGCCAAATAAATCCATGCCCTACATCAATAGTTTCATCATCTGTTTCTGGCCTTGCCTGTACCACGATAGAGCTAGTAAATATTTAATATAATATCAAAACTAGCATTGGCCTACAGGCTCAGGAACTGAAATAAAAATTCCCCAAACACCAATTTAATAAAAATGAACATTAAAAAAAAAGTGAACATTAGCACCAAACTCATCAGGGTTTAATGAGACGTATCAAATTATTTCTGTATTTGTATTAAACAAAAAAATTAAGAAAATTATGCATGGAGATTAAAATATTTAAGCGAATAAGTTAAATGCTTAGCAAAATAAAGGTTTATGAGGAAAGAACAAAATGGGAGATATTTACATAAAAATACTAGTAAGGAAGGAATTCAGTGAGAGATCCTCATCAAACGTTGGCAATCTGAAGGCAAATTTGCTTGCAACATCAAGAAGATGGAGGTATCATTTGGTTTCACTGTGCAAGCATTATACCAGACTGATTTCCTTTATGATGTTCCCACTGAAATGACATTAAGATTTATTTTATGTATCACAGACGCTCCTACTGTAGCCATGACAGGACCCACTGAAAGCCACAGTTCCGATGCAGCGCGTGGCGCCCTGGAGTGCCACGAGCAGCGTCCCCGTACACACGGGGCCTCCACCTGCAACAGCACGCGTGCGGCGACGGCCTGGCCGGGCAGGATCAGAGGACGTGTCCACTCCGCCACGTAGCGCCAGCGACAGAAACACGGGCGCAGTACCAATCAGCGTGCTGGTGATTCTTACATTTTGTTCTTCCATCACTTACAAAGGGCAAAAAGGAAGACACTCATTTCAACAGATACACTTCAGAAGCAGAAGTAGGAAAGGTGATTGCCTTTGTTTCATATAAGACAAAGCGATCATTACACAGACTCCTGTCACAAAGCAAATTATCGCATGAAGAAACGACAGCGAGGAAACTGTGTGTAGAAGTCACGGACGCACGGCCCGGGCGGCAATCGGTCGGATCTCGAGCACACACTTCACCACTGAACAGTCACGCTACTTTGGGAAAAACTATTTAACCGCCACAAAACCTCAAGGTCATCATATATAAGTGGGAGCACTGCTTTATTTCTCAGATTCTGAGATGTCCTTGAAAAGACATATAAACATTTCTAACTCAGGATGAGTCTGACAATGGAGATCAACAGGAACAGAGACAGACCAGAGGCAGAGAAGTAACTGCACCGAGTTGTGCAAACCAGCCTCTGAGAAGCTACCACTGCATGTGACTACCCATCTCAGCTGCGCTGTTCACACTGGTGGCAATGCACTCACCTGAGCATAAACTTAATTCAAGCTCTTAAAATATCTTCAGAAAGATTCCACTATGATGGAGTGCTGAAATGAAAATTACTGTGCTCACAGAATATTGTACGTCACACGCAATAAAAATGGCAATGCATCATGAGCAATAAGGAAGGAATTCAGTAATCCTCAAAAGTGGCAATAGCAATTTGCTTGCAACATCAAGAAGATGGAGGTATCATTTGGTTTCACTGTGCAAGCATTATACCAGACTGATTTCCTTTATGATGTTCCCACTGAAATGACATTAAGATTTATTTTATGTATCACAGACGCTCCTACTGTAGCCATGACAGGACCCACTGAAAGCCACAGTTCCGATGCAGCGCGTGGCGCCCTGGAGTGCCACGAGCAGCGTCCCCGTACACACGGGGCCTCCACCTGCAACAGCACGCGTGCGGCGACGGCCTGGCCGGGCAGGATCAGAGGACGTGTCCACTCCGCCACGTAGCGCCAGCGACAGAAACACGGGCGCAGTACCAATCAGCGTGCTGGTGATTCTTACATTTTGTTCTTCCATCACTTACAAAGGGCAAAAAGGAAGACACTCATTTCAACAGATACACTTCAGAAGCAGAAGTAGGAAAGGTGATTGCCTTTGTTTCATATAAGACAAAGCGATCATTACACAGACTCCTGTCACAAAGCAAATTATCGCATGAAGAAACGACAGCGAGGAAACTGTGTGTAGAAGTCACGGACGCACGGCCCGGGCGGCAATCGGTCGGATCTCGAGCACACACTTCACCACTGAACAGTCACGCTACTTTGGGAAAAACTATTTAACCGCCACAAAACCTCAAGGTCATCATATATAAGTGGGAGCACTGCTTTATTTCTCAGATTCTGAGATGTCCTTGAAAAGACATATAAACATTTCTAACTCAGGATGAGTCTGACAATGGAGATCAACAGGAACAGAGACAGACCAGAGGCAGAGAAGTAACTGCACCGAGTTGTGCAAACCAGCCTCTGAGAAGCTACCACTGCATGTGACTACCCATCTCAGCTGCGCTGTTCACACTGGTGGCAATGCACTCACCTGAGCATAAACTTAATTCAAGCTCTTAAAATATCTTCAGAAAGATTCCACTATGATGGAGTGCTGAAATGAAAAATTACTGTGCTCACAGAATATTGTACGTCACACGCAATAAAAATCAACCGAGTCTCTCAGACTAGATCACACATAATATTTTCAAGGTGGAATAGAAGTTAATATGACCAATCCATGGAGCTGAACATCTAAATGTCAAAACTTCTAGCTTACTTTGAGGCAAAGATTCATTTCCAGAGATAAGAACTTCAATCAAGGCAAAAAATTTACAAGTTTAACCAAACAAAAACCCACCAATGAAATTAATGTTCTTTGATATGCTTATGTAGTTACAAAGGGGCTGAAGAGATTCAGGCAAAGGTCGTAAGAGCAGCATGTCAACAGGAAGATGCACATAGCTGCTAATGGCCAAAAGTGATTCTGAAAAATCTTCTTCAGACTCTCAATACAAAGGTTTAGATTCAAACGTTAATTACAGAGCCAAGGAGGCTAGAGAATGACTCTACATGGGGGCTGGAGAGGAGGGGAGGTGAGGAAGGAAAGAGAAAGTCAGGAGAGAGATAGGCACCCCCACTAAAACACACATCTTCCAGCCATCACCTTAAAGAGACAAATCCAGTAATAGCTACTCCCAACGTTTCTGGCGAGGATTAAATGCAATCCTAAGTAGAATGTCTGCCCCAGCACAAAGCACACACAGTGAGTCTGCAGTCAAGTGCTGTTGCTGTTGTTATTAGTCACATTTTGAACAAAAAATTAAATAATAAATAACTACATATTAGTCTTTACTTTTATAAGCACTGGTCCAAATATAATGGCTTTAACTCTAGTAAGAAAAATAACTTTGTGGCGTTTTTTAAATTCCCTAATTGAAAAGTAGTTAACTTACATAATTATTGCAAGACCTAGTTTGGCCAAGTATTGGGTTAGCCCTGACAATGGAGATCAACAGGAACAGAGACAGACCAGAGGCAGAGAAGTAACTGCACCGAGTTGTGCAAACCAGCCTCTGAGAAGCTACCACTGCATGTGACTACCCATCTCAGCTGCGCTGTTCACACTGGTGGCAATGCACTCACCTGAGCATAAACTTAATTCAAGCTCTTAAAATATCTTCAGAAAGATTCCACTATGATGGAGTGCTGAAATGAAAAATTACTGTGCTCACAGAATATTGTACGTCACACGCAATAAAAATCAACCGAGTCTCTCAGACTAGATCACACATAATATTTTCAAGGTGGAATAGAAGTTAATATGACCAATCCATGGAGCTGAACATCTAAATGTCAAAACTTCTAGCTTACTTTGAGGCAAAGATTCATTTCCAGAGATAAGAACTTCAATCAAGGCAAAAAATTTACAAGTTTAACCAAACAAAAACCCACCAATGAAATTAATGTTCTTTGATATGCTTATGTAGTTACAAAGGGGCTGAAGAGATTCAGGCAAAGGTCGTAAGAGCAGCATGTCAACAGGAAGATGCACATAGCTGCTAATGGCCAAAAGTGATTCTGAAAAATCTTCTTCAGACTCTCAATACAAAGGTTTAGATTCAAACGTTAATTACAGAGCCAAGGAGGCTAGAGAATGACTCTACATGGGGGCTGGAGAGGAGGGGAGGTGAGGAAGGAAAGAGAAAGTCAGGAGAGAGATAGGCACCCCCACTAAAACACACATCTTCCAGCCATCACCTTAAAGAGACAAATCCAGTAATAGCTACTCCCAACGTTTCTGGCGAGGATTAAATGCAATCCTAAGTAGAATGTCTGCCCCAGCACAAAGCACACACAGTGAGTCTGCAGTCAAGTGCTGTTGCTGTTGTTATTAGTCACATTTTGAACAAAAAATTAAATAATAAATAACTACATATTAGTCTTTACTTTTATAAGCACTGGTCCAAATATAATGGCTTTAACTCTAGTAAGAAAAATAACTTTGTGGCGTTTTTTAAATTCCCTAATTGAAAAGTAGTTAACTTACATAATTATTGCAAGACCTAGTTTGGCCAAGTATTGGGTTAGCCAGAAAGTTCTTTCAGGTATTTCCAGAACAGCTTAAGGAAAATCCAAACTAATTTTTTGGCCAACCCAATATAATGGCAACCCTTACCTAAATCAGCTGTTAATATTGTTAATATTGTTTGCAATCACTTAATGCCAGGTTACCCTTTAATGGTGGTTGTTGGTATGCTTGTCTCCTTGTTCCATCAGTCATTAAGATTCTTTGTCACTGTATTAGAACTGCCAAAAATTAAAAGTTATGGGGTTTCCCTGGTGGTCCAGTGGGTAAGGACACCGCCTTGCAGGGCAAGGGGCACCGGTTCGAGCCCTGGCCTGGGAAGATTCCACGTGCCGCGGAGCGGCTGGACCAATGTGTCCAACGACCAAGCCGGAGCTCTGGAGCGCGTGCACCCAGAGCCGGTGCTCTGCGACAACAGAGGCCACTGTGATAGGAGGCCCACATGGACCAAAGAACAAAGATGGATGAAACTAGACAAATGAAAGACCAATAGAAGTGGCTCGCCCACCCCCTCCCCTTCCCCAACAACAACAAAAAAGTCAGACTAGAAAAATAAACAAAGAAAAAAAAAAGGCAGACTAGAAAAACAAAGCTAAACTGGGTACGCAGACATGCTTTCTGTGAATCTTACAAATTTGTTTCTAATTTTAATTAATTGCCAAGATTTAACATCCTTTTAAAACCCAGCTTTTCAGCTTCCCATGAAAAGACAGAATCTGACAACACTGACTGAACACCTTACTATAATCGGCTGCCTACGACACACAGCCTTGGTGCCCCACTGTCCTCAGATGGCCGTAGCCCTACGCTACCCTCTCTAGCCTTCTAAATTTCCTTCCCAGCCTTTGTCAGTATGTCAATCTCCAGCTTCTGAGGTGCGCATTTTGACCTGTTTTTCTAACCTGGAGTTTCGGAAGAATTGGACAGCGGAGCAGAGGCTTCAGCTAAGGCAGCTAAGGTAGCTAATACTGACGTAGAGGAGTTTCCAAACTGCACAGCAGACACACCCGTTTCATCTACAAGAAAAGAGAAGACAGGTTTGAATCCTTAAGACATTCAATCTAGGGTGTTTTTCTGAAAATCTGTTTTACTTTATTCGATTCTTAAGTGGCCCTTAAATAATATTAGTTCTGTGAAAAACAAGCTTGGATAGCCTGAGTTTCTGAAAGGTCAGATTGTAGTATGTTTTGCAGTATCACCTTTCTTTAGATAATTTTTCTCATCAAGGTTTGGTTTCTGACAATTATAACAAAGAGAACCCAGGTGGCTGATATGATCTTACCCTCATTCTCCAACAGTCCTTTCTTAAAAGGATGGTTACCTACTAACGCACACCATCCCAACCACTATCCTACGTGCATCTCAGTACCTGCTGCCTTGGATGGATTTTCTGAAGATACCAGACCTGTTAGGTTCACCACCCCTCCAGGCCCGATGATGAACTGCGGGGCCGCCGTGTGTATCGTCACAGTGTCGGGGCTCTCGGGGTTCGTGTTGATCTGGTTCTGCATGGCGATCTAGGGGCAAACCAGCACAGGCGGTTTCAGAATTACAAGCGGAGCACACAGCACAAACTCTCAAGATGCTACAAACCCAGGTACAAAGGAGCATTTGGTAGCCTGAGAAGAATCACAGGATGTGAACGGAAATCTTCACTGGGGGCCTACCGAAAGGATGCAAGCCAATCGTAGGTATGGACTGATACCCTAAGTCTCCCTATGATGTAAAGCAGCACGATCCCCTGTGAGGTGAGATGAGGCTCTGAATGGCTTCTATAGCACACAGCTGGGGGAATCCCCTCACGGTCCCTGACGGCCTGCTTTCAGTGCTAAGGGTCTGGGTTCAACCCTTTGCTCTGGAACTAAGGTCTTGCAAGCGGTGCAGAGGGGCCAGAAAAAAACCCAAAAAAAAAACCAAAATATGTACTTTTTTTTTTTTTGTACTTATTTTTTACAGCTGATTGTTGCCCTGTGGTTACAGAATATAAATTCCTTAAATCAAACTATGTCCTCTACTGTATTCAGCAGTATATAACACCACCTATACAGAGCACATCCTTCCCAGTTAATTGTTCTCTACTCTCAACTCTAACCCCCAAACTGCAATCAGGAGTTTAAAAAAAAAAATAGAAGAAGCATAGCATGACTTATTTTCCTGAACATGTAACATATTTTAAGTAACCAGCTAAAGTTCAATAGACTCAGATGGTCTTACAGAAGAGTTCTACTGGGAAGGAAGGAGAACCAAAAGCAGCAGTAAGTAAAGCAGATGCTTTACATCAATGTTGTCTAGCTAAGAAAAGAGAAGCAATGTTGGTTATTAGGAAAACTTGTCCAAAAGCCATAAATAACTGTGTTCATGAACAGACAAGTGAGAATGGTGAAAAAATAGAAGAAACCAATCAGAATGACTAAGACAATGATCACTCACTGAAGGGACACTATTATGATTGCTAAAAAAGTTTCAAGTGGAAGTACAACGGAGTTGAAAAAGCATATGGTATGCAAACATGCAACAACTAATAGAACAAAATGTCTAGAAGGGAACTCAGAACCTTAAAAACACTGAAAGTCGGCACTTTATTTAATCTTCTAATACGTTACATGCAAAACCTATGGTCTTATAATTAGGAAAATGAACAGTAATGAACAAAGAGGAAGTTAAAAGGGAACAGGTCTGTCCAGAACAATGTTCAAAATGAAAAGCTACAAGGCTAAACAGTTCGGATCATCCATATGATCTTTTTATTAAGTTAAAAGCTCAAAGTTACCTGTAGTATCTCTGCTAAATCTTCATTTCCATTGTCTATTGAAATATCAAACGCAGTTTTGCAAAATTTGCTCTGCGTGTGCACGTCAGCCCCGTATTTGATTAGCAGCTCCACCACCTCCTGGTGGTTGTGCTCCGTGGCCCAGTGCAGGGCTGTCATCTTCAGCATGTCCTTGGCATTAACATCAGCACCGTGCTACAGAAACAGGTCAGAATTAGAAATCTCTAAAATAAGACACATAAAAAGTCCTGATACGAAAACACGAACCACCGTGCTTTAAACTAGGAGTCTGCCATGAAGAGGAGTAAGTATCTGTGTGTGCTGAATGACCACATGCGCCAGGAATCACCACACATCTGTTGCTCAGTCTTCTATCATGCTGGCTTTCCTAACTGCTTTCCTTCCAACTTCTCAGGAGGAGAGCGGTTACTGTTCCAGTCACCCAGCCACGAGCATTAAGGCTGAAAATGGTATAGAGGGTGAAGGAAAACTACATGGCTTCCTCGAAAACCCTCCAGGTCCTTATCTACGCAAAAATATCCTCTGCTTTCAAAACCAGTGCAATATAACGAATTAATGGGGATCTTTCTAGAGATATCCATAACGGGAGTCACCAGACAGACGTGGTCTGAATCCAGATGCTGTGTATAAATATTCACTGGAATTCAAAGACGTCACACCAGAAAAAAGGATATAAACATCTCATCAGTAGTTTTTATACTGCTTCATGTTAAAAATAATATTTTGTGTACACAGAGTTCAATAAAATATAACATTAAAAACTTTTTTTGGACTTTTTAAATGGAGCTAACAGAAAATCTAGAGGTACCTGTGATTCATATTTGTGCCCTGCACTGCATGTGCTTTGGATAAGTTGATCTAGATAGAGGGCAGAATAAAATGGATTAACAATACCTACATCTATCATTCTCTGTTTCAGAATTTTCTCTTTGGTATCTACATGATTTAAGAAAAAGCCCTGTTGATACTACCTGTTTGTTTGTTTGCTAGTTATCCAAACTAACATTCCCTTTCATGTGCATTTTAAATGTGCTGAGTAAGACAAAAGCTATAGTCGTTCACCACAGCAAAAATCAAGATCTAAGAAATCAAACTGACTGAATGAAAAACATACATAGAAGTCCCCCCATCCCCCAAAATAAAATTTCAGATAATGTCATTCAAATGAACACTTCCTCACAGAAAGTGAGGCCACCTGGGGGCGACGGCAGACATTCAATAAATCCGAGACAAGGCTGGGGTCGGGACCTTTGCTACAGGGCTCAGCCCTGCACAAACATCGTCGCCAGGAACAGAGCACAGAGGAACCACAGGGACTAGAAACAACAGCATGCACGTGCAACCCGGTAAGATACAAAAGGACACAAAACAGACCAAAATCCCAACCGCCCCTTCGGAGGTGCTAGGGGCAAAAAGCCAGGAATGTACACAGCACGCGGGGGGCGGGCAGACCCCCCAAGCCAGCCCTCCCACCTGAGCCCTGGACTGGCTCCCACCCGCACCCCACCGAAGGGACCCGCTCCTCCCTCCTCAGGGAGGGGCAGGAGAGCCTGGCACCTGTGTCTGCTCCCTCCTGCTGCAGCTCAAGTCCCAGTCACACCTTGCCCGAATCTCTTTCCTGGCCTCTTACCAACTGCTGTTGATTCAGGAGTCCAAGAACCCCGGTCAGTAACGAAACTTGGTCCCTTCATTTCTGGGCTGACTTTCAAAAACAAAGCACAAGCAGAGAACACGTACCTTAAGCAAAACTTCCACGATGCTGGCGTGGCCCTCAGAAGCGGCCATGTGCAGTGGCGTTCGGTCCACCTTGGTTCTGGCATCTCTACTCACGCCGGCTCGAAGCAGCACTTCCGTGGTGGAGTAGTGTCCATGCTGAGCGGCCAGATGCAGCGGAGACGTTCCCAGCTGCACCACGAGAAGGGAAATCCACAGGCACGGTCATTTTTAAACACACTTCTATTTCCACTTTCTATTTTACATGTTCTGTCTACAGAGCCAACAGAGTATCTTTCTAACAAATGTTATAGGAACTCAAAACTGAAAGAGAATAATTTTAGCAGATCAGTATCTTCAAAGCAAAGTTCTCAGTGAAGAAGAAAAGTCCATATTTCATTCAATTCAAACTTAATTTCTTTATTTTTTATCAGATAAAACAGTCTAAACAAAATTAATTCCAGCAGCAATTAGAGATAGCTGGAGAAATTTTTGAGTACTAGAATGTCTTCCATATACTATTCACACAAAACTTCTTTCATCTGTGAAACTCGTATCTAATAAATCTAACTGTCCATTTTTACATTAAACTATTTCATAGGACTTGAATTAAAGCACCTCAGCGATCTTTTTAAAGGAGTCCATATAGCCATTTTTCAAGGGAAAAATCTGATCTGAGGTACACTTGCGGAAGATGAGAAGATGAGTTAAGATAGATCCAAAATAGATAGCAGAAATTAACACAGCATTGTAAATCAACTATCCTCCAATAAACTTTTTTTTTTTTTAAGATTTATTTATTTATTTTGGGCGGGGGTCAGGTTGGGGAGGGAGGAGAGCCGGCGGGCCACTTCTATTGGTCTTTCGTTTTTCTGTGTTCATCCGTCTTTGTTCTTTGGCTCCTGTGGGCCTCCCATCGCGGTGGCGTCTGTCGTCGCAGAGCACCGGCTCTGGGCGCATGCGCTCCAGAGCTCCAGCTCGGTGATTGGACACATGGGTCCAGCCGCTCCGCGGCACGTGGGATCTTCCCAGGCCAGGGCTCGAACCGGCGCCCCTTGCACTGCAAGGCGGTGTCCTTATCCACTGGACCACCAGGGGAAGACCTCCAATAAACTCTTTTTAAAAAAGAACCAAAACAGGGCTTCCCCTAGTGGTCCAGTGGGTAAGGACACCGCCTTGCAGTGCAAGGGGCGCCGGTTCGAGCCCTGGCCTGGGAAGATCCCACGTGCCGCGGAGCGGCTGGACCCATGTGTCCAATCACCGAGCTGGAGCTCTGGAGCGCATGCGCCCAGAGCCGGTGCTCTGCGACGACAGCAGCCACCGCGGTGGGAGGCCCACAGGAGCCAAAGAACAAAGACGGATGAACACAGAAAAACGAAAGACCAATAGAAGTGGCCGGCCTGCTCCCCTCCCTCCCCAACCCGATCCCCGCCCAAAATAAATAAATAAATAAATCTTTAAAAAAAAAAAAAAGAGAACCAAAACAGAGCCCAGTTCTCCTGAAATTGGTTCCCTGTGGCCCAGTCACTACTTGAATGCGACATTTATAATGTACGGGGGAAATGCATGCTATGTGAAGAACAGCCTCATAAGAGGCATAATTTGTAACAGGTGAAAATGAGATTTACATTATATACCAAGCATTCAGAAGCACACAAAGTCCCTACACATCTCTGATGATCAAGGCACTCATATTTTAGAGAACGAAGACAGTTCACTAGGACACGCAATTTGCGAAGGCTGCTATTGTAATATAGCAACTAAGGTTTTCGTTTCCATAGCAAGCTCTTTTCTAAAGTCTTTACACCTAGTATCTCATTTAATCGCCTTATAACACAGGTACTATGCTATCCTCACTTGGCACTAAAAGAAACTAAGCACAAAGGGATTATTAATATGCCTGAAGTCACAAGAGCAAGAGTCATAACACAAAGCTAGGCAGGTACTCTCAGTACACGGTAAAAATGGAAATCATTTACCCTTGGAATACTTACTTTATTACTATTAAAAGCCTTATAGTTTTAAGGGAATGTCATTCCAGCAGATCAAAGAAGATTCTTAAAACAGTTCTTTCATTCTTCATATTCTATGACATGTTTCTTAAACTGGCCCTTTCTATACTCTTAAATTCCAGTATTTAATGAAGTATCTCAACAGCCCATTTAACAACCATGAGTTCTACTTGGTATGATATAAGGTTTATTTTATGTTTTCTTCTTGAAACCTTACCATTTTGGTTGATTATACACACATATATATGTAGTTTGAAGGGAAAAAATAAGGTAAACACCATCACAGTCTACAAATAAAATATTACCAGAAATTTTAAATCTTTTTACATGCCACACCCCTATAAGCCCTTCCCTCAATCCCTGAAGTTGGAATAAGCATTGCTTTACTTTGACTTTTTTTTTTATTACTATGTATCCCTAAATAATATACTTTGGTTCTGCCTGCTCTGAGCTTTATTTAAATAGAATCACACTTCATGTATTTCTCTGAGACTTGCCTTCTTTTGCTTTATATCATAAGATTCACCCATGCTGATGAATGTAAGTGTAGTTCACTAATTTTCTCTGCTTTGTAGCCTTCTACAAAGTGGATAAGCCACAATTAATTTAACCAATCTATTGCTGAACATTAAGGCCTCCAGTCTTTTGTCATTATGAATAAGGCTGCTACTAAAAATAGCCTTATACATGTCTCAAGTAGATGAACAAGAGTTTCCTTTGGGCATATTCTTAGAAGTTCAACAACTATTCCTTAGGGGAGGTATATAAATTTACGAGGCAAAGCCAAATTGTTCCCCCAAATGTATCAACATATGAAAGGTGGGTACTGCCAGACTTTTTAATTTTGTTTTTGTTAATCCAGTGGAAATACAGTATTTCATGATTTTATTTTGCATTTGTCCAATTATTAATGTAGTTTAGCTGTGTGTTTTGTGTTTATCAGTCAAACTTTCTCTTTAGTAAAATACCTTATTAAGTCACTTGCCCTATCTTCTCTGTCATTCCTGTCACGGGAAACCCTATGTATTACTGACACTAATCCTTCTTAAGATTTTTTTCTTGTAAGGTTTCTGTATTTTTTAACTGAAGTGTAACTGATTTACAGTATTATCTCAGTTCCAGGCATACAGCGGTGATTCATTTTTCTATAGATCATATACTTCATTCAAAGTGATTATGAAATAATGGCTAAATTCCCTGTGGCAAACAACATATCCTTGCTGCATACCTATTTTATAAACAGCAGTTTGCATCTCTCAATCCTATACCCTGTTTTGTCCCTCCTCCCTTTTTTCTCCCCACTAGTAATCACTGGTTTATTTCCTACATCTGTGAGCCCAGTTTCTGTTTCTCTGTACACATTTGGGGTTTTTTAGATCCCACAAATCAGTGATACATACAGCATTTGTCTTTCTCTGCCTTACACTGCTGCCAATAGCAGAATTTCATTCTTTTTTATAGCTGAGTAATATTCTACATCTTCTTTATCCATCTGTGTGTTGGTAGACACTTGGACTGCTTTTATCTCTTGACTACTGTAATGAACATTGGGGGTGCAAGTATCTGTTTAGAGTTGTGCTTTTTCTAGATACCCAGGAGTAGGTCATACGCTCGTTCTACTTAGTTCTTTGTGGAACCGCCACACCATCTTCCACAGTGGCTGCACCCATGTACATCCCATCAACAGTACACAAGAATTCCCTTTTCTCCACATTCCCGCCGACATTTGCTACCTGCAGACTTTTTGATGATAGCCATTCTAACAGGTGTGCAGTGATTCCTCACTGGTGTTTCACAGGCTGTCTTCTGTCTTGATGTACTACAGGATCACTATGATGTGTCTAGATGTATACTTGTATTGATCCTGCTGCAAAGCCAAATTGTTCCCCCAAATGTATCAACATATGAAAGGTGGGTACTGCCAGACTTTTTAATTTTGTTTTTGTTAATCCAGTGGAAATACAGTATTTCATGATTTTATTTTGCATTTGTCCAATTATTAATGTAGTTTAGCTGTGTGTTTTGTGTTTATCAGTCAAACTTTCTCTTTAGTAAAATACCTTATTAAGTCACTTGCCCTATCTTCTCTGTCATTCCTGTCACGGGAAACCCTATGTATTACTGACACTAATCCTTCTTAAGTTTTTTTTCTTGTAAGGTTTCTGTATTTTTTAACTGAAGTGTAACTGATTTACAGTATTATCTCAGTTCCAGGCATACAGCGGTGATTCATTTTTCTATAGATCATATACTTCATTCAAAGTGATTATGAAATAATGGCTAAATTCCCTGTGGCAAACAACATATCCTTGCTGCATACCTATTTTATAAACAGCAGTTTGCATCTCTCAATCCTATACCCTGTTTTGTCCCTCCTCCCTTTTTTCTCCCCACTAGTAATCACTGGTTTATTTCCTACATCTGTGAGCCCAGTTTCTGTTTCTCTGTACACATTTGGGGTTTTTTAGATCCCACAAATCAGTGATACATACAGCATTTGTCTTTCTCTGCCTTACACTGCTGCCAATAGCAGAATTTCATTCTTTTTTATAGCTGAGTAATATTCTACATCTTCTTTATCCATCTGTGTGTTGGTAGACACTTGGACTGCTTTTATCTCTTGACTACTGTAATGAACATTGGGGGTGCAAGTATCTGTTTAGAGTTGTGCTTTTTCTAGATACCCAGGAGTAGGTCATACGCTCGTTCTACTTAGTTCTTTGTGGAACCGCCACACCATCTTCCACAGTGGCTGCACCCATGTACATCCCATCAACAGTACACAAGAATTCCCTTTTCTCCACATTCCCGCCGACATTTGCTACCTGCAGACTTTTTGATGATAGCCATTCTAACAGGTGTGCAGTGATTCCTCACTGGTGTTTCACAGGCTGTCTTCTGTCTTGATGTACTACAGGATCACTATGATGTGTCTAGATGTATACTTGTATTGATCCTGCTGCAAATTTGCCGGCTTACTTGAATCTGTGAGCTACCATCTTTCCTCAGTCTTGGAAAATCAAAACCAGTATCTTTTAAAAATAATTTCATCCCTATTTTTACTCTCCTTGTAGATTTATGATCAGATATATGTTGAACTTTGTCATACACTAGCCTTCATGAATCCTATTTTCTAATTTTATATTTTCTATTTTCTCTGGGTGATTTTTTTTCTACCTTGCAATCCACTAATTTTCTCCTTAGCTGCTCTTCATAGGTTATTAAAACCTTATTCAAAATCCTTATAGATCTGGTAAATGCCATCAGTTGTTTCAGCGGGTTATTATCCAAGCTGCCTTGGGTCCTGTGTGTTCAATTAGTTTTGACTGTCCATTTTCTGTGGAACTTCATCTGTGGGTATGAAACCTGGGATGAGGTAGGTGCCTCTAAAAAAAGAGATTCATTTGCTTGGGGTAACTTCTAGTTCAAAGACCATTTTAAATTCATATTCAGTTCACAGTTTTGCAGAATACGTAAGTACTTATGAGTTAAGGTCACAAATGTGTGCAACAGATGGCTTTTGACTCCAAATTCTCATCAACAAAAATTTTCCTCTCTGGTACTCAGTTCAAGCGCTTTCATTTGTTTTGCAATATCCTAACCCCAGAAGCAGGGGCAAGCAGTGGGAAGGAGAAGCACTTCTGGTTTACCGTTACCACAAAGGTACAACTCTTTGAGACTCCAGTATTATGTGGAAAGGGTCTCTGGAAGACATCTCTCTGTGAGCAGTCTCAGGTCCTCCTCTAAAGTAACCTATGCTAGGGAGGTGGGAAACCAACAGGCAAATGTTCTAGGTGTGAACATTTCTCTGGGCTCTGGCCTTCGCTTAGGTTTTCAGGTTGATAATCCCTTTCTTTCTAACCCAGTGATGCACTAACAATTTATATATATATATATATATATATATCTTCAGTCAAGAAATTGTTATCTTTTAAAGACAGATGCCGAACTCTATGGATGAAACAAAATTGTTCCAGAAATTTACTTTAAAATAATACAAAACAAAGAAAGTAGGTGGGGCTACAGAGGAAACAAGATTCACTTGATGTGGTCATTTTTGAAGGGTATACAGGGGTTGACATGCGTTTGAAATTTTCCATAATAAAAACATTTGTTTTGAATAAAAAATAACAAAGAACGTGGAACAAGTGAGCTAAAAAGAACAAAATCAAAACTTGGAATTCTTAGCTGTTACCAGTGGAAAAATTAACCCAGATTCCTAACCCTCCACAGTCCAAAGAACACCCTTTTGATTTACCTGCAGAATTGAACAGTTACGGTTTTTTGTCTTCTTCACAATTGCCTTCAGTAATTACAAAGAATCCCTTTCCATTGCTTTCTCCCGTCTGGGTCATGTTTGTAATAATTTTACAAATATCAATTGAAATGCAAACATTTTTACTTTTTAGAATCAATTGTAATATTACTACCATATTTGTTTTTTCTGAAATTATAAATTCTACCTGCACTAAATTAAATTAAACCCTTAAAGTAAATCTCAAGCAGCTACATTTTACATTCATCCGACATTACTGAACTCCACAATTTAAAGGAATACCCACTGGTGGAGAGAATATTTGGATAAGGTCGCCCAATATTTTTAAAAAATATTCCATTAACATTCTCTTTAAAAAGCTAGCTATAATTCTAAAACTGCAAACAAATTTGCAAAAGAATTACGTTTTCAAAACTTACACAGTACTGACTAAACCTTTAACTGAAAAAGCTAAAAAAATGAGAAAAAGAAGAAGAAGAAGAAGAAGAAGGGGAAGGATAACCCACAACATTAAAATCATTCTTTACCCAGTCCGTAGTAAAAGGAGCTCCGTTAGCCATCAAAACACGAACTTCATCATCTTGTCCTGCTCGCGCCGCTTCTAAAAGCTTCTTTCCCAAATCTACCAGGGACATCTAAAAAAAACACAGATGAATTTAACATCTCCACTTATATACTATGACATGACTTTCTTTCCCTGCCATCTTTATTAACAAGTCATTTCTCAACTATCCCTTCAAAAGGTTGTGATATAGTTAACTTGAAACTGCAGATCACACAAAGCAATTTTTATTTGAATTTTGAAAGCAGATTTTTCTTTCTTACTTTTACCTAGGATAATAAAATTCATTTGAATTCTCTGGACATAGCTGGTAAAAAAAAAAAATGGCAGAGAAAGCTTGTCTAAAATTTAAAACTAGCAACAAACTGTTTTCACTGGAGGAGTTGCACAGTTTTCTCAGAAATATAAACACAAATAAGGTAAATACATTACACTCTTTTAACTGGTAAAAATTTAAAATAAATCTACCATAACTTTCTTTTGTAACAGTAAATGTGCTCAGAATTTGAAAATAAGTATTTTCAACCCTTGTACAAGCAATGTGCATGTAGATTCTTTTATTTATTTATTTTTGGGGGGGGGTAGGGTGGGGAGGGAGGGGGAGCGGGCGGGCCACTTCTATTGGTCTTCCATTTCTTTATTTTCATCTGTCTTTGTTCTTTGGCCCATGTGGGCCTCCCATCGCAGTGGCCTCTGTTGTTGCAGAGCACCGGCTCTGGGCGCATGCGCTCCAGAGCTCCAGCTCGGTGATTGGACACATTAGTCCAGCCGCTCCGCGGCACGTGGGATCTTCCCAGGCCAGGGCTCGAACCGGCGCCCCTTGCACTGCAAGGCGGTGTCCTTACCCACTGGACCACCAGGGAAGCCCTGTAGATTCTTTTAGAAAAGACACAATTTACATTCAGTGAAAATAATGAAAAGAGTTTAACAGTATTATCAACGGAGCATGTGTCTTCCTAAGAATCTATAAAGTATGTATGCCTTTTATCCTGAAACCCTGAATACAAGATATACAAGTACCAGAAAAAACTAATGTCCCAGCCTAGGGGGACGGGGCAGGGGGGTGTATTGTCTTGAATAAGAGATACTGCAATATGTGTTAGGGAAGGATCGTGACAGGAATACATAGGGGAAGACTTGAAAGTATCAGAAGTGCTCAAATCCAAGGGAGACGACAGTTTCCGAACCCGGAAAGCCTGCGAAGTGATGCTGCACGCATCCGAAGGCCTGGCAACAGGTGGAGCCTGAAGACTGCGTGGAAGGAGCCTCCTGAAATTCACACACGAGAACAAACGCGCCCGGGTATGAATCTGTCTCAGAAAGTGAACACTCTTCGCGTTGAGGAGAAATAAATTATTGGAGAGGAATGCCAGGTTGACTAGTGCATCCCAAGGAGGTATGAACAGCTATGGCTCTGCAGAGAGGAGGGAGCCAGTCTGTGAGGAGGGCGGGAACAGCGGGAGAGACTGCCTGCGCCCCAAGGCACTGAGCTCCCGCACAGCGAGGCTTCAGGAAATCTAAGGCGCAATTAAAAAATATCCCCAGAGAACGCAGGTGTGTACTGAAGTCACTGTGTTTTTCAGTAGATTCTGTAGCACAGAAATAATCAAACAGGGGGAAAGACCAGGAACAGAAGCTAATACTGCAGGGGCTCACACGGTGGTTAGAGGAGATGCTGGTATCTAAAACAGGCTTTTGTCACTCGACAAGAAAGGACTTCTCACATGCATTCTATCCGTAAGAATACAAATGGTTCATAATACATCCTAAGTGAAGGCTAAGAAACACCACCACACGCTTTTGTGGGATTTATGTGGGCGGCTTCATATGCCTTTCTGTGACACATTTTCACCCTTGAATTTCTGAAATCCTTTCTGTTTTCCTCCCATTCTCTTATTCATACCTTGCTGGAGCCACTGGAACCCAAAATATTCCTTTATCCCACTAAAAATACTAAAATCAAAAGAGATTATTGTTCTTCAACGAAGAATTTTCCCTAGGGAATATGTACCAAATGGATATGAATTAACATCATATTCAACAGGCAAAAATCTACAATGACAATGTCCTCCTAAAGGCAGGATAAGGTAACACTTTCACTTTGATTTGTCTTCTACAGAAGTACGATAAAATCTAAACTGTCCATACTACCAAAGACAGTGTTCTACAGTGTGGATGATCAAAATTTAATAGTAACCTGCTTTTACAATGAAGCAAGTCTTTCTCTGAAATACACACAGTTTACATATGTCTTACCCAAGAATAAATCCAAGGGAGACGACAGTTTCGAACCCGGAAAGCCTGCGGAACGGGGAAGGTGGAGCCTGAAGACTGCGTGGAAGGAGCCTCCTGAAATTCACACACGAGAACAAACGCGCCCGGGTATGAATCTGTCTCAGAAAGTGAACACTCTTCGCGTTGAGGAGAAATAAATTATTGGAGAGGAATGCCAGGTTGACTAGTGCATCCCAAGGAGGTATGAACAGCTATGGCTCTGCAGAGAGGAGGGAGCCAGTCTGTGAGGAGGGCGGGAACAGCGGGAGAGACTGCCTGCGCCCCAAGGCACTGAGCTCCCGCACAGCGAGGCTTCAGGAAATCTAAGGGCGTCAATTAAAAAATATCCCCAGAGAACGCAGGTGTGTACTGAAGTCACTGTGTTTTTCAGTAGATTCTGTAGCACAGAAATAATCAAACAGGGAGAAAGACCAGGAACAGAAGCTAATACTGCAGGGGCTCACACGGTGGTTAGAGGAGATGCTGGTATCTAAAACAGGCTTTTGTCACTCGACAAGAAAGGACTTCTCACATGCATTCTATCCGTAAGAATACAAATGGTTCATAATACATCCTAAGTGAAGGCTAAGAAACACCACCACACGCTTTTGTGGGATTTATGTGGGCGGCTTCATATGCCTTTCTGTGACACATTTTCACCCTTGAATTTCTGAAATCCTTTCTGTTTTCCTCCCATTCTCTTATTCATACCTTGCTGGAGCCACTGGAACCCAAAATATTCCTTTATCCCACTAAAAATACTAAAATCAAAAGAGATTATTGTTCTTCAACGAAGAATTTTCCCTAGGGAATATGTACCAAATGGATATGAATTAACATCATATTCAACAGGCAAAAATCTACAATGACAATGTCCTCCTAAAGGCAGGATAAGGTAACACTTTCACTTTGATTTGTCTTCTACAGAAGTACGATAAAATCTAAACTGTCCATACTACCAAAGACAGTGTTCTACAGTGTGGATGATCAAAATTTAATAGTAACCTGCTTTTACAATGAAGCAAGTCTTTCTCTGAAATACACACAGTTTACATATGTCTTACCCAAGAATAAATCAACTTGCATTCGTTCAGCATATATAGTGCCAAATTAGTTAAACATCCGGATATCTTTTATGAAGTGACGGTTTAGGGCTTTTCCTCATTCTTTAGTAACTGGACTGTCTGCCGTTTTCTTAATTATTTTTAAGCATTCTTATATATATTCTGGATAAAAGTCTTTGTCAGACATATTTGTATTATAGATATCTCCTTCAGAACCCTGATTTCTTGACTCTCTGTCCCATCTTCTTTCCTTGATATCACATACAACCTTCTATAAATAATTGCCAAATTGCATAAAAATATAAATATAATAAGCAAACTAAAATCAAGGACTAGCATGAAAACAAATGTAAGAAACATTAATATATTAATTACTTAAAAGTCTGATTCAAAATAAAAAGAGAAAAACAAAAACACCAAGCATTCAACAGAACAGTCCAAGGGCATGACACTTTCCAAAAGAGAAAATAAAAATAATTCACAAGAGTAACTATGTTCAGGATCACCGATGCCCAAAAATGTGAAGTAAATAATTTTTCATGTCAATCTGGCAATATTTAACAAAAATTACAGAAAATGTTCAAGTCTGATTTTTTTTTTTTTTAAATTGGTTATTCTGGGTTTTCACTGCTGCCACAAGCTCTTCTCTAGTTGCAGGGAGCTGGGGCTGCTCTCTAGCTGAGGTGAGCAGGCTTGTTGCGGTGACTTCTCTTGCTGTGGAACTCGGGCTCCAGGGCACACGGGCTTCAGTAGTTGTGGCTCTGAGGCTCTAGAGCACAGGCTCCATAGTTGCGGCTCACGGGCTTAGTTGCTCTGCTACATGTGGGATCTTCCCAGATCAGGGATTGAACCCGTGCACTCCTTACCACTGAGCTACCAGGGAAGCCCCTCAAGCCTAATCTTAATGGCCCAATAAATGACCTCACTTCTGAAGACCTATCCTAAAGGAAAAATGAAAATATAATGAAACAGATGAAAAATATGTGTGTTTATAGGGTTTTTTGTTTATTGGTCAGTCTGTTTAATTGCTTTTATCTTTATAGATCTTAATACATAGGTGACAAAATTATTAACCAGATTTCAACTTAATAGGAAAAAAAGCCAAGTATGTTTTTATGTGAAGAAACTAAAGGTAGGAAAATAAGTTGTGGAAACTAACAGAATAGGATGCAGTAATTTAAAACAACGGTTTTGAAGTTATACAACATTATAAACTATACCATGTGCAGTGAAAAGATACGATAGAGAACTAATTTTTGAATGTCAAAATATGCACATACAGAACAAAGTATTGAACATACTAACAGCCATATATATTCTGGATAAAAGTCTTTGTCAGACATATTTGTATTATAGATATCTCCTTCAGAACCCTGATTTCTTGACTCTCTGTCCCATCTTCTTTCCTTGATATCACATACAACCTTCTATAAATAATTGCCAAATTGCATAAAAATATAAATATAATAAGCAAACTAAAATCAAGGACTAGCATGAAAACAAATGTAAGAAACATTAATATATTAATTACTTAAAAGTCTGATTCAAAATAAAAAGAGAAAAACAAAAACACCAAGCATTCAACAGAACAGTCCAAGGGCATGACACTTTCCAAAAGAGAAAATAAAAATAATTCACAAGAGTAACTATGTTCAGGATCACCGATGCCCAAAAATGTGAAGTAAATAATTTTTCATGTCAATCTGGCAATATTTAACAAAAATTACAGAAAATGTTCAAGTCTGATTTTTTTTTTTTTTAAATTGGTTATTCTGGGTTTTCACTGCTGCCACAAGCTCTTCTCTAGTTGCAGGGAGCTGGGGCTGCTCTCTAGCTGAGGTGAGCAGGCTTGTTGCGGTGACTTCTCTTGCTGTGGAACTCGGGCTCCAGGGCACACGGGCTTCAGTAGTTGTGGCTCTGAGGCTCTAGAGCACAGGCTCCATAGTTGCGGCTCACGGGCTTAGTTGCTCTGCTACATGTGGGATCTTCCCAGATCAGGGATTGAACCCGTGCACTCCTTACCACTGAGCTACCAGGGAAGCCCCTCAAGCCTAATCTTAATGGCCCAATAAATGACCTCACTTCTGAAGACCTATCCTAAAGGAAAAATGAAAATATAATGAAACAGATGAAAAATATGTGTGTTTATAGGGTTTTTTGTTTATTGGTCAGTCTGTTTAATTGCTTTTATCTTTATAGATCTTAATACATAGGTGACAAAATTATTAACCAGATTTCAACTTAATAGGAAAAAAAGCCAAGTATGTTTTTATGTGAAGAAACTAAAGGTAGGAAAATAAGTTGTGGAAACTAACAGAATAGGATGCAGTAATTTAAAACAACGGTTTTGAAGTTATACAACATTATAAACTATACCATGTGCAGTGAAAAGATACGATAGAGAACTAATTTTTGAATGTCAAAATATGCACATACAGAACAAAGTATTGAACATACTAACAGCCGTTAGCCTGGTATGATTAGGGGAAGATCCGCCTACATGTCACAGACTTTCTGTAATATTATTACACTATTCTCCTCATTTCAAAAGTGGGTTTTTACGGGACAAATGAACACTGTGTGACTGTTAACTAAGCAAATGCTCATGTTAGGGATTGTTACATACCACTGACATACTCACCACAGACTGTGGAAAAATGAGCATAGAGGCTACTGAGGACCTAAAATAGCAAACAAACTGACCTGCTTATGGAATTACAGTGAAACAGTGACACCTCTGAAGAAACAAACTGCTTCCATAATTCTGCAATTTTCTCAATTATTTAAAACACCATATTTATAGATGTAGGATGCTTAAGCTACGTGGCTTTAAAATTCCACGAGCAATACATGCATGCTAAGTTGCTCCAGTGGTGTTCAGCTCTTCTGGAGCCCACCAGGCTCCTCTCTCCATGGATTCTCCAGGCAAGAATACTGGAGGGGTGGCCACGCCCTCCTCTAGCGGATTCTCCGACCCAGGGATCGAACCTGGGTCTCTTAGGTCCACTTCACTGGCAAGTGGGTTCTTTACCACTAGCTCTGCCTGGGAAGGTGTGCAGATTAACAGAGCTGGATCTTCATAATCAGTGTTTGCCAGGGGCACTGCTCCCCAGAGGATCCTCTGAATATATGTGTGTGGGTGTGGGTGTGGGTGTGGGTGTGTGTGTGTGTAATTACTAGGAGGAGGGGTGAGATGACTACTTTACTTGAAATTAAAAAGGCAAGTGTCAGGCTTCCCTGGTAGCTCGGTGGTAAAGAGCTCGCCTGCCAGTGCAGGAGACACAGGCTCAACCCCTGATCCGGGAAGATCCCACCTGCTGCGGAGCATCGAAGCCCGTGAGTCACAATGATGGAGCCTGTGCTCTAGAGTCTTGGAGCCACAACTACGGAGCCCATGTGCTGCAACTACTGAAGCCCGTGTGCCCTAGAGCCCGAGTTCCACAACCAGAGAAGTCACTGCAACAAGAAGTCTGCTCACCTCCACTAGAGAAGAGCCCCCACTCTCTGCAACTAGAGAAGAGCCGGTGCGAGTAGTAGCAAGAACAGCCAAAAATAAATAAACAAAATCTAAAAAATAAAATAAAAGGCAACTGTCAGGGAGACTAGAAGTCCAGCAATGCACAGAACAATCCAGTAGGGCAAAGAATTGTCACATATCTGACTGACTTTCAAAGATCCCACTGAATATACCTAAGACTAGAATTTAACTAGGAAGTAAACAACACGTATTTTCTCATGGTATTAATGTATCCTAAGTTTTCTAGAATGCAACCACGCATCTCTTTCATTCAGAACTTTACCAGGAGTTTTTCACTGTTTTGGAAAACTGTGTCTCCAATGCCAACACCACCTGGGGACCTGCATCACCAATACAGTACTATACTGGAACCTGCTTTCTCAGCCACCACGTCCACACTGGCTCACGTGCCGGCACAAGCATTCCAGGACCGTCTGTTTCATCTAGTGTAGTCTGCCCCAGTACCTACATACTGAAATACACACTGTATTATCAATTACTTTCCTTACATAATGAAATTAAGGCAACAAAATGATTTTGAAATTGTACAGAAAATATTCATTATGATTTTTATTTCAAGCTCGCAGAATGGGCAAAATAAAACATTTATTATTAAAAAAAAGTAATGGATGCAATAATATTGAAAACTCAACAGAAGAAAATACATGTGAGATCAAGTAAGACCAAAATCAAAGATGCTCTAGTTTTCTCATCCAGATAGTCAGTAAAAATGAAGATGATACAAATGGTACAACACGGTGATTTCACTCCTGATTCGCACGGGACAGGAACCACGAAAACCACAGCAGAATGGCACGGACCCTGAGAGGACCTCTGTTTTGTCAGGACAACAAAATTGAACAAGGGGACCAGAGCTCCACTTGAAGGCTTAGCAAAAAAGATTGCTTTTTTGCTTTGGCAAAGTGGCAAATATCTATCCCACAAGCAAATGGAAAAGCCTATCTCAATTCAATAAATTTTAAAGGCTTAAAATGCTGACTGGAAATATAATATGTGTATGGTACTGAATGCCATTTAGTTTAGCATTCCATTCTTGAGCATCAAAAAAAAAAAACCCACTGTAAAAAATTCCATGTGGAATTTCTTTACTACTTCTAAAAATGCTTGTCATAATCGGATACAAATCATTTTAAACTCCACTTAACATGCATGTTGATACGATCTACAGGGGAACTGCAACAGGTCTGGGAAGGAGCTAGCTCAGCCGCGTCTGTCTGCAACACTGTGGCCTGTAGCCCGCCCGTGCTGAGAGGGGATACTTCCACTCAAAGAACGTGCTGAGAGGGCCGCCTAGTGGTAAGAGGAATTACTACCAATAATTACATTTGAAAAGTGCATTTCGTTTTGAATTCCTATAACCAAAGTTATTGTGAGAATTACAGCATTTACATGAAAATTCTCTATACAACTATAAAATACTAGTTCCATGCGAACTATTATTAGCACTCAAGAAAGAATATGAATTAAAACACTTAGAAAATGCAAACCTACTATAATATACTTAACTTTGTCTCATTGAAATTTTTAGAATAAAATATGTGATATCACCCCTATGCTCAATGAGTACAACTGTAAGTCCCATAAAATTCTTCTAGTTTTTCATCAAGAAATGTAACACTGTGTATGCATTTAAAGCTTTTAAAACGTTCACACACTTTGACTTAGCAATTCCACTCATAGAAATCATTGAAAAACTATTTGAAATATAAATGTATTGATAGTAATATTATTTAAAATAGGAAAAAGCTGAAAGGCCTTACTACAAACAATAGTTAAATTAATATAAGTCATAATGGAATATTTCAGTGTTTTATTTATATTTTTTACTTTTTTATGGACAATTTTGAGGATACAGAAGTATAGACAAGAGTATAATGAAATTCCACACAACCACCACCAAGTGTAAATACAGATTGTGCCTAGCCCATTTGCCACCCACACCCATAAATACCAAACACTGAAACAGAGGAAAACAAGTCTGACTCCATACTGGCTCTGTTTTTTGAACTTTTGTTACCTGCCTTGGATGCAAGACCAAAAGATTGCTTTTTTTCTTTGGCAAAGTGGCAAATATCTATCCCACAAGCAAATGGAAAAGCCTATCTCAATTCAATAAATTTTAAAGGCTTAAAATGCTGACTGGAAATATAATATGTGTATGGTACTGAATGCCATTTAGTTTAGCATTCCATTCTTGAGCATCAAAAAAAAAAAACCCACTGTAAAAAATTCCATGTGGAATTTCTTTACTACTTCTAAAAATGCTTGTCATAATCGGATACAAATCATTTTAAACTCCACTTAACATGCATGTTGATACGATCTACAGGGGAACTGCAACAGGTCTGGGAAGGAGCTAGCTCAGCCGCGTCTGTCTGCAACACTGTGGCCTGTAGCCCGCCCGTGCTGAGAGGGGATACTTCCACTCAAAGAACGTGCTGAGAGGGCCGCCTAGTGGTAAGAGGAATTACTACCAATAATTACATTTGAAAAGTGCATTTCGTTTTGAATTCCTATAACCAAAGTTATTGTGAGAATTACAGCATTTACATGAAAATTCTCTATACAACTATAAAATACTAGTTCCATGCGAACTATTATTAGCACTCAAGAAAGAATATGAATTAAAACACTTAGAAAATGCAAACCTACTATAATATACTTAACTTTGTCTCATTGAAATTTTTAGAATAAAATATGTGATATCACCCCTATGCTCAATGAGTACAACTGTAAGTCCCATAAAATTCTTCTAGTTTTTCATCAAGAAATGTAACACTGTGTATGCATTTAAAGCTTTTAAAACGTTCACACACTTTGACTTAGCAATTCCACTCATAGAAATCATTGAAAAACTATTTGAAATATAAATGTATTGATAGTAATATTATTTAAAATAGGAAAAAGCTGAAAGGCCTTACTACAAACAATAGTTAAATTAATATAAGTCATAATGGAATATTTCAGTGTTTTATTTATATTTTTTACTTTTTTATGGACAATTTTGAGGATACAGAAGTATAGACAAGAGTATAATGAAATTCCACACAACCACCACCAAGTGTAAATACAGATTGTGCCTAGCCCATTTGCCACCCACACCCATAAATACCAAACACTGAAACAGAGGAAAACAAGTCTGACTCCATACTGGCTCTGTTTTTTGAACTTTTGTTACCTGCCTTGGATGCAAGACCAAAGGACACCAAGCAGTTTGCAAAAACCAACCCCACTGCCTCCCCTTCTAATATAAAAGCAGCCTGAACTCTGACTAGGGTAAGACGGTTCCTTGGGTCACTAGTACACCATCTTCTTTATTTGCTGGCTTTCCAAATAAAGTCACTATTCCTTGCCCTGAACACTAGTCTCTCGATGTACTGGTCTGTCGTGCAATACGCAGTACCAGCTTGGACTCGGAAACATCATCATCACATTTTAACTGTAAATATTTCTGTATGTCTGTCTGAAAGATAAAGGTATCTTTAAAACATAATAATGTAGCTATTTAAAAATATTATTTACACGCTTCCCTGGTGGTCCAGTGAGTCAAGAGTCCACCGTGCAGTGCAAGGGGCACCGGCTCCATCCCTGGCCCGGGAGGATCCCACGTGCTGCGGAGCAGCTGGACCGGTGTGTCCAATTACCAGACAGCGCTCTGGAGCACGTGCGCCCAGAGCCGGCGCTCTACAAGAGAGGCCCCTGCGATGGGAGGCCACACAGGCCAAAGAATGAAGTTGGATGAAAAACACAACAAAACAAAAAGAAAAAACAATAAAAGAGGCCAGAATTAAAAATATATATATTTACAAAGAGTATGTAAAAATATAAAAATCTAATTCTTAATATATCATGATATAACTATGCAAAAAATGTACAGAATATATATAAAAATATAAGAATCTAAATCTTAATATATCATGATATAACCATGTAAAAATGCACACAATGTATATAATAATGTAAGAATCTAATTTGCATATATCATGATATAACTATTTAAAAATGCACAGAAAATACCTAGAAGTATGTCATGATCATAAATACTAGATTTTTCCCTTTTCTACTCTTCCCTATTTGTTTCCTTTAATGCACATGTATTACTCATGTAATTAAAAATAAACTATTAAAAAGTTTTTCATCAAGATTAGAGATTAATAAGCCTTTAATTAGAAAATTTGATGTTGAAAGAACATTTAACAGTAAAAGGACATAAAATAGGACTCAAAGTAAAATTAAGCTTATTATTAACCAAGTGTATCACTCTACTATGAAAATATTCTTGGGCATCAGATTTTACATTCTCAAAAGAAAACAACTTCAGTAAAAGTAGTGCCTAGCCTCTTGCTAAGTCTTTTCTACACCTAACAAGACAGTTATTTTTTCTCTCTCTCTCTTTTTTTTTTTTATCTTTGGGGGGGGGGGGGGGGGGGGGGGGGGGACGGGCGGGCCACTTCTATTGGTCTTTCATTTGTCCATTTTCATCCGTCTTTGTTCTTTGGCTCCTGTGGGCCTCCCATCGTGGTGGCTCCTGTTGTTGCAGAGCACCGGCTCTGGGCGCATGTGCCCCAGAGCTCTGGCTCGGTGATTGGACACATGGGTCCAGCCGCTCCGCGGGATGTGGGATCCTCCCAGGCCAGGGATCGAACCTGCGCCCCTTGCACTGCAAGGCGGTGTCCTTACCCACTGGACCACCAGGGGAAGCCTCAACAAGACAGTTATTGACTTCACTTTGCAAAAGAGACAAGCAAAAAGCAAAAATTACCAAAGAGAGCTAGTGTTGGAAAAAGGCTAAGACCTATCGTTAAGACTTCCTCTTCTGGTGTTTTAAGTTAGGAATCAGATTATGTATATTTTCATAATGATAAGATTACAATATATATATATTCACTGTATGTAAGACATATAAATATACAGTTCAAAATCAAAGCGATCCCCACACTGCTTTGTGTTTTTACTCTCCAGAAGTACCACTACGCAAAGGCTTAGCGTGTATCCTTCCTGATCTTCTCTATGCTCACTGAAACACATACACACAGTGACTACTTTTTAAACAAACACACAAACAAAACACACACAAAAGGGATCATACTACACTGTCTTGCAACTTGCTTTCTTTCTGCTTGCCAGGGATGCCCTTGTTTGATCAGTGGCATCTTCCCACGGCAGTACACAGAGACCAAGCATCCTTTTCACTGGCTGCGCCATATTACAAAGTGTGCTAACAGGCAGGCTGAGCAGTGCCCCAACCCTAGATGTCCAGGCCCTATTACCTAAAATCTGTGAATACGGTATTAGCTTGCAGGGCAAAGGGGCCTCTGCCGATGTGATTAAGTATCTGGAGACAGAAAGCGTATCCTGGACGGTCGGGGTGAGTCTAACGCGATCACAAAGGTCTCTATGAGCCCTGACGGGAAGCAGGGAGGTCGGAGGAGGAGGAAAGGGAGCTGTGGAGACACCGCAGCTGCTGACCCTGAAGACGGTGGGAGGGTCCCCGGTGGAGCCATGCAAGCAGCTTACCAACTAGAGAAGGAAAGAAAACAGGTACCCCTCGAGAGCCCCCCGGAGGGACACAGCCCTACTGAAAGCTTAACTGTAGGCCTTCTAACCTCCAGAACTGCAAAACAAGACATCCGGGGTTGCTTTAAGGCCCTACCTTTGTGGCGCGTGTTATAGCACATAGGAACTGCTGCACGACAGACAGGGAACAAACACATGGAGCACGAGCACGCTTACTGCTCGAGCTCATTTTGCGTGTGAGCACACACAGCCGTGTGCAACTCTCTTCGGCCCCATGGACCGCAGCCCACCCGGCTTCTCTGCCCATGGAATGTTCTAGGCAAGAATACTGCAGCGGGGGGACAGTTCCTCTCCAGGAGGTCTTCCCGACCCAGGGACCGAACCCACGCGCTCGCATCTCCTGCACCTGACAGGCAGTTTCGCCATCAGCGGAGCCACAGCAGAAGCTGGGGAGACTCAGCCCTCATTTTAGCTTTTCATTTCTGCAAACAGCGCTGCCACAGTGCACACATGACACGCACTGGCTCGCCTCTCACGGAAATTACTCTGAGAAATCAAAGCGATCCCCACACTGTTGTTTTACTCTCCAGAAGTACCACTACGCAAAGGCTTAGCGTGTATCCTTCCTGATCTTCTCTATGCTCACTGAAACACATACACACAGTGACTACTTTTTAAACAAACACACAAACAAAACACACACAAAAGGGATCATACTACACTGTCTTGCAACTTGCTTTCTTTCTGCTTGCCAGGGATGCCCTTGTTTGATCAGTGGCATCTTCCCACGGCAGTACACAGAGACCAAGCATCCTTTTCACTGGCTGCGCCATATTACAAAGTGTGCTAACAGGCAGGCTGAGCAGTGCCCCAACCCTAGATGTCCAGGCCCTATTACCTAAAATCTGTGAATACGGTATTAGCTTGCAGGGCAAAGGGGCCTCTGCCGATGTGATTAAGTATCTGGAGACAGAAAGCGTATCCTGGACGGTCGGGGTGAGTCTAACGCGATCACAAAGGTCTCTATGAGCCCTGACGGGAAGCAGGGAGGTCGGAGGAGGAGGAAAGGGAGCTGTGGAGACACCGCAGCTGCTGACCCTGAAGACGGTGGGAGGGTCCCCGGTGGAGCCATGCAAGCAGCTTACCAACTAGAGAAGGAAAGAAAACAGGTACCCCTCGAGAGCCCCCCGGAGGGACACAGCCCTACTGAAAGCTTAACTGTAGGCCTTCTAACCTCCAGAACTGCAAAACAAGACATCCGGGGTTGCTTTAAGGCCCTACCTTTGTGGCGACGTGTTATAGCACATAGGAACTGCTGCACGACAGACAGGGAACAAACACATGGAGCACGAGCACGCTTACTGCTCGAGCTCATTTTGCGTGTGAGCACACACAGCCGTGTGCAACTCTCTTCGGCCCCATGGACCGCAGCCCACCCGGCTTCTCTGCCCATGGAATGTTCTAGGCAAGAATACTGCAGCGGGGGGACAGTTCCCTCTCCAGGAGGTCTTCCCGACCCAGGGACCGAACCCACGTCGCTCGCATCTCCTGCACCTGACAGGCAGTTTCGCCATCAGCGGAGCCACAGCAGAAGCTGGGGAGACTCAGCCCTCATTTTAGCTTTTCATTTCTGCAAACAGCGCTGCCACAGTGCACACATGACACGCACTCGGGCTCGCCTCTCCACGGAAATTACTCTGAGACGTGTAATTGCTAGATTCTTTTAAAAGATTTATTTATTTATTTATTTATTTATTTATTTTGGGGGTGGGTAGGGTGGGGAGGGAGGGGAGCGGGCGGGCCACTTCTATTGGTCTTTCATTTCTCTATTTTCATCCATCTTTTGTTCTCTGGCCCGTGTGGGCCTCCCATCGCGGTGGCCTCTCTCGTCGCAGAGCACCGGCTCTGGGCGCATGCGCTCCAGAGCTCCAGCTTGGTAGTTGGACACATGGGTCCAGCCGCTCCACGGCACGTGGGATCTTCTCAGGCCAGGGATCGAACCGGAGCCCCTTGCACTGCAAGGTGGTGTTCTCACCCACTGGACCACCAGGGAAGCCCTAGATTCTTTTTAAAATCACATTCCAATTGTAACAGACACTGTCAACACATTTACCAAAAGATGATACCGGCTTACACTCCCACTATCAGTACACAAGAATGTTTCTCCACAGGTTTCCCCACTTCCCGAAGAAACACGACTCCAGGTCAGGATCTTCCTAAAGTCAAGGCCAAGGATGCAGGGAAACTCACAAAGCTGATGAAAAACACTTCCAGAATAACGTTTTCGGGAATCATGACCTGAAGAAATTCCACGACCACGCCAGGAGGGCAAGACGTAAGTGCACGACACAACTCTTAACCGTCTTTGAAGCCTCTGTTAAAAGGACACTCTTTGTCTCCAGCTGGGAGTCAGGGAGAAAGATGCCCTTCTGGGATTCTCCCACAACATTCTCACCCACGTCACCAGCAGGCTCAAAGCCCTGTGCGCTCCCAGGCCCTCAGCCGACCCACCAACGGACCAACCCCTAAAAATTATAACAAATTCCCGATATTTGTAAAACAGACACAGTCTAAGAATTTTATACCTATTAAATACCTATTCAATCTCGCATAATACAAAACAGGAATTACCATCATCATCGTCTTCCCAATGAGGAAACCGAGGCACAGGAGATCACAGTGCTCCAGGCCAGACTGGCAGTGAGGATCTGACCCACGCCTCTGGAGCGCCTCCCGGCCGCGACGCCCTGCCCCGGCTCTGACACTCCGAGCAACCACAGGCCAGGTGTCCCACCGAACCCTGGCACTACCGATGCTACTGCCTGGCCTGAACGCCGACCACCCTCTGTGCCCACCTGCTTTTATTTCGCATTGAACACAGAGGTGGAACAACAAGACATGCCACCAGAGCACCCTCGGATCTGCCAAGTCACCCCACGGCTCGTGTTCTAGGCCTTACTGAAATTACAAAGTGCTTGGAAGCGAGGGTGGTAGCTGAGGTGCCTTTCCACGGGATTCCTTTTCTTCTCCCTCTTACTGGCAATTCCTCAGTGTTTCAGCCCCCTTCTTCTTCCTCTACATTCTCTCCTCTAGCAGACTTTATCTTTCTTAGCCATGACTACTGGATGACTTCCAAATCTATCTTGAGCCCAAGCCTCCCTCCAGAGCCCTGGACCCAAGTATTCACCTGCACAGGCACCTCCGCTCGCACATCCCAAGGCACTTCAAAATTCAAACTGTCCAAGTATGGCTGGCTCCCGAGGGTCAGAAACTTCTGCAGTCATCTTTGACTCCTTCTCCTCCTTCCCCTACCTATCACCCAGACTTGTCACTTCTGCCTCCTAAATCTCTCTCAAACCCTTCTACCTCTTTCCATTGACACAGAATACACCTTCAATAAATGGGAAACTCAAAGCTGATGAAAACACTTCCAGAATAACGTTTGGAATCATGACCTGAAGAAATTCCACGACCACGCCAGGAGGGCAAGACGTAAGTGCACGACACAACTCTTAACCGTCTTTGAAGCCTCTGTTAAAAGGACACTCTTTGTCTCCAGCTGGGAGTCAGGGAGAAAGATGCCCTTCTGGGATTCTCCCACAACATTCTCACCCACGTCACCAGCAGGCTCAAAGCCCTGTGCGCTCCCAGGCCCTCAGCCGACCCACCAACGGACCAACCCCTAAAAATTATAACAAATTCCCGATATTTGTAAAACAGACACAGTCTAAGAATTTTATACCTATTAAATACCTATTCAATCTCGCATAATACAAAACAGGAATTACCATCATCATCGTCTTCCCAATGAGGAAACCGAGGCACAGGAGATCACAGTGCTCCAGGCCAGACTGGCAGTGAGGATCTGACCCACGCCTCTGGAGCGCCTCCCGGCCGCGACGCCCTGCCCCGGCTCTGACACTCCGAGCAACCACAGGCCAGGTGTCCCACCGAACCCTGGCACTACCGATGCTACTGCCTGGCCTGAACGCCGACCACCCTCTGTGCCCACCTGCTTTTATTTCGCATTGAACACAGAGGTGGAACAACAAGACATGCCACCAGAGCACCCTCGGATCTGCCAAGTCACCCCACGGCTCGTGTTCTAGGCCTTACTGAAATTACAAAGTGCTTGGAAGCGAGGGTGGTAGCTGAGGTGCCTTTCCACGGGATTCCTTTTCTTCTCCCTCTTACTGGCAATTCCTCAGTGTTTCAGCCCCCTTCTTCTTCCTCTACATTCTCTCCTCTAGCAGACTTTATCTTTCTTAGCCATGACTACTGGATGACTTCCAAATCTATCTTGAGCCCAAGCCTCCCTCCAGAGCCCTGGACCCAAGTATTCACCTGCACAGGCACCTCCGCTCGCACATCCCAAGGCACTTCAAAATTCAAACTGTCCAAGTATGGCTGGCTCCCGAGGGTCAGAAACTTCTGCAGTCATCTTTGACTCCTTCTCCTCCTTCCCCTACCTATCACCCAGACTTGTCACTTCTGCCTCCTAAATCTCTCTCAAACCCTTCTACCTCTTTCCATTGACACAGAATACACCTTCAATAAATACCTGCTCTCTGGATTTTCTCCCTTGCCATAATCCTTGCCCATTCCTTCATCCTTTCTTCAAAAGCAAGAAGTGTTTAGTCACTCAGTCATGTCCTACTCTTTGAGCCTCCATGGACTGTAGCCTGCCAGGCTCTTCTGTCACGGGATTCTCCAGGCAAGAACACTGGAGGGGGGCTTCCCTGGTGGTCCCGTGGGTCCTTGCATGCAGGGGGCACTGGCTCGATCCCTGGCCTGGGAAGATCCCACGTGCCACCGAGTGCCTAGACCAGTGTGTCCAGTTATGAGCCGGAGCTCTGGAGCGCACGTGCCCAGAGCCGGTGCTCTGCAAGAGAGAGGCCACAGAACAAAGAACACACAGGCCAAAGAACAAAGATGGATGAAAATAAATAAATGAAGGACCAATAAAAGAGGCCAAAAAAAAAAAAAAAAAGGATACTGGAGCGGGCAGCCGTTCCCTTCTCCAGGAGGCTGCCCCACCCAGGGGCTGCACCCTGCTCTCCCACCCTGCCCGCAGATTCTTCACCATCTGAGCCGCCGGGGAAGCCCCTCTAAACTAGTGTCTATGCCTCAGTCTTGCCTTCTTCTAGTTCATTTTCCACTCTGCTACCCAGCTTCTTCATCATTCTTAAACAGAAACCATGTCCCTCCTCAGCTAATTCAGGTAAAGTCTAACTCTTCGCCCTAAGACTCAGGGCCTGCCACATTTGGCATCTGCTGCTGACGCGCCCCACTCACCAGCTCTCACACAGAATTCTACACTCCAGACAACGTGCTGCACTACACGCTCCTTCCCTCACCTCTGGGCATCTATGCACATCATCCTACCACAGTGGTGCAGGTCAACTATACTTTAAAAACAAACTCACGGAGACAGGTCAGATCTGCTGTTACAGAGGTGGGGCGGGCGGGGGCGGAGGAGTTGGTGAAGGGGCTAAAGGTACAGACTTCCGGTTATAAGAAGTTATCATCAAGGACCAGGGACGCACTGTGAAACATGACTAATATAATTAACACTTTTATATGCTATACATAAAAGTTCTCAAGGGAATAAATCCTAAGAGTTCTCACCACATGATTTTGTATCTATATGATCTCATATAGATGGATGTTCACTAAATTTACTGTGGTAATCATTTCATGATATATGTAAGTCAATTATGCTGTATACCTTAAAATTTATGTAATGCTATATACGTACTGATCATATCTTAATAAAACATATGTATATGTTTAAATATATATATAACCATTTTTAGAAAAATTGCATGTGATGAACTTTCTATTATGACAGTGGATAGATTTTCCCCCTATAAACTTTAAAGAATATAGCCTTTGTCCTTGTAAGACTTCACAAACTGATTTGAAGATGAAGCATACGTGTAGAAACACTATTTGTAATAGAGAGGGAAAAAAATACAAGTGACTTAAGTACCCACCAACAGAAAAATATTTCCAGCTCTTACACAAATTTTCATATACAGTAAACGATATGCATATATGTATATATGTGTACACACAAACACATACCCATCATTCACATTCTAAATTTAAAAGTTGGCCGTCTTGCTTCATCCTACTTCTTTCTTAAAATATGTACTTCACAGGGGCTTCCCGGTGGCTCACTGGTGAAAAGCTTGGCTGCCAGTGCAGGAGACACGGGTCGGATCCCTGACCCGGGAAGATCCCACACGCTGGAGCAACGAAGCCCATGAGCCACAACTACGGAGCCTGTGCTCTAGAGCCTCGGAGCCGCAACTATGGAGTCCATGGACCACAACTACTGAAGCCCGTGTGCCCTAGAGCCCGAGTTCCACAGCAAGAGAAGTCACTGCAACAAGAGGCCTGCTCACCTCAAGAAGAGAGTAGCCCCCGCTCCCTGCAACTAGAGAAGAGCCTGCAGCAGCAGTGAAAACCCAGCATAGCCATAAATAAAAAAAATATAAGAAAATGCACTTTACAGCTGATAAATACTGCATTTGGTTCTCCTCCATGACATTAAATGACCAGTTCATCTGTATCTCACATTCCGGACTTTTCTAACTGCCTTAAGGTAGTACTTAATTTCTTTCACCTCCCACATTTCTTTATAAACGGAATGTTTTAAAAATTGGCTAACCTCAGATTTCAAATTTTAGACAAAAATAACTTATTGATACTATATACCTGACATGGAATCATATCAGGAAGCAAACATTTTTAGTGATGCTAAAAGAACTAGGATGGGAGGAGCCAAGAGNTCTCACNACATGATTTTGTATCTATATGATCTCATATAGATGGATGTTCACTAAATTTACTGTGGTAATCATTTCATGATGTATGTAAGTCAATTATGCTGTATACCTTAAAATTTATGTAATGCTATATACTACTGATCATATCTTAATAAAACATATGTATATGTTTAAATATATATATAACCATTTTTAGAAAAATTGCATGTGATGAACTTTCTATTATGACAGTGGATAGATTTTCCCCCTATAAACTTTAAAGAATATAGCCTTTGTCCTTGTAAGACTTCACAAACTGATTTGAAGATGAAGCATACGTGTAGAAACACTATTTGTAATAGAGAGGGAAAAAAAATACAAGTGACTTAAGTACCCACCAACAGAAAAATATTTCCAGCTCTTACACAAATTTTCATATACAGTAAACGATATGCATATATGTATATATGTGTACACACAAACACATACCCATCATTCACATTCTAAATTTAAAAGTTGGCCGTCTTGCTTCATCCTACTTCTTTCTTAAAATATGTACTTCACAGGGGCTTCCCGGTGGCTCACTGGTGAAAAGCTTGGCTGCCAGTGCAGGAGACACGGGTCGGATCCCTGACCCGGGAAGATCCCACACGCTGCGGAGCAACGAAGCCCATGAGCCACAACTACGGAGCCTGTGCTCTAGAGCCTCGGAGCCGCAACTATGGAGTCCATGGACCACAACTACTGAAGCCCGTGTGCCCTAGAGCCCGAGTTCCACAGCAAGAGAAGTCACTGCAACAAGAGGCCTGCTCACCTCAAGAAGAGAGTAGCCCCCGCTCCCTGCAACTAGAGAAGAGCCTGCAGCAGCAGTGAAAACCCAGCATAGCCATAAATAAAAAAAATATAAGAAAATGCACTTTACAGCTGATAAATACTGCATTTGGTTCTCCTCCATGACATTAAATGACCAGTTCATCTGTATCTCACATTCCGGACTTTTCTAACTGCCTTAAGGTAGTACTTAATTTCTTTCACCTCCCACATTTCTTTATAAACGGAATGTTTTAAAAATTGGCTAACCTCAGATTTCAAATTTTAGACAAAAATAACTTATTGATACTATATACCTGACATGGAATCATATCAGGAAGCATACATTTTTAGTGATGCTAAAATAACTAGGTTGGGAGGAGCCAAGATGGCGGAGGAATGAGGGGAAGATTCCCCCAGCTCCCCAACAGAATCACCAGAACTCATCAAGGAAAGAACCACCAGCAACACACCAGCCGCTAGAGGACAGAAGAACTCCTTCGGTCTGCGAGGGTCAAAGAGGGAACAGCCAGATCTCTCCCGGAGCTAGGGTTCTAAGAACCCTCTATCCCCAGCCCCGGCCGGACCGCACGGGAGAGCGCGCCCGCAAGGGCCCTAAAAGGGGGAGAGAGGGCAGCGCTCAGCGTGGAAACTCCAGGACCCCGCCCGGATCGCCGCAGAAATTCAGACGCTGCGGAGACAGGATAGCGGGGCAGGGCCGGGCGGAACGAGTGCTGCCTAGCGACCTGAGGCCGCCGGCACGCGGGCAGCGCCGCCTAGAGACCCACCGGGAGCCGGGAGGGGCGCCCAGGGTGGGGACCGCGCCGCTCGGCCGCCGGGCGAACATCGCGACTCTCCGCCTGGCACCGGGTGAGCGCAAACGCTCCTAGTGGGGGACGGGCTGAGGGGAAGTCGCCCACAGACTGCCGACCAGGGACCCGGCTCCAGCCAGACGGGGAAGCTCGCGCCCGCCTTTGGGACTTGGAGGCGCAACCGGCAGTGCGCGCGCGCCAGTGGCGGAGGAGTACTGAAGCCCGTGTGCCCTAGAGCCCGAGTTCCACAGCAAGAGAAGTCACTGCAACAAGAGGCCTGCTCACCTCAAGAAGAGAGTAGCCCCCGCTCCCTGCAACTAGAGAAGAGCCTGCAGCAGCAGTGAAAACCCAGCATAGCCATAAATAAAAAAAATATAAGAAAATGCACTTTACAGCTGATAAAT
Source organism: Tragulus kanchil (assembly GCA_022376925.1). Classification (NCBI taxonomy): domain Eukaryota; kingdom Metazoa; phylum Chordata; class Mammalia; order Artiodactyla; family Tragulidae; genus Tragulus; species Tragulus kanchil. The sequence continues at coordinate 166,981,978 of JAIOJX010000024.1, forward strand.
ACTGCATTTGGTTCTCCTCCATGACATTAAATGACCAGTTCATCTGTATCTCACATTCCGGACTTTTCTAACTGCCTTAAGGTAGTACTTAATTTCTTTCACCTCCCACATTTCTTTATAAACGGAATGTTTTAAAAATTGGCTAACCTCAGATTTCAAATTTTAGACAAAAATAACTTATTGATACTATATACCTGACATGGAATCATATCAGGAAGCATACATTTTTAGTGATGCTAAAATAACTAGGTTGGGAGGAGCCAAGATGGCGGAGGAATGAGGGGAAGATTCCCCCAGCTCCCCAACAGAATCACCAGAACTCATCAAGGAAAGAACCACCAGCAACACACCAGCCGCTAGAGGACAGAAGAACTCCTTCGGTCTGCGAGGGTCAAAGAGGGAACAGCCAGATCTCGCCCGGAGCTAGGGTTCTAAGAACCCTCTATCCCCAGCCCCGGCCGGACCGCACGGGAGAGCGCGCCCGCAAGGGCCCTAAAAGGGGGAGAGAGGGCAGCGCTCAGCGTGGAAACTCCAGGACCCCGCCCGGATCGCCGCAGAAATTCAGACGCTGCGGAGACAGGATAGCGGGGCAGGGCCGGGCGGAACGAGTGCTGCCTAGCGACCTGAGGCCGCCGGCACGCGGGCAGCGCCGCCTAGAGACCCACCGGGAGCCGGGAGGGGCGCCCAGGGTGGGGACCGCGCCGCTCGGCCGCCGGGCGAACATCGCGACTCTCCGCCTGGCACCGGGTGAGCGCAAACGCTCCTAGTGGGGGACGGGCTGAGGGGAAGTCGCCCACAGACTGCCGACCAGGGACCCGGCTCCAGCCAGACGGGGAAGCTCGCGCCCGCCTTTGGGACTTGGAGGCGCAACCGGCAGTGCGCGCGCGCCAGTGGCGGAGGAGCCCGTGCACCCCACAGCTGCACCCCACAGCTGCACCTGCAGCGGAGGAAGCCGGGAGAAGGGCGGGTATCAGAGGCTACCGGCGGGTGCGCGGCAGAGCCGGGACGCCCTCGCCCAACACGGGATGCGCGCGCGCCGCGGCCCCCGCCCGACGGCCTGGGATCAGCCCGCGCCCCGGCCAGCACCTGAGCCTGCAGACCCGTGCCATAAGGCAAAGGCTGCACCATCAAGACAACACCATCGAGAGCAGACTGGCTTCCAGACAGATGAGAGGATAAAAACCAGGCACAGTCTTTAGCTTTTTTTGTTGGTTTATTTGTTGTGGATGGTTCTGTTTATCCGTTTGATCGGTCAGGTTTTGGCTTTTTTTTTTTTTTTTTTTTTCTCTTTTGTCTCTTCTTATTAAGTTTTTCTTCCCTTTTTAATTTTTAATTTCTTTTTTTTAATTTTTAATTTTTTTTTGAAATTTTAATTCTTGGAAACTTCTAATGTTCTTTCCTCTTTGCCACTGCTTCCTCCCTCTATGTTCTAAATGCAAAACTTTCTCCTATCTACCACTACCCCCTAGATAAATATTTCCTACCTTCCTGTCTCCACTATTCTCTTCCAGCTGCACTAGACAATACAACACACTAATCTTGGCTACGTAACCCTATAAAATCCTTCCAAGACGAATCTGTTCCTTCTCATTACCCATACACTCTCCACCTCCTCACCCCCAACACATGTCTTAGTTAAAAATTGCTTTCAATGACGAAATAGTCCAAGCCAGGACCTTACCCAAGATCTATTTTTCCAGGCACTATTTTAATTAACTCAGAGCTTAACAGGCAAATACCATCTTTGATTGCGTCGTTTGCCAGGAAAATTTCCTATGCTTTGTCACTGTAAGACTGGTTAGATGTGGTTATTGCTGTGTATATATGTATATCTTATGACTAGGTTAGAAAACATCTGCATGCTTTTATGACTGTCACCCATTAGGGACACACCTCTTGCTCCTCAGATGCTAGTATTTGAACTAATATCACGGAACACCATAGCAAACCAGGCATAGAGCCTACACCCCCTGACCAATCATCAAACCAAGGATCCTCGGACTAGAAGCCCTGATTCCAAGACCCCACACTATCAAAGCACATACAACACTAGAGATGAAACGACAGAGAAACACTGCACAAATGAAGAACCAAGCTAGAGAATCACAGCCTCAAATGACAGAGGAGGAGATAGACAAATTATCTGAAAGAGAATTCAGAAAAACTATACTAATGAGGATGCAAAACACCGAAAACAGAATATTAGAGGAAATTAGTGCATTGAGAAAAGACGTGCAGGAAATGAAAAATAAGCAAATAGAGACCACCAACTCAATTGCTGAACTCAAAAATACGATAGAAGGCCTCAACAGTAGACTATCTGAGGCTGAAGAATGGATAAACGTGCTGGAAGATAGACTGCTGGAAATAACTGGTGAGGAACAGAACAAAGCCGAAAGAATGAAAAGAACTGAGGATAGCCTCAGAGACCTATGGGACAATATCAAACACACCAACATTAGAATTATAGGAGTCCCAGGAGAAAGGTAGCCACTGCTTCCTCCCTCTATGTTCTAAATGCAAAACTTTCTCCTATCTACCACTACCCCCTAGATAAATATTTCCTACCTTCCTGTCTCCACTATTCTCTTCCAGCTGCACTAGACAATACAACACACTAATCTTGGCTACGTAACCCTATAAAATCCTTCCAAGACGAATCTGTTCCTTCTCATTACCCATACACTCTCCACCTCCTCACCCCCAACACATGTCTTAGTTAAAAATTGCTTTCAATGACGAAATAGTCCAAGCCAGGACCTTACCCAAGATCTATTTTTCCAGGCACTATTTTAATTAACTCAGAGCTTAACAGGCAAATACCATCTTTGATTGCGTCGTTTGCCAGGAAAATTTCCTATGCTTTGTCACTGTAAGACTGGTTAGATGTGGTTATTGCTGTGTATATATGTATATCTTATGACTAGGTTAGAAAACATCTGCATGCTTTTATGACTGTCACCCATTAGGGACACACCTCTTGCTCCTCAGATGCTAGTATTTGAACTAATATCACGGAACACCATAGCAAACCAGGCATAGAGCCTACACCCCCTGACCAATCATCAAACCAAGGATCCTCGGACTAGAAGCCCTGATTCCAAGACCCCACACTATCAAAGCACATACAACACTAGAGATGAAACGACAGAGAAACACTGCACAAATGAAGAACCAAGCTAGAGAATCACAGCCTCAAATGACAGAGGAGGAGATAGACAAATTATCTGAAAGAGAATTCAGAAAAACTATACTAATGAGGATGCAAAACACCGAAAACAGAATATTAGAGGAAATTAGTGCATTGAGAAAAGACGTGCAGGAAATGAAAAATAAGCAAATAGAGACCACCAACTCAATTGCTGAACTCAAAAATACGATAGAAGGCCTCAACAGTAGACTATCTGAGGCTGAAGAATGGATAAACGTGCTGGAAGATAGACTGCTGGAAATAACTGGTGAGGAACAGAACAAAGCCGAAAGAATGAAAAGAACTGAGGATAGCCTCAGAGACCTATGGGACAATATCAAACACACCAACATTAGAATTATAGGAGTCCCAGAGGAAGAAGAAGGGAAGAAAGGTTACGAAAAAATTCTTGAAGAGGTTACAATAGAAAGTTTCCCCAGCATGGGAAAGGAAATAGTCAACCATGTCCAAGAAGCACAAAGAGTTCCATACAGGATAAACCCCAGAAGAAACACACCAAAGCACATTCTAATCAAAGTTAACACAGACTAAATATAAAGACAGATTACTAAAAGCAGCTAGAAGCAAATAACAAATAACATATAAAGGAAACCCCATACGTCTAACTGCGGATCTCTCAACAGAAACCTTGCAGGCCAGAAGAGAATGGCAGGACACATTTAAACGGCTAAAAGAGAATAACCTGCAACCACGAATTCTCTACCCAGCAAAAATCTCATTCAGAATCGATGGAGAAGTCAAAAGCTTCTCAGACAGACAAAAACTAAAAGAATTCTGAACCACAAAACCAGCCCTACAACAAGTGTTAAAGGGCCTGATATAGCCAATACATACAAGAGTAGAAGAAGTCCTACAAATCAAACCCCAGACTTCTAAGAAGATGACAATAGGAACATTCGTATCAATAATTACTTTGAACGTAAATGGATTAAATGCTCCAACCAAACGACACAGGTTGGCTGAATGGATCAAGAAACATGACCCATATATATGCTGTTACAAGAGACCCACTTCAGACCTAGAGACACTCATAGACTGAAAGCGAGAGGCTGGAAAAAGATACTCCATGCAAATGGAAATCAAAAGAAAGCTGGAGTAGCAATCCTCATATCAGACAAAATAGACTTTAAAGTAAAGAAGATTCTAAGAGACAAGGCAGGTCACTACATCATGATTAAAGGATCCATCCAAGAGGAAGACATAACAGTCACGAACATCTACGCACCCAACACAGGAGCACCTCAATACATAAGACAGATACTTTCAGACTTAAAAGAAGAAATCAATAATAACACAGTAATAGTAGGAGACTTTAACACTCCTCTCACACCAATGGATAGATCATCTAAACAGAAAATTAATAAAGAAACACAAGCCTTAAATGCCACAATAGAAAAGATGGACCTCATCGATATCTTTAGGACGTTCCATCCAAAAGCAGAAGAATACACTTTCTTCTCAAGTGCTCACGGAACATTCTCCAAGATAGACCACATCTTGGGCCACAAATCTAACCTCAGTCAATTCAAGAAAATTGAAATTATATCACCCATCTTCTCGGACCACAATGCAATGAGACTAGAGATCAACTACAGGAAAAAAAACCGCTAAAAATAGAAACACATGGCGATTAAACAACACTTATCTAAAAAACCAACTGATCACTGAGGAAATCAAAGAAGAAATTTAAAAATTCCTGGAAGAAAATGACAAAGAATATACGACCGTGCAAATCTTACGGGATACCGCAAAAGCAGTTCTAAGGGGGAAATTTATAGCAATACAATCCCACCTCAAGAAACTAGGAAAATATGAAGCAGATGACCTAACCCTCCGCTTAAAACAATTGGAAAAAGAAGAACAGAAACATCCCAAAGCCAGCAGAAGACGAGAAATTATAAAGACTAGAGCAGAAATAAATCAGAAAGAAATGAAAGAAACTATAGTTCGGATAAATAAAACAAAAAGCTGGTTCTTTGAAAAGGTAAACAAAATTGACAAGCCTCTGGCGAGACTCTTCAAGAAAAAGAGGGAGAAGAACCAGATCAACAAAATCAAAAACGAAAAAGGAGAGATTACAACAGATCATGCAGAAATCCAAAGGATTCTAAGAGACTATTATGAGCAACTCTATGGCAACAAACTGGACAACCTGGAAGAAATGGACAGTTTCTTGGGGAAGATCAATCTCCTAAGACTGAGCCAGGAAGAAACAAACTTTGAACAACCCAATCACAAGCTCAGAAATCGAATCTGTGATTAAAAATCTACCCAAAAATAAAAGCCCAGGGCCAGATGGCTTCACAGCCGAATTCTACCAAACATTTAAAGAAGAGCTAATGCCTGTCCTTCTAAAACTCTTCCAAAAAATTGCACAGGAAGGAAAACTTCCAAACACATTCTACGAGGTCACCATCACCCTGATACACAAACCAGGCAAAGACAACACAAAAAAGGAAAATTACAGACCAATTTCTCTGATGAACTTAGATGCCAAGATATTCAACAAAATCCTAGCAAACAGAATTCAATGACACATCAAAAAACTCATACATCATGATCAAGTCGGGTTCATCCCAGGCATGCAAGGATTCTTCAACATCCGCAAATCAATCAATGTGATACACCATATCAACAAACTGAGAGACAAAAATCACATGATCATCTCCACAGATGCAGAAAAAGCCTTCGACAAAGTACAACACCCATTTATGATAAAAACTCTTCAGAAAATGGGCATAGAAGGAACCTATCTCAACATAGTGAAAGCCATATATGAGAAGCCCACAGCAAACATTATCCTCAACAGTGAAAAACTGAAAGCATTCCCTTTAAGATCAGGAACAAGACAAGAGTGTCCACTTTCACCACTACTATTAAACATAGTCCTGGAAGTTCTAGCAACAGCAATAAGAGAAGAGAAAGAAATCAAAGGAATCCAGATTGGAAAGGAAGAAGTCAAGCTCTCTCTTTTTGCAGATGACATGATATTATACATAGACAATCCCAAAGACACTGTTACAAAGCTACTAGAGCTAATCAACGAATTCAGCAAAGTAGCAGGATACAAAGTCAACACACAGACATCACTGGCATTCCTATACACAAACAATGAAAAATCAGAAAATGAAATCAAAGAGGCAGTCCCCTTCACCACTGCAACCAAAAGAAGCATATATCTAGGAATAAACATACCCAAAGAAACAAAAGAACTGTACACAGAAAATTACAAGACACTCACAAAAGAAATCAAAGATGACATAAACAGATGGAGAGATATTCCATGTTCCTGGGTCAGAAGAATCAATATTGTGAAAATGACCATACTACCAAATATCATCTACAGATTCAATGTGATCCCTATCAAACTACCAATGACATTCTTCACTGAACTAGACCAAAGAATCACACAGTTCATATGGAAACACAAAAGACCTCGAATAGCCAAAGCCATCCTGAGGAAGAAGAATGGAGCTGGACGGATCAGCCTCCCCAACTTCAGACTCTACTACAAAGCAACAGTCCTCAAGACAGTATGGTACTGGCACAAAAACAGAACTATAGACCAATGGAAAAGATAGAGAACCCAGATATAAACCCAAGCACCTATGGGTACCTTATTTTTGATAAAGGAGGAGAAACTATAAAATGGGACAAAGACAGCCTCTTCAACAAGTGGTGCTGGGAAAATTGGACAGCTACATGCAAAAAAATGAAATTGGAACATTCCCTGACACCATACACTAAGATCAACTCAAAATGGATTAAAGACCTAAATGGAAGACCAGAAACCATCAAACTCTTAGAGGAGAATATAGGCAAAACCCTCAAGGACATCAATCAAAGCAAGATCTTCTCTGACCCACCAACTAAAATAGCAGAACTGAAAAGAAAAATGAACATATGGGACCTCATGAAACTTAAAAGCTTTTGTACAGCAAAAGAAATTACAAAAAAGCTCAACAGACACCCCACAGAGTGGGAGAAAATCACAGCAAATGAAACAACAGACAAAGAATTAATCTCCAAAATCTATAAGCAACTCAGACAACTCAGCACAGGGAAAACGAACAACCCAATCAAAAAATGGGAAAAAGACCTAAAGAGACACCTCTCCAAAGAGGACATACAGATTGGAAAGGAAGAAGTCAAGCTCTCTCTTTTTGCAGATGACATGATATTATACATAGACAATCCCAAAGACACTGTTACAAAGCTACTAGAGCTAATCAACGAATTCAGCAAAGTAGCAGGATACAAAGTCAACACACAGACATCACTGGCATTCCTATACACAAACAATGAAAAATCAGAAAATGAAATCAAAGAGGCAGTCCCCTTCACCACTGCAACCAAAAGAAGCATATATCTAGGAATAAACATACCCAAAGAAACAAAAGAACTGTACACAGAAAATTACAAGACACTCACAAAAGAAATCAAAGATGACATAAACAGATGGAGAGATATTCCATGTTCCTGGGTCAGAAGAATCAATATTGTGAAAATGACCATACTACCAAATATCATCTACAGATTCAATGTGATCCCTATCAAACTACCAATGACATTCTTCACTGAACTAGACCAAAGAATCACACAGTTCATATGGAAACACAAAAGACCTCGAATAGCCAAAGCCATCCTGAGGAAGAAGAATGGAGCTGGACGGATCAGCCTCCCCAACTTCAGACTCTACTACAAAGCAACAGTCCTCAAGACAGTATGGTACTGGCACAAAAACAGAACTACAGACCAGTGGAAAAAGATAGAGAACCCAGAGATAAACCCAAGCACCTATGGGTACCTTATTTTTAATAAAGGAGGAGAAACTATAAAATGGGACAAAGACAGCCTCTTCAACAAGTGGTGCTGGGAAAATTGGACAGCTACATGCAAAAAAAATGAAATTGGAACATTCCCTGACACCATACACTAAGATCAACTCAAAATGGATTAAAGACCTAAATGGAAGACCAGAAACCATCAAACTCTTAGAGGAGAATATAGGCAAAACCCTCAAGGACATCAATCAAAGCAAGATCTTCTCTGACCCACCAACTAAAATAGCAGAACTGAAAAGAAAAATGAACATATGGGACCTCATGAAACTTAAAAGCTTTTGTACAGCAAAAGAAATTACAAAAAAGCTCAACAGACACCCCACAGAGTGGGAGAAAATCACAGCAAATGAAACAACAGACAAAGAATTAATCTCCAAAATCTATAAGCAACTCAGACAACTCAGCACAGGGAAAACGAACAACCCAATCAAAAAATGGGAAAAAGACCTAAAGAGACACCTCTCCAAAGAGGACATACAGATGGCCCAAAAGCACATGAAACGATGCTCAACCTCGCTTATTATTAGAGAAATGCAAATTAAAACTACAATGAGATATCACCTCACACCCGTCAGAATGGCCATCGTCAAAAAATCTGCAGACAATAAATGCTGGAGAGGGTGCGGAGAAAAGGGAACCCTCTTGCATTGCTGGTGGGAATGTAAATTGATACAGCCTCTATGGAAGACAGTATGGAGATTTCTTAAAACACTAAAAATAGAAGCGCCATACGACCCAGCAATCCCACTCTTAGGCTTATATCCTGATGAAATCAAAACTGAAAGAAGCACCTGTACCCCAATGTTCATTGCAGCTCTCTATACAATAGCCAGAACATGGAAGCAACCTAGATGTCCATCGACGAATGAATGGATCCAGAAGCTCTAGTACATATACACAATGGAATACTACTCAGCTGTTAAAAGAAATACAGAAGACTCAGTCCTAATGAAGTGGCTGGCTCTAGAACCTATCATAAAAAGTGAAGTAAGTCAAAAAGAGAAAGACAAATACAGTATACTAACACACATATATGGAATCTAGTAGGACAGTCTTGATATCACACGCAGGGAACTCATGGAAAAACAGACAGAGCATAGACATAGGGACAATATGGGGAAGAAACAGGGAGGGGGAAGCATGGAGGGAGTAACATGGAAACCTATAGCGTTATGTGTGGAAAAGATAGCTAGTGTCACAGTGCTAAGGGAATAGGAGTGCTTACAATGGCGTGGGGCGATGGTCTGGAGGGGTGGGAGGGGGGAGCTGGGGGGGTGGGGACCAGGGATATGCATAGGACTGATCTGGGAACATACATGTCTGTGAACAACAAAACTCTGTAAAACCTTTAAAATAAAGAATAGAAAAAAGAAAGAAATTAATACCAAAGATTTTTTAAAATGTATTTGGAAATCAAATATCAACTTTTAATTGATCTAAAAAGTTGTAACATGGAAATTAGAAAATATTTGTAACAGAATAAAGGTAAACAGTGACTTTAAAAAAAAAAAAAGATAAGCTTGTGTCATAGTGCTAAGGGAATAGGAGTCCTTACAATGGCTTGGGGCGAAGGTCTGGAGGGGTGGGATGGGGGGATCTGGGGGGGGTGGGGACCATGGATATGCATATGAATGATCTGGGAACATACATGTCAGTGAACAACAAAACTCTGTAAAACCTTTAAAATAAATAATAAAAATAAATAAATAAATAACTAGGTTGGTGATGGCCTGATCCTTCCCCTAATGGAAGGTTTATCGTCTTACTTCAAGACCAACCAGTGTTCTGTGGATTTGCTTTGGCTCCATGTGAATATTCAATTCCCAATCAACTTTTTGCCTAACAGTTTTAGCATCAACTAATGATCCTGGTCCAAAAGGTAACAAATTGTGATTTCTAATTCTATAATTCCTTCTAAATTTATCATCTCATATTCCTCATTAACCGTAGTATAGTGTTTACTGAAAAGGCAGTTCAAATGTTTAATTACCAATTTTCAGGGTAAAGAACAGGTATAAAGGCCATTTCCATATATCTCGGGGGTTTTTTTTGTTTGTTCCAATAAATTACTCTCCTTATCCATATTTAAAAAAAAAAAAAAGCATGTATCTTATATATATATATATATTTTTTTTTTTTAAGATTTATTTACTTATTTATTTTGGGCGGGGGTCGGGTTGGGGAGGGAGGGGAGCGGGCGGGCCACTTCTATTGGTCTTTCATTTCTCTGTTTTCATCCATCTTTGTTCTTTGGCTCCTGTGGGCCTCCCATCGCGGTGGCGTCTGTCGTCGCAGAGCACCGGCTCTGGGCACATGCGCTCCAGAGCTCCGGCTCGGTGATTGGACACAGGGGTCCAGCCGCTCCGCGGCACGTGGGATCTTCCCAGGCCAGGGATCGAACCCGCGCCCCTTGCACTGCAAGGCGGTGTCCTTATCCACTGGACCACCAGGGGAAGCCCTCCTTATCCGTTTTGATGGTCAACCTGTCTCCATTTTGGCCAACAAGAGCTTCTTCTAACATAGAAGCATAAAAGAGTTCCCAGGTGGCTCAGTGGTAAAGAACTCACCTGCCAATGCAGGAGCTGCAGGAGACGCTCGCTCGATTCCCGGGTTGGGAAGATCACCTTGAGAAGGAAACGGCAACCCACTCCAGCATTCTTCAGGGGATAATGAACAGAGGAGCCTGGCGGGCTACAGGCCATGGGGTTGCAAAGAGTCGGACATGATTGGAGCAACTGAGCTCACACACATAAGTGAAAAGCAAAGTCTAGGGGCTTCCCTGGTGGTCCAGTGGGTAAGGACACCACCTTGCAGTGCAAGGGGCGGGAGTTTGATCTCTGGCCTGGAAGGATCCCATGTGCCGCGGAGCGGCTGGACTGACATGTCCAACGATTGAGCCGGAGCTCTGGAGTGCATGCGCCCAGAGCCGGTGCTCTGCAACGAGAGAGGCCACCGCGATTGGAGGCCCACATGGGTCAAAGAACAGATGAATGAAAATAGATAAATGAAAGACCAATAGCAGTGACCCACCCGCCTCCCTCCTTCCCCAACACCCCCCCAAAAAAATATATTAAAAAAAAAAAAAAAAACAAAGTCTAAGGACCAGAGCTCCTTGAGGAGACGACATTTGAGTAGAAGCAGCAACACAAGGAAGGATTCCAGAGAAAAGCATCACGATGATTATGTCAACCTTTTAGTTGCTCAGCATTGAAGGATTTCTCCTCCTGAGTCTTGAAAGGTCGAAATCGGTGGAAAGCTATTACTGAAGTTAGACACTGCTTTCCCAGCTTTCCCTGCAGCTAAGGGACAGTCATACCATCTTTTCTCCAAAACGGAAGTATCTGTGCTGGCATTTAGCTGAGATGACAGTGCCATTCTGTCGTCGCAGAGCACCGGCTCTGGGCACATGCGCTCAGAGCTCCGGCTCGGTGATTGGACACAGGGTCCAGCCGCTCCAGGCACGTGGGATCTTCCCAGGCCAGGGATCGAACCCGCGCCCCTTGCACTGCAAGGCGGTGTCCTTATCCACTGGACCACCAGGGGAAGCCCTCCTTATCCGTTTTGATGGTCAACCTGTCTCCATTTTGGCCAACAAGAGCTTCTTCTAACATAGAAGCATAAAAGAGTTCCCAGGTGGCTCAGTGGTAAAGAACTCACCTGCCAATGCAGGAGCTGCAGGAGACGCTCGCTCGATTCCCGGGTTGGGAAGATCACCTTGAGAAGGAAACGGCAACCCACTCCAGCATTCTTCAGGGGATAATGAACAGAGGAGCCTGGCGGGCTACAGGCCATGGGGTTGCAAAGAGTCGGACATGATTGGAGCAACTGAGCTCACACACATAAGTGAAAAGCAAAGTCTAGGGGCTTCCCTGGTGGTCCAGTGGGTAAGGACACCACCTTGCAGTGCAAGGGGCGGGAGTTTGATCTCTGGCCTGGAAGGATCCCATGTGCCGCGGAGCGGCTGGACTGACATGTCCAACGATTGAGCCGGAGCTCTGGAGTGCATGCGCCCAGAGCCGGTGCTCTGCAACGAGAGAGGCCACCGCGATTGGAGGCCCACATGGGTCAAAGAACAGATGAATGAAAATAGATAAATGAAAGACCAATAGCAGTGACCCACCCGCCTCCCTCCTTCCCCAACACCCCCCCAAAAAAATATATTAAAAAAAAAAAAAAAAACAAAGTCTAAGGACCAGAGCTCCTTGAGGAGACGACATTTGAGTAGAAGCAGCAACACAAGGAAGGATTCCAGAGAAAAGCATCACGATGATTATGTCAACCTTTTAGTTGCTCAGCATTGAAGGATTTCTCCTCCTGAGTCTTGAAAGGTCGAAATCGGTGGAAAGCTATTACTGAAGTTAGACACTGCTTTCCCAGCTTTCCCTGCAGCTAAGGGACAGTCATACCATCTTTTCTCCAAAACGGAAGTATCTGTGCTGGCATTTAGCTGAGATGACAGTGCCATTCAAGAAGCAGGAAGTCCACAGACTCCCTTAGGACAGGAGCGGCAGCAGACGCCTCAAGGGGCGGCAGTTCCTCCCTGTGATGTGCTCCCTTCCTGCAGAGTTCACCAGCGGTGGCTTCCCCTCTGACTGTTGCTGGTGACGCGGCCAGGTGCAACAGCAAGCACTGGCTTGGCCAAAAGGTCCGTTTGGGCTTTTCCATAAGATGCTACATAAAAACCCAAATGACCTTTTTGGCCAACCCAATACAAAGGCCCTAAGCTAAAGTGAAGAAGAGGAGAAAATGCAATCACAAGGATATGACTGGGCCACTTCACGCAGGGCCTTATAAGCAGTACTAAGGAGTCTGGATTTTGTCGCGTTGACTAGGAAGCTGTTGGAATGTCTTACACTTAAGTGCTGTGACGTGAATGACCTTGTTTTTAAGAAAACTACTCATGGGGAAATCCCCTGGTGGCCCTGTGGCTAAGACTCTCCACTCCCAATGCAGGGGAACTGGGTTTGATCCCTGGTCAGGGAACTAGATCCCACATGCCACAACTAAGACCTGGTACACCCGAATAAACATTTTAAAAAAAACCTACTCAAGTATGGACATGAGAGTTAGACCATAAAGAAGGCTGAGCACTGAAGAACTGATGCCTCCAAATTGTGTTGCTGGAGAAGCCTCGAGTCTCCTAGACTGCAGAGAGATCAGGCCAGTCAATTCTAAGGGAAAGCAACTCTGAACGTTCACTGGAGTGACTGATGCTGCAGTTGGAGCTCCAGCACTTTGGCCGTCGGATGTGAAGAGACGGCCCGCTGGAGAACACCCTGCTGCTGGGAAAGACTGAGTGCACACAAAGGCGTCCACAGAGGCTGAGACGGCCGGCTGGCATCATCGGCTCAATGGACATGAGTTTGGGCAAACTGGGAGATACTGAAGAACAGGGGAGCCTGGCACGCTGCAGTCTGTGTGTTCACATAGAGTCGGACGTGACTGAGCAACTCAACCACCGCTGTTGTTATGTGGGTAACACACTAAGAACTGAGGCAGGAATACTAATTAGGAAAACACTAGGATGATAGCTGTGTGATCATTTGCACATCTCTAAGAACTATCTACTTAGGTTTAGCGCTAGTGATCATTTGCACATTTCCACCTTTAAGAACTATCTACTTAGGTTTAAATTTAGCATCTTATTTGTTTTCTATTGTTCCCTAATCCAGGTTCTGTTCTCACTTTCTTGTCTTCTTTCAGACTGATTCTTTTTTTTTTTTTTTTAACATTCTATTTCATTTACTGATTTGGAAGTTATATCCTCTCTTTCTTTAGCGGTTCACTAGATATTATACCATGCACTAAAATCTAAAATCACTCAAAATTTTTAGTTCCCCCTTCTCCAAAGAACCTGTAGAATTTAGAAGACTCAGTCAGCACATCAACTGAATGCAATGTCTAGACCCTGTTTAAATTCAATCTGAAGAAACTAAATGCAAACCTTTTGAAAGTCTTTTGTTTTTTAGGGCAATGAAAAACGACATGACACCACAATGATGGGTACTTGTCACCATGCATTTGTCCAAACCCACAGAATGTACACCCCCAGGAAGGAACCGGAACGTGAGTGCTGGACTCTGGGTGACCATGCTGTGCCGATGCAGGTGCCCCGGCGGGACAAACGCACCATCTGGCGGGGCTCTGACGGGGGGGGGGTAGGTGAGCACAGGGCAAGGGGGTGTGCTGAGACGTCTCTGTATTTTCCCTTCCATTTTGCTGTGAACCTAAGCTGCTCTAAATTAAAAATTAAAAATAAGTTAAAAAAAATCATCTGGAGATCTGTGATCACTGCTTAAATATGTACTGATATTAAGAAATTATGTTTTCGCTGGATCTGACAATGTCATTGTAGTTTGTTTATAACTTGTTAGAGATTAAAATAACATATTTACAGATTAAATGAAGTGATACTTGCAATATGTTTTAAAACAACTGAGGGATGTATATGAAGCCAGATTAGCCATGAGTAGCTCACTACTGAAGCTAGGTAATGCCTATGTGGGGTTCATTATAGTCTTTCTCTTCCTTTTGTATGTTTAAAGTTTTCCAGGTTTTTAAAATTTATTCCTCTAGACAAGGACCCCAGAATCTAGAATCTCATCATCCCTTCTACTACTGCCTTGTTTTTTAATCCATTAGAAATTTCTTTACTGTTTTATACAGCTCATACTCCTTTTCATTTTCTAAATATACATTACTTTACTTTTCAGCCCTTCATACATTTTATTCCTACCATGCTGGATACATTTTGCTTGGTGCATATACTTTAGAACTGCACTAATATGGTACATCTGACCATTTAAATTTAAATTAGTAAAAAATTCAGTTCCTTAAACACACTAGCCCCACTTCAAGTGTTCAACAGTCCTATGTAACGTATAAGTACACTACTGAACAGCACAGAGAATATTCCCATCATCACAGAAAATGCCACTGAATGAAGCTGGTTTAAATTTCATTAATGAGTGCTGGTAACAATCTGTCCTTTTAAAAAATATATTTCCACCATCATTCTTCAAAGATATTTTCACTGAGTATAAAATTCTAGGTTGACAGATTTGGCTTTTGTTCTCCATTTCATATTGAAGACGTAATTTCACTACCTTATGATTCCCACGGCTGTTGAGAAGGCATCTGTTAACCTAATTCTTGCTGTTTCAATGGTTATCTTCTTTTCCTCCAGCTACTTTAAGATTTCTCTTTATGTCACTGGTTTTCTGCAATTTCATTATGATGTATCTAGGTGTGAATTTATTTTCACCCTAATTAGAATTCACTAGGATTCTTGAACCCTGGTTTGGTATCTTTCACTGTTTCTGTAAGAGTGATCACCTCTGTAAATGACCTATTCTCTCTCTCCTCTTCCTTTAGAATTCCAATGAAGGCTTTCTCACTCTGTCCTCCGTTATCTCTCTGATCCTGTCATTTATGTTCTCTATCAGTCTACCTTTTCTGCCTTTAAACTACATCTTGGTTAATGCTGTCCAATCTATATTCCAGTTCAGTAATTTTCCTAATGTATCCAACCTGCTGCAAATTACATCATTAAAATAACATATTTACAGATTAAATGAAGTGATACTTGCAATATGTTTTAAAACAACTGAGGGATGTATATGAAGCCAGATTAGCCATGAGTAGCTCACTACTGAAGCTAGGTAATGCCTATGTGGGGTTCATTATAGTCTTTCTCTTCCTTTTGTATGTTTAAAGTTTTCCAGGTTTTTAAAATTTATTCCTCTAGACAAGGACCCCAGAATCTAGAATCTCATCATCCCTTCTACTACTGCCTTGTTTTTTAATCCATTAGAAATTTCTTTACTGTTTTATACAGCTCATACTCCTTTTCATTTTCTAAATATACATTACTTTACTTTTCAGCCCTTCATACATTTTATTCCTACCATGCTGGATACATTTTGCTTGGTGCATATACTTTAGAACTGCACTAATATGGTACATCTGACCATTTAAATTTAAATTAGTAAAAAATTCAGTTCCTTAAACACACTAGCCCCACTTCAAGTGTTCAACAGTCCTATGTAACGTATAAGTACACTACTGAACAGCACAGAGAATATTCCCATCATCACAGAAAATGCCACTGAATGAAGCTGGTTTAAATTTCATTAATGAGTGCTGGTAACAATCTGTCCTTTTAAAAAATATATTTCCACCATCATTCTTCAAAGATATTTTCACTGAGTATAAAATTCTAGGTTGACAGATTTGGCTTTTGTTCTCCATTTCATATTGAAGACGTAATTTCACTACCTTATGATTCCCACGGCTGTTGAGAAGGCATCTGTTAACCTAATTCTTGCTGTTTCAATGGTTATCTTCTTTTCCTCCAGCTACTTTAAGATTTCTCTTTATGTCACTGGTTTTCTGCAATTTCATTATGATGTATCTAGGTGTGAATTTATTTTCACCCTAATTAGAATTCACTAGGATTCTTGAACCCTGGTTTGGTATCTTTCACTGTTTCTGTAAGAGTGATCACCTCTGTAAATGACCTATTCTCTCTCTCCTCTTCCTTTAGAATTCCAATGAAGGCTTTCTCACTCTGTCCTCCGTTATCTCTCTGATCCTGTCATTTATGTTCTCTATCAGTCTACCTTTTCTGCCTTTAAACTACATCTTGGTTAATGCTGTCCAATCTATATTCCAGTTCAGTAATTTTCCTAATGTATCCAACCTGCTGCAAATTACATCATTAAAATTTTAATTCAGCTCCTCTATTTTTTATTTCCAGTAGTTGTATTTGGTTTTTTTGAAATTCAAAATGTCATTTTTTTGCTTCCTGTCTTCAGGTATGTTATTTTTGTGAACACAGTAATCATGGTTCTTTATCTGTACCTTCTCATTCTAATGTACGATCCCTATAACAATCTTTTCCTGCTGTCTCGTTTCCACGGGTTCTTGCTCATGTTTCCTTGTCTCCCTTTATGGCTGGTTATCTTTGACTATGTGCTCAACAGTATCCTTCAAAAATTGGTTGTGGGGAGGTCTAAATTGAAGGAACATTCCTCAAAGGAACATATGCATTTGTTTCTACCAAATACTTGAGAGAATACCAGTCAGGGATCAACCTAAATTAAGTTATCACTTAAGGTTCCCTTACCTCACCAGGCTATGGCCAGTTCTGTAGAGTTTTGTTTGCTTTTTTTTCCCTCCGGTCTGTTCAGAACCAAGACAACTTGCCCTGAAGTCCTCTGGTATTTGACTGGGAAGCACACAACGGACGACGAAGTGGGGACAGGGATTAGCTCTGGCTGATTCTGCCCTCTCAGGAGTAGACACACAGGTTCAAGCCTAACAAGGATGGATCATAAGACTTTTCCTGACCAGACGCAAGTGGCTCTGAGCCTTGATTTCTGTCCATTTCCTCTTACAAGGCTGATGAACAGAGCCTAAATTTCTTGATATCAGCAAACATACTCAGGGCAAAGGTGGCTTCAGTTCTCCGGGTACTCTGCTAGCCTCTTGGTTTAGGCTCTCTTCCAGAATCTGACTTACCCGACTCCACTATTTCCCCAGTTCTTCTAAGCTCTTAAGGTAGTGCTTTATATATCGTATGCAGCATTTTCAGTTATTTTTAAAAAGAAGACTGGTTTAAATAATCTATCCCACCATTACTCAGATGCAAGATACATTCCAGAGTAAATAGGTCTTCCTGATGTATCAGAGGTTAGTGTACAAACAACAGAGGACTCGAAGATAACATCTACGTTTTTAACCTGAACAACTTGGTGAAAATGAGATTATTTACTGAAATAAAGGTGGCAAAGTGGGATAGGGGGGTCAGGTGTTAAAAAAACTGTGGCCACAGACTGTTAAACATTGAGACGCTTTAGCTAGGTTTTAGGTTTCTTGTGGCTTTAGACAAGACTTGCTTTTCATGTCATCTGCACGCATAATTACTTTAAAAAAAGTGCAACATACAAAGTAGATATTTGACTAAGTGAGAGTTTCTCTGCATTTGGCAGCATCCCTAGCTCTCCACCCTAAGAGCACTCTCCATCCCGTGTCACAGCCTCAGAAACATCTCTCCACAGACTGAGAGCCACCGGCTGAACGCCTCCTGTAGCCACTCCTATACACGGCGCTACCACCGTCCCTTCCACCACCGCCCACTCGACTGGACGCACCAAGGATACGCGAGAGCCGAGAGTCAGGCCAAGCCAGGCCAGCCTTCCTCAGGCCGGGTGTCCCCAAGCTCCCAAGTGCTTCGCAGTGTTGAGAAAAACAAGGAGTGAACGGGCAAGGACAGGGGGAGACAACAAAACAGTGTCCTCTGGTATTTGACTGGGAAGCACAACGGACGACGAAGTGGGGACAGGGATTAGCTCTGGCTGATTCTGCCCTCTCAGGAGTAGACACACAGGTTCAAGCCTAACAAGGATGGATCATAAGACTTTTCCTGACCAGACGCAAGTGGCTCTGAGCCTTGATTTCTGTCCATTTCCTCTTACAAGGCTGATGAACAGAGCCTAAATTTCTTGATATCAGCAAACATACTCAGGGCAAAGGTGGCTTCAGTTCTCCGGGTACTCTGCTAGCCTCTTGGTTTAGGCTCTCTTCCAGAATCTGACTTACCCGACTCCACTATTTCCCCAGTTCTTCTAAGCTCTTAAGGTAGTGCTTTATATATCGTATGCAGCATTTTCAGTTATTTTTAAAAAGAAGACTGGTTTAAATAATCTATCCCACCATTACTCAGATGCAAGATACATTCCAGAGTAAATAGGTCTTCCTGATGTATCAGAGGTTAGTGTACAAACAACAGAGGACTCGAAGATAACATCTACGTTTTTAACCTGAACAACTTGGTGAAAATGAGATTATTTACTGAAATAAAGGTGGCAAAGTGGGATAGGGGGGTCAGGTGTTAAAAAGACTGTGGCCACAGACTGTTAAACATTGAGACGCTTTAGCTAGGTTTTAGGTTTCTTGTGGCTTTAGACAAGACTTGCTTTTCATGTCATCTGCACGCATAATTACTTTAAAAAAAGTGCAACATACAAAGTAGATATTTGACTAAGTGAGAGTTTCTCTGCATTTGGCAGCATCCCTAGCTCTCCACCCTAAGAGCACTCTCCATCCCGTGTCACAGCCTCAGAAACATCTCTCCACAGACTGAGAGCCACCGGCTGAACGCCTCCTGTAGCCACTCCTATACACGGCGCTACCACCGTCCCTTCCACCACCGCCCACTCGACTGGACGCACCAAGGATACGCGAGAGCCGAGAGTCAGGCCAAGCCAGGCCAGCCTTCCTCAGGCCGGGTGTCCCCAAGCTCCCAAGTGCTTCGCAGTGTTGAGAAAAACAAGGAGTGAACGGGCAAGGACAGGGGGAGACAACAAAACAGTGTCCCCTCACTCAAACAAGGCCATCTCTGGGGTCCTCCCGGGCAGTTCCGCAGTTAAGACGCCACGCTTCCACAGCAGGGGCGCACGGGTTCAATCCCCAGTTAGGGAACTAATATCCCACGTGCCACACCACAGTCAAAACAACAAAAACAACAATTCTCCAACTGTTACATGATCCTGTATAATGTTATATTTTAAAAAGCATTTTAAAAAGAAACCTACTGCGAGTACAACGCATTCTTGTCAGATACAAAATGGTTGAAATCTTAAATCTCAAAAGCGAGAATTACTTAACAGCTCTCTTTTATTGCTACTCCACACGCAAATTCCTAATTAACATAAGCCCAGAAAAGAACTACTGATTCATTTGCAAGTTCTGGCATGTATGTGCTTTATCTATACTCCTTTTTTTCTTTTTTGACAGTAGCCAAGTAGAAATCAGGTAAAACTCATATGGATATATTAGGGCTTCCAAAATTAGAATCTAAACTATAACTCATCCAAATAAAATTTACCCCCAAAATTATACAGCAAGAGTTTGTTTTAAGCAGCGCTATGCATTTTATGATTCCTTTTCTCCATTAGGTTCAAACCACTTTATTTTACAGTTACTCTCCAATGTACCATATAAAAAAAATACTTTTATGCTCTACTAGAAACCTCCCTAACACAGTTTTAATATTGTTTTAAACATTAAAATATAATTTCAATTACCCTAAAGATCACTTCCCATTCAAAAGCCCTTTTTATTGCTTTGAATTTCAGGCATCAAAAGATATAATTAAATTGGAATCATGCTAATAAATTTCCTACTTTCCACATAAGCTATGTATTCATCTGATATATATTCTCCATTGCTCTATCTGTATTCTATCTGTGCATACCAATGTTCCTATTTAACTGTATATGACATCATTACAAAGCTGTTCTCCAAATAGAACATAAATGTCTGTAATCTAAGGATAAAAAATGTTTATTGATGATTATTTACATTTAAAATAAGCTGGAATTCCACAGTTCTTTAGATATGGACACACACATACACATGCAGGGCTTCCCAGGTGGCTCAGTGGTAAAGAATCCGCCTGGCAATGCAGGAGCCTCAGGAGATACGGGTTCAATTCCCGAGTCGGGAAGACCTCACAAAGCAGGAAAGGGCACCCCACTCCAGTATTCTGGCTTGGAGAATCCCATGGGCCGAGGAGCCTGGGGGGCTGCAGTCCACGGGGTCACAGAGCCACCCGTGACTGAGCAACGGAGCACACACACAGAACCACAGAGGGGCAAGCGCTCATGCCCTGGCAGGACCAGAACCTGCCATGCCCCTGCCCACCCCAGTCTTCCTCTCGGATCCCTGACGACACCGTCACCCTCCTCCCTCCCGAGTTGGAAACGTGTGAGCCACCCTCAACTCCTCCCCTCTCTGGAGCCTCCACACAGCTGATCCTCAAGCCCTGTAAGGGCTACTTCTTTTCTCTCCTTTTTTCAGTAGTTCAAAAATTCCAAACACAGAAACACATACACTGAGACGTCTCAACAGAAGCATGCATGCTCTTTCTGTCTTCCCCCAGCCACAACTGCTCACCTTCACTAGTTCCATGGATATCCTTCCCATGTTTCTATAGTTACCGAAAGACTACAGGACTCCACACACTGTTCTGCACTTGCTTTTCTTACTTAACACATCCTGAAAATCTTTTCCTATTGGTCCATAAGGAGCTTCCTCATCTTCTGTAAGGCTGCTTAGTATGTTGTTCTCTGGCTACATCTCAATTTATTATAGGTGGACATTATTGCTATTATAAACAATACTGTAATTGATAACTTTGCAAATGCATCATTTCAGTTCATATAAGGGTAAGATAAATTCCCTAAAGTGGGGCTGCTGGGACAAAGGAAATTACGACAGTAATCATGACAGACAACCAGACGCCTTAAAGACATTTATTTCTTAAGTTTTTTTTTTTTTTTCATTTTAAAGTTAGTCCTTTACTCCCCATTGTCTTTAACACTGCCTTCTCATGCCTGTATTAACGGAACAGTCTAACTTGCCCCCACTTCCCCAAACAGTCTCTATCCTGTGGTCAAACTAATCGTAATTGTATTTAATAGGTTTTTGTTTTTAAATTTGTTTTTAAATTTTGTTTTTGTTTTTAAATTTTAAACCTATTAAATTGTATTTAATAGTTTTTTGTTTTTGTTTTTTTATTTTCATCCACCTTTACTCTTTGGCCTGTGTGGGCCTCCCACTGCAGTGGCCTCTCTCGCTGCAGAGCGCCGGCTCTGGGCGCATGCGCTCCAGAGCACTGACTGTAACTGGACACACTGGTGCAGTCGCTCGGTGGCACGCGGGATCTTCCCGGGCCAGGGATCGAACCGGTGCCCCCTGCACTCCAAGGAGGACTCTCTACCCCCTGGACCACCAGGGAAGTCCTGAAAGGAAATGCCCCCCCCCCTGCCAAAAATAAAACCCTCCTCCCTCCCGAGTTGGAAACGTGTGAGCCACCCTCAACTCCTCCCCTCTCTGGAGCCTCCACACAGCTGATCCTCAAGCCCTGTAAGGGCTACTTCTTTTCTCTCCTTTTTTCAGTAGTTCAAAAATTCCAAACACAGAAACACATACACTGAGACGTCTCAACAGAAGCATGCATGCTCTTTCTGTCTTCCCCCAGCCACAACTGCTCACCTTCACTAGTTCCATGGATATCCTTCCCATGTTTCTATAGTTACCGAAAGACTACAGGACTCCACACACTGTTCTGCACTTGCTTTTCTTACTTAACACATCCTGAAAATCTTTTCCTATTGGTCCATAAGGAGCTTCCTCATCTTCTGTAAGGCTGCTTAGTATGTTGTTCTCTGGCTACATCTCAATTTATTATAGGTGGACATTATTGCTATTATAAACAATACTGTAATTGATAACTTTGCAAATGCATCATTTCAGTTCATATAAGGGTAAGATAAATTCCCTAAAGTGGGGCTGCTGGGACAAAGGAAATTACGACAGTAATCATGACAGACAACCAGACGCCTTAAAGACATTTATTTCTTAAGTTTTTTTTTTTTTTTCATTTTAAAGTTAGTCCTTTACTCCCCATTGTCTTTAACACTGCCTTCTCATGCCTGTATTAACGGAACAGTCTAACTTGCCCCCACTTCCCCAAACAGTCTCTATCCTGTGGTCAAACTAATCGTAATTGTATTTAATAGGTTTTTGTTTTTAAATTTGTTTTTAAATTTTGTTTTTGTTTTTAAATTTTAAACCTATTAAATTGTATTTAATAGTTTTTTGTTTTTGTTTTTTTATTTTCATCCACCTTTACTCTTTGGCCTGTGTGGGCCTCCCACTGCAGTGGCCTCTCTCGCTGCAGAGCGCCGGCTCTGGGCGCATGCGCTCCAGAGCACTGACTGTAACTGGACACACTGGTGCAGTCGCTCGGTGGCACGCGGGATCTTCCCGGGCCAGGGATCGAACCGGTGCCCCCTGCACTCCAAGGAGGACTCTCTACCCCCTGGACCACCAGGGAAGTCCTGAAAGGTTAAAACTCCCTGATCATCACTCTCTATCTTTACTCCCAAACCCCAATCCTCTATCCAGCACCCAAGAATTAAATACTATTACCAGTTTATTAGTAGTATTATCTTGCCAGACCAAATTATTTGCACTTGGATGTATCCATCTGTACAGTCCCTCCAAAATACAGTATTCTTCCGGTTCTTTCCTAATTTATACAAAGGTTAACGTGCTATATACACTTCTCTACAACTCATCATTTGAAAGTATATTTAATCTATTCATTTAAAAATGTTATTCCATAGTTTGAATATCCAATTTACTTGGCAATTTTCCTAATAATGACCAGATCTGTTTTCTAGGGGTTTTTTTACTGTTGAAATAATGCTGTAGTGAGCACACTTGCACACACCTCCTCATTTACACATGTAAGTGTTCCTCTAGTGCAAAAAATGCACAGATTTTTTGAGAACAGCATTTTAAATGAACAAAACTGCCCAAGCCAATTTATACCTCCAAAGTGGCTGCATCACCTCAATACTCCCAACAAGAGTCTATATTTTAAATGTCTGTATTTTGAATACCATCATTTGTAGTTTGGTCAAATTTATCAAAATTTTATCTTTCTAATAAATAGACATAATCATGTATTTCAATTACCTATAGAATACTACAGAATTAAGTCATATGTATATTTAACCTTATGTGAAAAATAAATTGTTTGTCACCTACTACTCTATTTCATAAATGCACATCTCTGAATTAGTTTGAAATATGAATATCCCCCATTTTCTCAGTAGGTCTCAGTTCTCAATACTTCTTATAGAGTGAGCTTCAGATCTCCATGGCTGAAAGTTTTAAGGAAGATCCCCTGGAGAAGCAAATGGCAACCTACTCAGCTTAGTGACTAAACAACAACTATTCTATTTCATAGGATCATTCCTTAATTCATGATTCTGCTTGAGAAATCTCCTCCTTAACCAGTTTACCAGACCAAGTATTTATATTTTTCCTCCAAAACTCAGTTCAGATGCTACCACCTCCAACAAGCTTCTTAGAAAGGATTAACCATTTATCTCTTCTCTCATTATCCCCTCAACCTACTTTCTTTAATATATGGATTCCACCAGATTATGAACAATTGTTTACAAGCTCTCTTCTCTCATAGTTCTCAGGTATTCAAGCAATTCTTAAGTGCATTTTAATATCCAGAAGTTTCTATCATCTTGATCAATAACTATTTGCTAAATTAAACCAAAAATATCAAAACCATAATCTTTAACTAAAAATATTTCACAACCTAAAAGAATATGTAGATTAAAAAAAGCAGTCTATAGTTCCATTTTTAAAAATTTTTTTCTTAAGTGCGTACATACCACAGGGTAAGTGTTTCTCAAACAACGGTCATGGCCCATTAGCAGGTTATAATTTTAATGGGTTAAAGTCAACATTTAGAAAAATATCAGCATATATAAAATGCTGTGAAGTCTATTTCATGAACTTCTTCCAGCTATACACATGTGCACACACACAGGATACGCAATACACATGCAACAACATACATGCTCATAATACAAAATGCGTTCATCACTGTGGGTCACAGTAAAAAATTCTCTGGAAGCTATTGCCAGAGTTGGTTATGGGTCTGGAGAACCTTTAAATTAACCAACAAGCGTATACAGTCAGGGAAGGCTTCCTCAGTGAAAGACTCAAGCAGCTGAAGTGCCGCCGGGCTTCCCGCTGCTTCTCTGGTCTCGTCCATCCCCCTCACTCGCTCAGCTCCAGCCACACAGGTCTTAGTGACTATTCCAACAGCTGAGCATGCTCCCACCTCAGGGTCTCGGCGGCGTTATCTCCTCTGATTGGAAAGCTCTTCACTTAGATAGCTGCATAGTTTACGCCCCCACTTCAGGACACCCGCTGACCGTCTAGGATAGAACCCACTTCCCCCCATCCCATCCTCCTACCCAGCTTTCCTCTTCATCCCATTCATTACCACCTGAGTTTGTTCACTGTGCCCTTTCTCCCCAACACCGAATGTCAGCTCCAAGAAAACAGAGACTTTGTCTTCTGTTTTGCTCACTACCGGAACACCAGAGATTAGACCAGGGCCTGGCACAGAGCACTCTAGGCTGAACAGGCTCTGACAGGCAAGGAAATGGACAAGGAAGCACACTTGGGAGTTCCGCCTCAGCACGGTATGCTAAAGAGGAAATACTACCTTGGTGATGTTAAGACGGAAAGAATAAGGCTGAAGAAAGAGGGTGTAACAGGAAAGACTTGAAAGCCAGAAGGCAGAGTTTGGACTTTATCCTGCAGACAATTGGAAGTTGTTCTACGTTTTGAGCAAACGACGATCCATTCAAACATTTATTCAGCACAAGTTCAATTCACTTTGCTTGGCACAGTGGAGAGTGCAAGGGTCAACAATGCATGTGTGTTCTCTCTTCAGGCGGCTCAGGCCTAGCAGCAGTGGGCTCAAAAAAACTTTCAGGAAAATTAAACTGGATGGACATGCAGGATGGACCGGAGGAAAGTGATTCTCAAGTGAAAAAGGGCCGGGCTTCCCCAGTGGTCCAGTGGCTAACAGCGGGCTCCCAAGGCAGGGGGAGGCCCTGACTTCAATCCCTGGTCAGGGAACTAGATTCCACCTGCAGCAACTAAGAGTTCACATACCACAACCACACACTCAGCGGAGCCAAATAAATAAATACTTTAAAATAAATAAAGTTAGAAAGAGCAAATGACACGTAACACAGAATCCCAAAAACGGAAACCAAGTAAAAAGTAAAGAATCACACTGACAGATACAAGAAAAAAGGGAGAAACATGTATTGCAGACAACTTGAAGATTTAAGCATGATGATGATAAAAAAAACAAAAAAGAAATAACCCGAGATAAAAGGAGTACACATCTGCCACTAGGGTCTCGCGTTATCTCCTCTGATTGGAAAGCTCTTCACTTAGATAGCTGCATAGTTTACGCCCCCACTTCAGGACACCCGCTGACCGTCTAGGATAGAACCCACTTCCCCCCATCCCATCCTCCTACCCAGCTTTCCTCTTCATCCCATTCATTACCACCTGAGTTTGTTCACTGTGCCCTTTCTCCCCAACACCGAATGTCAGCTCCAAGAAAACAGAGACTTTGTCTTCTGTTTTGCTCACTACCGGAACACCAGAGATTAGACCAGGGCCTGGCACAGAGCACTCTAGGCTGAACAGGCTCTGACAGGCAAGGAAATGGACAAGGAAGCACACTTGGGAGTTCCGCCTCAGCACGGTATGCTAAAGAGGAAATACTACCTTGGTGATGTTAAGACGGAAAGAATAAGGCTGAAGAAAGAGGGTGTAACAGGAAAGACTTGAAAGCCAGAAGGCAGAGTTTGGACTTTATCCTGCAGACAATTGGAAGTTGTTCTACGTTTTGAGCAAACGACGATCCATTCAAACATTTATTCAGCACAAGTTCAATTCACTTTGCTTGGCACAGTGGAGAGTGCAAGGGTCAACAATGCATGTGTGTTCTCTCTTCAGGCGGCTCAGGCCTAGCAGCAGTGGGCTCAAAAAAACTTTCAGGAAAATTAAACTGGATGGACATGCAGGATGGACCGGAGGAAAGTGATTCTCAAGTGAAAAAGGGCCGGGCTTCCCCAGTGGTCCAGTGGCTAACAGCGGGCTCCCAAGGCAGGGGGAGGCCCTGACTTCAATCCCTGGTCAGGGAACTAGATTCCACCTGCAGCAACTAAGAGTTCACATACCACAACCACACACTCAGCGGAGCCAAATAAATAAATACTTTAAAATAAATAAAGTTAGAAAGAGCAAATGACACGTAACACAGAATCCCAAAAACGGAAACCAAGTAAAAAGTAAAGAATCACACTGACAGATACAAGAAAAAAGGGAGAAACATGTATTGCAGACAACTTGAAGATTTAAGCATGATGATGATAAAACAAAGAAAAACAGAGTAGGTAGAAGCTGGGTAGTGATAAATCAAAAACTGAAAGAAATTCCTTCAGCCTCTCAAAGGAAATATTCGGTAACCCACTGGAGATACAAACCTGGAGAGTACACATCTGAGTCACCAACATATAAAACATCCATGGACATGGGCCAAAGAACAAAGATGGATGACAAAAGATAAATGAAAGACCAACAGAAGTGGCCCACCCGCCCCCCTCCCTCCGCTGCCCACCCCCCCCAAAAAATAAACACAACATAAAAAAAAAAAAAAAATCCATGGAAAAGAGACAAAGAGAGCTGAGCAAAGAGCCAAGTACTGAGAGGAAGTCAGTGATAACACGATCAAGAAACAACATCAAAAATTCACAAGTGGAGGGCTTCCCTGGTGGTCCAGTGGGTAGAGTTCGCCTTGCAGTGCAAGGGGCGTCAGTTCGATCCCTGGCACAGGAAGATTCCACATGCCAGATCTTGGCATGGGACCAGTGTGTCCAATTACAAGCCAGCACTCTGGAAAGCATGTGTCCTGAGCCACTGCTCTGCAGGGAGAGAGGCCACAGCAATGGGAGGCCCACACAGGCCACTGAATTAAGATGGATGAAAATAATAAATAAGAGCTCATGGCATGAAGTTAAAAAAAAGACATTCACAAATGGAGCAGCAGCCACAAAAGGGACACGAGGATGGCACTAACATGAAATGCAAGGAAAGAAAAGGTAAGAAGCCTAAGTGGAAGCCAACAGTAACACCTACACACTGACCGATAAAATCAGGACGAAGTCAATACCACTTGGAAGAAGGATGTCCCTTGAAGCTACAGTCTGAGTATGACACATTCCCATGTAATGTCATTACAAAAATTGTAGTCAGTGGGGGAAGAAGTAGTAAAAAGAGCTGAGGGCAGCAATTTTTAACTAAGGTCTTAAAGTTTCTGAAATACAGAAGAGAAATGAGGAAGCATCTATAAAGAACAGGAGTAAAAGTTCTTTTTTTTTTCCTCCTAAAACATAGAAGTCTGTAGACACCACAATTCTTGAAGACAGGGAGGAGAAATCCCTGCAGATAATGATCAAAGTGATCAAAGGAAAAGTTAGGTAGAAGCTGGGTAGTGATAAATCAAAAACTGAAAGAAATTCCTTCAGCCTCTCAAAGGAAATATTCGGTAACCCACTGGAGATACAAACCTGAGAGTACACATCTGAGTCACCAACATATAAAACATCCATGGACATGGGCCAAAGAACAAAGATGGATGACAAAAGATAAATGAAAGACCAACAGAAGTGGCCTCCCCGCCCCCTCCCTCCGCTGCCCACCCCCCCCAAAAAATAAACACAACATAAAAAAAAAAAAAAAATCCATGGAAAAGAGACAAAGAGAGCTGAGCAAAGAGCCAAGTACTGAGAGGAAGTCAGTGATAACACGATCAAGAAACAACATCAAAAATTCACAAGTGGAGGGCTTCCCTGGTGGTCCAGTGGGTAGAGTTCGCCTTGCAGTGCAAGGGGCGTCAGTTCGATCCCTGGCACAGGAAGATTCCACATGCCAGATCTTGGCATGGGACCAGTGTGTCCAATTACAAGCCAGCACTCTGGAAAGCATGTGTCCTGAGCCACTGCTCTGCAGGGAGAGAGGCCACAGCAATGGGAGGCCCACACAGGCCACTGAATTAAGATGGATGAAAATAATAAATAAGAGCTCATGGCATGAAGTTAAAAAAAAGACATTCACAAATGGAGCAGCAGCCACAAAAGGGACACGAGGATGGCACTAACATGAAATGCAAGGAAAGAAAAGGTAAGAAGCCTAAGTGGAAGCCAACAGTAACACCTACACACTGACCGATAAAATCAGGACGAAGTCAATACCACTTGGAAGAAGGATGTCCCTTGAAGCTACAGTCTGAGTATGACACATTCCCATGTAATGTCATTACAAAAATTGTAGTCAGTGGGGGAAGAAGTAGTAAAAAGAGCTGAGGGCAGCAATTTTTAACTAAGGTCTTAAAGTTTCTGAAATACAGAAGAGAAATGAGGAAGCATCTATAAAGAACAGGAGTAAAAGTTCTTTTTTTTTTCCTCCTAAAACATAGAAGTCTGTAGACACCACAATTCTTGAAGACAGGGAGGAGAAATCCCTGCAGATAATGATCAAAGTGATCAAAGGAAAAGTTAAGTAAGGCAGCAAGATTCCCAGAAAAGTTAAGATTCCTCTTCCATTCAGTTTACACAATAAGGTGAAAGGACAGAGATCCGTCATGGTGATAACATGCCAGACTGCATTCTATATTCTTCTTCAATTAAGTAGATGTCAATGGCATCTTTTGAGAACGAGGAAGATCTGAGACAACAGCAAAATACCAGATTAATAAAATGAATGCCACGTAACAAGGGCCCATTGGGTTTGTACAGCATAAATTTATAGTGGTCAAGACATTTTCATAATTACCCACCTTCCTCCACAAGTGCACTGCAACCTATGAGTAAAAACTGGAAATAGATGGGTAGGAAGATCTGACAATAGGGGCCCAGTAAAATACAAAACACACGACTGACGTCAAGTTCAGGCTATGTATCATGCATATGCATGATATAGGAATAAGCTGAAAGAAACGGAGGGCCCCCAAGAACAGACAAGAGAAAGGAATATAGGTGGAGTTAATTGCAAAGATCAAAGAGTTCCCACCAACCAGTCAAGATGTAAAAAAAAAATGTTTAGATCATTCACTTATACAACATACTGTTTATTAAGTGCTTCTGTATCTCCCCACTCCTCAGTTTTAGGTTGAACTCCAAATGCCCAAAGCCATGGCCTCTGGAAGGTGAAGTCAGATCATGAGTGAGATGAATGTCCTCCTAAAGAGAGACCTGAAAGAGGTCCCTCTGCTCCATCCGCCACGAGGATACAGCAGAGCCGTCTCCAGTCTGGACGAGGGCCCTCACCAGACCCAGCGATGCTGGCCCCTCGATCGTGGACCTCCTAGACAGGCTTTAACATTAAAAATGTTGTAATATTAAAATAAAATAGGGCTCAAAGTTAGGTAAATTCCACAGGTTCCTTAAATGCAATTCTAAAAACCAGAAAGAAAACCCTACGAAACCCAAAGTAATTCATTTGGCAGTAAAACCTTGCCTAAATGGACATGAAGCTACTTATCTTTATTTACCCTATTTAGTGTAAACACACATTTTGCCGCAGAAATAGTAGCTTGTTTGAAGAAGGCAACCGCACTGACTGTGAAAGGTTATGTAACATTACCTTATCTATTATCCAAAAAATTCTTAACTCCAAAACGTATTAGATCCCAAGGGTTTTAGCAGACCATGATCTACAATTGCTCATGTTTACTAAGCTATCAAGTAAGTGTCAGATACTCTGATCACTTTATATGCTGCAACTCACTTACCTTCCCAAGCACCATGAGCTACACATTGTAACTATCTGAATGTCACTTAGAAGGAAGGCACAGATGAGGCAAGCTGCCTGAAGTCAGAGAGCTGGTGAGTGACTAAACTAGGAGGGACGCAGCCTTTAAAATAAGGTGAGGAAAATAGGACAAAACAGAGAACTGAAGACAGCAGGGAGGCGGGAGTCAGTGTATTTCCCTCTATTCAACTAATATCCCAGAGCACTAAGGGCTCAAACTCAAATACAGAATACTTCGTGCATTTACAAATTCTCATTTACGTACAATTCTTTCGTCATCTTGCATAAACGGCGCAATACAGAATCCAAACTCCTCAGCTTATGCTAGTATCTTTACTTTTTATTGAAATGTAACACCTTAATCATTTTAACTATAAGCAATACAGAAGTTAGTTAGAAGTATAAGTAAAAACAAAATAATCATCTATAAAAAAACATTCAGAAATAATTACTTAACACTTTGGTACATTTCCTTCCAGATGTCAATGTATTTGCTATTTAATCAAAATAAAATCATAGTTTTTAAATTTACTATTTTCACTTAACATACACCAAGACATACTTTCCTGTTTTTTACATTCTTGTGACTTAGTGGTAAAAAATTCACATGCCAATCCAGGAGAAGCAGGTTCAATCCGTGTCGGGAAGGTCCCCTGGAGACGGAAATGGCAACTCACTCCAGTAGTCTTGCCTGGGAAATATGGATAGAGGAGACTGGCAGGCTATAGTCCATGGGGTTTTACATGAGTCGGACATAATTTAGCAAGTAAACAACAAAAAATCATCATTTTAATGGCTAGGCAGTATGCCACTGTAGGAATATACCCTAACAGTAACTGAAAATTTAAGCTGTTAACAATTTTACAGCATGGAGTCACCCACTCAAACGGCTTGGAATGAAGCCTGTGATCTTCCATTCACTTACTCTGCTACGCTGGGCAAGCTACCTAACAATTTCTCTCTGCCTCAGTTTTCTTTTCTGAAAAATGGGGACAGCATTACCTACTACATATCATTAACGTGGGGAGGGGGTCAAATGTGTTAATGTAGTCTTCATCAACAGTGCTTCAACTAGCTGCAAACTAATACGAATTTATTGGTACATCTCTACTACACTGAGACAAATTCACTTAAAGAGGAATCTCCACATCAGAAAGTATGCCCATTTTCAGGCTGTGAATCTGCCACATTACCGCTGGGTTTAAAACCCTTATCAAATAGCTCATTCATTTCTCTTTATCCAAAACAAATGAAAACTCTGCTCCAGTTTGGTAACTAGCATGCTCCATTCCACTAGCCTGCGCTCTTCCACTTCTGTGCCCGTGCCCCTAGACAGGCTCGTAAGCCTCGTCTGCGGAACGAAGGAAACCCGGGCCCGGTCCTCCTGCCGCACATCGACTTCTGCTCTCCTGACGGCCTAACTTCAAAACCATCCATGGAAGGGGGCAGCCTATCACCCAGACCAGCCCATTATATTTATACTGTTTTGAGGAATTGTTCTTTGAGGAATGTTGCAATCTGCCTTCTGCTTTCTACCCCTTGACCCTAGTCATTTCTAGTCGAATCAAACCCGTGCGTGTTTAGTCGCTCAGTCGTGTCTGACTTCTGCAACCCCACGGACTGCAGCCCACAGACTCCTCTATCCCTGGGATTCTCCAGGCAAGAACGCTGGAGTGGGCTGCCATGTCCTTCTTCAGGAGATCTTCCCGACCCAGGGCTCGAACCTGGATCTCCTGCACTGCGGCCAGATTCTTCACCATCTGAGCCCCCTGGGAAGACCCCATGGGTCGCTTGATGAGCTCTTCTGAGACAAAGCCTGAGAAATGATGCAAGATATTCAGACATCTTGCTATTTGAAAGTGCAAATGCCAGTTAACAGTTTTACATGAGTCGGACATAATTTAGCAAGTAAACAACAAAAAATCATCATTTTAATGGCTAGGCAGTATGCCACTGTAGGAATATACCCTAACAGTAACTGAAAATTTAAGCTGTTAACAATTTTACAGCATGGAGTCACCCACTCAAACGGCTTGGAATGAAGCCTGTGATCTTCCATTCACTTACTCTGCTACGCTGGGCAAGCTACCTAACAATTTCTCTCTGCCTCAGTTTTCTTTTCTGAAAAATGGGGACAGCATTACCTACTACATATCATTAACGTGGGGAGGGGGTCAAATGTGTTAATGTAGTCTTCATCAACAGTGCTTCAACTAGCTGCAAACTAATACGAATTTATTGGTACATCTCTACTACACTGAGACAAATTCACTTAAAGAGGAATCTCCACATCAGAAAGTATGCCCATTTTTCAGGCTGTGAATCTGCCACATTACCGCTGGGTTTAAAACCCTTATCAAATAGCTCATTCATTTCTCTTTATCCAAAACAAATGAAAACTCTGCTCCAGTTTGGTAACTAGCATGCTCCATTCCACTAGCCTGCGCTCTTCCACTTCTGTGCCCGTGCCCCTAGACAGGCTCGTAAGCCTCGTCTGCGGAACGAAGGAAACCCGGGCCCGGTCCTCCTGCCGCACATCGACTTCTGCTCTCCTGACGGCCTAACTTCAAAACCATCCATGGAAGGGGGCAGCCTATCACCCAGACCAGCCCATTATATTTATACTGTTTTGAGGAATTGTTCTTTGAGGAATGTTGCAATCTGCCTTCTGCTTTCTACCCCTTGACCCTAGTCATTTCTAGTCGAATCAAACCCGTGCGTGTTTAGTCGCTCAGTCGTGTCTGACTTCTGCAACCCCACGGACTGCAGCCCACAGACTCCTCTATCCCTGGGATTCTCCAGGCAAGAACGCTGGAGTGGGCTGCCATGTCCTTCTTCAGGAGATCTTCCCGACCCAGGGCTCGAACCTGGATCTCCTGCACTGCGGCCAGATTCTTCACCATCTGAGCCCCCTGGGAAGACCCCATGGGTCGCTTGATGAGCTCTTCAGGTGATTCTGAGACAAAGCCTGAGAAATGATGCAAGATTCCACTTACAGTATCATCTATGCTATTTGAGAAGCTGACACAATGCGCCAGGTGTGACACAGCCAGTACAGAGGCGAGCGGGACTGACCCCTGGGTCTTCCTACGTGCTCTCTACCAGCTTCAAAACGGCACTGACCTTTTAAAAATGTGTTCGTTCTTATAACATGTACAGTCGGTTCATTCATACTGTGTTCATTCATATTAAATGTACACTCAGTTACAATGATCAAGTCTTTTCCAGTTTGTGTATTAGAATCTCGGGCCCTAACTGCCAACTTTTATAACCATTCCCATTAAAAGGTTAAAGAGCTAGGGCTAAGAATTTTAGATTTGTATTTCTAAGTGGACCAATGGTCCTGCAGGTAGATTTACCTTTGGTGGAGAAATCACTTCATGGATAAACCTCTAATATCATGAACATCCTGCTACTGCGGCTGTTGCTTAGTCCCTTCAGTCACGTCCGACTCTGAGACCCTTTGGACTGTGGTCCGCCAGGCTCCTCTGTCCATGGAATTCTCCAGATAGGAACTCTGGAGTGGGTTGCCATGCCCTCCACCAGGGGATCTTCCTAGCCCAGCGATGGAATTCATGTCTCCTGCACTGCAGATTCCTCACCACTTAGCCCAAATAAAACTACGGTAGCCGACCAAGCACTAGGCAGTTGGTTGCATCAAAGTATCTTCTCTGTGCAGAGCACTGTGACACACAGGCCTCACACTAATAAACAGACCTCTGAGCGAGCCCCAAACAGACAGAACAAATACCTTCAGAAAACACAGGCTACTAGCTCCCCCAAGGTAGACATAGTAGCCCTAGAGAAACATGACTGCTAGCTGGAAAGCTCTGGAACCAAAGAAATGACTCATTAGGAAACTAAGTTCCCGTGAACTTCAAAGGTTTTCAAAGGTTTCAGTTTACTTCTTCAGTATTTGGGGAGAGAAGAAATGGAGTCCACTCCCAACTACTTGCAAAGGAGCACTGGCACCCTCGTAATTGATGAGCCAAGATTTTCTTGCAGTGCCTCCTGAGCCCCTCACAACTTGTGTGCTTTACCTGTTACTATTTCTAATTTATGGTACTCAAGGGTCAAAAAAAAAAGTCCCTTCCATCCAGGATGAAGCTCATCATAAACATATCATAAGAATTGAGGGTAGGGGGTACAATTCAAGATTCAATCCGATATTTACTTTCATTTCAATAGCAGACATAAAAATATACCTGGCATTTTCTAACGATTACATGAAGACAGACCAGATGCTTCCTGTTGATGGAACAAGAGAGAACTACAGACTGACAGAATCAGACTGAAGTGCACAAAACAACTAGAAGCTTCATTTCAGAACTATTAAAGCAAAGTAGGTATGACTTTAAATCTTCACACGTTTACAATTTAATTGTCCTCCAACCTAGAAAACCCAGACTGAATCAGAGATTGGTAATTCAAATTCTAAGCTACAGAGTTAACTCTAAATTTGTATAGGCATTAGAATACAAAAGCGGTTTCATCAAAGGTTTCACTGCAGGAATCCTTTTTAATCTGGTAGTACTATACCGCTTTGAAGTGTCCAACTTCGAAACTTACATTTACACACAGGTTTTTCACAAGCAAATCTAACACGAGAGTCGTATTTTACTTGTGTACATCAGTAAAAATACGTTGTGGAATCAAAACTTAAGCATAATCAACTTAAAATTTTTCAAATATTCTGAGTCTCTAACATCATATGCAGATTATACAATCTTTGCTTACGGTATTTGTGCATCTAAATCCCAAACTGGAAAACAGAGCCCAAGAAACAAGCACAGACATCAACACTCTTATCCATGTTTTTTTTAAATATCCTGTATTTGACCCATATGGTGAGAGCAGACAGAAATGACACATTTTTCAGCTTTTACGAAAAGGCCTGAGTATGCAGTGGAGTTTTCCAGTGGTTACGTGGTGTGACACCACACAGACTGAGCGTAAAAGTAGGTTTAAGAATCTAGCCACCTTGTGTTAAACTAGACATTAAAGAGAGAAATGGAAAACAATGTCACCCTTGCCTAAAATGTCACTAATGTTAACATGCCACCCATTTTTCTTTTGTTATCTTTTGGGAAAATACTTTTAAAAAAAGTTAAGAAAAAGATAAACACATCTTTCGTTTCCTTAAATTCAAAATCTAAGCCTGAAAGTGGAAGCGTCGGGGTCGATGGGCACACGTCCGTGAGAAGATTAGCTCATCATAAACATATCATAAGAATTGAGGGTAGGGGGTACAATTCAAGATTCAATCCGATATTTACTTTCATTTCAATAGCAGACATAAAAATATACCTGGCATTTTCTAACGATTACATGAAGACAGACCAGATGCTTCCTGTTGATGGAACAGAGAGAACTACAGACTGACAGAATCAGACTGAAGTGCACAAAACAACTAGAAGCTTCATTTCAGAACTATTAAAGCAAAGTAGGTATGACTTTAAATCTTCACACGTTTACAATTTAATTGTCCTCCAACCTAGAAAACCCAGACTGAATCAGAGATTGGTAATTCAAATTCTAAGCTACAGAGTTAACTCTAAATTTGTATAGGCATTAGAATACAAAAGCGGTTTCATCAAAGGTTTCACTGCAGGAATCCTTTTTAATCTGGTAGTACTATACCGCTTTGAAGTGTCCAACTTCGAAACTTACATTTACACACAGGTTTTTCACAAGCAAATCTAACACGAGAGTCGTATTTTACTTGTGTACATCAGTAAAAATACGTTGTGGAATCAAAACTTAAGCATAATCAACTTAAAATTTTTTTCAAATATTCTGAGTCTCTAACATCATATGCAGATTATACAATCTTTGCTTACGGTATTTGTGCATCTAAATCCCAAACTGGAAAACAGAGCCCAAGAAACAAGCACAGACATCAACACTCTTATCCATGTTTTTAAATATCCTGTATTTGACCCATATGGTGAGAGCAGACAGAAATGACACATTTTTCAGCTTTTACGAAAAGGCCTGAGTATGCAGTGGAGTTTTCCAGTGGTTACGTGGTGTGACACCACACAGACTGAGCGTAAAAGTAGGTTTAAGAATCTAGCCACCTTGTGTTAAACTAGACATTAAAGAGAGAAATGGAAAACAATGTCACCCTTGCCTAAAATGTCACTAATGTTAACATGCCACCCATTTTTCTTTTGTTATCTTTTGGGAAAATACTTTTAAAAAAAGTTAAGAAAAAGATAAACACATCTTTCGTTTCCTTAAATTCAAAATCTAAGCCTGAAAGTGGAAGCGTCGGGGTCGATGGGCACACGTCCGTGAGAAGACGCGTGCAGCAGCGGGGTGGGTGGGTGTGGAACGAGCCTGGCTGCAGCACGGACTCCTGACCGCCGACATCCGCGCGGGCAACGACGGGGCTTTCGGCCGGGGACGGCGGCTCGCTGCACAGGGACCGCGGACTCGCCGCCCCGAGCCCCTCTCCGGAAAAGCCTGCACTTCCCGAAAGTAACGTGAGTCCAGACGGCACGGGCCGAGCACACCGAACTCCTTCCGCGTTCCCGAGCCCCCCGGAGGCGCCGGGCTCCCCGGCCTCCCCGGCACACAGGTCGCTCGCCAGCGCCGTCGGGCTGGCCGCCGGAGGACGCGGCGCCCGGGCTCCCGGCGGCGCGCCCGCCTCCGTCCTCCGGGCTGCGCCTCCCCGGGGCCCCGCGAGGCCGGGCGCGCCGGGCCGCCCCGGCAGCAGAGCGCCCGCCGAGCCCACTCAGCGCGCGGACGGTGCCCGGGCAGCGGGGCCCCGGCACGACGCTCCGCTCCGCGCCGGAGGCCGGGCGGCCGGGCCCGGGAGCGCACGGCCCCGCGGGCGCCCGAGGCCCGGCGCTCCCGCCCAGCCTGTCCGCGCCGGCCGCTCCCGCCGCGGCCCGAGGCCGCCCCTGCGTCCCCGCGCCGGCGGACAAAGAGCCCAGGCCGCGCCCGCCCGCCCGCCCGCGCCCAGGCCGCCGCTCGGGGCCGGCCGGCGGAGAGCGGCGGGAGGCCCGGCGCCGGGCCGGGCGGGGGCCGCCACCATGTCGCCCGCCCCTCCCCGCGGCGCGCAGCCCGCGGACCAGGCGCGGCGGCGGCGCGGGCGGCGCGGGGGCCCCGCCGACCCCGCCGACCCCCGCGGAATCCGCGGGGCCGGGAGCCCCGGAAACCCGGCGCCTTAATGCAATAAACAGGAAATCGCGGGGATGATCTGGGTTCCGGGGGAAGTGGAATTATTTTTTACCAGCGAAGAGATCAACTTCCACATCCGGTGGTAACAGGGCCCTACACAGACCCGCACTGACCTGGAAAAGCTTCGGGAGCGGCGGCGGGGCAGCGGCCGGCGGTGGTGCGGGGACCCGAGGCGCCTCCTTCCCGGCCGGGCTGACGCGGCCCCGCTACGCGCGCAGCGCTTCGGCGGCCCGGGGCGCGATTTTCCGAAAATGCCGCGTCTGGTCGGCGCCCAAAATCCCCACCGAAAAGTCCCCCGTGCCGCGCGCGGAGGGACACACGCTGTGCGAGGGAGGCGCGGCGCCCGGCGGCCCTCCCCGGCCCGGCCCTGGGCGGCGCGCCGCCGGGCCCTGTCCGCCCTGCCCGCGGGAGCCCGGCCCTCCGCCGCCCGCTCCGCGAGCCCGTTCCGGCGGGAGGCGCGGGGCGAGGCGCCGGCGTGTTTTCTGGGTCACGGAGGGAAGGGAAATAAGCCATTTCTAGGGCCTGGGCCACACAAAGAAACCGGCGGAATGATCCCTCTCGGCGACCGCAAGTCCCGGCTCGCGCGGCGCCTGCGCGGCTCGGGGGTGGGCGCCGCGCCGGCCATGTGCGCGGCGGGCGGCGGGCGGCGCCGGCTTCCCGCCCGCTGCTGCGGGGCTGGCGGCGGCGGGCTCGCGTGCGTGGCCGCCGCTTCCCTCGGTGGCCGGGGCGCCGACACGAGAGCAGACGGACGAGCGCATCCTCTAGCCCCCTGCCTCCTTTCTGACAGTGTCGAATTGCCTTATACTTTGCAGACGCCAGTAACTGCTTGCTGAGTTCTCTTGAATAATCGTCAACCCAGAGGCTGAAGTCGCATTTCTCCGTGGTTTGAATGTGAAGGTTTCTGTTGTGCTGTAGTTTATTAAGAAAGTAGCAAAAGTTTCTTTGGGAGCTTACCCGGCAGTCCATTTGTTAGGACCCTGCGCTTCCACTATAGGCCGAAGGTTCGACTCCTGGTCAGGTAACTAAGGCCCTGCATGCCCCATGGCCAAAAAAAATGATAATAATAAGTTCATTTGAGAATGGCGATTTGCAAAGTAAAAGTCTTAGAAGGTTTATTTATGATTTGCTAAGAAACCCGCCACACTGATAATGTTCTTAAATGAGCCAGGGAGTGACTTTTCCAACCTTCTAACCTTACAGTTTGGGGCGGCGTGTATCTATGAATTGGGAATATGTAAGAGAGCACCAAGATTTTAATTGAGAAGAGTTTACAAATGAAATACATACTGCTTATTGATTCTGGGTAGCCTCGGATAAGCGATCTTTCTCCACATACCCTTTCGTGATATTGACATAGAGATCTGTAAAGTCTGTGTGTAACTTACTAA
This sequence comes from Tragulus kanchil, assembly GCA_022376925.1. Taxonomy (NCBI): domain Eukaryota; kingdom Metazoa; phylum Chordata; class Mammalia; order Artiodactyla; family Tragulidae; genus Tragulus; species Tragulus kanchil. The sequence continues at coordinate 167,020,893 of JAIOJX010000024.1, forward strand.
AGTGTTGTGCCCGAAATAAAGTTAAAATGAATGACATAGTCGTATTGTGTATTTTTATTTAATATTTTCAGTGCTTCCTTGGATAGTCAGGTGCTTTTCGTTTAACATTGAGTTTATCTGGGTCAACATTCACTTATTAGTTGCAATAGAGTCTTTGTGCTCATTGTTCTTATGCTGCAGAACGCAGACAAGTAGCTGTCATCATTTACTATCTATAATGAGGGTAAACTGCTGAATGCTGTGAAATTTCATACAGGAGCAATCTCTTGTTTACCTGTGAGGGAGGCGTGACATGCTGCTGGAGAAGCAGGGAGCTTTAGTAAGGGACTTGGGGAAAGACTTTACAGTCAGAAGTAAGGAATCCAAAGGTTAGGAAGCAAACTCTAGAAATCGTTGGGTGTGAGGACAGTAATGCTTTTTCAGAAGTCCCTACAGATGTGTCCAAAGAGGTCTAATCATAAAAGCCTTGATTGCCATGCGTAGAAATCAGCTTTTGAAAGCTGGGAGGAAGCTACTGAAAGATTTTAAGTAGAAGCATAGTAAGATTGGATTTGTATTTTAAACAGATCATTATTAGGCAATAGCTAGAGCAATGAAAACAGCAGCCACTGTGAAAGTAGCACGCTGTGATGGGACAGTGGTTAGTGCTCTGTGTTGCAGAGAGAACAGCGGCCTGTGAGAGGGTGATGACTTGGACTGAGATAGTGGGGGACAGGGGTGAAGAATGTGACCAGAGGTGTGCTTGGTGATTGGGTTAACTGGACAGGGAGTGACGGGGCGACGTCAAAGAGGACTCCCCAGTGCCTTGAGGGAGCAGTCTGGAGGATGTCTTCACTGAGATGAGAAAAGGAAAGAGGAATACGTGTTAGGAGAGGAAGATGGTTCTGTTTTGACCACGTAGACTTCGAAGTGCTTATGAGTCAACCATGCAGATGTGTCCAGTAGGCAGTTAGGCCTGCTTTCATTTAAGTTGTTTCGAGAACAATTGTTACTGGCACTGTTCTGCTCATTGGAGCAGATTAAGCAGGAAAGAGACCAACAAGTTTCCTGCTCCTGTTTCCATGGAGGGAATAGACTATAAACAAGTTTTATAAAAGAGGAAAAAGAGTATCACATATCTTGCATGAAGAAAATGAAGGAGTATTTGGATGAAGCATTTCTCTGGGACAGAGCAGACAGAGTTTTAGAGACTGTTCAGAAATGGCCTCGCTGAGAGTTCCTGGTTGCCTAGTGGCAAGGCTTAGATTCAGCCCCTGGTTGGGGAACTGAGATCTTTCAAGCTGCATGGAATGTTCAAAAAAAAAAAAAGTAGACTCTGAGAAGATAGTCTTTGAGCTAAGAGTGGAATGGGAGTAAGTTGGTTGAGGCCAGTATTCAAGACCAAAGGGAATAATAAGGCAAAATTCCTAAGGTGAGAAAGCAAGAAATGCAGTGTAGCTAAAATCTAGAGGGCAAAGAGACGAACGGTAGAAGATGACGTTTGCAGGCTTGGTAAGGTTCAAAGCTTTAGAAGCCGTTGACAGATCTGAAGGAGCGGTGGTGGTGGTTTAGTCACTCCGTTTGGCCATGTCCACTCTAGGTTGAAAGCTAGAAGCTATGAAAGATTTTAAGTAGAAGCATAGTAAGATTGGATTTGTATTTTAAACAGATCATTATTAGGCAATAGCTAGAGCAATGAAAACAGCAGCCACTGTGAAAGTAGCACGCTGTGATGGGACAGTGGTTAGTGCTCTGTGTTGCAGAGAGAACAGCGGCCTGTGAGAGGGTGATGACTTGGACTGAGATAGTGGGGGACAGGGGTGAAGAATGTGACCAGAGGTGTGCTTGGTGATTGGGTTAACTGGACAGGGAGTGACGGGGCGACGTCAAAGAGGACTCCCCAGTGCCTTGAGGGAGCAGTCTGGAGGATGTCTTCACTGAGATGAGAAAAGGAAAGAGGAATACGTGTTAGGAGAGGAAGATGGTTCTGTTTTGACCACGTAGACTTCGAAGTGCTTATGAGTCAACCATGCAGATGTGTCCAGTAGGCAGTTAGGCCTGCTTTCATTTAAGTTGTTTCGAGAACAATTGTTACTGGCACTGTTCTGCTCATTGGAGCAGATTAAGCAGGAAAGAGACCAACAAGTTTCCTGCTCCTGTTTCCATGGAGGGAATAGACTATAAACAAGTTTTATAAAAGAGGAAAAAGAGTATCACATATCTTGCATGAAGAAAATGAAGGAGTATTTGGATGAAGCATTTCTCTGGGACAGAGCAGACAGAGTTTTAGAGACTGTTCAGAAATGGCCTCGCTGAGAGTTCCTGGTTGCCTAGTGGCAAGGCTTAGATTCAGCCCCTGGTTGGGGAACTGAGATCTTTCAAGCTGCATGGAATGTTCAAAAAAAAAAAAAGTAGACTCTGAGAAGATAGTCTTTGAGCTAAGAGTGGAATGGGAGTAAGTTGGTTGAGGCCAGTATTCAAGACCAAAGGGAATAATAAGGCAAAATTCCTAAGGTGAGAAAGCAAGAAATGCAGTGTAGCTAAAATCTAGAGGGCAAAGAGACGAACGGTAGAAGATGACGTTTGCAGGCTTGGTAAGGTTCAAAGCTTTAGAAGCCGTTGACAGATCTGAAGGAGCGGTGGTGGTGGTTTAGTCACTCCGTCATGTCCCACTCTTGCGAGCCCATGGACTGTAGCCCACCAGGCTCCTCTGTCCCGGGGGGTTTCCCAGGCAAGAATGCTGGAGAGGGTTGCCATTTCCTTCTCCAGGGGTCTTCCCGACCCAGGATCGAATCCTTGTCTCCTGCATTGGCCAGAGGAGTCTTTACAATGGAGTCAGGATGGAGTAACGTTAACAGTAGCAGCAGAGATGCAGTGAATGCATTGAAGAGATTATTTTGTGGTTAGACCTGACAGGTCAGGTCTGATGAATCAAACAGAGAAAGGGGAAAATCAAGAGTGATTCCTAGGTTTGGGACTTGATTATCTAGGCCAGCACTGTCCAATATGAATATAACACAACCTACATATATAATTTTATAGCAGCCATATTTTTTGATCCAATATACCCCAAATAGTACCATTTCACATGTGATCAATGTTTTAATGTGTTAAATTTCTTTAAATGTTTTGCATTTTTCCTATTACTAGGTTCAAAATCTGGTGTTTTTTATATTTATAGCATATCTCAGTAATTGATTTCATAAAATTTACAGTTGAAATCAAGATTCATAGCTCACATCAGTCCAAACGTATTTCAGAATTTCTTCAGCAACTGAATTATGCATAAGGTTATTTTATTTTAAAGATTAAAATCTTCCTTCCTAAATTAGCCACATTTCAGCTGTTCTGTAGCCTCTTGTGGCTGGTGACTGCTACCCCAGACAGCGCAGGTCTCCTGGAATCAGGAACAATAGAAAACGAGACCAAACAAGGTATGTGTAGAACCAGCCTGGAAGGCCTCTGGTGTCCTGTTAAAGGACCAAGATCTTTCCCTAGAGACGAAGGGAATAGTCAGTAGTTCTTAAGCCAGGGAGTAACACAACATTGCGCTTAAGGCTAGAAAAAGGCCAGGAGGTGACCAGCTGATGACTCGGGATCAAGAGCAACCCTTCAGTTAAGTCCCCACATTCCAAGCCCTGACCTCAGTCGTTCAGATCGAGAAGTCTGATTTTTGTCAGTGCGCTGGTGCGGTGCTCCCAAAAATATGGGCCACAGGTCAGGGCCAATCTGCAAACGTTTTGCTGTTGGTCTGAGACAAAACATTCACAGAAATCAAGAGTAAGAATTTAGAAACTTACAGCAATTAGTGTCACACTAATTCTACATCTGTGGTTGTAATAAAATGGAGGGTTTGTAGTTAATATTGTTATATATGCCTTTGTTTTCTTTTTTATTTCCCTTTTCCAGTCATCTTTTTTAATATTTCATGAAAGTATGTAAGTGTTGAATCACTGCTCTAGAAACACTCAGACGGAGTCAGAATGACCAAGTTTCCAGATGACTCCAGTGCCTTTCTTGTTCTCACTTTGTACTGAGAACGGTAACGGCTACGAGGGAAACGGACGTGTGCTCAGCTTCTCCTGCCATATCAAAAGGAAGGCTGCCTGGAAATAACCAAATTTACGATGGCTACCACTTATGAAATGTTCCTGGTGGCCAGCCACTGTGCAAAGTCTGTTCACATATTATTGTCTTATTTAACCCACATAATAACTCTTTTTTATGTATAATAAGTATTAAAATAGGTATAATTAGTCCCATCTTTCCAAAGACCAAACTGAGGCTAAAATACGTAAATAACTGGCCTAAAGTCACCACATTGGTAAATGTTAGAGACGGGGTTCTAACACAGGTCTCTTCACAGCTATTGCCTTTAGTCGCTTTTTTTTTTCTTTTTGCCATTACATTCCAAGTCTCTAGCACCATAACTCTACGTTGTTTTAGAGAGAATGTGTGAAGTTGATTACATTATCTCCCCGAGAGTCATTAGTGAAACTGGAGCCAGAGTAAGGGGGAGTTAGTGGTATTCTAATAGCATGAGACAAATGCATTCATTTTTATAATACAAATATGTCTGTTTGCTCCTATTCAGAATTTATAGACTCCCACAAATCAATAAAAAATTAAAGTACAGGGCTTCCCTGGTGGTCCAGTGGGTGAGGACACCGCCTTGCAGTGCAGGGGGCGCCGGTTCCATCCCTGGCCTGGGAAGATCCCACGTGCCGCGGAGCGGCTGGGCTGATGTGTCCAATCGCCGAGCCGGAGCTCTGGAGCGCATGCGCCCAGAGCCGGTGCTCCCCTGCTGATTTTGTCAGTGCGCTGGTGCGGTGCTCCCAAAAATATGGGCCACAGGTCAGGGCCAATCTGCAAACGTTTTGCTGTTGGTCTGAGACAAAACATTCACAGAAATCAAGAGTAAGAATTTAGAAACTTACAGCAATTAGTGTCACACTAATTCTACATCTGTGGTTGTAATAAAATGGAGGGTTTGTAGTTAATATTGTTATATATGCCTTTGTTTTCTTTTTTATTTCCCTTTTCCAGTCATCTTTTTTAATATTTCATGAAAGTATGTAAGTGTTGAATCACTGCTCTAGAAACACTCAGACGGAGTCAGAATGACCAAGTTTCCAGATGACTCCAGTGCCTTTCTTGTTCTCACTTTGTACTGAGAACGGTAACGGCTACGAGGGAAACGGACGTGTGCTCAGCTTCTCCTGCCATATCAAAAGGAAGGCTGCCTGGAAATAACCAAATTTACGATGGCTACCACTTATGAAATGTTCCTGGTGGCCAGCCACTGTGCAAAGTCTGTTCACATATTATTGTCTTATTTAACCCACATAATAACTCTTTTTTATGTATAATAAGTATTAAAATAGGTATAATTAGTCCCATCTTTCCAAAGACCAAACTGAGGCTAAAATACGTAAATAACTGGCCTAAAGTCACCACATTGGTAAATGTTAGAGACGGGGTTCTAACACAGGTCTCTTCACAGCTATTGCCTTTAGTCGCTTTTTTTTCTTTTGCCATTACATTCCAAGTCTCTAGCACCATAACTCTACGTTGTTTTAGAGAGAATGTGTGAAGTTGATTACATTATCTCCCCGAGAGTCATTAGTGAAACTGGAGCCAGAGTAAGGGGGAGTTAGTGGTATTCTAATAGCATGAGACAAATGCATTCATTTTTATAATACAAATATGTCTGTTTGCTCCTATTCAGAATTTATAGACTCCCACAAATCAATAAAAAATTAAAGTACAGGGCTTCCCTGGTGGTCCAGTGGGTGAGGACACCGCCTTGCAGTGCAGGGGGCGCCGGTTCCATCCCTGGCCTGGGAAGATCCCACGTGCCGCGGAGCGGCTGGGCTGATGTGTCCAATCGCCGAGCCGGAGCTCTGGAGCGCATGCGCCCAGAGCCGGTGCTCTGCGACAGCAGAGGCCACCGCAATGGGAGGCCCGCAGGAGCTAAAGAACAAAGATGGATGAAAATAGACAAATGAAAGACCAATAGAAGTAGCCCGCCTGCTCCCCTCCCTCCCCACCCCACTCCCCCAAATAAATAAATAAATCTTTAAAAAAATTAAAAGACAACACAGTAGAAAATTTGGTTTAAATAGTCACTTCACAAAAGAGTGTATTTAAACAGCCAATGGACGAATAAAGGTGCTCAACTTCCAGCATGAGGGAAATGCAAATCAAAATCATAATGGGGGCTTCCCTGGTGGTCCAGTGGGTAAGGACACCGCCTTGCAGTGCAAGGGACACCGATTCGATCCCTGGCCTGGGAAGATCCCACGTGCCGCGGAGCAGCTGGACCGATGTGTCCAATGACCAAGCCGGAGCTCTGGAGCGCATGCGCCCAGAGCCGGTGCTCCGCGACAAGAGAGGCCACCGCGAATGGGAGGCCCGCAGGAGCCAAGGAACAAAGACAGATGAAAACAGACAAATGAAAGATCAATAGAAGTGGCCCGCCTGCTCCCCTCCCTCCCCACCCCACCCCCCCCGAAAATAAATAAATAAATCTTAAAAAAAAAAAAATCATAATGGGATACTGTCACACACCCACAATAATGGTTAAAACGGAAAACACTGAAATGTTAGTATGGAAACAAACTATATACACTTTTGGTGAGAATGGTATGTTCTCACCAATACCAATATTGGTTTAGCCATTTTGGAAAAGTCAAACTTCAGTAAAACATGAAACCAAACTGAACTAAGGGGTATGAGCTTAGGTGGTACAATCTATAAAGAAAAGAAAGAAACCCATCAGCTGCAGGTGGGGCGGAATGCCGGGAAGGGTGTATCGGGTGCCTCTGGGTGCGAGCAGCGTCTGGTTCTTGACCTGAGTCGCCGTTGCACAGGCGTTCCCGCCGTGAGTCATTGAGCTGTCAGTTCTGGGGCGGCTGACTTCTCAACCATCAACCATTACCTTGCTGACGGAGCCAGTCTTGCTGAGCCAGGCATTACAGATGTGAAAGATAAGTTATGTAGGCCTGATTTCTGGGGACAGCAGTGGTGAAAGAGAACAGAGCAAAAAAAAAAAAAAAATACTGCAGAACTTGAGGCAGGACACGAAGGTGGAAGAGGATGGCAGTTGGAGTGAGAAGCTCCAAGTTCAGGACCTGAGTGGCTTTTCATCCAGGCTCTAACCACTCTAGGGGATGACCTTGGCCTGTCTCCCAGCGAGCCTTAATTTCACTTTTCTCACCTGGGGCTGGGGAGAGTTTGATAAAATGGGTAGTTTTGTTTTGCTTATACTACTTCGCCAGCTATTAAAATGCCATATAAAATGTTACTGATGTCTGAGTCAGTGTGATGGGAGAGCTGGAAGGAGTGAGGATGACTGAGATTCTGAGTTGGAGTGATGGAGGTTTTGGTGATAGCATGAACTACATGATTTGGAGAGAGATACTCTGTTTTATATCGTTGAATTTAAGATCATGCCAGAACATCAAGGTGGAATGATCAAACAGATTTAGAACCTAAGTTTTAGTACTCAAAAAAATGTCAGAATTGGTGAAAGAAATCAGAAATTACCACATAAAGGTAATAATTAAAGTCACGGCAAAAAAAAAAAAAGCCATGGGAGTGAATTCAGATGTTGGAAGAGAATATAGAAAAACAGTACTGAGGACAGAAAAGGAAAAAAGTGAAGGAAGGAGGAGAGGAAATCAGTATTTATTGGGCACCTGTTGAGCCGTGTACCCACTGCTCTACATTTATTATCTCCTATATTTCCCACAAATTCCAAGATAGTGAATTAAGCCTCACTTGGTAGACTGAATTCGCAAACATATGGGAAGGTGCAGAACCAGCACTGAAAGTCAGTGTGAGGGCACTCTTTCTGCCCCTTCTGATGCTTTTTGTCAAAAGCTTGCTCTACCCCTTTTACTTTATTTATTTATTTATTTATTTTTTAAAGATTTATTTATTTATTTATTTTGGGCAGGGGTCGGGTTGGGGAGGGAGGGGTGCGGGCGGGGCACTTCTATTGGTCTTTCATTTCTCCATGTTCATCCGTCGGGGCGGCTGACTTCTCAACCATCAACCATTACCTTGCTGACGGAGCCAGTCTTGCTGAGCCAGGCATTACAGATGTGAAAGATAAGTTATGTAGGCCTGATTTCTGGGGACAGCAGTGGTGAAAGAGAACAGAGCAAAAAAAAAAAAAAAATACTGCAGAACTTGAGGCAGGACACGAAGGTGGAAGAGGATGGCAGTTGGAGTGAGAAGCTCCAAGTTCAGGACCTGAGTGGCTTTTCATCCAGGCTCTAACCACTCTAGGGGATGACCTTGGCCTGTCTCCCAGCGAGCCTTAATTTCACTTTTCTCACCTGGGGCTGGGGAGAGTTTGATAAAATGGGTAGTTTTGTTTTGCTTATACTACTTCGCCAGCTATTAAAATGCCATATAAAATGTTACTGATGTCTGAGTCAGTGTGATGGGAGAGCTGGAAGGAGTGAGGATGACTGAGATTCTGAGTTGGAGTGATGGAGGTTTTGGTGATAGCATGAACTACATGATTTGGAGAGAGATACTCTGTTTTATATGCGTTGAATTTAAGATCATGCCAGAACATCAAGGTGGAATGATCAAACAGATTTAGAACCTAAGTTTTAGTACTCAAAAAAATGTCAGAATTGGTGAAAGAAATCAGAAATTACCACATAAAGGTAATAATTAAAGTCACGGCAAAAAAAAAAAAAGCCATGGGAGTGAATTCAGATGTTGGAAGAGAATATAGAAAAACAGTACTGAGGACAGAAAAGGAAAAAAGTGAAGGAAGGAGGAGAGGAAATCAGTATTTATTGGGCACCTGTTGAGCCGTGTACCCACTGCTCTACATTTATTATCTCCTATATTTCCCACAAATTCCAAGATAGTGAATTAAGCCTCACTTGGTAGACTGAATTCGCAAACATATGGGAAGGTGCAGAACCAGCACTGAAAGTCAGTGTGAGGGCACTCTTTCTGCCCCTTCTGATGCTTTTTGTCAAAAGCTTGCTCTACCCCTTTTACTTTATTTATTTATTTATTTATTTTTTAAAGATTTATTTATTTATTTATTTTGGGCAGGGGTCGGGTTGGGGAGGGAGGGGAGCGGGCGGGCCACTTCTATTGGTCTTTCATTTCTCCATTTTCATCCGTCTTTGTTCTTTCGCTCCTGTGGGCCTCCCATCGCGGTGGCCTCTGTCATCGCAGAGCACCGGCTCTGGGCGCATGCGCTCCAGAGCTCCGGCTCGGTCATTGGACACATGGGTCCAGCCGCTCTGCGGCACGTGGGATCTTCCCAGGCCAGGGATCAAACCGGCGCCCCTTGCACTGCAAGGCGGTGTCCTTACCCACTGGACCAGCAGGGGAAGCTCCCCCTTTTACTTTAATAAAACTTTTGCCACAGGAAAAAAAAAAAAAAAGCTTGACGCCAGCTTGTATGGTGCGCTACCCCATTCCTGTAGAGCCAAGTGTCTTTGGTAGAAATTCCAGGGAGAATTTGAGTCCAGGAAGAACAAGCCCAAGAAAAGGCCGTTGGATTTTTGTGATTTGTGACCAAGGAGTTTCTGGATCACAAAACAGTGCCTGCACTCTCCTATTTGTTGTGCTCCTGTGCACATGGTTAATCCAGACAAACATTTGTGTTCTAGACCTCTGGCAACAAGGAAAAACAGTCAAGATTGTACCTGTGGAAATTTGCATAATGGAAACCACATCAGTTATTAAAGCCTAGCTAGATACTCCTTTGCCAAGTGCTTTAAATCGTGTCAAAGCTTGAAAGAGAAAGGGGACTCCCTCGTACCTGCTGCAGTGCTGCTCGCTGCTCTGTTCGTAGACTGCCGAGACGGTCGCGAGCGTCACGAGCAGGGCGAGCTCTTCACACTGGGAAACACCGAGGTGTGATGGAACAGTGCTCACCGTGGACAGGGCTCTTCCAAGCACCTGGAAGGCTAAGGGAAAAGACGGAGATGGCTTTGCCAGCCGAGGACCTTGTAACAGAATGAAAGAGAATCTTCCTGGTGATGAACACAAGTCTTTTTGAAAGCTTCAATGTCTCCCCCAAATTTAGAGTAATTCACTGTATCTATGAGGAAGATTTTCCCCGACTAAGTTTATTAAAACTATTTACTCTTGGAATAGCATCTTAAAAAAAAAAAAAGTAAAGAATGTTCCACTCCAGTAAAATGACTGGTTGCTTACTGCATGTTTTTAGATTTACAGATGAATAATGTAGGCATTTTTGGCAGACGGACGGCTGTGGAATTTTTAATTGATTGCAGGAGCATGATGTTTTCTGTCTTTATCTGCTCCCTCTTTCTGAGTTCTCCTGAAGACCACAGACACTGTTCTGCTCTGTGCACTGAAGACATCTTGGGCTTTTCCCTGTAAATGCATAAAAAGTATGCATTCACAAAGTGCTTTTCCTGCCCCTGACGATTATTTAACTAGTCATTATCCAGCTGAAGGACAGACGCTTCTAATTTTTTGTATTCTAATTAGTTCTTGGATGAATATCTTTGTACATATATCTTATCGTATATATTTAAGCCCGTCTCATCTCAGTTCCCAGAATGGAATGACCCTGCACAAGGGCATCTGTGATTTTTAGTTTTGGTAGGTACTGCCATCTTGTCCTCCATGAACCAAATGTTTCTCCACAGCATTGCTGTAGACTAGTGCATTGCCAAATTTCAGGATTTTCCCCTGCAAGCTCTTGAAAAATAGATTATTTCAAGTCCTATCTCATATCTTCAGAACCAACAACAGAATCATCTGGCTGCACTGGGTGGGGGCCATGAGATTTGGTTTACACAACTTGTTCTGGGCACAAATTCCTTGCTGCAGCTCCTGCAGCTCTACACACCCTCAACTAGTAAAAACATCGTCGCTTACACAGTCAAAGCAGCCAGCAAAAACCTGGAGAGGTGCCAAAAATGACTACAAACAGCTCCACCTACACTTTTTTTTTTTTTTGGCAAAATTTGCAAGCTTACCAGTATCCAAAAGATCCTTCAGCTTTTGTTTGAATTAGAATCCACCTGATCAGAGGGAGGGAATTACTTTAAGAAAAATTCCTCTAGTATGATCGGAGCTTAGAACGATTTTTATTTACTTTGGCTTCAGCGTTGCAGTGACACAGTGAGGGAGGAAGTGGAGCTAGTGGGCTGTGGGGTCCAGCCGCCCCGCGGCTTTAAAATCAGAGTGTGAAGAAAGAGTTCCAGGAGTGACATCTCAGTTACTTGGACCCACGGTAATTTAGGGAGGGGGGAAAAAAAACAGAATTCAATGTGGCAAGCTAGCTTACTGACTTTTCAGACTTTTTTTTCCATTTTTTTTAGATTGAAGTATAGTTGATTTACAGTATTTCAGGTACATAGCAAACTGGCTCAGTTATGTATCTGCTTTTTCAGATTCTTTTCACACAATATTGAGTATAGTTCCCTGTTCTATATAGTAGGTCCTTATTGTTGGGACTTTTAGATCATTTTACAAATTTGTAGGCTTGTTATAGCCTGAATGTTTGTGTCTCCTCCCTAAAATATTCGTAACTCCTAACATTTAATGTGATTGTATTTGCAGATTATTCCTTTGGGAGGTAGGTGATGTTAAACTAGGTCCTTACATTAATAAGAAGCACATGTGAAAGAGCTGCTTCCCAGCGGGAGCTCAGAGACACAGAACAAAGGCATGTGAGGAGGCCGTCAGGAAGAGAGCTTCTCGCCAGGAGCTGAAATGGTCAGCACCTTAATCTTAGACTTCCCAGTAAATCTGTGTTGTTTAAACCACCTGGTCTGTGGTGGTTTATTATGGCAGCCAAAGCTGACTAAGACAGTGTTACCTGTCGTTTTCTACTGATTCATAAAAGTCCATGCCACAAAAAAACATTGTTATAATAGTGTTCTGTTTTTCTTCAAATTAACTGCAAACAACACATTGTATAGTTTTTGCAAAATTTGGAGACTGTTACCTCTTTAGGCATGGCAAATAACTGTTGGGGAATTCTTCACTCTATTTAATATACGCAAACATTGGGACTTTCCTGGTGGTCCAGTGGCTATGACCCCATGCTGCCAGTGCAGGGGAACTGAGTTCAATCCCTGATCAGGGAACTAGATTCCATGTGCTTCAACTAAAGATTCCAAGTGCCACAACTAAGACCCAGCACAGCCATATACATATATATCCAAATATTATTTTGTATCTCAGAGTGGCTTGGAATTTGGAATTGTTAGGTAAGAAGTTAAGCATGAGCAACAAGGGGTGCCCTGGCCAAAAAGGATACAAACTGATCTCTAAACCCCATCTCAGACATGCCCAGAAGAGCTCACAGATGTGCTACAAAAATTACCACAGAGACCATTCCAGCCTGCACATGTGCCCTAGGCACACTGGTGGATACAAACAAACCACAGGGGCTTTCTCAAGTAACCTTCAGCAAAGACCCCATGAAGGGCTCACAAATAGTCTGTACATACACACATCTGACTGTAACAGACTGGATTGCGGGAAGACATGCACAGCAGAGCCTGTCGCCATGTTACTGGCAACTGCCAACTGGCCTCGAGTGCACTGCCCTGCCCGCTTTCTCTTTCCTGACTGCGGGTGTGTACAAGCCCTACTTTGCACAGGGCACAACGAAAAGGAAGAGGCAAGAAATATAAAAAGGAGAAGCCGAGAGGGATCGTTACAACTCCTTTAGGGTTAGCTTGTTCCCATATTTTGGGAGTGTCTGTTCAATGAAATATCTGTCTGCTTGAGCTATAACTGAGCTATAACCTGTCAGCTGTTTGAAACCCTTTAGTCTGTTGTTCCAAAATTTTTCTTGTGATGAACGAGAGAAATAAATAAACCTGACAAAATCATTCTGCCTCTTGAGCTGAAATCAGAGGCAGGTCTAAACTCACTCACTGGATGATACACACAGGTAATTGACTGGATAGCTGATGATGCCAGAAAAGCCTACTACTTCTATTGAGTTTTGATGTTTTACCATGGCAATAGTATTATCATTAACCTTTTAAACCCGACTCTTTTAGACATATGATATCTGGAATTTGTTTCAAAATAATGTGACCTTGCAGCAGGGTGTGAATTGCTGGCGGTATCAGGGAGGCGGCGGCGGTCTGGGGAACGGTGACTGGAGAACCCAGATGATGGACACAGGGCGCTCTTTGCACTCTTCTCTACTTCTGTGTATGTTGACATTTTACAGGCTGAAATACTGTTAAAATCCTCTGTGACTATGTATAACTGGTGACTGTTAAAGGATATTCTATTCAAATGTCTTCTGAAGCATGGAATTTCAGATGCTGGCCATTAGCATGAGTTGAGCTTCACTTGCCATGCCGTTACCCAGCAGCCGCTAACGGCTTTCATGTAGAACTTTCTCATTTCATCTCTGAAAAGGTAGATGTCATCCCCATTTTACAAATGAGGGAAATATTGACTCTAGATAAGTAATACACGTGTAGAAAATAACATAATGGGGATTATTCCTTCATTTGGTTTGTCTCCAAATATTCATATTTTATTTCTGCTATACCATGCTGCTTCTCAGACATATCCGACAACCTTTTCCTCTACGAAGATTTCCTTTTAGTAGTGAAAGTCTGGCACAACAGGTGGACAGTGTTGTGAAATGTGGAAGATTTCTGGAGTCTTTATCCTCTCCTTTCCCGTTAAGGCAGCTAGAGTCCCAAAGCAGGAGCTAAAGATTTACCGCACCTAAAGGGAACCATGAAACAATGAACTGATAACATTCTAGATCTAACTCCCTAAGCTTTGGTTCTCCAAGATTACATTTGATCATTATGACATATATTTGTGAAGTTACTTTTCAAGATATCAAACCGATACTCTCATCTCACTTTCAGAACATAAATTAAGAGCTCAACCTTGAGGACTTTATGCTAACCTTGAGAGCATTATGCTAAATCAAATCAGTCAAACAGAGAAAGACAAATTCTGTATGATCTCACTTAATATTTGGAATCTAAAATAACCAAACTCAGGGACTTCCTGGTGGTCCAGAGGCTAAGACTCAATGGAGGGACCCAGGGTCAAACCCTGATCAGGGAACTAGGTCCCATATGCCACAACTAAGGTGCAGTCAACCAAACAAAGATAACATATCAACTCTTAGAAATACGGTAGACCTTTCCAGAGGACTCCGGAGATGTCCTGCTCTTTATTTTCTTTTCTTCTACGGGTGTGAATTGCTGGCGGTATCAGGGAGGCGGCGGTCTGGGGAACGGTGACTGGAGAACCCAGATGATGGACACAGGGCGCTCTTTGCACTCTTCTCTACTTCTGTGTATGTTGACATTTTACAGGCTGAAATACTGTTAAAATCCTCTGTGACTATGTATAACTGGTGACTGTTAAAGGATATTCTATTCAAATGTCTTCTGAAGCATGGAATTTCAGATGCTGGCCATTAGCATGAGTTGAGCTTCACTTGCCATGCCGTTACCCAGCAGCCGCTAACGGCTTTCATGTAGAACTTTCTCATTTCATCTCTGAAAAGGTAGATGTCATCCCCATTTTACAAATGAGGGAAATATTGACTCTAGATAAGTAATACACGTGTAGAAAATAACATAATGGGGATTATTCCTTCATTTGGTTTGTCTCCAAATATTCATATTTTATTTCTGCTATACCATGCTGCTTCTCAGACATATCCGACAACCTTTTCCTCTACGAAGATTTCCTTTTAGTAGTGAAAGTCTGGCACAACAGGTGGACAGTGTTGTGAAATGTGGAAGATTTCTGGAGTCTTTATCCTCTCCTTTCCCGTTAAGGCAGCTAGAGTCCCAAAGCAGGAGCTAAAGATTTACCGCACCTAAAGGGAACCATGAAACAATGAACTGATAACATTCTAGATCTAACTCCCTAAGCTTTGGTTCTCCAAGATTACATTTGATCATTATGACATATATTTGTGAAGTTACTTTTCAAGATATCAAACCGATACTCTCATCTCACTTTCAGAACATAAATTAAGAGCTCAACCTTGAGGACTTTATGCTAACCTTGAGAGCATTATGCTAAATCAAATCAGTCAAACAGAGAAAGACAAATTCTGTATGATCTCACTTAATATTTGGAATCTAAAATAACCAAACTCAGGGACTTCCCTGGTGGTCCAGAGGCTAAGACTCAATGGAGGGACCCAGGGTCAAACCCTGATCAGGGAACTAGGTCCCATATGCCACAACTAAGGTGCAGTCAAACAAACAAAGATACACGTACATATCAACTCTTAGAAATACGGTAGACCTGTGGTTGCCAGAGGTGTAGTGAGGGATGGGGGTGTGGTGAAAGAGGGAGGAGTGGGTGAAGGTTGTCAAAGAGCGTGTCCTTCAGTTTTAGGTAAGTTCTGGGGATCTAATGTACGAACAGTGATTACATTAATTCTGTATTGTATAGCTGAAACTTAGTAAGAGAAGAAACCTTAAAAGTTCCCACCAGGGTGTCAGCGAGGGGCGGGTGAGCGGGAGCAAAAAAAAAAAAAGAATAATAAAAAAAAAGTTCCCACGGGGCTTCTCTGGTGGTCCAGTGGGTAAAGAGTCTGCCTTGAAGTGCAAGGGCCACCGGTTTGATCCCTGCCCTGGGAAGATCCCACGTGCTGCGGAATGGCTGGACCAGTGTGTCCAATTACCAGCCAGCGCTCTGGAGCGCATGCGCCCAGAGCCAGTGCTCTGCAGTGGGAGAGGCCACTGTGATGGGAGGCCCACACGGGCCAAAGAATAAAGATGAATGAAAATAATAAATAACTAAAAAAGAGCTCGTGGCATGAAGTTAAAAAAAGGAAAAATGGTAACTAAGGTGATGAATGTGTTAACTAAACTTACTATGGTAAACATGTTGCAATGTAAACTTGCGTCAAGTCATCCTGTCGTGCACATTAAACTTAATGTTATGCATCGATCGCATTTCAGTAAAGCTGCGGGGGTGCTGGTGCTCGGTCCTACCACGCTTACCTCTCTCCTCCCTCCCGTGTCCCTACAACACACTCGGTCAGAAGCAGCGCCTGTCAGCTCGGGAGCCGGACTGAGTCCGAGCCGGGAGCTCTGCGCAGCCGGTGCCGCCGCCGCTCGCTGCTCTCTCCCCTCCTCGCTGAGAACATACCGAGTCTGCAATACAAGGAGCCGGGGACAGCCTCAGAGTTCGTCCAAACCAGCTGTTACCAGCGGAGCCTTGAGAACACTCCGTAGTGTCCTAAGGCGGTAACGCAGGTCATCTCCTGGAGTTGTCCGCGCACGCACGCTACACCCCCGCCGTCGTGTCTCCACTCATGACTCTCTGACAGCCCATGACTATAGCCTGCAGGCTAAGACTCAATGGAGGGACCCAGGGTCAAACCCTGATCAGGGAACTAGGTCCCATATGCCACAACTAAGGTGCAGTCAAACAAACAAAGATACACGTACATATCAACTCTTAGAAATACGGTAGACCTGTGGTTGCCAGAGGTGTAGTGAGGGATGGGGGTGTGGTGAAAGAGGGAGGAGTGGGTGAAGGTTGTCAAAGAGCGTGTCCTTCAGTTTTAGGTAAGTTCTGGGGATCTAATGTACGAACAGTGATTACATTAATTCTGTATTGTATAGCTGAAACTTAGTAAGAGAAGAAACCTTAAAAGTTCCCACCAGGGTGTCAGCGAGGGGCGGGTGAGCGGGAGCAAAAAAAAAAAAAGAATAATAAAAAAAAAGTTCCCACGGGGCTTCTCTGGTGGTCCAGTGGGTAAAGAGTCTGCCTTGAAGTGCAAGGGCCACCGGTTTGATCCCTGCCCTGGGAAGATCCCACGTGCTGCGGAATGGCTGGACCAGTGTGTCCAATTACCAGCCAGCGCTCTGGAGCGCATGCGCCCAGAGCCAGTGCTCTGCAGTGGGAGAGGCCACTGTGATGGGAGGCCCACACGGGCCAAAGAATAAAGATGAATGAAAATAATAAATAACTAAAAAAGAGCTCGTGGCATGAAGTTAAAAAAAGGAAAAATGGTAACTAAGGTGATGAATGTGTTAACTAAACTTACTATGGTAAACATGTTGCAATGTAAACTTGCGTCAAGTCATCCTGTCGTGCACATTAAACTTAATGTTATGCATCGATCGCATTTCAGTAAAGCTGCGGGGGTGCTGGTGCTCGGTCCTACCACGCTTACCTCTCTCCTCCCTCCCGTGTCCCTACAACACACTCGGTCAGAAGCAGCGCCTGTCAGCTCGGGAGCCGGACTGAGTCCGAGCCGGGAGCTCTGCGCAGCCGGTGCCGCCGCCGCTCGCTGCTCTCTCCCCTCCTCGCTGAGAACATACCGAGTCTGCAATACAAGGAGCCGGGGACAGCCTCAGAGTTCGTCCAAACCAGCTGTTACCAGCGGAGCCTTGAGAACACTCCGTAGTGTCCTAAGGCGGTAACGCAGGTCATCTCCTGGAGTTGTCCGCGCACGCACGCTACACCCCCGCCGTCGTGTCTCCACTCATGACTCTCTGACAGCCCATGACTATAGCCTGCAGGCTCCTCTGTCCGTGGGATTTTCCAGGCAAGGATACTGGAGTGGGTCGCCACGCTCTCCTCCAAAGGATCTTCCCGACCCCGGGATCAAACCTGTGTCTCTTACATCTCCTGCACTGGCTGGCAGCTGCTTCACCCCTGGCACGCTGGGAAGCCCACGTTGTGCATGGTCAGCATTAAGAGCTGCCTGTTGGTTCGGCCCTTCCTGGGCCTCAGCGGCCCACGGCCACCACGTGCGCCTGGCCTCTTCCGCCTCGCCAGGGACCACAGGTTTGCCGTCCAGCAACTCAGTCTTGACTGTGCAGGTAAAAAATCAGAACAGTTTGCGTCGGATCCAGCATTTGCCATGGATGAGACACGAGGACCCATGTGCTTTGGGACAAGACTCTCCTCATCGAATCTCTCCCAGCAGGCGGACTTGCCCCTCATTAGAGCCTGTCATGTCCCCTCCCCCGCACAGGAATCCCACAGTCATTCTGCGAAAGCACGGACCTTTTTAATGACGTCTTTCTCCCCAGTGCTCAGATCATAGAAATCTTCTGCTGTCTATGAACAGCCTGAAAGAGACATGGTCCGAGGATTCGCCTTGCACGGTGCTATCAGAGGAACCGGTGGGTGGACTGGTGGGGCGGGGGGCGGAATGGTGGTGGTGGTGGTGGTCCGCAAAGCCAGTGTTCCTCATTCTCTCAACTGTACATTTCTTCATTGTGTAAATCGCTTGTCCTGGAAAGGAACTGCTTTTGTATTTTTACCTTTATCTTCACAAGTAAGAACTTTAATTTGGAGGCTTTACCGCACTTCCTTAAGACAACTGACTCTTACTGCCTCCTTGGGATTCAGCCTTTCCCTCCTGCCCCAGACAATCCTGCCTGACTTTCACTGTGATCCTCCTCAAATGCTGCATTAGTCTTGAAACTCCTCTGAGTGTTACTCCACAGAATGTCTAGGCCCTATCCAACAACGAGCGTGAGCAGGCTTGGGGTCAAGGACGATAGTGTTTGAAAAACACTTAGCATCATTCCTGGCCCATCGCAGGCACTGTTGCCTTCTTTCTCCTCTTTTTATCAAGTCAGTGGCTTTACTACTGTCGACTAAAAGATGAACAACTTGAGAGTTGTGGGTTAAGTTTTATTTGGGGCATAATTAGGACTGCCGCCCGGGAGGCAGCGCCCCAGAAAGCTCTGAGAGACGGCTCCAAAGAGGCAGCAGGAGGGCCCATATTTACGGATTTTGGTGAGGGGGGGAGTTTAATACATTAAACAGTCTTTTCACAAAGGGTCCCAGGTAGTCACGAGGCTCTGATGTCACCATAAGGAGATTTAGTGCTTTTCTAAATATGAGCAGATGCAAGGATTGAGATAATAAAAGCTGTTCCTAAAAGCATCCACCTACCTATTAAGACCTGCCCCACCAGGTTCCCTGGAGCACAGAGGGCCTCTACCCCACCCTGATCTCCATCCGGGGGTATTGGAGGTCAGCAGCTCTCAACAGCACAGGGTCTGGTCTCTGCAGAGGCAGACGGCAAACGTCCTTGTTGTCCAGGCATTGGCGATATAATTGGTAAATACTAATTTGTAGTTGACACTACCCCCAAAACCACCAGTGGTTGTACCTGCCTCACAGATTATAAGCCTACCTTGGATTTGGTTCCCGACCATCACTATAAAGTACATACCACAATAAAGTAAGTAGTATGAACGTTTTGGTTCCTCGGTGCCTATGAGTTATGTTTACACTATCCTTTAGTCTATGAAGTGTGCAAAGCATTGCATCTTAAAAAGTACACACCTTAATTGCAGAATACTTTATTGCTAAAAAATGCTACCCATCAGGCTTCTCTGGTGGCTCAGGGATAGAGAATCCACCTGCCAATGCAGGAAACCAGGGTTTGATCTCGGATCCAGGAAGATGCCACATGCAGCACAGCAATTAAACCGTGAGCTACAGTTATTGAGTCTGTGCTCTAGAGCCCGGGACCATCATTATTGAGCCCACAAATCACAACGGTTGAAATCTTGGCACCTTACAGCCCATGTCCCACAAGAAGAAAAGTGAGCACCATGAGAAGCCTGTAGCACAATGTGAAGCTGCAGCGCAATTCAACGTGTAGCACAATGAAGAGTAGCCCCACGCTCACCACAACTACAGAGAAGTCTGCGCAACAACCAAGACCCAGCATAGCCAAAACTAAATAAATAAAAACTTAAAAAATGCTGCCCATCATCTATGCCTTCAGTGAGTCGTAGAAGATCACAC
The DNA here is from genome assembly GCA_022376925.1 of Tragulus kanchil. NCBI lineage: Eukaryota > Metazoa > Chordata > Mammalia > Artiodactyla > Tragulidae > Tragulus > Tragulus kanchil. The sequence continues at coordinate 167,040,645 of JAIOJX010000024.1, forward strand.
ATCACCATAACAACTATAATGACAGTTGGAAATATTGCAAGGATTATCAAAATGTGACACAGAGACATGGAATGCGCAAATATTGTGGCAAAAAATGGCACCAGTGCCCCTGTTTGATGCCAGAAGCCTTCAATCTGTAAAAACCACAGAATATGAAAAGTGCAATAAAGCTTAATAAAATGAAATATGCCTGTATTCTCCCTCCAAAAAGTATATTCACTCCAACCTTCTGCCTCTCCAAATCTAGCAAACATGAACAAATTCAAATTCTATGTTCAAATTTTAAAACTACTTTGAGGGTCGCAGAAGTAGGAACAAATGGAAAACCACACCTTGTTCTCAGCTAAGAAATTCAACATGATTATATCAATGTTATTTAACATGCCAAAAATATTATTAAGGTTCTGGGGGAACAAAGGAAATGGCAAGAAGCAAGCAAGTCAAGCTGATTCTAAAGCTCATATGGAAAACATAAACAAGAAAGGCCAGAAAATTCTGGCAAAGAAGAGCGATAACAGAAGACAAGCATCTGTTAGGTATTAGACTATAAAGCCTCAGTAAGGGCACTAATCCTAAACATGTCCCAAACATACCATCTCCAAATACTAACACATTGAGGATTAGGTTTCAGCATAAGAATTTTGGGAGGACACAAACATTCAATCTGTAGCACCACAGGGAACTGTAAAAAAAATAAAACAAGTAGTGATAGTATAATATAAACAATATATCTTTAGCTTAAAAAGTAAGGTGCAGAAAGTATATATAGTGTGCTATTTTTAATAGAAAGGGCTGAAATAGCCACAAACAGACAGTTATTGAGTCTGTGCTCTAGAGCCCGGGACCATCATTATTGAGCCCACAAATCACAACGGTTGAAATCTTGGCACCTTACAGCCCATGTCCCACAAGAAGAAAAGTGAGCACCATGAGAAGCCTGTAGCACAATGTGAAGCTGCAGCGCAATTCAACGTGTAGCACAATGAAGAGTAGCCCCACGCTCACCACAACTACAGAGAAGTCTGCGCAACAACCAAGACCCAGCATAGCCAAAACTAAATAAATAAAAACTTAAAAAATGCTGCCCATCATCTATGCCTTCAGTGAGTCGTAGAAGATCACACATCACCATAACAACTATAATGACAGTTGGAAATATTGCAAGGATTATCAAAATGTGACACAGAGACATGGAATGCGCAAATATTGTGGCAAAAAATGGCACCAGTGCCCCTGTTTGATGCCAGAAGCCTTCAATCTGTAAAAACCACAGAATATGAAAAGTGCAATAAAGCTTAATAAAATGAAATATGCCTGTATTCTCCCTCCAAAAAGTATATTCACTCCAACCTTCTGCCTCTCCAAATCTAGCAAACATGAACAAATTCAAATTCTATGTTCAAATTTTAAAACTACTTTGAGGGTCGCAGAAGTAGGAACAAATGGAAAACCACACCTTGTTCTCAGCTAAGAAATTCAACATGATTATATCAATGTTATTTAACATGCCAAAAATATTATTAAGGTTCTGGGGGAACAAAGGAAATGGCAAGAAGCAAGCAAGTCAAGCTGATTCTAAAGCTCATATGGAAAACATAAACAAGAAAGGCCAGAAAATTCTGGCAAAGAAGAGCGATAACAGAAGACAAGCATCTGTTAGGTATTAGACTATAAAGCCTCAGTAAGGGCACTAATCCTAAACATGTCCCAAACATACCATCTCCAAATACTAACACATTGAGGATTAGGTTTCAGCATAAGAATTTTGGGAGGACACAAACATTCAATCTGTAGCACCACAGGGAACTGTAAAAAAAAAAAATAAAACAAGTAGTGATAGTATAATATAAACAATATATCTTTAGGTTAAAAAGTAAGGTGCAGAAAGTATATATAGTGTGCTATTTTTTAATAGAAAGGGCAAATATACAGAAATAGATATATACCCATGGGACAGTAATGGAAGCAGAACTTTTCAGTGTACACCTTTTGATACTGTTTTGTTTTTTTCTTAAGCCATATAAGTTAAATGTATTACCTTTTATTAAAAATTATGCTCTCTCAGGCTTCCGTGGTGGTCCAGTGGGTAAATAAACCGCCTTGCAGTGCAAGGGGCGCCAGTTCGATCCCTGGCCTGGGAAGATCCCACGTGCCGCAGAGCGGCTGAACTGATGTGTCCAATGACTGAGCCAGAGCTCTGAAGCATATGTGCCCAGAGCCGGCGCTCTGCAACGACAGACGCCACCGCGATGGGAGGCCCATACAGGCCAAAGGGCAAAGATGGATGAAAATAAATAAATGAAAGACCAATAGAAATGTCCACCCCAAAAAAGAAAATTATGCTATCCCAACTATACATAAAAATTTTAAAACTAAGAGTTACGAAGGAGATTCCCCTGGTGGTCCAGTGGTTAAGAATCCATTGACCAGGGCTTCCCCTGGTGGTCCAGTGGGTAAGGACACCGCCTTGCAGTGCAAGGGGCGCCGGTTTGATCCCTGGCCTGGGAAGATCCCACGTGCCGTGGAGCGGCTGGACCCATGTGTCCAATCACTGAGCCGGAGCTTTCGCACGCGTGTGCCCAGAGCCGGTGCTCTGCCACAACAGAGGCCACCGCGATGGGAGGTCCACAGGAGCCAAAGAACAAAGACAGATGAAAATAGAGAAATGAAAGACCAGCAGAAGTGGCCTGCTCGCTCCCCTCCCTCCCCAACCCGACCCCCGCCCAAAGTAAATAAATAAATAAATCTTTAAAAAAAATGGAATCCAGTGATTAAAAAAAAAAAAAGAATCCATTGACCAATGCAGGGGATGCAGGCTCCATCCCTGACCAGAAAATAATGACTCCTGGTGCCACAGGGCAACAAAGCCTCTGCACCACAGCGACTGACTCTGCACTCTGGAGCCTACGCTCTGCAGCCAGAGAAGCCGCCACGATGAAAAGCTTGTGCAGCACAACTAGAGAGTAGCCCCTGCTCTCCGCAACTAGAGAGAGCTCACGAATAGCAACAAAGACCCAGCACAGCCCAAAACAAATAAATAAAATTAAAAATATACGTAAAATGCATTCTTTATAAAGAAACAATGACTATAGGACTTCCTTGGTGGTACAAATGATAGGGCTGGAGATGTGGGTTCAATCCCTCGATCGGGAAGATCCTCTGGAGAAGGGCACGGCAATCCATTCCAAGAGGCTTGCCTGGATAATTCCAAGGACAGAGGAGCCTGGCGGGCTACAGTCCATTGGGCTGCAAAGAGCTGAGCACGACTGAAGTGTCTTAGCACACACGCACATGCACAGAGGATAGGAATCCGCCTGCCAATGCGGGGGACCAGGTTCAATCCCTGGCTGAGGAACTAAGGTTACACATGCCACGGAGCAACTGAGCCTACTGAAGCCCATGTGCCTAGAGCCTGGGCTTCCCTGCGAGAGAAGCCACTGCAGCGAGAAGCCCTTGCACAGCAAGGGACAGCAGCCCCGGGGTGCCGCAACGAGAGGAAGTCCAGGTGCAGCAAAGGTGCCCCAGTGCAACCAAACACAAATAAATGTATTAATTTATAAAATAATTTTTAAAACTACCATGTACAAAATAGATGTGCAACAAGGATATATAGTATAGCATTATACAGGGAGTTATATTCAATACCTTGTAATAACTGTCAATGGAGTATAATCTGTAAAAACACTGAATCACTATCCTGATATGTTTGAAGCTAACGTAATACTGTAAATCAACTATACGTCAGCAGAAATGAAAGTGATTCAGACTGTGCTTCCAATGCCGTGGGCTGGATCCCCGGTCAGGGAGGTAAGATTTCACACGCCACATGGTGTAGCCAAGTTGAAAAAAATATTTTTTTTTAAAGACACATATTCTGTGATCTTTCTTACAGGTGAAGTCTTAACAAAAACTCGTAGATACAAAGAACAGATTTGTGGTTGTCAGAGGCAAGGGGTGAAGGGTGGGCAAATGGAAGGGAGTCAAACAAACTTCCAGTTATAACTAGGTAAGGGGGACCAAAGAACAAAGATGGATGAAAAATAGACAAATGAAAGACCAATAGAAATGGCCTGTCCGCCCCCCTCCCTCCCCACCCCCCCCAAAATAAATAAATAAATAAATAAATAAGGGGATGTAACGTACAGAATGGCAACTATAATTAATATTGTATGCATATTGAAATTTTTTAAGAGACTAAATCTTATCACAAATTCTTATCACAAGAAAAAATTAGGTATGGTGGTGGATGTTGCTAGGTTTATTTTAGTGATCATTTTGCAGTACATACAAGTATCAAATCATGTTGTCCACCTGAAACTAATATAATACTGTACATCCATTATACCACAATTTTAAAAAAAGATAAAATTTGGCAGGTTTATTTTTGTGCCTCAGTACAAAATTTGATAGAAAGCTTGAATCTTGGTCCTGGCAGGCCACGCGCCCTTAGATTCAAGGATTTGTCCAGTGGTTTGTCTGGAAACCTTCGGAGTGCATTGTATCATGAAGTGGGAAAGACTTTGTGCTTGAGAGCCCCGTATTTTGTTGCTGCTCAGTCCCTAGGTCGTATCGGACCCTCTGGGACCCCGTGGACTATAGCAGGTCAGGCTCCCCTGTCCCCTCTCTCTCCTGGGGTCTGCTGAAGCTCACGTCCTCTGAGTCGGTGGTGCGATCTAACCGTTAGTCCCACACCCTACCGGCCTTCAAACCTCAGTTCTGTCAACACCAGCTCCACGGTGTTGAACAGTAAAGCACTCTGAGGATTGTTCTCCTTATTTGTAACTTTAAGAAATAATAATGCTCATCTCATAATGTTAGGATGATTTAGAGATAAGACAGGTGTAAATCCCTAGCATAGAGTAACCCCAAACACATCCCTCCTCTTATCCACAAAGTGGTTTACAAATTATGGAAGAAACAAGTGAACAGCTTTCCCAAGCAGTAATGCTTGCCTTCTTTATAGAAACCTGTACTACCAGTTTCTGAAGACAGGGACAAACCAGGTCTCTTAGAAGTTTGCCTTGGCCTGTCTCTAGCATTTTGGTTTTGGAACATTGTGCTCCTGAGGTGTATCATAGGATGTCCTGACTTTAAAGGCTAGGTCTAGTTTGTCACTGATGCTTGGTCTGTAAGGGTCTCTCTTACGAGGCTCTGTGAGCCCCTCAGACATGGCAAAGCAGAGTCTGTGGCCCTTCAGTGAGAGCCATCTATCAGAGAATATAAGATATTTACACAATAACAATTCCACAAGGTAGAAAATAAGGACATTAAGAGATGTGCACAGGAAATACTATGGAGATTTAATAAGAAAAAATAACTTCCAGCTCTAGAAGATAACAAATGAATTCATTCAATCATTCATTAGATATTTATCATAGATACAACTCTGTGAGGCATTAGGCTAGACACAGGATGCAAGATTTAAATGATATTACAGTTGCTTTGGGGGAGCTAAGAACTTAGTAAGGGAGAAAAGTCACAGAAAAAGTAATTGCAGTCCTATATGGTAGGCACTGATTTATTAGTGGCATGTTTAAAGTCCTTTGGAAATAGAGATCAGGAGGATCAACCCAGGGTACTGAGGCTGAGGCAGAAGTGATATTTGAGCTGGTTCTTGAAAGATGAAGAGGAATTTAGCAAATAGAGAAGACTGGAAAGGATATTTATTAAGATGTTGTATTTTTATCTTGAAAAAATGTGAAGACTTTAAACATTCAAAAGTGGGATAAATTCAGTACTGATCAACAAAGATCAGAAAGCGAGAAATAGTATGAAGTGAAATAGTTCTGCCTGTGGTATGGGTGAGTAAAAACTAATGAATTTGATCCAGTTTGTGGTAGGATTAAAGACAACGAGGAAAAACTATTAAAGATCTTAAAACTGGGACAGGTAAGGTTATAACTTTGAATTCAGGAGAGTGTGAGTACAGTTGCCCAGGACAGGCTGCATAAGGGCACATGAGGAGCAAGGAGGGAGAGCAGGAGGCTATTAAACCAGTTAGGTAAGAAGTAATGACGTCAGGCTTCCTGGTGGCCCAGTGGTTAAGAATCCCCTGATTTAGCGATAAGACAGGTGTAAATCCCTAGCATAGAGTAACCCCAAACACATCCCTCCTCTTATCCACAAAGTGGTTTACAAATTATGGAAGAAACAAGTGAACAGCTTTCCCAAGCAGTAATGCTTGCCTTCTTTATAGAAACCTGTACTACCAGTTTCTGAAGACAGGGACAAACCAGGTCTCTTAGAAGTTTGCCTTGGCCTGTCTCTAGCATTTTGGTTTTGGAACATTGTGCTCCTGAGGTGTATCATAGGATGTCCTGACTTTAAAGGCTAGGTCTAGTTTGTCACTGATGCTTGGTCTGTAAGGGTCTCTCTTACGAGGCTCTGTGAGCCCCTCAGACATGGCAAAGCAGAGTCTGTGGCCCTTCAGTGAGAGCCATCTATCAGAGAATATAAGATATTTACACAATAACAATTCCACAAGGTAGAAAATAAGGACATTAAGAGATGTGCACAGGAAATACTATGGAGATTTAATAAGAAAAAATAACTTCCAGCTCTAGAAGATAACAAATGAATTCATTCAATCATTCATTAGATATTTATCATAGATACAACTCTGTGAGGCATTAGGCTAGACACAGGATGCAAGATTTAAATGATATTACAGTTGCTTTGGGGGAGCTAAGAACTTAGTAAGGGAGAAAAGTCACAGAAAAAGTAATTGCAGTCCTATATGGTAGGCACTGATTTATTAGTGGCATGTTTAAAGTCCTTTGGAAATAGAGATCAGGAGGATCAACCCAGGGTACTGAGGCTGAGGCAGAAGTGATATTTGAGCTGGTTCTTGAAAGATGAAGAGGAATTTAGCAAATAGAGAAGACTGGAAAGGATATTTATTAAGATGTTGTATTTTTATCTTGAAAAAATGTGAAGACTTTAAACATTCAAAAGTGGGATAAATTCAGTACTGATCAACAAAGATCAGAAAGCGAGAAATAGTATGAAGTGAAATAGTTCTGCCTGTGGTATGGGTGAGTAAAAACTAATGAATTTGATCCAGTTTGTGGTAGGATTAAAGACAACGAGGAAAAACTATTAAAGATCTTAAAACTGGGACAGGTAAGGTTATAACTTTGAATTCAGGAGAGTGTGAGTACAGTTTTGCCCAGGACAGGCTGCATAAGGGCACATGAGGAGCAAGGAGGGAGAGCAGGAGGCTATTAAACCAGTTAGGTAAGAAGTAATGACGTCAGGCTTCCCTGGTGGCCCAGTGGTTAAGAATCCCCCTGCCAACACCGGAGATGCGGGTTCAATCCCTGGTCCAGGAAGATTCCATATACCTCGGGACAACTAAGCCCATGCACCACAACTACTGAGCTCACATGCTGCAACTACTAAAGCCAGCACACGTAGACCCTGTACTCCACAAGAGAAGCCTCCGCAATGAGAACCCCCCACACCACTAACAGAGTAGCCCCCATTAGCCGCAACCAGAGAGAGCCCTAGTGCAACAAGAAAGACCCCACGCAGCCAAAACAGATACACAAACTATTAACAAGTAACAATATCATGTAGAAAGTTGCAGGAGGAACGCAAGGGAGAGGCCAAATGGTCAAAGTGTTGCAGATGTGGGGTGTGGTTATTGGCAAACGGAGTGCTTGAGAGAATGCTGGCGCATTATCAGAAATGAGACACATAAGAGATAAGGCTTAGGGGAAATCAAAAGTGGACATACTAATTTTGTGAATCTACAAAAGATCAGTTTCCATAGACCAGTAGAAACAGCAGGTAAGACAGGACACGTGGTTAAGCCGTAGCAGGCAGTGAGAAAGCAGAGGCAGCAAACGCGACTCCCCTTTGTGGACGTCGGCAGTGAAGGAAAAGAATGTACGAGGAAAGACCCTGAGGACTTTCACTGTACGATGAACTGGAGAGACTGAACTTACGTGTAGGTTGAAAATGAAAATGAAAAAACAGACCAAAACTTTAAGATAAAAGAGAAGAGGGTAATTGTCGCAGCTCGGAGCTCGTCAGCCAGGTGCACAGAGAATAGCGGGTGTGACGAGACTTCAAGAAACGTACACACACACCTACACAGACAGAGAGAAAGGATGGGAACGGGGGGCTCAAGACCTCTCGGGTCAAGGCCCCGAACAGGTTGCCCTGTCCGCTTCTCGTCAGCGCCGAGGCCTCCAGGTGTTGGCGGGCAAGGCTCTTAGCCCGGGCTGGTTGCAGTCCCAGCCCTGTTCCGTGATGCTTCTCGCGGCTCTGAGGACGGAAAGGGCGGGCTGCCGCTGGGGGCAGCCACACCGGCAGGGGTGAAGGCGGCTGCGCGGCCCGGCGCGCCCCAGGCCACAGCTGCTCCCCCACCTGCTGCTCATCAGTACCTCCCAGCTCGTGAGCCCACGCGAATCAAATCCCTTGTTTGTCTCAGACCTTTCTGGTGTATTTCTCATCCCCAATTTACTTTTCTCCTGGCTCCGCCAAAGCCACGAAAACCTCCACTGGTTTGTTTCCCCACAGTAAATGATAGAGCAAGGTCATGGTTTTGGAGGTATTAGCAGAGAAGGCATGAACTATTTCTGTGACGATACTTTCTAGGCATACGAGATAAAAAGAATTTAAGTTTCTACTTTCAATGATTTGCAGACTTTTTTTCCTATATGAAAAATCTCACTTTTTTTTTTTTTTTCTAGTCCCTTGGCAATTACATCAATTTCAGACTGGTTTGCAACATGGCCTACTTAGTAAGAGACACTTGGCTGAAGCAGGGTCGGCGCTGCCGCTGTTTTCCCTAGTTTTCCTGTTGAGAGAACTGCTGTTCAGCCACCTCACATTTGACCTCACAATACTCTCTATGACTGGATCTTCAAAAAAAGTTCTTCAATTTGGATAGATGTGGACGTTCACATCTTTCCCAACTCAGATATTTTAAAAGTCGAGAGTAAAAGAATAACCTTGTAGAAGAGAATTATCTTCATGACCTTAGAATAGGCAAAGACTCCTTAAATAGGACAAACCCTGCTAATCAAAAAAGAGGGAAGAATGTGATAAGCTGGAACTGAAACAACTGTAAAGTTTTATTTATCAAAAGACATCAATAAGACAATAAAAAGACCAGGACATGGAGTAAAAGATGTCCTCAATATGTAAATAAAATAGACATACTCAGAATACCTAAAGACTGTCTATAAATCAGTAAGAAAAAGTTCAATCATAAAATAGGCAAATAATTGAACAGGCATCTCAGAAAAGAGCTCATCCAAAAGACCAGTATTTTATTCAACTTCTCTAGTCATCAAAGAAATAAACATTAAAACCACAACAAGGGCTTCCCTGGTGGTCCAGTAGGTAGAGTCTGCCTTGTAATGCAAGGGACACTAGTTCCATCCCTGGCCTGAAGATCCCACGTGCTGCAGAGCGGCTGGACAGGTGTGTCCAACAACGAGCCAGTGCTCTGGAGTGCATGCGCCCAGAGCCGATGCTCTGCGGTGAGAGAGGCCGCTGCAATGGGAGGCCCACACAGGCCAAAGACCAAAGCTGGGTGAAAATAAATAAATTAAAAAACCAAAAAAAAAAAAAACCAATAAAATAGGCCAAAAAATAATAAAAAAAACACAAGATATTTTAGTCATCAGAGTGGCTAAAATGAAAACAAAATATTCAAGTACTGAACAAGGATTTGGAGCAACTGGAACACTCACACAGCTGACAAAGAGTGGAACTGGTACAACCACCATGGAAATCAGCTTGCCTGGATGTCATAAAGCCGAAAAAAAGCATACTCTACTTCAATGTTAAGTATACAGACAGTAGAAAAAAACTGGATTCTATGCGTATGTCCTACAGTAGAATGAATGCATAAATGTACGTTCATACAATGTGATACGACTCAACAAAGGTAATGAATGAACCGCAGCTCCACACAACAATACGGATGAATTGTGCTCCATCGTCAGTTTTCCTGTTGAGAGAACTGCTCGATAGCCAATTTGACTGGATCTTCAAAAAGTTCTTCAATTTGGATAGATGTGGACGTTCACATCTTTCCCAACTCAGATATTTTAAAAGTCGAGTAAAAGAATAACCTTGTAGAAGAGAATTATCTTCATGACCTTAGAATAGGCAAAGACTCCTTAAATAGGACAAACCCTGCTAATCAAAAAAGAGGGAAGAATGTGATAAGCTGGAACTGAAACAACTGTAAAGTTTTATTTATCAAAAGACATCAATAAGACAATAAAAAGACCAGGACATGGAGTAAAAGATGTCCTCAATATGTAAATAAAATAGACATACTCAGAATACCTAAAGACTGTCTATAAATCAGTAAGAAAAAGTTCAATCATAAAATAGGCAAATAATTGAACAGGCATCTCAGAAAAGAGCTCATCCAAAAGACCAGTATTTTATTCAACTTCTCTAGTCATCAAAGAAATAAACATTAAAACCACAACAAGGGCTTCCCTGGTGGTCCAGTAGGTAGAGTCTGCCTTGTAATGCAAGGGACACTAGTTCCATCCCTGGCCTGAAGATCCCACGTGCTGCAGAGCGGCTGGACAGGTGTGTCCAACAACGAGCCAGTGCTCGGGAGTGCATGCGCCCAGAGCCGATGCTCTGCGGTGAGAGAGGCCGCTGCAATGGGAGGCCCACACAGGCCAAAGACCAAAGCTGGGTGAAAATAAATAAATTAAAAAACCAAAAAAAAAAAAAACCAATAAAATAGGCCAAAAAATAATAAAAAAAACACAAGATATTTTAGTCATCAGAGTGGCTAAAATGAAAACAAAATATTCAAGTACTGAACAAGGATTTGGAGCAACTGGAACACTCACACAGCTGACAAAGAGTGGAACTGGTACAACCACCATGGAAATCAGCTTGCCTGGATGTCATAAAGCCGAAAAAAAGCATACTCTACTTCAATGTTAAGTATACAGACAGTAGAAAAAAACTGGATTCTATGCGTATGTCCTACAGTAGAATGAATGCATAAATGTACGTTCATACAATGTGATACGACTCAACAAAGGTAATGAATGAACCGCAGCTCCACACAACAATACGGATGAATTGTGCTCCATCGTCATGAGCAGGAGAAGTCAGAGACAAGAGTTCACACTGCATGATTTCATTTGAATAGAGTTCAGAAACAGGCACGGACACTCGATTCAGTCAGAAGAGGACCGTGGTTGTCCCTGGTGCGTGTGACAGGTGAGCAATGTAGCAACCGGAAGGGGGAGCAAGACAAAGTTCTGGATTGTTGGTAACATTATCTTTCTTGATCTGATGATAGTTTTACAAGTGCATTCAATTCATTGGGATGTACATTCATGATTCATGCCCTTTTCTGTGGTCATGCTATACTTCAGGATTTTTTTAAAGATAGAGTTCTCAAATTTGTCAACCTTGTCCTCATGATACACTTGAATCACAAGATCAAAATTATAATTGATCATTTTCTTTCCAAGTTAACCTATTTATCAAAATTAGTCATTTTTTTTATTAGTTTCTGCTTTCCAAATCTCTAACTGCCCAGTTCTCCACATCTTGAAACCCTTTAATGATTTCCACACAAGAGAATTTACACCAAGTTCTGTTTTTTGTGGTCTATCCTTTTCTGCTATAGAGAAGAGAGTATCTCCCTTAAAATTCACAACTCTAATGCAATTTCTCAAATAACCAAATGGATACTAACATTCACTCAGTTTGAAGTTCACACCATAAAGACTTTTCACACCATAAAGACTCCTACAGCTATGGAATCCTTGGTTTGGTCAATGCTATTGATGCCTTTGTTGCTACATTCGAGTCTTCTGGTCTCCTTGAGAACATTTTGGACGTTAACATCAAGATCAGAGAAAAATAATAATAGTGAAGAGGCATTAAAGCCTGGAGTTCCTTGTTTATTAGTTTTTACCATTCTGAAGTGGCAGCTACCTATGCAAGATTACTTTCAATGTGAACATATGGATACTACAGAAAAAAATGACACATGAACTACATTTTAAAGGAAAAAAATAATCTTAATATCATGGATTCCTGGGATTTAAAAAATAAAACTTACTGGTTCAGAGGGCATGCACATTTTGATTGATATTACATTTCACTGAAAATGTGATTTGGAAGAAATGACATTTTTTAATATTGTTCCACTTTCTAAGCCAGGAACATGATGTGTCTTTTCACTTATTTTCTTGTTCTTTTATGTAAAGTTTTAAAGATTTCTCATTTAGTCCCTGCCCATTTCTTAATGTGTTAATTAATTTCTAAGTAATCACGAGTGATGTCTTTGAAATTCTTGAGGACTCATTACTCCCAAGGGAGCCCAAATGGAAGGAAAGTGAATTTCGTTTTTCTCTTTAAATTGTATATCTGTTATTATAATTCAAGAAGGAAAGACTTGCTACTAATATTGCCTCAGATAAATCTTTTTATTTTGGTTGGGACAAATGAAAGAAGAGAAACACATAGTTGTGTTTTACCCTTTTGTTTTTTGGGGTGAAAATCTGAATCTGTTATCTCTAATTAGCTAATTTTCTAATTATTATTGCTCTTCGACAGTATTTCCAGTCAGCCCAGGAACAATACATTATTAAAGAACATGGAAGAGTCTCTGACCCCGAGGATGGGATGAAAGTGGTAACAATCACTCCTGTAACTAAATTCACTTGATTTTAAGGGAAATATTTCACATCCCTTGCTGTCTTTGAAATAAAAGGTAACTACGTTCAAATGCCACAAAGCAGAGATTGGACTTCTTAATTCAAGACCCCTTTACATTCTTAAAAATTCTCAAAAGCCCTAAAGAGCTTTCGTTTATGTGGATTATACCTACTGACATTCACCATAATCTAAATTAAAACTGAAAAATTAAATAATTTAGAAATAATAATAAACCCATTATGTATTAACAAAATTTTTTTTTAAAAAAAAAAAATACTTTTTCAATGTAATTCTCTTGAGAACATTTTGGATAAAGAAAAATAATAATAGTGAAGAGGCATTAAAGCCTGGAGTTCCTTGTTTATTAGTTTTTACCATTCTGAAGTGGCAGCTACCTATGCAAGATTACTTTCAATGTGAACATATGGATACTACAGAAAAAAATGACACATGAACTACATTTTAAAGGAAAAAAATAATCTTAATATCATGGATTCCTGGGATTTAAAAAATAAAACTTACTGGTTCAGAGGGCATGCACATTTTGATTGATATTACATTTCACTGAAAATGTGATTTGGAAGAAATGACATTTTTTAATATTGTTCCACTTTCTAAGCCAGGAACATGATGTGTCTTTTCACTTATTTTCTTGTTCTTTTATGTAAAGTTTTAAAGATTTCTCATTTAGTCCCTGCCCATTTCTTAATGTGTTAATTAATTTCTAAGTAATCACGAGTGATGTCTTTGAAATTCTTGAGGACTCATTACTCCCAAGGGAGCCCAAATGGAAGGAAAGTGAATTTCGTTTTTCTCTTTAAATTGTATATCTGTTATTATAATTCAAGAAGGAAAGACTTGCTACTAATATTGCCTCAGATAAATCTTTTTATTTTGGTTGGGACAAATGAAAGAAGAGAAACACATAGTTGTGTTTTACCCTTTTGTTTTTTGGGGTGAAAATCTGAATCTGTTATCTCTAATTAGCTAATTTTCTAATTATTATTGCTCTTCGACAGTATTTCCAGTCAGCCCAGGAACAATACATTATTAAAGAACATGGAAGAGTCTCTGACCCCGAGGATGGGATGAAAGTGGTAACAATCACTCCTGTAACTAAATTCACTTGATTTTAAGGGAAATATTTCACATCCCTTGCTGTCTTTGAAATAAAAGGTAACTACGTTCAAATGCCACAAAGCAGAGATTGGACTTCTTAATTCAAGACCCCTTTACATTCTTAAAAATTCTCAAAAGCCCTAAAGAGCTTTCGTTTATGTGGATTATACCTACTGACATTCACCATAATCTAAATTAAAACTGAAAAAATTAAATAATTTAGAAATAATAATAAACCCATTATGTATTAACAAAGATAACATATTTTTTGGAAAAATAATTATATTTTCCCAAACCAAATTAATTTCATGAGAAGAATGACATTGTTTTATGTTTCTGAAGATCTCTTCAATGTCTGGCTTAATAGGAGACAGATGGGTTCTCATCTGGTGCTGCACTCAACTGGTTAGAATATCACACATCACAGATCTTTAGAAAATTCCATTGTACATCTGTAAGGGAATAGAAGTGCGGATAACGTCTTGGCATTCTTAAGAAAATAGTTCTGACTTTGTGAGCCTCCCAATTGAAACTAGGAGCTTCCTAGGACCCCCAAATCAGTTTGAGAGCCACTGCCACATAGGGTTGGCCATTTCACATGGTTCAACCTGATGCAATCTTCTTCCCCAAAATATTCAGGACCAGTGAGTCAGATAAACACATCTCTTTAGACACGGTATGCATTGCTTTTTAACAACTTTTATACTTTTAATACCTTCAGTCATGTGTGGGTAGCATGACACATACATTCAACTTTTTCCCAAATAAATTTCTGAAATCAGACAATACAACTAGCAGAAAAGTACTAAAGGGTAAATGATTCATGTGAATACATGAATTTCCTGATAAATTCAGAAAAAAGAATGACTAGTACACATATAAAAACACTTTTTCACTTTACTGCTACTCAAAAAACAAAACAAAAACAAAACAAACCAGATAAAGCAACACGGGAAGCAGTAGTGTCAGTCGCTCATTTGAGTGCCACTCTTGGCCACTCCGGGGACTGTAGCCCTCCAGGCACCTCTGTCCATGGGATTCTCCAGGCAAGAATATTGGGAGTGGGTTGCCATGCCCTTCTCCAGGGGACCTCCCTGACCCGGGGACTCAATCTGGGTGTCCTGCATTGCCGGCAGATTCTTCACTGTCGGAGCTACCAGAGAAGCCACTGGGTACTATTTTTCAATAGGCAAACCGACAAACTCTTGGGTGGTTTTTTTTTTTTTTCTCTTTTCTTTTTATTTTTGGCCTCTTTTATTGTTTTATTTATTTATTTATTTATTTTCATCCAACATTATTCTTGGGCCTGTGTGGGCCTCCCAACGCAGGGGCCTCTCTCGCTGCAGAGCACTGGCTCTGGGCGCATTCGCACCAGAGCACGGGCTGGTAATAGGACTCACCGGTCCAACCGCTCCACGGCACGTGGGATCCTCCCGGGCCAGGGATCCAGCCTGTGCCCCTTGCACTGCAAGGCGGACTCTTTACCCACTAGATCGCCAGGGAAGCCCATTCTTGGGGTTTTTAATTGTAAAAATATGAATTCCTGTCTTTCCTCATCACACTGGATATTATCAAAATTTTGGGAAAATACTTAATAGAGTATGAGCTAATTCAACTTTACTAAAAAGGCACTTTGGTAACAGGTATTAAAAGCTTGAGGGCTTTCCTGGTGGCCCAGTGGGTAAGGACACCGCCTTGCAGTGCAAGGGGCGCCGGTTTGATCCCTGGCCTGGGAGGATCCCACGTGCCGCGGAGCAGCTGGACCGACGTGTCCACCTATGGAGCTCTGGAGCGCATGCGCCCAGAGCCGGTGCTCTGCCGTGACAGAGGCCACCGCGATGGGCCAGCTGCACCTCCTTCCTACCTCACAGCTCCACCTACGATGTTGCCTCTATCTAGAAAGCTCTTTCTCCCTGCCTTCCATAGCATTTCTGTTTAACGAGATGACTACGCAGTCGTCTGGAATGCGCAGCAAGGAACAGTGGCTAGGATTTGAGGGCAGCAGTTCTGAGTGCAGTGCTCCCTAGGTACTAGGCTGATCCCCACAGCCACCCGAGGAGGTGGGCTCTGGAGACGATGACTGAGGTGGCGGTGCCCAGGGGAAGGTGAACGTGTACCAGGTTAGTCGCTCAGGTGTGTCCGACTCTCCGCAACCCTACGGGCTGTAGCCCTCCAGGCCCCTCGGGCCATGAATTCTCCAGGCAAGAACACCAGAGGAGGTGCCCTCCCTTCTCCAGGGGATCTTCCTGACCCAGGGATCAAACCCGGGCCTCCGGCACTGCAGGCGACTTGTCTACCACCTGAGCCACTGGGAAGCCCTCTTACCAGGTGAGGTGATTGTAACTCAGCGACATAACTGAGGCTGCATGGTAAAGTAACGTGGCCAAAGTCACATGACTATCCATCAGCAGAGCCTGGATTCAAACCAGATATATCTCATCTGGGATCATGCATATCCAGAAACAACAAAACTCTGTAAAAGTAAAAAGTAAAATAAAAATTAAAACAAACAAACAAACAAAAAACAGATACCTGGTTCCAGAGCCTATCCCAACAGAGGGGCGTGTGCCTTGGGATGAGACACAGAGATTATTAACGGAAAAGTCTGTTTAAAGGCAATGTTTTTAAAGATTTTCAGAAGATCGTCTGTTATAGTTTTCAAAAACTGTCAGATCATCTGGCTGACAGATGGAGCTACTGAGACTCATTTTGATGGGAAGTGTGGATTTCCAAACGTCCAGGACGAGGAAAGGCCCTGGGGTAGAGCAGGAAGGTCGGCTGGGTCAGCTGGGAGGGACAGGGCGGCAGCCCGGAGGCAGGAAGTGCCTGGGCAGGAAGGAGCCCAGGACGGGAGGGGAGAGGCGAGGCTCCGCGGGCTGCAGCTGGCCGACCCAGGGGCGCACAGTCCCGCTGAGGAGGACAGGTGTGCGACGCTCAGGGGACGCAGAGCCAAAGGCAAAGGCAGGGCGTGAAACACGCTCAGAGGAGAAAGGAAACCTGAGGCGAGATGAGAAGGACAGTGAGGACTGCCGAACGTTTATCCGGGAAGGGAGACTATCCCAGGTGAGCTAAGGCACAGAAGTCCGCTCAAGGAAGCGACGCTGGCTGAGAGAGCTGCAGTGCGACCGCGCAGGCCCGATGAGAGGAGACGGCCAGGGGGCGCTCCCTGGCTCCTAGCTGTCAGGACTCTGGGCCTGCACTGCTCCGGCCTGGGTTCGTTCCCGCAGGGCACTGAGACCCTCCACGCCGCGGCGCCTAGGAGAAACCAACCCTGCACGCTGCACTTGAGGGGCTTTATCTTGAAAGTGATGGGTGGCCACTGAACATTTTAAGTGGAGAAGTTTCACTTACCAGTTAATCAAATATTTTTGATCACCAGTTGCCTACCATGTGCCAGATCTTACACTAGATGCTAGAAATTCCAACAAGCTTTTTTAAAGAAGGGAAAAAAGGATTTATAAGGCATAATTCTGTAAGCAACGTGACAGGTACTTCCAAGAAGGCTCATGTACCAGCTGCAAGGGGAACAAAGAAGCTGCCGGCTCTGCCTGCCGCCTTCGCTTTGCCCAGGTGAAGCCTGAGCTGCGTCCTGAAGGGTGAAGAGGTCCGCGGACGAACAGACGGAGACGAAGGACAGAGGCGTAAACGAGTGCGGCGAGCTCCGGGGGTGGCCAGCGTCCGCCTGAGAGGAGAAGCCGGACGCCCAGCAGCGGCAGGAGAGGCTGGAGGAGCGGGAGACGGCGACTTCGTGAGGCCCCCGGGGGCGAGCTGAGGGATTCAGACGCAGTGTGTAAACGTGGGGGCGTGAGGTCACTGCTCTCCAGAGAGACAGAAGGCACGGGAGGGAGGGCGGGAGGAAGGTGGACGGGAAGGAGGGAGGAGAGGAGAAGGAAGGATTTTAAGGGATGAGGTTACGCATCTGTGGAGGCTGGCCAGTCCAAGACAAGCTGGCAGGTTAGAGATTCAGGAGGGTTATAGAGCAGTATGGAGTCTGAAGACTGCAAACTGGGCAGAATCCTTTAATTTCTTTGTGAATCCTCCGTCTTTTGCATTTAAGGCCTTCAACTGATTGGGTTGGCCCCAAAGGAGTCCTGGGGCGAGATGAGAAGGACAGTGAGGACTGCCGAACGTTTATCCGGGAAGGGAGACTATCCCAGGTGAGCTAAGGCACAGAAGTCCGCTCAAGGAAGCGACGCTGGCTGAGAGAGCTGCAGTGCGACCGCGCAGGCCCGATGAGAGGAGACGGCCAGGGGGCGCTCCCTGGCTCCTAGCTGTCAGGACTCTGGGCCTGCCCTGCTCCGGCCTGGGTTCGTTCCCGCAGGGCACTGAGACCCTCCACGCCGCGGCGCCTAGGAGAAACCAACCCTGCACGCTGCACTTGAGGGGCTTTATCTTGAAAGTGATGGGTGGCCACTGAACATTTTAAGTGGAGAAGTTTCACTTACCAGTTAATCAAATATTTTTGATCACCAGTTGCCTACCATGTGCCAGATCTTACACTAGATGCTAGAAATTCCAACAAGCTTTTTTAAAGAAGGGAAAAAAGGATTTATAAGGCATAATTCTGTAAGCAACGTGACAGGTACTTCCAAGAAGGCTCATGTACCAGCTGCAAGGGGAACAAAGAAGCTGCCGGCTCTGCCTGCCGCCTTCGCTTTGCCCAGGTGAAGCCTGAGCTGCGTCCTGAAGGGTGAAGAGGTCCGCGGACGAACAGACGGAGACGAAGGACAGAGGCGTAAACGAGTGCGGCGAGCTCCGGGGATGGCCAGAGTCCGCCTGAGAGGAGAAGCCGGACGCCCAGCAGCGGCAGGAGAGGCTGGAGGAGCGGGAGACGGCGACTTCGTGAGGCCCCCGGGGGCGAGCTGAGGGATTCAGACGCAGTGTGTAAACGTGGGGGCGTGAGGTCACTGCTCTCCAGAGAGACAGAAGGCACGGGAGGGAGGGCGGGAGGAAGGTGGACGGGAAGGAGGGAGGAGAGGAGAAGGAAGGATTTTAAGGGATGAGGTTACGCATCTGTGGAGGCTGGCCAGTCCAAGACAAGCTGGCAGGTTAGAGATTCAGGAGGGTTATAGAGCAGTATGGAGTCTGAAGACTGCAAACTGGGCAGAATCCCTTTTAATTTCTTTGTGAATCCTCCGTCTTTTGCATTTAAGGCCTTCAACTGATTGGGTTGAGGCCCATCCCCATTATGGAGTGTAATCTGCTTTATTATTCTCTTCTTTTTAATTCAAAATATGCTTCTTTAGGAATTCTCTTATAGCTCAGCTGGTAAAGAATCTGCCTGTAATGTTGGAGACCCCGGTTCAATTCCTAGGTCGGGCAGTTCCCCTGGCGAAGGGATAGGCCACCCACTCCAGCATTCCTTCCTGGAGAACTCCAGGGCTGGCCCATGGGCGGCAAAGCGGCGAACACGGCTGAGCGCGCGACTTTCACTGGTATCTTTACCTTCAGTCAGGTGGTGCACAGAAGACTCCACTTATCTTCAGGACCACATTTTAAACATTTAGGCAGTAAGACTGACAACTTGCGCATTCCAGAAAGAACATCACTGCCTAATACAGATTCGTGACAAAAATAGGCTGTGCTTTATTTTACTATTTTCCTGATTCCCTACGAGAGAACCCACCACTGTTCATAAGCTCTGCTGACTCTTTGGTGTATTTAAAGATGCTAGTGAAGAGGTTCCTGGCTTCCCAGGTGGCCCCAGCAGTCAAGAAGCTGCCTGCCAATGCAGGCGACACAGCAGATGCTGGTTAGATCCCTGGGTCGGGTAGACGCCCTGGTGGAGGGCATGGCAACCCACTCCAGTGCTCCTGTCTGGAGAATTCCATGCACAGAGGAGCCTGGTGGGCTACAGTCCACAGCATCACAAAGAGTCGGACACGACGGAAGCAACTTAGCATGCACACAGGCAAAGAGGTTCTGCTCTTATACTAGGTATGATGATGTTTACCTTCTTATTATTGTTATGCATCATCTGTGAAAAATATTATTTTAATGAGAAATAACAACTCCTTTAAAACATTTTTATAGAATCATGGCTATGAACAAAATTTCTACTTTGCGAGAAAATTAAATCCCAGTAAAATGTCTTTAAGTCTGTCCCTGACACATAAATTCAGAAAATTTATAAATGGAACTCAAGGTGCCCTTTAAAATAAATGCATACTACTGTGTGTGCACCTTCTGCATCCTAACAGGCCTTTCTTGCCTTTGAAGCACTGTAGGTGGTGTGTCTCCCCTTCCAACTCAGCATTGTTTGTGGGGGTTCAAGCCTGAGCTAGACTCTGAGCTTCTCAGCCTATAGGCAAGGAGTTTCACCCAGCGGTCCACAGGCTGTCAGCTGTGGACTCTCACAGGTGTCTAATGATGCGTAAGCAACAATTTTATAGTCTCCAAGTGAGACTGCTTGATATCTGGCCCTCACAGACGATAGCTTTTTGGAGTTTGTCTTCTGTTTTTCACCATTTCCACTTCCCAAATCTGCCTTCTACATGATGCTCTGAATTAGGCATTCGTCCAGGACGGATGGCTCTTTTAACAGGGGAGAGCTAAGCAGAGACACGTTCTAGATGTCATAAATTTTTCTGCCCAAGGTGTTGCCTTGGAAATAGCTGTTGTCGCGTGAGAAAACGTCATTGCACATGTGAGACTCTGAGGGCAGACGGCTAGAGGATGGAGACAATGGCAGGAGGGAAAACGGGCAAGGAAGCGCTGAGGAGAAGCACAGAGGCTTCATCACCCTGTGGCCCGCACCACTGGGATACTTCACATTTCTTGCACCCATGCTATTACGGGACTTGAGCTGAGCACCCGAGGACAGGGGTTCCATTGCTTTAATGTCTGTTCCCCTGACACCAATGAAATGATGTAATCTGGAAGACGCGCCCTGCAGTATGCCTAGATGGGAGGAGAAAGCCGCTGTCGGTGTCTGGGCACAAGCCCCCACTTGGGTCAGGGTTTCCGGCCTGGTCTGGCACCTTGGACTTGGTGCACAGTGCCGTGTAACCCACTGGCTCCTGCATTTACCCAGGAAGACCTCACTTGTGACTGCATTTAGCTGTGAACCTGCTAAGTATGATAAACTGAATCAACTGCTTACAAGAGAAAAAATTAGGGAGGTTCAAGAGGGAGGGGACGTACATACACCTATGGCTAACTCATGTTGATGCAGGCAGAGACCAGAGCAATACTGTACAGCGATTATCCTTCAATTAAAAATGAATTTAAAAAGTCAAAGCGTTTTAGCACATGTGCCTTCCCCCATGCACCCATGTATTTTGTTAGGGAGGAGTTCCTATACTCCAGTCTCTCTGTGCTGCCTCTCAGCTGCCTAAAGCCCTCGATGGAACCTCGGTTCTCACAGGACTCCCACCTTCTTATCTTCACTTTCCAAAGCATACCGACATGTACCTGTCCTCTGTTTAATTCTCTCTCTTTAATAAGAGTGTGCTTGACTTGGGAAATGAGTTTAATGCTAAGAAAGGAAGGTTTTCTCAGAG
The DNA here is from genome assembly GCA_022376925.1 of Tragulus kanchil. Taxonomy (NCBI): domain Eukaryota; kingdom Metazoa; phylum Chordata; class Mammalia; order Artiodactyla; family Tragulidae; genus Tragulus; species Tragulus kanchil. The sequence continues at coordinate 167,061,935 of JAIOJX010000024.1, forward strand.
ATGATACATTTTCATACGAAGGAAAGAATATTGCTGACATTTCACCTGCCGTGATAAATCGGAGGAGGGATTATAAACGACCTGGCCTGGGGGACTCCTCTGGCGGCCCAGTGGGTGAGACTCTGCACTCCCTCGGCAGCCAGCAAGCACGAGTCTGATCCCCGGGGGAGCATCGTGGTCCCACAAGCCACCTGGCACAGCAAACAACAACAGGGGAAAAAGAAGGAGAACACGTCTACCTTGTCCATCTTATTATTTTAATTGTGAACAACAAATCCTGGGAAGAAAGCAACATTATTTCAAAGGCAACACCCGCAGGTGAGCCAGAGTACCATCAGCCGCTCCGCAGCCTGAACAGACCCACCGAGAGGAGGCGAACAGCTGTATGTGGGGCCGTGGGGGGCACTGGGCCTCAGTCTGGTCGGAAGAACAGGCCCGGAGTTTCATTTACACAGCACTTTGCCACCAAACTGATTAAAATGTTACCTGATCCAGGAACAGGGGGTGAGGCGTGGGTCCTGACGGAGCTTATGGAGAGTCTTAAACCACGTCTCCACTTTCCCTCCTAGGTGCGGGCCACTCCACAGGCAGGCAGCACGCGTGCCAGGCGTCAGTTTAACCCCTGTTGAACATAAACACGGACATTTTTCAAACATCCATATCCACCGTGTTTATCCATGTTTCAAATATCCAGATCCCTTCTGTTTATCCATATTGAAAGATAATTTGGAACAGCGAGAATCCTCTCTATAATCTGATAATGATATTTCACACATTTACAGGATAAAAATACAAGAGCTTTTCCATACAGCAGCAACCATGAAGCAGTGGGGGAGAATCTACTTGTGCATTTTCCCCTTATCCCCAATCATCACACTCCTGTACACAGATCTGTGCACAGAGCTGCTCCAGTCATCCCATTTTCACCTAAGAATAGACTATACAAAGCCCACACTCCCCATACCAGACAAAAACAGGCAGAGACACTCACTCACTCACTCACTCTATGTTGAAAAAATGCTCATCTCTCCATAGAGGCATTGCCTAATCCCTGAGCTATCTATGCAGTTCACAGCCCAGTCAGACCCCCTGAGAGGATGCAAGTTCTTATTTTTCACATGTCTATATATGCAGTATACTCTCACCTCTATTCTAAAACTCTAATGGAATAACTTACACGGAAGAAACATCAACCAGAATGGTATGCTGTTTTTACACTTCTCTGCCACAAATAGGACCACACAAATGGCCTGAGCATGGTACTTCTCTGCACTTGGCAGATTATAGAAGGACATACTGATGGATTTAGAATTCTAAAATGTTGCAGACAGAAGATTACAGACTCCCCAATAATGTATAAAGAATCTCATTCTCCAGTTAAAATTTCAAAAATCATCCGTAAGATTTCTCACAGATAGCTATTTCAAAAATAAATTCAGATTGAAGAGACGGTTTCCTCATTTCTTAATGTGGACTGTGATGCTGGGAAAGACTGAAGGCAAAAAAAGGGGGGCAGCAGAGGATGAGATACTTAGTCCATTGCACCAATGACTCAATGCACATGAATTTGAGCAAACTCTGGGAAGGACAGGGAAGCTTAGAGCGCTGTAGTCCACAGGTCACTAAGAGCTGGACACAGCTTAGTAACTGGAAAACAACAAACAGGGAGTTCATGACCACCGGCATAAACACGTATAGTTTTTAATTTTTTGGCTGACCCACGTGACATGAATCCCTTAGTTTCCTGACCAGGGACTGAACCCATGTCCTCTGCAGTGAAAGTGTCAAATCTTAACCAGTGGACTGCCAAGAACTCCCCACCATAGATATTTTAAAATGCAAATGTCTCCTTTTGTAATCTACTCAGTGTAAACTAGAGACTGGTTCTTATCCAATCCTTTGAGTAAAGATCCACGAGTCTCCTGCTGAGTAGCCTGGGTGCTCTTTCTCCCTTTCTGCAGCCTAGCAACATGCGAGCTCAGCAGGGTGGCTGGAAGGCTTCAGGTGAAAACTAGAATTGATAAGGAAAATTCCACAGGTGAACAGTTGCAAAAATCTTATTTTTTTAAGCCAAAAAACTGTAAGTGAAATAGAAAAACTCCGTTTTCCAAATTGGACGAGTGATCCCTGCTCCTTCCCCACTTCTCTCTAAGTATGCCAGGAGGCAGGGAGTAGGGATTCCTCCTTTGGAACCTCTTCCAGGCCGAGGTACAACCTTCCAAGGGTTAGCTAGCAGCTGGAGGACCCTGAGCATTTGGTGAATTTTGAGGCTATACATTTTTGCATTGGGTCTGCACTTTTTTCAAGTCACATAGGTTTAACCACATGCTAGCTGGTACTTCTCGGGCACTTTGGAAAAGGATGGTACTTCCCTGCACTTGGCAGATTATAGAAGGACATACTGATGGATTTAGAATTCTAAAATGTTGCAGACAGAAGATTACAGACTCCCCAATAATGTATAAAGAATCTCATTCTCCAGTTAAAATTTCAAAAATCATCCGTAAGATTTCTCACAGATAGCTATTTCAAAAATAAATTCAGATTGAAGAGACGGTTTCCTCATTTCTTAATGTGGACTGTGATGCTGGGAAAGACTGAAGGCAAAAAAAGGGGGGCAGCAGAGGATGAGATACTTAGTCCATTGCACCAATGACTCAATGCACATGAATTTGAGCAAACTCTGGGAAGGACAGGGAAGCTTAGAGCGCTGTAGTCCACAGGTCACTAAGAGCTGGACACAGCTTAGTAACTGGAAAACAACAAACAGGGAGTTCATGACCACCGGCATAAACACGTATAGTTTTTAATTTTTTGGCTGACCCACGTGACATGAATCCCTTAGTTTCCTGACCAGGGACTGAACCCATGTCCTCTGCAGTGAAAGTGTCAAATCTTAACCAGTGGACTGCCAAGAACTCCCCACCATAGATATTTTAAAATGCAAATGTCTCCTTTTGTAATCTACTCAGTGTAAACTAGAGACTGGTTCTTATCCAATCCTTTGAGTAAAGATCCACGAGTCTCCTGCTGAGTAGCCTGGGTGCTCTTTCTCCCTTTCTGCAGCCTAGCAACATGCGAGCTCAGCAGGGTGGCTGGAAGGCTTCAGGTGAAAACTAGAATTGATAAGGAAAATTCCACAGGTGAACAGTTGCAAAAATCTTATTTTTTTAAGCCAAAAAACTGTAAGTGAAATAGAAAAACTCCGTTTTCCAAATTGGACGAGTGATCCCTGCTCCTTCCCCACTTCTCTCTAAGTATGCCAGGAGGCAGGGAGTAGGGATTCCTCCTTTGGAACCTCTTCCAGGCCGAGGTACAACCTTCCAAGGGTTAGCTAGCAGCTGGAGGACCCTGAGCATTTGGTGAATTTTGAGGCTATACATTTTTGCATTGGGTCTGCACTGTTGATGTGTTTATTCAAGTCACATATTGCTTGATAATACTGAAGTTTGAGAACCCGTGGCCCCGTGCATGAAGGGATGTAGCCTGGCGGGCTACAGTCCATGGGGTCCCAAAGAGTATTTAATTATTTAATTACATTTACCTGTAATTTGTAAGAAGTAAATATCAAAAATCTCACCCTTACTCCCACAGACCACATTAAGTTATTTTCCCCCAAACTTTAAACATTGTATTCTGTACTGGCATAAAGCTGATTAACAATGTTGTGGTAGTTTTAGGTCTTCAGATAGTTGAGAGTTACATGCGTGCGTGCTAAACAGCTTCAGTTGTGCCTGACTCTCTGCGACCTCACGGACCGCAGCGCACCAGGCTCCTCTGTCCATGGGATTCTCCAGGCAAGAATGCTGGGTGGGCTGCCGTTTCCTCCTCCAGGGGATCTTCCTCACTCAGGCATTGATCCCAAGTCTCTTATGTCTCCTGCATTGGCAGGCAAGTTCTTTACCACTAACGCCGCCTGGGAAACCATTAAGAGTGGTATAAATGGGGATAAAAAGCAGAAAGACTTTTTGGAATTTTGGTTTAAAAAAGTATCTTCTTTAAATTAAGTGCTTCCTTAACATGTCATTATGGCAAAAGCTTAGTAAGTTTTCTTTGTGGTAAATATGTAGAAAAGGCTTAAGCATGTGCATTCATTCTATGATCTCAACTCAGTCCACTACAGCACAACAGTTTCTGTGATTATTGGATGGGATTCTCTTTCTTCCAGTTAGTGTTAGCAAGACGAAACAGCAGAGACAATTCTTCAGAAGTTTAATTCTTGGAGGACCTCAGTTGAGTAGGTGAAAATTCTGTAATAGGAACTGGACAAACTGGAAACACTATCTTGTTGGGATAAAACCATGTGCATCACCATTTGTAACATGGTATTCTGAGGATTACATCTGTGAGGAAAATCTAGTAGAAGATTCAGAAGACAATATTTCAATAAAGTATGCCAGGAGGCAGGGAGTAGGGATTCCTCCTTTGGAACCTCTTCCAGGCCGAGGTACAACCTTCCAAGGGTTAGCTAGCAGCTGGAGGACCCTGAGCATTTGGTGAATTTTGAGGCTATACATTTTTGCATTGGGTCTGCACTGTTGATGTGTTTATTCAAGTCACATATTGCTTGATAATACTGAAGTTTGAGAACCCGTGGCCCCGTGCATGAAGGGATGTAGCCTGGCGGGCTACAGTCCATGGGGTCCCAAAGAGTATTTAATTATTTAATTACATTTACCTGTAATTTGTAAGAAGTAAATATCAAAAATCTCACCCTTACTCCCACAGACCACATTAAGTTATTTTCCCCCAAACTTTAAACATTGTATTCTGTACTGGCATAAAGCTGATTAACAATGTTGTGGTAGTTTTAGGTCTTCAGATAGTTGAGAGTTACATGCGTGCGTGCTAAACAGCTTCAGTTGTGCCTGACTCTCTGCGACCTCACGGACCGCAGCGCACCAGGCTCCTCTGTCCATGGGATTCTCCAGGCAAGAATGCTGGGTGGGCTGCCGTTTCCTCCTCCAGGGGATCTTCCTCACTCAGGCATTGATCCCAAGTCTCTTATGTCTCCTGCATTGGCAGGCAAGTTCTTTACCACTAACGCCGCCTGGGAAACCATTAAGAGTGGTATAAATGGGGATAAAAAGCAGAAAGACTTTTTGGAATTTTGGTTTAAAAAAGTATCTTCTTTAAATTAAGTGCTTCCTTAACATGTCATTATGGCAAAAGCTTAGTAAGTTTTCTTTGTGGTAAATATGTAGAAAAGGCTTAAGCATGTGCATTCATTCTATGATCTCAACTCAGTCCACTACAGCACAACAGTTTCTGTGATTATTGGATGGGATTCTCTTTCTTCCAGTTAGTGTTAGCAAGACGAAACAGCAGAGACAATTCTTCAGAAGTTTAATTCTTGGAGGACCTCAGTTGAGTAGGTGAAAATTCTGTAATAGGAACTGGACAAACTGGAAACACTATCTTGTTGGGATAAAACCATGTGCATCACCATTTGTAACATGGTATTCTGAGGATTACATCTGTGAGGAAAATCTAGTAGAAGATTCAGAAGACAATATTTCAATAGAGAACCATTGAAGAACATAATAACCAGATTAAAACTTTTCTGTTTAGGTAGAAAAACAAAGGCAGAAAGGAAAGAAAGCTTAAGTCTATAAAATCGTGAAGGGGGCTTCCCTGGTGGTCCAGTGGGTCAAGAGCCCGCCTTGCAGTGCAAGGGGCACCAGTTCAATCCCTGGCCCAGGAAGATCCCGCGTACCGCGGAGCAGCTGGAACAGTGTGTCCAATTATGAGCCAGCGCTCTGGAGCACATGCGCCCAGAACTGGTGCTCTGCAAGGAGAGAGGCCACTGCGATGGGAGGCCCACACAGGTCAAAGAATAATAAAGATGGATGAAAAAAAAAATCGTGAAGGGGTAAAAAACAGTAAGTATAGTTGCTCATTAAATCGTGAAATCACAGAATGAAGATGTGTTTCTAAAACTTATACTAAGCTTAGGCCAATCAGGCCGAAGTGTAACTACATGTAAAAAAAATGGAATGTGAATCACAGTAAGTGGTGATATACTAAACTTTTTACAACTTAAGGTAAACCAATCTGGTAGAGTCTTAATGAAGTGCAAACAGTGGTGAATGAGTAACCTTTGAAGTTGACATCCAGGAGAATGGCCACCATTTTTCTGGTGATGCATCCCCTAGAGATAAAATGTTTGATGAGCCATGCAACTGGCCCAGTGGGATGATCATTCTGATTTTAGAAAATAAAAACTATGAATAGGAAAGACTGAGTGATTAATTAAAAAAAAAAAAAAACAGGACACTTATGCTTTGACTAAAGAACAGCTGGGATGAACATTTATGCATATGATTATACATTTTATCACACATATGAAAACTAAATTTTCTCAGAAAATACTAAGTTGTGGTTCACTTATGTTATTTTGGGATAAGCATGTTTTATCGACCTATAAGGCCCATATAAACTGTGCTCTCTCCCACCTCTCTGAGATTTCTCGCATCTTGACCCGTCATTCAGTCTACATCAGCCACACTGCCTTCTTGCCGTCCCTCCTGAACATGCGCCTTCTCCCACCTCCCTGCCTCCACTGGGGCTGCGCCCATCGCCTGCATGCTTTCCCCCTCAGCTCAGCTCAGCCGCTCGGTTGTGTCTGACTCTTTGTGACCCCCTGGACTGCAGCACGCCAGGCTTCCTCATCCTTCATCTCCTGGAGCCTGCTCAAATTCACGTCCACCCAGTGGGTGATGCCATCGACCATCTCGTCCTCTGTCGTCCCCTTCTCCTTCTGTCTTCTATTTTTCCCAACATCAGGGTCTTTTCCAGTGAGTCGGGTCTTCGCATCAAGTGGCCAGCATACTGGAGTTTCAGCTTCAGCATCAGTCCTTCTAAAGAATATTCAGGGTTGATTTCCTTTAGGATGGACTGGTTTGATCTCCTCAAAGTCCAAGGGATTCTCAGGAGTCTTGGTTACAGTTCTTCGGCACCCAGCCTTCATCACGGCCCAACTCTCACATCCATACATGACTACTGGGAAAACCGTAGTTTTGACTATGCGGATCTCTGTCCCTCCAAGTATATATGACATGCTCCCTTACTTAGCGCTATGGAAATGACATTTTGTCAAAAAGCCCTTCCCTAAATATCTCATCAAAAATACCACTGTCTTTGCTGGCCCTTTACTGGGTTTTATTTTCATTTTAGCAACACCTAAGATAGTATATATTTTACCTGTCAACAATATAGGGACCACGGGCACCAAGCCTCTGCAAAGATGAAGATCCAAGTGTAACTTCGAGTGGAGCATCTGAATTCCAGGTTCCTCTGGATCTAGTTCACTTCTACAACCGCAGATTTGACCAGCCTCAGATTGTGTACTACTGTAGTATTTATTATTAAAAAAAATTTCACACTTAAGTGGACCCGGGCAGTTCAGACTAAGTTTGCCCAAGGGTCAAACACATAGTTAAAAGACCAGTCTTTAAAAAAAAAAAAAACCGATAAAAATAACTAAGCAATAAAAAATTAAAAAACAGCGCGGCCCGACCTTGGTCGCGAAGTGACTTTGGGGGTGACTGAATCCGGTGGAGTTACAGGCCACGGTCCCCACGTTCACAGGGACAACCCACGTGTCTCGCGGACAGAAAAGCTGGAGGTGTGTTTAACGGTGTGCGGGCATGTATCGGGTTCTTTACAACTGTATCCATTCTTTCCTTACCAGCGGCGTGGCTTCGGAGAATACACCTTCCCGCTCAGACTCTGAGCTCTCCCCTCCCCTCGCTGGGCAGCCTCAACTCTCCCAGCTGAGGACGCCGCGCCAAGAGCCGCCCGGCTTCCCCGCTGCACCGCCCAGGCTGAGAGGAACACCCGGGCGGCAGCGCTCAGCCTGGGAGAGGCGGGCGCACGCAGCAGGCGGACACGCTCGCGGCGACGGACCGCGGCGCGGCCGCTGCCCAGACCGCCTATGGCAGCGCGCCCCGCCGCCCTCCTCCCTGCCCGCGCGGCCGGCGGCGCCGGGGAGGCGCCCGCAGCTCGGGCGCGCGCGCGCGCGTGACGTCACAGGCGCGACGCCTCGCCGCGCAGTGCGAGCTGGGAGTCGGGGACGCGCTGGGCGGCCTTCCGTGCGGGCAGCGAGTCCTGCTCGAGGTGGTGGGAGATGGGCCGTTGGGCCGGGCGGGGCCGGCGGCTATTTTGCTAGACCCCCAAGTATATATGCTCCCTTACTTAGCGCTATGGAAATGACATTTTGTCAAAAAGCCCTTCCCTAAATATCTCATCAAAAATACCACTGTCTTTGCTGGCCCTTTACTGGGTTTTATTTTCATTTTAGCAACACCTAAGATAGTATATATTTTACCTGTCAACAATATAGGGACCACGGGCACCAAGCCTCTGCAAAGATGAAGATCCAAGTGTAACTTCGAGTGGAGCATCTGAATTCCAGGTTCCTCTGGATCTAGTTCACTTCTACAACCGCAGATTTGACCAGCCTCAGATTGTGTACTACTGTAGTATTTATTATTAAAAAAAATTTCACACTTAAGTGGACCCGGGCAGTTCAGACTAAGTTTGCCCAAGGGTCAAACACATAGTTAAAAGACCAGTCTTTAAAAAAAAAAAAAACCGATAAAAATAACTAAGCAATAAAAAATTAAAAAACAGCGCGGCCCGACCTTGGTCGCGAAGTGACTTTGGGGGTGACTGAATCCGGTGGAGTTACAGGCCACGGTCCCCACGTTCACAGGGACAACCCACGTGTCTCGCGGACAGAAAAGCTGGAGGTGTGTTTAACGGTGTGCGGGCATGTATCGGGTTCTTTACAACTGTATCCATTCTTTCCTTACCAGCGGCGTGGCTTCGGAGAATTCAACTTCCCCGCTCAGAATCTGAGCTCTCCCCTCCCCTCGCTGGGCAGCCTCAACTCTCCCAGCTGAGGACGCCGCGCCAAGAGCCGCCCGGCTTCCCCGCTGCACCGCCCAGGCTGAGAGGAACACCCGGGCGGCAGCGCTCAGCCTGGGAGAGGCGGGCGCACGCAGCAGGCGGACACGCTCGCGGCGACGGACCGCGGCGCGGCCGCTGCCCAGACCGCCTATGGCAGCGCGCCCCGCCGCCCTCCTCCCTGCCCGCGCGGCCGGCGGCGCCGGGGAGGCGCCCGCAGCTCGGGGCGCGCGCGCGCGGCGTGACGTCACAGGCGCGACGCCTCGCCGCGCAGTGCGAGCTGGGAGTCGGGGACGCGCTGGGCGGCCTTCCGTGCGGGCAGCGAGTCCTGCTCGAGGTGGTGGGAGATGGGCCGTTGGCGAGGAGGCCGGCGGCAGTGACGCGCGCCGGGCGCCGCGGTGAGTGCGGGGCTGGCTCCCGGCCTTTGACGCTCGGGACTCGGGTGCAGCGCAGCCCCTTCCCCGGCCGCCCGCTGCGGACCGCCCGGGGGCGCGGCGCTGTCCTCGGAGGGGGGCGGGACGACCCCGAGCGCAGCCTCGGCTCCCGGGGGAAGGGCCGCGTCGCGAGTCCCGCCCGGCGCCCTCCGCCAGGGCGCGGGCCGTGCGCCCGCAGGCGGCGGCCTCGGCCGCTCTTCCGTCTTCCCGGACGCCCGGGCCGGCTGTGACCTCCTTCCTGCGGCCCCTGGTTCAGACTCCGCCCGCGAGCTGCATCCCCGCCCGAGGGCAGGCTCTCGGAGGGCGTCCAGCCCGCCTCTGGCCCGTTCACACTTGCTTCTAGTGAACTTCAGATGACGCGTTTGGAGCAGCTGTGAGCACACCGTGACTTCCCCAAAGAAAAAGCTTCTCTTTCCCCAACGACGCCCTCTCTGTTAGGAAAGAAAAGAATTGGAAAAAAGAATAGGAAAGAAAAAATGTTAGCATTGTCGGACGGGTTAATTTCACCTCCACTCCACCTTGGCAATGATCAGAACCCTACATGTATACGTAAAGCGGCAGGCCACACCTCTCGGTTTATTTCCTGCCTCCAGTTAATTTTGTGACCTTGAAGCAAGACCCGTCATTACTAACAAAATGTTTACCTGAAGACAAAAGTGTTGCGGAATCTAAAGAATTTAATATTTGTTAAGAGCGCTGAGGATTTCAGCTGTCGGACTTGCCAAACTAAGATTCTACTCTCCCTAAATCTGCAGACATCCTAATTTTCGTATATTTTTTACTGCAGCCACGAAAAATGTCCAGTGATCTTTGTTAGGGAAGTGTTCCTCTCGTAGGCTTGGTCTGCGGCTTTGCTGTGTAAGCAGATTTTGCATTTCACCAGATTCTGTTTAAGATTCATTATTGTACATCTTTCATGATGGACTTAGATTGTTTCTCGTAATTACAGAGTACTGGACAGTCTGACTGTAGGTTGTTGTTATGTTTTCAACGTGTTGAAATGTGTATTCCATTTCTTGTGGCAAATTAGGTGTATCTTTTAAATTAGATAGCAAGGACACAACAACTTGTCATTAAGGACGTAAATATGTATTATAACACATAGATACTGTGGTTTTTGAGAAGACAGTGCGTCAGACAAAAATATTTTAAACATGTCTTTCTAGAATTTAATATTTTAATATATTTACTTGAGCTTTGTCAGTTGTTATGGTCGTTTGTTAGTGTGAACATAATAGGAAATAACTTACTGGTTCAGGGTGGCTTTTGAAAAGCAGGAGAGTCAGTACATCACATTTTTTCTATATAATGTCCAGCATTATATTATGAACTCTTCTACATGAAAAATACTTATTTTTGTAGAGATGAAAAGGAAAAGGAAAAAAGTGTCTATTTAATATGAGGTGCTAATAAGTTGGGAACTAATGAGTCTTTTTCATTTTAATCTTGGTTATTGTCCCAGTTGCCTATTGCTATATAACAGTTCACTCTAAAAGAAAGTAGCTTAAAACTACAATTTAGTACCGCATTTTCCTTCGGGCTGACTTGATTCAGCTCATTGGTTCTGGATGAAGGTTTCTTGTATTTGTAGTCACATACTCAGCTAGGATTGGCGTCGTCTGAACGCTCAACTGGGCAGAGCGTCCAGGATGGCTCATGGCCGCGGGTGGCAGTTGATGTCCATGGGGCTCCGGCTGGAGACAGCGGCCGAGTGCCTGCAGCATGGCCTCTTCCTGAGTCCCGGGCATAGCGCAGCATGGAGGCCGGGTTTAAGAGCAGGTGTTTGAAGGGTCAGGAAGTGGAGGCTTTCTCTTCACGTCTTTTAAAGCCTGGACCCAGAAATTGGCACAGCGTTACTTCCAGCATCTTCTGTTTGTCAGAGTGGTCGGAGTCTCTCCTCCATCAGATGACAGACCTTTTGAAGGAGCCATTGCTGAAAAACTCGTGACCGTTTTTAACCTACCATAATTTTGTTGACGACGTTGTGGTTAGACTAATATTTGGATAGAATAGTAGATGCACAGTAAGTTACACTTCAGTTTCTTTAGCCATCTCATGGGACATTATAATTTCGGAGCACTTTTTGTAAAAATGTTTTCCATTTGATACCTTTGAAAACTCTATAGAAACTGATGGATTATTTCCATTTTGAAGATGAAAATGAACTGGTGGCATTGGAATATTTAAGGAATTTGCCCAGAGTCATATGAGAGTAAGTGGAAAATGAGACTAAGACTTGTAATACTTTCATAATATAGAATTTATTAATGTAGTAAATGATGAAATGTTATATTAAATTATTTTGGAATTACACATTTATAACCATGCTAATTCAAGTAACACAGTACTCATGTGTAGTGAATAAGATTAGTATTGAGAGAGCTAAACTTTGTTTCTTCTAACACATTACAGTTTAGTCTTTTATATTCTCTGAAATGTACTGATAGTGATGTGAACCTGCATGTCTTTCCTTCTTTTTTATTTTTTAAAAATATTTGTGTATTTCTTTCTTTCTTTCTTTTTTAAAGATTTATTTATTTATTTATTTTGGGCGGGGGTCTGGTTGGGGAGGGAGAGGAACGGGGTGGGCCACTTCCATTGGTCTTTCATTTCTCCGTTTTCATCCATCTTTTGTTCCTTGGCTCCTGCGGGCCTCCCATTGCGGTAGCATCTGTTGTCACAGAGTGCCGGCTCTGGGCGCATGCGCTCCAGAGCTGTGGATCGGTAATTGGACACATCGGTCCAGCCGCTCCGTGGCATGTGGGATCCTCCCAGGCCAGGGATCGAACCGGCGCCCCTTGCACTGCAAGGCGGTGTCCTTATCCACTGGACCACCAGGGGAAGCCCTTGTGTATTTATTTATTTATTTTTGGCTATTCTGGGTTTTCACTGCTGCCACAGGCTCTTCTCTAGTTGCAGGGAGTGGAGGCTACTCACTAGGTGAGCAGGCTTCATGTTGCGGTGACTTCTCTTGCTGTGGAACTCGGGCTCTAGGGCACACGGGCTTCAGTAGTTGCAGCACATGGGCTCTGTAGTTGTGGCTCCGAGGCTCTAGAGCACAGGCTCCGTAGTTGTGGTTCATGGGCTTCGTTGCTCCACAGCATGTGGGATCTTCCTGGATCAGGGATCGATCTCGTGTCTCGATTGACAGGCGAACTCTTTACCACTGAGCTACCAGGGAAGCCTCTTTGTTTTTTTCCTAAATTCAAGTATAGTTGATTTATAATGTTTCAGATGTACGGTGAAGTCAGTCATATAGATTTATATAATTTTTCAGATTTTTTGGCATTATAGGATATTATAAGGTATAGAATATAGTTCCCTGTACTATACACTAGGTCCTCATTCTTTATCTATTTTACATATAGTAGTGTGTGTGTTTGTTAGTTCCAAATTTATCCTTCCATGCCCCCTTTCCCCTCTGGTGACCGTAAGCTTGTTTTCTATGGCTATGAATCTATTTCTGTTTTGTCAATAAGTTCATTATTTTAGTTTCATTATTTTAGAGTCCACATGTAAGTGATCTTTGTCCTAATGTCTTTCTAATGAAGTGAAATTATTGTACATTATAATATCAGTTTTGAAACAGATGAAAACACTGCGGGTATTAGCAATCATTAGGATTTTATTTTCTTAATTATAAAATAATAAAGATGAAAAGTAGTCCTCATAGTACTTCGTAATTTTGGGGAATTATATAACTTAAGATGTTGATTTCAGCTGAAAACTAGTTGTCATCTTTGAATTGTTCTGTTGCTTCTACTGACATGCTTATACCCATTCTTTATGCCCATGGTTCTCTGTCTTGATTGTATGTTAGAATGAGCCTGAGGAGTGTTATAAAAACATATATGTTCAGATCTCACATGCAGATTCTAATTGAACTATTTAGGAATGAATTCTATGCATCAGAATTTTTTCTAAAGTTCTAGTATACAGCCAGGGTTGCAAGACATGGCCCTTTTTTTGGTACGTACTAAGTACAGCTGGGTTCCCAGTTCATCCAGTTAGCATCTGCTTAAAAATAAATAAATAAAAGATAAAGAAGGAGAAGAGATAAGAAATGGAGCAAGGTTATATATGTAGATAGACACCTATTTGTAGAACAGTTACCCTTGTCTTTTTTCTAGGAATGATCCTTCTTAATAAAACCAAAACATTTTGGCACAGCCTGTGAGTGCTTATAGTAGGCTGCTTTACCATCGAGCACTCGCCTTTCGCATGAAGAGGTGGAAGCTGCATCAGGAGGTGCGTTCTTCGTGTTCGCTCGAGCCCCCAGCACTGCGCTTTGAGTCCTAGATGTTCACTAGACTGAAGCTAGGTTTTCTTCACGCTTCAGCACTAGCCTCATTAATTCACTCTGTTTAGCAGTGTAAGAACTTTGTAACTTTAGAATTCTCCAAATTCTGACCCTTCAGATATCGCCAGCTGTAGAGAAAAAAGGCCTCGTTGTCTTAGTGATTCATTCTCCTGATTGCAGTTACTAGTGTAAATGATGTTTATGTTTTTTGAAACTATTTTAGAAGTTTTAAAAATATACATAAAAGTGAAGAGAAAAGAATTGTTTAAACCGTCTATCCTAGATAACTTACTATTTCAATGTCAGTGCTTTGTTTTCTCCCCAAACGATAGGGATTATAAAAGTTAACATGAATGCCTTACTGGTTGATTGAGCACGTTTGGTCTTTCTGTGAACCTCGTGTCTAATTACGTGTTTACACCTCGATCAAGACCTCTTTCTTTAGGTGTCACTTCTTTTTCGTACGCTTAACAAGTTCAGATTGGTTTGTGAGCCGTGGTTCTTCTGTGGCTCCATGTTGCAGCCAGGCTGTCTGGCAGTCAGGGGCCACTTTCAGTTGCCACAGCTGGAGAACTGTGGCCAGGCTCAGGTCTGGACACTGAGGAGTGTTATAAAACATATATGTTCAGATCTCACATGCAGATTCTAATTGAACTATTTAGGAATGAATTCTATGCATCAGAATTTTTTCTAAAGTTCTAGTATACAGCCAGGGTTGCAAGACATGGCCCTTTTTTTGGTACGTACTAAGTACAGCTGGGTTCCCAGTTCATCCAGTTAGCATCTGCTTAAAAATAAATAAATAAAAGATAAAGAAGGAGAAGAGATAAGAAATGGAGCAAGGTTATATATGTAGATAGACACCTATTTGTAGAACAGTTACCCTTGTCTTTTTTCTAGGAATGATCCTTCTTAATAAAACCAAAACATTTTGGCACAGCCTGTGAGTGCTTATAGTAGGCTGCTTTACCATCGAGCACTCGCCTTTCGCATGAAGAGGTGGAAGCTGCATCAGGAGGTGCGTTCTTCGTGTTCGCTCGAGCCCCCAGCACTGCGCTTTGAGTCCTAGATGTTCACTAGACTGAAGCTAGGTTTTCTTCACGCTTCAGCACTAGCCTCATTAATTCACTCTGTTTAGCAGTGTAAGAACTTTGTAACTTTAGAATTCTCCAAATTCTGACCCTTCAGATATCGCCAGCTGTAGAGAAAAAAGGCCTCGTTGTCTTAGTGATTCATTCTCCTGATTGCAGTTACTAGTGTAAATGATGTTTATGTTTTTTGAAACTATTTTAGAAGTTTTAAAAATATACATAAAAGTGAAGAGAAAAGAATTGTTTAAACCGTCTATCCTAGATAACTTACTATTTCAATGTCAGTGCTTTGTTTTCTCCCCAAACGATAGGGATTATAAAAGTTAACATGAATGCCTTACTGGTTGATTGAGCACGTTTGGTCTTTCTGTGAACCTCGTGTCTAATTACGTGTTTACACCTCGATCAAGACCTCTTTCTTTAGGTGTCACTTCTTTTTCGTACGCTTAACAAGTTCAGATTGGTTTGTGAGCCGTGGTTCTTCTGTGGCTCCATGTTGCAGCCAGGCTGTCTGGCAGTCAGGGGCCACTTTCAGTTGCCACAGCTGGAGAACTGTGGCCACTGCTGCTGTCTCGCGGGTCGGGGCCAGGGATGCTGCTGACCATCCTGAGGTGCACAGGGCCGCCCCACAGCAAAGCATTTCTCAGCCCAACGTGTGAGTAGTGTCCAAGCTGAGAAATACTGCTGTAAACTAGTCAGTTTTTTAAAGTACAGTATTCTTCTTCTTTTGTGTGTGTGTGAATAGCACTGTCATTGTTCACATGGCTCAGAGTTGAAAGTGTGTGAGTGAAGAGAGAAGATCCTGTGTCAGTCAGAGTATGTGTCTGCCTTTGCATGTTCTTTTCTTCCATGGCATGGTAGTCACTCTTTTCTGAAGTATCATTCCTTTGCTTCTGTTTCCTTCAAAACGGTCTGACATATCCCCACTTTGACCTGCCCAGAGGTACCCTTTTTCCCTTTAAATTCTGGCTTGTTATTGCCTGCTGAATTAAATATAAACAATTTGGGGTAGCTTCACAAAACTCCATATCCTTACCTAATGTAATTTATTATCGCTAGTCAGGGTTGACGATAAGGACTACTGAGATAGATGTTAGAGCTCTAGCATGTTAAGAGTCATGACTTGTAAAGATGAGTTACTCTAATCCCTTGGTCTAATTATTTCCTAATAATCCTTATCATGTGCTCTGTGTCTATTATTACCTTCCCATACCGATTCTTTGTGTGTGTGTCTTTGTTCATGTTGATGCCCGCCTCCCTGACTGTATTCCTAGCTAGCTCCCTCCTTAGGGCAGGGGCCTGTCTCTCTCACAGCATCCTGAGGCTGCATGCTGATGAGGTGTGAGTAACTTAAAGCCTCCTCGTTCTTGTCATTTGGTCCAAATTCTGTACTGAAGGAGTGATATAGATAGGAAATAGTGTAGGATTTACACCAAGAAATGGGTTTCTCTGGCGGCTCAGATGGGAAAGAATCTGCTTGCAGTGCAGGAGACCCAGGTTTGCTCGCTGGGTTAGGAAGACCCTCTGGAGAAAGGAATGGCCACCCACTTCAGAATTCTTGCCTAGAGAATTCCATTCACAGAGGAGCCTGGCAGGCTACAGTCTGTGGGGTTGCAGAGAGTCAGGCACGACTGAGCGATTGACAGCAGATCAAGAAATGAACTCCAGGGTCTGGAACCATCAAGGATGGAAGAGGTGGGACTTAAGCTGTTGTCCTCATTGTTTTGGCTACAGCTAGTTGCCTACCCACGGGTTGAACTTGTGCTCCCTAAAGCGAAAGTGCAGAATCTTAACCTCTGCACCTCCAGGGACTTCCCTTAAGCTGTTTTTTTGTTTTTTTTTTTTTTAAAATTTTGGCCTCTTTTATTGGTTATTTATTTATTTTCATCCACCTTTATTCTTTGGCCTGTGCGGGCCTCTCGTTGCAGAGCACTAGCTCTAGGTGTATGTGCTCCAGAGGGCTGACTCCTAATTGGACACAGCGGCCCGCTCCACTGCTTGTGGGATCTTCCCAGGCCAGGGATCAGACCGGTGCCTCTTGCACTGCAAGGTGGATTCTTTACCCAGTGGGCCACCAGGGAAGCCCCTTAAGTTGGTTTTTGAAGGATGAGAGATCAGCACAAAAGATAAAGTCTGGGCTGGAAGAAGCTGCCCTCTTCAGGTTTTTTGTTGGTTTTTGTTTCTTTCAGTGATGATTGTGGCTTTTTAAGTGGATTTTTAAAAAACCTGCTCTTGTCACTAGACACTAGTAGATACTCAGAAAATACTAGATTTGTTTTGTTTTTTAGCAGTGATTAATTCTTTAAAGAGTTGAGCCCTCAAGGGGTGCTTTTTTTGTTTTGTTTTTTTAATTTTTATTTTACTTTTTCTGCCCCATTGCAACCCTCCAGGCCGTCTCATAGCGCCCCTGTCAAGGGGTGCTTTAAACCAGATTATTTCGTCTGTTGTCTGGGCATTTTAACTGGAATGGATGTGGAGTGGATTGTATGAGATTTAAGACAGTCAGCTGATGTAGCGAGGATCATTGCTGTCTGAAGGCCAGAGCCGGGGTGAGATGAGACAAGGGATGTCCAGACTTTGGACAAACTCTCTTACTCTGTGATTCAGGTCACCTGCTCTCTGCTTCTCTTTGGAAGAGTCAGAAAGATGTCAAAAAGAAAGAGGGAGGTGTGTAGGCTTTCTATTTTCTGTTATCAACTAATTTTCAATACTGCCCGGATTTCATTTTTGGAGCATTGCTGTTTGATTAAGCTGGAGTCCTTATCTTCATCAGGTTTACCCATCTTAAGAAGTAATTTTTGTTTGTTTTATTTGAGTTCCATAGTTATTGAACATACCTGTGTATCAGTGGGCTTGTTTTTATTGTGCAGCAAAATAAGGAGATTGTAAATCCATTCAGTTATTCCGCCCTTAAGTTATTTTATGCCTGTCTCTTTTGAAATTTCTTAATGGCAAATGCAGCAGAATGACTTATCAAACATTTAATTCATTAAGGTTTACATGCATTTCAGCTGGATCTGTTTTCTTTCTCATTCGATTAGAGCAAAATACTCTTTACCTTGTGCTTTGACTTCTGCAGAAATGTTTGGGATCATGGAGGGGGAAACAGCAGTTCAGGCAGTGCTGAAAGTGGTTTCAACGCTAGCCATCTGTTTGACAGTGTAGCTTATAACTTAGTGAGTGAAAATGGAAACAACTGTGAGACTTTTATGATGTTTTCAGAGAAAGTTGTTCTTTATTTCAGCTGTTCTCAAAAATCAAATAAGCACAGAAAAGATAACTTTGAAAAAGCACAGAAACCCTGATTAAAAACCTTGGTATCATCATCATCTTAGCCTTGTCCTTGCCCTCTGTGTGTCTGACTCGTTGCCACATTCTGTTATTC
This sequence comes from Tragulus kanchil, assembly GCA_022376925.1. NCBI lineage: Eukaryota > Metazoa > Chordata > Mammalia > Artiodactyla > Tragulidae > Tragulus > Tragulus kanchil. The sequence continues at coordinate 167,080,055 of JAIOJX010000024.1, forward strand.
TACCTTTGTGGTGTCTCTCCTGTTTTCCTGCCTCTTCATTCCATCTCCCTGCTGCCCTGTTTCTGACCATCATCCTGCCTTAGGATCATTGTAATGGGTAACTAATGTCTTCCTTATCTCTAGCCTTTTAAATTATTTCGTCTGTTGTCTGGGCATTTTAACTGGAATGGATGTGGAGTGGATTGTATGAGATTTAAGACAGTCAGCTGATGTAGCGAGGATCATTGCTGTCTGAAGGCCAGAGCCGGGGTGAGATGAGACAAGGGATGTCCAGACTTTGGACAAACTCTCTTACTCTGTGATTCAGGTCACCTGCTCTCTGCTTCTCTTTGGAAGAGTCAGAAAGATGTCAAAAAGAAAGAGGGAGGTGTGTAGGCTTTCTATTTTCTGTTATCAACTAATTTTCAATACTGCCCGGATTTCATTTTTGGAGCATTGCTGTTTGATTAAGCTGGAGTCCTTATCTTCATCAGGTTTACCCATCTTAAGAAGTAATTTTTGTTTGTTTTATTTGAGTTCCATAGTTATTGAACATACCTGTGTATCAGTGGGCTTGTTTTTATTGTGCAGCAAAATAAGGAGATTGTAAATCCATTCAGTTATTCCGCCCTTAAGTTATTTTATGCCTGTCTCTTTTGAAATTTCTTAATGGCAAATGCAGCAGAATGACTTATCAAACATTTAATTCATTAAGGTTTACATGCATTTCAGCTGGATCTGTTTTCTTTCTCATTCGATTAGAGCAAAATACTCTTTACCTTGTGCTTTGACTTCTGCAGAAATGTTTGGGATCATGGAGGAAACAGCAGTTCAGGCAGTGCTGAAAGTGGTTTCAACGCTAGCCATCTGTTTGACAGTGTAGCTTATAACTTAGTGAGTGAAAATGGAAACAACTGTGAGACTTTTATGATGTTTTCAGAGAAAGTTGTTCTTTATTTCAGCTGTTCTCAAAAATCAAATAAGCACAGAAAAGATAACTTTGAAAAAGCACAGAAACCCTGATTAAAAACCTTGGTATCATCATCATCTTAGCCTTGTCCTTGCCCTCTGTGTGTCTGACTCGTTGCCACATTCTGTTATTCTACCTTTGTGGTGTCTCTCCTGTTTTCCTGCCTCTTCATTCCATCTCCCTGCTGCCCTGTTTCTGACCATCATCCTGCCTTAGGATCATTGTAATGGGTAACTAATGTCTTCCTTATCTCTAGCCTTTTAAATCCTTACCTTGTACTGTTAGTTTGGATCATGTAACTGTTGTTAGATTCTTGCTTATGGCTTTCTGTTACCTTTAGAAAACAGTAAATGTTTTAATGTGACACTCACTGACTGTCTGCTCCTAGACTTATTTTTCAGGTAGTAGCAAATTCTTTTTCATTCTCTGTACTGGCTGATTCCTAAAGATGTTCTTTACTGTTTTTTGTTGTAGTTGTTCTTTACTTTTTTTACTTTTTCCTCATACTCTTTCTCATCTCTATCAAAAAACCCTCTGTCACCAAAACGCACATAAATGTAGTCCCTTGCATGATGCCTCCTAAGATCTCACTAGACATACTTGATCTTAATTTTTCGTATTGTACATTACTTGTAGCTCTTTATAATTTGATATCATGCTTATGGGTGGGTGCGTGTTGCATTAACACTAATGACTTTCTCCTTCACATTAGTTATTTTTTATTAATTTATTATTTAAATCGAAGGATAATTGCTTTATAGGAGTTTGTTGGTTTCTGCCAGACCTCAGCAGGAATCCTCCACAGGTGTACATCTGTCCCTTCCTCGCGAGCTTCCCTCCCTCCCCCTTCCCGTCCAGGTTGTGCCAGAGCCCGGGTTGGGCTCCCCGAGTCATGCAGCAAGTGGGAAATGGATTGCATCTCGTTCCTGGAGCACAGTGCCTTCTGTGGCAGGACATCTGTGGATGTTCAAATTGAGTTTAACTTTGAAATAGCTAATGGGTGGTTATTTAGGTTGCCTAGGTAGTGTATGTAGTTTTAATATTCTTTGTCTTTTAAAGATCCCAGCTTTAGAAGTAATCATGAGAAACAGATTTGACTGAAACATATTCTCAGCCTTCTTTTTAGAGGGTTCAAATAAATAACTTTCTTTTCCTAGCCAAGAAACTTAATTGTCATGAATCAACAAAATACTCTACCTGAATTTTTGTTTATCTGTGGTTAGGGATGAGTTATCAAGAAATGAGAAAGCATTAATATGTAAGATACACTGTGACTAAAATGAAAGTAAATTGGGGTACTTTCGGAGTTTCTTGTAGGTGAACAGAAGCCTTTTTTCCCTTCACTCAGCATCATAGGAGTCAGTGTTCACCAGTGTCTACCCATCCAATGATAGTGAACCGAGAGATGAGAGCAGTAAGATTGTGGAAATAAGTGATAGAAAAAAAAGTTCTTTTTTAATTGAAGTATAATTGATTTACAGTGTTATACCAATCTTTGCTGTACAGCAGAGTGACTCAGTTTTACACATATATATTATACATTCTTTTTATGTATTTTTTCCATTACGGTTTTTCACAGAATATTGACTATGGTTTCCTGTGCTGTGCATTAGGAGTTGTTTATACATTCAAAATGTAGTAGTTTGTATCTACCAATACCAGACTCCTAGTCCATTGCCCTCCCACCCCCGATTTACTGCAACCTCCCCCTCACGGCTGCAGTTCTGTTCTTTAGGTCTACAAATCTGTTTCTGTTTTGTAGATAGGTTCTTTTGTGCCATATTTTAGATTCCACATGTAGGGATATCATATGGTATTTGTCTTTCTCTTTCTGACTTATTTCGCTTAGTATAATAATCTCTGGTTGCATCCATCTTGCTACAAATGGCATTATTTCATTCATTTTAATGGCTGCGGAATATTCCATTGTGTATATGTACTGTATCTTCTTCATCCATTCATCAATGTATTTTTTTAGGTTGCCCTTAGGTAATGGATTGCATCGTTCCTGGAGCACAGTGCCTTCTGTGGCAGGACATCTGTGGATGTTCAAATTGAGTTTAACTTTGAAATAGCTAATGGGTGGTTATTTAGGTTGCCTAGGTAGTGTATGTAGTTTTAATATTCTTTGTCTTTTAAAGATCCCAGCTTTAGAAGTAATCATGAGAAACAGATTTGACTGAAACATATTCTCAGCCTTCTTTTTAGAGGGTTCAAATAAATAACTTTCTTTTCCTAGCCAAGAAACTTAATTGTCATGAATCAACAAAATACTCTACCTGAATTTTTGTTTATCTGTGGTTAGGGATGAGTTATCAAGAAATGAGAAAGCATTAATATGTAAGATACACTGTGACTAAAATGAAAGTAAATTGGGGTACTTTCGGAGTTTCTTGTAGGTGAACAGAAGCCTTTTTTCCCTTCACTCAGCATCATAGGAGTCAGTGTTCACCAGTGTCTACCCATCCAATGATAGTGAACCGAGAGATGAGAGCAGTAAGATTGTGGAAATAAGTGATAGAAAAAAAAGTTCTTTTTTAATTGAAGTATAATTGATTTACAGTGTTATACCAATCTTTGCTGTACAGCAGAGTGACTCAGTTTTACACATATATATTATACATTCTTTTTATGTATTTTTCCATTACGGTTTTTCACAGAATATTGACTATGGTTTCCTGTGCTGTGCATTAGGAGTTGTTTATACATTCAAAATGTAGTAGTTTGTATCTACCAATACCAGACTCCTAGTCCATTGCCCTCCCACCCCCGATTTACTGCAACCTCCCCCTCACGGCTGCAGTTCTGTTCTTTAGGTCTACAAATCTGTTTCTGTTTTGTAGATAGGTTCTTTTGTGCCATATTTTAGATTCCACATGTAGGGATATCATATGGTATTTGTCTTTCTCTTTCTGACTTATTTCGCTTAGTATAATAATCTCTGGTTGCATCCATCTTGCTACAAATGGCATTATTTCATTCATTTTAATGGCTGCGGAATATTCCATTGTGTATATGTACTGTATCTTCTTCATCCATTCATCTTTCAGTAGACATTTAAGATTATTTGTGTTCATTTTGTTTCAGAAAAGAACTACTTCTGATGAAGTACACCATCCATTGTGAAAGTAAGAAGTAAAAATTATTCATCATGCCTGCCGTGGCTTCAGTTCCTAAAGAACTCTACCTCAGTTCTTCACTGAAAGACCTCAATAAGAAGACAGAAGTTAAGCCAGAGAAAATAAGCACTAAGAAGTATGTATACTTTGCTAGTTTGAGTCGTATTCAGGTATCGTCCGCTCTTCAAAATTAGGGTGTCCGTATGAAGTGTTTGGTAAGCCAAAATGGCTTAAAGAAAGGGAACAATTACCTTTTTTTGGTGAGAGCAAAAGTTCCCTTCAGATTTCTTTCGGTTAGTGAGAAAGGTACTGAGTTAGGTCTTCCGTGAAAGCAAAATGATACAAAGTAAAGTTTTGGAAAATGGGGGATAGCTGTTAAGTTTTATTTCATTTTCATTTTATTAAATGAATTAGAGGAGTTCTTAATTTTATCTTCGGAAAATACATACATATTCTGCTAATATGCGTATTATCTGTTCTTTGGGCAGTATATCACATCGTAAGTTTAAGAGGTAAAGACTACAAGGATTCTACAAACCTCATTCAGTCACAGTTAATGTCTTTGCAACAGTATGAAGATCATTTTTATTCTTCTGTATCTCACGTGTAAGATACGGCTCTAGCATAATCTTTCTCTGATTAAAAAGATATATATATATTTTTAAAATTTTTTTTAAAGTTTAATTTCCATTTTATTGTCTTTTCACCGAAACCAGTATTTCTTTAGTCTTTAAGGACTTGGACCCTTACATGGGCTTTGGTGGAGGTTGTGGGGCAGCACCCGCAGGTCTGGGTGGAGGGGTTCGGTCCTTCCGGGCTTCCCGAGAGCGATTCCTGACCACCTTGCTATGAATGGCACAACTCACGCAGTCGTGCAGTTTCACATACAGCTGGGGAAGCACATCGGCGTCGAAAACACTCACTTCTGAGATGTCCCTGACAGCGGCGGCCTCTGCGGTGTTCTGAATGACAAGACTTCTTAATGGCCTTGTCCTTGGGCGCACGTCGGGCACAGCTGGTACAGCGAACAGGCTGCACGTGGCCACGGCCCTTCTTGGCACGGCCATTGTTCCTTCTTGGTCATCTTGGAAGCGTGGTGGCGAAAGAGGGAGATGTATATTTTTTATGCAGTATTCAGCAAAGTAGTTTGCCAGTTTGACATGAACTTTTGACCTAATGATTTTTTTTTATGTGTTTTTGTTTTTGAGGACATGTCTGTTTATGTTAAAGTAGACTGTATGTTGAAGTAGAGGTTAGAGATGATACCTTCCTGATAACAGTTGCGGAATTTGTTCTGAGATAAAATAGAGTTTGAGAGGTCCAGCTGTTTTGATATTTACTGGAAGTTATTTAACTTAAAATAGGATATCATTAAAGTTGTTAACTTGTTGATGGTTTTATCTCTGGTAAGAACAGCAGGCAGTAGGGGAACTTTTCTTCTGAATTTATTTTGACCAACAAAGGAGACGATTTGGACATACTTAGCTACATTATTACAGAGCTGAGAGTAAGAGTTTCAGAAAGAAAGGTGGGTCTTGTCAGCCTTACACCCTATACTTGAGGCAGTGAGATTTTGGAAATCTGAGGGAAATACGTGTTCTGTGGCTGGAGATAAATGTGAGGCTCTAAAGAATAATATATATGACTCCAAATGAACCTGTGAAGAGGCATCTTAAACCTGTGCTTGGACAGGGACATCTTCCTGAGTCATTTTCTAGAGGAAATAAACAAAATGGGAAGAAAATATCAACCAAACATTTTTTTTAAAGTTTAATTTCCATTTTATTGTCTTTTCACGAAACCAGTATTTCTTTAGTCTTTAAGGACTTGGACCCTTACATGGGCTTTGGTGGAGGTTGTGGGGCAGCACCCGCAGGTCTGGGTGGAGGGGTTCGGTCCTTCCGGGCTTCCCGAGAGCGATTCCTGACCACCTTGCTATGAATGGCACAACTCACGCAGTCGTGCAGTTTCACATACAGCTGGGGAAGCACATCGGCGTCGAAAACACTCACTTCTGAGATGTCCCTGACAGCGGCGGCCTCTGCGGTGTTCTGAATGACAAGACTTCTTAATGGCCTTGTCCTTGGGCGCACGTCGGGCACAGCTGGTACAGCGAACAGGCTGCACGTGGCCACGGCCCTTCTTGGCACGGCCATTGTTCCTTCTTGGTCATCTTGGAAGCGTGGTGGCGAAAGAGGGAGATGTATATTTTTTATGCAGTATTCAGCAAAGTAGTTTGCCAGTTTGACATGAACTTTTGACCTAATGATTTTTTTTTATGTGTTTTTGTTTTTGAGGACATGTCTGTTTATGTTAAAGTAGACTGTATGTTGAAGTAGAGGTTAGAGATGATACCTTCCTGATAACAGTTGCGGAATTTGTTCTGAGATAAAATAGAGTTTGAGAGGTCCAGCTGTTTTGATATTTACTGGAAGTTATTTAACTTAAAATAGGATATCATTAAAGTTGTTAACTTGTTGATGGTTTTATCTCTGGTAAGAACAGCAGGCAGTAGGGGAACTTTTCTTCTGAATTTATTTTGACCAACAAAGGAGACGATTTGGACATACTTAGCTACATTATTACAGAGCTGAGAGTAAGAGTTTCAGAAAGAAAGGTGGGTCTTGTCAGCCTTACACCCTATACTTGAGGCAGTGAGATTTTGGAAATCTGAGGGAAATACGTGTTCTGTGGCTGGAGATAAATGTGAGGCTCTAAAGAATAATATATATGACTCCAAATGAACCTGTGAAGAGGCATCTTAAACCTGTGCTTGGACAGGGACATCTTCCTGAGTCATTTTCTAGAGGAAATAAACAAAATGGGAAGAAAATATCAACCAAACATTAAGGAAGGCAGAATAGTAAGAACTTTAAAGAAGGTCAGGAAAGGCAATTCGAGAATGAACTGATTCTCTTAACTCACATTGAATGATTTTCAAATAGGAGATAGTGGGAAGGGTAAAATCCCCTTGAAGCCGTCTAGAGAGCGTTCCTTTAAACTAGGCGCGCCTGTGTTAGCAGCGTCTGCTTCAGCGCCAGGTCTGTCTGCAGACGCCGCCGGCAGTGCTGTCGGGAAGATGCCCCGCGCGGCCCCGCACGTGCGAGCTTGCGGAGTCCTGGCGCTGTCCCGCAGCCGCTGGAGTCCTCCTGGGACGTGCGGCTGTTGGAGTGGACTCCCAGAGGCTCTGCGGCCGCCTCCGCTGGATCTGCTCCCTGTGGGCCCCTGAGATGCACACGCGTGACAGTGAGAGACATCTGGAAAAGCCTGGGGGCTGCCGCTGGAGACGGGAACGGAAGCCCACCGCGGCATTCTCGCCTGGGAAGTCCCGCGGGCAGGGGAGGCGGGGCTGCGGTCCGGGGGTCGCCGAAGCGTGGGGCAGGGCCGAGTGGCTGAGCGGCCGCAGAGGGCTGCTGTGCCCACTCAGCTCCTGGAGAAGCTCTTGTTCCGCTTCGCTTTGATTTTCCTCCGTCCGAGGACTTTGACGCCACGCGTGGCCGGGCACGGCACCGACTGCGACCGGCCTTGCGGCGGCCTGCCTTCAGTCTGAAGACTGCCCTGAGCCCTGCTCCTCTGTGTGGTGGTCTGCTTCCTTCACTGACCGGCTTCATTATTGCCCCCAGTCTCAGGCTTAGAGCACAGTGTGAAAAATAGAGAAAAGAGCGCGCACTGCTTCGTAGAAGTAGGTTATTGGTAAAGCATACTGTATATATGCATTGGTTCTAGAACTTGTTTGGTGAAAATTTAGTCTTGATTTTCCTTTGTAGAAATGTCCGTTTTATTAATTTGCTTTCTAAGGACTTTGTTAAATCAGGAAAATGTCCTTAGAACAAGTGCCATAGAATCCTCAAATTATGTTACTGAAGTGGAAGTTTAAGGGAACATATTTTTAGACTTCAAATCTCTCTCTGTCGTTTGGAATTTAAGGCAAGTTTTAATAGTTTTATGAAAGTCGTGTATACAGAACACGCTCCGCTCCCTCCGGTGGCGGTGCAGCGCACGTCTTTCACGGCGTCACGAGGCTCTTAACCGGGGACACGGCGTCTGCACCCCGAGGCCTGCCGCCGCCGCGGGCGCCCTTGCCGGGTGGCGGGTGCCGCGGGAGCCTCCTGTCCAAGCGGAAGAGCTGGGAGCTCTGTCCGGTGGGGACACTGCAGCCCGTCCCAGCCTGCCCGCCTTCTGGGCGTCCGCCGCGTGCTCCAGGGAGCACCGCCAGCCAGCGCTGCAGGCTGCGGGAGGTGGTGCTGCGGGGCTGGGCCGGGGCGCGGCTCAGCGGGCACTTTCTCGCTGCTCTCAAGTTAACAGAGTGAAACACGCTGGCCAGTTCCAGCTGATGAGAAAGGACTGAAGGAGAAGCTATTTGGAAAGGTGTGCAATTTGCGTAATAGGTAACGCCTTAGGGTTTCAGAGGCAGAGGGACTCCACAGAGATCTCTGTCACCTTCCTCCATAAGCAGGCTGGCTCAAGAGTCTGGCAGCTGAGAAGACGGGGAGGGTGACCCAGGAGCCACAGGCTGCCTGCGCCGGGCCTCGCCCCTGCTTCCACAGGCTGTCCGCAGGGTCCGGCCGCCTGCCCGCCGGGGGACCTGGCAACGTGTCCAGGCGCCCCCGATGGCCTGGCTGTGCGGGGAGGCCCCAGGGGATGGGTTCCATCAGCCCGTCAGATCGGGCCGGGGCCTCGTTTGTGATCTGAGTTCTGGATAGACTTCAGATCTCTCTTGCTCGCAGGGCCCGCGAATCAAAGTACAGCCCAGCCACTGTGTAGACCGCGCTGAAAGACTGAGCTCCTGTCCCCTTTCCTGCCCGAGGCTGCCCTTGTGGCGTAGGTGGTAAAGAATCCACCTGCAGTGCAGGAGGTCTGGGTTCGTCCCCCGGGTCAGAAGATCCCCTGGAGAAGGGGATGGCGACCCGCCCCGGTCCGCGTGCCCGAGCAGCCCCGCGGACAGAGGAGCCTGGCGGGCTACAGCCCAGCCGTAAAGCGCCAGACGCCCTGAGCCACCGACACTTCTCACTGTCACTTTCCTGTCCCGGGTTTCTTGGGTGAGGAGAATTCTACATCATGGTTAATTAGGAAAGAATAAGGAGAATTGAAAACTATTTAACATTAAAATGATAAATATTTTAGCTCCTCTACTTCCATGCAAGTCGTGTATAGCTGTGTTCTTTAATTGTAGAATATGACTATTCTACAAATGGGATGCTGGAGACCCATTTGCCTCAGGATTCTCTATTGTAGCAAATCTTTGAAAACTAGTCTTAGAATGCATTTTGATCTGTTTGGTGATATACAAACAGCTGTTATGAAATGTAAGAATTTCATTGTACCATAAGGGGGATTTTCATGTTGTATCCCAACTTAGTATCTAACTTTGTATCAATTCTGAAGTAATGCGGCCTAAATTATATGTATTGAGATTCTCCCTAGACTTTATACGTGACTGTTTCCTCCCACATGTCAAGTGTTTTAATTATTTTTTCTCTAATTTTAAGTTATGTACAGAGTGCCCTGAAGATCTTCAAGACTGCAGAAGAAAGCAGATTAGATCGTGATGAGGAAAGGGCCTATGTGCTGTATATGAAATATGTGACTGTTTATAATCTTATCAAAAAAAGGCCTGATTTCAAGCAACAGCAGGTATCCTTTATTTCTATGCCTTTATTTGCTAAGTTATTTTCACATAGTGCAGCTGTTGATCTCCTAAAATTTTTAACCAACCTTGAAATTTAAATATTATGTAGCAGCAAGTTCAAACTTGTTTGCAAGTAGAAAAGGCAAACTAAAGATTTAGTTTAATTATTTGTAAATTTGTATGTGTATATATGTATATAGATACACTCATACTATCTACACGTATTTCATTTGCTTTGATTAGTACTAGTTTCTAACAATATACAGACTCATCATTAGTTTTCTGTTGTAGTAAGTCATTAAATGGAAGGATTCAGTTTATTCGTGCATTAAATAAGAAAAATATGACCATAGTACTTTTTCAAGAGTCCAAGTTTAGTCACTTTTTTTTGTGATAGCTTTTTATATTTAATTGACATTATAGCCATGTTAGTACACTGTAACCATAATATATGTATATATGTGTAGCCATTAATACGTATAGCCATACATTATAGCTTGTAAAATTAATGGTCATTTTACTCCAAGGGTCTTTGAATCATGGTATTTCTGCCCAACATAAAATTGAATAAAAGCTACTCGGCTATGGGATAAGAACGACTGTCCACAACAAAAAAAACTGTCATATTTGGGAGACCCTGGTGGCATGACAGACATCACAGACTGGGGTAGCGCAAGCCAGGGTTGGGAGTGCGCTCTCTCACTTGGGGCACGTGGGCAGGAGCTCCCCCTGCACATTCACCCGTAAGGGCAGCCTCCTTGGTGGGTGCTGTGAGAAGCAGAGCTAGGTCTTGCTTTACCATGCCTGTCGTACTGTGCTGTTGATAGATGTTGGATGGGCGACTGAATGAATGGTGGAGATTATTCCGCTTATTACCATTGTAAATGTGTGTTTGATTTGTTAAAACGTAAATCTGAACTATCTCAGAATGTTAAAAAAATATAGACTACTTAAAAAGAAATGTAAAAGTATGTACTAAAGTAGAAACTTTGCAGATTTGGAGTTTTCAAGAACCCTGACAGTTTTGGTGTCTGCTTTTTTGTCTTTTGTGGTAGAGCCAGTTTTCTATGTATTTATTTTAATTTTTGTTTTGTCTAACAGTGGTTACTTATTTTCTTTGACAAGATTGGGAGTGGTTTTGTAGCTACCATTTTTAAAAAAAAACTTGAGAAGGTCAGGAGTAAATTTTAATCAGTAAGAGATTAAAAAAAATTTTTTTGGCCTCTTACTGGTTTTTTATTTATTCATTTTCATCCATCTTTATTCTTTGGGCTGTGTGGGCCTCCCGTCGCAGTGGCCTCTCTCACTGCAGAGCACCGGCTCTGGGCGCATGTCCTCCAGAGCACTGGCTCGTCATTGGACACACTGGTACAGATGCTCCGCAGCACGTGGGATCTTCCCGGGCTAGGGATCGAACCGGTGCCCCTTGTACGTCAAGGTGGTGTCCTTACCCACTGGACCACCAGGGACTACCGAGGGTATCTATTAATAGTTGAAAGTGTCAGGAGCTGTTTAGGTTAGGAAGCTCCCTGCGAAGGCTGAAGCAGCCCAGGCTGTTACTTGATAAACTGAAGACGTGTCCAGTTCCTGGCTTGCAGTAAGGGGGCTCTTTGTCTCCATTTGCTCTGTCTGGGGGCCACATCTGCTTTTGTCTCAGACCTGTTCTTTGTTTTATTTAGCTCAACGTCTCCAGTGCAATTTAAGTATGTGAGGTATTGCATTTAATAACTACATATTTTCTTGTTTTTACACTTTAAATCAGGAACGGACAGAGCCTTTATAAACTTAGTATTTTTCACTGGTTTTACACCAGAATTTGGATAAAACTTATTAATTTAGCAAGCTCACTAGTAGAAAACACGTTTATTATTTACTCACTGAAAAATATCCATTTGTGAACAGTTTTTTAGGGTTTTTCTCATCTGAAAATGAGAGAAGGCAAATATATTGAAAATAGGAGTATAGCAAAGTCTAGAAAGTTAGAATATTTTTATCCCTTTTTAAAAAAAAAAATTTAAATCTCCATGGTGATCATGATAATTAATCCTAAATATTATTATTATTAAACCATTTTGTTTGGGAAGTCATGAGAATTGCTTGAATTTGTATGTTCAGGAATAGATAAACTTAAAAGAAACCAATGTTTTTGGTTGCATAAGTATTTGACTTTTTTAAAAAGTTATTAGTCTGCCAGTTATCAATGCTATTGAAATCGGAAAAATGTACTTACTTTAGCTGTGTTCCTTTAAGAGTGCAGAGAGAGATAATTATTGACAAAAAAAGCGCCCTCATTAATATTAGGAAACTATCTTCTGGGAATTTGTGACAGACATGCCCAAACACAGTATTTTCGACAGTGTTAAGTCAGGCTTTTAAACGAGTTCATATCAAAAACTTAAAAAAGCAAGTTACAGTGTTTTCTGGTTTTACTTTATATTTTGTTTTTATCAGAGAAATATTGAGGTAATGATTATATTTTTTCTCTTAGTGTATTGCACCAATAGTCAGGACATGGGCTTCTCTGGTGGTCCAGTGGGTAAGGAGTCCGCCTTGCAGTGCAAAGGGCACCGGTTCCATCCCTGGCCCAGGAAGATCCCATGTACCGTGGAGCGGCTGGACTGGTGTGTCCAATTGCAGGCCGGCGCTCTGGTGCACATGCGCCCACAGCCAGTGCTGTGCAAGGAGAGAGGCCACTGTGATGGGAGGTCCACACAGACAGAAGAATAAAGATGCATGAAAATAAATAAATGAAGGACCAATAAAAGAGGCCCCAAATTTTTTTAAATGTTAAAAAAAAATAATCAGGACATAATAATAATGGAAGTAATTATTAAAGCTACATAGTGAATGCTCTTTGATTTAGTTAGTCTCTAATCTAGAAGAATAAAATAAACTAAAACACTGTCTACTTTTAGGCTATCTAGATAGGCATATGAGAGCTGTTATCAACAGATTTATTCTGCCAGCTCTTCTGTAACTTTTGAGTACAACATCATTGGTGATAAACTGTGCTCATCGGCAAAGTCACAGTGATGCGCTGTGGCAGGTTTGGTCCACCGCCGATTAGCTGTGTCTCCGCACCCTGCTGTCCTGTCTAAGCAGCCATGATTTGAAAGCATCTTTGACTGCAAGATCCACTGACTGTCCTGTTGGGGAAGTGATTTTTCTAACTTCGTTATGCTTGTTATAATTGATGTGCCAAACCTGTTGTGTGTGTGTGTTAATGTAGACTATATTATTGAGGATTTTTTTTCTGCTACGTGATTTTTTGTTACGATTTCTTTAAGTGTAAAACTTGTTTTGTCTAAAGCGATTTGACTCCAGTTGGGAGGTAGGTAGGTATTAGAAAATACAGGTGAAAGGTAACATCTCAGTTTAAAACAAGAACAGCAAAACAAATCCTATGCTATAGATCAGTATAGAATTTGCTTTACTGTTTCTGAGACTAAAAAAGCTAAGTAATATATTTACAGTAGGAAAATATATTTTTCTTCTAAAATATATAGTTTGCTTTTTGGCGTTTATTCATCAGCAGTAGGAATGGTATTTATACTCCTTAAAGGGGAGTTACAAATTGCCTACTGGATTTTTTTTTTTTCGCATACGAATAATATGAAGAAATATCTTTGAAACAATTGGAGAAGAAGTTGTGCACTTACATACATTGAAAGTTTTATAAAAGATTTTATTGTCATAATAATGTTTTTATCTCCGCTTTTGTTTATATGTGCACCCCAGTGTTGTAATTTTAGCATTAGTGCTGTATGCAGGGCTAGTACTAACAGGATGAGACGGTTCTCTTGTGGTTTTTAGGACTACTTCCATTCTATACTTGGACCTGCAAACATCAAAAAAGCAATTGAAGAAGCTGAGAGACTCTCTGAAAGCCTTAAACTCAGGTATGAACAATATTGTGAAATCTTTAAAAGAGTGTAAATTTAGAAGATAAAAATAATGTTTAGAACTTGTCCTTTTATATATGACCATGCATATTAATTCTAGTTCCTGGGAAGAAGTCCTACTCATGTGTTACTATTAATATTCTCTACTGACAACTTTAAAATGTTTAGACTGATACATTGGTGAGATAAGTATTGGTGTATTATATTATAGCCGAGGTCCAGTATTTCTAAGTTTCTGACAAGATTCTTCAGAAAAACATAGTATTTCTCATATGGTTCATGTCGTGAAGTGCACACAGGGCTTATGGGAATGAAGTATTTCATGTCAGTTTTGACTTGCCTGGTTGCAGAAGTTATATAACAGTTTTGCTCTTGTTTTTTAAATTTTTTAAATTTTACTTTTACAGAGTTTTGTTGTTTAGTGCTATACATAAACCCGAATCAGTCATAGGTATACCCTTGACCTCTCCCACCTGAGCCCCCCACCCCACGCCTCCAGTTGTTGCAGAGCCCCTGTGTAAGGTCCCTTAGTCTTACAGCAGATTTGCATTGGTTGTCTCTTCTACGTATGGTAATGTAAGTTTCCACGCTACTCTTTCCATATATCCTGCTCATTCTGTTCTCTCTGTCTGTTTCTCCATTGCTGCTCTGCACGTACGTTTATCAGTACCATCTCTCTAGATTCCATATATATATGTGTTAGTATACTGTATTTATCTTTCTCTTTCTGACTTCACTTTGTACAATAGGGTCATCCACCTCATTAGGACTGACTCAAATGCATTTCTTTTTACGGCTGGAAAACATTGCATTGTGTATATGTACCACAGCTTCTTTATCCATTCATCTGTTGATGGACATCTAGGTTGTTTCCATGTCCTAGGTATTGTAAAAAGTGCTTCAGTGAACAATGGGGTACATGTGTCTCTTTCAGTTTTGATTTCCTCAGGGTATATGCCTAATGGTGGGTCATATGGTGGGTCATATGGTGGTTCTATTCCTAGTTTTTTAAGGAATCTCCATACTGTCTTCCATAGTGACTGTATCAGCTTACATTCCCATCAGCAGTGCAAGAGGGTTCCCTTTTCTCCACACCCTCTCCAGCATTTATTGTTTGTAGATTTTTTGATGATGGTCATTCTGACTGGTGTGAGGTGAGATCTCATTGTACCTTTGATTTGTATTTTTCTAATAATGAGCGACGTTGAGCATCTTTTCATGTGTTTTTTGGCCGTGTGTATTTCTTCTTCGGAGAGGTGTCTGTTTAGGTCTTTTTCCCAGTTTTTGCTTGGGTTGTTTGTTTTTTTGGTTTTGCGTTGTCTGAGTTGCTTGTATATTTTGGAAATTAATTCTTTGTCGGTTGTTTCATTTGGTATTATTTTCTCCCATTCCGAGGGTCGTCTTTTCACCTTGTTTATAGTTTATTTTGCTATGCAAAAGCTTTTAAGTTTCATTAGGTCCCACTTGTTTATTTTTTACATAATGTTTTTTAAAAATCTAGTTTTAGTATTTGCCATGACTGACTTATCAGGCTTATAAAATAATCAAATTATAAATCATATGTTTCAGTTTTTAGTCATCAGTCACTCTTTAACAAAATTAAAAGGGAACTATTTTTTAAAATTAAAAAAAATTTTTTATTTTACTTTTTACTTTTACAGAGTTTTGTTGTTTACAGATATGTATGATTCCAGAATAGTCATATGTATATCTCCACCCATAGCACCCTTCCAGGCCGTTCCACAGCGCCCCTGCGGGATCCTAAAAGGGAACTTTTTTTTTTTTAATTTTGGAGGTGGGTGGGGTTGGGAGGGATGGGAGCAGACTGGCCACTTCCATTGGTCTTTCATTCGTCCATTTTCATTCATCTTTGTTCTTTGGCTCCTGTGGGCCTCCCATCGCAGTGGCCTCTGCCGTCGCAGAGCACCGACTCCGGGCGCATGCGCTCCAGAGCTCCGGCTCCGTAATTGGACACATCAGTCCAGCCGCTCCGCGGCACGTGGGATCCTCCCAGGCCAGGGCTCGAACCGGCGCCCCTTGCCCTGCAAGGCGGTGTCCTTACCCACTGGACCACCAGGGAAGCCCAAAGGGAACTATTTTTAATTCACTTTTTTTCTTCATGGTTTTTCAGTACTTGCATCAATTAACTATTGTAGTTATACAGGTTTTCCCTTGCTGTCTGAAAGGAAAGTATTCTCGTGAAACTGTACCTGAGCTGATGTGGCAGAAGGCAAGGAAGAATACCTTAGGAACACATCTTGCTACCAGATGCCCACGAGAAATCGAGACACAGCACAGATCCTCAGACACAGCTCAGAGCCTGGACAGTCTGACGCCGAGAGGCGCGCGTGTCCCCAGGGCAGGGGCTGGCTGGGCAGCGGGGCTCGTGTGAGAGGCTTGCGTGTCCCCAGGGCAGGGGCTGGGCAGCGCTGGCTCTGCGTGGGGTGGGCGCCGCTTCTCCACAGCTCGCTGCAAGGCAGCTGGTGACACTGGTTTTCATTGTGCACCTTTTTCCGTAAGAGAAAGTCCTCTTCAGACTTAAGTTAGTAAAAACAGGTACTCATAAAGGTCTTTTGTAAAAGCAAAGTAGCGTGAGGAAAACTTTGGAAAAGCAGGGATACCTGTGTACATCATACCAAAGACTTAAAAATTATCCTTCCCGACTAATGTGCTCCCTTGGTCCTTTCCAGAATGACTGCTCTTGGGACTGGAATATGTTAATGTGGATGAAATCATTTACAATAACTGTTCCCTTTTTTCTTTAGCCAGTTAATCAGCTAAGTAGAATAGAATTTCTTTTAATTTGGGGTTACCCATTGTTGTTTACTCTTGGATTGCCTAGTTTTTCCCTAATCACACTACTTCTGGCAATAATCATGGTCTTTATTCCTCTGTCTTTGGGGCTTTAGGGTCTGTCACTTAATTTTCTGTACGTTTTTGTATTTTGAGCTATTTTATAGTAAGGTTTTATAGTTAATTTTAGGATTTTAGGATTGTAAATTCTTTGAAGAGGAAATTGCAGCATATTTGAATTTTCAAAGGATTGGAATTAGAGGGAAAGAGTAAAAAGAATATTAAAGAACTTCAACTTGAGAAACTAGAGTATCTTTTCAGGATTTTTGAGAAATTTGAAATAAATCTCCAGAGGATGAATTTGTGATTTGTAACAGAACACCGGCAGAGTTAAATTTCAATTGGAGGGAGAAAGAATGTAGCCATAAAATACCCCGACGCAGGGTATTCATCTTGTGGAACTGGCAGCCTCTTATTTCTCACCATCATGCCAATAAAAGACGTCTGACTTCTTTTTTCAACTAGATACGAAGAAGCTGAAGTTCGGAAAAAACTTGAAGAGAAGGACAGACAGGAGAAGGAGCAGCGGCAGAAGCAGCAGAGGCCGGAAGCGGGACGAGAGGACGGCGCGGCCGCGCAGAGCTCTTCCGGGAACGCGCTGGACGCCAGAGACGCCGCCCGGAAGGTATCTCCGGTTGCTTCTGCGAGCTGAACAGGCTGGTCCTTTCGGTCGGATGATTTGCTTAACAAGAGTTGAGAAACTACTGCATCCTTCTTTTAGGCAATAAGGATAATACTTAATGTGTTTTCATTAGAAATTGAATGAATTATTTTAGCTTTAGTTGATTCCAGGTGTATTTTTTAAGCTTCTACAGAAATGTGTTGTCTGTGTTCATTAGTTTTTAGCAGTCAGTATAGACTTTACTAGACCCGTGGAAAGGGCATTTGAGGTGTGATTCCGTATATCTGAGTTCTGCTCCCGTATCAAGTTGAGCTTAACTGTTTTGGGACTCAGTTTGGTCAATGACGCTTTTAAAACAGATGATCCTTAAGGTCTCTCCTTTCAATAAATGTAATTTACCCTAGGGAAGGATTTGAACACTGCTGATTTGGCATGAAACCATTCTTTCCTCTTTGCTTTTTCTTCTTTTCTTTGGCCTAATTTTCCTCTTTGTCTCCCTCTGGTTCCATTTTGTTCAGTGATTACTTGTAGGCTTTTCAACTATACCATTTGTTTGCCGGAAGCTGTTAGTGGTTCAACTTGTACCTCCCAGTTATCACTGTATCTCCCTCCCTTTACCTCCTAACCATTTGTTTGCGGAAGCTGTTAGTGGTTCAACTTGTATTGAAAGGAAAGAGTAAAAGAATATTAAAGAACTTCAACTTGAGAAACTAGAGTATCTTTTCAGGATTTTTGAGAAATTTGAAATAAATCCAGAGGATGAATTTGTGATTTGTAAAAACCGGCAGAGTTAAATTTCAATTGGAGGGAGAAAGAATGTAGCCATAAAATACCCCGACGCAGGGTATTCATCTTGTGGAACTGGCAGCCTCTTATTTCTCACCATCATGCCAATAAAAGACGTCTGACTTCTTTTTTCAACTAGATACGAAGAAGCTGAAGTTCGGAAAAAACTTGAAGAGAAGGACAGACAGGAGAAGGAGCAGCGGCAGAAGCAGCAGAGGCCGGAAGCGGGACGAGAGGACGGCGCGGCCGCGCAGAGCTCTTCCGGGAACGCGCTGGACGCCAGAGACGCCGCCCGGAAGGTATCTCCGGTTGCTTCTGCGAGCTGAACAGGCTGGTCCTTTCGGTCGGATGATTTGCTTAACAAGAGTTGAGAAACTACTGCATCCTTCTTTTAGGCAATAAGGATAATACTTAATGTGTTTTCATTAGAAATTGAATGAATTATTTTAGCTTTAGTTGATTCCAGGTGTATTTTTTAAGCTTCTACAGAAATGTGTTGTCTGTGTTCATTAGTTTTTAGCAGTCAGTATAGACTTTACTAGACCCGTGGAAAGGGCATTTGAGGTGTGATTCCGTATATCTGAGTTCTGCTCCCGTATCAAGTTGAGCTTAACTGTTTTGGGACTCAGTTTGGTCAATGACGCTTTTAAAACAGATGATCCTTAAGGTCTCTCCTTTCAATAAATGTAATTTACCCTAGGGAAGGATTTGAACACTGCTGATTTGGCATGAAACCATTCTTTCCTCTTTGCTTTTTCTTCTTTTCTTTGGCCTAATTTTCCTCTTTGTCTCCCTCTGGTTCCATTTTGTTCAGTGATTACTTGTAGGCTTTTCAACTATACCATTTGTTTGCCGGAAGCTGTTAGTGGTTCAACTTGTACCTCCCAGTTATCACTGTATCTCCCTCCCTTTACCTCCTCAGCAGCCATTCTTTTTAAAATACAGTTTCTTAAGCACTTTTGAAATTCATGTAAAGATTTCTAATTCAATCTTTCCTAAGCATTTTTTAGCTTTCAGCTGTCATTTGTATGTGGGTCACCATTGATTTCATTAAGTGGTATTGAGTTGCTTGTGACAGTGGGCTAGGAACAATGTAAACAGACGTGCAGAGATCCAGTCCTTTTGATTTTAAGAACTTATAATGTAAGATAAATAGTACTGCTGTTGAGACATACTCATTTATAAGTCAAATGGCTGATAGAAAAAAAAATACCACGATTCCAAAGAACTATCTGAAAGGAACTTTTTTAAGATTCCATTTTGCTGCTTTTCCAACAGCAAGGCTAATTATTTTTCATTACTTTTACTTTTGTTTAGCCTTTTTATAGTGAAAAGAGAATAAAATTAAATCCTGTTAACCCAACTTCAATAATCAACTAACATTTACCTTTTTTTTTTTTAATAAAATTTGGTCTCTTATATTTTCATTCATCTTTATTGTTTGGCCTGTCTGGGCCTCCCATCGCAGGGCCTTTCTCCCTGCAGAGCACCGGCTCTGGGCGCACGCGCTCCAGAGCGCTGGCTCTAATTGGACACATTGGTTCAGCCGCTCCGCAGCACGTGATATCTTCCCGGGCCAGGGATTGAACCTGTGCCCCCTGCACTGCAAGGCAGACTCCTTACCCACTGGACCACCAGGGAAGCCCTGCCATGGACTTTAGCTGCACCTCTCCTCTCTTCAGTCAAATTCTGGATAACATCATTTCACCCCTAAATACTTAAGTGTGCGTCTCAAAGAAAGGAACATTTTCTTAATGACCACAGTGCTGTTTTCTTACCTTGTAGAATTAACAATAATTCCCTGGTATTAAGGCTCAATCTATATTCATAATTGCCCATTTGTCTGATAAAGATTTTTTAGAGTTGATGTGTTTGAATCAGGATTTAAACAAGGTCCGCTTGTTGTCTCTTGGTTACAGTGTTAAGTCTGTTTAGCATTGTCTACTTGAGTCTCCTCATTTTTCATTTCCTGCATTTGGCTTTTTAATACTAGATCAGTTGTGCAAAATGAACCACATTCTGGATTTATCTGATTGCTTCCTCCTGTGTCACTTAACTTGTTCTTCTGTCCCCCATGTTTCCTGTAGGCTGAAAGTTCAGCCTAAAAGCTCAATTAGATTTAGGTTCAAACTCATTTCTCCTGCATTGGCAGGAGAACTCTTACCTCTGAGCTACCAGGGAAGCCCCAGTCTTTGTTTTTTGACAAGAATGATTCACAAGTTATACAGTATATATCATATCATATTAGGAGGCACATAGTACACATTTATTTTGTTTTTACTTTCAGTGATGCAGAAATAGATCAGTAGGGTCTAGTGGGTCCTTTGTTTTCCCATCTGCAGAATGAGTTAGGACTTTATAGCAGGGGTCCCCAGCCTCTGGCAAATGCCTGATGGTCTGGAACTGAAAAATAGACAAGGTGAGCAGACCTTTTTAGTGAAAAGAGAATAAAATTAAATCCTGCCCAACTTCAATAATCAACTAACATTTACCTTTTTTTTTTTTAATAAAATTTGGTCTCTTATATTTTCATTCATCTTTATTGTTTGGCCTGTCTGGGCCTCCCATCGCAGGGCCTTTCTCCCTGCAGAGCACCGGCTCTGGGCGCACGCGCTCCAGAGCGCTGGCTCTAATTGGACACATTGGTTCAGCCGCTCCGCAGCACGTGATATCTTCCCGGGCCAGGGATTGAACCTGTGCCCCCTGCACTGCAAGGCAGACTCCTTACCCACTGGACCACCAGGGAAGCCCTGCCATGGACTTTAGCTGCACCTCTCCTCTCTTCAGTCAAATTCTGGATAACATCATTTCACCCCTAAATACTTAAGTGTGCGTCTCAAAGAAAGGAACATTTTCTTAATGACCACAGTGCTGTTTTCTTACCTTGTAGAATTAACAATAATTCCCTGGTATTAAGGCTCAATCTATATTCATAATTGCCCATTTGTCTGATAAAGATTTTTTAGAGTTGATGTGTTTGAATCAGGATTTAAACAAGGTCCGCTTGTTGTCTCTTGGTTACAGTGTTAAGTCTGTTTAGCATTGTCTACTTGAGTCTCCTCATTTTTCATTTCCTGCATTTGGCTTTTTAATACTAGATCAGTTGTGCAAAATGAACCACATTCTGGATTTATCTGATTGCTTCCTCCTGTGTCACTTAACTTGTTCTTCTGTCCCCCATGTTTCCTGTAGGCTGAAAGTTCAGCCTAAAAGCTCAATTAGATTTAGGTTCAAACTCATTTCTCCTGCATTGGCAGGAGAACTCTTACCTCTGAGCTACCAGGGAAGCCCCAGTCTTTGTTTTTTGACAAGAATGATTCACAAGTTATACAGTATATATCATATCATATTAGGAGGCACATAGTACACATTTATTTTGTTTTTACTTTCAGTGATGCAGAAATAGATCAGTAGGGTCTAGTGGGTCCTTTGTTTTCCCATCTGCAGAATGAGTTAGGACTTTATAGCAGGGGTCCCCAGCCTCTGGCAAATGCCTGATGGTCTGAGTGGAAGCTGACATAATAACAATAGACAAGGTGAGCAGTACGTGCAATGCGCATGAATCATCCCAGCCCTGCTGCGGTCCCTGAAAACATGGTTATTTTAGCTGTTGTCAGAGTAACTTGATAACGCAGTTAATGTTAATTTGTATTTTTATAAAATGCCAATACCTTGCACATTACATTTCCTAGAAGGCTTTCTAAGAATTACTAAAGTTGAACATTTTCTTTCTGTAAAAGTTTTTGTTTCTATTAAAGTTGAAACTTTTTCCCTGTGAAATAGATAAATGGTGACAAGAGTGAAAAACGTGAAACTGCTGAGAAAGGTAAGTGTGTACAGAAAGAGGGCGTTCTTTAGGTTATCATTGAGATATTATTATTATTCTGATTCAGTCAGAATAAGCTTCAAATTTTACACAAGATTCTTAGGATTTTGTTTAATCTATATGTGAGCTTTATCATGTTTTCCTAACCTATACAATAATAGTCTATATGTACATATCATAGGGAAAATTTGTGGTAAGCATCAAAATCACAGTTGATACCTGTCACTGTTTTTTACCCCAGGATGTAGTTTAGCATAGTGGTTAAAAGCCTGGGCTCTCAGAGGTCGGACTTCTTAGGTTTGTATACAGGCTCCTCTGAGTTTCATCTTGAGCTTATGCACCTTTCTGCTTCCGTTTCCCCGTCAATAAGGTGGGGATGACAATCGCATCTATTTCATAGGGTTATTGTGAGGATCGGTTGAGTTAGTACATGTGACAGTCTTAGAACACAGTAAAAGCTCAATTAGATTTAGGTTCAAACTCATTTCTCCTGCATTGGCAGGAGAACTCTTACCTCTGAGCTACCAGGGAAGCCCCAGTCTTTGTTTTTTGACAAGAATGATTCACAAGTTATACAGTATATATCATATCATATTAGGAGGCACATAGTACACATTTATTTTGTTTTTACTTTCAGTGATGCAGAAATAGATCAGTAGGGTCTAGTGGGTCCTTTGTTTTCCCATCTGCAGAATGAGTTAGGACTTTATAGCAGGGGTCCCCAGCCTCTGGCAAATGCCTGATGGTCTGAGTGGAAGCTGACATAATAACAATAGACAAGGTGAGCAGTACGTGCAATGCGCATGAATCATCCCAGCCCTGCTGCGGTCCCTGAAAACATGGTTATTTTAGCTGTTGTCAGAGTAACTTGATAACGCAGTTAATGTTAATTTGTATTTTTATAAAATGCCAATACCTTGCACATTACATTTCCTAGAAGGCTTTCTAAGAATTACTAAAGTTGAACATTTTCTTTCTGTAAAAGTTTTTGTTTCTATTAAAGTTGAAACTTTTTTTCCCTGTGAAATAGATAAATGGTGACAAGAGTGAAAAACGTGAAACTGCTGAGAAAGGTAAGTGTGTACAGAAAGAGGGCGTTCTTTAGGTTATCATTGAGATATTATTATTATTCTGATTCAGTCAGAATAAGCTTCAAATTTTACACAAGATTCTTAGGATTTTGTTTAATCTATATGTGAGCTTTATCATGTTTTCCTAACCTATACAATAATAGTCTATATGTACATATCATAGGGAAAATTTGTGGTAAGCATCAAAATCACAGTTGATACCTGTCACTGTTTTTTACCCCAGGATGTAGTTTAGCATAGTGGTTAAAAGCCTGGGCTCTCAGAGGTCGGACTTCTTAGGTTTGTATACAGGCTCCTCTGAGTTTCATCTTGAGCTTATGCACCTTTCTGCTTCCGTTTCCCCGTCAATAAGGTGGGGATGACAATCGCATCTATTTCATAGGGTTATTGTGAGGATCGGTTGAGTTAGTACATGTGACAGTCTTAGAACACAGTAAATTTCATATAAGTAGCTGTTTCTGGACTCGTAAGTGGTAGACTTAGTTATTCAAAGCCTACCTCACTCCCCTCAAAAAAAAAAAATCTAAGCCAGTAATTAAAAATCTAAGCCTACTGCACTCCCTTCAAAAAAAAAAAAAATCCAAGCCAGTAGTCCGCAGGTGGTGTTGATGCTCCAGGGACGATGTGTGACCCGCACAGTGAGCCTCGGGCCATAGCTTGAGTTGTCCTCGCTCAGAAAAGGTTTCAGTTAAAGAGTAATTGTATGTAACACTAAAATTATCTATTCAAAATACTGCCATACAACAAGTGAAAAAATAAAACTGAGTGTAGTGAGTGAGGTACCTTCCTAAAAGCTGGAATCAGTTCATTCTAAGATTAGTTTTTATCCATTTGTTCCTTCATACCTCACTGTGCTTAGATGTTACCCTTCTTGGCGGTTGGTTCTCACCTTTATAGACTGTTGTTGTCAAAGTGACCTTGGTGGTTAGAAGAGGAAGTCGGACGGTTGTTAGCAGTCGGGTGTTTCAGCTTTGGAGCCGGTGTGACTGTGCGCTTCACAGGGCCAAAGCAGTTCTGCACGTATGGAAGCCTCCTTGTGCTGATTAATCTTTCCCTTCAGGTGGTAGGACCTGGAAGAGGAAAAAGCAACACAGGGAATATTTATTTTGGCTAGGTATTAAAGGTCTCAATATTGAACGTTTTAGGCTTGAGGAGCCCTGTGACCTTTGCGTGAAAGCAGCCATTGCGACTATGTCAACAAGTGAGCGTAGCTGCATGCCAGTGAAAACGGGGCTGTGGCTTACCAGTCCCATGCCTGGAACAGAGTTACAGACCTCTGGCTTGTTGTTTGAGGAAACTTACAGGGTTTTCAGATAGCCTCCCCTAAAACCCTAGGGAGACTGGTAAGAAGTTTGGAACCTTTCAAGAAGTTGAGAAACCATACATGTTTTTCCTGGTTGATATTTTTCAAATGGCTTAATTTTTAAAACTAGAATAGGACTGTTTTCATGAGACACACGTTAATATTTTATATAGCAACAGACCCAACACCAGATGTCGTCATTAAGTCACCAGGAAGTTTTGGTATTTACGTCTTTCTAAACAAGGGTTGAACTAGTTTTTTGATACACGTCAAGAACACAGATTGTATTTAAACTTAGTTTAAAAGGTAATAAAGGGTATGACAAATAGCAAGTGTATGACACTTAGAGGAAAACCTGTGCTTGTCCTGTGTTTCGCGGTGTGATGGCACCTGGAACCCAGTGTTTCTTGTCACTTACATTGTCTCTCTCACCTCCAAGGAGCAATCACAGCCAAGGAGCTGTATACAATGATGATGGATACAAACATTAGCTTGATTATCATGGATGCCCGAAGAATGCAGGATTATCTGGATTCCCATATTTCCAGTTCTCTCAGTGTTCCTGAAGAGGCCATCAGCCCTGGGTGAGTCATTGTGCACTTAGGTGAAGTGGTGAGCTGTGGGCAGTGGGCAGTGTTACAGCTTAGCATCCAGGCCAGACGGGGCAGTCCTTTCTCTTCCTGTGGACCTTTTCATTCTGTGCTCCTCAGTGGCACACCTGACGCTTTCTGAAGCGTAGTGTAAAGGACATTCCAATTTGGCTATTTTTTCCTGTCTGGGGCATTTGGAGTTTTATTAGAAGAGGAATGAAACTGCCTTTGTATGTCTTCTTCCTCCAGATTTTTGTTGACTAATTTCTCCTGCTATATTTTATTTATGAGCTTGCGAATCATATGCACTAAATTGACTAAAATTGTTAACTAGTGTAATTGTTTTATATTTTGAAATTCCCCTACATGTAATAAAAGAGTGCACAAATTCTTTTTTGAAGAAGTTGCAGGATAGCTGAGATGAAAGAAAAATAAAGGCTCTAAACTCAGGATGTGTTTAGACCATGTAACTCCGTCACTTACTAGCAGTATTGCTTCTAGTTGGTAACCTAACCTCTCTTAAGTCCACGTTTCCACCTGTGAAATTGGGATAATGATAGTAGCTGTCTCTGACATTCTGAGAAGTTTAAATGGCAACATTTTACATATGCATACATTTAGCACAGTGCCTAGCACTAGTAAGGACCTGCTAATCTTTTCTTTCTTTTTTGATAAGAAGGCCTTTATCCTGTAAAATAATTTAAAGTTACTTGCATGAATGTATTAGAAACTATCATAATAATGACAGAGCTAAAACTCAGGTTCCAGGGCTGTTTTCATTATGAGTGTTATAGAAATTATATAACTTCTCTGGGATTAGTTAAAATCTATGGTGTAACTTAAGCAACCCTAAAAAGATATATTTTTAAAGTTACATAATAAAATTTACATAGTTGTTAGCAGTTGCTGAAGCTTATAATTGCTCAACCTGAAGAATAGAGTGCTTTATAAATATGCTATTTAAAAATAAGATTAGAAAGAAAAACAGGGACTTCTGTGGTGGTCCAGTGGTTAGCAGTCTGCCTGCCAATGCAAGTGACACGGGTTCGGTCCCTGACCCAGAAAGCTCCTGCATGCCGTGAGGCAGCCGAGCCGGACGCCTGGAGCCCGCAAGCCCCGACTGCAGAGCCCGCAGGCCCAGCGAGAGCCCACGCCCCGCGGCAGGAGAAGCTGCTGCGGCGAGAGGCGGTGCACCACAGCGCAGACCCAGCCCAGCTCAGAGAACGCAGTGCTCAGGCAGTGTAGGGAAAGAGTGGGTGAAAAAAAGAGAGACACAAAGGAAATCAAAAAAGATTTTGTTGTAATAAAAAAGAATTTTTAAAAAAGGGTAAAAATGAGATTAAAGTGCATGGTCTAACCAAGTAGGTATATTTCCAGGATTTTAAAAGACAGTTAATGATTAGTCTTCGATGGTCAAACCTATACTAACAGGATGCTGGTGTCTTTTGTTGAGTGTAACTGGTTCCCATAATGTAAGAATTTTGATTAATGTGGAACTCAGGGTGAGTCCTCAAGGTGGAAGACGAATAAATTGCATAAGAAGAAAATTACTACCTTTTAATTTCTGTTTCAGCCTTCTTAATTAGTTAAAAAATGTTTCAGGCTGGAGGTAGCATTCCTTTTCAGTATCTGTTAATGCCCCCTTCTTGCCAGCGGTCAGGCCTCCGCGTTCTCTGCAGGCAGCAGCACCGGCAGCTAGCAGGTGGTGGAGGCCTATGTTACTAGCATGGTATGCACGCAGAACCACTCCCGCCTGAGTCGTTAGCCCGGTCAGTTTTCAGAACCCGAATGCGTCCATTCAGCTGGTGTCTGGGCCAAACCGAGCGCGCCGCCATCGCGCCGGGGCCCCGCCCCTGCTCCCTGTGTGTGGCCGCCCGCGTCCCGTCCCCCGAGGGAGCCGCCACCAAGTTTTTGTAGTTTTTATAAATGGAATTCTGCCGTCTAAAGTCTTCAGTGTCTGGCTTCTCGTACTTGACCTTATGTTTGTGAGAGTCCTATGTGTTACTGTGTGGCTGTAATTCATTTATCCTCATTGCTAGATGGGGGTCTGTTACGTGAACACGGCACAATTTACTGATCTGTTCCATTTACTTTTAGGATTATCCTTTATTTATTGGACATGATGCTGTTTTTCCATGCATATGCGAACATATATTTTCCTGTTAAAATAACTTAAGTCAAGGATCACTTTCAATTAAATAATAAAACATTACATGAGAGACAAAGCAGACAGAGATGCAGCAGCTTGTGAAGGGAGCACATGAAAGGCTGAAGTCTGGGGAGTGCGGGCTGGTTCTCTTGCTTCCCAAACTAGAATTCTGCAGAATACTGATGTTGATTTTGTAGACAAAGTGTATTTAGGCAAATATGTCCTTAGAGTCAGAAATTGTCCTTAAGAATATCATGTTTCAGTTTTCCTCGTTCTTTATTGACCGAGCATGCATCTAATCTCTAAGCTTTGTATATCAAGTAAGACTCACTATAAAAATGTATTTTATGTTTCTTTTTTTCCTCATTTCCTAGAAGATACAATTATCAGCGTTATTACATAGGAACAGGATTTTTTTCTCTTAAGTTATATAAACCACTTAGTTTACTTAGAATACAGGTTTCTGCCTAGTTATGCCATAAGAAGAAAATTACTCAGGGTGAGTCCTTTTAAAAAATTTTTTTTTGTTTCAGCCTTCTTAATTAGTTAAAAATGTTTCAGGCTGGAGGTAGCATTCCTTTTCAGTATCTGTTAATGCCCCCTTCTTGCCAGCGGTCAGGCCTCCGCGTTCTCTGCAGGCAGCAGCACCGGCAGCTAGCAGGTGGTGGAGGCCTATGTTACTAGCATGGTATGCACGCAGAACCACTCCCGCCTGAGTCGTTAGCCCGGTCAGTTTTCAGAACCCGAATGCGTCCATTCAGCTGGTGTCTGGGCCAAACCGAGCGCGCCGCCATCGCGCCGGGGCCCCGCCCCTGCTCCCTGTGTGTGGCCGCCCGCGTCCCGTCCCCCGAGGGAGCCGCCACCAAGTTTTTGTAGTTTTTATAAATGGAATTCTGCCGTCTAAAGTCTTCAGTGTCTGGCTTCTCGTACTTGACCTTATGTTTGTGAGAGTCCTATGTGTTACTGTGTGGCTGTAATTCATTTATCCTCATTGCTAGATGGGGGTCTGTTACGTGAACACGGCACAATTTACTGATCTGTTCCATTTACTTTTAGGATTATCCTTTATTTATTGGACATGATGCTGTTTTTCCATGCATATGCGAACATATATTTTCCTGTTAAAATAACTTAAGTCAAGGATCACTTTCAATTAAATAATAAAACATTACATGAGAGACAAAGCAGACAGAGATGCAGCAGCTTGTGAAGGGAGCACATGAAAGGCTGAAGTCTGGGGAGTGCGGGCTGGTTCTCTTGCTTCCCAAACTAGAATTCTGCAGAATACTGATGTTGATTTTGTAGACAAAGTGTATTTAGGCAAATATGTCCTTAGAGTCAGAAATTGTCCTTAAGAATATCATGTTTCAGTTTTCCTCGTTCTTTATTGACCGAGCATGCATCTAATCTCTAAGCTTTGTATATCAAGTAAGACTCACTATAAAAATGTATTTTATGTTTCTTTTTTTCCTCATTTCCTAGAAGATACAATTATCAGCGTTATTACATAGGAACAGGATTTTTTTCTCTTAAGTTATATAAACCACTTAGTTTTACTTAGAATACAGGTTTCTGCCTAGCTTGCCAGTATCACTAGTTAAATACGGAAATGCCTGGGTTCTTTGCTAGGAATTGTAGGAGTTCCTTGCCTGGAGGTACAAGTCTGTGTTATTCATTCCGTCACTCAGCGAAAACTGAGCACACACTGTGGGCTGGGGTGCTGTGGTTCTGAGTGCTGGGCTCAGTCACTGAGCAGACAGACTCTGCTTCATGGAGCTTCTGTTTTGACAGGGAGGTAGGGAAACAGACAACACACCTAAAATGTGTATCTGCTATTGATAGGTGCCATGGAGATGCTTGTGTTAAGTGTGTGTATCGGGGTGAGTATTAAAAATATAAATCTGTGGAGGCGTCCCGGGGAAGCTCTTCCCGAGCTGATGGTGAGATAAGGGACGTGAGTGACGCGGCTCCCTGAGGAGAGGGTCCCCGCGAGAGGTGCTGGCCAGAGGCCCCGGGGAGTGCCTCAGCGGGGGCGCTAGGGAGTGGGGCGCGGGCCCTGCAGTGAGAGCCGCAGCGCTCGTGGGGGGCGGGCCCGCGCTTCAGCAGACTGGGTGGTCTGCACAGGTGGCCCGCCGTCACCTTGGATAGGATGCTTAACCTCTGCGCGCGTCAGATTCCCCATAATAGGAATAAGAACGCCTATTTTACAGGAGTAGAGCGAGGATCTAGTGGGCGTCAGTGAGCGTAAAACATTTAGAGTAGCACCCGGCACAGAGTAAATGCAATATGTGTTTGGCAAGTAAGCATTTTGGTATTTGGTTATTAATTATCTTTATAAGAACTGAAATATAAAGTGTCATTCCCCCTACTCCCATTATTTGTATTTGACTGAGATGTACTCAAATGAATTCCTGTGTTTTCATTTTTGGCCTTTTTTAAGTTTTTCAAAATATGGAGGGTCAACTGAGTCTGTTTCTTTCAGTCTAATTACTAAAGTGTATTTCAATATTGTGCAGCAGTGAAGGTGTTAAACATTTTCGGCTATTTAATATCCTCATAGACAGCCTGACCTTAGAGAGCAAACTCTCTTAGACCTTGCTATGGTGTGGGGAATTCCCTGGTGGTCCAGCAGTCAGGACTCTCCTCTCACAGCCGAGGGCCCTGGTTGGGAACTAGAATCCCAGAAACCCCATAACATGACCAAAAAAATGGGGGAAAAAAGTTTGCTATGGCATGATAAAGACTGTGAATACATTTCAGAGTCACTGCTAGTTGGATTGAAGCAAACCTTCCAGATGATTCTAAAGACACATGGAAGAAGCGGGGGAATGTGGAGTATGTGGTCCTTCTTGACTGGTTTAGTTCTGCAAAAGATTTACACCTTGGAACAACTCTGCGGAGTCTGAAAGATGCACTTTTCAAGGTTAGCAAGTTTCCTTGTTAGTTTACTGTAATTGCAAGCCTCCTCTGGTTGTTAGAAAGCTGTGTTGACTAGTTGATTATGTTAAGGACATAAAGATCCATTATGCTTTGGTTGTAGACTTTCAAAAAATTCAGGTTTAAAAGACCAGTTTTGAATCACCCAATAACAATAAACTAATTTTTATAAAGTAGGATATTAGAATTTTCAGAAACATAGATTATCTGGAAAATGTTACCTTTTTGTTATGAAACATAAAGGCAAAGGAAGAGATCACTAAGGAAAAAAGACTGATTGATATGACAATGAAATAAAAACATCGGTGTGAGAAGTACCGTATTTGAAGGCAGAAATGTTTGCACCAGTGATTTAGAACACCTAAAATCTGAAGGATTTTTGTAAATAAAGAAGAAAATTACTTAAGATAAAATGTTGAAATAAGTTATGGACACAGAAAGACAAACAGAAGATATGCTGGCAACAAAAACATAAAAAATGTCAGCCTGACTAGTGATCAGAAATGCCGATTCAGTTAATGCCACTTTCACGGTCACGTAACCAAGGTAAACACTCACACTCAGTGTGCGGCGTGGAGCTCGGGAGCGGTGGGAGCGCTGAAGGCCGGCGGGCGGGCGGCGGGCGGGAGGGCCAGCGGTGGGCGGGGAGCCCTCCCCACGCCGCCCGAGGCTGAGCCGTCCCAGCCAGGCAGCCGCGGACACCCCCAGGCGGGGGCTGGCCTGGGCTTCATCCTCGCTTTCACTGCGGAAAGGGACGGTTTCCTGAAGGCACGCCTGAGGGGCCTGAGAGCTTAGTGTCTGAAAAAGACGGCGGGCCGGGTCAGAGGGGGACAGATAGGCTGAGATGCCGGGGCTGAGGGCAGCAGGCGAGCCAGGACATCGAAGAAAGGGGATCGCGACCACACTTCCTGGACCACACTAGAGTCCAAGGGAGTAAAAGACATCAGTACGTAGACTGAAACAATGAACTGCGAGGAAGAAACACCAATAAATGTTTCTATTACCTTGATCCTGAACCCAGAGGCTCATATATTTGACCGTACTAAAAATACCACAAATAAAAAGTCAGGGAGAATATTTGTAACAAATATGACAAAGAGCTGTTTTCCGTAATATTCAGAGTGCTTTTGCTCTTTATTAAGAAAAAGAGCAAACGGTAGAAAAATGGGCAAAAGATGAGATTAGGTAGGTTGTAAAGGGTTAGTAAACATATTAAAAGATGTTAAACTTCACAAATGCTCATTCAACTCATTTTATGTCCACCAGTTTGGTGAAATTGTAGACTTACAGTGGGCAGTCTCAGGTACACTGTTGATAAATATGTAAATTGGCATTGTCTTTTGAGGGGCAGTTGATTTTTTAAGCCAGTAGTTTTAGGAAATTATTGTACACAAATACACAAACATTTTTAAAAGGTCATTTCAAAGATTACATAGTAAGATTTTATATATAAAAAGTCATTTTAAGATTTTATATATATTAAAATCCTTAAAATGTCCACGACACTTGGCCTAGAAGCTTCCTAATGAAGTTGACTAGGCTGTTTAGAAGTTGTATAGGATCTTTAGTGTTTATCTTAGCACTATTTATCATTAAATAGGAAGAATAGTATTTGTTCAGATGATGAACTCAGTTTTGGTGTGTGCGTCTGTATGTGTGTCTGTAAAAATTAGACTATTGTCCGGTCATGACAGAGGATGATACAGCTCTTTGTCGATAAAAGATGATCATGGAAGAGAAAAGCAGCATACGTTTACTTTATAAAAATAAAATTTAAAAATAGATCTATGTAGAAAACTGCAAGAATAATCTAAACTGTTGAAGTGTTACCTCAGAGTGATGAGGTTATATGATAGAAGATTTGTGTTGAATGTTAAGTTGTGTTCCTAATTTTCTTCTAAGGTCGTGGATTACTTATGTGGTTTTAAAAACGTGATGTATCCATTTGTTTCATTTAATGCTGAATTTTGAATGCAGCTCTTTTCTTGTGATCATTGAGAAGAAGGTGGATCTTTGAAGAGCGATTTTAATAGTCAGGTTTGCTGTGTTTTTAACTCTCAGGAGACTGCTCCACGTTAAATAACGCTATTTCCTTGTTTTCTAGTGGGAAAGTAAAACTGTCCTGCGCAGCGAGCCTTTGGTTCTAGACGGAGGCTATGAGAACTGGCTCCTCTGTTACCCGCAGTACACGACAAATGCTAAGGTCACTCCGCCCCCACGAGGCAGG
Source organism: Tragulus kanchil (assembly GCA_022376925.1). Classification (NCBI taxonomy): domain Eukaryota; kingdom Metazoa; phylum Chordata; class Mammalia; order Artiodactyla; family Tragulidae; genus Tragulus; species Tragulus kanchil. The sequence continues at coordinate 167,112,038 of JAIOJX010000024.1, forward strand.
AGCGAGGAGGTGTCAGTCTCATGTATGTATGTGAAAATGTTTAAAATTGCTTCGGTAAAATAAACTGTGTGTGCTCAGGGTAGTGTTCTTGGTTGTGCATTTGTCCTATTGGATACCAGTCTGGTTTTAGCCATAAAACCACAAGATGTTCACAGCCTGGAAGTTAACGTTTATTCATTCATTAAGGCTGTTGCAGGCTTCCCTGGTGGTCCAGTGGGTAAGGACACCGCCTTGCAGTGCAAGGGGTGCCGGTTCGATCCCTGGCCTGGGAAGATCCCACGTGCTGCGGAGCGGCCAGACCGAAAAAAAAAGACTGTTGTGGGGGAAAGAGCAAGACCATTGTGGCTGGCATGTCTTAGAGTGTGGTGGACTATCACCACACTCTATCACTCTATCACTCTATCACACACTATCACTGTATAACTTACAGGAGATACGAAGTGCTGTTTATGGGGTTTGCTGTTCTTTTAAAAATATTTTTATCTTTTGGGAATTTTAGTGGATTTTACTTACCCCTCACTGGAAGAATCAGTTCCTTCTAAACCTGCTGCACAGATTGTCCCTCCTATAGAAGTCAGTGAAAATACAGACTTGATAAACAGTCAAGACGAGACTGTAGGACCACTGAGTCTTTCCACTCCAGCCGAACCAGTTGCTGCTTCTAAATCTGATATCTCACCCATAATTCAGCCAGTGCCTATTTTAAAAAATGTTCCACAGGTATGTTGTTGGTTTTTGTTTAGCTTTATTATGTCTTTAAAAAAATATTGTATTAAATGTATAGTATAAAAATATCTACCTTATATATCTTCAGGATCTTACAAAGCAAAATATTGAAAAATACCTATGTTTCTCAGTATTTTTCGTATATTGGCACATTGGTATATTTTTTACATTGCTACAAAAAAATCTTTATTATAATTGTCTTATTGCTACAGCAGTTTTAGAATAGATAATTGAAAGGTTTTTTTTTTTTTTAATTTTGGCCTCTTTTATTGTTTTTATTTTTTAATTTATTTATTTTCATCCATCTTTATTCTTTGGCCTGTGTGGGCCTCCCATTGCAGTGGCCTCTCTCCTTGCAGAGCTCTGGCTCTGGGCTCATGCTCTCCAGAGTGCTGACTCATAATTGGACACACTGGTCCAGCCGCTCCGCAGCACATGGGATCCTCCTGGGCCAGGGATCGAGCCAGGGCCCTTGCACTACCAGGTGGACTCTTTACCCACTGGACCACCAGGGAAGCCCAGTTGAAAGGATTTTAAACTGAACTGGGTCCATTTAGCATAGACAGTACTAATGGAAGACAGCATTAGTGCACTGAACTTGAACAAGACTTTCAGGTTTTTTTTTTTTAATTATTATTATCATTATAACTTTATTCATAGTATTTTCCCAAATAGTTCATCTTATGGATGATAGATATGTGATGGCAATATTTTGGTTTTGAAATAGTTCTTTAGTTTGATTTCCTTAGAATTTGACATGTAAATAAGAAACATAACAATAATTATTTAAAAGAGCTTACATAGGGCTTCCCTGGTGGCCCAGTGGGTAAGGACACCGCCTTGCAGGGCAAGGGGCGCCGGTGCGATCCCTGGCCTGGGAAGATCCCACGTGCCGCGGAGCGGCTGGACCCACGTGTCCAATGACCGAGCCGGAGCTCTGGAGCGCATGCGCCCAGAGCCGGCACTCAGCAACGACAGAGACCACCGCGATGGGAGGCCCACAGGAGCCAAAGAACAGAGACGGATGAAAACGGAGAGATGAAGGACCAGTAAAAGAGGCCAACATTAAAAAAACAAAGCTTACATAAAAGATGTTATAATAAAAAATTGTAGCATCTTTCCGTTCATTAGACTTCACTTAAAGGAAGGTTAGCTAATTCTGCTGTGCATTTTCCAGTAAGATTTTTTTATCAGTTTTTTCCCCTCAGATATTTAAGTAGTAGTTCACATTTGAAGTAGGGAACATGTGGTTTGTGGAGCTGGCTCTGATTAGAAAATGTAGTCATTTGTTTGGTTTTAAAATGAAGCGGTTCACTTCCTTATTGTTTTTATTTTTTAATTTATTTATTTTCATCCATCTTTATTCTTTGGCCTGTGTGGGCCTCCCATTGCAGTGGCCTCTCTCCTTGCAGAGCTCTGGCTCTGGGCTCATGCTCTCCAGAGTGCTGACTCATAATTGGACACACTGGTCCAGCCGCTCCGCAGCACATGGGATCCTCCTGGGCCAGGGATCGAGCCAGGGCCCTTGCACTACCAGGTGGACTCTTTACCCACTGGACCACCAGGGAAGCCCAGTTGAAAGGATTTTAAACTGAACTGGGTCCATTTAGCATAGACAGTACTAATGGAAGACAGCATTAGTGCACTGAACTTGAACAAGACTTTCAGGTTTTTTTTTTTTAATTATTATTATCATTATAACTTTATTCATAGTATTTTCCCAAATAGTTCATCTTATGGATGATAGATATGTGATGGCAATATTTTGGTTTTGAAATAGTTCTTTAGTTTGATTTCCTTAGAATTTGACATGTAAATAAGAAACATAACAATAATTATTTAAAAGAGCTTACATAGGGCTTCCCTGGTGGCCCAGTGGGTAAGGACACCGCCTTGCAGGGCAAGGGGCGCCGGTGCGATCCCTGGCCTGGGAAGATCCCACGTGCCGCGGAGCGGCTGGACCCACGTGTCCAATGACCGAGCCGGAGCTCTGGAGCGCATGCGCCCAGAGCCGGCACTCAGCAACGACAGAGACCACCGCGATGGGAGGCCCACAGGAGCCAAAGAACAGAGACGGATGAAAACGGAGAGATGAAGGACCAGTAAAAGAGGCCAACATTAAAAAAACAAAGCTTACATAAAAGATGTTATAATAAAAAATTGTAGCATCTTTCCGTTCATTAGACTTCACTTAAAGGAAGGTTAGCTAATTCTGCTGTGCATTTTCCAGTAAGATTTTTTTATCAGTTTTTTCCCCTCAGATATTTAAGTAGTAGTTCACATTTGAAGTAGGGAACATGTGGTTTGTGGAGCTGGCTCTGATTAGAAAATGTAGTCATTTGTTTGGTTTTAAAATGAAGCGGTTCACTTCCTTATTCTTTAAGGCCTGCTTTTTAATATTTCTGATTAAATCTTAAGACTAAAAATTGTATTTGGAAAATTTTTTCTTAAAATGGAAATTTGAGAAATCTAAAAGAGAACTTATGATATTGTACTTCCTTTCAGCTTAATCAACATGTTATTTCGACCCAAATCCCTGTGTGGCTTTCCGAGATGTAAATAGTTTATCCAGCATATTTAATAGTCACTGACGCGTACATCAGGACGAGAAATTATGGCCGGGCGTGGGTAGTCATCAGGGAGGCCCTGACAGGGGGGGTTGTACTTTTATCTAAAGTTTAAAAATAAATAAATAAATAAAGTTTATGGGTTGATTAGGGTTTGAGGATGAAGGAAACACATGGAAAATTGTGTGACTAAAGGCAAAAAGCCTTCTCTGGGATCGCTGAGTAGCTCTGACAAGCCTGGGCACATCTCTTAGAGAGGCGAGTGTGATAACAGGTAAGATTGGAAAAGTGAACAGAGGTCATCAAGAGAAGCTGCAGTCTCCCTTGGAGTTTTGTCCTGGAGGTGAAAGATTACAGAATTTTAAACTCAAAAGTAACATGATCATAGCTGTGCTTTTAAAATGAGTGGAAAATATGGATGAATACATTTATTTGCTTCCTGCTCACCTTTAATTGTTAACTTCATCTTCACAGTGGTTGTTCCCACTTCATTCTCAAGTAAATTTAGAAAAGGATAGGAAATGGGAAGGTTTTTTTTGTTTTTAAGGGAAGAGGAAAAAAGAAGTAAAGAGCAAAGGAGTGATTCCTTACTGTGGCAGTGGGTTGGTTTTTTTTGGCCACTTCTGTTGGTCTTTCATTTATCTGTTTTCATCCATCTTTGTTCTTTGGCTCCTGTGGGCCTCCCATCGCGGTGGCATCTGTCGTCGCAGAGCACCAGCTCTGGGCGCATGCGCTCCAGAGCTCCGGCTCGGTCATTGGACACGTGGGTCCAGCCGCTCCGCGGCACGTGGGATCTTCCCAGGCCAGGGATCGAACCGGCGCCCCTGGCCCTGCAAGGCGGTGTCCTCACCCACTGGACCACCAGGGAAGCCCTATGGTACTGTTCTCTGATGGGAGAACATACAGTTCATTTTGTAGGAACACTATACAGGTTGTTACTGGCAGATACTCTCATTTTTATTTCAGTAAACCTCTCAAGAAATGATATTAGAGTCACTTTTAACACTTTTGTAGGGTTATTATGTTGTTAAATTGAGGTACTCACTCAATTTTAATTAGTATTTATCTCTTATGAATGTTTTATTTTGCTCATTCTCTGCAACATTTGTTTACCAAGTGTCAGGCACAAGGAGGGAAGAAAGATTTTAAACAAGCAATTATAGTTGTTTAATCAGAGTCCCAGTACGTACTAGGAGGGAAAGGAATAGAGTACTATGAGAGCATATATCAGTATGCTTAGCTAGTTTTAGGGATTAGGGAAGTCTTTTCTAAGGGAGAGATATTGAAGCTAAGACTTAATACTGTGGGCCTAATCTAGATGAACAGCCAGTGTAAAGGCCTGACTTGGGAAGAAGCTTGGCGTCTTGGAGGAATTAATCACCCTGTATTTGTTGGGGGACTCGTGAGTTCAATTCTGGCTCCGTTAGGGTTGTGGTCTGTGAGACGCTGTGAGACGCTCACACAGAGATACTGAGTAAGCAGTTGGTTATGTGGAAGTGGCACTTTAGGTGTGCTCAGGTCTGGTTTTATGTTTCAGAGTGAAATCTTCATATACAGAACACATAAGGGTATTGAAAGCGTGGGATCAAGAGGACATATGCCAAGTACTTTATGAGAAATCTTGACATCAAATCATTTACAAATAGATGTTTTGTCAGATGTTATCTCCACAAAGTGATGGTTCTTATCATAACTTGATACCAAGAATTGAGGTTACTATGTTGGGAGATTTCAACAAAAGTGTGTTTTTCTCTGTTTTTGTTGATACAGATTGATCGTACTAAAAAACCGGTGGTCAAATTGCCTGAAGATCATAGAATAAAATATGAAAGTACAGATCATGAGGAACAGTATCCTCAGAATGACAAAGTTATTCCTGATCGCTCCACAAAACCAGTCTTTCCCCCTCCAACTGCCATGTTAACAGATGAAGAGAAAGCCCGTATTCATGCAGAAACTGTTCTTCTAATGGAGAAAAACAAACAAGAAAAAGAACTTAGAGAAAGGCAGCACGAGGAACAGAAAGAGAAACTGAGGCAGGAAGAACAAGAACAAACAGACAGACAGAAACAAGAAGCTGAAGAAAATGAAATCACAGAGAAGCAACAAAAAGCCAGAGAACAAATGGAAAAAGAAAGTGACCAGGCCAAGAAAGAAGAGAAAGAAACTTCAGCAAAGAGGGGCAGAGAAATCACAGGAATAAAACGACAGAGCAAGAGTGAACACGAGACTGCCGATGCCCGGAAGTCTGGGGAAGACCGGGAGGAGAGGGGTCCCACTCTGGAAGCGCAGAGAAAGCCCGCAGGGGCTGGGCCGCCGGCCGCGGTGGCGGGCGACTGGAGCGCAGGCAAGGTGAGCAGACACAGACGGGGCAGCCGCCCGCTCAGCGTCGTGAGGTCAGACAGAGGTGACCCCCCAGCACCCCGCAGACAGACAGGCCCGGCTCCAGCCGCCGTTGCTGACTTGCTCCTGCTTGACTGGTTGGGAGTGGAATTGCTTTTCACCTCTATGGAATGTAACATAGTTTCACTAATTGAGATAGATAGCTACATTCGTCATTTTTATTATTTTTTAAAAATATTTATATTTATTTGGCTGCATTGGCTCTCAGTTGTAGCATGTGGGCTGTAGTTCCCTGACCAGGGATCGAACCCAGGCCCCCTGCATTGGCAGCACAGGGTCTTAGCCACTGGACCACCAGGGAATTCCCTTTTTTTTTTTTTAAAGATTTATTTATTTATTTATTTTGGGCGGGGGTGGGGAGGGAGGGGAGCAGGCGGGCCACTTCTATTGGTCTTTCATTTCTCCATTTTCATCCATCTTTTTTCTTTGGCCCGTGTGGGCCTCCCATCGCGGTGGCGTCTGTTGTCGCAGAGCGCCGGCTCTGGGCGCATGCGCTCCAGGGCTCCGGCTCGGTGATTGGACACATCAATCCACGCTCCACGGCACGTGGGATCTTCCCAGGCCAGGGATGGAACCGGCGCCCCTTGCATTGCAAGGCGGTGTCCTTATCCACTGGACCACCAGGGAAGCCCAAGAATACATGCGTTACCTTTAAAAAAACATTAAGGGCAGCCAACACAAGGATTTTCGCGTCTTCGCCACAAGTAGCTTAAGTTCATATATGGCAAAGTTTAATTTTAAAATCCTTTTCTTTTTTCTTCCTTTTAACAACTAGTCTCGAGAGCCTTTGACAAGAGCGAGAAGTGAAGAAATGGGGAGGGTTGTACCAGGACTCCCGGCAGGCTGGGCCAAGGTAAAACTTGTAATCAGCACAGAAATAAATCACATGGTTGCTGTTTATGTCTTTTTTAAAAAAAAAAAACTTATGAATTTGTTTCTTCTGCATCTTTTCCAGTGATTCTACTTTTTCATTATAAATGACAGAGCTCTTTTCCCTAATTATAGCGGGGTTTTGGGATGCTGGCTATAATACATGAGCATCCTGGCATTTATCATTTAAAACCAGTGTATCATTTTAAAGCCTTAAGTTCTTTGAAAGTTTAAGAGTGATATCATCATTGTGTTCAAATTATTTTAATCCAAAAATAAATTCAGCAGTGGAATACTTTAGCCCCACCCCCACCCGCAGACCCAGCCCCAGGCACCGGCTCCAGCCGCCGTTGCTGACTTGCTCCTGCTTGACTGGTTGGGAGTGGAATTGCTTTTCACCTCTATGGAATGTAACATAGTTTCACTAATTGAGATAGATAGCTACATTCGTCATTTTTATTATTTTTTAAAAATATTTATATTTATTTGGCTGCATTGGCTCTCAGTTGTAGCATGTGGGCTGTAGTTCCCTGACCAGGGATCGAACCCAGGCCCCCTGCATTGGCAGCACAGGGTCTTAGCCACTGGACCACCAGGGAATTCCCTTTTTTTTTTTTTAAAGATTTATTTATTTATTTATTTTGGGCGGGGGGGGGGGGGGAGGGCGGCCGGCGGGCCACTTCTATTGGTCTTTGATTTATTTATTTTCATCCATCTTTGTTCTTTGGCCCGTGTGGGCCTCCCATCGCGGTGGCGTCTGTTGTCGCAGAGCGCCGGCTCTGGGCGCATGCGCTCCAGGGCTCCGGCTCGGTGATTGGACACATCAATCCACGCTCCACGGCACGTGGGATCTTCCCAGGCCAGGGATGGAACCGGCGCCCCTTGCATTGCAAGGCGGTGTCCTTATCCACTGGACCACCAGGGAAGCCCAAGAATACATGCGTTACCTTTAAAAAAACATTAAGGGCAGCCAACACAAGGATTTTCGCGTCTTCGCCACAAGTAGCTTAAGTTCATATATGGCAAAGTTTAATTTTAAAATCCTTTTCTTTTTTCTTCCTTTTAACAACTAGTCTCGAGAGCCTTTGACAAGAGCGAAGTGAAGAAATGGGGAGGGTTGTACCAGGACTCCCGGCAGGCTGGGCCAAGGTAAAACTTGTAATCAGCACAGAAATAAATCACATGGTTGCTGTTTATGTCTTTTTTAAAAAAAAAAAACTTATGAATTTGTTTCTTCTGCATCTTTTCCAGTGATTCTACTTTTTCATTATAAATGACAGAGCTCTTTTCCCTAATTATAGCGGGGTTTTGGGATGCTGGCTATAATACATGAGCATCCTGGCATTTATCATTTAAAACCAGTGTATCATTTTAAAGCCTTAAGTTCTTTGAAAGTTTAAGAGTGATATCATCATTGTGTTCAAATTATTTTAATCCAAAAATAAATTCAGCAGTGGAATACTTTTGAGGGATTTCTTGCTGTTCATTGTTCTTTGACGTGTGTTTTTCTTCCCCATCTAAGTTCCTCGACCCCGTGACGGGAACCTTTCGTTACTATCATTCGCCTACCAACACCGTTCATATGTATCCACCGGAAATGGCTCCTTCATCTGCACCTCCTCCCACCCCTCCGGCCCACAGAGCCGAGCCCCAGCTGCCCGCCGAGCGGGACCGGGAGCGGGAGCGGGAGCGGGAGCCGTCCAGGCTGAAGCGCTCCTACTCCTCCCCGGACATCGCGCAGGCCAGCCAGGAGGAGGAGAAGAGGCGGCCGGCCGTCAGCCCCGCCGTGAACCGCGAGAACAAGTAAGTGTGTCCTGGTTTCTGTAAACAGAATCGTGTGCTGTATTTGACAACTTCTAAACGTGCCAGTTTACTAGTAGCGGGGAGTCAGAAAATTCCGTGGGTGGCTTCTTCAGCCATTTTTGTTTACTATAGAGGAAAAAAATAAGTGGACCGGATGTCCTTGGTTTTTCTCCCAGGTGCTAAGTTAAATGTATCGTAGAGGATTCTGGGATTCATTCATTAAATGTATTAGTGATACACCTTGTTATATTTACATTCATATATATACACCTTGTTATATTTTCAGGCAGTGTGAGACTACCCATCTGTTTAGGTATTTTTGGCGGGGGGGGGTTGGGGAGGGAGGGGAGCGGGCGGGCCACTTCTGTTGGTCTTTCATTTGTCTATTTTCATCCGTCTTTGTTCTTTGGCTCCTGCGGGCCTCCCATCGCGGTGGCGTCTGTCGTCAAAGAGCACCGGCTGTGGGCGCATGCGCTCCAGAGCTCCGGCTTGGTGATTGGACACATCGGTCCAGCCGCTCTGCGGCACGTGGGATCTTCCCAGGCCAGGGATCGAACCGGCGCCCCTTGCACTGCAAGGCGGTGTCCTTACCCACTGGACCACCAGCGAAAGCCAACCCCCCCCATCTGTTTTTTATAAACTTCCTGGGATCCCAGAATCCCCTTTGAGGACCGTAATTTATAAGAATTATTGAGAATGTCTTGTAGCTCTTAAATTCCAAACTTTTTAAAACTCAGCTAGTCATACGGGAGCAAACTTAGTATATAGTATTAAAATAATAAACATAATACTATGTATCAGCTTCTAATTTTTATTCTGTTCCCTTTTCTTCATTGCATTTGTTACTCTGTTCACAAGTGGTGATGAAGAGGTTCATTTATGTCTCATTTAGATGTAGTCTCACTTTATCTGTTACTGAATCCTGTAATGCTCCTGGCTTCTTATGATAGAGTTATGAGAAGATATTTTTCTAGTCTCTTTATCACTTCTCATCATTAATTTTGGGGGATGTGGGATAAATGGAAGTGAAAATAAATTCATTTTCTGTTTATTAAATACACACTCTTAATTGCCAAGGAATTCTAACTAGGCTGTCTTTTTTGGCCTCTTCAGAATCACTTTCCACAAAAATAGTTAATATATTTTCCTCCTGAGAATTTACCGTGACAGGTGGTGGAGGTCTTTAGTGGAGATTTATCTACTTACAGATTTTAGGGCGTCCTGTTAAAGCTGGTGAGATGTAATTCTTTCTTGAATCATTGCTCTTATTAAAGTTCATTAATTTGATAATTTTAAAAACTATAGCATTATGTAGTTTATTTTATGTATATATTACACAGAGTGCATACAGCTGAGCCATGTATAAAGAAAAACTCGTTGCATTATAGTTTCATCTGTTTTCAGTATTGCTTTCAGAGGTGGAGCTATAAACATTTAGGGTCAATAATAAAACAAAGACTCATCAATTAGGAGTTTCTTAGCTGTTGCAGTTCTGAAAGTTCCACATACAAATCAAGCGCGCTGTGTCCCAGAAGTCTCGCTGCGTTCTCTCCTCCGTGCTGGCCAGCGGACATGCTGACAGGAGCGTCCTGTGTCGGAGGACAGCAAGGCCCTGGGCCTGTGCCGTCCAGTACGGCCTGGCTGTTTTGAACTGTGGCTGGTAGGAGAGCTGCAAACTGTTACCTTAAATTTATCAGGTTGCCTGGGGCTCGTGGATCGCCCCTGTAGGTCAGCGCGGCTGACTTTAGGTTACAGGACCTGAGTAACCTCCAGCTCCTCGATACGTACTGCGCAGAGGCCGGCATTCTGGTTGAGTTTAGCGTTGCTGAACTCTCTGGGCTTGTTTAAGGACGATGGAAAGAGCCTTACCAGAAGCCTCTGCCCGTTCACGAGAAAGCAGAGGATCTGTCGGTACCTCAGGGTGTCGCTAAGAACCATGGGCTCACCACGAGGATCAAGGTGTTTGTTTCATGGGAGGGTCACAGGATATAACCTGGGTCACAGTGCCACCCGGATGCTGAATGTCCTCTGAGGCCCAGTACCTCAGGAGCTGACTTTGCAGCTCTTCGCAGAATTCGTGTGCACCACGGCGCAGGTGCTGCAGAGCCTGGTCCAGAGCTTGCTGCCCTTTGTGACGTGGCCCTTCATTCAGACACCCTGCACGTTTGCTTCCTTAGGCCAACAAGCTACGCGAAAGCTGAGATCACAAGGCTTTCTGCTTCTCAAATTCGGAACCTCAATCCTGTCTTTGGAGGGTCTGGACCAGCTCTCACTGGACTTCGTAATTTAGGAAATACGTGTTACATGAACTCCATCCTGCAGTGCCTGTGCAACACGCCACACCTGGCTGAGTATTTCAACCGCAACTGTTACCAGGATGACATCAACAGGTAAGGAAATACCGTGCTTTCGCAGTAGCGTGTGAAAAGGGTGACCTGACCACACTTCCGTAGCACTCAGCTCCAGGGAGGTCAAACTCGGAGAGAGGACAGCGCAGGGAAGCGCCTCCCCTGACGGGTGACGGGCAGACGGGAAGGGCACAGAGCAGGAGGACAGCGCCTGTCCTCGGGCGAGAGGAGGGCACCCGGAGGCTGGCGGCCAAGCAGCCGCGGCTTGGAGGGGTGTCATCCGCGTAAGATTTAGGTCAATATTTGGTAATAAACCTGTGAAGAAGTACTCTAGTGTGGGTCACATATTACAGTGTATGAGTAGTTTAATGTTGCTGTCAAGAACCTGCTGTGCCTTGACTATTTAAAGTTTATTTTCCATAATTGTATTTGCAAAGGTCCAATTTGTTGGGGCATAAAGGTGAAGTGGCGGAAGAATTTGGCATCATCATGAAAGCCCTGTGGACGGGACAGTATAGGTACATTAGTCCAAAAGACTTCAAAGTCACCATTGGGAAGATCAATGACCAGTTTGCGGGGTACAGCCAGCAGGATTCACAGGAGCTGCTGCTGTTCCTAATGGACGGTCTCCATGAAGACCTTAACAAAGTAAGAAGTACGATTTTTCTGCGTTTCCAAGGCTCTTTAGGGTTGCTCAGCATTGGACTCATTTTTACAGCAATTTAAAATTATAGTAGTTGATTATTTGGTGCTAATTTATTCAAGTATAGTGACTGACGTGGAACTTTAAAACAAATACATCTTAGGGGTTTAATACTTGAAGTGTATACAATTTTTACTTACTTTTGAAAATGTTAACAGGCTGTGTTACTGTGATAAGTTTATAAATGTTCCTGGGTGTGTGCTCCGCGTGGCCGAATGACTCGTGCTGTTGCTGAGGCATCTTTGTGCTGTGGCTCCTCCTCAGCGCCCGGCTGCCCTCTCTGTGTCAGACACCTTTGGGATCACCTTTCTTAGCAATGAACACACACTTCTAGACACACGTGTGTCTGTCTTTGTGCTTGTGAGCCCTCCATGAAACTAGGACCAAAATGACATGTCTGGTTACAGCCCTAATTCCCAGCTATATGTAAGGATAATACGTGCTTTCGCAGTAGCGTGTGAAAAGGGTGACCTGACCACACTTCCGTAGCACTCAGCTCCAGGGAGGTCAAACTCGGAGAGAGGACAGCGCAGGGAAGCGCCTCCCCTGACGGGTGACGGGCAGACGGGAAGGGCACAGAGCAGGAGGACAGCGCCTGTCCTCGGGCGAGAGGAGGGCACCCGGAGGCTGGCGGCCAAGCAGCCGCGGCTTGGAGGGGTGTCATCCGCGTAAGATTTAGGTCAATATTTGGTAATAAACCTGTGAAGAAGTACTCTAGTGTGGGTCACATATTACAGTGTATGAGTAGTTTAATGTTGCTGTCAAGAACCTGCTGTGCCTTGACTATTTAAAGTTTATTTTCCATAATTGTATTTGCAAAGGTCCAATTTGTTGGGGCATAAAGGTGAAGTGGCGGAAGAATTTGGCATCATCATGAAAGCCCTGTGGACGGGACAGTATAGGTACATTAGTCCAAAAGACTTCAAAGTCACCATTGGGAAGATCAATGACCAGTTTGCGGGGTACAGCCAGCAGGATTCACAGGAGCTGCTGCTGTTCCTAATGGACGGTCTCCATGAAGACCTTAACAAAGTAAGAAGTACGATTTTTCTGCGTTTCCAAGGCTCTTTAGGGTTGCTCAGCATTGGACTCATTTTTACAGCAATTTAAAATTATAGTAGTTGATTATTTGGTGCTAATTTATTCAAGTATAGTGACTGACGTGGAACTTTAAAACAAATACATCTTAGGGGTTTAATACTTGAAGTGTATACAATTTTTACTTACTTTTGAAAATGTTAACAGGCTGTGTTACTGTGATAAGTTTATAAATGTTCCTGGGTGTGTGCTCCGCGTGGCCGAATGACTCGTGCTGTTGCTGAGGCATCTTTGTGCTGTGGCTCCTCCTCAGCGCCCGGCTGCCCTCTCTGTGTCAGACACCTTTGGGATCACCTTTCTTAGCAATGAACACACACTTCTAGACACACGTGTGTCTGTCTGTGTGTGAATGTGTGTGTGTCCTGTGTCTGTGTGAAGATAGAGCATATCCATCCATGAAACTAGGACCAAAAAAATGACATGTCTGGTTACAGCCCTAATTCCCAGCTATATGTGGAATATCTTCTCTTCCAAAAATGTCTCCCACCTTTCATAACGTGGGTTTTGGGTTTTTTTAGGGAGTATTTTTGGCTAGAATTTTTTTCTAACAGTTGCTGAGGTTAGAACTCCTTTAATAAGTGTTTTTAAATCTGCAAAATGCATTTACTATATACTCTTTCAACTTTGTGTTTAAATGTTTTTTTTTTAAACCTTTGTTTTACTTTCAACTTTTACAGAGTTTTGTTGTTTACAGATATGTATGTTCCCAGATTAGTCATATGTATATCCCCCCCTTCCCACTCCTCCCGACCATCACACAGCACCCCTGAAGGATCTCTTTTTCTCACAGAGCAATGACTACAGCTATTTTCTTCACCTATGACAGTACAGGCCTTCATGCTACTTCCTTTACGTCTCCCACCCTCTGTTCCTTCCCCACAATGTCCATATGTCCACTGTCCATGTCTGTTTTTCCGTCGCTTCACTGCGTGTGCCATCATCACCATCCTACTAGACTCCATATATATGTGTTAATATACTGTATTTGTCCTTCTCTTTCTGACTGACTTCACTTTTGATGATACGTTCTAGATCCAGCCACCTCATGAGGGCTGATTCTTCTGCATTTCTCTTTACAGCTGTGTAGTATTCCGTTGTATATATGTACCAGAGCTTTTGGATCCATTCGTTCATCGATGGCCATCTAGGTTGCTTCCATGTTCTGGCTATTGTATAGAGAGCTGCAATGAACATTGGGGTACAGGTGCTTCTTTCAGATTTAACTTCATCAGGGTATAAGCCTAAGAGTGGGATTGCTGGGTCGTATGGTGCTTCTGTTTTTAGTTTTTTAAGAAATCTCCAGACTGTCTTCCATAGAGCCTGTATCAATTGACATTCCCACCAGCAGTGCAGTCCACTTTGTATTTAAATGTTGGCTGAGATACTGATAGAGAGTTTAAATCTTACCTTCAGGCTGATAATCGAAAGAGACATAAAGAGGAGAATAACGACCATCTCGACGACTGCAGAGCCGCGGAGCACGCGTGGCAGAAACACAAGCAGCTCAACGAGTCGATCATCGTGGCACTTTTCCAGGGTCAGTTCAAGTCCACGGTGCAGTGCCTCACCTGCCACAGAAAGTCGAGGACCTTTGAGGCCTTCATGTACTTGTCTCTCCCACTGGCATCGCCAAGTAAATGTACCTTACAGGTAAGTTTAAGACTGAGAAAACATGATTGACTGAAGAAAAACTCTGCTTATATACACATAGAGGTGTCGTTTATTTGGTAATTTGTTTCCGTTCTTTATCCCTGTAAACATTTTCTAGGTTAAAACTCACAGAAATAATGTTTTAATAAGGCCTCTGTAGATTAGGAAAAAAATAGCATTCTTAAAAGAAGTTTTCTTTTTTAAATGCTATTTGCCTATTAAATATTCTTTTAGAGTTGGTAAGTTTTTCAAAGTCTGTATCGATTGACGTTCTAGGAGTCAGTCTGGAAGACAGGGTGTCGCGTTTAGCCTCACTTCGTACAGGCTCTTGCTGTCAGGGGCGTCGGGCAGGCGTCCTGCTGTGCGCCCCGCAGCAGGGGCTAGGCGCCTGTGGCCGCCCGCGAGCCCGCCTCCTGTCGGTCGCGTGTCCAGAGCCAGCCACGGACGGCGCCCCGGGGCTCTCGGGACACGCAGGCCTCGGCCTCCCTGGGGACAGCGCCGCCGCCGGCCGTGCCCATCCCTGCCCGCTCCCGCCCACGTCCTCCCTCGGCCGGAAGCTTGGGGGCAGAAACGGCCTTGCCGTCGGTTAGTCATCGTGCCTGGCAAAGGCACTTAGAGAACAGATGCTCCGTGACTACTTTGTTTGAAAAAGTGAATTAACGCGTATCTACTCTTTGTTTTTGCCTCCAGGATTGCCTGAGATTATTTTCCAAAGAAGAAAAACTCACAGATAACAACAGGTTTTACTGCAGTCATTGCAGAGCTCGACGGGATTCACTGAAAAAGATAGAGATCTGGAAGCTGCCGCCTGTGCTTTTAGTGCATCTGAAACGGTAAAGGGGACACCTCGTCTGCCTGTTTAGTACTTTCAGATGCGGGGATTCCTCCGTGCGGTACTGTAGGCACTTTACCGCACGGCCTGCTTAGGACGTGTGACAGAGAAGCTGCCGGGTCAGGGTTTGCAGGGGCGGGCGGCGGGAGCGGCGGCTCCGGCTGTCCTCGGGGTTTGCACCGATGGCGCCGCCACTGCCGCGGGCCTGTCCTTAGCCTCTGCGCCGGCGAGATCGGGGCCTGAGACGGACCCACACTCCTGGGTCTGAACCAGAACCAGCGGCCATGCAGCCCGGGGGACGCTGCTCAGCATTCAGGGGCCCTGCGTGGGGAAGAGTCTGGAAAAGAACGGCTGCGTGTGGCTGCGGCGCCTTGGCGTGCACCCGAGACTAAGGCGGGCTCGTCAGCCCGTGGCTCCAGTGCAGAGTGGAGAATCTCACCATCACTGGAGTGAAATTATTTTCAGATTATTGGAGATTCTCAGGTAGTTATGTTAATTTCAACACTCATATGTTCAAAGTTCATGTAAATTTTCTACAAAAGCTTTACATCAGTTGTCCTTTCCTGCTTATTGTAGATTGAGGAGGCATAGACAAACATTCTATAAATGTTAA
This sequence comes from Tragulus kanchil, assembly GCA_022376925.1. Taxonomy (NCBI): domain Eukaryota; kingdom Metazoa; phylum Chordata; class Mammalia; order Artiodactyla; family Tragulidae; genus Tragulus; species Tragulus kanchil. The sequence continues at coordinate 167,127,651 of JAIOJX010000024.1, forward strand.
CTATTCTGTTAAAATTTTTAGTGCTATGTATTATTCTTGGAGAATGTCTTAAAGTATAATGCTTCAGAGTTCAGTTTTTAAAAATAATTTTGAAATAACCATATTACATCAACCAAAATAACCAGTGTTTTGGTGTCTAAAGCAGCAGTGTGTGGGCTTCCCTGGTGGCTCAGCGGTAAAAGAGTCCACCTGCCAACCCAGGAAGCACAGATTCGATCCCTGGTCCAGGAAGATCCCACATGTGGTGGAGCAGCTAAGCCCACGTGCACGGCTCCTGAGCCTGTGCTCTAGAGCCCGGAGCTGCAGCTGCCGCGGCCCATGGGCTCTGGAGCCTGTGCTGCACGGCAGGAGCCGCCAGTGCCCTGCAGCCAGAGAGGAGCCCCCACGGCAGTGAAGACCCAGCACAGCCCCCTAATACATACACAACAGGCAGTGTGGAGAGGCAGGGTGTGTCAGGGTCACGGAGTGCCACCGTCTCACCGCTCACCCACGTGCTCGCAGTTTCTGCTCTGGTGTCCCCAGAGTCCAAGCTCAAGCTGGAGCCGCGCTCCTCTGTCACTTCTCTGTTCGTCAGTGGTGATGAGCACTGTGAACAGGGCTGCTCATAGCGTCTCACCTTTGTGGAAGACTCGCCTAGCCGCTCTAGCTAGCCTAGACCATAAGGGAGCAAGGCTTGGCCCTCCCTCTACCACTGTTTACCCAGGGCAGGACATTGAATATCTGTGCACCTGTTTCTTCATTTGTAAAACAGAAACGAAACCAAGTACCTTTAACAGGTCCCTCACTATTAAGATTCTGAGTGTGTGTTTCAGATAGATTTTATGGTCCTAAAATTCTGGATTGTTTGTGAGTGAGTTAGGGTTCACGCTGACGTCTTTGGTCTGCCAGTGTAACCGCTGTAATGTTTGGTTCTGCAGTTTTTCCTACGATGGCCGATGGAAGCAAAAATTACAGACGTCTGTGGACTTCCCATTAGAACATCTCGACTTGTCGCAGTATGTTATTGGCCCAAAGAGCAATCTGAAGAAGTACAACTTGTTTTCTGTGTCAGTAAGTATGTCGCTAAACTAAATACTTTCTTTTGAAGCAAACTAAAACACCAGCTTTCAGGTTGTTCCTTACCTCTCGGGAAAGTAAGGCTTTGAAACTGACGTAGTTTACGTCACTTGAGTTTGATTTTCTGTCTTGTCCGGCACAGAACCACTACGGCGGGTTGGACGGCGGGCACTACACCGCCTACTGTAGAAACGCAGCCAGGCAGCGCTGGTTTAAGTTTGACGATCACGACGTCTCTGATATCTCCGTCTCCTCAGTGAAATCCTCTGCAGCGTACATCCTCTTTTATACGTCACTGGGACCACGCGCACCTGAGGTAGCCACGTAAGGAGAAGCGGGTTGTAAGCTTGTCACCTTTTAGCAGGCGAGCAGCACCCCTCTGGAAGTGCTTGTAAAGACGGGGCGGCCGCGGCTGGAGTGGGTTAAAGGCCTGACAGGAGGAGAGCTCTGTTCCTGTTGCAGGCACTTCCAGCCAGTGCTGCTGTCGACAGCGCCTGAGCGAGAGCACGCCACACGCACTGCAGGAAGCATTCCTTACGGTACCATTCACTTCAGAACGGATTTTTTAGTTTGCTCCAAAGTTACAACAACTCACTAGCTAAGCACTATTATTCTGCTGGCCTAAGAACCATTGTATCCGTTCGTTTCCTCCTCACTGTTACGGCCTTTCCACCTTTCTAAATCCCAGCGTGACCGATGAGTACTCTAGGACGATGTAAAGCAGATAGGAATGTATATGTATATATTTATTGCACACTTGCACATCAGATCGATGTACATAGTGTTAATATGTGGTCCTTCTGTCACTCAGAAGATTGCTCTGTTTCTCCTTCTGGCCTGTTCTGAGTAACTGCAGCGCTCTCTTAGGGAAATGACAGGGCAGAGCTATTTTTCTGTTGGCTTTGGGCTGTATTTGTGCACTAAATCTTTATTCTAAAAAATAAATGGAAACTTTTCTTTAATTTTTTAAATCAGAATTTCATTTACACTGACATTAAAATCTTAATGAGAAAAATAACTTAAAACCCTGTAAGTGTTTTGTCTTTACTTTGATATGATAAACGTGACAGCAGAATGACAGATTTTACACACACTTTCCCCCACTAGTGACTTAGTGCACTGTCTGCTGCATCACTGATCCCACTCCTCACCTTCAGGCACACAAGGCATTCACGATTCTCTCAGAGTTGGACGTCAACATAAGGTATAATATTTCAGCACCCAGGCAGACAGATTCTATCGAGTACTAGAATTCTCAGAATTAAGATAAAAAGAGAAGACTACAAAGTGAACTTGATTATAAACATCTTTACAGACTTTTGTATTAAAAGGGACGGAGGGCTCAGAATTTATCACTTACCTCAGAGACTCGGTTGTTACAGGTAAAGTCAATATAAACACCTCTTTATATAAAAACAAACAAGATTCTAAAGTGCTCCAAAAGATGTCACCATTAATGGATTCCCAAGAAGAGGATGAAAAAATACACTTTGAATTGTGAAACTGGTGACTTTTCATGTCCTACAACTAGTCTGCGTGCCTTCCAACTTCTTGGCTAAATTATCTGATTAAACACTTTGAGATCACATTCAGATCACAGAGCCACTTGAACAAAAGTTATTTTGGTTTAGCTCCATGAAGTATCTTTAGAAAATAATTTGTTGGATATATGTAATTACGAGACAGTCTGTGATAAAAATACACACTATTCAACACTGCACTTTGGGCTTCCCTGGTCGTCCAGTGGGTAAAGAGTCCACCTTGCAGTGCAAGGGGTGCTGGTTCGATCCCTGACCCCAGAAGATCCCATGTGCCGAGAGCAACTGGACCAATGTGTCCAATTACTGAGCCAGAGCTCTGGAGCGCATGCGCCCAAAACCGGTGCTCTGCAGTGAGAGAGGCCACTGTAATGGGAGGCCCACACAGGCCAGAGAACAAAGATGGATGAAAAATAAACGAATGAAAACCCAATAAAAGGCCAAAATTTTAAAACAAACAAAATATACTGCACTTTGAAACCTGAGCATTGTACCAAATCTGAGTGCTCTGAAGGTCCTCATCTGTCAGCACTGCACTTTCTTGCTGCCTTTTCCAGTGGGCCAGGACCCTTGTTTGTTACAGACTTACTTACCTTTTAAAGGTTACAATCTATGCCAAAAAGACTTAAAAATGTCAGTGATGCAAGTAGGCTGTGAGAGTTTTAATGACAAAGCAAAACTTCAGTACCCTGACTTACTTACCTTTTAAAGGTTACAATCGTATGCCGAAAAGACTTAAAAATATCAGTGATGCAAGTAGGCTGCGAGAGTTTTAATGACAAAGCAAAACTTCAGTACCCTGTGGTCCCTGCCAGCTGTGCAGTTTTCAGGAACACCGCATTCTCAGCTCCTGCGTGTGTGAGTAGGTGTAGAGAAGGGCTGGCAGCTGTAGAACAAGAGGTACGCCGCGGTGGTTTGGACTGAAGAGTCTGGAATCTCACTGACGCGCGTGTCATCAAAACTATACCAGGCCTGGGTCACTGAGTTCTTGCAGAAAGCAGTGTAGTGGCCACCGTCCAGATCACCAAAGTGGTTCTACGGGAAAGAGCAATGTCAGGCTTAGTGCTTACATGCAAATAACTTTAACTGTTAGAGCCAAAAAGGTAGGGGCAAACAATATGCTTATAATTGTCCCTTACACTGGATTAACACGAAGTGACAGTTTTGTTAAGTCATAACAACCTGGCTGCTGTTTTCTTCGTGGCACTGAAATGGTTCTATATTCTGTCCAGTGACTGTTAGAAGCTGTGAATGAAACAGGATCGTCTTTGGCAGCATCTAATAATTGTCAGTGAATACTAAGCACCTGGAAAAGATCAGCTTTCATTTCAGTCCCACAGAAGGGCGATGACAACGTTCAGACGGCCGCACCACTGCCCTCATTTCACACACTAGCAAGGTCGTGCTCAAGATCCTCCACGCTAGACTTCAACAGTTCATGAACCAAAAAACTCCCGGATTTATAGGCTGGATTTGACTGGATCTCAGAAAAAGCAAGAGACGCAAAATGGATTAAAAGACCTAACTGTGAGACCAGAGACCATAAAACTATTGAAGGATAACATAGGCAGAACACTCAATGACATAAATCAAAGCAAGATCTTCTATGACCCACCTCCCAGAGTCATGGAAATAAAGACAAAAATAGACAAGTGGGACCTAATGAAACCTAAAAAGCTTTTGCACAGCCAAAGAAACTATAAACAAGGTGAAAAGACAACTTTCAGAATGGGAGAAAATAATAGTAAATGAAACAACCAACAGTATTCATTTCCAAAATATACAATCAACTTAGACAACTCAACACCAAGAAAGGAAAAACCCAGTCAAAAAATGGGAAAAGACATAAACAGACATATCTCCAAAGAAGACATACAGATGGCCAAAAAACACATGAAAAGATGCTCAACATTACTCTTTGCTAGAGAAATACAAATCAAAACTACCATGAGATCTTACCTCACACCAGTCAGAATGGCCATCATCAAAAAGTCTACAAACAATGCTGGAGGGGGTGTGGAGAGAAGGGAACCCTGTTGCACTGTTGGCGGGAATGTGAACGGATAGAGCCACTAAGGAAGACAGTGTGGAAATTCCTCAGAAAAATAGGAACGGAGCCTCCAGATGACCCTGCAATTCCACTACTACGCATATACCCTGAGGAAATCAAACTTGAAAGAGACACATGTAGCCCACTGTTCACTGCAGCACTCTCTACAGTAGCTGGGACATGCAAGCAGCCTAGATGTCCGTCGGCAGATGAATGGTAAAGCAGCTGTGGTGCCTGCATACGGTGGTTTATTACTTGGCCATAAAACAGAAATGCATTTGAATCAGTTCTAATGAGGTGGGTGAATCCAGAGCCTATTATATAGGAGTGAGATATGTCAGAAAGAGATAAATATTGTTTACTGATGTGTATGGAATCCTGAAAGATGGTGCTGATAAACGAACATGCAGAGCGGCAGTGGAGAGGCGGACATGGAGATCAGCCTTAAGGACGTTTGTGTGAGGGAGGGAGACGTGCTGTGGGAGTAGGGGGTCTCAAACAGGCTCTGTGGTGACCTGCGAGGGCCACGGGGAGGTTCAGGAAGTGGGGGCAGGGGTGCAACTATGGCCGATTTGGGTCGATGTGTGGCAGTAAACAACAAAACCCTGTAATAATAATAATAATAATAAATGTCTATGGAATAAAAAGGCAAGAGAATTCCAGAAAAACATTTACGTCTGCTTCATTGACTACACTAAAGCCTCTGACTATGGGAATCACAACAAACTTTAAGCCAAAGAAAAACAAAAAATAAAACAAGGGTGGAAAAGACAACTTTCAGAATGGGAGAAAATAATAGTAAATGAAACAACCAACAGTATTCATTTCCAAAATATACAATCAACTTAGACAACTCAACACCAAGAAAGGAAAAACCCAGTCAAAAAATGGGAAAAGACATAAACAGACATATCTCCAAAGAAGACATACAGATGGCCAAAAAACACATGAAAAGATGCTCAACATTACTCTTTGCTAGAGAAATACAAATCAAAACTACCATGAGATCTTACCTCACACCAGTCAGAATGGCCATCATCAAAAAGTCTACAAACAATGCTGGAGGGGGTGTGGAGAGAAGGGAACCCTGTTGCACTGTTGGCGGGAATGTGAACGGATAGAGCCACTAAGGAAGACAGTGTGGAAATTCCTCAGAAAAATAGGAACGGAGCCTCCAGATGACCCTGCAATTCCACTACTACGCATATACCCTGAGGAAATCAAACTTGAAAGAGACACATGTAGCCCACTGTTCACTGCAGCACTCTCTACAGTAGCTGGGACATGCAAGCAGCCTAGATGTCCGTCGGCAGATGAATGGTAAAGCAGCTGTGGTGCCTGCATACGGTGGTTTATTACTTGGCCATAAAACAGAAATGCATTTGAATCAGTTCTAATGAGGTGGGTGAATCCAGAGCCTATTATATAGGAGTGAGATATGTCAGAAAGAGATAAATATTGTTTACTGATGTGTATGGAATCCTGAAAGATGGTGCTGATAAACGAACATGCAGAGCGGCAGTGGAGAGGCGGACATGGAGATCAGCCTTAAGGACGTTTGTGTGAGGGAGGGAGACGTGCTGTGGGAGTAGGGGGTCTCAAACAGGCTCTGTGGTGACCTGCGAGGGCCACGGGGAGGTTCAGGAAGTGGGGGCAGGGGTGCAACTATGGCCGATTTGGGTCGATGTGTGGCAGTAAACAACAAAACCCTGTAATAATAATAATAATAATAAATGTCTATGGAATAAAAAGGCAAGAGAATTCCAGAAAAACATTTACGTCTGCTTCATTGACTACACTAAAGCCTCTGACTATGGGAATCACAACAAACTAGAAAATTCTGAAAGAGATGGGAATACCAGACCACTTCACCTGCCTCCTGAGAGGCAGTATACATTTAGGAAGCAACAGTTAGAACTGGACATGGAACAACGGACTGGCTCCTAAGTTGAAAAGGAGTACATCAAGGCTGTATATTGTCACCCTGCTTATTTAACTTATATGCAGAGTACATCATGAGAAACGCTGGGCTGGAAGAAGCACAAGCTGGAATCAAGATTGCCGGGAGAAATATCAATAACCTCAGATATGCAGATGACACCACCCTTATGGCAGAAAGTGAAGAGGAACTAAAAAGCCTCTTGATGAAAGTGAAAGAGTGGAAAAACTGGCCTATAACTCAACGTTCAAAAAAACAAAAGATCATGGCATCTGGTCCCATCACTTCATGGCAAATAGATGGGCAAACAATGGAAACAGTGACAAGACTTTATTTTCTTGGGCTCCAAAATCACTGTGGATGGTGACTGCAGCCATGAAATTAAAAGGTGCTTGCTCCTTGACAGGAAAGCTATGACAAACTTAGTGTACTAAAAAGCAATGGCATCACTTTGCCAACAGAAATCCATGTGCTCAAAGCCATGGTTTTCCCAGTAGTCACGTCTGGTTGCTGAGAGCTGGACCATAAAGAAGGCTGAGAGCCTAAGAATTGATGCCGTTGAACTGTGGAGCTGGAGAAGACTTCTGAGAGTCCCTTGGACAGCAAGGAGATCAAACCAGTCAATCCTGAAGGAAATCAACACTAAGAATGTTCACTGGAGGGACTGAGGCTGAAGCTGAAGCTCTGATACTTTGGCCACCTGATGTGAAAAGATGACTCATTGGAAAAGACTGGTGCTGGGAAAAAACAGAAGGCAGAAGCAGGGGCCAACAGAGGATGGGATGGTGGGGTGGCATCACTGAGTCAACGGACATGAGTTTGAGCCAGCTCTGGGAGAGCGTTAAGGACAGGGAAGCCTGGCGTGCTGCAGTCCGTGGAGCCACAAAGCGTCTGACACAACGGAGCGACCGAACCGAACTGAACTGTACACGGGCTATTAAACATCAAAGGAAATATTTTAAAAAATAGTTGTCTTTCCTAAATGAGCTTATAGTATAATTTTAAAGACAGTCTAAGATGGACATGAGAAGGACATTTAACATGGCAACAAGACATTAAAACAACTGCACGTTCCTACCACACAGCAGGGGGCGGTGTACAGCAATAGCCCCTTGTTTATCCAAGGCCCTAAGAAAAGCCTGTTCTGGTATTTTCCACATCTTTCCTAACCCAGTAAAGGAATGTTTGAAACAGAGGCATTGGAGAACCTCATTTCTCAGAAGTTGGTATGCATACAGCACGGGTCAACAAACATTTACCCATGGGTCAGAATCAGTCCACTCACTCACTGATTTTGAATGGCCTGTGAATTAAGAACACATTTTATATTTTGGGGCTTCTCAGGTGGCATGGTGGTAAGGAATCCACCTGTGCAGGAAACACAAGGGATGCAGGTTCAGTCCCTAGGTCAGGAAGATCCTCTGGAGAAGGGAAGGGCAGCCTACTCTGGGATTCTTGCCTGGAGAACCCCCTGTGGAGGAGTCTGGTGTGCTACAGTCCATGGAGTCAAACACAACTGAGTGCACTTTAGTCTCTGTGTCTTTATATGGATGAAAAAGTAAAAAATGAGTATTTTGTGACGTGAAAATTACTTGAAATTCAAAATTTTCAACATCCTTAAATGAAAGTTTTATGGGAACATAGCTATGCTCATTTGTTTACCTTTTTAAGTGGCTGCTTTCACACTAAAACAGTAAAGTTGAATAGAAAACTGTAGAGATGTGGCCTGCAAAGCCTAAACTGTTTAATATCTAGCTTTTTACAGAGTAAGCTTGCTGACCCCTGGGGTAGAGGGAAGACAATGGATTTTTTTTCTAGTCAATTCTGACTATTAATTCAGCTTTGAGACTATGCATTAACCTTAAGGAGATTATTTAACCTTTCTGAGCTTTAGTTCTCCTGTCTTTTAAGACTAGGTAATAACACCTTGTCTTATATTGAGTCAACGGACATGAGTTTGAGCCAGCTCTGGGAGAGCGTTAAGGACAGGGAAGCCTGGCGTGCTGCAGTCCGTGGAGCCACAAAGCGTCTGACACAACGGAGCGACCGAACCGAACTGAACTGTACACGGGCTATTAAACATCAAAGGAAATATTTTAAAAAATAGTTGTCTTTCCTAAATGAGCTTATAGTATAATTTTAAAGACAGTCTAAGATGGACATGAGAAGGACATTTAACATGGCAACAAGACATTAAAACACCTGCACGTTCCTACCACACAGCAGGGCGGTGTACAGCAATAGCCCCTTGTTTATCCAAGGCCCTAAGAAAAGCCTGTTCTGGTATTTTCCACATCTTTCCTAACCCAGTAAAGGAATGTTTGAAACAGAGGCATTGGAGAACCTCATTTCTCAGAAGTTGGTATGCATACAGCACGGGTCAACAAACATTTACCCATGGGTCAGAATCAGTCCACTCACTCACTGATTTTGAATGGCCTGTGAATTAAGAACACATTTTATATTTTGGGGCTTCTCAGGTGGCATGGTGGTAAGGAATCCACCTGTGCAGGAAACACAAGGGATGCAGGTTCAGTCCCTAGGTCAGGAAGATCCTCTGGAGAAGGGAAGGGCAGCCTACTCTGGGATTCTTGCCTGGAGAACCCCCTGTGGAGGAGTCTGGTGTGCTACAGTCCATGGAGTCAAACACAACTGAGTGCACTTTAGTCTCTGTGTCTTTATATGGATGAAAAAGTAAAAAATGAGTATTTTGTGACGTGAAAATTACTTGAAATTCAAAATTTTCAACATCCTTAAATGAAAGTTTTATGGGAACATAGCTATGCTCATTTGTTTACCTTTTTAAGTGGCTGCTTTCACACTAAAACAGTAAAGTTGAATAGAAAACTGTAGAGATGTGGCCTGCAAAGCCTAAACTGTTTAATATCTAGCTTTTTACAGAGTAAGCTTGCTGACCCCTGGGGTAGAGGGAAGACAATGGATTTTTTTTCTAGTCAATTCTGACTATTAATTCAGCTTTGAGACTATGCATTAACCTTAAGGAGATTATTTAACCTTTCTGAGCTTTAGTTCTCCTGTCTTTTAAGACTAGGTAATAACACCTTGTCTTATACAACTACTATTTCTCTTATAATCTGAGCACATAGGAGGTACTTTTTTAAAGTGTTTCCTTAGACCTTTATCTTCCACGCGTCTCTCCTTACCTGTTAGAGAAATATCCCAAAGCTGACATTTAAAAGATTCAGGCTCTGGTCCTGGTCTTACCATGTGACTTTAAGCTGGCACGCTTAAGTTTCCTTATTTATGAAGTGGTGCCCAGAAACTTCCCTGATTGCCCAGGGGCTCTTCGTGCTCCCAGTGCTGGGGGCCTGGGTTCAATCCCTGGTCAGGGAACTAGGTGCTGCAACAAAGACTGAAGACGCCCATGCTGGACCTAAGATTCAGCACAGTGAAATAAATACGATAACTATTTATTTAAAATGGTGCCCCTACTAGTGTGATGTAATCTGACTGAGAAAAACAAAACATGAGGTGGCTCCAGATGATGGTGTAGTGTTCTAAAGTGACTAGACAGCATGGCTGGAATATGTTCGGTGTGATGACTTGCTACAGAAACAGAAACTGAGATGGCAGAGGGGAAGCGCCATTCTCGACTTCCAGGCCCAGTGCTTTTTGGCAAACAGCCTGAAAACCTTTGTGCAGAACTGTAAAGGAATGCTGGATAAAACATGACAAATACCCTCTGAAATACAGGGTTAACTTTACAGATGGTATAGTGAGAATAACTGCTAGGGGCCAGAACCAGAGAAAATAGCACATGAGCATGAAACACGGTTGATGCTGTGGCTGGGAATAAAGAGTTTCTGTGTCCTTGGAGCCACGATGCTTGGTATTTTTTTTTACTTTTCTGGCCACTTCTGTTGGTCTTTCATTTATTTATCTTTGTTCTCTGGCCCGTGTGGGCCTCCCATCGCTGTGGCCTCTGTCGTCACAGAGCACCGGCTCTGGGCGCATGCGCTCCAGAGCTCCGGCTGGGTCATTGGACACATGGGTCCAGCCACTCCGCGGCACGTGGGGTCTTCCCAGGCCAGGGATCGAACCGGCGCCCCTTGCACTACAAGGCGGTGTCCTTACCCACTGGACCACCAGGGAAGCCCTTTACTGAGTTTTTATGTACATGGTTTACGTCTTTAGAGATAGACGTGGAGGGGAGGGTAAGACAAAGTGGGAGACTAGGGTGGCAGGCACGCTCTGCCACGTGAGCAGCAGGGGACCCGTGGGAACCTGCTGGGGGTGCGGGGAGCCCGCCCGGCGCTCTGGAATAGCCGGGACGAGCGGGATGGGGGCGGTGCGGGAGGCGGCCCCAGCAGGGAGGGGTGCGTGTGCACACAGCTGACTCACTGGTGCACAGCAGACGCTGGCAGAACACTGAAGCACTTACACTCTAATGTTACAAAATGGCGAAACAAACTCCTGCAGAGACTCATCAAGGCTAAAGCAAACTGAGCAAATATTTCACAATCGACCCACCAAGAACAAAAATTCCAGGACCACATAGTTTGTTTAATTATAACAGACTTTCAAAACTCAAGTTATTTCATAGAGACTGCGCAAGAGAATAGAAAAGAATGCCCAACTTAATTCTGTGAGGCTAGAAACAGGCCGATCCTAAAACAGGCTGAAAATACAGTATGAGAAAGAAGGTTACAGGTTAGTTTCTTGATGACGAAGACATATAAAAAATGTGAAAATATTTTTAGCAAAGCAAAAAAAATTACTGTCTTCTATGTTTATAATAGAGTAAAGGAGAGATTCAGATCCATTATCCTCAAAATGTGATGTGGGAGAACAAAGCTTCATGTGTTAGCCTATGACGATGCATGGTATAGAGTTGTAAGAGCAAAATATTAGAAACAGCCTAACTGTCCAGGAACGGGAGAAACGATAGACGGTGGACGACTAGCGGTAGGTAACGGGTGTGCATCACAGCTCATCTATCAGTATGGATTAATGTCATAAGGATAAAGCTGAAGAAAAGGTTACAGAGGATATGTACAGCTAATGACACTGGATTTATAAACCATGCAAAACAGACGGCATCACACATACACGTGTGGCAACAAAGACCGCGCAGGAACGCGCCGTGCTGTCGCGTCAGCTGCACCAGCTGTGTGCGGGCCTACGGACGGCAGCCCGGGCTCCGCTGTCGTGGGCTCTGCAGGCGGGAAGACTGGAGGGGCCGCCACGCCCTTCTCCAGGGGCTCGTCCAACCCGGGGATCGAACCCGGGCCTCCTGCGTCTCCCGCCCGAGCAGGCAGATCCCTGCCCACGGCGCCACCTGGGAAGCCCCCCAAACCACGTGCCTGTTACCGTCCGTGCCCCAGAGGCAGACCGAGCATGAGCGGCAGGAGGTACAGGACGAAGGCAGACCTGGGCCCAGCACAGAGGGACACGTCCGTCGTCAGAGGCAGCCGAGCCCAGCAGCGAGAGCAGGACGGCTGGGAGCCCGCCCGCCTGACCTGGGACCCCGGCCCTGCCCTCTACTGTCGGCCGTCCGCGGGAGCCGTTTACTTAACCTCTGTGCCCATTTCCCATCCTGTGAGACAGAGACGGGGACAGTGCCTCCACCTCCCAGGGCGCAGTCCGCTCAGCTGCTCGGTCCTGTCCAGCTCTTTGCAGCTCCGGGGACTGAGGTGTGTCAGGCCTGCTGTCCTTCACCGTCTCCCAGAGCTTGCTCGACATCATGTCCAGTGACTCAGGGATGCCACCCAACCATCTCGACTTCTGTCACCCCTTCTGTTTTTCCCTGCATTAGAATCTTTTTCAGTGAGTTCTCTCTTCGCATCAGATTGCCAAAATATGGGAGCTCCTGCTTCAGCATCAGACCCTCCAGTGAACATTCTCAGGGTTGATTCCCTTTAGCACTGACTGATTGGATCTTGCAGTCCACGGGACTCTCAGAAGTCTTCTCCAGCTCCACAGTTCAACGGCATCAATTCTTCGGCTCTCAGCCTTCTTTATGGTCCAGCTCTCAGCAACCAGACGTGACTACTAAGAAAACCATGGCTTTGAACATATGGACTTCTGTCAGCAAAGTGATGTCTCTACTTTTATTTATTTTTAATTTTGGCCTCTTTTATTGTTTTTTATTTATGTATTTATTTTCATCCGTCTTTATTCTTTGGCCTGTGTGGGCCTCCCATCGCAGTGGCCCCTCTCACTGCAGAGCACTGGCTCTGGGCGCATGCGCTCCAGATGCGGGCTTGTAACTGGACACACCGGTCCAGCCGCTCCGTGACACATGGGATCTTCCTGGGCCAGGGACTGAACTGGGCCCTTGCAGTGCAAGGTGGACTCTTTACCCACTGGACCACCAGGGAAGCCCTGTCTCTGCTTTCTAATACACTGTCTAGATCTGTCACAGCTTTCCTGTCCAGGAGTAAGCGCCTTTTAATTTCATGGCGGCAGTCATCATCTCCAATGATTTTGGACCCAAAGAAAATAAAGTCAGTCACTGTTTGCATTGTTTGCCCATCTATTTGCCATGAAGTGATGGGACTGGATGCCATGATCTTTGTTTTTTTTTTTAAAGATTTATTTATTTACTTATTTTTGGGCGGGGGTTGGGGAGGGAAGGGAGCGGGCGGGCCACTTCTGTTGCTCTTTCATTTTTCTATTTTCATCTGTCTTTGTTCTTTGGTTCCTGTGGGCCTCCCATCGCGGTGGCGTCTGCCGTCGCAGAGCACCGGCTCTAGGCGCATGCGCGCCAGAGCTCCGGCTCGGCAATTGGACACATCGGTCCAGGCGCTCCGCGGCACGTGGGATCTTCCCAGGCCAGGGATGGAACCGGCGCCCCTTGCACTGCAAGGCGGTGTCCCTACCCACTGGACCACCAGGGGAAGCCCGATCTTTGTTTTTTGAATGTTGAGTTTTAAGCCAACTTTTTCACTCTCCTCTTTCACCTTCGTCAAGAGGTTCTTTATTCCGTCTTCACTTTCTGCCACAGGTGGTGTCATCTGCACGCCTGAGGTTATCGATCTTTCTCCCAGCAGTCTTAACTCCAGCTTGAGCTTCATCCAGGGCTAAATAAGGATTAAATGGCTGATTATTCATATGGTGCTTGGAACGCTCTCTGGTCCACAGAAAGCACTATATGTTTGTAAAGTCAAACAAATATGGCAGATAAAGAACCTTCCTTGTAAAACAGAGAGCTCTTCAAGGGCTTATTCAAAAGCTGGATAAACCTCTATTAAGGATGGTGTGGAGATAATCCTTCCTTTCTGTTCTAGGTGAATACTTCTCAAACTTCAGTATGTATTCCAACCACTTGGGAATCTTGTTAAAATTCAAGTTTCCAGTCCGTAAATGTAGGGCAGAGCCTGAGGTTTTTTATTTCTAGTCTCCGGAGGGGGGGGCAGGCGGCACCTTGAGTAGCAGAGTTCTGGGTGGCCTTTCCCTATGACTGTAGGTCCCAGTTTCTAAGATGCTTACTTCTGGTTTCTGATCAATCATAAATTTGTGGTAAAATACAGATATATCTCTTTTAAAACCAATTTTTACCCTTCAATTAACTAAGAAGAATTTAAACAATAAAAGGATTAAGAATTTATAGGAAGCGTGGGTGACTTTTAATATGAACATATATCTTTTCATATTCCAGATAATTATCATACAGTTTTTTTATATATAAATTCTGCTTTTGGAATTTTTTTAAAAAGCAGAAACACTTATACTGAGAAGTTAAAACAGTAAAATATGGGGGTGGGGCAATTCTTGTATCATTTTGGAATTCACATTAGAGTCTATTATGACAGAGAAGAGGATGTCACTTTAGATTTCCAAGTTGCCGTGTTATAGATCAGAGCTCCGGCTCGGCAATTGGACACATCGGTCCAGGCGCTCCGCGGCACGTGGGATCTTCCCAGGCCAGGGATGGAACCGGCGCCCCTTGCACTGCAAGGCGGTGTCCCTACCCACTGGACCACCAGGGGAAGCCCGATCTTTGTTTTTTGAATGTTGAGTTTTAAGCCAACTTTTTCACTCTCCTCTTTCACCTTCGTCAAGAGGTTCTTTATTCCGTCTTCACTTTCTGCCACAGGTGGTGTCATCTGCACGCCTGAGGTTATCGATCTTTCTCCCAGCAGTCTTAACTCCAGCTTGAGCTTCATCCAGGGCTAAATAAGGATTAAATGGCTGATTATTCATATGGTGCTTGGAACGCTCTCTGGTCCACAGAAAGCACTATATGTTTGTAAAGTCAAACAAATATGGCAGATAAAGAACCTTCCTTGTAAAACAGAGAGCTCTTCAAGGGCTTATTCAAAAGCTGGATAAACCTCTATTAAGGATGGTGTGGAGATAATCCTTCCTTTCTGTTCTAGGTGAATACTTCTCAAACTTCAGTATGTATTCCAACCACTTGGGAATCTTGTTAAAATTCAAGTTTCCAGTCCGAAATGTAGGGCAGAGCCTGAGGTTTTTTATTTCTAGTCTCCGGAGGGGGGGGCAGGCGGCACCTTGAGTAGCAGAGTTCTGGGTGGCCTTTCCCTATGACTGTAGGTCCCAGTTTCTAAGATGCTTACTTCTGGTTTCTGATCAATCATAAATTTGTGGTAAAATACAGATATATCTCTTTTAAAACCAATTTTTACCCTTCAATTAACTAAGAAGAATTTAAACAATAAAAGGATTAAGAATTTATAGGAAGCGTGGGTGACTTTTAATATGAACATATATCTTTTCATATTCCAGATAATTATCATACAGTTTTTTTATATATAAATTCTGCTTTTGGAATTTTTTTAAAAAGCAGAAACACTTATACTGAGAAGTTAAAACAGTAAAATATGGGGGTGGGGCAATTCTTGTATCATTTTGGAATTCACATTAGAGTCTATTATGACAGAGAAGAGGATGTCACTTTAGATTTCCAAGTTGCCGTGTTATAGAAGGAAGATCATATTAAAGGGCAGGATAAATGAGAAGGAAGGAGAATGTTGAGGATTAACACCAAGAGGATAAAGGAAAGAAGGATCCTTTTTAAGTCTGGTTCTGAGTTGAGAAGTGTAAAAGAGAGGCCAATGAGAACAACATTTTATATTAATTCAGTGACAAGCTGAGTAGGCAAATCAGACTCCAGGACATCAGAGACCTCTAGGGGGTCGCACTGGGCTCAAGAGGGAGCCCTGCGCATCTACACTGGCCACAGCTGGACCTCCACGTCCAAGTAAAGCCTGAATGTTCTGAAGCAGACCTTCAACACCGCGATCCAGAACAGAAACCCAGAGAATGACCTGGTGGTTGGGGTAGTGATGCTGTGGAAAGTTCTAGATGATGGTTTGGTCTGAATTATACGCTATGCTTGCTTTTCTTCAGGAAATCCTCAGTGATGACAGTTGACTCAGAGTCAAGGGAACCCCGGAGTTTCCTCAGGGCTGATGCACACGGGCAGGGATTGTGTTTCGGGGACTTTCACCACAGAGGGGCTCATGATTATTCAACATAAAGCTACTGGAACGAACTTCTGCGGCCCCTCTATGCAGAGCATGGCTCACGGATGTCCCTAAGTCTGACACAGCCACGGAGCGAGGAGTGGGACTGTGAGGAGGTTGAGGAGCGGACGTTGTTTTCTTTCACTGCTCTACTGTTCAAGGTCAATGCAGGCAGTTTCCACGCTCTGCATTTTGTTTTTAAAAGGGCAGCACAGGAGATGTTAGGGAGAGCTAGCAGGAGCAGTCATTCAAGCAGATAATTCTACAGGTTTTTTAAACTGTGTCACTTTTTATAGTTTCAACATTTTACTCACCACCACTGCACAGAGGTTGTATTTAGGATGTTTCCGAAAAATTGGACAAATGTAAGGAGTCAGGTCCAAGTTAGTGAGCGGGTACCGAATATCTGTCCTCAGTTTCCTTTTCATTGTACCCAGAATGTCAAACCTGGAAAGATGAGATAAATGTGTGAAATAAAAAGTGTGTAAACCACTCATGAATGAAGTGAATATACCTTCACAAGTTCCTACTTAATTTCTTGAAAAGATTACTTTACCTGTACATAAACTATTTTTTCTCATCTACCTATATTTACAATCTCTACGTCCACAAGCCTTACAAAAACTGAGGCTGGAGTGGGCCAAGAGCCGGAGTCAAGGAGTGAGACAGGTTAGAGTCACTCTAGCGGGAGGAGAAAAAGGGATAAACCCAGGCTCAGCAATGGGGAGCAGAGATCCCACTGGTCACTGCCTGCAGTCTTCCCTCCAGCTGATGTTGTTCCCTCTAACCAAGCTGGCTCTGCTTTTCCTGATCTTGGATTCAGCCCAGGGTCTTGGCAGTGTCCTGTTTTCCAGCTCTGAGGTTTTCATCTTTACTAAGATAACACGTTGTTAAGATCGTGCCACCTGCTCTTTGTGTTATATAGATCAGCATTCCCAAATCTGAGTTCCTATCAGAATCACCTCAGAGCTTTTTAAAAAATAAATTACGTTCATTTTTGGAAAATGACTGATTCAGGTCTGTAGCAGGGACATTACTAAGATGAGTCTGAGATACACTTGTGCTGGAGAGAAATCTTGTTTGTAAACACTAAAGGAAGATCATATTGTACGATCCAGCAATCCCTGCCTGTTTACCAACTCAAAAGAAACGAAGGTTTGTATCCACACAAACACCTCTGTGCGATGTCTGCAGCAGCTGTACCCACAGCTGTCCCCAACTGGAAACAGCCCACATGGTCTCCAGCTCGTGAACGGACCAGACATTCTGGCACATTCTTAGTACAGATACGAGTATATACTACTCAGCCATCCACAGGAGGAGCCACAGCCACGTCCCACAGCATGGGCTGATCTCCCTGTGCCAAGTGAAGGCAGCCACACCCCAGAGGTCACACACGCTGTACCATGGGACACTCTGGAAAGGCGCAACTGACATGATGGAAATCCTAGCAGAAGCTTCTAGAGTGCGTGTGTACATACAGGTGATTCACGCTGTACAGCAGAAACTGTGAAGCAATTATCCTCCAGGTAAAAAAACAAATTAAGGGACTTCCCTGGTGGTCCAGTGGTTAAAACTCTGTGTTCCCAATACAATGGGGCCTGGGTTCGAGCCTGGGTCAGGGAACTAGATCCCACATGCCGCAACCAAGACCCAGAGCAGCCAAATAAATAAATAATTAAAAAAAAAATATATATATATATATATAAAAGGGGGCTGAAGGTAGAAAAAGGCACTGATTATCAAGGAGCAGGAGAAAACTTTTCTGGGGTGATGGAAATGATCTCCATGTTGGCAGCAATGATTATGTCACATTTGTAAAAATTCACAGAACTATATACTTAAGGATACATTTCATATATGTAACTGTTGTTATTTTTTAACAATTTTCCCCCCATCATGCCTCTTTTATTTCCATATTTATTTTCATCCATCTTAACTCTTTGGCCCGTGTGGGCCTCCCATCACAGTGGCCTCCCTCGTTGCAGAGCTCCGGCTCTGGGCGCATGCGCTTTGGAGCGCTGGCTTCTAATTGGACACGCTGGTCCAGCCGCTCCGCGGCACGTGGGATTGTCCTGGGCTAGCGATCGAACCGGTGCCCCTTGCACTGCCAGGCGTACGCTCTGCCACTGGACCACCAGGGAAGCCCTTAATTGTTCTTTTTTTTTTTTAAAGATTTATTTATTTATTTACTTTGGGCGGGGGTCCGGTTGGGGAGGGAGGGGAGTGGGCGGGCCACTTCTAATGGTCTTTCATTTCTCTATTTTCATTCGTCTTCGTTCTTTGGCTCCTGTGGGCCTCCCATCGCGGTGGCGTCTGTCGCTGCAGAGCACCGGCTCAGGGCGCATGCGCTCCAGAGCTCCGGCTCGGTGATTGGACACATCGGTCCAGCCGCTCCGCGGCACGTGGGATCTTCCCAGGCCAGGGATCAAACCGGCGCCCCTTGCACTGTAAGGCAGTGTCCTTACCCACTGGACCACCAGGGAAGCCCTAATTGTTCTTTATTAACCTTAAATGATGGGGTTGTCATGGGACATGGGTTGAAGGGGATCCCACTGGCCACCTTTGAACAATTTGAACATCAAGAAGAATGACAGAACTTTCCTGGTAGCTCAGTGGCAAAAGAATTCACCCGCCAATGTAGGAGGCACGAGTTCAATCCCTGATCTTGGAAGATCCCACATGCCATGGAGCAACTAAGCCCATGCATCCTGACTACTGAGCCTGTGCTGTAAAGCCTGGAAGCCACAACTACTGAGGCCCACACAACCTAGAGCCTGTGCGCCCCAACAAAAGAAACCATGGCAGTGAGAAGCCACCACACTAGAGAGTAATTCCCTCTCTCAACAAGTAGAGAAAAACCCACACACCAACGAAGACCCAGCGGAGCCAAAATAAATAAATAACATTATTTATCAAAAATAGTGACAGGGCTTCCTGGTGGTCCAGTGGGTAAGGACACCGCCTTGCAGTGCAATTTCGTATATGTAACTGTTGTTATTTTTTAACAATTTTCCCCCCATCATGCCTCTTTTATTTCCATATTTATTTTCATCCATCTTAACTCTTTGGCCCGTGTGGGCCTCCCATCACAGTGGCCTCCCTCGTTGCAGAGCTCCGGCTCTGGGCGCATGCGCTTTGGAGCGCTGGCTTCTAATTGGACACGCTGGTCCAGCCGCTCCGCGGCACGTGGGATTGTCCTGGGCTAGCGATCGAACCGGTGCCCCTTGCACTGCCAGGCGTACGCTCTGCCACTGGACCACCAGGGAAGCCCTTAATTGTTCTTTTTTTTTTTTAAAGATTTATTTATTTATTTACTTTGGGCGGGGGTCCGGTTGGGGAGGGAGGGGAGTGGGCGGGCCACTTCTAATGGTCTTTCATTTCTCTATTTTCATTCGTCTTCGTTCTTTGGCTCCTGTGGGCCTCCCATCGCGGTGGCGTCTGTCGTTGCAGAGCACCGGCTCTGGGCGCATGCGCTCCAGAGCTCCGGCTCGGTAATTGGACACATCGGTCCAGCCGCTCCGCGCACGTGGGATCTTCCCAGGCCAGGGATCAAACCGGCGCCCCTTGCACTGTAAGGCAGTGTCCTTACCCACTGGACCACCAGGGAAGCCCTAATTGTTCTTTATTAACCTTAAATGATGGGGTTGTCATGGGACATGGGTTGAAGGGGATCCCACTGGCCACCTTTGAACAATTTGAACATCAAGAAGAATGACAGAACTTTCCTGGTAGCTCAGTGGCAAAAGAATTCACCCGCCAATGTAGGAGGCACGAGTTCAATCCCTGATCTTGGAAGATCCCACATGCCATGGAGCAACTAAGCCCATGCATCCTGACTACTGAGCCTGTGCTGTAAAGCCTGGAAGCCACAACTACTGAGGCCCACACAACCTAGAGCCTGTGCGCCCCAACAAAAGAAACCATGGCAGTGAGAAGCCACCACACTAGAGAGTAATTCCCTCTCTCAACAAGTAGAGAAAAACCCACACACCAACGAAGACCCAGCGGAGCCAAAAATAAATAAATAACATTATTTATCAAAAAATAGTGACAGGGCTTCCCTGGTGGTCCAGTGGGTAAGGACACCGCCTTGCAGTGCAAGGGGCCCCGGTTCGATCCCTGGCCTGGGAAGATCCCACGTGCCGCGGAGCGGCTGGACCGATGTGTCCAATGACCGAGCCGGAGCTCTGGAGCGCATGCGCCCAGAGCCGGTGCTCTGCGACAACAGACGCCACCGCAATGGGAGGCCCACAGGAGCCAAAGAACAAAGACGGATGAAAATGGATAAATGAAAGATCAATAGAAGTGGCCAATATATGTATATATTTATCCATGAATTCAAAGTGATCCGAGTTACAGAGTGAAAAAGTATACCTTTAAATAGTGAGATCTTACAGTCATTGCCTTAACTAAGGGATGAAACTTAATATTGCCAATAGAGAGATTTGCCTCCTGATGTGATGTAATAACAAATTCTTGCTGAAATTCTTGCTATGGCAAATTCTTGCTAAAATAAAAAAGCTTAGCCTGACTAACCATGGATAAACAATTATACAAATCTAGGATGGGGGACACCATGGCTCAACAAGAGAAGAAAGTGTTTAAGCATGGAAAAATAGAGAAGGATTATTCCAGATTAAAAGACTGAAAAGACAGGCAATGCAATGTATGAGCCCCGACTGGATGCTAAATTGGAAAAAAAAAGTAATAAAAGACATCTTGGGGATTTAGTTATGGACTGTATCTTTGGTGATATAAAATTACTGTTAAATTTATTGGGCTATTTGATAATGGTGTTATGATTATGCAGGAGAATGTCCTTATTTTCAGGTGATACATGCTTAAGTATTTAAGCACGAAACACGGTGGCGCTGACACCTTTCTTTAGATAGTTCGGCTACTAAAGTGGAAGGGACGGAGGACGGCAGGGCTGGGGGAGACAGACAGTAGGAGGAGAGGAAATGTGGAAAAGTGGCAGCAGCTAATGAAGATTCTAGGGTATGTGGATGCTTATTATATACCTTTTCAACTTTTCTGTAGATTTGAAACTTTTAAAAACAAACACTGAGCAGGGGGTATAAAAATAATGATGCTCAGATTCCACCTCAGACCTTGTAGGATCAGAGTTTCCAAGAGTGGAGCCTGGGAGTCTATTTTTAAAAAGCACTCAAATTTGGAGAAGGAAATGGCAACCCACTCCAGTATTCTTTTTTTTTTTTTTAAAGATTTATTTATTTATTTATTTCGGGCGGGGGTCAGGTTGGAGAGGGAGGGGAGCAGGCGGGCCACTTCTGTTGGTCTTTCATTTCTCCATTTTCATCTGTCTTTGTTCTCTGGCTCCTGTGGGCCTCCCATCGCGGTGGCGTCTGTCGTTGCAGAGCGCTGGCTCTGGGCGCATGCGCTCCAGAGCTCCGGCTCGGTGATTGGACACATCTGTCCAGCCGCTCCGTGGCACGTGGGATCTTCCCAGGCCAGGGATCGAACCGGCGCCCCTTGCACTGCAAGGCGGTGTCCTTACCCACTGGACCACCAGGGGAAGCCCACTCTCCAGTATTCTTGCCTGGAAAATCCCATGGACAGAGGAGTCTGGCAGACTACAGTCCACAGGGCTACATGATGGAGCATACGTGCATGAGGAGGCTGGAGGGAGATGGGTCAGTAGCAGTAAACAGCTGGAACCAAAAAACAGCACTCAAGCTGAGTGCCAAATGTCCGTTAACAGTTGAAAAGACAAAGAAAATATGATGTACATACATATGATGGAGTTATTATGCAGCTGTCAAAAGGAACTTTTGGTACACATCACAACAAGGATGACCTTGGAAATATTATACTAAGTGAAATATGTCAGCAAAAAGGACAGATGTTGTGTAACTATACTCTTAAGCAGATTTACAGACAAAGAAAGCAGGCTGGAGGTTACCCAGGCCTAGAGGGAAAAGGAATGTGGAGTTACTGTCCTTATTTTCAGGTGATACATGCTTAAGTATTTAAGCACGAAACACGGTGGCGCTGACACCTTTCTTTAGATAGTTCGGCTACTAAAGTGGAAGGGACGGAGGACGCAGGGCTGGGGAGACAGACAGTAGGAGGAGAGGAAATGTGGAAAAGTGGCAGCAGCTAATGAAGATTCTAGGGTATGTGGATGCTTATTATATACCTTTTCAACTTTTCTGTAGATTTGAAACTTTTAAAAACAAACACTGAGCAGGGGGTATAAAAATAATGATGCTCAGATTCCACCTCAGACCTTGTAGGATCAGAGTTTCCAAGAGTGGAGCCTGGGAGTCTATTTTTAAAAAGCACTCAAATTTGGAGAAGGAAATGGCAACCCACTCCAGTATTCTTTTTTTTTTTTTTAAAGATTTATTTATTTATTTATTTCTGGTTGGGGTCTGGTTGGAGTGGGATGGGGGCTGGCGGGCCACTTCTATTGGGCTTTCATTTCTCTATTTTCATCTGTCTTTGTTCTTTGGCTCCTGTGGGCCTCCCATCGCGGTGGCGTCTGTCGTCGCAGAGCGCCGGCTCTGGGCGCATGCGCTCCAGAGCTCCGGCTCGGTGATTGGACACATCTGTCCAGCCGCTCCGCGGCACGTGGGATCTTCCCAGGCCAGGGATCGAACCGGCGCCCCTTGCACTGCAAGGCGGTGTCCTTACCCACTGGACCACCAGGGGAAGCCCACTCTCCAGTATTCTTGCCTGGAAAATCCCATGGACAGAGGAGTCTGGCAGACTACAGTCCACAGGGCTACATGATGGAGCATACGTGCATGAGGAGGCTGGAGGGAGATGGGTCAGTAGCAGTAAACAGCTGGAACCAAAAAACAGCACTCAAGCTGAGTGCCAAATGTCCGTTAACAGTTGAAAAGACAAAGAAAATATGATGTACATACATATGATGGAGTTATTATGCAGCTGTCAAAAGGAACTTTTGGTACACATCACAACAAGGATGACCTTGGAAATATTATACTAAGTGAAATATGTCA
Source organism: Tragulus kanchil (assembly GCA_022376925.1). Lineage (NCBI taxonomy): Eukaryota > Metazoa > Chordata > Mammalia > Artiodactyla > Tragulidae > Tragulus > Tragulus kanchil. The sequence goes on from JAIOJX010000024.1 coordinate 167,150,678, forward strand.
GCAAAAAGGACAGATGTTGTGTAACTATACTCTTAAGCAGATTTACAGACAAAGAAAGCAGGCTGGAGGTTACCCAGGCCTAGAGGGAAAAGGAATGTGGAGTTACTGCTTAATGGCTCTAGATTTTCTCTTGAGGGTGATGAAAAAGTATTGCAATACTGATTGATGCACAGCACTATAAATGTATTTTATGCCAGTGAAATTATAGACTTAAAATGGCAAATTTTCATTATATATATTTTACCACAGATTTAAAAAAAATCAATATTCTCAAACATCACTGAAATGTACACTTAAATGGGTGAATTACATGGTATGTAAATTACATCATGGTAAAGCTGTTTCAAAAACCTGCTCACGGGGCTTCCCCTGGTGGTCCAGTGGGTAAGGACACCGCTTTGCAGTGCAAGGGGCACCAGTTCGAGCCCTGACCTGGGAAGATCCCATGTGCCGCGGAGCGGCTGGACCCATGTGTCCAATCACCGAGCCGGAGCTCTGGAGAGCATGCACCCAGAGCCGGCGCTCTGCGACCACAGAGGCCACCGCGATGGGAGGCCCACAGGAGCCAAAGAACAAAGACGGATGAAAATAGAGAAATGAAAGACCAATAGAAGTGGCCCGCACCCCCTCCACCCTCCCCAACCCAACCCCCGCCCAATAAATAAGTAAATAAATAAATCTTAAAAAAAAAAAAAAAAACCTGCTCACAACATGTGAAACTCCATACCTCTTTAAGTGAAAGATAATTATTTTTGGTGCTTTAGAAATACTGGCCCTCACGGCTGTATCTTGCTTGGTTCCACAAAATGAACAGTGAATTTGGTTGTTCCAGGTCAGCGTGTCTTGTTGAAAGAAACACTGGAGACAGTCCTGTTGAGGAAAAGAGTATCTGATGATCAGACTGGACCCACTGCCATCGGGGCTCTTGTTCATATTAGAACTTCCAAAGAGCTGCGGGAACGTAACACCCGGCGCTTTTCCGCACGTGAGGTCCAGGAGAGGCGGGCTCCCCGGCTTCCACCTGGAGAGAATCCTCCAGCTGCCCTCTCGGCTACTGACATGGATCCATCCCACGTCTAAACTCTGAGCCAACACTTTACTATTTCTGGTTTGCTTCAGAATAATACAGCCATACACGCTCCACTAACCAAGTCAGGGAGTGCTTTCAGTTATTCACCTCATTACCAAAGTGATCTGGTGATGGAAACCGTGGCTGCGCGGCAGCACCGGGGGTGGCCCATGGTAAAGGCAGCAGGCCAGCGAGCAGCAGACCTGTGCCCCCGGCGACATCCTCCCCCAGCCAGGTCCCCGCTCCACACCCCGCCACCCTCGAGAGCAAGAGGCGCAGGGCGCCAGCGCCTCGTTTAGAGGATCTGGAACTCCTCTGCAGGAGGCTCTCGCCGTGGGAGACAGTGCCCAGCTCTGAGTAAGTACTAGAATTCTTTTTTTTTCTAATTCTGATGTGTGAACAGTTTTAGCACCAGATGCACTTTCACAATTTAGGAACTAATTAATGTGTGTTTCTCTGCAAGGAGACACGCTGCCCTGCCTCCTAACAGCCACCTGCCTCGCTCGGCCTCCCCCGGCCCCACCCTCCTCCCACCCCATGTACAGATTCACTTCTGGAACTAAATCAAGAGGTAAACTAAGGCACTATTCCGTTCTATATTCCTCTCCAAATTCCCTACATTTTGTCCAAAATATTAAGTGCTCAAGACTGAGAATCATTTCTATCTTGTTCCCAATCTGGACCTGCAGATCTCTGGGGAGAAAGGGCTATAAAATTTTTATAAATATAAATCCCCTGTGTGTACCAAGCCACCTCAATAGGCTGAATGAAGCCCACCCATCCTTCTGACTTCACAGTGAGGCTGTTTCATTGAGCATCAACAGAGATACAACTGAGTCCATAGCGCCTTTGGGCTGTATGTTGCTTTTCTACAAAACATTTGGGCTTCTGTATGTTGCAGTCCTTGAAGGAAAAGAAGTATCTGATGATCAGACTGGACCCACTGCCATCGGGGCTCTTGTTCATATTAGAACTTCCAAAGAGCTGCGGGAACGTAACACCCGGCGCTTTTCCGCACGTGAGGTCCAGGAGAGGCGGGCTCCCCGGCTTCCACCTGGAGAGAATCCTCCAGCTGCCCTCTCGGCTACTGACATGGATCCATCCCACGTCTAAACTCTGAGCCAACACTTTACTATTTCTGGTTTGCTTCAGAATAATACAGCCATACACGCTCCACTAACCAAGTCAGGGAGTGCTTTCAGTTATTCACCTCATTACCAAAGTGATCTGGTGATGGAAACCGTGGCTGCGCGGCAGCACCGGGGGTGGCCCATGGTAAAGGCAGCAGGCCAGCGAGCAGCAGACCTGTGCCCCCGGCGACATCCTCCCCCAGCCAGGTCCCCGCTCCACACCCCGCCACCCTCGAGAGCAAGAGGCGCAGGGCGCCAGCGCCTCGTTTAGAGGATCTGGAACTCCTCTGCAGGAGGCTCTCGCCGTGGGAGACAGTGCCCAGCTCTGAGTAAGTACTAGAATTCTTTTTTTTTCTAATTCTGATGTGTGAACAGTTTTAGCACCAGATGCACTTTCACAATTTAGGAACTAATTAATGTGTGTTTCTCTGCAAGGAGACACGCTGCCCTGCCTCCTAACAGCCACCTGCCTCGCTCGGCCTCCCCCGGCCCCACCCTCCTCCCACCCCATGTACAGATTCACTTCTGGAACTAAATCAAGAGGTAAACTAAGGCACTATTCCGTTCTATATTCCTCTCCAAATTCCCTACATTTTGTCCAAAATATTAAGTGCTCAAGACTGAGAATCATTTCTATCTTGTTCCCAATCTGGACCTGCAGATCTCTGGGGCGAGAAAGGGCTATAAAATTTTTATAAATATAAATCCCCTGTGTGTACCAAGCCACCTCAATAGGCTGAATGAAGCCCACCCATCCTTCTGACTTCACAGTGAGGCTGTTTCATTGAGCATCAACAGAGATACAACTGAGTCCATAGCGCCTTTGGGCTGTATGTTGCTTTTCTACAAAACATTGTCATTACAGGTTTCCAAGCTTTCTAAGTTATAAAGAAGTTCCCGTCTTTACTCCGGAGACAGCCCGGGGAAAACGCAGGGGTGGGGCCGAGAGAGACAGAAGACGTCCCCGGGGCAAGGACTCCCACCTGCAGAGCGCACCGGTGCTCGGACGGGACGGGCAGCGAGAGGACAGTGAAGCCCTCACTCCTGAGGGCGCGGCTCTCACACTGCAGACACGCGGCGCTGCACCGGAGCTGCCCTTCGAACAGCCGGGTGACGATGGAGGACTCGCAGACGAGCGTCTTCCTGCAGCGTCTTGGAACCGGTATTTTTTCGTACGATCTCTTTCGGTGGTACTGAATCGAGGGACAAATTCACCCAAATCAACTGCGGGTTTCCCACATTTTTTAAAACAGAATGACTTGCTTTGTCTGTCCGAATGCTACCAGACCTTTAGATTCAGATACTAAAAGAACAAGATCTCCTTAAGAGCATGTACTAGGTGTGATTTCAGTTATTTCCCTCTTGAAGGGGAGCTGAGGACGGGACACCCTAACCCTGGTGGAAGCCCACATCCGCGGGGCCACAGAGCGACAGCCAGTGAAACTGGGACGCGGGGCCCTGGAGGCGGGCTCCTGGGAAGAGGACAAGTCAGCTGAAATCTGGTCACGCATGCTTATCTAGAGGTGCGATAAAGGAGTTGGGTCTTTCCTCCCCTTCAGTTTATGTTCCCTAGCCTCTTATTGTTGGGAAAAAAAAATCTTTAGAGAGCAGATCTTGAACTCCAAAGGCAGCCTGATTTCCCCAGGCTCGTGGCCTGATGTGAATCTAGCCGACGCCCAGGAGCATTTCTGGAAGCTCACCCCGAGGGGCCGGGGATGCCACAGCCTTAGCGGCATCCCTACTGCTTTCAATCCACCCGCCCCCCTCCCGACTCCAAACTGGACCTTGTCCGGCTGAATCTTCTTATTATTTTAAAAGGGGCTCAGGACGGCCGAGTTGAGGGTGAATGGTGACCGTTTGTGGCCTTTCCTGCACTGAGTGCCTTCAGCCGGGCATCTAAAGTCTAGGCTATGCCTGTGGAGAGGGCGGGTCTCAGATAAAGGGACGTGGAGTAGCCACAAAACATTGTCATTACAGGTTTCCAAGCTTTCTAAGTTATAAAGAAGTTCCCGTCTTTACTCCGGAGACAGCCGGGAAAACGAGGGTGGGGCCGAGAGAGACAGAAGACGTCCCCGGGGCAAGGACTCCCACCTGCAGAGCGCACCGGTGCTCGGACGGGACGGGCAGCGAGAGGACAGTGAAGCCCTCACTCCTGAGGGCGCGGCTCTCACACTGCAGACACGCGGCGCTGCACCGGAGCTGCCCTTCGAACAGCCGGGTGACGATGGAGGACTCGCAGACGAGCGTCTTCCTGCAGCGTCTTGGAACCGGTATTTTTTCGTACGATCTCTTTCGGTGGTACTGAATCGAGGGACAAATTCACCCAAATCAACTGCGGGTTTCCCACATTTTTTAAAACAGAATGACTTGCTTTGTCTGTCCGAATGCTACCAGACCTTTAGATTCAGATACTAAAAGAACAAGATCTCCTTAAGAGCATGTACTAGGTGTGATTTCAGTTATTTCCCTCTTGAAGGGGAGCTGAGGACGGGACACCCTAACCCTGGTGGAAGCCCACATCCGCGGGGCCACAGAGCGACAGCCAGTGAAACTGGGACGCGGGGCCCTGGAGGCGGGCTCCTGGGAAGAGGACAAGTCAGCTGAAATCTGGTCACGCATGCTTATCTAGAGGTGCGATAAAGGAGTTGGGTCTTTCCTCCCCTTCAGTTTATGTTCCCTAGCCTCTTATTGTTGGGAAAAAAAAATCTTTAGAGAGCAGATCTTGAACTCCAAAGGCAGCCTGATTTCCCCAGGCTCGTGGCCTGATGTGAATCTAGCCGACGCCCAGGAGCATTTCTGGAAGCTCACCCCGAGGGGCCGGGGATGCCACAGCCTTAGCGGCATCCCTACTGCTTTCAATCCACCCGCCCCCCTCCCGACTCCAAACTGGACCTTGTCCGGCTGAATCTTATTATTATTTAAAACGGGGCTCAGGACTGCCGATTAGAGGGGTGAATGGTGACCGTTTGTGGCCTTTCCTGCTGAGCGTCTCCTGGACGCTGCCTGTGAGTTAACAGCAGCACGAGGACACTGCCTAAAGTCTAGGCTATGCCTGTGGAGAGGGCGGGTCTCAGATAAAGGCTGACGGTGGGGAGTCTGGTTTTTTTTTTTAATTTTATGTATTTATTCGTTTTTGACTGTTCTGCGTTTTCACTGCTGGCACAGGCTCTTCTCTAGGTGCACGGAGCGGGGGCTCCTCTCTAGTGGAGGGGAGCAGGCTTCTTGTTGCAGTGACTTCTCTTGCTGTGGAACTCGGGCTCTAGGGCACACGGGCTCCAGTCGTTGGGGCACATGGGCACCATAGCTGTGGCTCACGGGCTTAGATGCTCATCAGCATGTGGGATCTTCCCAGATCAGGGATCGAAGCCATGTCTCCTGCATCGGCAGAACTCTTTTCCACTGGGCTACCAGGGAAGCCCTGAAGATGGTGAGTCTTACAAATAAAAGCAAACTCCTTAGTTACTGACAACCGCATGTTTTGTTAAATGTATGTCCTAATCTGGTGAAGAACTCAGGTTAGACGCATATAGTATGAAGATGCAACTCCAATATACAGATCTGTCCTTTCACCTCATACCAGTCTTGGTATTCTCTCGGATTTGTAGCTACCAAGAACATTTGTTTTCAGTTGTACAGTTTTATGTATTGTACCTCATGAGGAATAGATTTTTATAAAAAATGTAACTTTCACTTAAAAAAATAGTCCAGGCAGATATTACTGCCGAGGGAACAGACGACAACCCAGGCATTCTGAGGAACACCGGAGTGAGGGCGTTCGAAGCAGTACCATAAAATCTCCCCAAGGGGCTTCCCTGGTGGTCCAGTGGGTAGGGACACCGCCTTGCAGTGTAAGGGGTGCTGGTTCGATCCCTGGCCTGCGAAGATCCCACGTGTAGCGGAGCGGCTGGACTGATGTGTCCAATTATGAGCCAGAGCTCTGGAGCGCATGCGCCCAGAGCCGGTGCTCTGCAACGAGAGAGGCCACTGCAATGGGAGGCCCACACAGGCCAAACAACAAACATAAAAAAATGAAAGACCAACTGAAGTGGCCAAAAAAAAAACACCCTCCCCAAATAATTCTGTTAAGCAGCTGAGTTTGATACGTCCAGGCCCCCTGGACGCTCCCCACAGCAACCCCCAGCACTCGGGCTCAGCACAGAGCAGGCGACACTGACGGAACAAAGGAAAGAAGGACAAATGAAAGCTGCTGACAGAGCTGGAGGACTACTCCATTTCAAGGCCTTTAGTTCTACTTACCTTTTTCAGAGCTTCATGGAGTTCATTGAGGACACAAATCAAGAACTCCTGAGCATCTTGCTGGGTCTTTTTCATAAACGCGGGGTAGATGCTGCCCAGCGCTGACCGAAATCTCTCTGGGGAGACGCAGTCGGAGTCTCCAAGCCACATGTCCGTCATCACGTAGGCGAACGCGGTGGGCACCTCACTGCAGTCCCTAAGGCGGGGAGACGTGTCCGACTGAGCGTCCGTCGTCAGACCTCCGACAGAGCTCCATTCATCTCTTGCCTGACCTTCTCACGCTACTCGCTCTGGAAACGGGATCCGGGTTGCTGCGGCCCCTCCTGACTGGGTGAGCCCTTAGCAGAGAGCCCAGGGGGCCCCTTCCCTCACCTCGCCTGGCGAGCAGGGGTGGCAGCCAGGGCCGGGGAGGGCGGAGGGGCTTACTTCCGAAGAGCGGCGATGTACTTTCCGGAGAGGAAGTACTCCGCCAGCGGCGAGAGGCTGCACAGGCACTGCAGGATGACGTTCATGTAGCACGTGTTGCCCAGGTTCCGCAGGCCGGCCGCGCCCTGGGGCCGGGGCTGGTCCGTGTCCGCCGCCGCGACGGGGCAGGGGCGGCCGTGATCGGGGCGCTCCATGCTGTGTTGGTGCCGCCTGGAAAGAAAGGAAAGCGTTTTGAAGCAAGGAAGTAGGTCCAAAGGAAAGAAGGCCCTCTCAGTCTCGGGACACAGGGAAGAGCCCTTCGTCAGCCTCCCCCCAAATACATTTCCAAACAAGGACAGACGTGTTCAGACGTGGAGCCTAAAGCTGCGTTCTTTCCTCAGGTCTCTCTGAACAGTGCCTGCAGCCAAACCAACAGAGAGAAACTTTCTTCCTAAAACCAAAGCAAGAGAGCAGAAGAATACTGGCCTTTCAGTGTCCTAGAATCTGCTGAATATGCAGACTTTCTCTAAATACCAAAGTATTTCCATTTTTTCTAGAAAAGTAATAATATTGTTACTAGTAATAATAATAGACAGTAGCTAACAACAATGAATGTGTCAGTGTTGGTTGCTCCTGCGACCCCATGGACTGCAGACTGCCAGGCTCCTCTCATGGAATTCTCCAGGGAGACCACTGGAGGGGGCAGCCATTCCTTTCTCCGGGGGATCTTCCTGATGCAGGGATCGAACCTGGGTCTCCCGCACTGCGGGCAGACTCTTTTTTTGGAGGGGAGGGAGGGAGGGGGCAGGCGGGCCACTTCTATTGGTCTTTCATTTCTCTGTTTTTCATCCATCTTTGTTCTCTGGCCCGTGTGGGCCTCCCATCGCGGTGGCGTCTGTTGTCTCCGAGCACCGGGTCTGGGCGCATGCGCTCCAGAGCTCCGGCTCGGTCATTGGACACATGGGTCCAGCTGCTCCGCTACACTCGGGATCCTCCCAGGCCAGGGATGCAACCGGCGCCCCTTGCACTGCAGGGCGGTGTCCTCACCCACTGGACCACCAGGGAAGCCCAGACTCTACTGTCTTGAGCCACCAGGAAAACCAGCTGACATGTATGTTAAGCACTTAACATGAACTTGCCTATTTAATTCTTACAGCAATTCTAAGGGGCAGTACAATTATTTTTAAATACTCTTTTACAGGTGAGATAGCAGGTGTAAATGGTCTAGTTATTTACCCATGGGAATATATTAAGGTATGTGCAGTGGCTTCTAGAGAGAAGGAGTATTTGTCTAAGTATCTGTCTATCTACCTACCCATCATCTGTCTGTCAAGAGTTATTTGGATTTATACATCAAATACTAGGAATATATATGTGTGTAGGCACATATACATGCCACAGATACACTCAAGAGCATAATATATACACATATTAAGAAAATACATACATGTATTAAGAGCACATACATGGATATATGTGTATATGTTATATATGTCTGTGTGTATATACACATAAAAACACACAAACATACACAGTAGGAGAGAAAGAGCATGCATGTCACAAAAAAATAGATCTTAGTTTATAATTCTGACTCTGGCATTTACTAGTCACATGATCTGGGAGCCTGTTTCCCATCTATATGGTAGGAATAGTGTTACTCCCCTTATAGGACTGTCGTGAGGATTACATTAAATGATGCAAGGCATTAAGCACAGATTGCAGAGTTAATTAACAGTGACCTAAGCTAGAAACAGCTTTCTAAAGGAAATGACAGACCCAGGACCTCCTTGCCAGTGGCTGTGGAATCCGTGTGTCCACACAGGTCACCAGACCCGCGCCGAGGAGCGTCGTCCTCTCTCCACAGAGCCGCCTTCTGCGATTGGCGGCTGCCCCAGGCAGCCCGGTCGCTTTGTCCTCTTGATTTTCCCTTCCATGTAGTATCTCAGAGCGGGGCTCCAGGAGACAGCTCTGCCTCACCCTGGACTTCTCCTCACAGTTCTGCCAGCTTGACGAGTTCTCTCTGTTACAGGGATGCCCATTTCCCCTTTTGCTAATCACGGTCGCAGGGGCCCTGGGCTGTAATTCCTTAGGAGTAACCACTGGCTGGATATTAAAGAGTGTCTTCCCTTCCGTTTGGGGACCTCCAATGGGTCACACCTGGGAAAACGCTCACAGTGCAGTTGTGCACCTCCTGAGCATGCACGGCTTCCTCCTGCCGCCTGACCAAGCTTATCTAAAGAGTGGCAGTAGACAGAGGCTCACAGCACATAGGAGATACCAAAGTCGTCTGCAGCGAAAGCTCTCTGCGAAGCCATCTCGTGAAACCACGCTGGTCTTTCACTTCTGTTTAGGAGCTGCGTCCAATTCTTTCAGCTTCATTTCTCCAAGTCTGTTCCTTGGGCTCTTTCTGTTTCTACTAAACACCGTATTTGTTCTTCACTACTTTCAGTAGCTGCAAACCTGATTTCATCCCTACGTCAGGCACATTCCAAGTTGGATTTCCCATACATCACAATCCTTTCCATTTCACTTCAAGATTCTAGAGTTGCCATGAGATACACTGCTACCTGGTCGCCTCAAAATGTTTCAAGTTCACATTTCAGAGAATTTACTGAAGATATGATCTCTCTTCCTCCATCTTTCCAAGTTTTTTGGTGTGTATAGATTATACACACTCGCAAACAGGTACACACAGAAGCTCTGCCTCCGCTGCAGTGGACACTACGGCAGCCCTGCCCGCTCAGGGCACTCATCCACCTTCCTGCCAACCTCACCACTCCTGGGCCTCTGAGGGACTGCTTCCCATGCTGGGAAGGGAGGCCGTCGTTTTGGCTGCTTTCCCAAAGGCATAGCATTGAGATAGACCAGAGTATTTCCCTTCATGGTTATCAATTAGAGTGCAAAAGAGGTTTACACACACACACATGCATGTGCAACCCCCTCCCCACATCCCACTAGTGCCACATGGGGCAAATAAAAATAAAGGGTTCATCATGAAAGACTAAGCTGAGACACAGCAAAGCATGCGTGATCTCCTGAGCTCTTGTTTTCCTCACTGCGAACTGTACATTAGAAAGCACTCAGGTAGAGAGGAGCCTAAAAAGAACTGCCCACCCAACGCTCCGTCTAGACGAAAGGGGTCAGAGAACACGGGTGACCATGTGGCAGGGGAAGCAGCCTGGTCAAGGAGGTGGCCTCCTTAAAAAGGGGAGCCTCTGGAGCTCCGGAGCTAATACCAACCTGTCCTTCCTCTGAGCTAGCTCAGAATCTGTACAGTGTAGGACAAGAAATTGGCCATGATGGCTGATTCGATTTCCCATTTCTCACCTCCACATCAAGTAAAATGAAGGAGACAACAAAAGGGGCTTCCCAGGTGGCTCAGTGGTAAAGAATCTGCCTGCAATGCAGGAGACACAAGCAATGTGCGTTTGATCGAGAAGATCCCGTAGTGGAGGAAATGGCAACCTACTCTAGTTGTCTTGCCTAGAAAATCCCATGGACAGAGGACCTCATAGGGCTACAGTCCATGGGGTCACAAAGAGTCAGACATGACCGAGTGACTGAGCATCAGCATTGATCACACAAAAGGGAAAAACTCTTCAAAAATGTCAATGTCAGGAAAGAAAGAAGGCTGACAACTATTTCAGATTAAAAGAAACTAGAGTGGGCTTCCCTGGTGGCCCAGTGGGTAAGGACACCACCTTGCAGTGCAAGGGGCGCCGGTTCGATCCCTGGCCTGGGAAGATCCCACGTGCCGCGGAGCGGCTGGACTGATGTGTCCAATCACCGAGCCGGAGCTCTGGAGCGCATGCGCCCAGAGCCGGTGCTCTGTGACAACAGAGGCCACTGCGATGGGAGGCCCACAGGAGCCAAGGAACAAAGATGGATGAAATATAGATAAATGAAAGACCAACAGAAGTGGCCCGCCCGTTCCCTCCCTCCCCATCGCCCCCCCCCCCGCAAAAAAAAGAAAAAAAAAAAAAAAAGAAACTAGAGAAACAAGGCCAAACACTCAATCCTGGATGAGATGCTGGATCAGGAAGACAATTAGTGAAAAAAGAACATTATTGGGACAATTGATAAAATCTAAATATAGATTACATATGAGTAATTGTGCATCAATGTTGAATCTTCTGAATTTTATAAAATTATATTCTGTCCATTAAAGAGAATGTCTTTGTTTTAAGAACTAAATACTGAAGGATTTATGGTTAAAGGGGCATGATTTCAGTAACCTGCCTTCAAATGGATCAGGAAAATGCATACCGACACAGAAACATGAGGAAAGAAGAGAAAAGGAAGTGAGAAAGCAAATAGGAAGCGAATGCAGCCCGAATGTCAGCAACTGGTAAATCTGAGTGAAGGTACACTGGAGTTCTTTGCACTCTTCTTGTAATTCTTAGCCCAAGGGAGCCTCTGAGAAGAGCTCCCGTAGTGGAAGGAAATGGAAAAAAACCCTTTACTCAGTGGTAAAGAATCTGCCTGCAATGCAGGAGACACAAGCAATGTGCGTTTGATCGAGAAGATCCCGTAGTGGAGGAAATGGCAACCTACTCTAGTTGTCTTGCCTAGAAAATCCCATGGACAGAGGACCTCATAGGGCTACAGTCCATGGGGTCACAAAGAGTCAGACATGACCGAGTGACTGAGCATCAGCATTGATCACACAAAAGGGAAAAACTCTTCAAAAATGTCAATGTCAGGAAAGAAAGAAGGCTGACAACTATTTCAGATTAAAAGAAACTAGAGTGGGCTTCCCTGGTGGCCCAGTGGGTAAGGACACCACCTTGCAGTGCAAGGGGCGCCGGTTCGATCCCTGGCCTGGGAAGATCCCACGTGCCGCGGAGCGGCTGGACTGATGTGTCCAATCACGGAGCCGGAGCTCTGGAGCGCATGCGCCCAGAGCTGGTACTCTGCGACGACAGACGTCACCGCGATGGGAGGCCCACAGGAGCCAAAGAACAAAGATGGATGAAAAATAGATAAATGAAAGACCAACAGAAGTGGCCCGCCCGTTCCCTCCCTCCCCATCGCCCCCTCCCCCGCAAAAAAAAGAATAAAAAAAAAAAAAGAAACTAGAGAAACAAGGCCAAACACTCAATCCTGGATGAGATGCTGGATCAGGAAGACAATTAGTGAAAAAAGAACATTATTGGGACAATTGATAAAATCTAAATATAGATTACATATGAGTAATTGTGCATCAATGTTGAATCTTCTGAATTTTATAAAATTATATTCTGTCCATTAAAGAGAATGTCTTTGTTTTAAGAACTAAATACTGAAGGATTTATGGTTAAAGGGGCATGATTTCAGTAACCTGCCTTCAAATGGATCAGGAAAATGCATACCGACACAGAAACATGAGGAAAGAAGAGAAAGGGGAGTGAGAAAGCAAATAGGAAGCGAATGCAGCCCGAATGTCAGCAACTGGTAAATCTGAGTGAAGGTACACTGGAGTTCTTTGCACTCTTCTTGTAATTCTTCTGTAAGTTTGAAATTATCTCAAACAAAAAGTTAAAAAATGAAGAATGCAGCATCTATACCTGTAATTTGGATTATCTCCAAGATGCATTACCGGTAAGTCAAAAAGCAAGATGCTCCAGAGCTGCCTACAGTACAGACAGAAGGCCAGTCCTCCTGCGCATCCGCAGCAGATGGCCACAGACACTCTCACGTGAGGGCCAGTCTGCGTGAAAGCTTCGTTTATCTAATGAAAGTCAGGATAGCAAGAGTGACTCACATTTGGTTCTTTTTCAATGTCAAAAGTTAAAGTCTACGGGGGGATATACATATGACTAATCTGGGAACATACATATCTGTAAACAACAAAACTCTATCAAAGTTAACAGTAAAATAAAAGTTTAAAAAAAAAAATTAAAGTCTACAACTTTGCCCCAAAAGATGAGCTCTTTAATCTGCTTTACTGTATCTTCCCCTGAATACTCTTTACATATTTAAACACTTAAAAATTCTAATTTACTTAAGAAGATTAAACCAGATATAAACATTTCTGAGCAAGTATTTAAATTTGTATACGTCATGAACTTTTCCTCACCTCTGTATCTTTTATTCCATGTCTTCCTATTCCAAACTTGTTTTTCAGTTTTTAAAACTGAGGTGTATTTGATTCACTAATTTCAAGTATATAACATAGTGATTTGTTTTTGGCCACACTGAGCAGTTTGTGAGATCTTACTTCCCTGACCAGGGACTGAACCTGGGCCATGGCAGTGAAAGTTGTTGCGTCCTAACCACTGGACTGCCAGGGAATTCTGTGATTTGGTATTTACAGATGATACTCCATATAAAGTTACTATAAAACATTAGCTATATTCCCTGTGCAGGGCTTCCCTGGTAGCTTAGTGGTAAAGAATCCGCCTGCCAATACAGGAGACACGGGTTCGATCCCTAATTGGGGAAGATCCCACATGCTGTGGAGCAACGAAGCCCGTGAGCCACAACAATGGAGCCTGTGCTCTAGAGCCTCGGAGCCACAGCTATGGAGCCCGTGTGCTGCAACTACTGAGGCCCCTGTGCCCCAGAGCCCGAGTTCCATCCACAACAAGAGAAGTCACTGCAACAAGAAGCCTGCTCACCTCAACTGGAGAGGAGCCCCCACTCCTTGCAACGCGATAAGAGCCTGCAGCAGCAGTGAAAACCCAGAACAGCCAAAAATAAACAAAATTTTACATTCCCTGTGCAATCCATTACATCCATGCATCTTACTGTATAAATACCTAGGAGTTTGTACCTCTTAATTCCCTTCATCTATCTTGGCCCTTCCTCCACCCTCTCCCCTCTGCTAACCAACTGCTAGTTTGTTCACTGTAGCTGTTTCACTATATTTGTCCATTTGTCTTAGTTTTTAGATTACACGTCTAAGTGAAGACATGCTGTATTTGTCTTTCTCTGATTTATTTCACTAAGCATATCTTCCAGGTTTACCCATGTTGTTGCAAATGGCAAAATCTCATCTTTTTTTATGGTTAATATTCCATTGTATCATGTCATTTCCAAACAGTGAAGGTTTTATTTCTTCCCTGCCAATCTGAATGCCTTCTGCTTTCCTTGTTTGGTTGCTATGGCAACGACTTCCAATATCATGTTAAACAGAAACGGAAAGAGTAGTCTATGGCTGTGCCAGTCTGAACATCCCGGATCTTGTTTGATCTTGGAAGCTAAGCAAGGTTGGGCCTGGTTAGTACTTGGAGGGGAGAACTGGTCAACAGTCATCTGTCTTGATCTTAGAAGATATTAGCTGTAGGTTTATCATAAGTGGCTTTTATTATGTCGAAGTACGTTTCCTCTATGTCACCTTTGTCAAAAGTTTTAAATGGTGAATGGATGTTGAATTTTGTCAAATTCTTTTTCTGCACTGAGATGATCATATGCTATTTTACCCTTGGTTTTGTTAATGTGATATATCACAGTGACTGATCTGTGGATGTTGAACTATCCTTGTACCCCTGGCGTAAGTCCCACTTGATCATGATGTCTGATCTATTTTGTGTATCATTGAATTTCAGCCATTATAATTTTGTTGAGGAATTTTGCATCTCTGTTACTAGGGATATTGGTTTGTACTTTTTTTAAAAGTCTTTTTGTTTGGTTTTCGTATCAAGGTAATGCTGGCTTCAAAGAATGTGTTTGTAAGTCCTCTCTTCAATTTTTTTGACAGTTTGAAGAAAGAGACTAACTCTTCTGTAACTCTGCTTGGTAGAATTTCCCTGGAAAGCTCTTTAGTCCTGGACTTCAGTTTGTTAGAAGTCTTTTGAATACTGATTCCATTTTAATACTAGAAAATTTCACATCTTCAAGAGCAAGACTTGAAAGATTGCATATTTTGAAAAACGTATCCCTTTCTTTCAGGCTGTCCAATTTGTTAGTGGATTAGTAGTATTTGCTTGTGATTATTTATATATTTGTGATAATGATTGTATTAATAACTTCTCTTTCATTTCTAATTTTATTTGAACTCTCATTTTTCTTAATATGCCTGGCTAAAGGCCCATTGACTTTATTTTCTCTAAAATAAGCAATTTTATTTGCTAAAATAAGCAATAAGAATTTTCTAAAATTCAGCTTTTAGTTTTATTATTATTAATTTTGCTATTTTATGTATTTCCACTCTGATCTGATTATTTCCTTCTTTCTGCTGACTTTGGGCTTTGTTTGTTCTAAATTAGGTTGCTTATTTGAGATTTTTCCTTTATTATTTTACTAGATATTAGTGAATATACCAAATTGTATTTTCTCAAATAGCAAATAAGATGCAGGATAACATTTCCCTTTGATTCCTGAAAATGAGAATATCATCTGTATTTTGGAGGATTCAGTTTCCTACAACATTTATGATTCTGTCCATGAGGATACCAAGTGCTTAGTAGTAAAGAACATTTTGCTAAGTTGTTCTATCATGGGTCCTGGTTCTCAGTGTTCACTTTTTCTGCACTGAGATGATCATATGCTATTTTACCCTTGGTTTTGTTAATGTGATATATCACAGTGACTGATCTGTGGATGTTGAACTATCCTTGTACCCCTGGCGTAAGTCCCACTTGATCATGATGTCTGATCTATTTTGTGTATCATTGAATTTCAGCCATTATAATTTTGTTGAGGAATTTTGCATCTCTGTTACTAGGGATATTGGTTTGTACTTTTTTTAAAAGTCTTTTTGTTTGGTTTTCGTATCAAGGTAATGCTGGCTTCAAAGAATGTGTTTGTAAGTCCTCTCTTCAATTTTTTTGACAGTTTGAAGAAAGAGACTAACTCTTCTGTAACTCTGCTTGGTAGAATTTCCCTGGAAAGCTCTTTAGTCCTGGACTTCAGTTTGTTAGAAGTCTTTTGAATACTGATTCCATTTTAATACTAGAAAATTTCACATCTTCAAGAGCAAGACTTGAAAGATTGCATATTTTGAAAAACGTATCCCTTTCTTTCAGGCTGTCCAATTTGTTAGTGGATTAGTAGTATTTGCTTGTGATTATTTATATATTTGTGATAATGATTGTATTAATAACTTCTCTTTCATTTCTAATTTTATTTGAACTCTCATTTTTCTTAATATGCCTGGCTAAAGGCCCATTGACTTTATTTTCTCTAAAATAAGCAATTTTATTTGCTAAAATAAGCAATAAGAATTTTCTAAAATTCAGCTTTTAGTTTTATTATTATTAATTTTGCTATTTTATGTATTTCCACTCTGATCTGATTATTTCCTTCTTTCTGCTGACTTTGGGCTTTGTTTGTTCTAAATTAGGTTGCTTATTTGAGATTTTTCCTTTATTATTTTACTAGATATTAGTGAATATACCAAATTGTATTTTCTCAAATAGCAAATAAGATGCAGGATAACATTTCCCTTTGATTCCTGAAAATGAGAATATCATCTGTATTTTGGAGGATTCAGTTTCCTACAACATTTATGATTCTGTCCATGAGGATACCAAGTGCTTAGTAGTAAAGAACATTTTGCTAAGTTGTTCTATCATGGGTCCTGGTTCTCAGTGTTCACTTTTTTCTTCTCATATGGTCTTCAGGACTAGATCATGTGTTTCATTATTATTATGCATAGGATCTGGGTAAAGGATAGGTTTTGTCTGTTCAAAGGGAATGTCCACAGAAGGGTGATGGCATACTATCATCCTGCCATCAGGTATCACAGCAGGCTCTACTTTGCAATACAGTCATCTGGAAGAGACGGCTACATGCATTTATGTCAAACACAATATAAGGATACATTTTGAACTGGAAGTAAATGTTTCAAGATAGTTCTGCTAGGGCTTCCCTGATGGTCCAGTGGGTAGAGTCCGCCTTGCAGCGAAAGGGCCACCAGTTCCATCCCTGGCCCGGGAAGATCCCATGTTCCGTGGAGCAGCTGGACCAGTATGTCCAGTTAGGAGCCAGCGCTCTGGAGCACGTGCAACAAGAGAGGCCACTGCAGTAGGAGGCCCACACGGGCCAAAGAATTAAGATGGATGGAAAAAAAAAAGAAGAGGACAAAATTTTTAAAAAGGAAAGATAGTTCTGCTAGATATTGCCCATTTTACTGCTGCCAATGCCATGGAGAATTAAGATGCTTATCAGGTGATATGAAGATAATTGGAAGAGCAACTGCTTTTAACTTGTACGTATCTGCTGACTTCTTCTGTTCTGTCATTGAAAGCCAATCTTTCCTTACTGACTTTTTGACTGGATGCTTTATCCATTGATGTAAGTCAGGTGAAAAACTCCTTTACTGTTATATTATTCTTGTCAATTTCTTTCTTGGTGTCTATTAATACTTGTTTTACATATTTAGATACCCCTATATTAACTGCAGATTGATATATATTTATGAATTTATAGCCTCTTCTTGTATTGACCTCTTTTTCTTTTATTATAGAAAACAGACTTTGTTTTAAAGTCTACTTTGCATAATCTGAATACTGCTATATCGTAGCTTTTTTCATTCATTTGAATGGAACTTTTCTGTCATTTTTAGTATGCTTTTAGCTCTGAAATGAGTATTTTTTTTTTTTTTTAAAGATTTATTTATTTATTTTGGGCGGGGGTCGGGTTGGGGAGGGAGGGGACCGGACAGGCCACTTCTATTGGTCTTTCATTTCTCTATTTTCATCCGTCTTTGTTCTTTGGCTCCTGTGGGCCTCCCATTGCGGTGGCCTCTGTTGTTGCAGAGTGCCGGCTCTGGGCGTATGTGCGCCAGAGCTCCGGCTCCGTGATTGACACATGGGTCAGCCGCTACTATCATCCTGCCATCAGGTATCACAGCAGGCTCTACTTTGCAATACAGTCATCTGGAAGAGACGGCTACATGCATTTATGTCAAACACAATATAAGGATACATTTTGAACTGGAAGTAAATGTTTCAAGATAGTTCTGCTAGGGCTTCCCTGATGGTCCAGTGGGTAGAGTCCGCCTTGCAGCGAAAGGGCCACCAGTTCCATCCCTGGCCCGGGAAGATCCCATGTTCCGTGGAGCAGCTGGACCAGTATGTCCAGTTAGGAGCCAGCGCTCTGGAGCACGTGCAACAAGAGAGGCCACTGCAGTAGGAGGCCCACACGGGCCAAAGAATTAAGATGGATGGAAAAAAAAGAAGAGGACAAAATTTTTAAAAAGGAAAGATAGTTCTGCTAGATATTGCCCATTTTACTGCTGCCAATGCCATGGAGAATTAAGATGCTTATCAGGTGATATGAAGATAATTGGAAGAGCAACTGCTTTTAACTTGTACGTATCTGCTGACTTCTTCTGTTCTGTCATTGAAAGCCAATCTTTCCTTACTGACTTTTTGACTGGATGCTTTATCCATTGATGTAAGTCAGGTGAAAAACTCCTTTACTGTTATATTATTCTTGTCAATTTCTTTCTTGGTGTCTATTAATACTTGTTTTACATATTTAGATACCCCTATATTAACTGCAGATTGATATATATTTATGAATTTATAGCCTCTTCTTGTATTGACCTCTTTTTCTTTTATTATAGAAAACAGACTTTGTTTTAAAGTCTACTTTGCATAATCTGAATACTGCTATATCGTAGCTTTTTTCATTCATTTGAATGGAACTTTTCTGTCATTTTTAGTATGCTTTTAGCTCTGAAATGAGTATTTTTTTTTTTTTTTAAAGATTTATTTATTTATTTTGGGCGGGGGTCGGGTTGGGGAGGGAGGGGACCGGACAGGCCACTTCTATTGGTCTTTCATTTCTCTATTTTCATCCGTCTTTGTTCTTTGGCTCCTGTGGGCCTCCCATTGCGGTGGCCTCTGTTGTTGCAGAGTGCCGGCTCTGGGCGTATGCGCTCCAGAGCTCCGGCTCCGTGATTGGACACATGGGTCCAGCCGCTCCGCAGCACGTGGGATCTTCCCAGGCCAGGGCTCGAACCGGCGCCCCCTGCACTGCAAGGCGGTGTCCTTACCCACTGGGCCACCAGGGGAAGCCCCTGAAATGAGTATTTTGTAGGCAGTATACACATGGGTTTTGTTTGGCATTTTTTAAATCCAATCAGCCACTCTGTCTTTAAAGTGATTATTGATAGATATATATTGCCATTTTGTAACTTTTCTGGTTATTTTTGTAGTTTTCTTTTAGTTTCTTCTTTGTTTAATGATTTTTATTATGATGTTTGCTGCAGTGAACATTGGGGTACCAGTGTGTCTTTCAGTTTTTGATTTCATCAGGATATATGCCTAATAGTGGGATTGCTGGGTCATGTGGTGCTTCTATTTTTTTAAGGTATCTCCATACTGTTTTCCATAGTGGTTGTATCAATTTACAATCCCATCAACAATGCATGAGTGTTCCCTTATCTCCACACCCTCTCCGGATTTATTATCTGTACATTTTTTTTAATGGTGGCGATTCTGACTGGTGTGATGTGATATCTCATTGTAGTTTTGCATTTCTGTAATAATAAACGACATTGAGCACCTTTTCTTTTTTTTTTTTATTGGCCATCTGTATGTCTTCTTTGGATTGATGTCTCTTTAGGTCTTTTTCCCATTTTTTTGAGTGGGTTGTTTGTTTTTTTCAGTGTTGAGCTGTCCGAGTTGCAGAAGTAGATCAAAGAACAACACAGTTCATATGGAAACACAAAACATCTCGAATAACCAAACCAATCCTGAGGAAGAAGAATGGAGCTGGAGGAATCAGCCTTCCTAACTTCAGACTCTACTACAAGGCAATCATCAAGACAGTATGGTACTGGCACAAAAATATGCCAGATAAGGAACCCCCCCGGACGATTTATTTATTTATTTTGGGCGGGGGTCGGGTTGGGGAGGGAGGGGACCGGACAGGCCACTTCTATTGGTCTTTCATTTCTCTATTTTCATCCGTCTTTGTTCTTTGGCTCCTGTGGGCCTCCCATTGCGGTGGCCTCTGTTGTTGCAGAGTGCCGGCTCTGGGCGTATGCGCTCCAGAGCTCCGGCTCCGTGATTGGACACATGGGTCCAGCCGCTCCGCAGCACGTGGGATCTTCCCAGGCCAGGGCTCGAACCGGCGCCCCCTGCACTGCAAGGCGGTGTCCTTACCCACTGGGCCACCAGGGGAAGCCCCTGAAATGAGTATTTTGTAGGCAGTATACACATGGGTTTTGTTTGGCATTTTTTAAATCCAATCAGCCACTCTGTCTTTAAAGTGATTATTGATAGATATATATTGCCATTTTGTAACTTTTCTGGTTATTTTTGTAGTTTTCTTTTAGTTTCTTCTTTGTTTAATGATTTTTATTATGATGTTTGCTGCAGTGAACATTGGGGTACCAGTGTGTCTTTCAGTTTTTGATTTCATCAGGATATATGCCTAATAGTGGGATTGCTGGGTCATGTGGTGCTTCTATTTTTTTAAGGTATCTCCATACTGTTTTCCATAGTGGTTGTATCAATTTACAATCCCATCAACAATGCATGAGTGTTCCCTTATCTCCACACCCTCTCCGGATTTATTATCTGTACATTTTTTTTAATGGTGGCGATTCTGACTGGTGTGATGTGATATCTCATTGTAGTTTTGCATTTCTGTAATAATAAACGACATTGAGCACCTTTTCTTTTTTTTTTTTATTGGCCATCTGTATGTCTTCTTTGGATTGATGTCTCTTTAGGTCTTTTTCCCATTTTTTTGAGTGGGTTGTTTGTTTTTTTCAGTGTTGAGCTGTCCGAGTTGCAGAAGTAGATCAAAGAACAACACAGTTCATATGGAAACACAAAACATCTCGAATAACCAAACCAATCCTGAGGAAGAAGAATGGAGCTGGAGGAATCAGCCTTCCTAACTTCAGACTCTACTACAAGGCAACAATCATCAAGACAGTATGGTACTGGCACAAAAAGAGAAATATAGACCAACGGAACAAGATAAGGAACCCAGAGACAAACCCACACACCCATGGGTAACTTATTTTTGACAAAGGAGGTGAAAATATACATTGGGACAAAAACAGCCTCTTCAACAAATGGTGCTGGGAAAATTGGACAGCTACATGCAAAAACAAATGAAACTGGAACATTCCCTAACACCATACACAAAGATAAACTCAAAATGGATTAAAGACTTAAATGTAAGACCGGAAACCATCAAACTCTTAGAGGAGAATATAGACAAAACACTCAGTGACATAAATCAAAGAAAGATCTTCTATGACCCACCCTCTAGAATATGTGAAGTAAAAACAAAAATTAACATGTGGGACCTAATGAAACTTAAAAGCTTTTGCACAGCAAAAGAAACTACAAACAAGGTGAACAGACAACCGACAAAATGGGAGAAAATCACAGCAAATGACACAATTGACAAAGAATTCATTTCCAAAATATACGAGCTCATTGTTTTTGACTGTCAGGGATACTCTCTCTCCAAATCTCAATGATACTCCTGCTGGGTAGAGCAGCCTCAGTCGTCGGTTATTTCCTTTTACCACTGAAAATATCTCCTGCTACTCTTTCTGGCCTGCAGTGAAATACCTTCTGCTGAAATATCAGCTGACAGCCTTTTTGGGGATAACTCAGATGTGGCTCTTTTTCTCTTGCTGCCTTTAACATTTTAATTTCTGCCATTCTGTTTTTTTTTTTTTTTTTAAACATTTATTTATTTATTTACTTTGGTGAGGGTGGGGAGGGAGGGGGACAGGCGGGCCACTTCCACTGGTCCTTCATTTGTCTAGTTTCATCCATCCTTGTTCTTTGGCCCGTGTGGGCCTCCCATCGCAATGGCCTCTGTTGCTGCAGAGCACCGGCTCTGGGTGCATGCACTTCAGAGCTCCGGCTCGGTGATTGGACACATAGGTCCAGCCGCTCCGTGGCACGTGGGATCCTCCCAGGCCAGGGATCGAACCGGCGCCCCTTGCACTGCAAGGCGGTGGTGTCCTTACCCACTGGACCACCAGGGAAGCCCCATAATTTCTGCCATTCTTAATTACGGTATTTCTTGATGTCTCTTTGGGCAGATCTTGTTTGGCACTGTCTGTGCTTACTGGACCTGGGTATCATGGATTTGTCACGTTTTCGGTCATAATTTCATCAAATACATTTTCTGCCCCCTTTTCACTTCTTCTTCTGAGATCCCTGTAACGTGAACATTAGCACACTTGATGTTGTCCCAGAAGTCCCTTTAACTATCATTAAATTTTTATTCTTCTATTTTGATTGGGTGGTTTACATTATTCAATATAATTTTCACGCCACTTGAGCATTTTTCTGTATCACCTATTCTGCTATGGATTTCATCCAGTGTATAAATTTCATTTCGGATTTATTATATTCTTCAGCTCTGACTGGTTCATTCTTTGATGTCCTAAAGTCTTTTCTGAAGCTCTGGGTTCCTCCACTCTTCTCCCGAGTTCAATGAGTTATCTTTATGACTATTTATGCTTTTTATTAGATAAATTACTTACCTTCATTTCATTAAGTCTTTATTCCCTCTGAAGTTTTATTTTGCTCTTTTGTTTGGAACACATTCCTTTGTATTCTCATTTTGTTTTTCTCTGTCTCTATGAAATCAGACAGAAGTTCCCTCTGCCAGTCTGGATCGTGTATGGTTGTATGGGAGCGTTCCTGTGCAATGCGGGTGGCCAGCGGCTTTAGCTGGAGAGCTGGACGTGGAGTTACCAGGGGCCGCGATCCCTCCTGGGCTGCATCAGCAGCCGCCTCCTTGGCGGGAGGCAGGGCTGGGATCGGAGGGGAGTGTCCGAGCCAGTAGCAGGGTAAGGTTTTTCACTGGTTCAGTGGTGGCTGCTGCCATCGGGGGCAAGTCTGTGGCCCAAGGAGCCGTGAGCCAGCGGGGCTTCTGGGCGCAGTGTCAGTCTGCCAGGGTTGAGGGCAAAAAGGCAATGCATCAAAACTCGTGTGTCATCCTCTGGAAGGGGCCATACCCTGTATCGTTCCAATTCTAGAATATGTACTGCCACAGCAAGAATTAGATCTTTTCTGTTTGAGTTTATCCTTAATGTTTTCCCAAGAAAATCATACTTTCTGAGAATGCCATTCAATAGCCTGGTTCAAACTTTTCCTTTTGGGTCTTAGTATAGCTTTGTTGTCTCCCAGACACTATAGAATTGGTGACATTTCTTGTCAATCTGATTTTTCTTCCCTTTGTACACTTTTTCTTTTTTTTGCTCCTTATTTGCAGAGTAACCAAAATGTGCCATTAAGTAGGTTTTCTCACTTATCACCTCTCTTCTAGGTCTTTTAATCCAGAATGCCTATTAAATAGTCCCTGTATCTCATTCACTAATCTAGAAGATACTTGTAAGTCTGACTCTGTGGCAGCCTCTGTGCTGGGTATTCAATAGGGAATAAAATACATACCTTGACCTTTATATAGTTCACCACATATTGACTATTATCCTGTGTTTCCAGCTCTTCCCACAGAAGAATTATTTTGACTTTGTACACTTGTACTAGTACAACTGAGCACTTATGTTTACTTTACTTGAATTCTCTTGCTACTCTAGTTTTACATTTGTGTTCTGGCAACTTTTTAGTGTTTTATCCCCCTAACCTCTTGCCTGGAGAATTCCATGGAGCCTGGAGTGCTCTACAGTCCTTGGGGTTGCAAAGAGTCGGACATGATTTACTGACTGAAGAGTAGTAACAGTAACTCACTACGTTTTCACAGTATGAGACAAACGCTGTCAGAGAGGCTTGCTCAGTAAGTTGGTCTGTCATGAAGCAAGTGAGAACAAGAATAAGAACCCAAGTCTATCCACTTTCATTCTGAACAGAGGATCACACACAGTAGCTCAAGAATTGAAACAGATGTCATAGGATATATCAGTCCTTCATTTTTACAGTCAGAGAATATTCTACTTTTGGATATATCATTTTTATTAATCCATTCATCCAGTGGACATTTGTGTTGTTTCCACTTTTGGGCTATTACCAATAGCTGTTGTGCACATCTGTATACAAGGTTTTCTGTAGACATTGCAATTTTTCTTGAGTATAAGCATACACCTAAGATGAAAACTGCTTTGTCACATGAACTGCCTTTTTATTGTTGTTAGTTCTTTGCATAAGTTCTTTATCAGATACATTACTTGCAAAATTTTTCTCCTGCTTTGAGAGTTTTCTTTTCATTGCAGATTGTGTACTTCGAAGCACAAAATTAGATTTTTTGATGAATTTCAATTTGTATATTTTTTCTTTTGTTGTCTTTGCTGTTGGTGCCATATCTGAAAAATAATCTAACCCAAAGTCACAAAAATTTACCCCTACATTATTTTCTAAGAGTTTCACAATTTAGGCTCAGACACGTAGGTTTTCGATCCATTCTGAGTTGACTTTTGTATATGACATATGAATTCAACGTCATTCTTTTGCATGTGGGTATCTAGTTGTTCCAAAATGATTTAATGAAAAGTCTATTCTTCCTTCATCAGGCTGTTTTTGCACCTTTGTTGAAAATCAACCACAAATTTCTGGACTCTGAATTCTATTTTATTAATCTATATGCCATAATACATTGTCTTGATTTGTCTAGCTTTGTATATGAAGGTATTTTAATAGCCTTTTTAGATAGCGATGAATATTCATTGAAATAGGAAATGGCAACCCACTTCAGTATTCTTGCCTAGAAAATTTCATGGACAGAGGATCCTGGCAGGCTACAGTCCACAGGGTCACAAAGAGTCAGCCATGACTGAGTGAGCATATGGATATTCACATCTGAAATAACGCCCAAACTGGACAAGTGGTCATTTCCTAAAGGTTAGTTGCAGTGTAGAATCTGAAACTGTAAATGTCTATCCTGTTGGAATTTCACTCACTTCTCCACTCACGGACTACTTTGTAATCCAAACAGAGAGCCCCTGGAGAATACTGGTTGTTTTGCAGACTGTCTGAATCTTGACACATTACATTATACACTATGAAATGTAACTTGTTAAATCAGCACTGATTTTATTGGAAAAGTATTGGGATGTTGTCATGCTACTGTGTCAAGAAGCAAGTTTCCCAAAATTCCAACTTTCTCTTGAACACTCAAATTCTACGAAATACTGTTAGTCTTCTACCAAATACTCCAGTGTGAAGAACCTTGGTTTGTCTGCTAAGTCATTCGTCCAAGTAGACAGACAGGTTTAATGAAAAAACTAACGAGTCCAGTTTGTAACTCACACAATTGCATAACTGCCTTTTCCTGAAATGATCATCACACTTCCCTGTATAGCAAAAGTGCTTTATACAAATTTCTCATTCTGCCCCAAAGACATATTTGCAAGGTCAAGATTAATTAAAAACTTATTACTTCATCACAGACATTTGAAATGAAATGGATTAAAAAAACCTGGCATGATGGTGAAGACTATAATGAACAACTAACAGTCTGGTGCTACTGCTTTGATTCAAGGTAAGGTAGCAGCATTTTTACCCATCAATAATTTTCCCCAAACAATAAAACTTTGAACATATTGAAAAAGACAAATAATAATTTAAGATTTATCAGAAGTCCTGACCTTGTAGGCCCTGTGAACGTGTCATGTGGACTGTCAGGGGCTGTGGGCCGTACCAAGAACCACTGACCTATTTAAGACATCTGGGCAATGACCACCCAAAAGACAGTATCTGTTTCCTAGTGGAAACACACACCACCACCAATGAAGCGTTCTTGGCAAAAACTCAATCTTGAATCTGACCAAGTCTCTACACCTAACAACTAGTTTATGGCCTATACAGGAAATATTAAAAACATCTGAAATAACGCCCAAACTGGACAAGTGGTCATTTCCTAAAGGTTAGTTGCAGTGTAGAATCTGAAACTGTAAATGTCTATCCTGTTGGAATTTCACTCACTTCTCCACTCACGGACTACTTTGTAATCCAAACAGAGAGCCCCTGGAGAATACTGGTTGTTTTGCAGACTGTCTGAATCTTGACACATTACATTATACACTATGAAATGTAACTTGTTAAATCAGCACTGATTTTATTGGAAAAGTATTGGGATGTTGTCATGCTACTGTGTCAAGAAGCAAGTTTCCCAAAATTCCAACTTTCTCTTGAACACTCAAATTCTACGAAATACTGTTAGTCTTCTACCAAATACTCCAGTGTGAAGAACCTTGGTTTGTCTGCTAAGTCATTCGTCCAAGTAGACAGACAGGTTTAATGAAAAAACTAACGAGTCCAGTTTGTAACTCACACAATTGCATAACTGCCTTTTCCTGAAATGATCATCACACTTCCCTGTATAGCAAAAGTGCTTTATACAAATTTCTCATTCTGCCCCAAAGACATATTTGCAAGGTCAAGATTAATTAAAAACTTATTACTTCATCACAGACATTTGAAATGAAATGGATTAAAAAAACCTGGCATGATGGTGAAGACTATAATGAACAACTAACAGTCTGGTGCTACTGCTTTGATTCAAGGTAAGGTAGCAGCATTTTTACCCATCAATAATTTTCCCCAAACAATAAAACTTTGAACATATTGAAAAAGACAAATAATAATTTAAGATTTATCAGAAGTCCTGACCTTGTAGGCCCTGTGAACGTGTCATGTGGACTGTCAGGGGCTGTGGGCCGTACCAAGAACCACTGACCTATTTAAGACATCTGGGCAATGACCACCCAAAAGACAGTATCTGTTTCCTAGTGGAAACACACACCACCACCAATGAAGCGTTCTTGGCAAAAACTCAATCTTGAATCTGACCAAGTCTCTACACCTAACAACTAGTTTATGGCCTATACAGGAAATATAAACATAAAATGACAACTAAAGAAATAATCAGCAAAATCTTTTATGTGGGAAGCTTTTTCAAACAAATGAGCCGGTTCTTCAAAAAATAAACTGGGAGGGCTTCCCTGGTAGTTCAGGGGTGAAGAGTTCACCTGCCAATGCAGGAGACACGGGTTCGATCCCTGATCCAGGAAGATCCCACATGCTGCAGAGCAACGAAGCCCGTGAGCCACAACTATGGAGCCTGTGCTCTAGAGCCTCGGAGCCGCAACTACTGAAGCCTATGTGCCCTAGAGCCTGAGTTCCACAACAGGAGAAGTCACCACAACAAGAAACCTGCTCACCTCCACTAGAGAGGAGCCCCCACTCCCTGCAACTAGAGAAGAGCCTGTGACAGCAGTGAAGACCCAGAAGAGCCAAAAATAAATTAAAAAAAAAAAAAAAAAAACTGGGAAAAAAAAGAAGGTGGGAGCACAAATCTATGTACTAAAAGGGACTTTAAAGACAAATCAAGCAACTGCAATATATGAATCTTATCTGGGTCCTCATTCAAGCAAATTACTAAATTTTTTTCAGAATAATTGTATTCTCTGATATTAACTGTTAAATTTTTAGATGTGAAGATACTAAAGTTCTTCTATTTTAGAAACATACACTAAATCATTTATTTAAATAGAAAGTCAAGTTCCATAATGCAGCACTGCATAGAAATTCCAAGAAAAAAATAGGCGAGTGCTAAAGGTGGGACGGGACAGTGCATAAAACAAAGTACCCTACTAAAAAGTGTTGTTTACTATGAACTGGTATGCATACTGTATCTTTTCTAAAGAATAACTCTACCCCCTCCCAGACCCTCTCATACCCACTAAGGTAGGAGGAAGGACCCCAGGAACAGACTCTGCTTTGAAGAATTTCTAAAAACTTAGAAGGAGGCTCTTGGTGCAGACCTGAGATGAACTAAGACCGGGAGCCACGCAGCACATCGAAGCTAAGCAGGGCCACTCTGGCCCTCAGGAAGCCTGAGGCCGGCGGCGTGATCCGGGCCGCCCCCACTGGGCCCCATCCTCGGTCAGCAAGGCGTCTCCATCAGCCAGCTCTGCAAGGAGTTCAATGAGAAGACCAAGGACATCAAAGAAGGCATTCCTCTGCCTACCCAGATTTTTATGAAGCCTGACAGGACATTTGAAATAAAAATTGGCCAGCGCACTGTTTCCTACTTCCTGAAGGCCACTGCTGGGATTGAGCAGGGGGCCCGGAACACAGGGAAGGAGGTACAGCTGGTGACGCTGAAGCACATGTACGAGACCGCCCGCATCAAAGCTCAGGACGCCGCCTGTGCCCTCCGGGACGCACCCGCGTCCTCTGCTGCCCGTTCCATCGCCAGCTCCGCCCGTCCCCTGGGCACTTGCATGACGAAAGACCTCAGTTCAGAAGAGCTGGCAGCTTTCCAGGAGGAGCGAGCCCTGTTTCTGGCTGCTCGGAAAGAGGGGATTTGGCAGCCCAGGCAGAAGCTGCCAAGAAGTGACCCCTGTCCCCGGTGGCCTGAGATTTTGTAGAGGGCCAGCTGAGAAGGCTGTGCCAAAGGGGAAGAAGGGCGAGCACACCGACCTGATTGTATGTTTCTGACTTAATTACCTGTTTTCAGACGTACGGTTGTATCAGAGGATTGAGCCTGAGTGAACACGCTCTGTCACGCACTCTCGGGTTCTGCCTTGGGACCCAGGGAAGGGGACCACCACGGACAGACGTTAGCTTCCTCGGGAAGTAGGCATTTCTCAGACGTGTGATCTGAGGTTCCGCAGGCTGAGTAACTTTCTCAAGGTCTGAACTGGCAGGGCTGGGAGGAAATCCTGTGTTTCCCCCTCGCAGCGGAGAGAGACCAGGCAGGGTAGGCGGGGCCGTGGGTGCCGGGCTTGGGTGTGCAGAGGCGGCACATGTTCTTTCTGCTTCCATCAGAAACACCTCCTAGCTCTCAGAGACTCACAGCCTCAGCAGCAAGAGGCCCTTTTGGAGATCTGAGGCCACAGCCAAGCAGGGCTGCCACAGAGCGCCTTGGAGCCCGAGGGCTACCGTGGGCCTGTCTGTTCGGTGGACCCTACCTCTGAGTCAGGAGATACTGATGAGAAACACGGGTTTATGGCCACAGACCTGCCGAAGAGGCAGAGCATCGCTAGGGACCTGGCGAAGGCGGGAGAAGCCCCTGGCCGCCCTGGCCTTTTGTCTTTCCATTAGTCAAAATACAGAGGACTCTTGTCCTCACAGAGGAGAGGAGTTGGGGAGGGGGAATGGGGTTCACATCTACCAAGTGCCTGTTAGGTACCAGGCGCTTGGCTTTACACTGAGAAGATCTGGAAAGCACAGAAAAAATGCTACAAGACAAGCTTCAAGGAATACTCCCACCCAGATGAGATTCCTGCCAGTATTTCACCATTGATCTTTTCTACTTCATGTATTTTTACTTTATACATAACACTTTAAGAAAACAAATTTGGGTTATACTGTAGATACTGTTGTATTCTACTTTTAATTTGGAAATTATTTCAGATATTTTTTGTTATTATTTTCTTAAAACAATCTTTAATGACTACTTAGTATTTTGTCTTATGAGTAGACTATTTGTTTATTTACCAAGTCCTAACTGTTGGGTAGTTTGCTGTTTGCATTTAAAAAAAAAATGACAAAAAAAAAAAAAAAAAAAACACTTAGAAGGAAAACAGAGTTCAGAGAGAATCAGAACCTTACCTTGGGATTTTTCCTAAGAAAAAGTTCACAGATCATCTAATGTTGAAAATACTCTGTGGCACCTCTTCAATACGTCTTATTGAGTACCTATATTGTTCGCTACAAACTCCAGCAAGGCTCTAAGGGAAATCAAAAATAAGACAGTTCTTAGTTGGTAACACAGACAATCTAGGTTTTTAAATTTTTAATTTTATTTTTGGCCACTTCTGTTGGTCTTTCATTTATAGGCAGGGTAGGCGGGGCCGTGGGTGCCGGGCTTGGGTGTGCAGAGGCGGCACATGTTCTTTCTGCTTCCATCAGAAACACCTCCTAGCTCTCAGAGACTCACAGCCTCAGCAGCAAGAGGCCCTTTTGGAGATCTGAGGCCACAGCCAAGCAGGGCTGCCACAGAGCGCCTTGGAGCCCGAGGGCTACCGTGGGCCTGTCTGTTCGGTGGACCCTACCTCTGAGTCAGGAGATACTGATGAGAAACACGGGTTTATGGCCACAGACCTGCCGAAGAGGCAGAGCATCGCTAGGGACCTGGCGAAGGCGGGAGAAGCCCCTGGCCGCCCTGGCCTTTTGTCTTTCCATTAGTCAAAATACAGAGGACTCTTGTCCTCACAGAGGAGAGGAGTTGGGGAGGGGGAATGGGGTTCACATCTACCAAGTGCCTGTTAGGTACCAGGCGCTTGGCTTTACACTGAGAAGATCTGGAAAGCACAGAAAAAAAATGCTACAAGACAAGCTTCAAGGAATACTCCCACCCAGATGAGATTCCTGCCAGTATTTCACCATTGATCTTTTCTACTTCATGTATTTTTACTTTATACATAACACTTTAAGAAAACAAATTTGGGTTATACTGTAGATACTGTTGTATTCTACTTTTAATTTGGAAATTATTTCAGATATTTTTTGTTATTATTTTCTTAAAACAATCTTTAATGACTACTTAGTATTTTGTCTTATGAGTAGACTATTTGTTTATTTACCAAGTCCTAACTGTTGGGTAGTTTGCTGTTTGCATTTAAAAAAAAAATGACAAAAAAAAAAAAAAAAAAAAACACTTAGAAGGAAAACAGAGTTCAGAGAGAATCAGAACCTTACCTTGGGATTTTTCCTAAGAAAAAGTTCACAGATCATCTAATGTTGAAAATACTCTGTGGCACCTCTTCAATACGTCTTATTGAGTACCTATATTGTTCGCTACAAACTCCAGCAAGGCTCTAAGGGAAATCAAAAATAAGACAGTTCTTAGTTGGTAACACAGACAATCTAGGTTTTTTTAAATTTTTTAATTTTATTTTTTTGGCCACTTCTGTTGGTCTTTCATTTATCCATTTTCATCCATCTTTTTGTTCTTTGGCCCGTGTGGGCCTCCCATCGCGGTGGCCTCTGTTGTTGCAGAGCACCGGCTCCGGGTGCATGCGCTCCAGAGCTCCCGCTCAGCAGTTGGACACATCAGTCCAGCCGCTCCATGGCACGTGGGATCTTCCCAGGCCAGGGATCGAACCGGCACCCCTCACACTGCAAGGCGGTGTCCTTACCCACTGGACCACCAGGGGAGTCCCAGACAATCTAGTTTTGAGAGACACACACAGTGGCTGTGTAGTTTTACTCCAATACATAATCACTGAGTTACACAGCCAAGTGCTAACTGTGATGGATCTGAGTATCTGGGTTCCTCAAATACAGATGCCTTGTGTGAAACCTACCTAGGAAACAATCAGAACAGATATGGTAGCTGAGGAGGATTACACACAAAGCAATCGTTGTTTATAGATGCATCTCCTTCCGGCAGATAATTATTTGATCTGTCCTGTGATAAAGAGCTATTTACGGGGTACTCCTGCCTTGACTGTCTACCTAAATACGTAAGACTATATCATTTTGATCAAACCTCCTAAAAGTTTGATATTGTAGAAAAACATTTAAAAACTGCTAATTTTATGAAATGTTTCTCATAAAGCACACAGTGTACAAGGTGGGGGGCTGCTGAAGGAGTGAAAATTTTAAGGGTTCCTTCCTCTGTGAACTGTAAAAAGACAGACTGTGACTATGAAAGCAACATAATTCAACTTAAAGATTGAAAAGGAGGGTAACCTCGTATTTTTCTTTGTATTTCAGATTGTTTCTATTGTATATATCATGCATATAATATGCATATTATATGTATTTGTTCCAGTATAATCAATATGCATTACTTTTAACATAATAGCAACTCACATATAACAGCTGAGGAAGGCATATTAGTAGAGAATACTTGTAGAAGATGTTTTATGAAGTAATTTGGAAAAGAGGTGAAGTTCTGTTCTGAGAAGAATGAGACTGGAAGCATCATTTGCTCTTAACCTCTTTCAGACCATGGAGTAATAATGAACTGGAGTAATCTAAACATCACACTTCTTTGGAATGAGCAATGTGGTTTTCAAGTAAACTGTGACTTTTTAGAACTACTTTAAAAAGTTAATGGAATAGATTTGTTTCAGCAAAGTGACTAGGGGCTGGTACAGAAATCATCAACAGTCATTACACTTTAAAGTCAACAGAGCATGGGGCTCGAGTACAGATAAAAACCTGTCTGCCTAGGTTCAAATCCTAGTACTGCTACTTATCAAGTAAAAGAATCTGAGGAAAGCTACTCAATGCCTTGATCCTCTAATTAGCGTAAGAGGGTAATATCTGTTTCATAAGATTGTTGTAAGGATTACATGGGTTAATATACATTAAGTACTCAGAGTACTACTGGATACATATTAAGTACTAAGTAAACGTTCAATTACTGTTATTATCATGTGAATATAATCAACAAAAAATTAAATATAAGTAGAGAACCCATATTCCTGTTTTCTGACATAACAAGAAACCGATTAAAAAATAAAGACACAGTAAGAAATAAAGATCCCTTTAAACATTATACAGGAGATCAAAATGCATAAATGTACAAAATGGCTCATTAAAAAAATCATATTCTAATAAAACACTGAAAATATTAGATTATTTTTCAGAATGATGAAACTCAGTAACACATCTGTAAACAAGAATAAATTTATTTCTTTTAAAGATTTAATGATATACAAAATGCAATATAATTCAACTTAAGGGGGGAATTTTGGTTCCTTCCTCTGTGAACTGTAAAAAGACAGACTGTGACTATGAAAGCAACATAATTCAACTTAAAGATTGAAAAGGAGGGTAACCTCGTATTTTTCTTTGTATTTCAGATTGTTTCTATTGTATATATCATGCATATAATATGCATATTATATGTATTTGTTCCAGTATAATCAATATGCATTACTTTTAACATAATAGCAACTCACATATAACAGCTGAGGAAGGCATATTAGTAGAGAATACTTGTAGAAGATGTTTTATGAAGTAATTTGGAAAAGAGGTGAAGTTCTGTTCTGAGAAGAATGAGACTGGAAGCATCATTTGCTCTTAACCTCTTTCAGACCATGGAGTAATAATGAACTGGAGTAATCTAAACATCACACTTCTTTGGAATGAGCAATGTGGTTTTCAAGTAAACTGTGACTTTTAGAACTACTTTAAAAAGTTAATGGAATAGATTTGTTTCAGCAAAGTGACTAGGGGCTGGTACAGAAATCATCAACAGTCATTACACTTTAAAGTCAACAGAGCATGGGGCTCGAGTACAGATAAAAACCTGTCTGCCTAGGTTCAAATCCTAGTACTGCTACTTATCAAGTAAAAGAATCTGAGGAAAGCTACTCAATGCCTTGATCCTCTAATTAGCGTAAGAGGGTAATATCTGTTTCATAAGATTGTTGTAAGGATTACATGGGTTAATATACATTAAGTACTCAGAGTACTACTGGATACATATTAAGTACTAAGTAAACGTTCAATTACTGTTATTATCATGTGAATATAATCAACAAAAAATTAAATATAAGTAGAGAACCCATATTCCTGTTTTCTGACATAACAAGAAACCGATTAAAAAATAAAGACACAGTAAGAAATAAAGATCCCTTTAAACATTATACAGGAGATCAAAATGCATAAATGTACAAAATGGCTCATTAAAAAAATCATATTCTAATAAAACACTGAAAATATTAGATTATTTTTCA
Organism: Tragulus kanchil; assembly: GCA_022376925.1. Taxonomy (NCBI): domain Eukaryota; kingdom Metazoa; phylum Chordata; class Mammalia; order Artiodactyla; family Tragulidae; genus Tragulus; species Tragulus kanchil. The sequence continues at coordinate 167,184,057 of JAIOJX010000024.1, forward strand.
GAATGATGAAACTCAGTAACACATCTGTAAACAAGAATAAATTTATTTCTTTTAAAGATTTAATGATATACAAAATGTATATAGTATAATATCTTTAATACATTTTTCCCCCCCCCCATCAATATTAAACACTATTTGAACAGCTTATCTCTTTTGCTTTGTCTGTATCTATGAGATACACTACTGAATACAAGTAAGATTTACACTGCTCCCTCCCAAATAAAAATTAAAATTAGTACCTAGGGGAAAAAAAAAGGAAAAAAGAAAGAAAAAAAATCAGAGCAAAGAATTTCAGACAGAGGAAAAGCTTTTCTTATTGTTGAGTATTCAACAATATCTGGGGAGATTAAATTACATTTTATTGGCATATATAAAGTTACACTTTAATCTCCTGACATCCCATAATGATAATCCAATTCAATTTCTTAAGTACCACAAACAATATTCATGTTTAGATATTCCTAAACAACTTTAAATATATGCAAGAATTCATGTTTACATTCTGATTTGATATACTGGTCAATAAAATTTTTTGGGAAGTATGTAACTTCCAAATTGTCACTACAGATATAGCTAGAATGAAAGCACTTTAACTTTTCTCCCAAGGTAACTTCTCTTGAATAAAGAGTTAAGTTTTTCCTTTGATATATCTAGATTATAACCAATCTACCCTGGTTTTCTTCTACTTAACAATGACTTGATAAAACAATGTTTTTTTAAAAAAAAAAAAAAAAACTAATGCTTTTGCACAATTTGGGCTCTATTTAACAAAAACCTGGCTTTGTCTTTTAAATAGGAGCCTACTCCTGATTCATAAAATCACTCTCAAAAATGGTTTTCAGCTTGGGCTTCCTACATCCCTGTAGATCTAGAATTGTAACAAACCATCTCCTTTCCCATGGCCAGCAAGCATCTAGCTGGGCACTAGTGACATCATCACTGAACAAACGCTATAAACACACTGAGGAAGACATCTAACTGCCATTTAATCAAAAGACGGGCTGATTTCTTCACCTCACCAGCTGAATGGCAGTGAACCAGCTGCCAACAGAATCTGCACAGATGCCTAACTTTGGTTAATGGTATTGCACCACGTGAAGACAGGGTATGACCCTCATCAGAACAAAGTCAAATGAAATTCTCTGCTAAAATGAGCCCTTTGAAAAAAGTTATAAATACTCATTTTTCTTCACCTTTAAAATTTAACAGTTGCCAACTGTATCATATAGGGAGCTCTTGATAACTAATTTAATTGGGCCGAAAGAATATTGACCTTTTAAACGTGCCAAATTCAGCACACACTTTTCTATATTACCAAACAATTCCCTCCTAAAGGAAAAGTGACACAGTAACATTTTTGTGAAGTGTAGGCAAAACCAATGATTCAGTAATATTATAACATCAGACGAATAGAATTCGTTGATTCTGATTCTTTGGTGGCATTTCCAGGCTGAAGAGTCAAATCAGAAGGCTCATCCTGAGGAAACATTATTTTATCAGGTGTATAGTCATTCCTCTTCAGATCTATTTTCACAACCCCAATAAAAAAAGAAAAAAAGAGTCAGTACTACATAGAAAAAGAAAATTAAGAACATTTCCTACATCGATTTCCCTCTAAACATACCAGAACTATTTTCTACAAGATTGTTACAAATTCAGAATTCACAAAATTTACATGCATAAAAATGAAATTATTCAACAAATAATTATGACACTCCAATGATGAGTCAATAACTCAACTCATGTAGGTGTAGAAATGAAGCACTGAACAAGGCAGATAAGGTCCCTGTTCTAGTGGAGCTTATGGGAAAACGACAGAATTATAAGCAGTAACAAGTGCTTTGAAGAAAACTGCATGAGAAGATCAAGGAGGAGATTGTACGTGGTGATTCTTTCAGATGCGGGTGGGCACAAAAGCTGCAGGAGGTAACATGCGTAAAGAACTGAGTATTAAGTGACCTGTCAAGAGTTTCAGGAAGAGTACTCTCTATAAAGTTAATTACAGACTATAAAGAGGAAATGGACTTGGTGTGTTCCAAGAATGGCAAGAAGCAGCACGGCCTGGATCGGGGAAGCACTAGGATAAAACGAGGTCAAGCAAGAGCGAATGGCCAACAGTTGTCAAACTATGGCCTGTGGGCCAAATCTGGCTTGCTCCTGTTTTTATAAATAGTCTTATTGGAATGCAGGTATGGGAATTTGTTTACAGATTGTCTATGACTGTTTCTGTCCCACAGTAGGAGAGCTGGATAGCTGTGACACAGGCCACATGGCCCACAAAGTCTAAAATATATGCTTTTTTGGCCCTTTTTCTTTGGCTACACCATGCAGCATGCAGGATCCTAGCTCCCCTACCAGAGCTCAAACCTGTACCCTCTTCACTGGAAGTGTGGGGTCTTAACCACTGGACCACCGGGGAAGTCCCTGCCTCTTCTGCCTTTCATAGAAAAGTCTGCTGACCTGATTCATGGGCTACAAGCAGAGGGAAGTACAGATTATGGCAAAATCCACTGGAAGGGATTGCAACCAGTCTTAAGGGAGGTACACTAACAATCATATTTGTTTAAAATGACCATTCCAGTTGTCACATAAAGTCTTCTGGGAACAACTGGTAAGAATCTAGGAAACAAAACGGCGTCAATAATGACTGAAAGAAACTGACAAATTCTAGATTCCAGAATTTGAGCAGACAGAATCTGACACACTGGTGATGAAAAATGACAAAAGAAAAGAACCGACTAGCTTTTAGGTTTTGAGCCTAACTGGGTAACCATTAGCAATACAGGGAAGTAGAGTTTTGTGGGTAGGGAAACGAAACTCAAGAGTTTTGAAGTGAATGTGTTACTTGAATCTAGAGCCTGTTATACAGACTGAAGTAAATCAGAAAGAGAACAACAAATATTATATACATATATTTCTTATTTTTGGCTATTCTGGGTTTTCACTGCTGTCATAGGCTCTTCTCTAGTTGCAGGAAGTGCGGGTTATTATCTAGTTGAGGTTAGCAGGCTTCTTTTTGTGGAAAAATACCAGGAAAAATTACAAATATCTGAGAACTAAAAAAGACAACTGCAAACAATCCATAGGTCAAAGAGGAAATCTCCAGGGAATATTTAAAAAATCAGTTCAGTTCAATTGATCAGTCATATCTGACTCTTTGTGACCCCACGGACTGCAGCACACCAGTCTTCCTTGTCCTTCACCATCTCCCGGAGCTTGCTGAAACTCATGCCCATTGACTCAAGTGATTCCATCAAAACATCTCGTCCTCTGCTGTCCCCTTCTCTCCTTCTGACTTCTATTCTTCCCAGCATCAGAGTCTTTTCCAATGAGTTGTCTCTCTACAACAGGTGGCTGAAGTAAGAGCTTCAGTATTAGTCCTTCCAATGAACAGTCAGGGTTGATTTCCTGTAAGACTGACTGGTTTGATCTCCTTGCAGTCAAGGGACCCTCAAGAGCCTTCTCCAGCACCACAGTTCAAGGGCATCAATACTTCGGCACTTAGCCTTCTTTATGGTCCAGCTCTCCCATCCACACATGACTACTGAGAAAACCATAGCTTTGACTATACGGACTTTAGTCAGCAAAGTGGTGTCTCTGGTTTTGAATATGCTATCTAGGTTGGTCATAACTTTCCTTCCAAGGAGCAAGCGTCTTTTAATTTCATGGCTGCAATCAGCATCTGCAGTGATTTTGGAGCCCAAAAAAACAAAGTCTGACACTGTTTCCACTGTTTTTCCATCTATTTCCCATGAAGTGATGGGACCAGATGCCATGATCTTTGTTTTCTGAATGTTGAGTTTTAGGCCAGCTTTTTCACTCTCCTCTTTCACCTTCATCAGGAGGCTCTTTAGCTCCTCTTTGCTTTCTGCCATAAGGGTGGTATCATCTGAGTACCTGAGGTTATTGATCTTTCTCCCAGCAATCTTGATTCCAGCTTCATCCAGGATGGTATTTCAAACAATGTATTTTGCATATAAGTTAAATAAACAAGCCTTGACGTACTTCTATTCCAATTTGGAACCAGTCTGTTTTTCCATATTCAGTCTAACTGTTGCTTCTTGTCCTGTATACAGGTTTCTCAGGAGCCAGGTAAGGCGATCTGGTATTCTCAACTCTTTCAGAATTTTCTACGGTTTGTTGTGATCCACACAGTCAAAGGCTTTATAGCAGTCAAAGAAGCAGAAGTAGATGATTTTCTGGAATTCCCTTGCTCTGTGATCCAATGGATGCTGGCAATTTTATCTCTGGTTCTTTTGCCTTTTCTAAATCCAGTTTGGGGCTTCCCTGGTGGTTGAGCGGGTAAGGACACCGCATTGCACTGCAAGGGGCGCTGGTTCGATCCCTGGCCTGGGAAGATCCCACGTGCCGCTGAGTGGCTGGACCCATGTGTCCAAGTGATTCCATCAAAACATCTCGCCTCTGTCCCCTTCTCTCCTTCTGACTTCTATTCTTCCCAGCATCAGAGTCTTTTCCAATGAGTTGTCTCTCTACAACAGGTGGCTGAAGTAAGAGCTTCAGTATTAGTCCTTCCAATGAACAGTCAGGGTTGATTTCCTGTAAGACTGACTGGTTTGATCTCCTTGCAGTCAAGGGACCCTCAAGAGCCTTCTCCAGCACCACAGTTCAAGGGCATCAATACTTCGGCACTTAGCCTTCTTTATGGTCCAGCTCTCCCATCCACACATGACTACTGAGAAAACCATAGCTTTGACTATACGGACTTTAGTCAGCAAAGTGGTGTCTCTGGTTTTGAATATGCTGCCTAGGTTTGTCACAGCTTTCCTTCCAAGGAGTAAGCGTCTTTTAATTTCATGGCTGCAATCAGCATCTGCAGTGATTTTGGAGCCCAAAAAAATAAAGTCTGACACTGTTTCCACTGTTTTTCCATCTATTTCCCATGAAGTGATGGGACCAGATGCCATGATCTTTGTTTTCTGAATGTTGAGCTTCAAGCCAACCTTTTCACTCTCCTCTTTCACTTTCATCAAGAGGCTTTTTAGTTCCTCTTCACTTTCTGCCATAAGGGTGGTGTCATCTGAGTACCTGAGGTTATTGATCTTTCTCCCAGCAATCTTGATTCCAGCTTCATCCAGGATGGTATTTCAAACAATGTATTTTGCATATAAGTTAAATAAACAAGCCTTGACGTACTTCTATTCCAATTTGGAACCAGTCTGTTTTTCCATATTCAGTCTAACTGTTGCTTCTTGTCCTGTATACAGGTTTCTCAGGAGCCAGGTAAGGCGATCTGGTATTCTCAACTCTTTCAGAATTTTCTACGGTTTGTTGTGATCCACACAGTCAAAGGCTTTATAGCAGTCAAAGAAGCAGAAGTAGATGATTTTCTGGAATTCCCTTGCTCTGTGATCCAATGGATGCTGGCAATTTTATCTCTGGTTCTTTTGCCTTTTCTAAATCCAGTTTGGGGCTTCCCTGGTGGTTGAGCGGGTAAGGACACCGCATTGCACTGCAAGGGGCGCTGGTTCGATCCCTGGCCTGGGAAGATCCCACGTGCCGCTGAACGGCTGGACCGATGTGTCCAACTGCCGAGCCGGAGCTCTGGAGCGCATGCGCCCAGAGCCGGCGCTCTGCAACAACAGACGCCACCACGATGGGAGGCCCACAGGAGCCAAAGAACAAAGATAAATAAATGGAAGATCAATATAAGTGGCCAATAAATAAATACATGAATCCAACGTGTACATCCGGAAGTTCTTGGTCCACGTGCTGACGAAGCCCAGCTTGGAGGACTGTGCGTGTTGCTTTGCTAGCATATGAAACGAGCCAGTGGTGCAGAGGTCTGACCATTCTTCGGCACTGTCCTTCTGTAGAACTGGAATGAAAACTGATCTTTTCCAGAGAAAAACTAAAATAACACATACTCCCTGTATGTATTTTAATACATGTTTTTTTAATACCAAGATTTATGTGATGCAGCTAACACAATGCTTAGAGGTAAATCTGTATCACTAAAATGTTTGGTTACGAATAAAGTCTCAAATCAATCACCTAAATTTTTACCCTAAGTAGGGAAGAAACAAACTAAACCCAGAGCAAGCCAAAACATGGAAATAACAGAGAAGAAACAATCAACAAAACTAACAGAGGGCTTCCCTGGTGGTCCAGTGGGTAAGGATACCGCCTTGCAGTGCAAGGGGTGCCGGTTCGATCCCTGGCCTGGGAAGATTCCACGTGCGGTGGAGCAGCTGGGCCGATGTGTCCAATTACTGAGCCGGAGCTCTGGAGTGCATATGCCCAGAGCCGGTGCTCTGCGATGACAGAGGCCACCGCGATGGGAGGCTCACAGGAGCCAAAGAACAAAGATGGATGAAAATAGAGAAATGAAAGACCAATAGAAGCGGCCCACCCGCCTCCCTCCCTCCCCACCACCCGCCCCCCGCATAAAAAAAGAAAAAAAAAACTAACAGAGATCAGAATAAAACAATGAAAATGGAAGCTGATTCTTTTACAGTAACAACAACACTGATAAATTTTACCCAGATCGATCATTTGATTATCCTAATGAAATAGAGGATTCTCCAGATCCTCCATAGACATTTAAAAAATTAGTTTCATTAACTCTATGCCCATAAATTTGCCAATTTAAATAAAATGAAGTCCAATACTGTATGGTCTCATTTATACCTGGAACCTAAGAAAATAAACTCACAAAAAGAGATGACCTGTGGTTACCAGAGGTGCAGAGTGAGGTGAGGGAGAACTGGAAGAAGGCGGTCATAAGGTACAAACTTCCAGTTACACGATAGATAAGTACTAGGGATATAGGGGAGAACACCATGACTATAGCTAACACTGTTATATGATACACAGCAAAGTTTTTTTATTTATTTATTTATTTTCGGCTATTCTGGGTTTTCCCTGCTGCCACAGGCTCTTCTCTAGTTGCATGGAATGGGGGCTCCTCTCTAGCTGAGGTGAGCAGGCTTCTTGTTGCAGTGACTTCCCTTGTGGAACTCGGGCTCCAGAGCAGACAGGCTGCAGTAGTTGCAGCACATGCGCTCAACAGCTGTGGTTCCAAGGCTCTAGAGAAAGGCTCAGTAGTTGTGGCTCACGGGCTTAGCTGCTCCACAGCATGTGGGATCTTCCCAGATCAGGGCTACCAGGGAAGCCCCAAGGGAAAGTTTTAAAGAGATAAATAGATACTAAGAGTTACCATGAGGAAAAAAACATCTTTTTTTTTGCTGTTTTCTTTTTATTCTATATACAAGAAGATAAATGTTAGCTCAATCTATTGTGGTCAAATCACTTCATGTATATGTACATCAAACACTCATGCTGTATACCTTAAACTTACATAAGATGTGTATCTATTATTTCTCAGTGAAACTGGAAAAAAATAAATAAAAGACCAATTCCCTGAAAAGACGCAAAGTCTTAATTAGAAAGTATCTGATGAATAAAACTTCAGATAGATGGTTTTGCTAGATAATTCTATCAAACATTTGAAGTGGGGATAATATCAATTCTATACAGTCTATACACGAAAAAAGATGTGTAAATAATTTCAACTTATTTTTAAGGTATTATCCTAAAGCCAAACAAGATCGACAGTACGAGGGGAAAAAAAACCTCACAGACCAATATTCTTCATGAACATCATCAACAAAACATTAGAATACTGAATCTGTATATAATTTGAAGGCACAAATGAACACATAAAAAAGATAATATATCACAACAAACTGGAGTTTGTCCTGGGAATACAAGACTGGCTTATTAACATTTGAAAAGACTGTCAGTGTAATTCAATGTAACACTAACCAATTAAATAAGAAAAAACAAATGATCAAACCAAAATACAGATGCATAAAAAACAGCTGCCAAATTCAATGTCCATTTAGGATAAGCATCTTACAGAAATAAGGCAAGGTAGAGGATGTCTACTTCTCACTATTTCTCTTCAACATTGTACTGGAATTACTTGATAGAGAAAAAAGTCAAGAAAAATAAATATAAGGCATACAGATTGGCAAGAAAGTAACAAAACTGTCTCTATTGTCTACACAAAAAATTCCAAGGAATTTACAAACAGACAAAGAAAAATTAAACCAAACTAAAAATCCTCCTAGAACTAAGTGAGTTTAGCAAGAACACAGCATATGAGGTCAATATACATACATGCCTAAATTCTGTGTCTGTTACCATGAACAACTAAAAAAAATTTACAGACAGTAGTAGTAACATGCTCATTATGTGCCTGGACAGTTCCGTAAGTACTTCACCAACTCATTTAATCCTCAAACAAACAAAAGACACAAACCTCTATGATGCAGGTTTTCTCTGTGGACCTGGAGTCTGGCTCCCAGGTTCAAGTTCCTAACTACGACATTATTGGTCATAATGAAAGGGACTTATTCCTGTTGCTGTTTCATGAAATACTCTTTTCTCAACTCTTTTCCAGGCCATCGTGAAAGTCTATGCATCCTTTAGTTTTAGGAAAATCTGTTAGTTCCACAGGTAGCAATCTTTGGCCTCTAAGTTTGTGCTAAGTGATCTGTTCACCTGTCCTGTTTTTATTGTTTGACATTTATGATAGTCCTATAATTCTGTTAATCTTGATAGTATTTAAGATTTCATTAACTACACTGAGAACAGGGACATGCCTGCCTCATACACTATTGTGTTGTCAAAATCTAGCACAATTTCTACTATCCACAGACATATAATAAATATGTATCAAGTGAATTGTACTTGTATTATGAAAGAAAGCACAGATTCATTTATAACCAAAAATATGTATTTATGCTTCTGGCCTTATGAAGTTCTAAAGTAACTAACTTTCCTAACAATTTATACTTTATACTGATTAGAAAAATGCTTACCTGGAAGTTTAAGCTTTCTACAGCAAGAATTACAGTGATGTTTTGCTCTGAAGTTTTTAATTGCATCTTCTCCTAGGTTTGCTGGGCCAAAAACCATGTCACAGGATCTGTGGAATTGGTAGTTTAAAGAAAGTCAATTAATGCAAATAGAAATGTAGAGTTTGAAATTATAAAAATTACTTAATGAAATTATTAAAACTTATTACCTCTTTTCTTCTGCCTTTATCACAGACGGGTCAGTCAAACTTTCACCCACACCTTTATATGTATATATAGAAAAGATATTTGTATTATACAGTTGATATAAATACTGACATATACATAAATAAAAAGTCAGGAGACTCTACAGCGTCATCCACCACACACGATGACGCTAGGTTATTCAAGAGAGTATAGTCTTCCTTGCTCGACCTCAACACTGAACTAGGAACACACACAGTTCCAGAGACGTGAACGACAGGGAAATGTCAGGGCTGGCAGGGAGATAATGAAAGCTCCTGACGGCATCAGTTTCTGATGCAACCAGGCCAGGGCTGTAAGTAAGTATCTCCTTATTTACAATCTGCCCTTGTTTCACCTTAGTTAGCAAAGAACAATTAAGTACATGAAGGCATGATCTGTAGACCATTTTCAAAGTATTCTGAATTTTTAAAAATCATAGACTAATAACAGATAAATACATTACCTCACAAGATTCAGATACATAAAAAATAAAGATTATGAACATCCTTCTTCACCTCCAGCCCTCTCCAGAGGTGTTAAAAGTGAGGTTAAATCTTTTCAATCTTACCTATTCATTCACATAAAGAACCAGCTACTGATATCTGAATAATCAAAACATTTTACCCATGAGAATGAAATCTAACAAAATGGTTAAGAATTTCACAACAGGAAAATCTAGAATTAAAATACAATACTAATTTCTTCTCAGACTGGCAAGGTTAAGAATATTCCACACTGAAGCATTATGATTCATTTATAACCAAAAATATGTATTTATGCTTCTGGCCTTATGAAGTTCTAAAGTAACTAACTTTCCTAACAATTTATACTTTATACTGATTAGAAAAATGCTTACCTGGAAGTTTAAGCTTTCTACAGCAAGAATTACAGTGATGTTTTGCTCTGAAGTTTTTAATTGCATCTTCTCCTAGGTTTGCTGGGCCAAAAACCATGTCACAGGATCTGTGGAATTGGTAGTTTAAAGAAAGTCAATTAATGCAAATAGAAATGTAGAGTTTGAAATTATAAAAATTACTTAATGAAATTATTAAAACTTATTACCTCTTTTCTTCTGCCTTTATCACAGACGGGTCAGTCAAACTTTCACCCACACCTTTATATGTATATATAGAAAAGATATTTGTATTATACAGTTGATATAAATACTGACATATACATAAATAAAAAGTCAGGAGACTCTACAGCGTCATCCACCACACACGATGACGCTAGGTTATTCAAGAGAGTATAGTCTTCCTTGCTCGACCTCAACACTGAACTAGGAACACACACAGTTCCAGAGACGTGAACGACAGGGAAATGTCAGGGCTGGCAGGGAGATAATGAAAGCTCCTGACGGCATCAGTTTCTGATGCAACCAGGCCAGGGCTGTAAGTAAGTATCTCCTTATTTACAATCTGCCCTTGTTTCACCTTAGTTAGCAAAGAACAATTAAGTACATGAAGGCATGATCTGTAGACCATTTTCAAAGTATTCTGAATTTTTAAAAATCATAGACTAATAACAGATAAATACATTACCTCACAAGATTCAGATACATAAAAAATAAAGATTATGAACATCCTTCTTCACCTCCAGCCCTCTCCAGAGGTGTTAAAAGTGAGGTTAAATCTTTTCAATCTTACCTATTCATTCACATAAAGAACCAGCTACTGATATCTGAATAATCAAAACATTTTACCCATGAGAATGAAATCTAACAAAATGGTTAAGAATTTCACAACAGGAAAATCTAGAATTAAAATACAATACTAATTTCTTCTCAGACTGGCAAGGTTAAGAATATTCCACACTGAAAAGATGGTGAAGAAGCAGGGACAGTCACAGTATGAATTTCTACAACCTTTTTGGGAAAAAAAGGATGGCAGGCACTACTAAAACTGCACTCATCTCGAAACCTAAAAACAGGGTGATTGTGCACCAAAGAGGATGTGCATCTCTGCTGTGCCTCCACACCACAGCTGTTAAGAGGACGGCCTCAGACTCATCAGTAATAACCCAGAAGACGTTTATCATACACCGTTAGGTAGGGGGAAAAAAGTGAAAATAGAAACACATATTCATACACACACATATATATAGCATGACTCCAGTTGGAGAAAAATCACCACAACACAAAATGATTTAAGAAAAAAAAATGTGTATTTGTTTTCATAAAGGTATAAAAACAGTAAAGATAGGAACATTCTGTTCTTTATATGTTTCTGTGTTGTTTAACTTGTTTGTAGTAACTACCTAAAATGTTCTTAGAATGGGTCTATGAGCTTAATTTTATTGAGAACATCAAAATTACCCTCCTTATTAAACGTAACTGTCATCTCTTAATCAATATGGACAGTTCGGCCTCACTTCCTAGACATACTTGAAGACGGACTGGCCTGTCTAACAATATCAGAGTTATCACTACATATGCCACTTAATCATTTATGTAAAATGGATTACTGAAAAAAGAAGAGTTATTTTCATACAGGTTGTCTTTCTTCAGTTGGTATTCCAACTGTTTGCTTTTCAACAAATCTTTTATATTTCTATCAATGTAATAAAGAACCTTTCACTCGAAAAGATAAATACATTACCTCACAAGATTCAGATACATAAAAATAAAGATTATGAACATCCTTCTTCACCTCCAGCCCTCTCAGAGGTGTTAAAAGTGAGGTTAAATCTTTTCAATCTTACCTATTCATTCACATAAAGAACCAGCTACTGATATCTGAATAATCAAAACATTTTACCCATGAGAATGAAATCTAACAAAATGGTTAAGAATTTCACAACAGGAAAATCTAGAATTAAAATACAATACTAATTTCTTCTCAGACTGGCAAGGTTAAGAATATTCCACACTGAAAAGATGGTGAAGAAGCAGGGACAGTCACGAGTATGAATTTCTACAACCTTTTGGAAAAGAAGGATGGCAGGCACTACTAAAACTGCACTCATCTCGAAACCTAAAAACAGGGTGATTGTGCACCAAAGAGGATGTGCATCTCTGCTGTGCCTCCACACCACAGCTGTTAAGAGGACGGCCTCAGACTCATCAGTAATAACCCAGAAGACGTTTATCATACACCGTTAGGTAGGGGGAAAAAAGTGAAAATAGAAACACATATTCATACACACACATATATATAGCATGACTCCAGTTGGAGAAAAATCACCACAACACAAAATGATTTAAGAAAAAAAAATGTGTATTTGTTTTCATAAAGGTATAAAAACAGTAAAGATAGGAACATTCTGTTCTTTATATGTTTCTGTGTTGTTTAACTTGTTTGTAGTAACTACCTAAAATGTTCTTAGAATGGGTCTATGAGCTTAATTTTATTGAGAACATCAAAATTACCCTCCTTATTAAACGTAACTGTCATCTCTTAATCAATATGGACAGTTCGGCCTCACTTCCTAGACATACTTGAAGACGGACTGGCCTGTCTAACAATATCAGAGTTATCACTACATATGCCACTTAATCATTTATGTAAAATGGATTACTGAAAAAAGAAGAGTTATTTTCATACAGGTTGTCTTTCTTCAGTTGGTATTCCAACTGTTTGCTTTTCAACAAATCTTTTATATTTCTATCAATGTAATAAAATAAGTCAGCAAGTGATAAACATTCTGAACACATTGGGTGACTTGAAATCTGATCTATATTGACAGCTGAAATTAAAGCTGCTCTGTAGGAGAAAAAGAGAGTATGGATCTATAATATGAAAGTATTATCCAGGCAGAGCTGGCAATTTTCTTAATTCTGTTTTCCTCTGACCCTGCTATGGAGCAGTATAAACATTAAGCAAATTACTCGTCTTACCCAGCCACAATTTCTTTTTTATTTTATTTACAGGAATGAAAGAATCTGCCTACATCAGTGGCTATGATCAGTTTTTCCCTCCTTGTATACACGCTGCTGCACCTGCCAAGTGCTGGGATCTGCTCCCTGCCTCCTGAATCTGACCTGTCCTTGACAGCTTACTTTGACCAGTAAACTGAAGCAGAAAGGGGCCCATTCTGGGCCTAACATAAGAATTTCTGCTTTCTCTCTGGAGAAAGCCAGCCACTATGTAAGAAGTCTAATTATCCCTGACAACCATGTTATAAGAAAGTCCCAGCTAGCTAGCCATGTGGAGAAATCACTTGGTGAAGAACTGAGGAATTCAGTTCTCTTAAATACAGACATAAGCCATTTGGCTCTTGCCAACCTGTCCAAACTAGTCTCTAGCCACTCAAATTCTCTAAGTGGGCAGCAGAGTTAAGCCAGTCCCAAATTCTTGAACCAAAAAAGTGAAAGCAAGTAATTTTTTTTTTTAATCGACTAAACATTTAGGTAGCTTAGTTCACAGTAACAGATACCACGAACCCCAGGAACAATACAGATTACTTGTTATTGTTTTAAAGAAATAGTGTTTATACTTTTAAAAAACTAAGGCTACAGCTCTATGAGTAAAATAGGGGATTTTCCATGCTTTTGCTTATTAAAAATCAGCACTGCATAGGGAACAATTATGATCGCCAGATCCTAATCTTCAGGGCCTTGAGAGCTATATACCATGGCAGCTACTGACTTGCTTTTTTAACAGCTTCTACTGACTTAAGATTTTACGTATCTCTAGATAAGCAGATTTCTGTACGCTGTTCATCACACACGAATAGATGAAAACCTAATGAATTATTTCCTTTTAGCAACATTTTAATAAATTTACCTTGTAAATCAAGTACCAGTAACTCCCCTCTTGTATATTCGTAAGTCCAGTGGCTAAAGGCCAACATGATCTCTTCCAGGATGTTAGTTGGAATAATCTCATCACCATTATTGTTGTTGTATTTTCTAAATTCTCCAGTCATACATTCTTCCACAGCAAACCACTGTCCTGCTGAATGGCAATACAGCAGGAAAACTTCAAGGAACCTTATGAAGAAGTTATAGATATTACCAACAGTTTTGTTAATAAAATTCTAACCAATCTGTAAAATGGGTAAATAATGAAACAGTCAGCATTCATAATGAAGGTCAAAAGAGAATGTTATCTACCAGAAGATCTCAGAGATTTTTCACGATTTACCTTGGAGAATATGGTATGGATTTGGGTTTCATTTGGTTAAAGGCAAATGTGAGCTTTTGTGCTGCTCTCTGTTGCTGAATTTCCTGCAGAACAGAAAAGAAGAAAACCTTGTTTAACACTGGCACTAAGACTCCATTTGATTTACTACAGTTCAGCAGTGAAGACAAGCTCAAATAACACTTCACTGCATGCATTCAGCAGCACTTACTCTGAGACAGAGATGCAGAACAGTATCTTCTTTATAAATGCTTGACCATGTGTTAACCACTTCAGGAAGGAAAGACTTGATAATATAAAGATGTCCTGATTTGAGGATATCATGTTCTGACCAAGTACACTGTACTTTGACAGCTCTTCGTAAGCCTCCTCCCATTTCTTCTTTACTTAAAAACTCTATTTTGGCACAGAGGCCCAGCTGTGACCAAGAGGACATGCTGTTATTCAGTATGTTGGGAGAACTCTCTTCCAAGCGATACACGGTGACAGGCTCACCTGCAACATGAATGGACACATATTAAGGTCACAGTATGAGTCTAAAAATTACAAAGTAAAAATTGGCACGTTCTTTGGTTATGAACTTGGGCAAACTCCAGGAGATGGTGAGGCCAGGGAAGCTGTAGCCCATGGGATTATGAAGAGTCAGACAAGACATGACTTGTCGACGGAACAACAAAAGTCTTCCCAGATCAGGGACTCAACCTGTGTCTCCTGCATTGGCAGGCGAGATCTTTACCACTGAGCTGCCAGGGATGCCCTCTTCTTGATTTACCTCTTGGAGGCACAGGTGTAAATGGAATGCTCTGGGATAATCTCATCAAGTTGTTTCTTTCCACTGCTGCATAAAAAAAGAGAAAGAAATAATGAAATCCCTCAAAGCTCAAAACATTACTAAATTTTGTTTTTAATATTTACTATTACTAACCTGAGTAATAATAATTTGTATCCATAACGGGCTTAAATGGAGAAGCAAGACCTAAAACAGCAAATAAACAAGATCATTTTACAAGTACTATGCAGCATAAACTTTTCCTAAGTAATACATTACGAACTTCAAGTGTTTATCATCATTACGCCAGATCAGTGGAGCCTGCACTCAAGACTCCTGGAAGGGAAACGCGCATGACAGTTCACTCTCCCGTAACCACCTGCATTCTTCCCTGATTCCCCATTCGGAAGGAGAGACGCTGGACCTTTGGGGTGTGGGGCTGTAACCCTGCAGCCACTTTAGTGGGCTGACCATGCGTAGATGTGAAACAGAATAGCTCCTCCTCCATCACTAAAGATATCTGAGAACTTCACTTTTTTTTTTAAACTGAAGTATAATTGATTTACAATGTTGTGTTAGTTTCTATGAGGACTTCACTGTAGTGAGAAAGCTAGAGAATAAGTTGAACCTATGTGTTAAGTTTCTAGAATGTAAGTACAAAAATAGATTCTTTTTCATTTGCATTCTTGCAGGAGAAGGAAGTCAGCTAACAGCTGTCACACTGTACGAGAAGCTGTATAAACCACAGTGTGGGGCTTCCCCTGGTGGTCCAGTGGGTAAAGACACCGCCTTGCAGTACAAGGGGCGCCAGTTCCATTCCTGGTCTGGAAGATCTCGAGTGCCGCGGAGCGGCTGGACCCATGTGTCCAACTACCGAGCCGGAGCTCTGGAGCGCATGCGCCCAGAGCCGCTGCTCTGCAACGACAGAGGCCACTGCAATGGGAGGCCCACACGGGCCAAAGAACAAAGACGGATGAAAATAGACAAACGAAAGACCAATAGAAGTGGCCCGCCTGCTCCCCTCCCTCCCCAACCCGACCCCCTGTCCAAAATAAATATAAATAAATAAATCTTTAAAAAAAAAACAAAAACGGTGTGCAGTGTGTCACACACTCTCACACACAGAGAGAGCACACAACTGCAGAGGAGGGACACCAAGTGTCTCCCAGCTGAAGAGATGCTGAAGGACGTCTCAGAGAGAAGAGATGTCAGTTTCTACACTTGAGAAACTGACAGCTGCTTAATATGAACAGATCGGTGGTTTTCGGTATCATCGACTTACTTATCTACAGACCTACCTGCCACTCTATCTACCTACCTACATATCAGAATCACCTGCGGGGCTTTTTCAGCATCTGCTTACCCAGCTCTCACTCCAGAATATTCTAACTCCACAGGGATGTGTCATCATACATGTGATTGGGACATACAACCAAGCATCTGGATATGCAACCGAGATTACACACTAATGAGCAAGAGCACAGGCATGCCAGGAGGAGGTAAAGCTGCAGAAGGCACCTGCATTCTTCCCTGATTCCCCATTCGGAAGGAGAGACGCTGGACCTTTGGGGTGTGGGGCTGTAACCCTGCAGCCACTTTAGTGGGCTGACCATGCGTAGATGTGAAACAGAATAGCTCCTCCTCCATCACTAAAGATATCTGAGAACTTCACTTTTTTAAACTGAAGTATAATTGATTTACAATGTTGTGTTAGTTTCTATGAGGACTTCACTGTAGTGAGAAAGCTAGAGAATAAGTTGAACCTATGTGTTAAGTTTCTAGAATGTAAGTACAAAAATAGATTCTTTTTCATTTGCATTCTTGCAGGAGAAGGAAGTCAGCTAACAGCTGTCACACTGTACGAGAAGCTGTATAAACCACAGTGTGGGGCTTCCCCTGGTGGTCCAGTGGGTAAGGACACCGCCTTGCAGTGCAAGGAGCGCCGGTTCGATCCCTGGCCTGGGAAGATCCCACGTGCCGCGGAGCGGCTGGACCCATGTGTCCAATCACCGAGCCGGAGCTCTGGAGCGCATGCGCCCAGAGCCGGTGCTCTGCAACGACAGAGGCCACCGCGATGGGAGGCCCACAGGAGCCAAAGAACAAAGACGGATGAACATAGAGAAATGAAAGACCAATAGAAGTGGCCCACCCGCTCCCCGCCCCTCCCCAACCCGACCCCCTGTCCAAAATAAATATAAATAAATAAATCTTTAAAAAAAAAACAAAAACGGTGTGCAGTGTGTCACACACTCTCACACACAGAGAGAGCACACAACTGCAGAGGAGGGACACCAAGTGTCTCCCAGCTGAAGAGATGCTGAAGGACGTCTCAGAGAGAAGAGATGTCAGTTTCTACACTTGAGAAACTGACAGCTGCTTAATATGAACAGATCGGTGGTTTTCGGTATCATCGACTTACTTATCTACAGACCTACCTGCCACTCTATCTACCTACCTACATATCAGAATCACCTGCGGGGCTTTTTCAGCATCTGCTTACCCAGCTCTCACTCCAGAATATTCTAACTCCACAGGGATGTGTCATCATACATGTGATTGGGACATACAACCAAGCATCTGGATATGCAACCGAGATTACACACTAATGAGCAAGAGCACAGGCATGCCAGGAGGAGGTAAAGCTGCAGAAGCAGGGAATCCCAAAGTGTCAAGAGCCAAATATGCAATGTGAAGAAAAGACACCGGCTGGGGTGGGAGTGGGGGTGCTGCAGGGAGGAGGGTTTCCCTGGCGGCTCAGTGGTAAAGCATCTGCCTGCCAGTGCAGGAGACATAGTTCAATCCCTGATCTGGGAAGAACCCAGATGCCACAGAACAACTAAGCCCACATGCCACGACTGCTGAGCCTATGCTCTAGAGCCTGGGAACTGCAACTACCGTGCCCACATCCTGCAGTCACTGAAGCCCATGCTCCACAAGAGGGGAAGCCACCACAAAGAGAAACTCAAGCACCGCAATGAGAGTACCCCCACTCTCCGCAACTAGGGAAAAGCCTGGACAGCAATGAAGACCCAGCAGAGCCAAAAATAAAAAATAAATAAAACTTTTAAAATGCTTTAGAAATGAAGACAAGACACTGATGTACCCAATGACAGTAGAAAAACAGAAACTAGAAAAAAAACAAAACATAACAGAAACTAGAGGAGCGACAAAATCAAATCTTTGGAAAAGAATCATTTTGGTGGCAGAATAGACAACAGATTGCAAGGGAGCCCAAATCGGCACAACCACTCTGAAAAGCTGCTCTGCAGTAACTGCTAACTGTAAGCACATGCACAGCCTACCAGCAGCAGGTCTACTCCTATGTATGCACCCAACTGAAAACAAACACGTCATGTTGATCAGACAACATGAACAGGAATGCTCATAGCTGATTAACACTAGCCACAGACTGGAAGCCACTGAAATACCCATCACACAGTAGAATTGATAAATAAATTCAATATATTCATAAGAAAATATTATATAGCAGTGAGAATGAAATAACCATCACTACTACGACAATGTTTATGAACCTCATTAGCATGTATTAGGAGAAAAAATCAGAAATAAGAGTACACACTAAGATTTCATTTATACATTCAATATATATGTATATACACACCTATACAAAAAAATTACACACACACCGAATATTCTAACTCCACAGGGATGTGTCATCATACATGTGATTGGGACATACAACCAAGCATCTGGATATGCAACCGAGATTACACACTAATGAGCAAGAGCACAGGCATGCCAGGAGGAGGTAAAGCTGCAGAAGCAGGGAATCCCAAAGTGTCAAGAGCCAAATATGCAATGTGAAGAAAAGACACCGGCTGGGGTGGGAGTGGGGGTGCTGCAGGGAGGAGGGTTTCCCTGGCGGCTCAGTGGTAAAGCATCTGCCTGCCAGTGCAGGAGACATAGTTCAATCCCTGATCTGGGAAGAACCCAGATGCCACAGAACAACTAAGCCCACATGCCACGACTGCTGAGCCTATGCTCTAGAGCCTGGGAACTGCAACTACCGTGCCCACATCCTGCAGTCACTGAAGCCCATGCTCCACAAGAGGGGAAGCCACCACAAAGAGAAACTCAAGCACCGCAATGAGAGTACCCCCACTCTCCGCAACTAGGGAAAAGCCTGGACAGCAATGAAGACCCAGCAGAGCCAAAAATAAAAAATAAATAAAACTTTTAAAATGCTTTAGAAATGAAGACAAGACACTGATGTACCCAATGACAGTAGAAAAACAGAAACTAGAAAAAAAACAAAACATAACAGAAACTAGAGGAGCGACAAAATCAAATCTTTGGAAAAGAATCATTTTGGTGGCAGAATAGACAACAGATTGCAAGGGAGCCCAAATCGGCACAACCACTCTGAAAAGCTGCTCTGCAGTAACTGCTAACTGTAAGCACATGCACAGCCTACCAGCAGCAGGTCTACTCCTATGTATGCACCCAACTGAAAACAAACACGTCATGTTGATCAGACAACATGAACAGGAATGCTCATAGCTGATTAACACTAGCCACAGACTGGAAGCCACTGAAATACCCATCACACAGTAGAATTGATAAATAAATTCAATATATTCATAAGAAAATATTATATAGCAGTGAGAATGAAATAACCATCACTACTACGACAATGTTTATGAACCTCATTAGCATGTATTAGGAGAAAAAATCAGAAATAAGAGTACACACTAAGATTTCATTTATACATTCAATATATATGTATATACACACCTATACATAAAATAAAAACACATCTACATCTACACACACAGAGGCAAAACCAGTCTGTGTTGTTTAAGGAGCACAGGTTCTAACAAGAAGAGGAGGCAGGAGTTCAGATATTAGCAATACATGATCTGTGATCTGGGTGCCAGTTACATGGGAATGCTCACTGAAGTGTGTCTATATTTCTGTCTGCACTATACGCATAACACAAGGTTATAAAAATGACGACAGTCTGAACTGAAAGCAGGAGCAGGATGTGTAGAGGATGGATTCTAGAGACGGGTCAAGAACACCTCGCCCTCAGGCGTCACCTCGCCGACGGAGTACTGCGGGGAAACGTGCCCGTGGAGGCGCTCTGCAGCCGTGGCCCAGCCACGAGAGGAACAAAACATCTCGGAAGGAGAAAACACAACCATGAGAAACAGAAAGAACTAAGGCAAAGACAAGCTGATACGATGCAGGTGGGCTCACGAGCTGGGGTCACACTGAGGCTAAGCAAGCAGAGGCGGGAGATCCGCTGTGGCCTTGGGGCGCCGGGTCAGCACAGGCCGTCGCTCTGCGGCCACACAGACCAGCTCCTGGCCGTCCTGCCGTCCAGGGCCCCGGCTGCGGCGCGCCCTCTCCACGGGGGAGGAAAGGCAAACAACCGAGAGGCCCGAGGGTAACTACTGACGGGGCTGTGAGCGAGGCCCAGCCGCGCTAACTGCAGCGCCCCCTGCAGCCACCTGGATGCTCAGCTCTCAGTAAAGGCGGGCTGGTGACCGTGCTCAGGGCTCCTGACCCCAGAGGCCTTGAGCCCCCTCCTCCATCCTTCCTCTTTATCTGTGCGTGTATTTCCGTACCCGCTACTGTCTGCACCGGCTGACGCGCTGCGGCAGAGGGCCTTCCAGCGACACAGGGAACGGACGGGAAAAAGCAGTCTGGGGAGCAAGGAAGAAGGGAAGCGGGAGAACTACAAGAAGACCATCATTCACACAGTGAGTCTCGTACTTGTGAAACACTTAAGAGAAACAAGCCAAGGGGAGAACTTTCGACTGCCTTGGCTTTTTTAAATACGAAGTCTAATCTAGGACAATCTAGTATTTGCTAAAATACAGCATATACAGTCCTCAGCTTTACACACCAAGCTTACTACACACTCACCATTTAAGGTTCCTTCTTCAGACGGCCTGCAGGAACACCAAAAAAGAGGGTAAGTTACAGTCTTAGTTTTGGCTACCATAAAACTTTATTTTACGAAGCTATTATGAATACTAAACGCAACATTATTGAAGGAAATCCGGGATTCAGATTCAGTTTTCTTTGGCTGTGCCGGGTCCTCCTGGTGCAGCACCTGGGATCCTCAGTTGTGGTATACAGGTTTTTTGGTTATTTTTCTTCCAGTTGCATCGTGTGTACTCTTAGTTGCAGCATGTGGGATCTTCGCCGACCAGGGGTCAAACCTGGGGCCCTGGATCAAGGGCTTGGGAGTCTTGGCCCCTGGACCATCGGCGAAGTCCCCAGGCTCATTTCTGTTTGAATATTTGCCATTGCCCTTAAGCTAGTGCCAAATTCATACATAGATACATATAAATCCATTATCAACAACTCATACTTCCAATTTAAGCCTATATAAAACCGTTTGGTACCAAACTGAAGGTTCAGTACTAATAGAGTAAAATCCTCCATGACTCCTCTACTACGGAAGTTCATTCTAGTCCTTGTCCGTGGTGCCTTGAAATGACTTTGTAAGACTAACAATTCAAAAGAAACGATGGGCAAAAACTGAAAAAACAGCAATTAGGTATCATTTTCCAACACTGAACTGCTAATGTTGAAAAAAATTTCTTTCCAGTGTGGAACATAATTTACCTACGACAACGTACACTGCTCCAGAGCGGAGGTGCCCTCAGAACCTCCCTGGGGCTCAGCCGCTGAAGACGTGCCTGCGACGCCGGAGCCTCGGGCTGGCCCCCGGGGCAGGCGGCCGTGGGAAGGGGAGTGGAGCGAGAGTCGAGAAGGAACGGACTAGGAGCTCCGCTCTCCTGTTACACAGCCGTGTGGCGCTGCTCAGGGCTCCAGGACTAGATGCAGAAGGGACCTCTGGAGGAGAAGACTCTGGCCATCTCTAGCTTTTACATCCTATCTGATTCTGGTATTTCCTGTTGGTTTTCACCTTAATGACACAAATATTTTCTTAGAGGCAAAACCATCCAGCCCTTTGTCTACTGCTGATGAACCACTCTCTTCTTGGCACCCAAAGACCCTACCTTTGTGGGTGCATCTCTGGGTCAGTGTTCTGTAATTCAAAGTTCTCTCGTTAGCCGAATTTAAAGCAATTTTAAGAAGCAATTCTGTATTTATACCCTACAGTTCTAGTCATAAAAGAATTTTTTCTCTGAAGAGGTTTCATTATTGAAAAGGCCTCCCAAGTGCCATTTAGGACCAGGATATCTCCAAAATCTGAACAGCTGCATACCCATGAAACACCTGGTTTATTTTCTCTTCTAGGTGCTCTCATCTGTTTCTGATACAGACAAGAAAATAGGGTAGACAATGTTTAATACATAATTTCCCTCAAATTGGCTTCCCTTCTAAAGCATGCTTCCTGTATCAAATAGGCATCAAAATAAGATTACTCTTTTTTAATGTCCTTTGGAATCCTAAGATACTAATTTCCAGACTGGAAAACATATAGATTATCTTTGATCCTTCTCTATGTTTTATCTGTATTGAAATTTTTAATTTCTGGGGATGACTACTTGTCAGAAAGCCTTTGTTCCTACTTTTGGTTCTGGATTACCACGTTAGTTTTCTAGGGATCTCCTGCATGCAGGCTTTCTAAGGTACAGTGTGTATTACTGCTCTAATTATCTAGCACTTTGCCGACCTGTTGGTTAAAAAAGCAATTAGGTATCATTTTCCAACACTGAACTGCTAATGTTGAAAAAAATTTCTTTCCAGTGTGGAACATAATTTACCTACGACAACGTACACTGCTCCAGAGCGGAGGTGCCCTCAGAACCTCCCTGGGGCTCAGCCGCTGAAGACGTGCCTGCGACGCCGGAGCCTCGGGCTGGCCCCCGGGGCAGGCGGCCGTGGGAAGGGAGTGGGCGAGAGTCGAGAAGGAACGGACTAGGAGCTCCGCTCTCCTGTTACACAGCCGTGTGGCGCTGCTCAGGGCTCCAGGACTAGATGCAGAAGGGACCTCTGGAGGAGAAGACTCTGGCCATCTCTAGCTTTTACATCCTATCTGATTCTGGTATTTCCTGTTGGTTTTCACCTTAATGACACAAATATTTTCTTAGAGGCAAAACCATCCAGCCCTTTGTCTACTGCTGATGAACCACTCTCTTCTTGGCACCCAAAGACCCTACCTTTGTGGGTGCATCTCTGGGTCAGTGTTCTGTAATTCAAAGTTCTCTCGTTAGCCGAATTTAAAGCAATTTTAAGAAGCAATTCTGTATTTATACCCTACAGTTCTAGTCATAAAAGAATTTTTTCTCTGAAGAGGTTTCATTATTGAAAAGGCCTCCCAAGTGCCATTTAGGACCAGGATATCTCCAAAATCTGAACAGCTGCATACCCATGAAACACCTGGTTTATTTTCTCTTCTAGGTGCTCTCATCTGTTTCTGATACAGACAAGAAAATAGGGTAGACAATGTTTAATACATAATTTCCCTCAAATTGGCTTCCCTTCTAAAGCATGCTTCCTGTATCAAATAGGCATCAAAATAAGATTACTCTTTTTTAATGTCCTTTGGAATCCTAAGATACTAATTTCCAGACTGGAAAACATATAGATTATCTTTGATCCTTCTCTATGTTTTATCTGTATTGAAATTTTTAATTTCTGGGGATGACTACTTGTCAGAAAGCCTTTGTTCCTACTTTTGGTTCTGGATTACCACGTTAGTTTTCTAGGGGATCTCCCTGCATGCAGGCTTTCTAAGGTACAGTGTGTATTACTGCTCTAATTATCTAAGCACTTTCCAAAGCAAAAGCAAGACCTGTTGGTTAGAACAGGCAGAGAAATTAACTAAGGTGTCAAACTAGGTCTTTGCAAACAACTTGGAAACAGGATTAAATAAACTCATAATTCTGTCATTTAAGGAAAAGTTTAGTTGAGTTGTGACTACAGTATACCCATAATTAATACTATAACTAGACAAAATCATAAATTTAAATATATGCATTAACTTCTAATAAATGATTACCAAACCTTTTCTATGAAAAAACAGGAGATCCCAAAATAAATAATAATCAACACTTTCAAGAAGTGTTAAAGAGGTTATGTAAAGAGAAGAAAAAAGACAGAGTTGGGGGCTTCCCTGGTGGTCCAGTGGGTAAGGACACCACCTTGCAGTACAAGGGGCACCGGTTCGATCCGACCTGGGAAGATCCCACGTGCCGTGGAACGGCTGGACCGATGTGTCCAATTATCAAGAAGGTGCTCTGCGACAACAGAGGCCACCGCGGTGGGAGGCCCACATGGGCCAAAGAACAAACATGGATGAAAACAGATAAAGGAAAGATCAATATAAGTGCCCCTCCCCGCCAAAAAAAAGACATTCAAAAGACAACGTTAAGTAAGTAGGATACTTTTTACAAGAACAATGAGACAAGGCTTACTTACATTTCTCTGTTTGATGGTCGATCTTGCAACCAATCCTTTAGTCAGAAACAAATACAAAGTTAAAGGAAAAAAATCTCTAGATAAAGCCTAACTGTATCTCTGCTCTGCATTCTACAAGTTTTAAGAATAAAACGCTGAGATGTTAATATGAATTTTATTTATACAACTGAGCTAGTAAAATAAAAAATGGGTTATAAAAGCTA
Organism: Tragulus kanchil; assembly: GCA_022376925.1. NCBI lineage: Eukaryota > Metazoa > Chordata > Mammalia > Artiodactyla > Tragulidae > Tragulus > Tragulus kanchil. The sequence continues at coordinate 167,208,544 of JAIOJX010000024.1, forward strand.
CCATAAGAGCATTCCACAAGGTAGAATGAAGAATTTCGTAAGTGTTATTTCTTACAACATAATTATAGTTGTTGATTGACAATTCTCCCTTCTTAAAATACACACGTGTTTCTATGATTCTTAAAAAAAAAAAATGTGCTCACTGCCAGAAGAAAAACACACAACAAAATATAAAGAAAAAATTTAAATTATGCAAACTGTGACAAAGAAATCACTAATAACAGGTATATTTCAATGAAGCCTTTTTATATGTGTACATGTGGTAGGTTTTATTCTGTTGTTTTATATTTCTAAGTGTTGATTCTTATTTCCCCAGTTTGGGACTCATGCTTCCTGAATTTGAATCTTCATATATATTATCAATTTGAAAAAGTCTAAGTCATTTATAATATCTTCAAATTCTTCCTATTCTTTCAAGGTATTTTACCGATACCAATTCAGAGGTATTTTCCATATCTCTTTATGCTTAACACATTTTCCAACTAATTATAATGCTATTTTGCACTGTGGTCCAATTTAGTAAAATTCCCCATTCAGCTGTGTCCAATCTACTATTTTAACCCACACTAAACTTTCGAAAATTTTTTCAAATTTTCCAATATTTCTGAGTAACATCTTTTAGAAAAATATTTGTAATACATTCCTTTGTGGCTTTAATCAGATTTATTTCATAATCTGTAACAATAATTCTATTATTTCAAGTTAGTAGAGCTCTACAACTATTTGTGTTTGTTGACTCCCACAAGTTTTATAATGTGGCATTGTGAGGTCATCTTCAGTGAAACCTTACCTGAGGCAAAATTGTGCACCTTAGCTTCATCAAGAGTCCTTCCAGAAAGGAGGCATTTTTCCTGTGGAAAACTACATTCGCTAACCCCAAAACCTCACTGACATGTTTTTAGTAACATGAGTTTTAACAATACAATCTATTTCCTTATAGCATAATGTATGCTAATATGGGTAATAGGTACTTTTTTTTCTTTAGATTTCTAGAATGTCTTGATAAGAATGAGCATCTATCGACTCAGAAGATCCTCTTATTTCCTTTCTGCATAAGATGATGGAAAAGAGTGAAGCAATAGCAGCAGGAGGTCAAAGACTTCTAACATGATAAGACGTAAGTCAAAAAGAAAAGGGTTTCCCTGGAGGTCCACTGGGTGAAGAGTCTGTCTTGCAGTGCAAGGGGCACCGGTTTGATCCCTGGCCCGGGAAGATCCCACGTGCTGCAGAGCAGCTGGGCTGGTGTGTCCAATTAGGATCCAACGCTCTGGAGTGCATGTGCCCAGAGCTGGTGCTCTGCAATGAGAGAGGCCACTGCAATGGGAGGCCTGTACATGCCAAAGAATAGATGAAAAATTAAAAAAAAAAAAGATGACTTAGAGGTAAATAAAAAAAAATCACAACCATGAATAAACAAGGGGCTTCCCTCTCAGTTTATCATGGAGATAAATCTACACCCCACTGGACACAGAACCACTTACAGTGCTCAGTTCTGTGTACACCTGGGATTCCTCTCTTGCCTGTTCTGGAAGCTTCCTGGGATCCTGTCTACCAGTTCTGCTTGCCCCACCTGGGGCCAATGAAACCCGGCTGAATGACCGCGCCGTTTTCTCGAGAGCCTCCAGGCCCTCATGGCTGTGCTGCTTGCCAGGGTGTGAGCAGGCAAAACCATGTGTAGTCCAGGGACCAGGACCACGCTAGTATGCTCCTGTTGATCCAGGATCATAATTTAAAGCACTGATTTCTATACTTGACCAGAAAGGAGCAAAATTTATTTTGCTTTCTCTTACTAAGCTATTTGTCTTTGTTGCTAGAATCTATTTTTAAAGAGTGTTTGTAAAATGAACTATTACCTCAGTTGGCTGGAGATTCTTGCTTTTTCTTTCTTCTGCACACATTTTCCTATTTTTTTCCCCCTTTTTTATTTTTTTGAATGTCAGGTATATATAGCATTTCAAGCTTCCAAACCCCAAACCCCCTCACTGACATGTTTTTAGTAACATGAGTTTTAACAATACAATCTATTTCCTTATAGCATAATGTATGCTAATATGGGTAATAGGTACTTTTTTTTCTTTAGATTTCTAGAATGTCTTGATAAGAATGAGCATCTATCGACTCAGAAGATCCTCTTATTTCCTTTCTGCATAAGATGATGGAAAAGAGTGAAGCAATAGCAGCAGGAGGTCAAAGACTTCTAACATGATAAGACGTAAGAAAAAAAAGAAAAGGGTTTCCCTGGTGGTCCACTGGGTGAAGAGTCTGTCTTGCAGTGCAAGGGGCACCGGTTTGATCCCTGGCCCGGGAAGATCCCACGTGCTGCAGAGCAGCTGGGCTGGTGTGTCCAATTAGGATCCAACGCTCTGGAGTGCATGTGCCCAGAGCTGGTGCTCTGCAATGAGAGAGGCCACTGCAATGGGAGGCCTGTACATGCCAAAGAATAGATGAAAAATTTAAAAAAAAAAAGATGACTTAGAGGTAAATAAAAAAAAATCACAACCATGAATAAACAAGGGGCTTCCCTCTCAGTTTATCATGGAGATAAATCTACACCCCACTGGACACAGAACCACTTACAGTGCTCAGTTCTGTGTACACCTGGGATTCCTCTCTTGCCTGTTCTGGAAGCTTCCTGGGATCCTGTCTACCAGTTCTGCTTGCCCCACCTGGGGCCAATGAAACCCGGCTGAATGACCGCGCGTTTTCTCGAGAGCCTCCAGGCCCTCATGGCTGTGCTGCTTGCCAGGGTGTGAGCAGGCAAAACCATGTGTAGTCCAGGGACCAGGACCACGCTAGTATGCTCCTGTTGATCCAGGATCATAATTTAAAGCACTGATTTCTATACTTGACCAGAAAGGAGCAAAATTTATTTTGCTTTCTCTTACTAAGCTATTTGTCTTTGTTGCTAGAATCTATTTTTAAAGAGTGTTTGTAAAATGAACTATTACCTCAGTTGGCTGGAGATTCTTGCTTTTTCTTTCTTCTGCACACATTTTCCTATTTTTTTCCCCCTTTTTTTTTTGATGGGATATAATTGATTTACAAAGCTGTATTCGTTTCAGGTGTACTGCAAAGTGAGTCAGTTATACGTATACATATATCCATACTTTTTTTAGATTTCTTTTTCCATATAGGCCAATACAGAGTACTGAGTTCCCTGTGGTGTGGCAATCCCGATCTTCCAGTGTATCCCTTCCTGCTCTCAGCCCTTGGTAACCATATGTTTTTTTTCTTCTACATCTGTAACTCAATTTTGGTTTTGAACATTAGTTCATTTGTTGCTTTTTTTTTAGATTTCACATATAAGCAGTATCATATATTTGTCTAACTTACATCACTCAGTATGAAAATCTCAAATATTACCTCAGTTTGCTGGGAACAATTTCACCATTAGTTTCAATTCAAATGCAGATTCCTGCTTTCTTTCTTCTGCATACATTTTTCTTTAAAAACTCCTAACTGTTCACTATAGGAAGAAACCCTTTTCTCTAACTACTACCGTGCACTGAGCCTGGTTTTCTAAGGTCCAAATTTTTTTAAAAGCTAGAGATCTAGGTTCACCCACCTTGGTACAACTGACTCAAATCCATTCCTTTATATGGCTGAGTAATATTCCATTTGTATACAGAGTGACATTAAGTCAGAAAGAGAAAAATATCGTATATTAATGCATGTATATGGAAGCTAGAAAAATAGTACTGATGGACCTATTACAAAGAATTGGGAGGTACAGACATATGAACAGACTTGTGGACACAGGGGGCGAAGAAGACGGTAAGAAGAACTGAGAAAGTAGCACTGACTTATATGCACTAGTAAAAAGGTAAAGAAGCTGCTATATAACACAAGGTGGGCAGGCAAAACCATGTGTAGTCCAGGGACCAGGACCACGCTAGTATGCTCCTGTTGATCCAGGATCATAATTTAAAGCACTGATTTCTATACTTGACCAGAAAGGAGCAAAATTTATTTTGCTTTCTCTTACTAAGCTATTTGTCTTTGTTGCTAGAATCTATTTTTAAAGAGTGTTTGTAAAATGAACTATTACCTCAGTTGGCTGGAGATTCTTGCTTTTTCTTTCTTCTGCACACATTTTCCTATTTTTTTCCCCCTTTTTTTTTTTGATGGGATATAACTGATTTACAAAGCTGTATTCGTTTCAGGTGTACTGCAAAGTGAGTCAGTTATACGTATACATATATCCATACTTTTTTTAGATTTCTTTTTCCATATAGGCCAATACAGAGTACTGAGTTCCCTGTGGTGTGGCAATCCCGATCTTCCAGTGTATCCCTTCCTGCTCTCAGCCCTTGGTAACCATATGTTTTTTTTCTTCTACATCTGTAACTCAATTTTGGTTTTGAACATTAGTTCATTTGTTGCTTTTTTTTTAGATTTCACATATAAGCAGTATCATATATTTGTCTAACTTACATCACTCAGTATGAAAATCTCAAATATTACCTCAGTTTGCTGGGAACAATTTCACCATTAGTTTCAATTCAAATGCAGATTCCTGCTTTCTTTCTTCTGCATACATTTTTCTTTAAAAACTCCTAACTGTTCACTATAGGAAGAAACCCTTTTCTCTAACTACTACCGTGCACTGAGCCTGGTTTTCTAAGGTCCAAATTTTTTTAAAAGCTAGAGATCTAGGTTCACCCACCTTGGTACAACTGACTCAAATCCATTCCTTTATATGGCTGAGTAATATTCCATTTGTATACAGAGTGACATTAAGTCAGAAAGAGAAAAATATCGTATATTAATGCATGTATATGGAAGCTAGAAAAATAGTACTGATGGACCTATTACAAAGAATTGGGAGGTACAGACATATGAACAGACTTGTGGACACAGGGGGCGAAGAAGACGGTAAGAAGAACTGAGAAAGTAGCACTGACTTATATGCACTATCGTGTATAAAACAGGTCAACGAGTGAGAAGCTGCTATATAACACAAGGAGCCCAGCCCGGCACTCTGTGCCTGAAGAGCAGGGTGGGACGGGGGGCAGGAAGAGAGGCTCAAGAGGAAGGGGATACATATGTAACTGTAACTGATTTTCATTGATATATAGTGAAGATCGCCATAACACTGTAGAACAATTATCCTTCAACTGAACAAAAATTTTTCAGCTACTTATTACCTCAAATAAAGTATCACCATCTTTTGGCTCTTCTCTATATGATTTTAAAACATGTTTAACTGAAATGTACAAACCGGTAGTAAAGCTGCTTTAGAATCTACTTCATGAGTTTCTTCTGTAGATGACCTTCTACTGCTATGTTCCACTAAGAGAAAATTAAAAAAATAAAATAGTTACACAATGAAAACTTTTAATGCCGACTAACAAAATACCAGGGTTTCAAGGGATAATATAAAATTTTCTGAGGATAATTATCCTTTCCCTAACACTGCTAAATGTAAGAATTACACGAGGCCCATGGGTCTCCTGACAGGATACCAAAATCATTCAGTTCGTATCTGTGAAAGGCAATATGAAACAAACAGTATGAAAAAAAAATAAGCCTTGTTCTTTCTGTTTTTTTAACAATCTTCTTTTTAAAACATAAATGCTAATATCAAATATTTTCAGACTTTTTGTTGTTGGCTTTTAAAAGTATTTTTTCAGCTGTACCAGGTCTTAGCTGCAGCATGTGAGCTCTAAGCTGCAGCGCACAGGATCCAGTTCCCTGGCCAGAGACTGAAGCCAGGTTCCCTCAACAGGCAGCATGGAGTCTTAACCACTGCGTCACAAGAGAAGTCCCTGCTGCTGATTTTTTAACTTTAAGCTTGGAGAGATTTTAGTGTCAATACACAGAAGACTCTTCTATTCTACTTTGATGTTAACAATGAAATTCATACAAAGGACATAAAATAATTTATTCAACCCAACTACTACAGATGGACATTAGGTCTGATTTCAAGTTCTTGCTGAAACCCTAATCCTTGTCTTCTTTAGATAGGTATTGCCTAAAACTGAAACATGAGGATGTAAAACTATAGGCATTCTAACTTTAGAAATAATATCCAAGTTATCTGAAAATAATGAATTTCTTCCCTATCAATCCTTCTACCATTTCTTTTTTTTCCGTTTGGCTAAAATGTTACACAGAAATTATAAAAGCCAGGATCATTGTCTTGTTCCCCTCTAGTGAGCTTTTAACATTTCATTATGAAATATGGTGATCTGTGGTAAGTTTTTGTTAGATGTCATTTATTTAGATTAAGGAAATCCCATTCTATTCTTACTTTTCTAGGAGTTTTAATCATGAATGGATGTTGAATTTCACCGTCAGTCTTTTCTACAGCTATTAAGATGATCAGATGATTTTTCCCTTTAATTTGTTATTATCATGCCTTAATTATATTTCAGTGTTAAAAAAAATTTGTACTCCTAGAATAAACCTAACTTGAAGAGAATAAAAGGAGAAATGATGGTGAGGGGGATATGGTAGTAGTACTGCTTTCCTTAAGAAATCTTACAAAGATTATATGTACATAAAAGTTAGATAACCATAAATACATATGCATGTAATATTGAAAACTATTATAAAAAAAGGCATGATATATAAACATCTCCAGGCCATTTGATTTTTAAATGAAAAATTAAAGGTGCAGAACAACATGTACAGTATGCTACCTTTTGTGTAAAAGATGAAAGGTAGAAAAGACTATATTGTCATATACGATTATATAAGCATGAAACTCTAGAGAAAAACCAAAAATAACAGTAGTTACATATGGGGCTGGAGTGACAAACTGATAATGATTTTCAAAGTGCTTTTGTGTGTGTGTTTTAATTTTGAACCAAATAAAAGTATTAGCTATTTTTAAAGATCAAATCAGAACAAGCTGACTAAACGAATACACAAATTAAAAAAGAACAGATTCATTTATAAAAAAATCAGCAGTCTTTGCATTTCTTTTAGGACTAAGCAATTGGTTTTAAAAAGACCCAAACCTTAGAATGTTAATATTATGTTCAATTCATGGTTGAGAGCAATGATGGGCCAGAATATTCATCTTCTGACTCAAGAAACATACACTGCTCAAGTATATGACATACATAAAATACATTTAAAGCTTAAATGAGTATTTTGTTAATATAATTCATGTAGTAAAAATGCTCACCTTCCCTATCAATCCTTCTACCATTTCTTTTTTTTCCGTTTGGCTAAAATGTTACACAGAAATTATAAAAGCCAGGATCATTGTCTTGTTCCCCTCTAGTGAGCTTTTAACATTTCATTATGAAATATGGTGATCTGTGGTAAGTTTTTGTTAGATGTCATTTATTTAGATTAAGGAAATCCCATTCTATTCTTACTTTTCTAGGAGTTTTAATCATGAATGGATGTTGAATTTCACCGTCAGTCTTTTCTACAGCTATTAAGATGATCAGATGATTTTTCCCTTTAATTTGTTATTATCATGCCTTAATTATATTTCAGTGTTAAAAACAATTTGTACTCCTAGAATAAACCTAACTTGAAGAGAATAAAAGGAGAAATGATGGTGAGGGGGATATGGTAGTAGTACTGCTTTCCTTAAGAAATCTTACAAAGATTATATGTACATAAAAGTTAGATAACCATAAATACATATGCATGTAATATTGAAAACTATTATAAAAAAAGGCATGATATATAAACATCTCCAGGCCATTTGATTTTTAAATGAAAAATTAAAGGTGCAGAACAACATGTACAGTATGCTACCTTTTGTGTAAAAGATGAAAGGTAGAAAAGACTATATTGTCATATACGATTATATAAGCATGAAACTCTAGAGAAAAACCAAAAATAACAGTAGTTACATATGGGGCTGGAGTGACAAACTGATAATGATTTTCAAAGTGCTTTTGTGTGTGTGTTTTAATTTTGAACCAAATAAAAGTATTAGCTATTTTTAAAGATCAAATCAGAACAAGCTGACTAAACGAATACACAAATTAAAAAAGAACAGATTCATTTATAAAAAAATCAGCAGTCTTTGCATTTCTTTTAGGACTAAGCAATTGGTTTTAAAAAAACCCAAACCTTAGAATGTTAATATTATGTTCAATTCATGGTTGAGAGCAATGATGGGCCAGAATATTCATCTTCTGACTCAAGAAACATACACTGCTCAAGTATATGACATACATAAAATACATTTAAAGCTTAAATGAGTATTTTGTTAATATAATTCATGTAGTAAAAATGCTCACCTTGTGCTGAATGAGGAGAAATAGAAGTTTTGTGACACTCAGTAAATCCAGCATGAGAACTCATGTGTTTCAAAGTGTTTTCAGAAGGAGTATCACTCTGCATAGGGCATATACACAATTTTAAAACAATTTAACTAAATTTCAAATCCCTGTTCTAAGTAGTACAAGAGTCTCTGGATCTATTTAGCTCAATATGCTTGAAACTACCTGGACTCCAAAGGGTATATAACAAGTCACAATTATTTTCTTCAATATCAGTATCGAAAACTGCCATCAAAATACCCCACTTGTTTACTGTTCATAAATTCATCTGAATGAATTCTTTGCAATAGTAACATAAGCACATAAAAAAATTGGGGGAAAAATTAGAAACAATTAGGTACTCATCTCTCTACATCTTTCCCTTAATATCTGTTTAAAAAGCCCTCCTGGATTACTGGCTTACTAGTTCTATTTTCTCAAAAATTTCTTTACGATTTGAATTTTTATATTTAAATCTGGAATTCATCTAAGCTTATAAATGATATGAAACACATTTCCAAATATGTACCCAGTTGTCCAATCTGTGTGCGTACTGGAAAAGTATTCCTTTTTCTCATTAATTTCTTATTTTACCCTTATTAAATTCTTATTTGGAGAAGGGTTATTTCAGAGTTATGAAAATTTTTCACTAAATATTCATGTTTCAACTGTACCACTTATATAGATATTTCAGGATTCAACAATTACTTTCTCTTCATTTTCTTCTTTTTACCTATTCATTTTTCCAGATGAACTAAGAAACTCTTGTTTCTTTTCAACTATAGACAGGTCATACCCATACTACTATTTACTTTAAAATATTTCCAAACCTCTACCACCCTTCAGAAACAATGGGTTTCAAAATGTTGCTACCAAAATAAACTATTACTTTCATTTAAATTTAACTTACATCTCAAGAAAATTCAGTTTTTCTGCCTTTGATGCTTCACGTTTTTCACATTACAGCTGATTTATTTAGCCAAGCAAAAGCCTTATTTGACATACATAAAATACATTTAAAGCTTAAATGAGTATTTTGTTAATATAATTCATGTAGTAAAAATGCTCACCTTGTGCTGAATGAGGAGAAATAGAAGTTTTGTGACACTCAGTAAATCCAGCATGAGAACTCATGTGTTTCAAAGTGTTTTCAGAAGGAGTATCACTCTGCATAGGGCATATACACAATTTTAAAACAATTTAACTAAATTTCAAATCCCTGTTCTAAGTAGTACAAGAGTCTCTGGATCTATTTAGCTCAATATGCTTGAAACTACCTGGACTCCAAAGGGTATATAACAAGTCACAATTATTTTCTTCAATATCAGTATCGAAAACTGCCATCAAAATACCCCACTTGTTTACTGTTCATAAATTCATCTGAATGAATTCTTTGCAATAGTAACATAAGCACATAAAAATTGGGGGAAAAATTAGAAACAATTAGGTACTCATCTCTACATCTTTCCCTTAATATCTGTTTAAAAAGCCCTCCTGGATTACTGGCTTACTAGTTCTATTTTCTCAAAAATTTCTTTACGATTTGAATTTTTATATTTAAATCTGGAATTCATCTAAGCTTATAAATGATATGAAACACATTTCCAAATATGTACCCAGTTGTCCAATCTGTGTGCGTACTGGAAAAGTATTCCTTTTTCTCATTAATTTCTTATTTTACCCTTATTAAATTCTTATTTGGAGAAGGGTTATTTCAGAGTTATGAAAATTTTTCACTAAATATTCATGTTTCAACTGTACCACTTATATAGATATTTCAGGATTCAACAATTACTTTCTCTTCATTTTCTTCTTTTTACCTATTCATTTTTCCAGATGAACTAAGAAACTCTTGTTTCTTTTCAACTATAGACAGGTCATACTACTATTTACTTTAAAATATTTCCAAACCTCTACCACCCTTCAGAAACAATGGGTTTCAAAATGTTGCTACCAAAATAAACTATTACTTTCATTTAAATTTAACTTACATCTCAAGAAAATTCAGTTTTTCTGCCTTTGATGCTTCACGTTTTTCACATTACAGCTGATTTATTTAGCCAAGCAAAAGTGCTAGCCTTCTTTATGATATCACAAAGCAACCTTAACATCTCTTCTGACTTTAGCTGCTTCTTGTGGAACCAGTTCTAGCTACTCTGTGCTTGTTTTCCTGAGTACTTTGCTTGATACCTCTGATGCAGTGCACATCAATTTCACAGAACCACTCTGACCGAAATTTCAGCGTGGGGCTGATAAGTGAGCTTCAGGTATGTGTAAGACTCTACACTTTAAAAGCAAAACCTTGTATAAACGTATGTTTCTGGAGTGGACCTCAAGTCTGTACTACAGTTTCACAGGGATGTAACCCACAATGCTCAAGGCCTCTGACAGGTCCCGGTCGTCCTGGGCGAGAGCTCCCTGTTCTGTCACCGCAGCCCTTCTCCCCGTGGGTGGCTCAGGACTGTGTGCACAGCCCCCGCTGCTCCTGCCACTTGCAGAATCTCGCTCCTTCCTATTTCTACCAGGAAGCTATCCGTTCACTTTACCTGTTTCAGCATACGCGTGCTTTACGTTCATTTAAAAGGTACAATCTACGGGTAAACCCTAACACTGACCGCTCCCCTCTAGGAAATGTTCCTTTATTCTGAATGATTTCCAATACATACCAAGTACTTCACAACAGCAAAATGAGACCATCAGAGTGTGGTGTTTCACTGCAGCTCTCACACTTTGCTAGAGATATCTAAAAACATTTAGGAAGCAATACAAACTTGGCTGTTGGTGGGAAGGGAGAAGTAACAGTGCAAGTTTGCTCTGGTAAACCAGAATGCTGACATTGAGAGGCAGGAAATACAGGAGAAAAAGTAGGTCTGCCGAGCTCTAAAGATCTGACATCTTCACAGTGATGACAGTCTTTGTTAAAACTGTGTTTTTACTGAAACACATGTTTACCGATATTTTGAACTAAACCCCAAAATAGCCAAACAGATCGCACTGCTGTAGAATATACTCACGGGTAACATTTCCTTTATCTTGTCTGATGTTTCTTTAAACCTCTGTAAATCCATGCTATCTCTGTGTCCTTAAAAAAGGGGAGGGAAAAGATTAAAACCAAAAGTACTTGTTTATTTTAATCTGTCTACAGTAATGTGATTGCCTAGTCTATTCAAACACGTGATTTAACGTTGTGTTTTAAGTAGTTTTGATGGCTCTGAAGTTTCCTATATCTTTCCTGATAAATACGGAAACTACTTGTTAAAAAGTTGATCATGGGGCTTCCATGGTTGTCCAGTGGGTAGAGAGTCTGCCTTGCAGTGCAAGGGGCACCAGTTCGATCCCCGGCCCAGGAAGGTCCCACGTGCTGTGGAGTGGCTGGACCAGTGTGTGCAATTACGAGCCAGCGCTCTGAAGCACGTGTCCCCAGAGCCGGTGCTCTGCAACTACAGAGGCCACCGCAATGGGAGGCCCACACAGGCCAAAGAACAAAGATGGATGAAAATAAATAAAAGAACGATAAAGAGAGGCCAAAATTAAAAAAAAAAAGTTGAACACGATTATTCAGTTTACAGTAATAGGATCCTAATGAGTTTTACAAACGTGATATAAAGTGAACTGCTTGAAATTTTAAACAAGGAAGGAGCAATCATTTTACTATCACTTAAAAAAGCATTATATATCAATATTTATTATACATATGACATAGCTTATTACATATAAGTACATCAAACATATAGATATCTGTATCTTCACATATCCATCAAAGTGGTAATATATTAACAAATAGACTAAAATGTGTTTTTTTTTAAATAAATTGAGATAGATTTAATGTAGAAAAAGTTGTCTCTATAAACCATAGTGAACTCGCACAGGCAAGTAATAGAGATCAGCATTATCAACCTAGATAATTCACGCACTGGCCCTAATGTGGAGATTTTACATAGATGTAACATGTCTTCTGAATAATCTCACACAATTCATGACTAGGTAAATTCTTAGGCTCAGAAGGCTCATATAAATATTAAAGACAAGGTTAGGAAGTCACCTGTTTGAAAAATTAAAACTTGAAGAGACAGAGGGCCTCCTTAATCCCTTGGAACATTCTGGTTTATGTCCACAAAAACCTCAAGTTGTTTGCTAAGAATTCTTTGTTAAATACTTTTATTTTTTAATAATCTAAGGGGAAGGCTGTTCGAACACTACATTCTACAAATATTTGGATCTGGATAGCTCTATGAAGTATCCCCTCGTCACCTTTTCCTTCCATGTGGCATAATGCCAACATGTAAATAACAAAATATCATCAAAAGCAAATAAAGCTTTAAACATACAAAGCACAGTCTTAATTATTCCCTTCTTCTCGCTTTAACTGCCAAGATTCCGAGTTGCCCCCTTGCCACTTTGCACTTTCCTTTCCCTCCTTCCATTTGTACTAATTTCACTATAATCTGGCTTCTCCCTCCACCACTTCCTTCCTCAAAACAGTTTTCACCAGGATCACTAATGTGTTACCACTGCCAAAATATGTGTATCTCCAGTCCTTATTTGAGGAGAAGTATAAGAATGAATCATTGCTTTCTGCAATGCTCTCCTCTCTGGGTTCAACAAATGGGTTGGCCATAAATACTCCTTTTCCAAGCACAATCTTGGCTTTCTCTATTGTCCTAAAGTAAACATTAGTAATATAACCTTTCACTCTCAAGTGTACTGGTTTGAATGAAAAATTATATGGTCATCCTATTTATAAAACACTGTTCTTTTCCAATTAGTTCTAGCCTCCCCTTTCCCTTTGTATTTGTAACTTACAAATCACTCAAGTTCTGTGACAAAAGTTGATTAAGAGACTATCCTGAAGTTCAACAGACTGAGTACAAATAAGTCATCCATACAGTCATTATCACAGTAAGCTGCACACCAAGGTAAGTGCTAATACAACTATTACAGCCCATTTCAACCAATTTTCCCCATTTCTGCTTCCTTTGAAAACTTTTAGAACTATACTCTATGAAAAGGTAGTGCACCTGTCACACAAGTACTTAATTCTATTAATTAACAATTTATTTTTATTTCTATGGTGATAATTATAATTAAAAAATAATGCTGATTTATAAGCATCAGTTTGCCAAACTTACCTACAAATGCTCCAAATTCTATGTTATCTCCTTCTGCAGCTTTAAAACCAACAGTTTCTTGATCTTTGGTTACAGTGTCCACAAAACCTCAAGTTGTTTGCTAAGAATTCTTTGTTAAATACTTTTATTTTAATAATCTAAGGGGAAGGCTGTTCGAACACTACATTCTACAAATATTTGGATCTGGATAGCTCTATGAAGTATCCCCTCGTCACCTTTTCCTTCCATGTGGCATAATGCCAACATGTAAATAACAAAATATCATCAAAAGCAAATAAAGCTTTAAACATACAAAGCACAGTCTTAATTATTCCCTTCTTCTCGCTTTAACTGCCAAGATTCCGAGTTGCCCCCTTGCCACTTTGCACTTTCCTTTCCCTCCTTCCATTTGTACTAATTTCACTATAATCTGGCTTCTCCCTCCACCACTTCCTTCCTCAAAACAGTTTTCACCAGGATCACTAATGTGTTACCACTGCCAAAATATGTGTATCTCCAGTCCTTATTTGAGGAGAAGTATAAGAATGAATCATTGCTTTCTGCAATGCTCTCCTCTCTGGGTTCAACAAATGGGTTGGCCATAAATACTCCTTTTCCAAGCACAATCTTGGCTTTCTCTATTGTCCTAAAGTAAACATTAGTAATATAACCTTTCACTCTCAAGTGTACTGGTTTGAATGAAAAATTATATGGTCATCCTATTTATAAAACACTGTTCTTTTCCAATTAGTTCTAGCCTCCCCTTTCCCTTTGTATTTGTAACTTACAAATCACTCAAGTTCTGTGACAAAAGTTGATTAAGAGACTATCCTGAAGTTCAACAGACTGAGTACAAATAAGTCATCCATACAGTCATTATCACAGTAAGCTGCACACCAAGGTAAGTGCTAATACAACTATTACAGCCCATTTCAACCAATTTTCCCCATTTCTGCTTCCTTTGAAAACTTTTAGAACTATACTCTATGAAAAGGTAGTGCACCTGTCACACAAGTACTTAATTCTATTAATTAACAATTTATTTTTATTTCTATGGTGATAATTATAATTAAAAAATAATGCTGATTTATAAGCATCAGTTTGCCAAACTTACCTACAAATGCTCCAAATTCTATGTTATCTCCTTCTGCAGCTTTAAAACCAACAGTTTCTTGATCTTTGGTTACAGTTTCCAAGTGGCCTTTACAACTTGGCTGGGAGGGCGTACTAACAAAAAATTTGGTAGGTGGGGACGACAGGTGCGGTATGCTATTAGACGAGCTGCCCGGCTTCTGGTGTTTACTGAACATTTTCAAGGTTTCCACCCCGGGGACCCTCTGCCGCAGCTCCGGCGGAGAGACGGCCCTGGGGAGCAAGGCACTGCGGGAGGAGCCGGCCCCCGGAAACCCGCACGCGGCCCTCTGGGGCAGGACAGGTAGGTCCTGGCCAAAGACGCCACACTGGGGCTCTCTCTCCTCCTTCACGAAAACATTGCACAGGAAAGGATCGTTACTTTCAAGACCACCTTGCGGAAGAGAGGAGCTAAGCGTGTGGACAGCACTGTGCTTCCTCCACACAGAGGGTCTTACAGGACCGTCCTCCATGAGGTTCTGAGCCAAGTGTTTGGAAATGCTCAGTTCTCGTGTGATTTCATTGTGAACTTTGCTAGCCTCTGAAGCTTTCTGGGCAGTGAGTGTCTTTAACGTATCTACAGTCAGGGCTGAAAGATCCTGCAAATGGCCAATCTGAGAATCTAATGACTGTAATGATCTTTTGATATAGTTGACACGATCTCCAACTTCTTTAATCTGAATGCACATATGTTCTACTCTGTAACAGAAACACAGGTGTGAAATGGTTTACACATGTTACAGTTAATGTCTTAGAAGTTATTTTTATAATCTTCATAAATGCTAATGGTAAAATTCTACATGCCAACAATATAAGATGTAAAATCAGGCACAATTATTCGTTTGCAACAAATCACACCTTACATTTAAGAAGGATCCAGCGCTAATCCTACTGTAATAAAAATATTAGATTTCAAAATACACTTTTGTGCCGTAGGCTACTTATTCCCACATCAGAGTAACACAAGATTATTCAGCTACCTATACAGGGAACTATTATTGTCCTCATTGTAATCACACAAACACCATGTGCTTTTAGAACGTGGCAAAACTAATGGAAAGAAAACAAATGTTTTAAGGTAAGACATAAATAACTTTTCTCCACCAACTAGTAAAGAATATTAACTGTTTTCTGCCCCCTGAAACAAAGGTCAAAAACCAGTCTGCCTTGTCGGATTTACATGAAGTATCATAAGTAAACAGCTGACATGTCTCCCAATATTTAACATAAAACCATTACTAAACTTATTTGACAAACATAAATTGAACAATGACCATGTATAACAGACATAACTAATGGAATCCATTCTACATAAAATCAGTTATAATTAGTTTCTGAACCTTTCAAAAGTGACACGAATTCTCTCTTCACTCCCAGAATGAAATTTGTCATCTTTTTCATTAAAATACATCTCAACACATTGCTCTTCAAAATCATGAAGTTTCTTTTGATCTTCTTCTGTTAAAAAAAGTTCTATAGAGGAAAAAGGAAAAAAAAAAATCAATGAAAACATCATGATAAACTTTAGCTCATGAATCCTATGAATTACAGTTCATAAGATTATGTAAATTAATTGCAATTTTTTTCTCTTATTACTAGTGTGTGTCCGAAGCCATAGGCAAGTCATTTCTGTTTCTTTCTTCACTCAGTGTGAGGTTGGCAGAAGAGTTTCTGGTATGTCCTCCTTTTCTGACTTCCTTTTTCTATAAAACACCCTTCTCCATTTCTCTCTCATCTCTCCCTCACATACGTAAGTAGAAGAATTTAAAAACTGAGTGGGTAGAATAAAAAGTCATTGTAAAATTTTAGGCCGAGTTTGACTATGTCTCATGTATTGTACAGAATATACTAGAAGTGTTGCTGTTTACATAGCAGTCAAAATGATTTGTAAGATAGCAAGTGTTATGGTTTATATTAGCATTTTAAGAAAACCAAATTGAGATGCCATGCCAAAAAGCAAGCTTAATACTAAATTTAATTTTATAGATAAACACATTGCACTTAAAATTCTTTTATGCTTAGGCAAATCCAAAAGCCTTTACAATAATATTAACCAATTAATGAACAAAAGTAATATTTAGCTTTCAGTATAATACTGGTATGTGACAAAAACATTTGCATGAATAGATTTTACTTACTTGGCCCATCTGAAGTCTTATCTTTTTTTCTTCTTTTACATATGCAGCAAAACAGAGAAACTATATGGCTGAGAATGATAAGCGGTGGAGGCAAAACGGGTTTCTCATGATAAGCCATAATAAAATGGTATCGTTGATACTTCCATACAATGTTGGAAATCGCCTTCACTTGCAAATATACATTGCTTGAATAACAAAGAATGAACGTGCTTATTAGCTGAGCACATTTTAAATACTACAATTTTACTATAATTCTGCTCTAAACAGGATTCAAAGGCATATCCCAGGGCTTCCTCTGATGGTCCAGTGGGTAAGAACACCGCCTTGGGCTTCCCCTGGTGGTCCAGTGGGTAAGGACACCGCCTTGCAGTGCAAGGGGCGCCGGTTCGAGCCCTGGCCTGGGAAGATCCCACGTGCCGCGGAGCGGCTGGACTGATGTGTCCAATCACCGAGCCGGAGCTCTGGAGCGCATGCACTCAGAGCCGGTGCTCTGCGACAACAGACGCCACCGCCATGGGAGGCCCACAGGAGCCAAAGAACAAAGACGGATGAACATAAGAGAAACGAAAGACCAATAGAAGTGGCCCGCCTGCTCCCCTCCCTCCCCACCCCCTCCCAAATAAATAAATAAATAAATAAATCTTAAAAAAAAAAAGAAAAAAGATAAAAAAAGATGTCACAAAAATATTGAAAATGGGATTACTGAAGAATTTTCTATTTGCCTTTGATTTTGTATATTGTATATGTATTCTCTGGTCATTTAGTAATAAATCCCAAACAATTAAATTTACAAATGTACTGAATGTTGAAATATTAAATTTACAAATGAACTGAATGTCGAAAAATAGAGTCTCAAATTCAGAACTAATTTGACTTTGAAAAAGCATGTCTTTTTATTTATAATTTTCAAAAATAATTTTTTCTACTTTGAGCCTCAATATAATCATTATATTTTAATTTTGTATAGTTACTTCAAAAACAAAACTGTATATTAAATCGTCTCATTACAATACACAATGGAGAAAAATTCTTACTTGAAAAACGCAATAAGAAGATTGACCATAATGATATACTGTACAAAGAGGTAGACTGCTTGAAGAAACGGAGTCAACCAGGTCCCAGGACCACAGATATGAGGGATACTGGAATCATTTGCACAAACTTAAGAGAAGTCTTATCTTTTTTCTTCTTACATATGCAGCAAAACAGAGAAACTATATGGCTGAGAATGATAAGCGGTGGAGGCAAAACGGGTTTCTCATGATAAGCCATAATAAAATGGTAACGTTGATACTTCCATACAATGTTGGAAATCGCCTTCACTTGCAAATATACATTGCTTGAATAACAAAGAATGAACGTGCTTATTAGCTGAGCACATTTTAAATACTACAATTTTACTATAATTCTGCTCTAAACAGGATTCAAAGGCATATCCCAGGGCTTCCTCTGATGGTCCAGTGGGTAAGAACACCGCCTTGGGCTTCCCCTGGTGGTCCAGTGGGTAAGGACACCGCCTTGCAGTGCAAGGGGCGCCGGTTCGAGCCCTGGCCTGGGAAGATCCCACGTGCCGCGGAGCGGCTGGACTGATGTGTCCAATCACCGAGCCGGAGCTCTGGAGCGCATGCACTCAGAGCCGGTGCTCTGCGACAACAGACGCCACCGCGATGGGAGGCCCACAGGAGCCAAAGAACAAAGACGGATGAACATAAGAGAAACGAAAGACCAATAGAAGTGGCCCGCCTGCTCCCCTCCCTCCCCACCCCCTCCCAAATAAATAAATAAATAAATAAATCTTAAAAAAAAAAAAAGAAAAAAGATAAAAAAAGATGTCACAAAAATATTGAAAATGGGATTACTGAAGAATTTTCTATTTGCCTTTGATTTTGTATATTGTATATGTATTCTCTGGTCATTTAGTAATAAATCCCAAACAATTAAATTTACAAATGTACTGAATGTTGAAATATTAAATTTACAAATGAACTGAATGTCGAAAAATAGAGTCTCAAATTCAGAACTAATTTGACTTTGAAAAAGCATGTCTTTTTATTTATAATTTTCAAAAATAATTTTTTCTACTTTGAGCCTCAATATAATCATTATATTTTAATTTTGTATAGTTACTTCAAAAACAAAACTGTATATTAAATCGTCTCATTACAATATACAATGGAGAAAAATTCTTACTTGAAAAACGCAATAAGAAGATTGACCATAATGATATACTGTACAAAGAGGTAGACTGCTTGAAGAAACGGAGTCAACCAGGTCCCAGGACCACAGATATGAGGGATACTGGAATCATTTGCACAAACTTAAGAGAGAGAGAAAAAAAAAATTAAAATGTAGTAATTAGCAGTTGGTGCTTCTAGTCAGTATTTGTGTACATTTGTTTGAAAGAAGTTTTGATTATGTACCCATCTGTTTCACAGATTCCAGCAAAAGCTTCTGGGCAGGCAGCCATATAAACACCAACGTAAAAGTATTCTAACACAGAAGAATTTTGTGAGGAATGAGGTACTAGTCTACCACTCTGGGAAGTATATTTCCACACAAGGAAGTATATTTCTGTCTCACGTCTACCCTTCAAGGTAGGGTTTAGCCAGAGGCGCATTAAGCAGAATGAAATTCCGAGATTCAGCAACACATTCTGTAAGAAAAATAACTTAACTATAAAAGAGCATGATAAACTCCTAGTAAATTTACAAACAGAAAGACTACTGAGTTTAGTTTATATGCTACAAAACTGGGTTGAAGGAATGGTTTTTAAAGTGTCTCTCAAATATACAGTGTATTAACTTGAATTCCTTGCTTTATATTGCTTCCGCCTGGAATGTTTCTGTACCCATAACACAGCTGGACTGAGGAAGGGACAGCTGTAATATCCACCAGAGTTATGAGGAATAAAGTGAAACAAATTCAAGTATGGCAAGGATTAGAATTAAATAATCCGGAATTAGTGAGAAGCTCTATACAAATATTTAAATACACTTAGCACCTGGTGCTTTTGAGCATTTTATTTATTTAATTTGGCCTCATCCTGCAGCATGCAGAACCTTCAGTTTCTTGACTTAGAACGGAACCCATTCCTCCTGCAGTGAAAGCGCAGAGTCTTAACCACTGGATGCAGTAAAGTGCGTATATGCATTTGAAAAACATACACCGCTGGGGAGGAGAAATACACATGTGCACATATATGTATATATACACATATACACACACATTATATACACACATATCACGCACACACACATATACATATGTACATACACCACTGAAATTCTCATCGTGGCTGTTATTATTCCTTTCAAATAAATGGTTTTATGGGCAAACTAATGCACATGGTCCTTTTACTCTTCAAAACTTTTATAAATCTACTTCTCTATTCGGATGAGTCTGAGGAGGCAAATATCCAAGAAAGAGAATGCAGGAGACTAAAAAACTATATCCAATGCTTTGTAACTAAACTAGAGCCACATCAGGAAAAGAACAGACAACAAAAACCTGGAAAAGACACCAAACAGGAAAACATTAAACCCAAAATTTTACCAAGCTGATAAAAACCTCGCCGTTTTAACCAGCATCTAATGACTGGTAGCCACTAAGTGACCATCCACTGTTTCAATACCAATAAATAGGCGGGTAAGGAGCAACACGAGAATGGGGGGAGGGAGGAGTAAACAGGATGGAAGACAAATGAGCAAGAGGAAACACAAGATTCTCTGAGTACTCTGGTCAGAAAACCCTCCGAGCGTCTGCAGTATCGTCGATGCTCTCCAGGTATCTTGTTCAGTCAGTCAGTCGTGTATGACTCTCTGCAGCCCCGTGGACTGCTGCGCGCCAGACTTCTCTGCCCTTCAGCGTCTCCTGGAGCTCACTCAAACTCCTGTCCACTGAGACGGTGCTGCCATCCAACCACCTCATCCTCTGCCGCCCCTTTTCCTCCTGCTTTCAATCTTCCCAGGCATCAGGGTCTTCACACTGCGTGTGGTTAAAGGGCTGCAGCTTCAGCACCAGTCCTTGCAATACGTCAGGGCTGATTTCCTTTAGGATGGACTGGTTTGATCTCCTGGCTGTCCAAGACTCCTGGGTCTTCTCCAGCACCAGAGTTTGAAAGCATCAATTCCTCAGCGCTCAGCCTTCTTGATCGTCCAACTCTCACATCTGTGCGTGACTACTGGAAAAACCACAGCTGTGACTATATGGACCTTTGCTGGCAAAGTAATGTCTCTGCTTTTTAACATGCTGTGTTCCTCATGGCTTCTCTTCCAAGGAGCGAGCGTCCTTTAATTTCATGGCTGAAGTCACCATCTGAAGTGATTCTGGAGCTTAAGAAAATAGCCTTTCACTGTTCCCATTTTTCCCCATCTATTTGCCATGAAGTAATGGGACTGAATGGTATCAATGGTTTTATGGGCAAACTAATGCACATGGTCCTTTTACTCTTCAAAACTTTTATAAATCTACTTCTCTATTCGGATGAGTCTGAGGAGGCAAATATCCAAGAAAGAGAATGCAGGAGACTAAAAAACTATATCCAATGCTTTGTAACTAAACTAGAGCCACATCAGGAAAAGAACAGACAACAAAAACCTGGAAAAGACACCAAACAGGAAAACATTAAACCCAAAATTTTACCAAGCTGATAAAAACCTCGCCGTTTTAACCAGCATCTAATGACTGGTAGCCACTAAGTGACCATCCACTGTTTCAATACCAATAAATAGGCGGGTAAGGAGCAACACGAGAATGGGGGGAGGGAGGAGTAAACAGGATGGAAGACAAATGAGCAAGAGGAAACACAAGATTCTCTGAGTACTCTGGTCAGAAAACCCTCCGAGCGTCTGCAGTATCGTCGATGCTCTCCAGGTATCTTGTTCAGTCAGTCAGTCGTGTATGACTCTCTGCAGCCCCGTGGACTGCTGCGCGCCAGACTTCTCTGCCCTTCAGCGTCTCCTGGAGCTCACTCAAACTCCTGTCCACTGAGACGGTGCTGCCATCCAACCACCTCATCCTCTGCCGCCCCCCTTTTCCTCCTGCTTTCAATCTTCCCAGGCATCAGGGTCTTCACACTGCGTGTGGTTAAAGGGCTGCAGCTTCAGCACCAGTCCTTGCAATACGTCAGGGCTGATTTCCTTTAGGATGGACTGGTTTGATCTCCTGGCTGTCCAAGACTCCTGGGTCTTCTCCAGCACCAGAGTTTGAAAGCATCAATTCCTCAGCGCTCAGCCTTCTTGATCGTCCAACTCTCACATCTGTGCGTGACTACTGGAAAAACCACAGCTGTGACTATATGGACCTTTGCTGGCAAAGTAATGTCTCTGCTTTTTAACATGCTGTGTTCCTCATGGCTTCTCTTCCAAGGAGCGAGCGTCCTTTAATTTCATGGCTGAAGTCACCATCTGAAGTGATTCTGGAGCTTAAGAAAATAGCCTTTCACTGTTCCCATTTTTCCCCATCTATTTGCCATGAAGTAATGGGACTGAATGGTATCATGCTAGTTTTTTTGAATGTTGAGTTTTAAACTATAGTGTTTTTACTGTCCTCTTTCACCTTCATCAGGAGGCTCTTTAGAAAGATAAATATAGTATACTAACACATACACACAGAATCTAGACACATGGCACTGATGAACTTCAGGGCAGCAATGGAGAAACAGATACAGACAAGAGACTTATGGACACTGGGGGAAGGCAGGAGTTGGTGAGACGTATGGAAAAAGTAACATGGAAATCTACATTACTATCTGTAAAATAGATAACCAATGAGAATCTGGTGTAAGACTCAGGGAACTCAAATAGGGGTTCTGTAACAACCTGGAGCGGTGGGACGGGGAGGGAGATAGGAGAGAAGTTTAAGAGGGACAGGACATAGGTATACCTACAGCTGATTCATGATGATATTTGGCAGTAAACAACAAAACTCTATAAAAGCTATTATCCTTCAATTAACAAATTTAAAAAAAAAAGAAGAGGTTCTTTAGTTTCTCTTTGTTTTCTGCCATTAGAGTGGTATCATCTGCATATATGAGGTTACTGACATTTCTCCCAGCAATCTTGATTCCAGCTTGTGCAGCATCCAGCCTGGCATTTTTCACAATGTCCTCTGCATATAAGTTAAACAAGTAGGATGACAATATTTAGCCCTGTCCCAATTTGGAATCAGTCTGTTGTTCCAAGTCCAGTTCTAACTGTTGCTTTTAGACTGCACACAGGTTTCTCAGGAGGCAAGTAGGGTGGTCCTGTCAGTCCCATCCCTCTAAGAATTTTCCAGTTTGTTCTGATCCGCACAGTCAAAGGCTTTAGCGTAGTCAATGAAGCAGAAGGAGATATTTTTCTGGAATTCCCTTTTTCTATGGTTCAACGGATGCTGGCAATTTGATCTCTGGCTCCTCTACTTTTTCTAAATCCAGCTTGTACATCTAGAATTTCTCAATTCACATACTGCTGAAGTCTATCTTGAAGGATTTTGAGCATTACCTTGCTTGCATGTGATGTGAGCGGAATGTTTGAACATTCTCTGGCACTGCCCTTCTTTGGGACTGGAATGAAAACTAACCTTTTCCAGTCCTGAGGCCACTGCTGAGTTTTTCAAATCTGCTGGCATACTGAGTACAGCACATTAACAGCATCTCTTTTAGGATCTGAAATAACTCAGCTGGAATTTCATCACCTCCACTAGCTGTGTTCGTAATAATGCTTCCTAAGTCCCACTTGCCTCTTTAACTAAAACAATCTCATACAATGTATCCAGAGTTAAATTTTAAAATTCAAGAGTATATACTGACACAATCCAATCAGTCAATTCCATCCCCCTTGCCTTATTTAGAGACGCGTAGGCTGAAACTAATTTGAGCCAATGAGATTAAAACACTAGGTTCAATAGGGAGCATCTGGGGAAGGGACTGCTCCCCCTGAAGAAACATAAGGGAACAGTGTCTCTTTTCTCCTGCTGCTCACGGCAGACGCTGGCAACTGTAAAGGAAACTCTGTGAATCAGACACTGATTTCAGAGCACTGGGATCAAAAAGCACAGGTGTCCTTAGCTATGAGCTCACCAGTCTGCAAGACCACTCGACTTCTGAACTTTGCTATGTGAGCTAATACACACCCTTATTGTGCAAACCAGTTTAGGCTAAATTCCACTATGTGGAATTTTTTAGTTAAAAATTCTAAAATACTTTTTTCAGTTAATTTTTATGTTTCTTTTGGGATTAACTAGTGTATTATGGGAGGGCTGAGACTGGTAACAGTTTGATTTGTGAAAATAAATATTTTGCAATATTTTTGTGCAATATTATTATAATGCAATTCTGACTTTAACATATTATAAATTCGTACATAAGAATCCTTACCATCAATTTCATAGGCATAAACTTCACCAAAAATCATCCAGTATGGATGAAAAACTATATCTTTAGCAAGAGTCCAAGACGGTGACTCGCGAGGATAAAGTATTGCCTTTCTGGGAACACCAAAACTAAGCAATACAAGAGCCATAATCACTACAATGTAGAACATGTTGGCCACCTGTTAAAAAATGAACACTGTTAAAATACATGGGGATTTACACACAAAGACGATTCTTCCTCTTAAAAACAGTTCCTAATGTTCCAACTGATAACTTCAATCTTTGCATGTCTTTTTATTCCTAGCATTAGCATTCAGGAAATCTCATCACTATATAAACCTTAGCATAAAGGAAATTAAAACTTCATCAGGCAAGTCATAGACATCTTCTAGATAATGAACCACATCACAGGCTCAAACTGGAGTCTGCCTATCTCATGCCCATGATGATTTTAAGGAAGTATAATGGGCAGATTCAGGGAATCAATGTCCATGAGTGTTCTTTATTAAAACTTCTATTCTAAGGTGACTCTAAGATGACACCCTATCATGGTGCCTTCTATTCTTTAAAACAGGAGGTGCAAACCATCTCTTCTGACTTCTGCTAATATTATCTTTTGCCCATTCCACGAAAGAAAGATAGTTTTCTCACCTATCCTGAGCCCTACACCATGTCTCCTGGGATGTGAAAACCTCCTAGGAGGTAAATAAAATAACAAACTGAATCATCAGTATATATGTTGAAAAAATAACTGATCCTCATATCTAGTTAATAAATCCTTCTGTATGTCAGGTAGTTTGCAATTATTTAATTTCAAAGAACTTAAAAAAGAATAAAACTCTGTAAAAAGAAAAAGCAAAATTAAAAAAAAATGTTAAAAAAATTTTTAAAAAGCCTAACTGAGCTATCACATATATAAATAATTAAAAAACCATTTTTATTTCTAAATCACAATGTGAATTTTGACATCATTACTCAGGAAGTCAAACAATTAAATGAAATGCTCTAAGTAAACTTTCATTTCTATTCACTTATTTATTTACATGTGTTCAGAGTTTCCATATAAAAAAGTGGATGTAGTCTCACTATAGCAGTATGTGGTAATATTCATCCATAAATAATACTCTCAGGGGAAAATCCCATGGAGATCAAGATACTACATTTACAACAAATCTCTACTTTAATCTACTGTGAACTAACAGTAATCGCAGTAACAAATCAACCTAAAATAAGTTACCATGACATTTTCATATATGTAGTCCCCGTGACTTGCAATCAAGGAATCCTAATACACTCCACCAAGATTCAGTTTTTTTTATTTATAAAATAGGTAAATAATATCTTATTTGACCACTTAAGAGCACTACTAAGAGAATATATGTCTTCCATAAACAAAATCTTAGTTGGGATAAGTGATTTGTAAAAGGCAAATAATTCACCAAAACATTATTTATAGCATTTGCTATAATGAAGAATCCTAAATATTTATCTGTAATTAAAGAAAATGCCCAAATCAAAACCCAAACCTGAAATATTCTAAAATTATACAAGGCTTATCAACTGATAATTTAGAGGCCTCTGGATTTCATACCTCTTAACATAAAGCTTTTCTGACAATCTTAACTCCCCTCCGTTTCCTGGGAACACTCCTACTTCATTAAAGAATGCAAAATGATGACTAATGAGTACTCCCTGGATATAACAAATAGTAAACCTTTAGTTCTGAATCAGGGAGAGCAGGATACACTCTTCTAGAGGGAGAAAAGTGTAGTGTGGAAAAGCATATATAATAAACTCTATATTCAAAAACCACAAAAGTTTTGTTTTTGTGATACAAAGCAATGCTGATAATCCTGTGAGCTTATAGGGTTACTTACAAGATAAATTTAATTTAGAGGACCAGTCTTCCAAGATCAAGGGAAAAGGTTTCAAAACTTATCGAAACAGATTTTTTTATAAATGGGATAGATATTTAAAAAGAATTTATACAAAAAGAGCATATATATAAGCCCATTTCAATAAAACTATTATATACACACATTCATGTGTATATAAGTGTATCAGTGTGCAGTCTGACACAAATAAACACTTGTACTCATATAGATCTTTTTCTTCATATATATGTCTTGAAGAACGGAAAGGTTGAAATCAAACTATTAACACCGGCTATCTCTGGAGGGCAGTCTGTCTGCACTTGCTAAAATTTTATACAATGAACAGTAACTTTACAGCAAAAAAAAGTTACTTTTCACAAAAGCAATAGGGCATAACAGACTCTGCCTTTTCAGCAATGAAAACTGAAAGCAACTTACTTTAATCTACTGTGAACTAACAGTAATCGAGTAACAAATCAACCTAAAATAAGTTACCATGACATTTTCATATATGTAGTCCCCGTGACTTGCAATCAAGGAATCCTAATACACTCCACCAAGATTCAGTTTTTTTTATTTATAAAATAGGTAAATAATATCTTATTTGACCACTTAAGAGCACTACTAAGAGAATATATGTCTTCCATAAACAAAATCTTAGTTGGGATAAGTGATTTGTAAAAGGCAAATAATTCACCAAAACATTATTTATAGCATTTGCTATAATGAAGAATCCTAAATATTTATCTGTAATTAAAGAAAATGCCCAAATCAAAACCCAAACCTGAAATATTCTAAAATTATACAAGGCTTATCAACTGATAATTTAGAGGCCTCTGGATTTCATACCTCTTAACATAAAGCTTTTCTGACAATCTTAACTCCCCTCCGTTTCCTGGGAACACTCCTACTTCATTAAAGAATGCAAAATGATGACTAATGAGTACTCCCTGGATATAACAAATAGTAAACCTTTAGTTCTGAATCAGGGAGAGCAGGATACACTCTTCTAGAGGGAGAAAAGTGTAGTGTGGAAAAGCATATATAATAAACTCTATATTCAAAAACCACAAAAGTTTTGTTTTTGTGATACAAAGCAATGCTGATAATCCTGTGAGCTTATAGGGTTACTTACAAGATAAATTTAATTTAGAGGACCAGTCTTCCAAGATCAAGGGAAAAGGTTTCAAAACTTATCGAAACAGATTTTTTTATAAATGGGATAGATATTTAAAAAGAATTTATACAAAAAGAGCATATATATAAGCCCATTTCAATAAAACTATTATATACACACATTCATGTGTATATAAGTGTATCAGTGTGCAGTCTGACACAAATAAACACTTGTACTCATATAGATCTTTTTCTTCATATATATGTCTTGAAGAACGGAAAGGTTGAAATCAAACTATTAACACCGGCTATCTCTGGAGGGCAGTCTGTCTGCACTTGCTAAAATTTTATACAATGAACAGTAACTTTACAGCAAAGAAAGAAAAGTTACTTTTCACAAAAGCAATAGGGCATAACAGACTCTGCCTTTTTCAGCAATGAAAACTGAAAGCAACTTATTGCAGGAATAGGCCCAATACATTTTAGATATTTTCAGCTCAATGCATAAATAATTGCAGATTAAACCCAACATGTACATTTAAAAATCAAAACCTGCTAGTAGGTTAAGCCTATGGGAAAGAGCAAAACAGAGAGCATATTATATCAGGAAAGTTTAGATATTCTGGTTATCAATTTAAAAAACAGTCTGGATCCCTAAAGATATGAAGGAAGAGATATCTAAAGATACAAACCATGACAATATTTGTTTTATGAACATTATCTTGCAAAATACATTAACAAGGGACAAGATTAGTACAGTGAGTTGTTGGAGTTGAGCATGAAAAATCCTTGCAAGACTTTTTCAGACTGCCCCACAGGTTAAAAACCAGCATAATGAGCAACCTGACTAGCTGTTTTCAACATCCATACACTGAAAAGTCACTCCAAAATAAGGAAAGACAGAGAAATGTCAAGCTACTACTTTTATGGTAAAGAAAGAAATCAAAATTTAGGGGAAAAACTCTTCAATGGTTTCTGTGTATTTTCTTCTCTAAAGTCCCAGTTTTCAATGCTCTACATACTCCAAGCTATGTCTTCCCTGTCTATCCAATATGCTAATGAACTGTACCTCATCACAAAAGAAGTTCCACTTCCTTTTCCTCCCCATCAATCCCACGGTGTTGAAGAATGGCTCATATTTCACTGCTTTATAAGAAAAACTCCAAAGATTTCTCTCTTCCTGCAAATCCTTATATCCCCTACTCGTTAACTTCTTCAATCAATCACACTGACAATTTACTAATATCTCTCATGATTTCCTAAAACCCCTTATGTAGGACAGACTCCTCAAGCTAGATTATGTAACTGTTAAAAATAATGACAGGGGCTTCCCCTGGTGGTCCAGTGGGTAAGGACACCGCCTTGCAGTGCAAGGGGCGCCGGTTCGAGCCCTGGCCTGGGAAGATCCCACGTGCCGCGGAGCGGCTGGACTGATGTGTCCAATTACCGAGCCGGAGCTCTGGAGCGCATGCGCCCAGAGCCGGTGCTCTGCGACAACAGACGCCACCGCGATGGGAGGCCCACAGGAGCCAAAGAACAAAGACGGATGAAAATAGAGAAATGAAAGACCAATAGAAGTGGCCCGCCTGCTCCCCTCCCTCCCCAACCCGACCCCCATCCAAAATAAATAAATCTTTAGAAAAAAATAAAAAAAATAATGACAGGGCTGATCAAGTCAACAGAGAAACATGGCTCCACACAGTTCAGGAAATCTCCTAATACCTGCTGTGCTGTCTTGTGCAGCAGTGAGATTATAATGAACATTAAAACTACTTGGTGAATGATTAGTTTTTTAGGTTAAGCCTATGGGAAAGAGCAAAACAGAGAGCATATTATATCAGGAAAGTTTAGATATTCTGGTTATCAATTTAAAAAACAGTCTGGATCCCTAAAGATATGAAGGAAGAGATATCTAAAGATACAAACCATGACAATATTTGTTTTATGAACATTATCTTGCAAAATACATTAACAAGGGACAAGATTAGTACAGTGAGTTGTTGGAGTTGAGCATGAAAAATCCTTGCAAGACTTTTTCAGACTGCCCCACAGGTTAAAAACCAGCATAATGAGCAACCTGACTAGCTGTTTTCAACATCCATACACTGAAAAGTCACTCCAAAATAAGGAAAGACAGAGAAATGTCAAGCTACTACTTTTATGGTAAAGAAAGAAATCAAAATTTAGGGGAAAAACTCTTCAATGGTTTCTGTGTATTTTCTTCTCTAAAGTCCCAGTTTTCAATGCTCTACATACTCCAAGCTATGTCTTCCCTGTCTATCCAATATGCTAATGAACTGTACCTCATCACAAAAGAAGTTCCACTTCCTTTTCCTCCCCATCAATCCCACGGTGTTGAAGAATGGCTCATATTTCACTGCTTTATAAGAAAAACTCCAAAGATTTCTCTCTTCCTGCAAATCCTTATATCCCCTACTCGTTAACTTCTTCAATCAATCACACTGACAATTTACTAATATCTCTCATGATTTCCTAAAACCCCTTATGTAGGACAGACTCCTCAAGCTAGATTATGTAACTGTTAAAAATAATGACAGGGGCTTCCCCTGGTGGTCCAGTGGGTAAGGACACCGCCTTGCAGTGCAAGGGGCGCCGGTTCGAGCCCTGGCCTGGGAAGATCCCACGTGCCGCGGAGCGGCTGGACCGATGTGTCCAATCACCGAGCCGGAGCTCTGGAGCGCATGCGCCCAGAGCCGGTGCTCTGCGACAACAGACGCCACCGCGATGGGAGGCCCACAGGAGCCAAAGAACAAAGACGGATGAAAATGGAGAAATGAAAGACCAATAGAAGTGGCCCGCCCACTCCCCTCCCTCCCCAACCCGACCCCCATCCAAAATAAATAAATCTTTAGAAAAAAATAAAAAAAATAATGACAGGGCTGATCAAGTCAACAGAGAAACATGGCTCCACACAGTTCAGGGAAATCTCCTAATACCTGCTGTGCTGTCTTGTGCAGCAGTGAGATTATAATGAACATTAAAAACTACTTGGTGAATGATTAGTTTTTTAAATATATAATCTGCAGCTAAGGATATAAAATTAAGAGAAAAAAACCCTTATGAATCAACCTATTAAAGTACAATTAAGGGCTTCCCTGGTGGTCCAGTGGGTAAGGACACTGCCTTGCAGTGCAAGGGGCGCCGGTTCGAGCCCTGGCCTGGGAAGATCCCACGTGCCGCGGAGCGGCTGGACTGATGTGTCCAATTGCCAAGCTGGAGCTCTGGAGCGCATGCGCCCAGAGCCGGTGCTCTGCGACAACAGACGCCACCGCGATGGGAGGCCCACAGGAGCCAAAGAACAAAGACGGATGAAAATAGAGAAATGAAAGACCAATAGAAGTGGCCCACCTGCTCCCCTCCCTCCCCACCCCACCCCACCATAAATAAATAAATAAATCTTAAAAAAAAAAAAAAAAGTACAGTTAATGTTCACTATTTTTATGTCATTTTTTCCCTGCTCAAAATGGCTTTATCCATCCAACTAATATTTATTTATGCAGGAATTCTACTATGTGACAGGACTATGATAAGTACCAGAGACATAAAGGTGACCAACACCAAAGTTCCTACTCCAATGAACTTAAAGTCTAGAGGAGAATATAAACAGTCCAGTACAAATGTAGCTTAAAATACACTTAGACACAGATAAATATTCTAAAGGGAAAAACATGAGTGGCATAAAATTATACAGCAAATAAACTTGATATAATTGAAAAGATAAAAAAAAAGCTTCACTGAAAAAAAAAAATCACGTTGGAGTCAAGATGGGAAGGATAAAACCAAGGTAATTACTCAAAAAAGCTAAGGATGTGAGTGTACATGAGGATGATCACTTTACAGAACAAGAGCGTTAGCCATTCTTGGTCTCTGATGGGGCTGTGTTAGAGAAAAGACGAAGGTGTGTGTGACCAGAGGAAAGGCAAGAAGTCAAAAATGGCAGAGTGCGATTTAGAAAGAGCAGGAAAATGTCACTATTGAAGGAAACCAGGCAAAGAGCACAGAGAACTGCTCTCCATTATTTCTTGGTCTGCAGATGAATCTTAATTATTTCAAAATGTAAAGGGAGGGAAACAGGAAGGGAGAGAAAGATGAAGCTCCACACAGTTCAGGAAATCTCCTAATACCTGCTGTCCAGCAGTGAGATTATAATGAACATTAAACTACTTGGTGAATGATTAGTTTTTTAAATATATAATCTGCAGCTAAGGATATAAAATTAAGAGAAAAAAACCCTTATGAATCAACCTATTAAAGTACAATTAAGGGCTTCCCTGGTGGTCCAGTGGGTAAGGACACTGCCTTGCAGTGCAAGGGGCGCCGGTTCGAGCCCTGGCCTGGGAAGATCCCACGTGCCGCGGAGCGGCTGGACTGATGTGTCCAATTGCCAAGCTGGAGCTCTGGAGCGCATGCGCCCAGAGCCGGTGCTCTGCGACAACAGACGCCACCGCGATGGGAGGCCCACAGGAGCCAAAGAACAAAGACGGATGAAAATAGAGAAATGAAAGACCAATAGAAGTGGCCCACCTGCCCCCCTCCCCCCCCCCCCCCCCCAACCATAAATAAATAAATAAATCTTAAAAAAAAAAAAAAAAGTACAGTTAATGTTCACTATTTTTATGTCATTTTTTCCCTGCTCAAAATGGCTTTATCCATCCAACTAATATTTATTTATGCAGGAATTCTACTATGTGACAGGACTATGATAAGTACCAGAGACATAAAGGTGACCAACACCAAAGTTCCTACTCCAATGAACTTAAAGTCTAGAGGAGAATATAAACAGTCCAGTACAAATGTAGCTTAAAATACACTTAGACACAGATAAATATTCTAAAGGGAAAAACATGAGTGGCATAAAATTATACAGCAAATAAACTTGATATAATTGAAAAAGATAAAAAAAAAGCTTCACTGAAAAAAAAAAATCACGTTGGAGTCAAGATGGGAAGGATAAAACCAAGGTAATTACTCAAAAAAGCTAAGGATGTGAGTGTACATGAGGATGATCACTTTACAGAACAAGAGCGTTAGCCATTCTTGGTCTCTGATGGGGCTGTGTTAGAGAAAAGACGAAGGTGTGTGTGACCAGAGGAAAGGCAAGAAGTCAAAAATGGCAGAGTGCGATTTAGAAAGAGCAGGAAAATGTCACTATTGAAGGAAACCAGGCAAAGAGCACAGAGAACTGCTCTCCATTATTTCTTGGTCTGCAGATGAATCTTAATTATTTCAAAATGTAAAGGGAGGGAAACAGGAAGGGAGAGAAAGATGAAGAAAGGAAAGAAAGGCCAGTCAAACTGGGCAAGGCTTACGGGTTTCATGAAGTACACTGATCCTAGGAGTGCTGTAAAACCATCAAATGTTTTTTCTTTGTTTAAGGAGAAGTGACATGTTCAGATTTGCATTCTGAAGTATTACTGTAGCTATTACATAGACTGAAGGCAGGCCAGAGTGCCTAAGAGTAAACAGGTTACTAGACTACTGGTCAGTGCCAGACGACACTGGGCTGCTTCAGGTGGTGGCAGTAAAGATGAAAAGAAACAGGTAGCGGCAGCAAGTTTATACTTTTTGAAATAGTGCTAACAAGTAGCACTTAAAAATTAATGTATCTCAGCATAAAACAAATAAAATTTACTAACCTTATTCTATCAAATATTTTCTTCAAAAGTTAACTATTTGGAATATGAGGCAAATAAACATGAACTATCATTCTCTGGTTCAAGTAAAGCTATATGAACAACATTTCTATGATTCTAAGAAAAAATATCAATAAACCCATGAGTATTATCAGACACCTCTCAACTTACCATTTTTCCAATCATCATTACATAAGGTCCTGCCTGTTGATTTACAGCTAGAAAATCTAGCAAACGCACATACCAAAATATTATGTTAAGACAGTAAATTAATCTTCCAGCCACGAAAACATGAGTGGCATAAAATTATACAGCAAATAAACTTGATATAATTGAAAAAGATAAAAAAAAAGCTTCACTGAAAAAAAAAAATCACGTTGGAGTCAAGATGGGAAGGATAAAACCAAGGTAATTACTCAAAAAAGCTAAGGATGTGAGTGTACATGAGGATGATCACTTTACAGAACAAGAGCGTTAGCCATTCTTGGTCTCTGATGGGGCTGTGTTAGAGAAAAGACGAAGGTGTGTGTGACCAGAGGAAAGGCAAGAAGTCAAAAATGGCAGAGTGCGATTTAGAAAGAGCAGGAAAATGTCACTATTGAAGGAAACCAGGCAAAGAACACAGAGAACTGCTCTCCATTATTTCTTGGTCTGCAGATGAATCTTAATTATTTCAAAATGTAAAGGGAGGGAAACAGGAAGGGAGAGAAAGATGAAGAAAGGAAAGAAAGGCCAGTCAAACTGGGCAAGGCTTACGGGTTTCATGAAGTACACTGATCCTAGGAGTGCTGTAAAACCATCAAATGTTTTTTCTTTGTTTAAGGAGAAGTGACATGTTCAGATTTGCATTCTGAAGTATTACTGTAGCTATTACATAGACTGAAGGCAGGCCAGAGTGCCTAAGAGTAAACAGGTTACTAGACTACTGGTCAGTGCCAGACGACACTGGGCTGCTTCAGGTGGTGGCAGTAAAGATGAAAAGAAACAGGTAGCGGCAGCAAGTTTATACTTTTTGAAATAGTGCTAACAAGTAGCACTTAAAAATTAATGTATCTCAGCATAAAACAAATAAAATTTACTAACCTTATTCTATCAAATATTTTCTTCAAAAGTTAACTATTTGGAATATGAGGCAAATAAACATGAACTATCATTCTCTGGTTCAAGTAAAGCTATATGAACAACATTTCTATGATTCTAAGAAAAAATATCAATAAACCCATGAGTATTATCAGACACCTCTCAACTTACCATTTTTCCAATCATCATTACATAAGGTCCTGCCTGTTGATTTACAGCTAGAAAATCTAGCAAACGCACATACCAAAATATTATGTTAAGACAGTAAATTAATCTTCCAGCCACGAAAACATGATTACTATATGCATTCTCAAAGTTCCATTTTGCTCCAAATCTTAGTCCAAATCCAATGAAGAAAGAAATGATGGCAATTGTATCACTGATATTGAAGTAATCACTAAACCAAACTTTAATCTTCTGGCTTATTTTTCCAGCTTCAGACATAAAGATCTAAAGGTTAAAAAAAAAAAAGGTTTTACCAATTTCTTCCTATTAAAAAATACACCATAATTCAATTATAATATCACAACATAATTTTATATATCTTTTAATATTTCAAAGTTATTTTTCATTGTCTTGGTATTTGATCACCAAAATAATCCATAAGATATCAAAGACAAGTTTCTTATCCTTATTGTCTATATATGGCGTGGGGGAGAAAGACCACAAATAAATCACTCAACTAAGATCATCCAATTAAGGCACTGAAAATCCTGGATTATAACAAAGACCTCTAGGCTTGGGCTTCCCTGGTAGCTCAGTGGTAAAGAGTTCGCCTGCCAGTGCAGGAGACACGGGTTCAATCCCTGATCTGGAAAGATTCCACATGCTGCAGAGCAACTAAGCCCGTGAGCCACAACTATGGAGCCTGTGCTCTAGAGCCTCGGAGCCACAACTACGGAGCCCATGTGCTGCAACTACTGAAGCCCGTGTGCCCTAGAGCCCGAGTTCCACAACAAGAGAAGTCACTGCAACAAGCCTGCTCACCTCAACTAGAGAGTAGCCCCCACTCCCCACAACTAAAAAAGAGCCTGTGGCAGCAGTGAAAACCCAGAATAACCAAAACCAAAACCAAAACTCTCTAGGCTTGGAATGTGAGATACTTTTGAAAAGGTGTTTTATTTTTCACTGAAATGACACAAGGATATTCAGGTATGATATTCCAAAGGTACTTTACTTACAGAAAATAAATAACTCAATGGCTTAAATAGCTACATTTATTTCTTCTTCTTCTTTTTTTTTTGCCTCTAAGTCATCGTTTATTTTTCATCCACCTTTATTCTTTGGCATGTGTGGGCCTCCCATCGCAGAGCACTGGCTCACAATTGGACACACTGGTTCCTTACCATGTGGGACCTTCCCGGGCCAGGGATCGAACTGGTGCTCCTTGCACTGCAAGGTGGATTCTTCACCCACTGGACCACCAGGGAAACCCTAGCTCTTCTTTTGAATATAAAATTTAAAAAAAAATTTTTTGGGCGGGTTGGGGAGGGAGGGGGTGGGCGGGCCACTTCTCTTGGTCTTTCATTTATCTGTTTTCATCCATCTTTGTTCTTTGGCCCGTGTGGGCCTCCCATCGCGGCAGCCCCTGTTGTCACAGAGCACCGGCTCTGGGCACATGTGCTCCAGAGCTCCGGTTCAGTCATTGGACACATCGGTCCAGCCACTCCGCGGCACGTGGGATCTTCCCAGGCCAGGGATCGAACTGGCGCCTCTTGCGCTGCAAGGCAGTGTCCTTACCCACTGGGCTACCAGGGAAGCCCTAAAAAAATTTTTTTCTGTGGGAAATGGTAATACATTTACAGCTCAAAATCATAGTAAATCATAAATACCGAAAAGTCTCCCACTCTTCTCCTCTAGCCAACTAATTCCCTTCCCTCTAGAGGCACCCTCTTTCGTTATTATCTAATGAATTCTTGCAGTGCTGTTTTAAGAATATACATGTAAAATAGTTCTCTGTAACCTGCTTTCACCATGTAACAACTTAATTTCTTTAAAAAGGTCAGTAAAACTGCATATTTCATAAACATAAGAGCGGGGGAATTCTTTACCACTGAGCCACCTGGGAAGCCCACAGTACATTTTAGAGGAGTACACAGTATGGGTAGAATAAGAACTTACTTATAATTTACCTACCTGATTGGCTAGATATATTTAATACTTTTTGAGTGGCAAAGATCAGAAATATGAATGTTAAATGAAAAGCAAATCTACTTTTTGAGATACATCACTATCTTTGCGATTGTGACAAGGTTAACAACACATTAGTCTCTATTTCTTAGTCATCACTTTTAGAAAAGCAAAACCAAACACTCTCCACTTTAGTAACATCTGGAATGATGAAACACTTACACAGACCCACACACATAACCAAAATAAAACAAAACTCCCTCCAAATACACACCATATTAGTGGTAAGAAAAACTATTATAGACATACCTCACGGACTTTCTCAATAGCATAGGTAAAAATATAAGCAATAACAATCCATTCTTGAACTGAAGGTAATTGTTCCATTTGTACAAGAACCACAAATGTATACAGCATCAGAAATCCTAAGTAAGCCAACTAATAAAAAAAAAAACACAAGATATGAATAAAACTGATTATAAAATATACTTTTTTTACTATGAAAATTTCTAAGCATACACACAAGAGAGACTAAACAAGCTCCTATGAAGTACCTCCCAGCTTTAATCATTAGAAAAGTTTCAGAAGTAACTATTCTTCCATGCAGACACTGAATTGATCAACCAACCATTTATAAATGGTCCCCAAGGTATAAATCTATTATTCAAGACTTTAGTTGACTTTTTAGTAGCTTTGCAATACCAAGTGCATGTTCTCAGTACAGTCCATATAATTCCACTTATACCTGAAGTATAACACTTTAAATATACTATAGAATTTCACCACCATTATCCAGAAACACATAGTATCTGGTTCCTCCTTCTCCCAACCAAGTAATATTTCTCTAAGAAAAGACAACTGGTATTTTCTGAGCTCACAGTCATGGAGGCTGAGCACCAAGAAATGGAAACAAATATGAAAAGAATTCCTCCCAAGTAAAAGAACATCCCACCTTTGAAACTCTTACCAAGAAAAATTATAAGGAAATATTAAGAAACAATGTAAAACAACACCTGAACAATCAGTTCATTTCAGAGGAAAACCCACATACTCTGACCCCTGAACAACTGTGGCTGAGAATTTTCTCATCACTTTCTTTGATTCTGCAAGTCTCAAAATAAGTCATATCCTTGATTTAAGCCACGGTAGGCTAGGGAAGTAAAATACAACAAGAAAGAAAAAAGGACATTCCTACAGTCACATGAATTGTCCACTTTTAAATAATCATTCATACATATGCAAATATATGAAACCTATGCTATTTCTATTACTGACAGAATTTAGGGATTATGTTAGGTAATTCAGATCTGCAATTTTAATACCAGAACAAGGGGGAGCAAGAACATTTTAATATTGAGAAGGAAATGTAATGAATTAATCTTAGATTAATGGGCATGTGTGTGGGTAAGAAAGCAATGACTGAAGAAACAAATTCTCAAATGTTCATCTTAACATAAATCCATTTGCATATGTTGGCAACTAAAACAGTAAGCCAACTATAAAAAACACAAGATGAATAAAACTGATTATAAAATATACTTTTTTTACTATGAAAATTTCTAAGCATACACACAAGAGAGACTAAACAAGCTCCTATGAAGTACCTCCCAGCTTTAATCATTAGAAAAGTTTCAGAAGTAACTATTCTTCCATGCAGACACTGAATTGATCAACCAACCATTTATAAATGGTCCCCAAGGTATAAATCTATTATTCAAGACTTTAGTTGACTTTTTAGTAGCTTTGCAATACCAAGTGCATGTTCTCAGTACAGTCCATATAATTCCACTTATACCTGAAGTATAACACTTTAAATATACTATAGAATTTCACCACCATTATCCAGAAACACATAGTATCTGGTTCCTCCTTCTCCCAACCAAGTAATATTTCTCTAAGAAAAGACAACTGGTATTTTCTGAGCTCACAGTCATGGAGGCTGAGCACCAAGAAATGGAAACAAATATGAAAAGAATTCCTCCCAAGTAAAAGAACATCCCACCTTTGAAACTCTTACCAAGAAAAATTATAAGGAAATATTAAGAAACAATGTAAAACAACACCTGAACAATCAGTTCATTTCAGAGGAAAACCCACATACTCTGACCCCTGAACAACTGTGGCTGAGAATTTTCTCATCACTTTCTTTGATTCTGCAAGTCTCAAAATAAGTCATATCCTTGATTTAAGCCACGGTAGGCTAGGGAAGTAAAATACAACAAGAAAGAAAAAAGGACATTCCTACAGTCACATGAATTGTCCACTTTTAAATAATCATTCATACATATGCAAATATATGAAACCTATGCTATTTCTATTACTGACAGAATTTAGGGATTATGTTAGGTAATTCAGATCTGCAATTTTAATACCAGAACAAGGGGGAGCAAGAACATTTTAATATTGAGAAGGAAATGTAATGAATTAATCTTAGATTAATGGGCATGTGTGTGGGTAAGAAAGCAATGACTGAAGAAACAAATTCTCAAATGTTCATCTTAACATAAATCCATTTGCATATGTTGGCAACTAAAAACAGTCAGATAATGATGAAAATGAAACACAACAAACATGACAACAAATCAAAAACAACTTAAAAAGTTTTCTTGGTAAGAGGAGTAAAAACTGAAGTTTTCCTATTCTGGGAGGCAGGGGCAGGGCTACTCCACTCTCCGTCACTCAGGGAGGGAGGCGGGGGCGCCTGGGAGGGAGCAGCTGGGAGTAAGACACACTGCCCTACCCAGAGAAGGTGGAGTCCTGGAGGGGGTGCCCCAAATTGGGCGGGAGTGGTGGCCACTGCAGCCACAGCTCCAAGCAAACATTACCTAAACGGGAGAGCTGAGAGCAGAGAAAGGTTTATTCCAGAGAAGGGCTTACTGCAGGGCCACACTTGGCTCATATCCCCCAAACCACAAACTCCTGGAAGAGTTTCAGCAAAGCATTTTTTAAAAAATATTTATTTATTTGCCTGTGCTGGGTCTTAGTTGTGGCATGCGGGATATAGTTCCAGTTCCCTGACCAGGGATCGAACCTGTGTCTCCTGCACTGGCAGACGGGTTCTTATCCACTGAGCCACAAGGGAAGCCCCCCAGCAAAGCATTTTTAAAAGCCAGGATCTGATTATTCCTGAGTCTCTCCTGAAACAAAGGACAGGAGAGGTTGCCCTTTTCAGTATTTCAAAGTCAGCTCTGAAAGTCTGGTCTGTGGTTATGGTGGGAGTCAGCGAGGGAGAAGTGCGGACCCTTTGAACATATGTTCTCAAGATGCAGAAGTGATTCCTTAATGTAATACTGATGAGAAAATAACCCAGAGCAGGAGGAAGAGGGGGAGGAAACGACAGATTCTCAGGGACGGCCGACATTCCAGGATGTGGCCACAGCTGTCCCTCAAGAGGACTGCGAACGCCTGGACTTGGATCAATGGCAACTGTACAGGAATGTGAAGAACTACCAGGACTTGGCTGGCACAAAAGAAGGACCCCCAGGATGTGAAGAGAATGGAGACAACAGCCACATACCCAGCTCTGTCTTATCATGACACTCAGCTCTGATGACCAAAAAAGTAAGTGTGGAAGAGCTGTTTGAAAAAATGGTGCTGGGAAAATGTGAAAGCTGTCAACTTGGAAATTTAAACTGCAGTAAACTGTGTAAGGCCGTAAGAGCTCTACTTTTCAGTATCTACAACAGCATTTACAATGGAGTGACAAGCAAAATCCCTGCATTGACTCAGACAAGAATTCTGATCAAGACTCAATCTTACGAAACATGAAGGCACTGAATTTTCAGAAAACTATTCTAAAAATAATGAATATAGGAATACCTTTTTATCAGAGCTGATTATTACTCTATATAAGAAGATGCAAATGGAGAGAAGACTTACAAATACAGTGAATGTGACAGATGAAGGTTTTAATCACTTGTTCATACAATAAATCTGGGGAAATCTTAAAAGAAAAAAATTAAGTAGACACAGGAAAATTCACACTGGAGGAAAACTTTACACAAGTAAAGAATATGGAAAAGTCTTTAAATGGTGCTCAACAGTAAACACGAGATAATCCATACTGGGGAGAAACCACACATATGTCAAGAATGTAGCAAAGCCTTTACCAAGGGCTCAAATCATAAGCAGCATCAGATAATTCATACTGCAGAGAAGCCTCACAAAAGTACAGAATTTTTCAGAGTCTTTGATCAGTACTCATATCTTAGCATCAAAGAGCTCATCCTGGAGAGAAACCTCACAAATGTAAAGAATGTAACAAAAAAGCAGTCAGTGGTGGCCAGTGGGGAGAGAGTGCGGAGGGGCGACATCAAGGTGGAGACCACGAAACAAACCGTGAGGCGGACAACAGACCGCAGAAAATGAAGCAAGCCCCAGGACATACTGTACACACGGGAAACAGAGCCAGTGTGTATGCCTATAAATGGATTACACGCTGCATCACTATACATCTATAATTTCTATAGTATGACTGTACATCAATTACACTTCAATAAAAAAGACCATACCGTGTTAAACCAGAATTTTACAATTGGTGCATGATAAAAGGCATAAAACTTTCGTGTGATTGGAAGCCTTTGGATTTTATTTGTATCTCCATTTCATTCTTCCTTCATTCCTGTCCAATAGTTTTTTTTTTTTATATTACTCACACAATCATTTTTTTAAAAGTAAGTGTGGAAGAGCTGTTTGAAAAATGGTGCTGGGAAAATGTGAAAGCTGTCAACTTGGAAATTTAAACTGCAGTAAACTGTGTAAGGCCGTAAGAGCTCTACTTTTCAGTATCTACAACAGCATTTACAATGGAGTGACAAGCAAAATCCCTGCATTGACTCAGACAAGAATTCTGATCAAGACTCAATCTTACGAAACATGAAGGCACTGAATTTTCAGAAAACTATTCTAAAAATAATGAATATAGGAATACCTTTTTATCAGAGCTGATTATTACTCTATATAAGAAGATGCAAATGGAGAGAAGACTTACAAATACAGTGAATGTGACAGATGAAGGTTTTAATCACTTGTTCATACAATAAATCTGGGGAAATCTTAAAAGAAAAAAAATTAAGTAGACACAGGAAAATTCACACTGGAGGAAAACTTTACACAAGTAAAGAATATGGAAAAGTCTTTAAATGGTGCTCAACAGTAAACACGAGATAATCCATACTGGGGAGAAACCACACATATGTCAAGAATGTAGCAAAGCCTTTACCAAGGGCTCAAATCATAAGCAGCATCAGATAATTCA
This sequence comes from Tragulus kanchil, assembly GCA_022376925.1. Lineage (NCBI taxonomy): Eukaryota > Metazoa > Chordata > Mammalia > Artiodactyla > Tragulidae > Tragulus > Tragulus kanchil. The sequence goes on from JAIOJX010000024.1 coordinate 167,249,619, forward strand.
TACTGCAGAGAAGCCTCACAAAAGTACAGAATTTTTCAGAGTCTTTGATCAGTACTCATATCTTAGCATCAAAGAGCTCATCCTGGAGAGAAACCTCACAAATGTAAAGAATGTAACAAAAAAGCAGTCAGTGGTGGCCAGTGGGGAGAGAGTGCGGAGGGGCGACATCAAGGTGGAGACCACGAAACAAACCGTGAGGCGGACAACAGACCGCAGAAAATGAAGCAAGCCCCAGGACATACTGTACACACGGGAAACAGAGCCAGTGTGTATGCCTATAAATGGATTACACGCTGCATCACTATACATCTATAATTTCTATAGTATGACTGTACATCAATTACACTTCAATAAAAAAGACCATACCGTGTTAAACCAGAATTTTACAATTGGTGCATGATAAAAGGCATAAAACTTTCGTGTGATTGGAAGCTTTTTGGATTTTATTTGTATCTCCATTTCATTCTTCCCTTCATTCCTGTCCAATAGTCTTACTTCTTTAAATACTTCCTAAAAATAAAAATAACATTTATTGTATATTTACTCACAACAAAATTCATATTTCCTTAAGTTCTTTTTCCCTCCTTACCATGGGAATCTCTTCTGCTATGTTTTGGAAGTTGTTTTCACTGTCTTCCATTGTCATCTGATGAGCATCTTGAGATTGTGGAATATGAGACATTTCAGCCTTAGTTTTATATTCTAACATTAATATGGCAGGTGGAACTAAAATGCTTAGTATGACCTAAAAATTTTAGAAACAGATAAGTTCACATTTAAAACTAATGACCTTCAAGAATATAACAGAAGGAATAAAAAGTATATAAATCCTGGTTATTAGTCATTTTGCCCCTGGTAGTGCAGGAAAAAAATAAAAACTTCACTTTTTACTTATACATAAAAAGACCCAAGTCAAATCTTTTTGAGGAGTAACAAAACATTTGAATAATATAAGGGTATAGGAAAAATTCAGTGATTATTACATACTTGTCTGTTAAAAAAATCATATTACAATTTGTTCAGAGAATACATTTTTGCTTAAATAAAATTCAAATCTTACGAAATTCCTATGTGCTTAATTTTATTCTAAATCTCCCTGCAAGTGCTCCATGTCATAATGTAATTTACTCAGGTTGTGTCTCTATAAACAAAAAGATTTATTTCTAAAATTTTATGTATTACCTGCAAAATCCTAAAGTGCACACAGACACAAAAGTACAAAGAAACTGTAATTGTGTATCAGGGTTCCTATTATAATTGTATATCAGGGTTAATCTTTCACCATTATTTTTAGTATACGATTAGTATTTACTATCCATTTGTAATGGTCAGTGATTAAACTACTTGCCTGATCTCAGCCTTCCATATTTCTGTGCCTTCTTTAAGACATAAGGTAACAAAAAGGAAAGTTTAAAGTAAATCTCTCACTATAATGAAACAGAGAGTACCAGACAGTATTTCGCCCAGTTTTTAACCATAAAAACAAAACAACTCAAATATACTTCAAGTAAAAATTACAAGCAAAAGATTATTAAGTTAGTGGAGAGGTCCTGAATTTCAGAATCTGGCATCCTCTTTTCCTAAAGCAGCAGCTTTCCCCCTGGCCGCACGGGGCCATGAGCACCCACACTCCCACGCGCGGCTCTCAGGCCTCCGGCTCAGACGGGAAAGCCACCGCTGCACACCGCACCTGGAGGGAACTCCCAGTGAAGAGCAAACAGGCCACTGAATGCCGCTTGTGATCAAACGCCAACAACACAACCCGACCACCCTCACATGTCAAGGCGTATTACAGGTGGGCCAATTCCTCTATTTTTATAATCTAATCACATAATTTATATCAAATTATTTCCAAAGCATACCTTGTACCAAGAATTTTTCCTCATATTCAGCCTTCCCATCCACATATCAGATAGCAACATTTGAGTACAGGTGTGGGCTACGAAAGGTCTAAGTCTTGAAGAAACTGCTAACTTAAGACAGGTAGAATTACTCCAATTTTTCAGTTCATAAGTGAGCAATTTCATAGCCATGGTTTCGTCTTGTCTGAAGGATTGCTCTAGTAATTCAACCGCCAGCTGACCAAAATCACTATAAAAAGATAAAAGCCAAAACATATTCAAATTACCAAACTGTAGTTTTAGACCATTTTCTTTAGGGTCATTCATAACATGTTCTAATTTTTTAATATTTTCACATACACACTTAGGGAATTGTGAGGCATGAGAATCAGAGTGGTCCTGTTTTTCAAATATCCACTACCATATGGAAACTACCAAGTACTAAAATATGTCACATTAGGAACAAGACTGCAAATGGGATTCTAGGGCACGTTCCCCTGGTCACAGAAATTAACCTATAGACTCACAGGCAACCAAAACTGACAATATTCAGATGCTCTGTTCAAAACATCTCTACATTTCAAACAGTGGAAGAGAGTTGGTACGCAATAGACAGAAAGAATAATGTGAACAGGGACTAACATAATATGAAAAATATCTTCATCTTAAATCCCTGGTGAGTGACTGACCGTATGATCTCTGCTTTAGTGATTTTCATAACAGTTCTTAATCTCCTTCAGAGACAACCCATTCTGGGGGAGGGAGGTCCTATTCTCTACTATAAAACTTTCTACCAATACAAACTACCTTTCTACCTTAATATTCCATTACCCACCTGCGTAAACCATAAAACTCCTGTGAACTGTTCTACAGTAGCTCGTGCAGCTCCACAATCTGAAATGTCCTTCCAGTTGAACTAAATTTATTTCCTTAGAAAACAGCTTAAACCTTACTTTACCTTACTTTTTTCCTTTCTCTACTACTTCAAATGGAACTTTAATCTATTTGCTATTATGTGCAACTATTTATTAAACTGACTTCTGGTATTTCTTCTTTATTGCTGAAATATTTAAATCTTGAACTGCAAACAATAAAATAATCTCTTTTACATGCCTACACAGCAAAGTCTCTGAGTTAAAAACAAACACTTAAACATTTAGAGAGTGGGTTTCTCTTAATTTTACCAATAAAATTATACATTTATGTGCACAATTAGTGCACAGAATTATAATCTCTACTGCACTCCATCTATTTAGCATTTTTTAAGTGTGTCAAATGATAAAATATAACTTACTTGGAATACTGTTTCAATTCCTCTGAAGTATCATCTACAAGGTCACTCTGCTTTGCTTCATATGCCATTGAACGATAAATCTTACAGGCAACTAATGCTTTAGCCATTGATTCTTCACCATGCTGCCATAAAAAACGGGCCATAACCTGCCTCTTCATGAGGCAAGCCCAAATCAATAGTTCATTAAGTGGGTAAGGAAAGCGCTTGGTTTCTGGATCATCAATATCTACAATTTCATCTTTGGTTCTTTTCTTCTTTCCTTCTTCCACAGCTGTATCAATCTTTAAGAAAAAATAAAGGTTACAAGGCTCATTAAAATATGGTCATATGACACTCATGTGAGAATTTTAGTAAAATATATTTTATTCTAGTCTTTGTATAGTTGCACAAGTCAAAATAATATAAATGGTACAAATTTTATATATTTGATTTTTATTACAGTTCAAATTTATTTTATAGAATGTTATTTCCAAAAAACATGTCTTTGTAAAAGTTATCCAAGATCAAACAAAAGGTTTCAATATTTCAACCAGTATCTAATAAAACACAGTTTTAATGAAGGAAAAGTTTGATAACACCTTTGTGTTTCGTGCTGTTAATCAAGTAAATACGGAATAAAAGGAGGCAGTTAAGCAATGACCAAAATATCCTACTGTTCTACAGTAGCTCGTGCAGCTCCACAATCTGAAATGTCCTTCCAGTTGAACTAAATTTATTTCCTTAGAAAACAGCTTAAACCTTACTTTACCTTACTTTTTTCCTTTCTCTACTACTTCAAATGGAACTTTAATCTATTTGCTATTATGTGCAACTATTTATTAAACTGACTTCTGGTATTTCTTCTTTATTGCTGAAATATTTAAATCTTGAACTGCAAACAATAAAATAATCTCTTTTACATGCCTACACAGCAAAGTCTCTGAGTTAAAAACAAACACTTAAACATTTAGAGAGTGGGTTTCTCTTAATTTTACCAATAAAATTATACATTTATGTGCACAATTAGTGCACAGAATTATAATCTCTACTGCACTCCATCTATTTAGCATTTTTTAAGTGTGTCAAATGATAAAATATAACTTACTTGGAATACTGTTTCAATTCCTCTGAAGTATCATCTACAAGGTCACTCTGCTTTGCTTCATATGCCATTGAACGATAAATCTTACAGGCAACTAATGCTTTAGCCATTGATTCTTCACCATGCTGCCATAAAAAACGGGCCATAACCTGCCTCTTCATGAGGCAAGCCCAAATCAATAGTTCATTAAGTGGGTAAGGAAAGCGCTTGGTTTCTGGATCATCAATATCTACAATTTCATCTTTGGTTCTTTTCTTCTTTCCTTCTTCCACAGCTGTATCAATCTTTAAGAAAAAATAAAGGTTACAAGGCTCATTAAAATATGGTCATATGACACTCATGTGAGAATTTTAGTAAAATATATTTTATTCTAGTCTTTGTATAGTTGCACAAGTCAAAATAATATAAATGGTACAAATTTTATATATTTGATTTTTATTACAGTTCAAATTTATTTTATAGAATGTTATTTCCAAAAAACATGTCTTTGTAAAAGTTATCCAAGATCAAACAAAAGGTTTCAATATTTCAACCAGTATCTAATAAAACACAGTTTTAATGAAGGAAAAGTTTGATAACACCTTTGTGTTTCGTGCTGTTAATCAAGTAAATACGGAATAAAAGGAGGCAGTTAAGCAATGACCAAAATATCTAGAACTTCTGTTTATTATCATAGCTAAATATGAAAAATTCACTAGAATCATTAACTCACAGTATCTTTTGGTACACAGAAAAATGAACAAGGATATAATATTATTTCTATAACAAAAAATAATTCTTACTAAAACAAGTAATTTTTTTGTTTCCTAAGAATAAAATCCAAAAGCCAGATCAGGTAATATTTAAACAAACATACCTTTGGTCGATAGGGCTGTGCTGTTTTAATGAAATGATTGTGCCTCATTTTTTCCTTTTTATCTGCTCTATTCCCAAAAGATTCCTGACTCTTTCGAAACTGAGGAGTGCTGCTGGAGGTATTTCGACCAGACCTCTGAAAATTATAGCTTATTAGTTTTTACAGATATAAACATGCTTTTATGCTATAAAAAGTAAAAATCAATTGTTACATATACACATATATATAAATGTGTGTACTCACAACCATACACACAAAAAAACAAAAAAAAAATTTCTTTAGGATTTCTAGTACAAAATATTTCTAAGTACTTTTAGTTGAAAATCTCGTTTTTAAGATAATTCTATCAATACTTTTACCATTCTGAGTAATGTTTAACTTGTAAAGTACACAAGCTCATTTTTAAAGCGCATCTATAGACTTCTCCCCAAATGTCACATACCCGATTATTTCCACCAAGACTGTTATATATTAATCGAAAACGTTTCCGAGTGTAGGTGCATCTGTAGGTTCCTCCCATAAGGTATTCAATAACAAGTCCTATATCAATGAGAGTGATCTTATATCCTGGAGGAAGATTTCCCTGGAAACAAAACATTAGTTTTAAAAAGACAAAACAGTATTTCTTAAAACTTCTAAGCCCTGCCTAAAAGTGTGCCTATGATTCTCCAAAACAACACACATTTACTTGTTACAGAAAGCTGGAGTTGCCCGTAGCTACCCTTACAGAAGAAGAGAGTGACTTATTTCTGTTTCTTTTTCTAAGAAGAGGGATCTGAAGGTTGAGTTGCCAGTGGTGTGGCTCAGGACAGGAAGCTGATCTGCTCTCTCCACTGTACTGATACTTCACACAGAGGCAAAGAAATCCAAGTGCCAAGTATTCCACTGCACCGTGGTATACAGGTTGTATCTGCCTGCAAAAATCATGCTATAAATGCTTTCAGACTGATCTGTTAATACTTATAAATATATGTAAGCTAAAACTGTATTGTCTCTACTATACATTACACCGACTTGTATAGCCTTGACTAGAATTCAACCACCACCTAACACTGTTTGGAGACAAGACTCCCTTTTCCCAGGGCATCAATTTACAAAAATGAACTTTTGGAACCTAAGCCATTTTTTTTTTTTTAAACTTTTATTTATTTATTTTTGGCTGTGCTGGGTCTTTGTTGATGTGTGGGTTTAGCTGCTCTGTGGTATGTGGGATCTTCCCAGATCCGGGCTCGAACCTGTGTCTCCTGCATTGGCAGACGGGTTCTTATCCACTGAGCCACAAGGGAAGCCCGGAACCTAAGCCATTTTTGCGTTTAGAAAGACTGCCTCAAAAAAAAAACTATTTGGTGAATTTCAGTAAGTAATTTTAAAAGGGTTTAATCATGGGCTTCCACTGGTGGTCCAGTGGGTAAGGACACCACCTTGCAGTGCAAGGGGTGCCGGTTTGATCCCTGGCCTGGGAAGATCCCACGTGCGGGAGCGGCTGGACCCATGTGTCCAATTACCGAGCCGGAGCTCTGGAGCGCATGCGCCCAGATCCGGCGCTCTGCGACGACAGAGGCCACCGCGATGGGAGGCCCACACGGGCCAAAGAACAAAGACAGATGAAAATAGAGAAATGAAAGACCAATAGAAGTGGCCCGCCCATCCCCCTCCCTCCCCACCCCAGTCCCCAAAGGATAAATAAAATTAAAAGGGTTTAATCATCAAATGATTTACCTGTATTAACCAATTCTGCCCTTTACTAACATCACCATTCTTTTCATTTCCTTACCTGTAATTTTACGAACTTAGTACTTCTAAAAATGCTTATACTTTTTAAATTTTGACTACACCTGTGAAATGTCTAATTTCTACACATTTACCTTTAGACCACCAATCTGAAACCTAGTGAGAGCATTCACTGCTGTCCAGTCGTCTGGCTGTGTCTAAGGCTTTGCAACCCCCGAGACAGAGCACACGGGGCCGCCCTGGCGCTCACCAGCTCCCACAGTCTGCCCAAGTTCCTGTCCGTATTTTCACCTCAACATAAGACTTTTGTTTTTATCTTAAGTAACCTCACAATGTAATTTATGACTGAAGATGTCATGTATGACACTTTTTTTTTTGAATCTGACAAATACCCTTATGTTATGAATTCACTTGAATGGGAAATACTTAAATTAGGAGAAACAGGGATTCCTCTGGTGGCCCAGTGGTTAGGAATTCTCCTTGAAATGCAGGTTCAATCCCTCAGCAGGGAACTAAGATTCCACATGTTGCAGAGCAACTGGGCCTACGGACCACAACTAGGGAGTCTGTGAGCCACAATGAAATATCCTTCATGATGCCATGAAGATCCTACATGATACAACTAAGACCTAAATGTAAGACCAGAAACCATCAAACTCTTAGAGGAAAATACAGGCAAAACCCTCAAGGACATCAATCAAAGCAAGATCTTCTCTGACCCACGTACTAGAATAGCGGAACTAAAAACAAAAAAGAACATGTGGGACCTAATGAAACTTAAAAGCTTTTGTACAGTAAAAGAAATTACAAAAAAGCTGAACAGACAACCCACAGAATGGGAGAAAATCATAGCAAATGAAACAATAGACAAAGAATTAATCTCCAAAATCTACAAGCAACTCAGACAACTCAACATCGGAAAAATGAACAACCAAATCAAAAAATGGGAAAAGGACCTAAACAGACACCTCTCCAACGACAACATACAGATGGCCCAAAAACACATGAAACGATGCTCAACTTCACTTATAATTAGAGAAACGCAAATCAAAACTACAATGAGATGTCACCTCACATCCGTCAGAATGGCCATCATCCACAAATCAAGAGACAATAAATGCTGGAGAGGGTGCGGAGAAAAGGGAACACTCCTGCATTGCTGGTGGGAATGTCAATTGATACAGCCTCTATGGAAGACGGTCTGGAGATTTCTTTAAAAACTAAAAATAGAAGCACCATACAACCCAGCAATCCCACTCTTAGGCTTATACCCTGATGAAATCAAATCTGAAAGAAGCACCTGTACCCCAATGTTCATTGCAGCTCTCTATACAATAGCCAGAACTTGGAAGCAACCTAGATGGCCATCGATGAACGAATGGATCCAAAAGCTCTGGTACATATACACAACGGAATACTACACAGCTGTAAAGAGAAATGCAGAAGAATCAGCCCTCATGAGGTGGCTGGATCTAGAACGTATCATCAAAAGTGAAGTCAGTCAGAAAGAGAAGGACAAATACAGTATATTAACACATATATATGGAATCTAGTAGGATGGTGATGATGGCACACGCAGTGAAGCGACGGAAAAACAGACATGGACAGTGGACATATGGACATTGTGGGGAAGGAACAGTGGGTGAGAGGCGTAAAGGAAGTAGCATGAAGGCCTGTACTATCATAAGTGAAGAAAATAGCTCTAGTCATTGCTCTGTGAGAAAAGGAGATCCTTCAGGGGTGCTGTGTGATGGTCGGGAAGGGTGGGAAGGGGGGGACATACACATGACTAATCTGGGAACATACAGATCTGTAAACACCAAACCTCTGTAAAAGTTAAAAGTAAAATAAAAGTTTAAAAAAAAAAAGACTCAACACAGCCAAACAAAGCAAATATTTTTAATTAATTAAAGAAAGTAATGTGAGTTATCTAAACAGAAAAAAAGATAAGCAACTTTTCGAACTATACAAGCAGTTCTTAGAACACTCAATTTAATAATCTGAATCAGAATCTATTCAATTGCTGATTTCACTTGAGGATATTTCCCTTATGAAAGTAGAAAAGCTGTGCTTTTTTTATTAAAAAGTTCAATCAATTTTTAGAAATAGTTAAAATAGAAATCAAAAATGGGAAAAGGACCTAAACAGACACCTCTCCAACGACAACATACAGATGGCCCAAAAACACATGAAACGATGCTCAACTTCACTTATAATTAGAGAAACGCAAATCAAAACTACAATGAGATGTCACCTCACATCCGTCAGAATGGCCATCATCCACAAATCAAGAGACAATAAATGCTGGAGAGGGTGCGGAGAAAAGGGAACACTCCTGCATTGCTGGTGGGAATGTCAATTGATACAGCCTCTATGGAAGACGGTCTGGAGATTTCTTTAAAAACTAAAAATAGAAGCACCATACAACCCAGCAATCCCACTCTTAGGCTTATACCCTGATGAAATCAAATCTGAAAGAAGCACCTGTACCCCAATGTTCATTGCAGCTCTCTATACAATAGCCAGAACTTGGAAGCAACCTAGATGGCCATCGATGAACGAATGGATCCAAAAGCTCTGGTACATATACACAACGGAATACTACACAGCTGTAAAGAGAAATGCAGAAGAATCAGCCCTCATGAGGTGGCTGGATCTAGAACGTATCATCAAAAGTGAAGTCAGTCAGAAAGAGAAGGACAAATACAGTATATTAACACATATATATGGAATCTAGTAGGATGGTGATGATGGCACACGCAGTGAAGCGACGGAAAAACAGACATGGACAGTGGACATATGGACATTGTGGGGAAGGAACAGTGGGTGAGAGGCGTAAAGGAAGTAGCATGAAGGCCTGTACTATCATAAGTGAAGAAAATAGCTCTAGTCATTGCTCTGTGAGAAAAGGAGATCCTTCAGGGGTGCTGTGTGATGGTCGGGAAGGGTGGGAAGGGGGGGACATACACATGACTAATCTGGGAACATACAGATCTGTAAACACCAAACCTCTGTAAAAGTTAAAAGTAAAATAAAAGTTTAAAAAAAAAAAGACTCAACACAGCCAAACAAAGCAAATATTTTTAATTAATTAAAGAAAGTAATGTGAGTTATCTAAACAGAAAAAAAGATAAGCAACTTTTCGAACTATACAAGCAGTTCTTAGAACACTCAATTTAATAATCTGAATCAGAATCTATTCAATTGCTGATTTCACTTGAGGATATTTCCCTTATGAAAGTAGAAAAGCTGTGCTTATTATTATAGTCATCAATGTAGAAATAGTTAAAATGGAGCAAATCTCATATGAGTTTTCTAGAATTAACAACTACAGCTCTGCTAACCACGTAAGTAAATCGCAATGCAAATGTATTTAAGAAATCGCAGACTGAAAGTCTCCCCCATTACTCAGGCTTTCTGGGAAGAATAAAGAAGCAGCTTTTTTTTCTTTTCTTAAGAAGAAGCTTTAGCGACTTAAACAAAAATTAATGTGAAAGGTCCAGAACAGGAAAACCCATAGAGAGAGCAAGGAGACTAACGCTGCCTCAGGTGAGGTCAGAGGCAACGAGGAGAGGGGGACAGGCCTGAGGGGAGCCTGCGAGTGGGCGTGGAGAGCCGCAGGGAGCCTGTGAGCACGCTGACGCGGTGGCGACGGTGGCCACGCCCTGAACCCAGAGACGCCCCGGAACTGCACGTGCCTAGCGGATGGAGCTTATGGTATGCGAAATACACTGCGGTGCAGCTATAAAGAAAAGCACGCGCCAAAAAACCAATTAAAGAAAAACATTTTAAGTCAAGTGCAAGGTTTCTTTGAGATGTCAGCGTATGTTATGTAAGACAGAAAATGACGTTTCTACCAAGTTTTCAATTATTTAATAGTACACGCAAACTTACTGGCAAGTAAAACATTTGAAGAATTTTGGAAAGAAAGCATTTTCACACAGAAACTTTAAAAATAATTCAACTAACTAAAATAGTTTTTCAGGGATATCAAATAGTTTAAATTGTTATAAAAATTAAAATGCATGTTTAAAACTATTAATTCACCGAGAACCCAGTAGAAGGAGTATCAGTGTATCCAAAGTTAGTCACCACAGAATGGCTTCAGACCATACGACAGTGTTACATATGAAACTACTACCAATACTGAATATGAAAGAAGGGGAGAGGGAGAAAGGAGGAGAGAAGGACAGAGGCGGCAGGAGGGCGGAGGGGACGAGGACAGACGTGGGGAGAAAGACAGACAGCGGGGCTTCCCTGGTGGTCCAGTGGGTAAGGACACCGCCTTGCAGTGCAAGGGGCGCCGGTTCGATCCCTGGCCTGGGAGGATCCCACGTGCCGCGGAGCGGCTGGACTGATGTGTCCAATCACCGAGCCGGAGCTCTGGAGCGCATGCGCCCACCGCCGGTGCTCTGCGACGACAGAGGCCACTGCGATGGGAGGCCCACACGGGCCAAAGAACAAAGACGGATGAAAATAGACAAATGAAAGACCAGTAGAAGTGGCCCGCCCCCCCCCCTCCCCAACCCGCACCCCCACCAAAAAAAAGAAAGGCAGACAGCATTCTCAGCCCTTTTATCAGCAAAATCCGCCACGAAGACCACTAATCACTGTTCCTCTCACTGCTTTATTCAATGTCCTTTAGACACACAGGCAACAAATTTCTTCTGAACACACAGAAAGAAGATATATCCTATCAACGATCATGCTTTATGCACAAATAAACACCGTGAAATGCATCATACTCATCCTGACGACCAGAACCTCAGGCCTAATTTCATAAACTTTATTTTTTCTTAATTTCTAACATATTATGTTCTTTATGATTTTTTAAAAATAACACTCCTTCAAAAAACAAAAATAATCTCTTACCTGCTTGACATCTCGAACAAGATGAAACAGCATTGGATTAGTTGGGCCTTGTTTCTGTAAGGAGAAAAAAATTAGAGCATACTATTATTTTTCTTCTAAAATAATTTCCTTTTTGTTAATTATAGGACTTTGTTCTTACACAGATTATATTGTTTTTGAGTTATAGAAATTCTTTTCATAAAATGGAACAAAGCAAAAGATATACCCATTTCACATTGTGATATTTACCTTCAACAAGATGTATAATTTCTTATGCTCTTACATCTTTATTAATGCAAAAACACCAAAGCTTTTGTTTTCTAAAAGTCATGCAAACATGCTGCAAGCTTCACAACTGCATATTAAATTAAATTTAAATTTCACTGATAATGGAGCATACATTCTGTCCTCTTGTTATATCATCCATATCATTATTTCTAACACTAATCAACTTTTTTTTTTTTTACTAATCAACTTTTAACAATACATTAAATATTTTTAATAAACTTTTAACAAAATATTTTAACAAACTTTTAACATTTATATATGTTGTCTTTTCCTTATCATCGTAATTCTATTTAAGTATAATACTACAGTCAGCTAAACACAAGTTTCATTTTACAGTTATCTTCTTTTGAAGATATCCATACTTTGAAGAAATACCCAGTTTTTATCAGACTGAGACAAATAGGCCAAAGAACAAAGACGGATGAAAATAGACAAATGAAAGACCAGTAGAAGTGGCCCGCCCTCCCAACCCGCACCCCCACCAAAAAAAAGAAAGGCAGACAGCATTCTCAGCCCTTTTATCAGCAAAATCCGCCACGAAGACCACTAATCACTGTTCCTCTCACTGCTTTATTCAATGTCCTTTAGACACACAGGCAACAAATTTCTTCTGAACACACAGAAAGAAGATATATCCTATCAACGATCATGCTTTATGCACAAATAAACACCGTGAAATGCATCATACTCATCCTGACGACCAGAACCTCAGGCCTAATTTCATAAACTTTATTTTTTCTTAATTTCTAACATATTATGTTCTTTATGATTTTTTAAAAATAACACTCCTTCAAAAAACAAAAATAATCTCTTACCTGCTTGACATCTCGAACAAGATGAAACAGCATTGGATTAGTTGGGCCTTGTTTCTGTAAGGAGAAAAAAATTAGAGCATACTATTATTTTTCTTCTAAAATAATTTCCTTTTTGTTAATTATAGGACTTTGTTCTTACACAGATTATATTGTTTTTGAGTTATAGAAATTCTTTTCATAAAATGGAACAAAGCAAAAGATATACCCATTTCACATTGTGATATTTACCTTCAACAAGATGTATAATTTCTTATGCTCTTACATCTTTATTAATGCAAAAACACCAAAGCTTTTGTTTTCTAAAAGTCATGCAAACATGCTGCAAGCTTCACAACTGCATATTAAATTAAATTTAAATTTCACTGATAATGGAGCATACATTCTGTCCTCTTGTTATATCATCCATATCATTATTTCTAACACTAATCAACTTTTTTTTTTTTTACTAATCAACTTTTAACAATACATTAAATATTTTTAATAAACTTTTAACAAAATATTTTAACAAACTTTTAACATTTATATATGTTGTCTTTTCCTTATCATCGTAATTCTATTTAAGTATAATACTACAGTCAGCTAAACACAAGTTTCATTTTTACAGTTATCTTCTTTTGAAGATATCCATACTTTGAAGAAATACCCAGTATCTCTCTCCCATCAAGACTGAGACAAATAGGCCAAAAAAATATTCTTCTACACTTTTTACACAGTGTAATCTATACAAAATTTCCTGCAATTAATTCCAGGCAGCACAAATCAAGAGACTTACTGTCAATACATTACTGTTTAAAAGAAATTCTCAAATGAAATTTTTTTTTTCTACCACTGTGCTACTGTTAATTTTTTATGAGGTTATTAGTAACCAACTTGGTGTTAAATTCTAATATGGTACTTATCAAGACACACAGGCAAAACCTCTTTAGAACTGTTCTTTCACATCCTCAGTAATTTTTATACAGAACAGGAACCCGATACCAAAAGCTTTGAGAACCACTGCTTTATCAGGTATACATAATCCCTTAAACTTTAAATAATTTTATCTATATGCTGAAAGTTATTATCTTAATAACTTTGAGTTATACAATTAAAAAATTACCTGCCTTGCTAATGGGATCAATTTTTATTTTTACTGTTTTATATCTGCTTTACATTTCAGGAATAAACCTTACTTCAGCACAATGAATAATCCTTTTAATGTTACATCTGTTCACTAGAGATAGTAGAACACAAAGTTCAATGTAACTGTGTTAGACACTATTAAGGGGAAAAAATGGGGGAGGGAGGAGCTGGAGAAAAAAAAATGGGGGGAAAAGATATAATCCCTACTCAAAGGAAAGTTACAATGCACAGTGAAAGACATAATTGTACTTAACAAACTGTGTCACTGGGCTACACTATATAGCAATACTCTGGCATTTGAACTAAGTTCTAAACAAAGAATAAAATCCAGTTACTGGGTAGAGAGTTTAGAAGAAAAAGGGAGACCAGCACTGTTTGTAAACAGCAAATTTTCTGAAAGGCTGAGTGACAGAAATAGCTGAGGCAAAATCTGAAAAGCAAGAGAGCTTTGAAAATTAACCTAAAAGGTTTGAGCATTATTCTATACATATCAGGGAGCTATCAAAAGTTGTGTTTTTTTTAAAGATTTATTTATTTTTTATTTTTGGGGGGGGCGGGGGGCGGGTTGGGGAGGGAGGGGAGCAGGCGGGCTACCCCCATTGGTCTTTCGTTTCTCTCTGTTCATCCGTCTTTGTTCTTTGGCTCCCGTGGGCCTCCCATCGCAGTGGCCTCTCCTGTTGCAGAGCGCCGGATCTGGGCGCATGCGCTCCAGAGCTCCGGCTCGGTAATTGGACACATGGGTCCAGCCGCTCCGCGGCACGTGGGATCCTCCCAGGCCAGGGATCGAACCGGCGCCCCTTGCACTGCAAGGCAGTGCCCTTACCCACTGGACCACCAGGGAAGCCCCCGTCTTTGTTCTTTGGCTCCTGTGGGCCTCCCATCGCAGTGGCCTCTCCTGTTGCAGAGCGCCGGCTCTGGGCGCATGCGCTCCAGAGCTCTGGCTCGGTAACTGGACACATCAGTCCAGCCGCTGCGCGGCACGTGGGATCTTCCCAGGCCAGGGCTCAAACCGGCGCCCCCTGCACTGCAAGGCTGTGTCCTTACCCACTGGACCACCAGGGGAAGCCCTATCAAAAGTTTTTAAGTGGGGAAAAACTACGATAAAATACATGACTATAAGCATATTTAGGTTTGGGCTTCCCTGGTGGTCCAGTGGGGAAAGAGTCCGCCTTGCAGTCCAAGAGACACCAGTTCGATTCCTGGTCCGGGAAGATCTCACATGCCGTGGAGCGACTGGACCAGTGTGCCTAATTTCGCGCCAGTGCTCTGGAGTGCGTGCGCCCAGAGCCAGCGCTCTGCAAAATGAGAGAGGCCACTGCAATGGGAGATCCACACAGGCCAAAGAATAAAGACGGATGAAAATAAATATAAAGAATAAAAGAGGCATGATGGAGAAAAGAGAATATTTAGGTTAAAGATCTGAAGGTGGGAGATTAGATTATTGAAGTAGTGTAGGCTAGAAATGACTGAGTAGTACAAAGACACTAAGAATGAAAAGGAAGAGATAAATAAGAAGAAACTGATGAATACAGGGAAACAGCTTAGCATAGAAGTCAAAGTTAGAAAGCTAGCTTTGGTCAAGGTCCTACGCAAGGAACAGTGCCATTGGTAATGAAAAATGTTAAGAGTAGTTATTTTCTTCTGAATATTAGTGACATGAAATTTGAAACAAAATGAGAACGGTCTTGTAACTAGCTTTTAGGAGCTCTTTAAAAGAAAAAACGAAAAATAATATGTAAGCTTAAAGTAGACACAACAAGGTCAAAATCACAAATATAAAGAGCAAGGAGACATGCAAAAAGTAATGTGCAATTTCCCCATTAGTCAAAGGATAAGAAATACGGTATAACAAATGACCACCAAGAAAAAGAAGAAATATAATGTCTCTACGATTAAGAAGCTGATCTCAGTTTTATAAGGGAGTGAGGTGAAGAAAGGGTTATTGGCACTACATCTCTTTCCTAGGCAGCTATGGCCACAGAGGTCTCCAGAAACAGGAAAAGGGTTTCAGGTTGTCATAAACAATCTATACGAAGACTGTGTGTAACTTTTTCATGTAATCTAGCAAAATATTAAAGGTTTTACCAATAGGAATGAACATATTCAAGTAAAATGACACTTCTCCAAAATTATCAAACTCAGTCCACAACAAAGTCTAACATACACTTACAGTGTTGTAAAGTTCTTCCAGTCGAGGAATGGTAAGGAATTTATGCATGCTGACTCCATTTTCAATAAGAAGTTTTACAAATGCAACTCTATCCATTACAAGAGCATCAAGCATAGCTTGTTCCAAGGATCCAACCTAAAACAGTTCAAAATTAATAAATGTTTCACACACATTCTAATTATAAAAACAGTTATAAATGCAAGTCCTTAGGATTTACACATATTTATTCCTGAACAGTTTTAAAACAAAAAGTTGTAAAATAGTGAATGGATAGAACTTAAAGTATATGGGGAATAGATAAAAAGCCTTATATCTAGAGTAGTCTTCCTAGAGCATGCTGCAGAAGAACAAGGATTTAAAACAAGCAAGGGGGTTAAAAAACAATCATCATCATGCAAATTTGGGGGAAAAAACCTTAGAACAATGGTTCTTAGGGTTTAGTAAAGGTTTTTTAGAGGAATCATTTTAATAATTAGGGGCCACAAGTACACTTAGTGCACAGGGTCAAAAGATGCCAGAAATCACTGCAGGGTATCTAGTAAGTGCCATTGGTAATGAAAAATGTTAAGAGTAGTTATTTTCTTCTGAATATTAGTGACATGAAATTTGAAACAAAATGAGAACGGTCTTGTAACTAGCTTTTA
The DNA here is from genome assembly GCA_022376925.1 of Tragulus kanchil. NCBI lineage: Eukaryota > Metazoa > Chordata > Mammalia > Artiodactyla > Tragulidae > Tragulus > Tragulus kanchil. Next base: position 167,266,312 of record JAIOJX010000024.1, read on the forward strand.
GGAGCTCTTTAAAAGAAAAAACGAAAAATAATATGTAAGCTTAAAGTAGACACAACAAGGTCAAAATCACAAATATAAAGAGCAAGGAGACATGCAAAAAGTAATGTGCAATTTCCCCATTAGTCAAAGGATAAGAAATACGGTATAACAAATGACCACCAAGAAAAAGAAGAAATATAATGTCTCTACGATTAAGAAGCTGATCTCAGTTTTATAAGGGAGTGAGGTGAAGAAAGGGTTATTGGCACTACATCTCTTTCCTAGGCAGCTATGGCCACAGAGGTCTCCAGAAACAGGAAAAGGGTTTCAGGTTGTCATAAACAATCTATACGAAGACTGTGTGTAATTTTTTCATGTAATCTAGCAAAATATTAAAGGTTTTACCAATAGGAATGAACATATTCAAGTAAAATGACACTTCTCCAAAATTATCAAACTCAGTCCACAACAAAGTCTAACATACACTTACAGTGTTGTAAAGTTCTTCCAGTCGAGGAATGGTAAGGAATTTATGCATGCTGACTCCATTTTCAATAAGAAGTTTTACAAATGCAACTCTATCCATTACAAGAGCATCAAGCATAGCTTGTTCCAAGGATCCAACCTAAAACAGTTCAAAATTAATAAATGTTTCACACACATTCTAATTATAAAAACAGTTATAAATGCAAGTCCTTAGGATTTACACATATTTATTCCTGAACAGTTTTAAAACAAAAAGTTGTAAAATAGTGAATGGATAGAACTTAAAGTATATGGGGAATAGATAAAAAGCCTTATATCTAGAGTAGTCTTCCCTAGAGCATGCTGCAGAAGAACAAGGATTTAAAAACAAGCAAGGGGGTTAAAAAACAATCATCATCATGCAAATTTGGGGGAAAAAACCTTAGAACAATGGTTCTTAGGGTTTAGTAAAGGTTTTTTAGAGGAATCATTTTAATAATTAGGGGCCACAAGTACACTTAGTGCACAGGGTCAAAAGATGCCAGAAATCACTGCAGTATGCCAGATAATCTCACTTGTATCTCACACAACTTTTTATTACCCTGTTCGACTCTCACAAATGAAAATCCGATGATTCTGCTTTACACAGAAACAATAAAGTATTGTCACAAACTTTCTAAAAATACAATTAACCTTTTAAGTCAGACAAAATTTTATCTTGTTTTCTTTAGAATTTTAACAGAAACGATTCACCATTAACAGAGAAAAATCACATCCCTTAACAGCAGGACAACGTGCGGCACTGTAGTTTCATGCGGCGTGTGTCGGGCAGCGCCGGTGGCCCGCTCCGGGCGGCTCCGCGGCAGAGGCCCCGCCTGCGGTGGCGGAGGCCAGGGCTCGTCCCTGAGTCAGGAAGAGGCCCCGGGGAGGCGAGCGGCGGCCCACCGCGGCACTCCCGCCTGGCGGGCTCCAGGGAGAGAGGCGCCTAGCAGGCTACAGCCCCGGGGTCTCAAACAGCTGGACACAACTGAGCGACTAACACTTCTCAAGGCCTGTAACCACTCACAGACTCTCCTACAGACTTCAACAGACTCTAAACCAAAACCTCTAACATTAATGGAGACAGAAACACAGGAATTTCACAAAGAATCATTACAAAAGTCATCTTATTAAAAAATATGAGTGCATTTAATAGTCATTATATTAATATCTTAACAATATCCCATTGCTTCTGCATATTTTAAAATATTATGGCATCATATGATTAAAAAAAACTGTGATGAAAATCAATACCAAATCATTAGTTTTTATCATCTGTTGTTTTTTAACCTTATTCCAATTCTGTCTTCAGAAATCTACTGTATGCAGAGAGTTGGAGGGAGGCTGCAGGGAGAGGGGACACGTGTATATTCACAGCTGATTCACACTATTGTAGAGCAGAAACCAACACAACATTAGAAAGCAATTATCCTCTAACTAAAAATTAATTTTGAAAAAGTTTACAGCTATGCAACATCTCTACAGAAGCTTCTATTACCATTTCTTTACCCAATCTATCCTTAATTTCCATTATTTCACAAAGGGTATAGGCTCCAAAATCTCTTTAAATATACAGACTAAATATTAATACATCCCTTATACATGATGGACGGAGAGAATATTTTCTTTGATTTTTTTTGACCATTCAGTTCTACTTCATAACAAAGCAAATGTTTTGACAGTGAACTTAAGAACAAGGCACATAACTTATAAGAATGTAATACTTATTCATTTTCTCATATAGTAACATTTTAATTTATCATAGCATATTATTCCTATTCTAGTTAAGACTATGTCCTACTTTCTCTTATCATACACAAATCTGATTTGTTATTAACTTATCTAACATGAACAATATTTACTCTATTGCTCAATTGGTCCTCTCTCCTCTCATCCTGTACTTGTAAGGGGTGCTCTTCTGTTTCCTACAGATTTTAAGTTACCAACAACAGCAATTCTGTATTAGTCTGACTGAATCAGTCTGATTAAAACGGTAGCACTCCCACTGATTCTATGTTTAAATGCAAGCATCTGATCACTTATTAATGACTTTTATATGCTGCCATTTCTCAAAGAATTTTTATCTATTTTTTAATACCAAAAAATATTTTTATGGAGGTACAGCCACTGTCTCAGCAATGCTGTGACAGTCTCAGGTGATCAGTGAAGGGACCTGGCCACACATAGACATGTGTCCATCCTTCCCCACGGCCCCTCCCATCTAGGTCAGCACGTAACACTAAGCAGTTTCACGTGCTATACGATAGTTTTGTTGGTTATCCACTTTAAATAGAGCACTGCGTACATAACCTTCCCAAAGTCCTTAACTATCCCTTTCTCCTGGAAACCATAAGCTCTCTTCTATCATCTGTTGTTTTTAACCTTATTCCATTTTTAAATCTGTATGCAGAGAGTTGGAGGGAGGCTGCAGGGAGAGGGGACACGTGTATATTCACAGCTGATTCACACTATTGTAGAGCAGAAACCAACACAACATTAGAAAGCAATTATCCTCTAACTAAAAATTAATTTTGAAAAAGTTTACAGCTATGCAACATCTCTACAGAAGCTTCTATTACCATTTCTTTACCCAATCTATCCTTAATTTCCATTATTTCACAAAGGGTATAGGCTCCAAAATCTCTTTAAATATACAGACTAAATATTAATACATCCCTTATACATGATGGACGGAGAGAATATTTTCTTTGATTTTTTTTGACCATTCAGTTCTACTTCATAACAAAGCAAATGTTTTGACAGTGAACTTAAGAACAAGGCACATAACTTATAAGAATGTAATACTTATTCATTTTCTCATATAGTAACATTTTAATTTATCATAGCATATTATTCCTATTCTAGTTAAGACTATGTCCTACTTTCTCTTATCATACACAAATCTGATTTGTTATTAACTTATCTAACATGAACAATATTTACTCTATTGCTCAATTGGTCCTCTCTCCTCTCATCCTGTACTTGTAAGGGGTGCTCTTCTGTTTCCTACAGATTTTAAGTTACCAACAACAGCAATTCTGTATTAGTCTGACTGAATCAGTCTGATTAAAACGGTAGCACTCCCACTGATTCTATGTTTAAATGCAAGCATCTGATCACTTATTAATGACTTTTATATGCTGCCATTTCTCAAAGAATTTTTATCTATTTTTTAATACCAAAAAATATTTTTATGGAGGTACAGCCACTGTCTCAGCAATGCTGTGACAGTCTCAGGTGATCAGTGAAGGGACCTGGCCACACATAGACATGTGTCCATCCTTCCCCACGGCCCCTCCCATCTAGGTCAGCACGTAACACTAAGCAGTTTCACGTGCTATACGATAGTTTTGTTGGTTATCCACTTTAAATAGAGCACTGCGTACATAACCTTCCCAAAGTCCTTAACTATCCCTTTCTCCTGGAAACCATAAGCTCGTCTTCTAACTCTGTGAGTTTTGCAGATAAGTTCATTTTTATCATTTCTTTTTAGAATTCACATAAGAGATGTCTTATATTTCTCCTTTTTTGTCTGACTTACTTCACTAAGTATGACACTCACCATATGACCCAGCAATACTACTACCCTGAAAAAACCATTAATTCAAGAAGACATTTCTACCCCCAATGTCCACTGGAGCATTATATACAACAGCCAGTGCACGGAAGCAACCTAAATGTCCACCGACAGATGAATGGATAAAGAAAATATGCTACATGCATACAACACAACAGTGCTCCACCATAAAAAGGAATGAAACTGAGTCATCTGCAGTGACGTGAATCGACTTAGAATCTGTCACGGACAATAAAATTAGTCAGAAAAACAAATACTGTATATTAACGCATACATGGAATCTAGAAAAATGGTACAGAGGAGCCTATTTGCAGGGCAGGAGCCGAGGCAAAAGCACAGTGGGGGAGGAGGAGGGTGGGACGAACCAGGAGCGCGGCACTGACGTACACACGTCAGCGTGCGTGACGCAGACCGCCGGTGGGAAGCCGCCGCGCGGCACGGGGAGCCCAGCTCACGCCCGAGGCGACCGAGGACGGGGACGGGCTGCGGGGAGAGGCTCGAGCGGGGGGACGCATGTGCGCACACGGCTGGCTCTTTCTGCCGTCCAGCTTCTGCTGACACGACACTGTGCAGCAATCATACTCCAATAAAGGACAAAACCGACCAGCCTCTAGCTAGACTCAAGAAGAAAGGACTCAAATAAAATGGAAAAGGAAAGAGATGTTACAATGATACCATAGAGATACAAAGGAACGTAAGAGGGTAACATGAACACGTCTATGCCAAGAAACCGGACAACCTAGAAGAAACAGATAAATTCCTAGAAACACACAACCTACCAAGACTCAATCATGAAATAGAAATTCTGAACAGACTAACTACAAATAAGGACCAGGCAGCTTCACTGGCAAATTTTACCGAACATTCAAAGATATTTAAACACACAATCATCAAAGAGCACTGCGTACATAACCTTCCCAAAGTCCTTAACTATCCCTTTCTCCTGGAAACCATAAGCTCGTCTTCTAACTCTGTGAGTTTTGCAGATAAGTTCATTTTTATCATTTCTTTTTAGAATTCACATAAGAGATGTCTTATATTTCTCCTTTTTTGTCTGACTTACTTCACTAAGTATGACACTCACCATATGACCCAGCAATACTACTACCCTGAAAAAACCATTAATTCAAGAAGACATTTCTACCCCCAATGTCCACTGGAGCATTATATACAACAGCCAGTGCACGGAAGCAACCTAAATGTCCACCGACAGATGAATGGATAAAGAAAATATGCTACATGCATACAACACAACAGTGCTCCACCATAAAAAGGAATGAAACTGAGTCATCTGCAGTGACGTGAATCGACTTAGAATCTGTCACGGACAATAAAATTAGTCAGAAAAACAAATACTGTATATTAACGCATACATGGAATCTAGAAAAATGGTACAGAGGAGCCTATTTGCAGGGCAGGAGCCGAGGCAAAAGCACAGTGGGGGAGGAGGAGGGTGGGACGAACCAGGAGCGCGGCACTGACGTACACACGTCAGCGTGCGTGACGCAGACCGCCGGTGGGAAGCCGCCGCGCGGCACGGGGAGCCCAGCTCACGCCCGAGGCGACCGAGACGCGGGACGGGCTGCGGGGAGAGGCTCGAGCGGGGGGACGCATGTGCGCACACGGCTGGCTCTTTCTGCCGTCCAGCTTCTGCTGACACGACACTGTGCAGCAATCATACTCCAATAAAGGACAAAACCGACCAGCCTCTAGCTAGACTCAAGAAGAAAGGACTCAAATAAAATGGAAAAGGAAAGAGATGTTACAATGATACCATAGAGATACAAAGGAACGTAAGAGGGTAACATGAACACGTCTATGCCAAGAAACCGGACAACCTAGAAGAAACAGATAAATTCCTAGAAACACACAACCTACCAAGACTCAATCATGAAATAGAAATTCTGAACAGACTAACTACAAATAAGGACCAGGCAGCTTCACTGGCAAATTTTACCGAACATTCAAAGAACTAACACAAATCATTCTTAAACTCTTCCAAACTCATCTTACAAGCCCAGCGTTACTAGGAAACCAAAATCAGAAAAGGATGCCACAAGAAAAGGAAATTACAGGCCAACACTGCTGACAAACATAGATGCAAAGAGCATTATTTCTAAATTTTTTTCTAGTTTTAAAACTGTTAGAGAGCTATACATTATCAAAAAAGAAAGTTTTTTATCAAGAGGCAAATAGAACTTACTAAATTCTAAATGGATCTGGATGTTACAGAAAAGTTCAGTAACAATAATTTTCCACTTTTGACTGACAGGTGAAATGTCAAGTTAGGTGACAGTTTCAGAAAACACTGTATTATAACTTAGCTTAGTTTTAATTGCACTGTTTATATAGACTATTTACATACCAGCCACTGCTGTCCATAAACAAATACATGATTTTTGGCGATGTCAACTCTATCCCATGCCAATGTAAGGATGAGCTGGTCAAATGCAGATGCATTAGTGCCTAAATGAATAAAGAAAACAGTTGACAGGTTCAACTAGTTTATTTGAATTTTCTGTTAAGTATATTTTCGTGCACAATAGGATGAATTTATCGAAGCCAAGCTGCTGTGGAGAAGGATATATAAGGTTTTCCATACACTGTCAAAATATATTCCAGAAATGCTATACCATCCATAAGGAGTATACAAATATCCAGTAGAAGGATAAAAAGCTTTTTTTCCCCCTTCAAATTTATTGGATTTCTTTGTTTTAACATCTTTGTATTATTTCTAAATTCCCACATTTCCACTAATATCTATTACATAAGTTCAGACTCAGTTTTCCATGGATTATTCATCTTTTTATCACTAATTTTTAACACTTCGTAGTGATCTTTTCACATCTCAGTTCTTAGTTTTCTCATCTATAAAATGAGGAAAACAGGAAAACTGCTGCAATGGTAAACAACATAAAGTACTAAAACAGAACAGCTAGTCCCCAGAAAGTATATAGCAAGTATCAGTGCTCTTGTAAATTTTATTTTTATGCAATCGCATTTATTGATCTTAATATTCCTGGGTTTCCTATTACTTAAGATCTCTTATTCTTAGATGATGTAAACATGTTATATTTATTATAGTATTTTTAAAATGTTTGATCTATTGGCAATTTATTATAGTCCAGTATTTGTGAAATTCTTGTGAATGATAAGACAACATCCTCTTGTTCTGCTTCTATCTCATTGCATACTTAGGGTTTTCAGATACTTGGATGGAACATTTTAGTTTCTAATTTTTGAAAAGATTTTTCACTATATTGTTGATCACTGAATATCTTTGGAAATATAATGAGAGTTAAACAATTCAAGTGAATGTGTAACAAGCCTTTAGTTCTGGAAGATATCACAAGTGTTCTTTCCAAATTTTACTTCCTAATAAAAACTGCACATTTAAGAATGCAGTCCTAGGCTTCCCTGGTGGTCCGATGGGTAAGGACACCGCCTTGCAGTGCAAGGGGTGCCAGTTCGATCCCTGGCCTGGGAAGATCCCACGTGCCGCGGAGTGGCTGGACCCATGTGTCCAATCACCGAGCCAGAGCTCTGGAGTGCATGCGCCCAGAGCCAGCGCTCTGCTACAGGAGAGGCCACTGCGATGGGAGGCCCACACGGGCCAAAGAACAAAGATGGATGAAAACAGACAAATGAAAGACCAATAGAAGTAGCCCGCCTGCTTCCCTTCCTCCCCACCCCAACCCCCCAAAATAAATAAATAAATAAATCTTTAACAACAACAAAAAAAGAATGCAGTCCTTTATTTCTATCAACTAACACCTTAATACTTTTTTTTTAATTTTTACTTATTTATTTTCTAATTATTTATTTATTTGGCTCCACTCCATAGTTGCAGCACGTGGGCTCTAGTTCCCTGACCAGGAATCAAACCCAGGCCCACTGCATTGGGAACACAGAGTCTTAACCACTGGACCGCCAGGGAAGTCCCAATACCTTATTACTTTTAAACACTTATTTTCAGCCAATTAAAAATATGACACATTTTATACATTCTTAACAAGTTAATTAAATCAGGTCCCAGATAAAAAACCCTAAAATACTTTTAAAACAGTCTTAAAATTTTATTTTTATGCAATCGCATTTATTGATCTTAATATTCCTGGGTTTCCTATTACTTAAGATCTCTTATTCTTAGATGATGTAAACATGTTATATTTATTATAGTATTTTTAAAATGTTTGATCTATTGGCAATTTATTATAGTCCAGTATTTGTGAAATTCTTGTGAATGATAAGACAACATCCTCTTGTTCTGCTTCTATCTCATTGCATACTTAGGGTTTTCAGATACTTGGATGGAACATTTTAGTTTCTAATTTTTGAAAAGATTTTTCACTATATTGTTGATCACTGAATATCTTTGGAAATATAATGAGAGTTAAACAATTCAAGTGAATGTGTAACAAGCCTTTAGTTCTGGAAGATATCACAAGTGTTCTTTCCAAATTTTACTTCCTAATAAAAACTGCACATTTAAGAATGCAGTCCTAGGCTTCCCTGGTGGTCCGATGGGTAAGGACACCGCCTTGCAGTGCAAGGGGTGCCAGTTCGATCCCTGGCCTGGGAAGATCCCACGTGCCGCGGAGTGGCTGGACCCATGTGTCCAATCACCGAGCCAGAGCTCTGGAGTGCATGCGCCCAGAGCCAGCGCTCTGCTACAGGAGAGGCCACTGCGATGGGAGGCCCACACGGGCCAAAGAACAAAGATGGATGAAAACAGACAAATGAAAGACCAATAGAAGTAGCCCGCCTGCTTCCCTTCCTCCCCACCCCAACCCCCCAAAATAAATAAATAAATAAATCTTTAACAACAACAAAAAAAGAATGCAGTCCTTTATTTCTATCAACTAACACCTTAATACTTTTTTTTTAATTTTTACTTATTTATTTTCTAATTATTTATTTATTTGGCTCCACTCCATAGTTGCAGCACGTGGGCTCTAGTTCCCTGACCAGGAATCAAACCCAGGCCCACTGCATTGGGAACACAGAGTCTTAACCACTGGACCGCCAGGGAAGTCCCAATACCTTATTACTTTTAAACACTTATTTTCAGCCAATTAAAAATATGACACATTTTATACATTCTTAACAAGTTAATTAAATAGGTCCAGTGGCATAAATCCTAGTATGAGTTTTTAAAAATATTATCTAGGATAAAGACAAAAGAGAACTTACTCTCACAGAAAGTGAAGGCTATGTCTTTTACAAACAAAAGTTACTAAAAAACTTAATTCTCAGTCCAATTAAAAAATTCTAACTTAAATAAAAAGACTATGGATTAACAAATAAATTTCAAATCTTACCTTTAAGCAGTGCAGTAAGTATTGCTACATCTATATCTTGATGTTCATCTGATCCAATGTGGAAAACAGTGATCTATTTAAAAGATTAATTCATAATATTATGACCTTACATTTTAAAAGCTAAGGCATATGGCACATAAATCACTAAGTAATTTCAAACTACATTACAAGTTGTTTTACAAACTACAGATACAAGTTTTTTGGGGTTGGAAATAATTTCATTATTAAAAAAACCCAGAAAATTAAGAATTTGCATCATTTACTAAAAAAAATTTCAAGTATATTCAAAATGTTTGATTTCACATTATATTTTTGTACATTACTGGAATAACCAATTAGTGAGCTGAGGCTATAGATTACTAATCTGAATAAATCCTGCTATTTCTTCTACAAAGAAATATGTATACATATTGCTTAATTCAAGCAATATACGTATTCTTGAATGAGAAGTGCTTTGTTAAATCCTTTTAATAGAAACTTACTTAAAATTATTTGAAACAATACTATTTGTGAGGGTTTTTTAAAATAACATTTTCATAAAGTAAAATACTACTATTATAACCTCAATACAAATTTTTCAGTCAACCTCATTTCATGGTGTACACAAAAATGAAATGCATGAGAGAAAACAGCAAATCAAACCACGTTATCATCTACCTACTTAGCGTTAAATTATCATCTACCTACTTAGTGTTAAAAATTTTTTGTCTCTATAAACTTGAGTCTCGATGACTGGTATTAAACAACAATGATTTTTAATTTGAGCTCATTCAGAGAAAAACAATGAGGCCCTTTTCCATATTCATGTTAGAGAAGCCATTATTAACTCTTTAGAGTTCTTTTTTGATCCTGGACATAATCTGGGAGGCTTAGTTATGAAACTTTCCCTAATGCAATGTATGCCTCAATACAGTATAAAAATTATAATCCTTCTATACCCTTAACCTGAGCAAAATTATAAATGACATCTTTACATGGTTAAACTAGATTTTAAAACTTAAATACAAAACCTTTAGTATTTTACCAAAACAGTCATAGAGAACAGACTTATGGACTTTGGGGAGAGGGAAGAGTGGATAATGCTAGGATTAACAAATAAATTTCAAATCTTACCTTTAAGCAGTGCAGTAAGTATTGCTACATCTATATCTTGATGTTCATCTGATCCAATGTGGAAAACAGTGATCTATTTAAAAGATTAATTCATAATATTATGACCTTACATTTTAAAAGCTAAGGCATATGGCACATAAATCACTAAGTAATTTCAAACTACATTACAAGTTGTTTTACAAACTACAGATACAAGTTTTTTGGGGTTGGAAATAATTTCATTATTAAAAACCCAGAAAATTAAGAATTTGCATCATTTACTAAAAAATTTCAAGTATATTCAAAATGTTTGATTTCACATTATATTTTTGTACATTACTGGAATAACCAATTAGTGAGCTGAGGCTATAGATTACTAATCTGAATAAATCCTGCTATTTCTTCTACAAAGAAATATGTATACATATTGCTTAATTCAAGCAATATACGTATTCTTGAATGAGAAGTGCTTTGTTAAATCCTTTTAATAGAAACTTACTTAAAATTATTTGAAACAATACTATTTGTGAGGGTTTTTTAAAATAACATTTTCATAAAGTAAAATACTACTATTATAACCTCAATACAAATTTTTCAGTCAACCTCATTTCATGGTGTACACAAAAATGAAATGCATGAGAGAAAACAGCAAATCAAACCACGTTATCATCTACCTACTTAGCGTTAAATTATCATCTACCTACTTAGTGTTAAAAATTTTTTGTCTCTATAAACTTGAGTCTCGATGACTGGTATTAAACAACAATGATTTTTAATTTGAGCTCATTCAGAGAAAACAATGAGGCCCTTTTCCATATTCATGTTAGAGAAGCCATTATTAACTCTTTAGAGTTCTTTTTTGATCCTGGACATAATCTGGGAGGCTTAGTTATGAAACTTTCCCTAATGCAATGTATGCCTCAATACAGTATAAAAATTATAATCCTTCTATACCCTTAACCTGAGCAAAATTATAAATGACATCTTTACATGGTTAAACTAGATTTTAAAACTTAAATACAAAACCTTTAGTATTTTACCAAAACAGTCATAGAGAACAGACTTATGGACTTTGGGGAGAGGGAAGAGTGGGTGAGAGATACATAACATGGAGCTCTATACTATCATATGTAAAAGAGATAACTATTGTCACTGTGTCGTGGGTTAAGGGATCTTACATGGGGGCTATGTGATGGCCTGGAGGGGTGGGATGGGGGGATGGGATCTACACATGACTTATCTTGGATTAGGCACATCTGTAAACAACAAAACTCTGTAAAAGCATAAAAGCAAAATAGAAAAACAATGGCAAAACGAAAAAACCTTTAGTATTTTTCCAACTGAGAATTCCCTGGCAGTCCAGCGGTAAGGACTCCGTGCTTTCACGACCAAGGGTCTGGGTTCAAGCCCTGGTTGGGAAACTAAGATCTCACAAGCCACAGGGAGTAGCAAAAAATTACTTTTTAAAAAAATACTTCTTCAATTTAGAATGTGCTTTGAATGAAATAAAAGGGCTTATTCTGATAAAAATCTACTTACGAGTTCCTTTTTTTTCATACATTCCATCAGTGTTTGAAATAAATGAACTGCTTCGCTCTGGCCAAAATTAAATGTTTTTTTGATGGTTGAAATAATATCAGGCTCTGCTGCATCAGGAAGATTCCTGAAGAGGAAACATACTTAATCCACTGATTTCAAATTCCATAATCTGCAGAATCTAGTATCATCAAGTACTGGTGGACAGGCAAGACATTTAAAGATACTGCATTAAGTATTTGGGAGAAAAAAAATTAAAAACTTGACCCTGAGTAAAATCTTCTCCTTCATTAGACTCCCACTGTAAATCATAAGGGTAGAAAACAGAAAATGGAATGATTTTTCTCTTTGAATTATTTCAAAAGTTTTTTTCACAAGGCATGTGTTAAATGTATCAGTACTCATAGTCTATAAGGCATTGTATTAAAGATAATTTTAAGATATTATGATGCATAAAGCAGTATTTCACCATAATGTGTTAAATATTAGTTCTCATTGTTTACCCTTAACTTTGGGTTTTTTAAAAAATGACATTTAACTTTTGGTTAAATTTTAGAATTTTAAAACTTAAATACAAAACCTTTAGTATTTTACCAAAACAGTCATAGAGAACAGACTTATGGACTTTGGGGAGAGGGAAGAGTGGGTGAGAGATACATAACATGGAGCTCTATACTATCATATGTAAAAGAGATAACTATTGTCACTGTGTCGTGGGTTAAGGGATCTTACATGGGGGCTATGTGATGGCCTGGAGGGGTGGGATGGGGGGATGGGATCTACACATGACTTATCTTGGATTAGGCACATCTGTAAACAACAAAACTCTGTAAAAGCATAAAAGCAAAATAGAAAAACAATGGCAAAACGAAAAAACCTTTAGTATTTTTCCAACTGAGAATTCCCTGGCAGTCCAGCGGTAAGGACTCCGTGCTTTCACGACCAAGGGTCTGGGTTCAAGCCCTGGTTGGGAAACTAAGATCTCACAAGCCACAGGGAGTAGCAAAAAATTACTTTTTAAAAAAATACTTCTTCAATTTAGAATGTGCTTTGAATGAAATAAAAGGGCTTATTCTGATAAAAATCTACTTACGAGTTCCTTTTTTTTCATACATTCCATCAGTGTTTGAAATAAATGAACTGCTTCGCTCTGGCCAAAATTAAATGTTTTTTTGATGGTTGAAATAATATCAGGCTCTGCTGCATCAGGAAGATTCCTGAAGAGGAAACATACTTAATCCACTGATTTCAAATTCCATAATCTGCAGAATCTAGTATCATCAAGTACTGGTGGACAGGCAAGACATTTAAAGATACTGCATTAAGTATTTGGGAGAAAAAAAATTAAAAACTTGACCCTGAGTAAAATCTTCTCCTTCATTAGACTCCCACTGTAAATCATAAGGGTAGAAAACAGAAAATGGAATGATTTTTCTCTTTGAATTATTTCAAAAGTTTTTTTCACAAGGCATGTGTTAAATGTATCAGTACTCATAGTCTATAAGGCATTGTATTAAAGATAATTTTAAGATATTATGATGCATAAAGCAGTATTTCACCATAATGTGTTAAATATTAGCATATCTGCATTTCTGTTTTTCTCAATATGGAAGATGTCTATGTGGCTCAAAAGTACAATATAATTCTATCATAGTGAAAGGGTCCTTTTCACTGTCTTCCATCAGCCCATTCCACATCAACTGCTCTCAAGAAACACTATTACTCTTGTGCAACTCTGTAGAATCTTTTTCTATGTCAACAATTATCCCTCTGCTTTTCTCCTACATAACAGGCAGCATAATATATATGTTACTGTACATTTTCCTTTTCCTACATATATATTTTGGTAACCTTCTCAAGCCTACTGAAGAGATTAAAGCCATATGTAACTAAAAACTATTCCACTATGCAGATGTACCATGTTATCTGTCTAGCCTCCTTGATACATGCTCTACATCATTCCAGTCTTTCACTATTACAAGTCACACTGTAATGCATAACTTTACATAAGTTATCTCACATGTGTACATTTGTAGGAAAATTACCAGAAATAGAACTATCGAGTCAAAGGTATGTGTCTCTGTATATTTCATGTATCTTGCAAAATTAGGGGCTTCCCCGGTGGTCCAGTGGGTAGAGAGTCCACCTTGCAGCGCAAGGTGCACTGGTTCCATCCCTGGCCTGGGAAGATGCCACACGTCACGGAGTGGCTGGGCCGGTGTGTCCAATTACGAGCCAGCGCTCTGGAGCGCATGTCCCCAGTATCAGTGCTCTAGAGAGAGGCCACTGCTACTGGAGGCCCACACACGCCAAAGAATAAAAGATGAATGAAAAATAAATGATGACTCAGAGGCAAAGAAGAAAAAGAAAAAAAAAATTAAAATAAAAAAAACACATCTTGGGCTTCCCTGGTGGTCCAGTGGGTAAGGACACCGCCTCGCAGTGCAAGGGGCGCCGGTTCGATCCCTGGCCTGGGAAGATCCCACGTGCCGGGGAGCGGCTGGACTGATGCGTCCAATTACCAAGCGGGAGCTCTGGAGCGCATGCGCCTAGAGCCGGTGCTCTGCAACGACAGACGCCACCGCGATGGGAGGCCCACACGAGCCAGAGAACAAAGAAGGATGAAAATAAATAAATGAAAGACCAGTGGAAGTGGCCCGCCCACCCCCTCCCAAATAAATAAATAAATAAATGTTTTTTAAAAATAAATAAATAAATAAAGATAAGGTGCTGGGTGTCTTTAAAAAAAAAAAAAACACATCTTGCAAAATTGTCCATTACAAAGACTGTCATATTTTAATTCATTCTAATTATGTGGCAGATAGGCTATTTCTTCAAGACTTGGGAAGGTATCTTCCTATTCATAAAACACTGAAATGAACTTACTATTCTAAAAGCTACAAATCTCTTTGTGCATGGGTGCTCCGTCCTGTCCTACTCTTTGCAACCCCATGGATTGTAGTCCACCACGCTCCTCTGTCCATAGAATTCTCCAGGCAAGAATACTGGAAAGGGCTGCCGTTTCCTCCTCCGGGGAATCTTCAGATCAGGGGACTGAACCCGCCTCTCACACACCTCCTGAACGGGCAGGCAGATTCTTTACTATTCTGCCACCTGGGAAGCCCCAACTAGTCTCTTGACATAAAATCATTAAGAATCCGTTGTCGTCATACACTTACCCTCCTTCCTCGGTTTGCTTGTGAACATACGCCAGCAGATCTGCAGCTCTGCCTGTTCCTTCACACACGACAACTGGAACAGGAGGGCTCTCCTGAAGGTACTCCAGAACCGTGAGGATGACATTCGGCCCACCCTCGAATATGAGTGCCACCACCGGAACACCCTGACCAATTCCTTAAAAAAGGAAGAACAGTAATTACGATAGCAGGCAAAATTCAGTAACTCAGTTTTTACTCCATCAAAAATAATTAAAAAAACATATATATATATATAATTTCTTATAAGACTAGATCTTCCAGAACCAGGGACTGAACCCATATCTCATGCATCTCATGAATTAAATCTGAACTGAATTAATGTTAAGTTGAATTCAGGTACTCAACATGATACTAGTCTGATATGAACATATTAAATACTAAATTACTTTTACACTGACTTTAAGTCTAAATAACAAAATTATAAAATCCAATATACCACAAGGCACATACTGTAACATATATTCACTGAAAAGCAGTAACTATTTTGTGTACTTCACTACTGTAACTCTTGACAAGAAATTAAAACATCGATTTGGTTTTCAGTTTGCCTTTTAATACTACATGAGTTGTACTTCTCATGTATTTCTATTTCTAATTACTTTTAAAAGTGTATTTCTGACTCAAATGCTTTGAGACATTAGTACAGAAATTATGACAGAGTCAGGATTGAACAGATCAATAACATCCAAGCCCCCTGTAACAGTAACAAAAAAATTCAGTGAATATCAATTTTTGTTCTTCCAGTATCTTGCAATGTAGTAAAAAGAAAGAAACAAAATAATCCAAAATATAAGTGTCTAAGAATTCTAAGACATTCCTGATTTTTCTGGAGATGCTATGATTCCATTACAATCTGAAAATTCTGTTCTATGATTTTGTACTTCTATTTCATTTCATTATGGAGCTCACCTTCTTGGTGTCCTAAAATTACAAAATTTCTTCTTTTTGAAATAAAAATCTAGTTGTTGAACCAGAAAGTTTGACCATGGTTGGAAAGGAAGACCAGTGTCAAAAATACTAACTTCTAAGACATATCTACCAAAGAGTAATACCTACTTGTGCTATCAACTTTAAGTGATTCTTATGTCACTTTAAAAGTATGTTTAAAAAAATAAATAAATAAAAGTATGTTTAAAAAAAAAAACAGTATATTTTTCCTCTTCACTCATGAACTTGAAAGTCATGTACTGGAATATATCATACATTCAGATATTTCTGAATTCCTTGAGCTGCAATGGGATTAGAATAGCAACACAACTTACAGTGAACTTCTGTGGCTTTCACTTTGATATTTGAGTATCCTGCTGAATCTCAAACCTCCCTTCCTAGGTCTTCTTTTGTGTAAAGTCAGTTATTTTTTGTTGTTTGGTATGTTATCCCGCTTCATAAGGAAATGTGTACTTTAAGAACATTTCACTTTTTATAGAATGCTGCTCAAAATTAATACAGCCCAGAAAAATTTTAACAACAAATTTATAAATGCCCTTACTAGCATGAATTCTTTGCTGATTAATAGTTTTTTCAAGTTCTCTTCTCAGTCTGACTTCTGCCCCATACTTTCCAACAGTGCCATCATCCACCAATATGAAATGGGAATGTAGATTATTCAGAACATTCAATTTGCTCAGAGGGTTCAATAAAGTTTGGTAAGGAGCAACCACCTAAACAATAGCAAATGTAAGAGTTAGTGAGTAGGATTAAATGTAACATAATATAAAGTAAAAACAGATTGTGAAATAATCTGTAAAGGCAACAAGTCTAAAATATAAAAGAATATCAACAAGCACGAGCTTTTAAGCAGCTGAAGATTATTCAATAATGGGTTGAACTATACAATTATATTTTGGTTCTCACTGCAGAATACACCATTTTTCATCATCCCACACAAAGGCAACAGCAGCAAATTAGCAAATAAACAATATTAAGAAACTATCAGGTTAGTAGGGAATAAAGTACAGTACATAAAGGACACTGAAAAAAAAAAGCAGTTAAATGTCACATTGCCGCATTTCCAGTCATAAGTAGAATTTTGAAAAATTGATTTAGAAATTTAATTTCATTTGAAAGTGATCATTATAATTCAGAAATTCTTCTTTGATTATCTCTTGAAAAATAACTTCAACCAATTTGCATGTCTTTAACCTACATGAATAAAACACCAGCATTTGACTACTACTCTTATAGATAATACAATTAATTCTTAACATTATGCAGTCATTAAAAACTTAATTACAAAGACTGACATGATACACAAAAGGTATGAAATATTACACAAAAAAGGACAGAAACCAACTGTACTATCATTATAATGACAGCTGCTTAAATCTGTGAATGCATTTTCAAAAGGATTCTATGTATTATCCTGAATGTTTTAGGCTGACTTTGCACTATTCTTGCTCTAATTTTGTTTATACATAGGCTTAAATATAGGAAATTTTAAAAAGCACTCTTACATCTCTCCCAACAAGATCATTTCTGTTTTCAATCACTCCCCATGGAGCTGATCAAATTTATTTTTTTAAAAAACCCGCTTCATAAGGAAATGTGTACTTTAAGAACATTTCACTTTTATAGAATGCTGCTCAAAATTAATACAGCCCAGAAAAATTTTAACAACAAATTTATAAATGCCCTTACTAGCATGAATTCTTTGCTGATTAATAGTTTTTTCAAGTTCTCTTCTCAGTCTGACTTCTGCCCCATACTTTCCAACAGTGCCATCATCCACCAATATGAAATGGGAATGTAGATTATTCAGAACATTCAATTTGCTCAGAGGGTTCAATAAAGTTTGGTAAGGAGCAACCACCTAAACAATAGCAAATGTAAGAGTTAGTGAGTAGGATTAAATGTAACATAATATAAAGTAAAAACAGATTGTGAAATAATCTGTAAAGGCAACAAGTCTAAAATATAAAAGAATATCAACAAGCACGAGCTTTTAAGCAGCTGAAGATTATTCAATAATGGGTTGAACTATACAATTATATTTTGGTTCTCACTGCAGAATACACCATTTTTCATCATCCCACACAAAGGCAACAGCAGCAAATTAGCAAATAAACAATATTAAGAAACTATCAGGTTAGTAGGGAATAAAGTACAGTACATAAAGGACACTGAAAAAAAAAAGCAGTTAAATGTCACATTGCCGCATTTCCAGTCATAAGTAGAATTTTGAAAAATTGATTTAGAAATTTAATTTCATTTGAAAGTGATCATTATAATTCAGAAATTCTTCTTTGATTATCTCTTGAAAAATAACTTCAACCAATTTGCATGTCTTTAACCTACATGAATAAAACACCAGCATTTGACTACTACTCTTATAGATAATACAATTAATTCTTAACATTATGCAGTCATTAAAAACTTAATTACAAAGACTGACATGATACACAAAAGGTATGAAATATTACACAAAAAAGGACAGAAACCAACTGTACTATCATTATAATGACAGCTGCTTAAATCTGTGAATGCATTTTCAAAAGGATTCTATGTATTATCCTGAATGTTTTAGGCTGACTTTGCACTATTCTTGCTCTAATTTTGTTTATACATAGGCTTAAATATAGGAAATTTTAAAAAGCACTCTTACATCTCTCCCAACAAGATCATTTCTGTTTTCAATCACTCCCCATGGAGCTATTCCAATAGTGCAAATCTTTCTAGATGATCTGGAAGCATGTTCTTTAAGGGCATCACCAACATGTTTTGCCACACCTGTTCACAAAATTAAATTTCACTTTATTTAAAAGTCTTCATTGTGTTCAGAACAATCCTGTGCTCAAGAACATTACAACTGGTGATAATTTTCTTTATATATACAAGATAAAAGGCAACAAGTCCAAAAGACAAACTTTCAAAAGAAAACACAAGGACAAAAAAGAAAAAAAAAACCCACAATGTCAAATCACTACAACTGCCTGAAACACACGTAAAACTAACTTTTACCATGTTGTTAGGCCTAGTCTCCTCTCTTAGATTCCTCATGTTAACTGTAGTTTTTGTTACTGCTCTATACATCATCTAAAAAAAAAGAAGAGTATGGCTCAGGACTATAGACTATAAGCAAAACACAAACACTCACAAAAACCTACAAAGTTTTCCAACAGAATCAAAAACTGGGAGGAAAGTATACAGAAATAATAATCCAAAAGAGCACATAACTTCTTATCACCACTTTTTATGGACTGAACAGTATCCTCCCCCAAATTTGCAAACTGAAATTCTAATCCCAGTAATTTAGAACATCACTGTATTTGAAAACAGGTCCTTAGGTTATCATGGGAACATGAGGATGCTAGGGTAGGCCCCAATCTAACCTGGCTGGTGCCCTTGTAAGAAGGGAAATCTGGACACAAAAAGAGACACTGGGGGTGGGCGTGGGAAGCCACAGGAGGACGCAGCGGGAAGACGGCCACTCGTGAGTCAAGGAGAGCTGCCTCAGGAGGAAGCAAACTTGCTAACATATTGATCTTGGGTCTCCAGAACTATGAGAAAATCGATTCCTTTTGTTTAAGCCTCCCTTCCTTTTGTTTGGTATTTTATTATAACAGCCCTAGCAAACAAATGCATCACTTAATTTGATCTTTTATACGGCATCAGATCTCACTCCTCTCGTGGATTACTGAAATAGCGTATACTCTTCTTCCAATTGCTGCCTTCACCTGCTTGCAGTCATTTAAAAAACATCACTCAAGTTATCTTTGCTCTTGTCAACTCTGCTTAAAATCTCTTCTTCTACTTCAGACTAAAAGTCACAGTGCTTACAATGGCCTACAAGGCCTTCTATGCTGATCTGTCTCCTGCTGCCCCCGCCGTTCGCCACACCACCCCGGCCACTCTCCCCCCCTCAGAACTTCCTGAGCGCAGGCCCCAGCTCCCCGGGCTCACTCTACCTTTCCTACTGTTTCTCTAACACTTTACATTTCTTCTTTAATTGCTCTGCCCCACGTTAATCTTAACCTCACTTGCTTCATTTCCTTCCACCTTTACTCAAATGTCATCTTATCAACGAAGCTTCCTTGATCATCCCTCACTATCCCTCCTCCACATTTCATGTGTCTCCAAAGCACTTATTATCTTATGTACTACACATTTAGTTATCTGATTGTTCTCTACATCTTTCCCAGTAGATTTAAGCTCGATAAGGTCAATATTTTGTAATGATATATTTTCAGTAGCCAGGAGAGTGCCACAGTAAGGTTCAGAACAGAGTTGCTGCCAATTACACTTTTGCAAACTAATTTAAATAATAAATTATGCTTTACCCAGGGTATTTAAATTAATTTGCCTTCCTTATATGCAAACAGTATATATGACAGAAAAGACTTAGAACATTAGATTATATTAAAAATTAATTCTAAAATTTTTTAATTTTTTTTTTTTAATTTTAGCCTTTTTTTCCCCTTTTCTCTTGTTTTTTTTTATTTTACTTTTAACTTTTACAGAGCTTTGTTGTCTACAGATATAGTTTACTGGTCTTTCTGTTTATTTATTTCCATCCATCTTTACTCTTTGGTCTGTGTGGGCCTCCACTGCAGTGGCCTCTCTCATCGCAGAGCACTGGCTCTGGGCGCATGTGCTCCAGAGCGCTGGCTCGCAATCGGACACATGGGTCCAGCTGCTCTGTGGCACATGGGATCTTCCCAGGACAGAGATCGAACTGGTGCCTCTTGCACTGCAAGGTGGGCTCTTTATTTACTCACTGGACCACCAGGGAAGCCCTCTTCTCCCAATTTTTATGAGTAGTCACAAAGTGACTGGAATTATCACTTTGTTGCACAACAGGAGGTCAACAAACTTTTTTTTTACAAAGGACCAAATTTCAAGTATTTCGGGCTTTGCAAGGCATACAGTCTTCATCGGAACTATCCACCTCTGCTTTTACAGCACAGAAGCGTGACATAAAACATTACAAAACCAGCAGTGGCTGTGTATGGATTTGCTGCATGGAACAACAGTTTGCAAACCCTTACTCCAAAGCACATTATTCTTGGGAATTCCCTGATGGTCTAGTGGTTAGGACTTGGCACTTCGCCACAGGGGCCCCAACTGGAAAACTAAAGCTCCTGCAAGCCACAAGGCACACCCAAAAATAAATAAAGTCTTAATTTAAAAAGTAAGGCATAAACCTTACTTAATCACTTGCTTCATTTCCTTCCACCTTTACTCAAATGTCATCTTATCAACGAAGCTTCCTTGATCATCCCTCACTATCCCTCCTCCACATTTCATGTGTCTCCAAAGCACTTATTATCTTATGTACTACACATTTAGTTATCTGATTGTTCTCTACATCTTTCCCAGTAGATTTAAGCTCGATAAGGTCAATATTTTGTAATGATATATTTTCAGTAGCCAGGAGAGTGCCACAGTAAGGTTCAGAACAGAGTTGCTGCCAATTACACTTTTGCAAACTAATTTAAATAATAAATTATGCTTTACCCAGGGTATTTAAATTAATTTGCCTTCCTTATATGCAAACAGTATATATGACAGAAAAGACTTAGAACATTAGATTATATTAAAAATTAATTCTAAAATTTTTTAATTTTTTTTTTTTAATTTTAGCCTTTTTTTCCCCTTTTCTCTTGTTTTTTTTTATTTTACTTTTAACTTTTACAGAGCTTTGTTGTCTACAGATATAGTTTACTGGTCTTTCTGTTTATTTATTTCCATCCATCTTTACTCTTTGGTCTGTGTGGGCCTCCACTGCAGTGGCCTCTCTCATCGCAGAGCACTGGCTCTGGGCGCATGTGCTCCAGAGCGCTGGCTCGCAATCGGACACATGGGTCCAGCTGCTCTGTGGCACATGGGATCTTCCCAGGACAGAGATCGAACTGGTGCCTCTTGCACTGCAAGGTGGGCTCTTTATTTACTCACTGGACCACCAGGGAAGCCCTCTTCTCCCAATTTTTATGAGTAGTCACAAAGTGACTGGAATTATCACTTTGTTGCACAACAGGAGGTCAACAAACTTTTTTTTTACAAAGGACCAAATTTCAAGTATTTCGGGCTTTGCAAGGCATACAGTCTTCATCGGAACTATCCACCTCTGCTTTTACAGCACAGAAGCGTGACATAAAACATTACAAAACCAGCAGTGGCTGTGTATGGATTTGCTGCATGGAACAACAGTTTGCAAACCCTTACTCCAAAGCACATTATTCTTGGGAATTCCCTGATGGTCTAGTGGTTAGGACTTGGCACTTTCGCCACAGGGGCCCCAACTGGAAAACTAAAGCTCCTGCAAGCCACAAGGCACACCCAAAAATAAATAAAGTCTTAATTTAAAAAAGTAAGGCATAAAGCATATTATTCTTTTAAAAGAATAAATGAAAACCAAATAATTTTTCAGTTAGCATTTATATTTAGGAACTGCAAATTACTTAACAGAATTATACATATTTATATTGTATTGACCGTTCAAATATCTGATATGAAAAATTTACAAACACATCAAATAAAACTATACCAATTTTATTACTGTTTACCTGTGTTTACTCCTCCAGTTAAAATCCAGGCTCCGGTTGTAACTGCAGCTTTAATAAGACCCTTTCCAAGCAACTGCTTGATGCGTGGGTGAAGCTCAAACTTCTGCATGCCACCGTGTACAGAGATGACGAGCTTGGGTAACTCCATTTGCCATTCTTTAAGCAGAAGTTGTAGAATGATTTCAGGTTTGGTGTCATATGATAGCCTCACATACTAATAAAAAAGATTTAAATAATAATAATTGAATACTCACAAGTTTCACAGTGCAGCATTACATGACTTAAAAAATTTTATTTGCAACAGATGATAAAACAAGATTTTATAAGCTACATTAATATATTTATACTCCTAAGAATAAGCAATAACAAGTAATTTTAAAATTGGAAAATCATTCCAGCTAGAGAAGTAGTGGCACTCTAATTTTTAAACTTTAAGATGTAATTTTGTTACTCTTTCTGTTTATATAAATCCAATTACCATTCATCGGGTTTACAAATTTATCCACAGTATTTCCTGCCTTGTAAGAAGAAATCTAAAATATTCATATCAAATCTAAAATATTCAGCTGTTGGAAGAAAAATGTCTTTATGTATTAGCTTTGGTTAACGCATTGATATACTTGGGTACATTAAGCAGTGTTTGGAAAATAATCTAAAGTTAATACGTTTAAAAATTAGAATATGGGGTTTCCCTGGTGGTCCGGTGGGTAAGGACACCGCCTTGCAGTGCAAGGGGCACTGGTTCGATCCCTGGCCTGGGAAGATCCCACGTGCCGCGGAGCGGCTGGACCGATGTGTCCAATGACCGAGCCAGAGCTCTGGAGCGCATGCGCCCAGAGCCGGTGCTCTGCGACGACAGAGGCCACCGCGATGGGAGGCCCACAGGAGCCAAAGAACAGAGATGGATGAAAATAGAGAAATGAAAGACCAACAGAAGTGGTCAAAAAAAACCCCAAAAACTAGAGTACGGCACTTTCCTGGTGGTCCAGGGTAGGGATTCTGCCCGCCATTGCAGGGGACACGGGTTCAATCCCTGGCCTTGGAGGAGCCCACATGAGGGAGATGAACATGAGGAGCCCACGTGAGGCAGATGAACCTGTGTGCCACAACAGAGTAGCTCCTGCTTGCAGCAACTAGGGCAATGAAGACCCAGCACAAGCATAAGTGAATAAATAAAACAAAACAGATTATGTTAGTAATCAGTGAGGTATTCCATTTTCAACAATGATGGACTACATTGTTTTGAACTAACTCTGCCATTACACCTGTTATTAAGGCACCAGTAAGCTACCAAAGCAGTGACAGCTTGCGGCATCAAGGTCCGAGAGAGCAGAAAAACCTGGAGAGCAGGCCCTCCGTGTAGCATTGCTTATCAAGTCACGGCAGGGAGGGAGGGAGGCACGACAACATAAAAGGTAAAATGTGGATACATCTAAATGAATCGTAAATTATTTGTATGTTTAAAGACTTTTTAAAATTTATTTATATTTGGCTGTGCTAGGTCTTGGAGAAGGAAATGGCAACCGACTCCAACATGCTTGCCGGGACAATTCCAGGGACAGAGCAGCCGGGAGAGCTACAGTCCGTGGGTCTCAGATACACACGTACGAAGCGCCCCTGGCGGCTCAGTGGCAGGGAGTCTGCCCGCGGTGCTGGGAAGATCCCCCGGAGGAGGGCATGGCAGCCCACGCCATGTCCTTGCCTGACGAGCGTCCAGAGCCCCACGGACAGAGGAGCCTGGCGGCTGCCGTCCACGGGGCCGCACAGGGCCGGACACAGCAGGAGTGCCGGGCACCAGCAGCGCTGGCTCTCTGCTCCGCGAGGGCTTCTCTCCAGCTGCAGCAAGTGGGGGCTGCGCTGCGCTGCGGCACTCAGGCTTCTCACTGTGCTGGCGGCTCCTGCTGCTGAGCACAAGCTCCAAGGCGTGCGACCTCAGCAGTTTCAGCACGTGGGCACAGTATGTGCGGTTCCTGGGCTCTGGAGCACAGGCTCAACAGCTGTGGCTCACGGGCTGAGCTGCTCTGTGGCCTGTGGAGCTTCCCGGATCAGAAACCAAACCTGCACTGGCAGGCAGATTATTCACCACTGGACCCTCGACGAAGCCCCAGTCAGGGAGTTTATGAAATACACACACATAACAAAAGAAATGCACGCCAGCAAAAGCATGTAAGTCATGAGAGAAATAAATATAGTCACAAACATTCTAAAGGTTCTTACATTGGTCAGGAACAAGTAAAAGTACTAATTTAGAACAGTAACACATTAAAATGTACTTTATAGTATTTGTTACAAGAATAATTTAAAGAACAGAAAAAGAATGTATAAATAAGATTCTATAAAGAAGAAAAACAATAATAAAAAGCACTTAACTGGGATTTCCTGGTAGCTCAGTGGTGAAGAATCCGCCTGCTGGGAAGATCCCACACGCTGCGGAGCAACTAAGCCCGTGAGTCACAATGATGGAGCCTGTGCTCCAGAGCCTCGGAGCTGCGACTACGGAGCCCATGTGCTGCAACTACGGAAGCCCGTGTGCCCTGGAGCCCGAGTCCCACAAAAAGAAAAGTCACCGCAACAAGAAGCCTGATCACCTCCACTAGAGAGTAGCTCCCACTCCCTGCAACTAGAGAAGAGCCTGTGGCAGCAGTGAAGACCCAGAGTAGCCAAAAATAAATAAATAAAAACTATAAAAAAAACAAACAACCCAAAAGATAAAAAATAGGGAGCAAAGACAAAGTGAGATATGTGAAACTAAAAGAGGGTCAATGTACCAAGATATACTAATTTTATATCTGTATGTACCTATACAAAGAACTTCAAAATAAAGAAATGATTGAAAGTAATTTTCTGACACAATACTATATAAACTGTCAGATAATAAATGTACATTATTTAAATAACAAGGTAAATGAAGTAAGAAACTCTAACATATGACATACCTTAGCTCTGTAGGAATGAGAACCCCCTTGAAAATTTATGACTCCGTAAGCATCCGTTGGGCTCTGTTCTGTATGTTTTTCCACAGACCACTCTTCTAATGTCTGATTAAAATGGTCACCCAATTTCACATCTGAGTATTTCATGGCAAGACTTGCAGTAAAACAAGCATGTTGCTTGACCAAGCGACCACAAAAACATCTAAGGGAAAATAATAATAGAACTTTTACAAAACCAATGAAAAACTGTATGAAAATAAATTAACTTATGAAATGTATGAAAAGAATGTGACTTTCTGATGTTAGAATATCATTCAGCTAATACCATCACCACAACATTAAAACAGTGTAAATAAATTAGTGTTTGATGGTAGAGTCTTCTATTAATAAACTTAGTTTGGGCATCTACTGCCTAGACAGGCAAAGCAGCACTGGAGACTGCACAAATGTTGGTAAATCTCAAGACAGATAAACACAAATGATCTAATTTGATAAATGGGGAAAAATTATTTTAACTAAATAAATATGAAACAGGGTCTCAGTGACCTGCAGAAAATATCAAGCAACCTAATCTACCTGGAATCCCAGAGGAAGGAGACACAGAAAATGGGGGCAGAAAAGGATTTTATGAAACACTGGCTGAAAACTTCTAAATTTCATGAAAAATATAAACAGGTATTTATTTAAGAAGTACCAAGAGAACCGTTCTCAGGCACATCATAGGCCTGTGGTTAAAAAACAAAATTATAAGGAAACAAAAATCCTTAAAACAGCCTGAGGAAACAAAAAATCCATTACATACAACTACCCTAATGACAGCTGATTGTCCCATTAGAAACAAGAGCCAGAAGACAACATAACAGTATCCTCAAACCACTGCAATGAGAAAACTGTCAGCTGAAAATTTCACATTCAGTGAAAACACCCTTCAAAAATGAGTCACATAAACATACGTTCAGACAAACCAAGCTGAGGAAACTCATCTCCAGTACACCAGCATTGTAGCAAATGCTCAAAATAAAGAAATGATTGAAAGTAATTTTCTGACACAATACTATATAAACTGTCAGATAATAAATGTACATTATTTAAATAACAAGGTAAATGAAGTAAGAAACTCTAACATATGACATACCTTAGCTCTGTAGGAATGAGAACCCCCTTGAAAATTTATGACTCCGTAAGCATCCGTTGGGCTCTGTTCTGTATGTTTTTCCACAGACCACTCTTCTAATGTCTGATTAAAATGGTCACCCAATTTCACATCTGAGTATTTCATGGCAAGACTTGCAGTAAAACAAGCATGTTGCTTGACCAAGCGACCACAAAAACATCTAAGGGAAAATAATAATAGAACTTTTACAAAACCAATGAAAAACTGTATGAAAATAAATTAACTTATGAAATGTATGAAAAGAATGTGACTTTCTGATGTTAGAATATCATTCAGCTAATACCATCACCACAACATTAAAACAGTGTAAATAAATTAGTGTTTGATGGTAGAGTCTTCTATTAATAAACTTAGTTTGGGCATCTACTGCCTAGACAGGCAAAGCAGCACTGGAGACTGCACAAATGTTGGTAAATCTCAAGACAGATAAACACAAATGATCTAATTTGATAAATGGGGAAAAATTATTTTAACTAAATAAATATGAAACAGGGTCTCAGTGACCTGCAGAAAATATCAAGCAACCTAATCTACCTGGAATCCCAGAGGAAGGAGACACAGAAAATGGGGGCAGAAAAGGATTTTATGAAACACTGGCTGAAAACTTCTAAATTTCATGAAAAATATAAACAGGTATTTATTTAAGAAGTACCAAGAGAACCGTTCTCAGGCACATCATAGGCCTGTGGTTAAAAAACAAAATTATAAGGAAACAAAAATCCTTAAAACAGCCTGAGGAAACAAAAAATCCATTACATACAACTACCCTAATGACAGCTGATTGTCCCATTAGAAACAAGAGCCAGAAGACAACATAACAGTATCCTCAAACCACTGCAATGAGAAAACTGTCAGCTGAAAATTTCACATTCAGTGAAAACACCCTTCAAAAATGAGTCACATAAACATACGTTCAGACAAACCAAGCTGAGGAAACTCATCTCCAGTACACCAGCATTGTAGCAAATGCTCAAGGAGACATTTACACCAGATAGAGCTTCCCAGCCAGAGGAAGGAATAAATAGGCCCAGAAACTGTAAAACAATTCAGTATGTGTAAATGAACTCATTCTACACACTTCTGTCCTAGCCTGCCAATGGAGACCTTCTCATCTTCCTCTTACACTCCTTCCTCACCTCTTAAAGAGCAACAATCCTCTTTAATTAGTTGCCCAAGTAAGACACTTAGGTACCATCCTCAAAACTTCTTCATCACCATACACAGTATCTTAATCCAGGCTCATTTTTTGCCAGAATTAATCTAAAACTTCCCAAACTATTTTTTTCTCTCCCAATCTAATCTCCTCAAAATGCCAAATGCTTTTATTAAGAAAAAAAGAGAAAATCTAAGCATATTACTTCCCTATATAAATAACCTTTTAACATGAAATCACAACTGTGTGGTATAGTATACAAAGAGTTGAAATGATCTGGCCCTACGGACTTCTCAAGACTCAGATTTCTTCAGTGTCCATCTGATTACTACGCTCTACAGCCCGCGGCTCCGGGCACAGCCGCAGCCTCTCACTGCCAGGTCTTCCCACATCTTGCCTCTGCCTTAAAATCCCTTTCCTTCAATCTCCACCCAGCTAATCCATACTCAACTTCAACGTTCTGCTCAGGTACCTGCACTTGAGTTTCAAGGAGCTCTGCCTAATCCTTTACCTCCCAAGTGAGAGTAAAGTACTGCTTAAACGTAACAACCTGTGAATTTTACCCCAGTGAATTGACTTTCTTAATACACTAGTTTTACTGTTCAAAATTTGTTCAATACCGTTATGTTATGAAACTTACCTGACAAGCTGCTGACAAATCTGGCATCCTGGAAGGCATCTATAAAACAAGGTACATCTATTACTTAAAGGGAAATTTTTTTTTCCTTTAAACTATATATAAAACCCATTTAAAAGTACAAAATCAAGGAATGTTATATATTTTTCGGTATCATAGCTCGTTTATACTTTGATTTGTATATTCAAATAACGACTTTTTTAAACTGTTTTCATATTTTAGCTATAAGTAATTGTGACATAAAACCCAGAAACCAGAGAAAAGACATTTAACTACATTTAAAAAAATACATTTTATGTGGCAAAAACATGTCACTAATAAAGTCTAAAGATAAACTGAGAAAAAAATATATTCATAGAGAAACGGTCAATTTTCCTAATATAGAGTTTTATCAAATCAACATAAAATGGGAAAATAAATGAACAGACGTATTCATGTGTGCTTAGTCACTCAGTCATGCATATTCTTTGCGACCCATGGACTGTGCCAGTCCCTGGGGCTTCCCAGGCAAGAAGACGGGACTGGGCTGCCGCTTCCTCTTCCAGGGGATCTTCCTGACTCGGGAATCAAACCCGCACCTCCTGCACTGGAAGGTGGATTCTTTACCACCGCCACCTGGGAAGTCCATATGAACAGATAATTCACGGTAAAAGCATACATGTTAAAAGATATTTGACTGGAAGAAAATTATTTATCCTTTAAGACAGTATCTTAGTAAGAATATAGAGGAAAGTAACCTTATGTATGCTGGTAGGAGCAAATTGATAAACTCACAACTGTGTGGTTTTCAAAATGATCTGGCTCTTACACCCCCCCCCCAGCCGCAGCCTCTCACTGCCAGGTCTTCCCACATCTTGCCTCTGCCTTAAAATCCCTTTCCTTCAATCTCCACCCAGCTAATCCATACTCAACTTCAACGTTCTGCTCAGGTACCTGCACTTGAGTTTCAAGGAGCTCTGCCTAATCCTTTACCTCCCAAGTGAGAGTAAAGTACTGCTTAAACGTAACAACCTGTGAATTTTACCCCAGTGAATTGACTTTCTTAATACACTAGTTTTACTGTTCAAAATTTGTTCAATACCGTTATGTTATGAAACTTACCTGACAAGCTGCTGACAAATCTGGCATCCTGGAAGGCATCTATAAAACAAGGTACATCTATTACTTAAAGGGAAATTTTTTTTTCCTTTAAACTATATATAAAACCCATTTAAAAGTACAAAATCAAGGAATGTTATATATTTTTCGGTATCATAGCTCGTTTATACTTTGATTTGTATATTCAAATAACGACTTTTTTAAACTGTTTTCATATTTTAGCTATAAGTAATTGTGACATAAAACCCAGAAACCAGAGAAAAGACATTTAACTACATTTAAAAAAATACATTTTATGTGGCAAAAACATGTCACTAATAAAGTCTAAAGATAAACTGAGAAAAAAATATATTCATAGAGAAACGGTCAATTTTCCTAATATAGAGTTTTATCAAATCAACATAAAATGGGAAAATAAATGAACAGACGTATTCATGTGTGCTTAGTCACTCAGTCATGCATATTCTTTGCGACCCATGGACTGTGCCAGTCCCTGGGGCTTCCCAGGCAAGAAGACGGGACTGGGCTGCCGCTTCCTCTTCCAGGGGATCTTCCTGACTCGGGAATCAAACCCGCACCTCCTGCACTGGAAGGTGGATTCTTTACCACTACGCCACCTGGGAAGTCCATATGAACAGATAATTCACGGTAAAAGCATACATGTTAAAAGATATTTGACTGGAAGAAAATTATTTATCCTTTAAGACAGTATCTTAGTAAGAATATAGAGGAAAGTAACCTTATGTATGCTGGTAGGAGTGCAAATTGATAAACTCCCTATGGAGGGCAATTTGGCAATATTCATCAAAATGAAAAACATACAGACTCTCAAACTAATTCTAGTACTTAAGAGTAAAGGTTAAAAATATCTACAGCGGGACTTCCCTGGTACCTCAGTAGAAAAGTGGAAAAACCCTGCCAATACAGGGGACACGGGTTCCGTCCCTGATCCGGCAAGATCCCACATGCTACAGAGCAACTAAGCCCGTGAACCACAACTACTGAGCCTGTGCTCTAGAGCCTCGGAGTCACAACTATTGAGCCCATGTGTCCTAGAGCTCGAGTTCTACAACCAGAGAAGTCAATGCAACAAGCCTGCTCACCTCAATTAAAGAGTAGTCCCCACTCCCTGCAACTAGAGAAGAACCTACAGCAGCAGTGAAAACCCAGAAGAGTCAAAAAAAAAAAAAATCTACAGCACATGTGTAAAATCATTAATTTACAAGATTATTCACTACAGAATTTTTTTCTCTAGTAGCAAAAAGAGAAACAGGTTAGCTAAAATGTCCATCAGTTAGGAAATATTAAAATTATGATAAAGATATATAATTAATAAGGATGCAACAATTAAGAACAAAGAACAATGTGACATAAGAAATGTTACTGGTAGCTGTTAAAAGAACTGCAGAAGAATCAGTCCTAATGAGGTGGTTGGAGCTAGAACCTATCATAAAAAGTGAAGTAAGTCAGAAAGAGAAAGACAAATACAGTATAATGACAGATATATATGGACGGTCAATTTTCCTAATATAGAGTTTTATCAAATCAACATAAAATGGGAAAATAAATGAACAGCGTATTCATGTGTGCTTAGTCACTCAGTCATGCATATTCTTTGCGACCCATGGACTGTGCCAGTCCCTGGGGCTTCCCAGGCAAGAAGCGGGACTGGGCTGCCGCTTCCTCTTCCAGGGGATCTTCCTGACTCGGGAATCAAACCCGCACCTCCTGCACTGGAAGGTGGATTCTTTACCACTACGCCACCTGGGAAGTCCATATGAACAGATAATTCACGGTAAAAGCATACATGTTAAAAGATATTTGACTGGAAGAAAATTATTTATCCTTTAAGACAGTATCTTAGTAAGAATATAGAGGAAAGTAACCTTATGTATGCTGGTAGGAGTGCAAATTGATAAACTCCCTATGGAGGGCAATTTGGCAATATTCATCAAAATGAAAAACATACAGACTCTCAAACTAATTCTAGTACTTAAGAGTAAAGGTTAAAAATATCTACAGCGGGACTTCCCTGGTACCTCAGTAGAAAAGTGGAAAAAAAACCCTGCCAATACAGGGGACACGGGTTCCGTCCCTGATCCGGCAAGATCCCACATGCTACAGAGCAACTAAGCCCGTGAACCACAACTACTGAGCCTGTGCTCTAGAGCCTCGGAGTCACAACTATTGAGCCCATGTGTCCTAGAGCTCGAGTTCTACAACCAGAGAAGTCAATGCAACAAGCCTGCTCACCTCAATTAAAGAGTAGTCCCCACTCCCTGCAACTAGAGAAGAACCTACAGCAGCAGTGAAAACCCAGAAGAGTCAAAAAAAAAAAAAATCTACAGCACATGTGTAAAATCATTAATTTACAAGATTATTCACTACAGAATTTTTTTCTCTAGTAGCAAAAAGAGAAACAGGTTAGCTAAAATGTCCATCAGTTAGGAAATATTAAAATTATGATAAAGATATATAATTAATAAGGATGCAACAATTAAGAACAAAGAACAATGTGACATAAGAAATGTTACTGGTAGCTGTTAAAAGAACTGCAGAAGAATCAGTCCTAATGAGGTGGTTGGAGCTAGAACCTATCATAAAAAGTGAAGTAAGTCAGAAAGAGAAAGACAAATACAGTATAATGACAGATATATATGGAATCTAGTAAAAGGGTAATGATAACACACACAGTGAACCCATGGAAAAACAGACAGAGAATAGACATATGGACATTGTGGGGAATGAACAGTGGGTGGGAGGCGTGGAGGGAGTAACATGGAAACCTGTACTGTCATGTGTGAAAAAGACAGCTACAGCTGCTGCGCTAAGGGAACAGGAGTGCTCACAATGGCTTGGGGCGACGGCCCGGAGGGGTGGGAGGGGGGAGCCTGGGAGGGGGGAGGGGACCAGGGATATGCATACGACTGATCTGGGAACATGCATGTCTGTGAACTACAAAACTATGTAAAAACTTTAAAACAAAGAAATAAAAAAAAAAAAATGTTACTGGTGCTCTGGGGTTAAAAAATATGATCTTGTAAATGCAAAAAAGTAAAAAAAAAAAAAAGTAAAAGAAAATGTGATAACAAAATGTATCTTTAATAATTAGTATGAAATTCAAATAAGTCATAAAATAATGGCTGGAAAAGACATTAAGATTATCTATTTTAATGATCTTAAAAGACATTTACAGAAATTACCAAAAATTGGGGAAATACTGAAGAATATAAAAAATGTTTTCTCAATGGTGATCAAATAAACAAAAATTTAATACCTAACATTATTTTCTACTAATCACTTTTCTTGAAGATGATAGCTAACATCACTCTAATCAATATTCAAGCATTATCCTCACTATTGGTGATAATGTGTATATTCTTTAACCCTTTAGAAACTTTTTTGGCATTAGATATGCAAGGGGAGAAGAAAACTTAAAAGGCAAAAACAGTTTTATCCACTAAGGTCTCCATTATGGCTTAATTTTTATTTATAATATAGGCTAAAAATTGAAAACAACTCAAGTGTCCAACAGCAGGATAGGTACATGAATTATACGTACACTAATAGAATATAATTACCACTCTTATATATAATTATGAAAAAATAAAATCACTATACCGTTTTGTTAAAAAGCAGATACAATGTTTTATGTATAGCCTGAATTTAGCAATATTTTAAAACAAAACCTGTACACTGAGTAAAGATTAACAATAGGTGCAATGAATGTTGTTAACAATGACTGTCTTCATGCTTTGCTACTTCAAGTATTAAGTCAACTTCTTGCATCTCAAAAGTTTTCAAAATTTATCACGCACATTCCTATTAATGACAATTTGTATAAATGAGAAGAGATATTCAAAACAGGGATCTTTTTTTTTTGACAAATGTTGAATTCAAACAGAAGGTTTACATAACATAACAAACAAAAGGTTTAGACATTCTACTCAATAAATACTGAGAATTCACTATTATGTTACAATAATAGTGACAGGTGCTAAAACTTAATATACATCAGTTAATAAAAGATTGGGCCTTCCCTAGTGTTTCAGTAGTAAAAGAACCAACCTGCCTTCCAATGCGGGAGACGCCAGCTTGATCCCTGGGTTGAGAAGACCCCCGAAGAAGGAAATGGCAACCCACTACAGTGCTCTTAGCTGGAGAATCCCAGGACAGAGGAGCCTGGCAGGCTACAGCCCACGGCCCATAGGGTGGCAGAGTCAGACCTGACTGAGCAACTGAACACACACGCACACACACTCGCTAACTTAAAATACACTAGTTAATAAAGCCCACTTGGCTGCATTTCCATATCAACCATATATCAAATGGAAGTGAAAGCTGCAGAGACGATAACTGAATAGAAAACAAAGCTTGACAGGAGACAGGAAAAAAACCTTGTAAATACCTTTTTCAATTAATTTGCCCTAAGTGCCTGCGAAGAGAAGTGCTTTGCAGTGTAAGAAATAACTATCTTTGATGTACTCTTTTAAGCTTTTTGTGATTTTTAGGTCACAGAATAGAGAAAAATCTAGAAAAAAAAAGTTTTCAATAAATACCTCAAGACATCTTTTTATCGAATTCTAACTAATGTCCTTAACTTAAAACTTTTTCTATAATCAAAGCCATTCTAAAGACCAAAGAGGCTTCCCCGGTGGTTCAGTGTGTAGAGAGTCCGCCTTACACTGCAAGGAGCACCAGTTCAATCCCTGGCCCGGGAAGATGCCGTGCGCTGCGGAGCGGACGGACCGGTGTGGCCAATAAGGAGCCTGCTGCTCTGGAGCGCGCGCACCCAGAGCCGGTGCTCTACAACAAGAGAGGCCCCTGCGATAGGAGGCCCACATGGGCCAAAGAATAAAGATGGATGAAAATGAATAAAACACCAATAAAAGAGGCAAAAATAAATAAATAAAGACCTAAAGACAATCAGAAATGCCTGCAGAATTTCTGCTGATAAGTTTTCCAATGGGTGCTCCTCTATAGTTATATTTTGGCAAACAAAAACAGCAACCAGGGCTTCCCTGGTGGTCCAGTGGGTAAGGACACCGTCTTGCAGTGCAAGCGGCGCCAGTTCGATCCCTGGCCTGGGAAGATCCCACGTGCCGCGGAGCAGCTGGACCCATGTGTTCCACGACCGAGCCGGAAGACCTACCAAAGGTTTAGAGAGAAATGGCAACCCAAAAACTTACAGTGCTCTTCCAATGCGGAGACGCCAGCTTGATCCCTGGGTTGAGAAGACCCCCGAAGAAGGAAATGGCAACCCACTACAGTGCTCTTAGCTGGAGAATCCCAGGACAGAGGAGCCTGGCAGGCTACAGCCCACGGCCCATAGGGTGGCAGAGTCAGACCTGACTGAGCAACTGAACACACACGCACACACACTCGCTAACTTAAAATACACTAGTTAATAAAGCCCACTTGGCTGCATTTCCATATCAACCATATATCAAATGGAAGTGAAAGCTGCAGAGACGATAACTGAATAGAAAACAAAGCTTGACAGGAGACAGGAAAAAAACCTTGTAAATACCTTTTTCAATTAATTTGCCCTAAGTGCCTGCGAAGAGAAGTGCTTTGCAGTGTAAGAAATAACTATCTTTGATGTACTCTTTTAAGCTTTTTGTGATTTTTAGGTCACAGAATAGAGAAAAATCTAGAAAAAAAAAGTTTTCAATAAATACCTCAAGACATCTTTTTATCGAATTCTAACTAATGTCCTTAACTTAAAACTTTTTCTATAATCAAAGCCATTCTAAAGACCAAAGAGGCTTCCCCGGTGGTTCAGTGTGTAGAGAGTCCGCCTTACACTGCAAGGAGCACCAGTTCAATCCCTGGCCCGGGAAGATGCCGTGCGCTGCGGAGCGGACGGACCGGTGTGGCCAATAAGGAGCCTGCTGCTCTGGAGCGCGCGCACCCAGAGCCGGTGCTCTACAACAAGAGAGGCCCCTGCGATAGGAGGCCCACATGGGCCAAAGAATAAAGATGGATGAAAATGAATAAAACACCAATAAAAGAGGCAAAAATAAATAAATAAAGACCTAAAGACAATCAGAAATGCCTGCAGAATTTCTGCTGATAAGTTTTCCAATGGGTGCTCCTCTATAGTTATATTTTGGCAAACAAAAACAGCAACCAGGGCTTCCCTGGTGGTCCAGTGGGTAAGGACACCGTCTTGCAGTGCAAGCGGCGCCAGTTCGATCCCTGGCCTGGGAAGATCCCACGTGCCGCGGAGCAGCTGGACCCATGTGTTCCACGACCGAGCCGGAGCTCTGGAGCGCATGCGCCCAGAGCCGGTGCTCTGCGACAACAGAAGCCACAGCGATGGGAGGCCCACACGGGCCAAAGAACAAAGATGGATCAAAATGGATAAATGAAAGACCAACAGAACAAAAGAAAGATAAGTGAATGAAAGATCAATAGAAGTGGCCAAAAATTTAAAAAAAGAAA
Organism: Tragulus kanchil; assembly: GCA_022376925.1. Classification (NCBI taxonomy): domain Eukaryota; kingdom Metazoa; phylum Chordata; class Mammalia; order Artiodactyla; family Tragulidae; genus Tragulus; species Tragulus kanchil. The sequence continues at coordinate 167,302,483 of JAIOJX010000024.1, forward strand.
TAGTAACCATTAGATTCATATTAGTTTCTTCAGTATAAACCACACTGTTCGGTACTCAATAGATGTCCTTTAAACAGATACTAAAGCTTTTTAAGTTCTCAATATCAGTAAATCAATTTTTTTTTAAAAAAAGAGCCTTAACTGTCTTATCTTTGTAATACACTAGGTATAATATGGAGGAAGATCAGGAAAGGAAGAACACTCTGAAGAATTGGTTTTACGTTGTGAAATGTCATTAAGAGCTGCAGAGTACAGTACTGACACCACTAATAGTATTTCCTTCTCCTAATCCTAAAAGATTAACAGTAAACACAAAAGAGTAACTAGAAATAATAATTTTAGTTTTTAATAAATAAATAGCAATAAAATTTGCATCTACATTTCTAGAACCCAGAAGACAGAGAAGTATTCTTACCTGTGAGGGTCTTTGGAACTTGGTATAATATACACACATTCCCTCTTGGTCAAAGTGCTTTCTATCCAGGATTTCTGGGACTAAAAAAGAAAGTTCAGAAAGACTGTTTATAAATTAACCAATTAATATTACAAGAAAAAATTTAATGAGAAATGATGGCTTATTTGCTAAGTTGTGTCCAACTCTTGCGACTCTGTGGACCATAGCCCACCAGGTCCATGGGATTTTCCAGGCAAGAATCCTGAAGTGGGTTGCCATTTCCTCGAAACACACAAAAATAATTCCATTTTTAGTCCACTAAATATTTATTATATAACATGTTTATTGATGACACCACATCTAAAATATGAGAATCATTCCATTTAAGTTCAATGAGATTGAGATTACTAAATGAACAATGCTATGCAGATACCGTTGCTTCAAATAACCAGAAAATAGGGAAATCATGTTTGAGCCAAAACCCTCAAGAGGGGCTGGTCTGATCCTGGGAAGTTGATCATTTTATAGCCAATTTTTTTTCCCTGTAGAATTGTTTTATTAAATCATAAATATACAACAGCTTCTTAACTCTACGCGTGTACTTGAATTCTTTAAAGGAAAAACGTTATGTCTTAATACACCATGATACTGGCTAATAGCTTTTTGAAGCTTTGAGAAAAATCTTCAAAAAGGTTTCACATGTCACCCAAAACTTACAAATTTAGCATGACCAAAGGACTTCCCTGGTGGTCCAATGGTTAACAATCTGCCTGCCACTGCAGGGGACACAGGTTCAACTCCTGGTCTGGGAAGATTCCACATGCTGCAGAGAAAGTAAGCTAGTGTGCCACAACTATTGAGCCTGTGCTCTAGAGCCCAGGAGCCACAGCTACTGAAACCCATGTGCCTAGAGCTCACTGTGAAGTAAGACGCCCATGCAACTCAATCTAGAGTAGCTCCACTGGCCCAAACCCCACTAAACAGAAAAGCCTTTTTCCACAGCAAACAATGCCCTCTAGAACCTAGGCCCTTCATCAGCAAACTGTCCTCACTTTATTTTATAAATAAATGCAATAAAATTTGCATCTACATTTCTAGAACCCAGAAGACAGAGAAGTATTCTTACCTGTGAGGGTCTTTGGAACTTGGTATAATATACACACATTCCCTCTTGGTCAAAGTGCTTTCTATCCAGGATTTCTGGGACTAAAAAAGAAAGTTCAGAAAGACTGTTTATAAATTAACCAATTAATATTACAAGAAAAAATTTAATGAGAAATGATGGCTTATTTGCTAAGTTGTGTCCAACTCTTGCGACTCTGTGGACCATAGCCCACCAGGTCCATGGGATTTTCCAGGCAAGAATCCTGAAGTGGGTTGCCATTTCCTCGAAACACACAAAAATAATTCCATTTTTAGTCCACTAAATATTTATTATATAACATGTTTATTGATGACACCACATCTAAAATATGAGAATCATTCCATTTAAGTTCAATGAGTTTGAGATTACTAAATGAACAATGCTATGCAGATACCGTTGCTGAAAATAACCAGAAAATAGGAAATCATGTTTGAGCCAAAACCCTCAAGGGGGGCTGGTCTGATCCTGGGAAGTTGATCATTTTATAGCCAATTTTTTTCCCTGTAGAATTGTTTTATTAAATCATAAATATACAACAGCTTCTTAACTCTGGCGTGTACTTGAATTCTTTAAAGGAAAACGTTATGTCTTAATACACCATGATACTGGCTAATAGCTTTTTGAAGCTTTGAGAAAAATCTTCAAAAAGGTTTCACATGTCACCCAAAACTTACAAATTTAGCATGACCAAAGGACTTCCCTGGTGGTCCAATGGTTAACAATCTGCCTGCCACTGCAGGGGACACAGGTTCAACTCCTGGTCTGGGAAGATTCCACATGCTGCAGAGAAAGTAAGCTAGTGTGCCACAACTATTGAGCCTGTGCTCTAGAGCCCAGGAGCCACAGCTACTGAAACCCATGTGCCTAGAGCTCACTGTGAAGTAAGACGCCCATGCAACTCAATCTAGAGTAGCTCCACTGGCCACAACTACAGAAAGCCTGTCCACAGCAAATGAAAACCCAGTGCAGCCAAAAATTAAGTTTTTTGTTTTTCCTTTTAGCATGCACACAAGCAAACAATGCCCTCTAGAACCTAGGCCCTTCATCAGCAAACTGTCCTCACTCATTTAGCACACAGTCCCTCCCCCACCTTCCTACTCTAACTGAAGTCTGGTATTCCTTTGAAGGATCTGCTTTACCTACATAACTCTTGAGGGTGGGGGGTGGGACCTGGGTTCTCCATTTTTACTGGACTAGGAATACACCTGGCAAACACAATCCTGATTCAATCCAATTCCCCACCTATTCCATAAGTGCCTGTTAATATGACTACAGAAAAAACAAGCAAAACAATGGCCTCTGATTTCACTTTAAAACCCTCACCACAGACTTCAAATGTCCCTTAATGATGGTCAACAGTCTATTTCCCTGGTTCATTTTCTCATTTCCAATTTCACACCATCTCCTCCTCTCCTCTCCTCAAACCTCTAACCCTCATTTACCATTCTTACTCTCAACTGATGACCTACTTCCCATTTCACCCAGAAAGTTGAAGCAACAAAACTTGTATCACATCTGCTCACCAAAGAGGCTTACACTGTCTAAGATATGCAATCTCCATCCCCTCTGCTCCCTTGTACAAATGCAGAACAATAGAACCATCTCCAGGATCACAGCGAGAGCACTGTCCTAACCACCACAGATCTGGCCGTGTCAGTTTGACTGCCGGTGCAGTACAGCTGGCCTGGCCCCTTCTCCCACTCCACAACCAGAGCACACTGACAGCAGGCACAGTATCTGGACCTCAAGACGTTCATTCACGTGACTTCTCTTTGTAACTTAGGGAAAAAAGTCATTTGGTCAGTTGCTCTGACACATGATGACGAGGTTGAATTTCTACCAAAGCTAACTTAACCTAATGCTTTAAACTCATGAAATTTTTACTATGCTCCTCTCCTAGTACTAAAAATGCAGGGACTTCCCTGATGGTTCAGTGACTAAAGACTCCATGTTTGCAACGCAGGGGGCCTGGGTTCAATCCCTGGTCAGGGAACTAGATTCCACATGCTGCAAGTAAAGATTCTGAGTGCCACAACTAAGACCCAGAAGAGACAAAGAAATAAATGTTTAAATGCTGGGTTTAAGGGTAGCACTGCAATTATATTGTGATTTATCATGTAAAGGGTTGCTTTTCTTTTCTAGAAAAACTGAACTGGTCTAGTATGGGGGAGAACAGATCAATGATAGTAACTGCTTTATTTCTACCTGTTGTTAAAAAACAAGTAAAAGATTTTCCTGAATTTGCAAACAAATGGCAATGACTGGCAGCTCAGTCCCATGATATAGTAATAAAGACCACAAAATCAGATTCTAGAACTAAACATTTAACATATGCAAAGAATACACTGAAATAGTGGCAATATACAAGCATGAGAAGCACTCAGACTGCTTTAGTATGAACTATGTACTTGAAAAAACCCTAAATTATATGCAGTTATGAGCACAGGTCTAAAGCCTACCGTATGAATGAAAGATGGGCAAAAAGTGAACACAACATGAGCAAATTTATTCATTAACAAACAGTGGACCTTTTAAAGGAGTTCTGTCATAGGACAACTACTTGATAAAAGAGGAAAACATCTTAGGAGAACTTGGAAATATATGGTTTATATTGGAGAATTTTCAAATACCTCTCCAACGATGACCTACTTCCCATTTCACCCAGAAAGTTGAAGCAACAAAACTTGTATCACATCTGCTCACCAAAGAGGCTTACACTGTCTAAGATATGCAATCTCCATCCCCTCTGCTCCCTTGTACAAATGCAGAACAATAGAACCATCTCCAGGATCACAGCGAGAGCACTGTCCTAACCACCACAGATCTGGCCGTGTCAGTTTGACTGCCGGTGCAGTACAGCTGGCCTGGCCCCTTCTCCCACTCCACAACCAGAGCACACTGACAGCAGGCACAGTATCTGGACCTCAAGACGTTCATTCACGTGACTTCTCTTTGTAACTTAGGGAAAAAAGTCATTTGGTCAGTTGCTCTGACACATGATGACGAGGTTGAATTTCTACCAAAGCTAACTTAACCTAATGCTTTAAACTCATGAAATTTTTACTATGCTCCTCTCCTAGTACTAAAAATGCAGGGACTTCCCTGATGGTTCAGTGACTAAAGACTCCATGTTTGCAACGCAGGGGGCCTGGGTTCAATCCCTGGTCAGGGAACTAGATTCCACATGCTGCAAGTAAAGATTCTGAGTGCCACAACTAAGACCCAGAAGAGACAAAGAAATAAATGTTTAAATGCTGGGTTTAAGGGTAGCACTGCAATTATATTGTGATTTATCATGTAAAGGGTTGCTTTTCTTTTCTAGAAAAACTGAACTGGTCTAGTATGGGGGAGAACAGATCAATGATAGTAACTGCTTTATTTCTACCTGTTGTTAAAAAACAAGTAAAAGATTTTCCTGAATTTGCAAACAAATGGCAATGACTGGCAGCTCAGTCCCATGATATAGTAATAAAGACCACAAAATCAGATTCTAGAACTAAACATTTAACATATGCAAAGAATACACTGAAATAGTGGCAATATACAAGCATGAGAAGCACTCAGACTGCTTTAGTATGAACTATGTACTTGAAAAAACCCTAAATTATATGCAGTTATGAGCACAGGTCTAAAGCCTACCGTATGAATGAAAGATGGGCAAAAAGTGAACACAACATGAGCAAATTTATTCATTAACAAACAGTGGACCTTTTAAAGGAGTTCTGTCATAGGACAACTACTTGATAAAAGAGGAAAACATCTTAGGGAGAACTTGGAAATATATGGTTTATATAAATGGTAAGACATGCAATCTTGTACAATTCACATCATCTTTCTTTTTCCCCTATTCTTTTTCTTGATAGGATAATCAGGCAGAAAACAAGAAAGAACAGCGTAGACTTAAACAACACTATCAATCATTTTCACCTGATGGAACTTACAGAGTACTTTGCTCAGAATAGTGGTGCTAGTGATACAGAACCCAGCTGCAAACGCAGGAGACCTTAAGAGACACGGCTTTGATCCAGGCCTGGGTTGGGAAGATTCCCAATGACAACCCACTCCAGTATTCTCGCCTGGAGAATCCCAAGGACAGAGGAGCCTGGCGAGCTACTGTCGTTAGGGTCACAAAGAGTCAGACATGACTGAAGCGACCTAGCATGCACACAAACACCCAAAATACTTAGGAGTAGAGATGAGAGAAAGGACTCTGAAAATTCAACATTTAAAAAAAAAAATCCAGTTCAAAAATGGGCAAAAGACAAGTTCATTAGGGAAATGCAAATTTAAAACTACAACGCAATCCACTGCACAACTACAAAAAAAGGCTTGACAATACCAAGTGTTGACAAGGATGTATAAACTCATACTTTACTAGTAAGAACTTACAATGGTATAAACACTTAACAAAGTAACAGTCTGGTTGTTCATTAAAAAGTCAAACATAAAACTTACACATGACTCCAAGATGCCACTCCTAAGTATTTTCCCAAGTAAAATGAAAACATGTCCACACAAAGACTTGTACATGAATGTCCCATTATTCCTGACAATTACTAGAGACTCCCCTGGTGGTCCAGCGGCTAAGACATAGTGCTTCCACTGCAAGGAGCATGGGCTCTATTCCAAGTTGGGGAACTAAGATCCCACAAGCCCTAAGTCTATCAAAAAAAAAAAAACAAATGTGTTAACTTACAAAGGGCAAATTTTATAGTATGTGTGTTTACTCCACAACAAAGCTGTATAAGAGACAGGGGACGGTTACAAGATACGTAAAACAGAATGAAGAGGTCAAATGTATGGGGTTTTTTTAGATTTTGTTTTTCTTTTCCCCATCATGTCTCTTTTTATTTATATTTATTTTCATCCATCTTTTTATTCTTTGGCACGTATAGCTTGCAATTGGACACACCAGTCCAGCTGCTCCATAGCACACGGGATCTTCCCAGGCCAGAGATCAAACCGGTGCTCCTTGCACTGCAAGGCAGACTCTTTACCCACTGGACCACCAGGGAAGCCCTCAGATTTATGTTTAATCCGTGTTTCAGAAAGAAAAGAAAAAGGATGGTCAATACAGATACAAACGTTGTAAGACTGTCCAAAGTCACACAGCTAATAGTTTACCACGGCTCCAACGTCAATACTAGCTTTTTAAAATAAGCATTTCAAAATCACTTAATGGTATGCTTTAAATATGCACCTTTCTTACATCTTTTTTTGAAATCAGTGAGTGGAAACATATTAATTACTTTCCAAAGTGGAATTCCTATGTGATCACTCTGTATATAATTTTGTGAACAGGAGAAAAACAAAAGGGACAGAGAGCTAACATACCTCTTCTAAAAGGTATTGTTAATTGCTAGCTACTGCTAATCATTTTTAGCTTTCCCCCTTTTCTTTCTCCAGTTCCATTCCTCAGCAATAATTTACCTGAATCAATTCTTAACTACAGCTACTGAAGTGGTGATAGGGATAAAAGAACTATATCAATAGATTTCAAAATGAGTATTCTACACCAATGAATTAATGTGCCACTTAAGTCTAAATGCTGGCCTGCAAAACTTTGGATGGTTATTAATTGAAATGCTCATAAAAATGATGCACAAATGTATTTATTTTTCCATACTTTATACCTTGCTATTCAAAGTAAACATAAATATTTTCATTAACATTTTAATTTACATGAGGAAGAAAAATGAATCCCAAGTAGCACTTAACAGAAGGAGCAGAACTCTCTTGAGGAAGGTTAATCAGGGAGACAAGTAAAAGAAAGCTAGAGCCACCACCAGTCTTCTGAGGTGGGGCGAAAATGGGACCCTAGAGACTTGTAAAGGAATGGATGTAACAGACAATTTCAAAATCCTTTATAGTTTAAATAACACAACGCCTTAAAAAATATATAGAACAATTATTAATATAGTCCTGGTTCCTCACCCTTTCTTCAAATTCACCTCTGCAATTATTTTTCTAACAACACAAACAACTCATCAGGGTCCAAAGAAATACCGTTTCCCTGATACTGATGATTCCTTCCTTTAATTTTCCCACTCGCTAAAGAAGTATGGCTATACCCTTATGGGTAATCGGCAAATTTTTTCTATTACGATTCAGATGGTAAATAAGAAGATCAAGCACCACAACTAGAGAGCAACCCCTGCTTGCTGAAACTAGAGAAAATAAAGCCCGCACGGCAACGAGGACCCAGCACAGCCACAAATAAATAATATAGAAAATGCCTCCATCACATATTCTTTGTTTTTCAACCGGTAAAAATGTAAGGACCATTCTGAGCTTAAGGCCATACAGAACAGGACTTAGGCCAATTTGGGATACGTGGCATCGTTCACCAACCCATGCTCTAAATCCCACAAAATCTTCCCACAAAAAAAGGTCACAATTCCACTGGGCCAATTCAGTTTAACATGTATACACCAAGTCCCCTAGAGTCTTCCCCTACACTGTTTCTTGGATATTACTAATGTCCCTTTACCCAGGCCTACAATACCAGTAGATCCTTGTATTAAGAGTTGTTTTCTAATGAAAGAAAACACGAGATGGGGCTAAAGATTTTTAGATGTACATGAACAAAGTTATTTTTTTCCTGCAGGAATTTCAATAGAAAAGGTGTTTAAATAAGCCATATGGATAAACATAAAACTTAAACACTACTGAGAAAAAAAAAATTGGTGTTTGAGTAACTATATCTAGCTTTTTTCCCTAGAAACGCTCATGTCCAATCACCACCAACCTAAAACACTGTAGTCACTTCCAGTACTCATTTTTCTATTATGATAAAATACAAAACCACTCAGAGAGTAATGCTGTTTAATTTCAGGACATAGCAAAAATCTTGCTCATAAGTTTCATTTTATCATTCTTGTTAAAAATAATAAATAGCCAGTACTATCTCTTCACAACTTCAGACCTTTCACAGAAGTCTCTAACTGACAAATCTATCCAAAAATTTAGGAAACCCACTGGCTGAAAGTCACTTAAATAGTGTCACTCTGATGCTCACAAATTTTTAACAAATTTTGTGCTTACAGAGACAAACAATAACATCACCAAGTTTCAAGACTATCACAGCTTCCCGTACATTAATTATTCACCAAGTCTGCTAATTTTGTGGGCTTATCACCTATTGTTGTGTCTGCGTAAACACCAAATGTAAATATATTCTCCCCATAGACACCATTTTTGTCATTTATGACCTTCACTGGTTACGTTAGGGATTTGGCTTCCAATGCCTGTCAGTCATATATCTCAGCTGATCATGGCTAATCATTCCAATAGGTTTCTACAATGTTTGAAATTCTGAGCTTCTGCTCTGCCATCAGGTATCCAATAAAACGTGTCCTGTATTAAAAATATTTTTGCTACTGTTCAGTCGCTCAGTTGTGTCCAACACTCTGCGACCCCACGGACAGCAACACGTCAGGCTTCCCTGCTCTACACCATCTCCCGGAGCTTGCTCAAACTCGTGTCTATTGACTCAGTGATGCCAACCATCTCACCCTCTGTCGTCCCCTTCTCTCTTTACCCTCTATTTTGCCAATATCAGGGTCTTCTCCAATGTGTCGTCTCTTCGCATCATGTGGCCAAAAGTGTTGGAGTTTCAGCTTCAGCATGAGTCCTTCCAATGAATATTCAGGGTGAACTTCCTTTAGGACTGACTAGTTTGATCTCGCTCCTTGCAGTCCAACGGACCCTTAAGAGCCTTCTCCAGCACCACAGTTCAAAGGCATCAATTCTTTGGTTACTCAGCCTTATTTATGGTCCAGCTCTCACATCCATGCAAGACTAAAGGAAAACCGTAGCTCTGACTATACAGACTTCTGTCCGCAAAGTGATGTCTCTGGCTTTGAATACGTTGTCACAGCTTTTCTTCCAAGGAGCAAGCTACTTTTAATTTCCTGGGGCTGCAGTCACTGTCTACAGTGATTCTCAAAACCACTCAGAGAGTAATTGTTTTGCTCTTACAAAAAAAAGACACCAACTTCAGACCTTTCACAGAAGTCTCTAACTGACAAATCTATCCAAAAATTTAGGAAACCCACTGGCTGAAAGTCACTTAAATAGTGTCACTCTGATGCTCACAAATTTTTAACAAATTTTGTGCTTACAGAGACAAACAATAACATCACCAAGTTTCAAGACTATCACAGCTTCCCGTACATTAATTATTCACCAAGTCTGCTAATTTTGTGGGCTTATCACCTATTGTTGTGTCTGCGTAAACACCAAATGTAAATATATTCTCCCCATAGACACCATTTTTGTCATTTATGACCTTCACTGGTTACGTTAGGGATTTGGCTTCCAATGCCTGTCAGTCATATATCTCAGCTGATCATGGCTAATCATTCCAATAGGTTTCTACAATGTTTGAAATTCTGAGCTTCTGCTCTGCCATCAGGTATCCAATAAAACGTGTCCTGTATTAAAAATATTTTTGCTACTGTTCAGTCGCTCAGTTGTGTCCAACACTCTGCGACCCCACGGACAGCAACACGTCAGGCTTCCCTGCTCTACACCATCTCCCGGAGCTTGCTCAAACTCGTGTCTATTGACTCAGTGATGCCAACCATCTCACCCTCTGTCGTCCCCTTCTCTCTTTACCCTCTATTTTGCCAATATCAGGGTCTTCTCCAATGTGTCGTCTCTTCGCATCATGTGGCCAAAAGTGTTGGAGTTTCAGCTTCAGCATGAGTCCTTCCAATGAATATTCAGGGTGAACTTCCTTTAGGACTGACTAGTTTGATCTCGCTCCTTGCAGTCCAACGGACCCTTAAGAGCCTTCTCCAGCACCACAGTTCAAAGGCATCAATTCTTTGGTTACTCAGCCTTATTTATGGTCCAGCTCTCACATCCATGCAAGACTAAAGGAAAACCGTAGCTCTGACTATACAGACTTCTGTCCGCAAAGTGATGTCTCTGGCTTTGAATACGTTGTCACAGCTTTTCTTCCAAGGAGCAAGCTACTTTTAATTTCCTGGGGCTGCAGTCACTGTCTACAGTGATTCTGCGGCCTAAGAAAATAAAGTTTCTTACTGCTTCCATTTCTTCTCCATCTATTTGCTATCAAGTGATGGGACTGGATGCCATGATCTTCATTTTTTGAATGTTGAGTTTTAGGCTTTTTCACTCTCCTCTTTCACCTTCATCAACAGGCTCTTTAGTTCCTCTTCGCTTTCTGCCATGAGGTTGGTGTCATCTCAGTATCTGAGGTTATTGATATTTCTCCCAGAAATCTTGATTCCAGCTTGTGCTTCATCCAGGCTGCCATTTCGCATGATGTATTCTGTAAATAAGTTAAAAAAGCAGGGTGACAATCTACAGCCTTGACATACTCCTTTCCCAATTTGGAACCAGTCTATTGTTCCATGTCCAGTTCTAACCGTTATTTCTTGCCCTGCATACAGGTTTCTCAGGAGGCAGGTAAAGTGCTCTGGTGTTCCCATCTCTTTCAGAATTTTCCATACTGTTGGGATCCACAGTCACAACAGTGGCTTTAGCACAGTCAATGAAGCTGAAGTAGATGTTTTTCTGGAATTCCCTTGCTCTATGAACCAAAGGACGCTGGCAATTTGATCTCTGGTTCCTCCACCTTTTCTAAATCCAGCTTGCATATCTGGAGGTTCTCGGTTCATGTACTGCTGAAGACCAGCTTGGAGGATTTTTTTTTTTTTTTTAGAATTTTTTTTTGTGGGGGGGTTGGGGAGGGGGGGGGGCGGGCGGGACACTTCTATGGGTCTTTCATTTGTCTATTTTCATCCATCTTTGTTCTTTGGCCCATGTGGGCCTCCCATCGCAGTGGCCTCTCCTGTAGCAGAGCACTGGCTCTGGGTACATGCGCTCCAGAGCTCCGGCTCGGTGATTGGACACATGGGTCCGGCCGCTCCGCGGCACGTGGGATCTTCCCAGGCCAGGTAACGAACCGGCGCCCCTTGCCCTGCAAGGCGGTGTCCTTACCCACTGGACCACCAGGGAAGCCCTAGCTTGGAGGATTTTGAGCATGTGAAATGAGTGCTACTATGCAGTAGTCCAACATTCTTCAGCAATGCCCTTCTTTCGGATTGGAACGAAAACTAACCTTTTCCAGTCCTGTGGCCACCGCTTAGTTTTCCAAATTTTCTGGTATAATGAATGCAGCACTTTAACAGCATCATCTTTTAGGATTTGAAATAGCTCAGCTGGAATTCCATCACCTCCACTGGCTTTGTTCACAGTGATGCTTCCTAACTAAAGCCCACTTAATTTCACACTCCAAGTGTCTAGCTCTAGAGAAGTGGTCACACCATCGTGGCTATTCAGGTCAGTAGGACCTTTTTTGTATAGTTCTGTGTGATCTTGCAAGTGGACTTTAAATTCAGCTTTCTGCCATATGTTCCATTGAGGTTATTGATATTTCTCCCAGAAATCTTGATTCCAGCTTGTGCTTCATCCAGGCTGCCATTTCGCATGATGTATTCTGTAAATAAGTTAAAAAAGCAGGGTGACAATCTACAGCCTTGACATACTCCTTTCCCAATTTGGAACCAGTCTATTGTTCCATGTCCAGTTCTAACCGTTATTTCTTGCCCTGCATACAGGTTTCTCAGGAGGCAGGTAAAGTGCTCTGGTGTTCCCATCTCTTTCAGAATTTTCCATACTGTTGGGATCCACAGTCACAACAGTGGCTTTAGCACAGTCAATGAAGCTGAAGTAGATGTTTTTCTGGAATTCCCTTGCTCTATGAACCAAAGGACGCTGGCAATTTGATCTCTGGTTCCTCCACCTTTTCTAAATCCAGCTTGCATATCTGGAGGTTCTCGGTTCATGTACTGCTGAAGACCAGCTTGGAGGATTTTTTTTTTTTTTTTAGAATTTTTTTTTGTGGGGAGGTTGGGGAGGGAGGGGGGCGGGCGGGACACTTCTATGGGTCTTTCATTTGTCTATTTTCATCCATCTTTGTTCTTTGGCCCATGTGGGCCTCCCATCGCAGTGGCCTCTCCTGTAGCAGAGCACTGGCTCTGGGTACATGCGCTCCAGAGCTCCGGCTCGGTGATTGGACACATGGGTCCGGCCGCTCCGCGGCACGTGGGATCTTCCCAGGCCAGGTAACGAACCGGCGCCCCTTGCCCTGCAAGGCGGTGTCCTTACCCACTGGACCACCAGGGAAGCCCTAGCTTGGAGGATTTTGAGCATGTGAAATGAGTGCTACTATGCAGTAGTCCAACATTCTTCAGCAATGCCCTTCTTTCGGATTGGAACGAAAACTAACCTTTTCCAGTCCTGTGGCCACCGCTTAGTTTTCCAAATTTTCTGGTATAATGAATGCAGCACTTTAACAGCATCATCTTTTAGGATTTGAAATAGCTCAGCTGGAATTCCATCACCTCCACTGGCTTTGTTCACAGTGATGCTTCCTAACTAAAGCCCACTTAATTTCACACTCCAAGTGTCTAGCTCTAGAGAAGTGGTCACACCATCGTGGCTATTCAGGTCAGTAGGACCTTTTTTGTATAGTTCTGTGTGATCTTGCAAGACTGCAGTACTGTATTTCACCAAAAGGTGGCACACTACAAACACAAACCTGAAAATTCCTAAATTTAAATGTTCTAAGTAAAGTAAAACCAACTATAACTAAAGAATGTTAGTAAACGAGTCTGGAAATGTGATCTTCAGTGGTTCAAGAGCACAGGTTATGAGGTCAGATTAACCTGTTCTTTGCTGTTTATACTACTGCTTCTTCATCCATAAAACAGTCACAGTTCTTATCCTCACAACATTGCTCTGAAGATTATAATCCATTTTGGCAAAATGCCTCAACACACAATCATATCTCAACAATCTTCAAAATTCAGCTATAAATTCTTCCTGCCTCCTAGCAAGAAGGGGCACATATGCTATAAATAAACCCACTAACCACCAGCACGACCTCTTCACACTCCCAGACTATATGCTGAGACTGAAAATTAAGGGGAGGAGAAGATTGCTTTAAAAATTCTACTTCAAGGTAACACTGAAAACAGATCTATTTTTACAATTAAATACACTCTATGATTCTATATATTAATATTAAAAATGAGCCTCCAGCTATGGAGGTTCTATTGAACTAATGCTTCCAAGACAATAACCACAAACTCTGGATAAAATAAAAATTAAAACACCACAACTACTTAGTAGCACTGAACAGGCAATGAAAAGCAGGCAGGAATCAGATGAAGTCTGTACTCAGGATAAAGGAACAGCACTGAGTTTCTAGTTTTTTGCCTAAGACAGGCCCCACTGCATACCTACTAAGCAGCTAAACCTCCAATAGAAATCCCATGGTCTGACCAGCTTGAAGAATCAGACTACAAACTTGGAGGTGACAGCAGCAACTGTAAGGTGCTGGGAAGCGTCCTCTGGCTCTGCGGGGGACAGACTCACACACAGACCCCTCAAGGCTGCCTGTTCACAGGGCGCAAACCCAGCGGGCCCGGGAAGCACGCACACATGGGGCAGGTTCCAAGCAGGTCAGCTGAGACTGGACTAACTGAATGGCTGTTCCTGCCACCCAGTGAAGGAGCCAGCGTGTGGAATTTGAGTCCAGTCAGGGTAATCAGCTACTGTCCTAATGTGCTTTGACTGCCATAAAAATACCATGAGACTTGACTTTGGTCTCAACAACCAAAATTCATTTTCTTTTAAGTTCTAGAAACTGGAATCCAAGATCCAGTTGCCAGTAAGGTCTGTGTATGGTGAGAACCCCGTCCTTGGACTGCAGACAGCTGTCTTCTCGCTGTGTCCTCACAGGCCAGGGAGGGGGAGCAAACTCTCTAGGCTCTTTGTGTAAAGAGCCTACCTCCATGACCTCACCCACCTCTACCCACCTTCCCAAAGCTCCATTAGCTCAACACTGAGCCTACCATCAAGACTGAATTTTAGAAAGAACACGCTCAATCTGTAATAACTGCTTTAAAAAAGAAAATCAGGCTTCCCTGGTGGTCCAGTGGGTGGCGTCTGCCTTGCAGTGCAAGAGGCACAGGTTCAATCCCTGGCCCGGGAGGATCCCACGTGCCACAGAGAGGCTGGACTGGTGTGTCCAATTACAAGCCAGCGCTCTGGAGCGCATGCTCCCAGAGCCGGTGCTCTGCAGTGAGAGAGGCCACTGCGATGGGAGGCCCACACAGGCCAAAGAATAAGATGGATGAAAATAAATAAATAAATAAGCCAATGAAAGAGGAAAATATTTTAAAAAAAAAAGAAAATCATTAATTTTCAAAGGACTATAACAACCCAGAGTCTCTCCAAAGTAACAGTCACAACATCTATGATCCAATCCAAAATTACTAGATTTAAGAAGAACAGGGAAATGGAACCCACACTCAAAAGAAAAGGCAATCAAATTAAAAGGAAGCTTGTCTGCTAATAAAATGCAAAAGCATTAAAAAGTTAAATGACACTACAGATCTGGACATTACTAGTTATGTGATAATTCTGTACCACGTACAAAACATGACAGGAAGCAATGGCACAATGACAAAGAAAACGTACTGAAGTAAAATAGTCTAGTAAGCAATAGAGCGTCCTCTGGCTCTGCGGGGGACAGACTCACACACAGACCCCTCAAGGCTGCCTGTTCACAGGGCGCAAACCCAGCGGGCCCGGGAAGCACGCACACATGGGGCAGGTTCCAAGCAGGTCAGCTGAGACTGGACTAACTGAATGGCTGTTCCTGCCACCCAGTGAAGGAGCCAGCGTGTGGAATTTGAGTCCAGTCAGGGTAATCAGCTACTGTCCTAATGTGCTTTGACTGCCATAAAAATACCATGAGACTTGACTTTGGTCTCAACAACCAAAATTCATTTTCTTTTAAGTTCTAGAAACTGGAATCCAAGATCCAGTTGCCAGTAAGGTCTGTGTATGGTGAGAACCCCGTCCTTGGACTGCAGACAGCTGTCTTCTCGCTGTGTCCTCACAGGCCAGGGAGGGGGAGCAAACTCTCTAGGCTCTTTGTGTAAAGAGCCTACCTCCATGACCTCACCCACCTCTACCCACCTTCCCAAAGCTCCATTAGCTCAACACTGAGCCTACCATCAAGACTGAATTTTAGAAAGAACACGCTCAATCTGTAATAACTGCTTTAAAAAAGAAAATCAGGCTTCCCTGGTGGTCCAGTGGGTGGCGTCTGCCTTGCAGTGCAAGAGGCACAGGTTCAATCCCTGGCCCGGGAGGATCCCACGTGCCACAGAGAGGCTGGACTGGTGTGTCCAATTACAAGCCAGCGCTCTGGAGCGCATGCTCCCAGAGCCGGTGCTCTGCAGTGAGAGAGGCCACTGCGATGGGAGGCCCACACAGGCCAAAGAATAAGATGGATGAAAATAAATAAATAAATAAGCCAATGAAAGAGGAAAATATTTTAAAAAAAAAAGAAAATCATTAATTTTCAAAGGACTATAACAACCCAGAGTCTCTCCAAAGTAACAGTCACAACATCTATGATCCAATCCAAAATTACTAGATTTAAGAAGAACAGGGAAATGGAACCCACACTCAAAAGAAAAGGCAATCAAATTAAAAGGAAGCTTGTCTGCTAATAAAATGCAAAAGCATTAAAAAGTTAAATGACACTACAGATCTGGACATTACTAGTTATGTGATAATTCTGTACCACGTACAAAACATGACAGACATGCCCATGTCTGTCAGCAATGGCACAATGACAAAGAAAACGTACGGTTAGTCTGAAGCAAAATACTGAAAATGACTGGCGTTCTTTGATTTCCTGTCAGAGTCCAATTTATCTGACCTCTTGGCACTCTTACACCCACAGAGTTCCACCCTTATGCTGCCGATCATTTAACTAATTAATTAGATATTACTGATAATTCGGGCTTTCCTGGTAGATCAGAAGGTAAAGAAATTGCCTACAGTGAGGAAACCAGGGTTCAATCCCTGGGCTGTTGTATCCACTCCAGAACTGCCTGGAGAATTCCACGGACAGAGGAGCCTGCAAGGGGGCCGCTGGGGTCGCAAAGAGCCAGACGGGACTGAGTGAGTTTCACTCACTTCACTGTTGATAGTTCAGTTCAAACTCTCTGAACAGGTTTTAAAGACACTGTTGAAAAGCTCCTGTGGAATGACAAATAGCTGGGAAAGTTTTATACATTAGAAAGTAAACATTGTTGGGTTGCCCCAGTGGTCCAGTGGGTGGAGAGTCCACCTCGCAGTGCAAGGCGCACTGGTTTGATCCCTGGCATGGAAAGATCCCATATGCCACGCAGCGGCCGGACCGGTGTGTCCAACTGCGAGCAAGCGCTCCACAGCGCCTGCGCCCAGAGCCGGTGCTCTGCAGGGAGAGGGCTCACCACAATGCGAGGCTCACAAAGGCCGGAGAATAAAGATGGATGAAAAGAAATAAACAAAAACTCAATGAAAGAGGCCAAAATTCAAATAAATAAATAAATAAATAGCTTTATGACTTCAAGGTGAGAAAAAGTGCAGACTATAAACAAAATACTGATAAATCACTATATTAAAATTAAAAACCAATTATAGATCAATAACCCAAATAATAAGTAAAAATAAGTAAATAGCCCACCATTAACAAAATAACAATTTAAAAAGCTAGGGACTGCAGAAGATACTTGTAGCTCATAAAACAAACAAAAAATACTATCCAGACTACATAAAGAAATTCTACAAGTAAATAAAGAAAAAAAAGACTATCCATCAGAAAACTGAGCAAAAACAAAAAACAAAAAACAACAACAAAAAAAGAAAACTGAGCAAAAGCAATTCACCAGAAGGTAACCACAGCCAAATACCTGTAACCTGAAATGACACACAACACTATATACGTGGCCAGGAACATGCAAATTAGAACAATGAGGAACTACTTCACATTCAAGAGTTTGGCAAAATAAAAGAAGCTCATCAATTAAAAGTTAGCAAATATGTTGGGAAAAAGAAAGGGTTGCTTACACAGTACTACACGGAGTGGAAACAGCACAACCACTTTGGTCAACCCTTTGGCAGTATCTACAAAGTTGGAGATGCACCTACCCTTTGACCAGCGATTCTGAATATACAGTTCCTGGAAAAATTTTCATGATACATACAGGAATGTTACACCATTATTTGTAAAAAACTGGCAACAACCTAAATGTCCAGTTACTAGTTTATTCCTACTATGGAATAACATGTAGCAGCTCAAAGCGATAAACTAAAGTCATCTATCAACACGACAATCTCCAAAAGCTAATGCTCATTTTAAAAAAAGGAGGGGGGAAACTAGTAAGTTATAAGGATATATTGTGCAGTACACAGGGACAATATCCTGTATTTATAATAACTTTAAATGGAGTTTAATCTATAAAAATACTGCATCATTGTGTTGTATACCTAAACCTACTACGTATTTTAAATCAACTATACTTCAGTAAAAACCAAGGTCCATAAAAAGATGTGCATAATTCTATATATATCAAACTTACGAACACCAAAAGACCATAATATAGTATACATATTCTATGTAACATTACAAAAGCATTCAAAGGAAAATAAACGCTAAATTTAGGATAATAATTATGCTTGTGTAAGTAGAAAGGGATACAAAAAATTTTATCTGTAATATTTTACTTCTTGTGCTGAGTAACAAGCACACAGATATCTGCTATATCATGATCTACATATGTTCATACATCTGAATTCCATAATTTAAAAATTGCCAGATAAATTATACATATTTATTTTAAAAACTAATGTACTTTTGGTCAAATAGTACAGTTTAAATTCTCTACTTTTATTCCCAGCTCCTTGTTACCTAATATTAAAAAAAAAAAAAAAAACACAGAATCTTTTGAATTAAATGGATTTATCCCATTTATCTTATTCAGTGATCATTGATAACATTTTCAAATGATGCCGCAAAAATCTGAAAAAGAAAAATCTAAAAAAAGTATTAGCACATTCTCTGTTATAAAACTTGAGCCTGGGCTTCCCTGGTGGTCCAGTGGGTAAAGAGTCCAATTGCAGTGCAGGGGGGCACTGGCTGGATCCCTGGTCCGGGAAGATCCGGTGCCTCGGAGTGGTTGGACAGGTATGTCCAGCTGTAAGCCAGCGCTGTAGAGTGCATGCACCCAGAGCCAGTGCTCTGCAGTGAGAGAGGCCACTGCGATGGGAGGCCCACACAGGCCAAAGAATAAAAATGGTGAATGAGGGCTTCCCCTGGTGGTGGGTAAGAACACCGCCTTGCAGGGCAAGGGGCATCAGTTCAATCCCTGGCCTGGGAAGATCCCACGTGCCGCGGAGCGGCTGGACTGATGTGTCCAATCACCGAGCCAGAGCTCTGGAGCGCATGCGCCCAGAGTCGGTGCTCTGCAACGACAGACGCCACCGCGATGGGAGGCCCACGGGAGCCAAAGAACAAAGACGGATGAAAATGGAGAAATGAAAGACCAATAGAAGTGGCCCGCCCGCTCCCCTCCCTCCCCAACCCGACCCCCGCCCAAAATAAATAAATAAATAATTTAAAATGGTGAATGAAAATAAATTTAAAAATCAAGAAGGCAAAAATTAAAAAAAACTTTTTTAAAATAAATAAACTAATTAATAATACTTGAGCCTTCATATTGTGAATAAACCATAACTATGTATTCTGTATCCCTGAACAGTATGATAATACAGTCATATATAGGCATTTATGATTTCTATTAATGAGTTCTAGTCATAACCAAATTTAAGCTTACTTAATGACTTTTCCCATCTACTAAGGATCCCCTCAATAGTAATTCTCTGCACTTTGTCAAAATACCACGTATACATCTGAGTTACAGATAATCTATCCTGAAGTTACTATAACGGGATTCCCTGGTAGTTGATTGGTGAAGAGTTCATCTGCTAATGCAGGAGACACGGGTTCTACCTGATTTGGAAAGATCCCACAAGCTGCAGAGCAACGAAACCCATAAGCCACAAGTACGCAGCCTGTGCTCTAGAGCTTTGGAGCCACAACTATGGAGCCCGTGTGCCCTAGAGTCCGAGTTCCTCAACAAGAGAAGTCACTGCAACAAGCCTGCTCACCTCAGCCAGTGAGTACCCCAACCCCTGCAATTAGAGAAGAGCCTGTGGCAGTAGTTGAAGACCCAGAATAGCCAAAATAAATAAATAAATCTAAACACTAAAGTTATTATAGTATCTAGAAATTTGGTTGTAAAGGAAATCTACTAGGTATTACAGTATTTGAAGAAAATAAGGTACAACAAAATTTTTTTAAGGGGACATCTTTTTATATGACCTCAACTTTTTACTTGATAGGAACACCTCTTGTCTGAGCTCTAATATACACCACGCCCCTGCGTGGCAAGACCCTTCCCCAGGTGTCTGTAATTTGGCCAGGCAATGCCTACTCTTCCTTACCAGCTTTATGACCTCTGGTAACTGATTCTGCTTCTCTGTTTCTTACATAAATAAAAGAGGGGGGAAAACAGGTTTACTTCATAATGGAGTCTCGGGAGGGATATATCTAACTGATGGCTTCCCTGGGAGCTCCGATGACAGAGAATCTGCCTGCCGTGCAGGAGACCTGGGCTCCATCCCTGGGTCAGGAAGCAAACGGCTGGAGAAGCAAATGGCTACCCACCCCAGTACTCTTGCTGGAAAACTCCATGGACAGAGGCCTGGTGGGCGACAGTCCATGGGGTTGCAAAGAGTCAACCATGACTGAGTGACTAATGCTTTCACTTTTTCAAAGCATTTAGAACAATGGCAACAGCTAAATGCTAACACATATTAGCTAATATTGTGCAAATTTGTCTAAAGTCTATTACACCAGAGTACCTTCCAAACACTGAATATGGTAAAACACGGAAAATAAGGAAGACAACTGGTTCACATTACTAAAGGGTAATTGACAGTCCTATTTTTCCATTCTAGTGAATGTTTCTCCAGTCTCCTTCTAGCAGTAAAAGTCTGCTCCCCAG
The DNA here is from genome assembly GCA_022376925.1 of Tragulus kanchil. NCBI lineage: Eukaryota > Metazoa > Chordata > Mammalia > Artiodactyla > Tragulidae > Tragulus > Tragulus kanchil. The sequence goes on from JAIOJX010000024.1 coordinate 167,322,971, forward strand.
GTAATTTTCCTCTATCATTCCTAACGTACTATCAAACTGACAGAGGAAAGTAGGTAACTAAGTCTATTAAATTTCACTTTGCACATATTTTTCAACCAGTGAACTCTGGGCTCAAGGCTGCTTTATTTCTGATAATCGTTTGACGCAAAAGCTTTTTTTCTTTCTATGAGATGTTTGATTTCCAAAGGTTGCAGTTTCCAGAAGGGTGGCAGCTGGGATAGTTGAGATGTTATTAACATGTTTTCAAGACAAAAGGAAGGTCAAATAGTGTTTCACAGACTTTAACCCTAGTACTGCTCATGAAGTCAAGCAGGAAAAAAGATTATTATCTGCGTTTCACAGAGTAACAGTGATCCTCATAAAAGAGTGTGACTTGGCAAAAAATGATTAGGTAAACAGGCAAGTCAATCAATTTCAAAGAAATGCTTACCTCCATATCCAAAATTTCCTCAACAGGGTTCTAAAACCTTTAAATGGTCAGGAAACTGACTGATATGCCCCCAAAAGATTCAGAGTAATTTTCTAAATCCAAGGTGAACCGAATCAAAGGTGTCTGTAATTTGGCCAGGCAATGCCTACTCTTCCTTACCAGCTTTATGACCTCTGGTAACTGATTCTGCTTCTCTGTTTCTTACATAAATAAAGAGGGAAAACAGGTTTACTTCATAATGGAGTCTCGGGAGGGATATATCTAACTGATGGCTTCCCTGGGAGCTCCGATGACAGAGAATCTGCCTGCCGTGCAGGAGACCTGGGCTCCATCCCTGGGTCAGGAAGCAAACGGCTGGAGAAGCAAATGGCTACCCACCCCAGTACTCTTGCTGGAAAACTCCATGGACAGAGGCCTGGTGGGCGACAGTCCATGGGGTTGCAAAGAGTCAACCATGACTGAGTGACTAATGCTTTCACTTTTTCAAAGCATTTAGAACAATGGCAACAGCTAAATGCTAACACATATTAGCTAATATTGTGCAAATTTGTCTAAAGTCTATTACACCAGAGTACCTTCCAAACACTGAATATGGTAAAACACGGAAAATAAGGAAGACAACTGGTTCACATTACTAAAGGGTAATTGACAGTCCTATTTTTCCATTCTAGTGAATGTTTCTCCAGTCTCCTTCTAGCAGTAAAAGTCTGCTCCCCAGGTAATTTTCCTCTATCATTCCTAACGTACTATCAAACTGACAGAGGAAAGTAGGTAACTAAGTCTATTAAATTTCACTTTGCACATATTTTTCAACCAGTGAACTCTGGGCTCAAGGCTGCTTTATTTCTGATAATCGTTTGACGCAAAAGCTTTTTTTCTTTCTATGAGATGTTTGATTTCCAAAGGTTGCAGTTTCCAGAAGGGTGGCAGCTGGGATAGTTGAGATGTTATTAACATGTTTTCAAGACAAAAGGAAGGTCAAATAGTGTTTCACAGACTTTAACCCTAGTACTGCTCATGAAGTCAAGCAGGAAAAAAGATTATTATCTGCGTTTCACAGAGTAACAGTGATCCTCATAAAAGAGTGTGACTTGGCAAAAAATGATTAGGTAAACAGGCAAGTCAATCAATTTCAAAGAAATGCTTACCTCCATATCCAAAATTTCCTCAACAGGGTTCTAAAACCTTTAAATGGTCAGGAAACTGACTGATATGCCCCCAAAAGATTCAGAGTAATTTTCTAAATCCAAGGTGAACCGAATCAAAGTGTCAACAAACTATCTAAAGGTATTAACTTAAGTCAAACTGAACCAATCATCTTTATAAAGGCAAACTAGAAGAGGGCCAATTCTCCAAGTTATGCATTTTGTTCATATTTAAACTAATCTAATAATTGAGAAGCATCTTCTAAAAGTGACACACATTTAAGTTTATTTAATATTACATAAATGACTCAGTTCAAATTTCCATAGATAGCCAAATGTTACTCATATTCTAAACAAATCTCAAACACTCTGAATTTTGCCTCCAGGCACCAAAGTTAGAACAAGATTTTAAGAGTAGTGATTGAAAAACAAAAAACACATGAAATTTAATCATATGCTGAAAGGCTTCCCCGCGACACACCAAAAAAAAAAAAAGAACGATAAATCCAAAATGAAATAACTGAGCAACGGCAATAGTCGTCAATTGCTACTACTACGTGAAAGTGTGACAGGGAACTCCACAACTGAAAGGTCAGCTGACAACAGCAACCCAGAGTCAATCTAACAACAAAAAGAGAATAACCTCCACAACAGCGTGTGCCTCTTAATGTAATGCAATACCAAGTACTTCACTACCTGTGAAGCAGTCTTACCAAAACATCAAACTAGAATCTGATAAGTCTTTTGATTAATCACAAGTTCACAGGAAATACATTGGAGAAAGGAACATGATACTTTACGGATACATTCAACAAAATCCAAACTGGGAAATTCTGCAGGGCAAATGATATGAATTTTTTTTCCCCCACTAAATGATAATCACAAGACCAAAAAAAAAAGCGGGCAGTTGGGGGCAGGAGAAGGCAATGTTCCTCACTCTATGGGTTGCTGTTGTCAGCTGATCTTTCTGTTGTGAAGTTCCCCATCATACACTCACGTAATAGCAGCAATTGGTGACTACTGTCAGGTGTGCTAGTAACACAGTAAGGGATTCCCAGGCGGTGCAGTGGTGAAGAATGCACCTGCCAGTGCAAGAGACTTGGGTTCTATCCATGGGCTGAGCAGACCCTCTGGAATAGGAAACGGGCACCTGCTTCAGTATTTCTGCCTGGAAAATTCCATGAGGAGGCTGCGAGGCTGCAGTCCATGACATTGCAAAGAGCTGGACGCGACTGAGCACAACAGTGTTGTGGATCTGGACATACACATAGCAACACATTTATAGATGGAACGTGTCTGGGATTTGTTTTTACATTATCCAGCTGGTAAGGAATGAAAGGGTTAATATAAGAAACAATATTCATGTGTTTCAAACTGCTGAAATGGGCTCATAGGTACACGGTGATTCATGTTAGTCTTATGCCTCTATACATCTCAATCTCCCACATTAGAACGTTAAAGAAAGACTATCAGAGCACTGTATCAAAAGTATCTATGACTGGCAGAATGCTGAAATCTTAACAGCTTTTTGCTTCAACAGATCTTCATTCAAAAATCAAAATCAAAAATATACATTTTAAACTAAAAATAAACACACATTTTAAGGACTGCCTTTAACAATTACATCTTGTACATATTAAGTAGTGAGCTCAACTATTACTACTGTAATAGTAACTTCAACTGTTACTTCAACTACTGTTTTCATTTTATGTCTGGTTCTTACTACTGACATTTGCCAAAACACACACACGCTCCTCCCTGAAAGGAACCAAGTTCTGAATATTCTAACTCCTACTAAACATCTCAAATGGTTCCTTCTTTCATCTACTTCTTTATTTCAAATCCTAAATGTTTCGATCAGAGTCCTGCTAAAGACTTCCTATGGTGCCTCTTTTCAGTTTAAGCATACCAATTCATCATCCATACTGTCCCTTCATGGGATCCCTAATCTTCAGAACAGAATCAAGACTTCTTGTATGACATACACTGCCCTCAGAAATCTGGGCCCTGCCTACCTCTGGAACACTCCCACTAACACCGTACCCTCCCATACTCCACTCATACTCCTCTCGTTCTAAACAGTACTCCTATAATAGATCTCAGGTGAACTACGGATGTTCAGTCTCTTTAAAAGCTCAATTCCCTTAGACTAAAGCACCAAGTCTACATTCCTCTACTTCCAGGTTAATTACCATTGCCTCTTCCCAAGTGGCCCAGTGGTAAAGAACCCGCCTGCAGGAGATGAAAATGAGAGACCAGGTTCGATCCCTGGGTCAGAAAGACCCCCTGGAGGAGGGCATGGCAGCCACTCCAGTGTTCCTGCCTGGAGACTCCATGGACAGAGGAGCCTGGAGGGCTGCAGTCCAGAGGGACACAGAGAGTCGGACACGCCTGAAGCGACTTAGCACGCAGGCTGCAAAACTCACCTTCACTGTCAGCTCTTCTGCAAGCCTCCCCAGACCTTCCTCTCTCTGCCTGACTGCCCCATAATTTCACAGGAGTCTATGCACCACACTACCCTCCTGCTGTTTGCGTATCTATCCTGTCCTTCAAGTAAGAGTCAGAGTATCACAGAGCCACACTAAGTGTTTGTTTTGTGAAGTAATGTACGCACTTTCCACTGAGGACAGACAGGTAGTTAGTTCTTATATAAATAACCAAAATCTAAGCAGTTTGAAAGTAGGAAATTTGTCTAACACATCTCTGTCACTCCGCAGCTTGTGTGCTGCATGCTAAGTTGCTTCAGTTGTATCTGACTCTCTGTGCTTAGAATATATTAAATTTAGGTGTTTACCAAATGAATAAAGTAAATATTTCTAATAGTCATGCTTTTTAATATTGTAAGAAATTTTATTCCACTCCAGTTTAACTTTGTTTCTTGGCATTTTGTTTGTTTTTTTGTTGTTTTTGGTCATCTGGCAGGTTAGTGGTTAAAGCAATTCAGAACATGCTTGTACACTTTCTCTTTAGTGTCAAAGAAGAAAATGACCACCAGAAGCAGAAAGCAGAAGTCTTAAACATATTTTACAGTAAGAATTGTAGCTACAACATACTTAGGGCAACTTTCAGGTCACAGTGCTGACCTTAAGGTCGAGAAGGCTCAAAAAATTATCATTATTGGAGAAACTCAGGTTATTCTAAGGTTCCGCTATAATTGGAAACTGTAGGGAAAAATCAGCTACACAACTCAAGAGCAGTCCCAAGGAAGTTAAAATTTGACTAAAGCACCAAGTCTACTCCAGGTTAATTACCATTGCCTCTTCCCAAGTGGCCCAGTGGTAAAGAACCCGCCTGCAGGAGATGAAAATGAGAGACCAGGTTCGATCCCTGGGTCAGAAAGACCCCTGAGGAGGGCATGGCAGCCACTCCAGTGTTCCTGCCTGGAGACTCCATGGACAGAGGAGCCTGGAGGGCTGCAGTCCAGAGGGACACAGAGAGTCGGACACGCCTGAAGCGACTTAGCACGCAGGCTGCAAAACTCACCTTCACTGTCAGCTCTTCTGCAAGCCTCCCCAGACCTTCCTCTCTCTGCCTGACTGCCCCATAATTTCACAGGAGTCTATGCACCACACTACCCTCCTGCTGTTTGCGTATCTATCCTGTCCTTCAAGTAAGAGTCAGAGTATCACAGAGCCACACTAAGTGTTTGTTTTGTGAAGTAATGTACGCACTTTCCACTGAGGACAGACAGGTAGTTAGTTCTTATATAAATAACCAAAATCTAAGCAGTTTGAAAGTAGGAAATTTGTCTAACACATCTCTGTCACTCCGCAGCTTGTGTGCTGCATGCTAAGTTGCTTCAGTTGTATCTGACTCTCTGTGCTTAGAATATATTAAATTTAGGTGTTTACCAAATGAATAAAGTAAATATTTCTAATAGTCATGCTTTTTAATATTGTAAGAAATTTTATTCCACTCCAGTTTAACTTTGTTTCTTGGCATTTTGTTTGTTTTTGTGTTGTTTTTTGGTCATCTGGCAGGTTAGTGGTTAAAGCAATTCAGAACATGCTTGTACACTTTCTCTTTAGTGTCAAAGAAGAAAATGACCACCAGAAGCAGAAAGCAGAAGTCTTAAACATATTTTACAGTAAGAATTGTAGCTACAACATACTTAGGGCAACTTTCAGGTCACAGTGCTGACCTTAAGGTCGAGAAGGCTCAAAAAATTATCATTATTGGAGAAACTCAGGTTATTCTAAGGTTCCGCTATAATTGGAAACTGTAGGGAAAAATCAGCTACACAACTCAAGAGCAGTCAGGTCACAAACATAAAAAATAAAACCAGATTCTTCATGTCAAATTTTAAAGTGTGAATTTCTTCCTGTAGAAACAACTATGTTGCATACAAGCGGAGTGCATTAGCTATTAAAAAAAAAAAAAAACTGAACATAAATGGAAACACAGCAAACACAAGAAAAACTCAAACCACATCTTAAACTTGAAAGTACATTTTAAAGTACGTAGACAGGAAGACATTAAGACGTTGGACTTAAGAACAGCACCTGAGCTAAGACTAAGAAATTGAAGTCACTAGAAACAAAGCCATTTGCTGCTTTAACAATAGGAAGCAATGGCTTTGCTTTATTTCCATTTTCTAATATATCTAAATTTTTTCTAAATACTTAAATGGTAGGTTCAAATGTGTGCTATTCACCATCTAGGAAACTGAGAAACATCACTTAAGAGTCCATATCAATGATGTGCCTTTTTAAAAAATTTTTATTTGTCTATGTTGGGTCTCAGTTGGCCAGGTGTTAGTTGCGACAAGTGGGATCTTTTGCTGAGGCATGCAAACTCTTTAATTGCAGCACGTGAGATCTGGTTCCCTGACCAGGGATCAAACCCAGGTCTCCTGCACTGAGAACATGGAGTCTTATCCACTGGATCACCAAGGAAGTCCGTTTAAAAAAAAAAAAAAAACCATAAAAAGCATTTTGATTCAACATTTTCCTTGAAATTGCTTCCCTTAAAATACACTTAAGGGGCTTCCCGGGTGGTCCAGTGGGTAAGGACACCGCCTTGCAGTGCAAGGGGCGCCGGTTCCATCCCTGGCCTGGAAGATCCCACGTGCCGCGGAGCGGCTGGACCCATGTGTCCAACGACCGAGCCGGAGCTCTGGAGCGAGTGCGCCGAGAGCCGGTGCTCTGCGACAACAGACGCCACCGCGATGGGAGGCCCACGCGGGCCAAAGAGTAAAAAAGATGGATAAAAACAGATAAATGAAAGACCAATAGAAGCGTCCCCCTCCCCCGCCCCGCAAATCCACTTAAGTAATAAAATGTCAAAGTTTGGCGTTGGTAGAGAACTTTACTAAATACTTCTTTTTAAAACGACGAAAAAAGGTAAAACGACGTTCTTACTGACTTTACCTTTACCCAAAACGGTGGAAAATAATGGAAAGCTACACCATTTATTCAAAGGAGAACTACACTCGTGGTTTCAAGTTTGCATGGCACCTGGATAGTTTGTAGACAAACGTAAACCTGCCAGACTGCAGCAGAGGCCGAGTGCTCGCCGGAAACCTATCGAGCTCAAGCACTGACCCGGAACAGCGACCCCTCTTCACGCGTCTCTTCTAAACGACTTTCTTTGTAAGAAGTCTACTTTGATTCCTGGCCTTCAACACTGCTATCAAAAAGCTGCAATGCGCCGCACGCCCCTCCGCGCCTTCGCTTTAACTAAACACGACCAGCGCTCCCCAGGGCAGCGGCCGGGGCGCCCGGCCTCCAGCCCGGCCCCGCGGCGCCTCGCCTCCCCGCCTCCCCGCCTCCGGGAGCGCCCGCGCGGCTGCTCGGGGCGCCCCGCCGTGCCCGACGCGTCGGACCCCAGAGGCCGCCGGGCTCCCCGTCCCCGGGATTTTCCAAGCGAGAAAGCCGGGGTGGGCGGCCCGGTCCTCCTCCGCGGGGCCTCCGGGCCCAGGGGTCGCACCCCGTCTTCGGCGCGGGCGGGGAGTCCCGACCCGGGCAGCCCGGCGAGCCCCTTCTTCCTCGCTAAGCGCCTCGAGGCGCTGCCGCCCCGGGCCGCCGGGCACGGGCACCTGTGGCGCGCCCGCCGCGCGGCGCCCGGCGCAGCTGCCAGCCCAGCTCCCAGCCCAGCTGCCAGCCCGCGCCGCCTGCCCTCCCGCTGCCTCGCGGCCCTGCGCAGCCGGGCGGAGCGCGCTCCCGGGCCGCGCGGCGCCCCGGCCCCGGCCGCCCCGCCGCCCGCCCCCGGCCCCGGCCGCCCGAGCCCGCGGCCCGCGCCTCCCCGCCGGGCCCGCGCGGTCCCGCACCATCCTCCTCACGGGGCGGGCTCCGGAAGGGCAGCGGCTCCACCTCCTCCTCCCGCGCGGCCCGCAGCCATCTATCGGGAAGCGCCTCCGGAGGCGGCAGCCGCGGCCGCCGGACGAGGACAGCCCAGGGACAGCGTCTCGGGACGAACTCGGCTCCGGCGCTAGCAGCTGAAGCCGAGTCTTTCATAATTGTGCGACCGACTCCTCCGGGGGACTGGCCACAGGGACGCGCCCGCGCCCGCCTCCGCCGGCGACGGGGCGGAGACGCACCACGTGAGCGGCGCGCCGCGTGCGTGGCCGCCCGCGGGCCGGGTCACGTGGAGGGCGCGCGCCCCCGGGCCGCGGGCCGCCGCCGCGCGCGCGCGCGTCTCGCCCCGCCCCCGCCCCGCCCCCGCCGGAGCGCGCGCCCCGGGGCTCTCCGGGCGACTCAGGCCGGACGGGCCCAAACTTCCTTCTCAGCTCGCGGAGCGGAACGGAAGGAATCCGCAGCTGAGGATGAAGGTTCCAGGGCTGCCGGGGCCCCGCCGGGAGTCGCGACGTGCTGTCCTCCCTGCTCCCTGGGCCGGCTCCTGCCTGCACGACGGAGCTGCCTGCGCCGGCCCTCCGGCTGTGCCTCGCGAAGGGCGGGGGCCTGGGACGTGCCTCTGCCCAGTCCAGGTGCAAAGTTATCTGACCCCAAATCATGCTCGTCCTTTAGCTTCCTCTGTGCCTGCCAGCGAGAAGTCTTCAGTCCGGGCGGGGGGGGGGGCCCCGTCCGGCGCCAGTCCCGACCCGGGCAGCCCGGCGAGCCCCTTCTTCCTCGCTAAGCGCCTCGAGGCGCTGCCGCCCCGGGCCGCCGGGCACGGGCACCTGTGGCGCGCCGCCGCGCGGCGCCCGGCGCAGCTGCCAGCCCAGCTCCCAGCCCAGCTGCCAGCCCGCGCCGCCTGCCCTCCCGCTGCCTCGCGGCCCTGCGCAGCCGGGCGGAGCGCGCTCCCGGGCCGCGCGGCGCCCGGCCCCGGCCGCCCCGCCGCCCGCCCCGGCCCCGGCCGCCCGAGCCCGCGGCCCGCGCCTCCCCGCCGGGCCCGCGCGGTCCCGCACCATCCTCCTCACGGGGCGGGCTCCGGAAGGGCAGCGGCTCCACCTCCTCCTCCCGCGCGGCCCGCAGCCATCTATCGGGAAGCGCCTCCGGAGGCGGCAGCCGCGGCCGCCGGACGAGGACAGCCCAGGGACAGCGTCTCGGGACGAACTCGGCTCCGGCGCTAGCAGCTGAAGCCGAGTCTTTCATAATTGTGCGACCGACTCCTCCGGGGGACTGGCCACAGGGACGCGCCCGCGCCCGCCTCCGCCGGCGACGGGCGGAGACGCACCACGTGAGCGGCGCGCCGCGTGGGTGGCGGCCCGCGGGCCGGGTCACGTGGGGGGCGCGCGCCCCCGGGCCGCGGGCCGCCGCCGCGCGCGCGCGCGTCTCGCCCCGCCCCCGCCCCGCCCCCGCCGGAGCGCGCGCCCCGGGGCTCTCCGGGCGACTCAGGCCGGACGGGCCCAAACTTCCTTCTCAGCTCGCGGAGCGGAACGGAAGGAATCCGCAGCTGAGGATGAAGGTTCCAGGGCTGCCGGGGCCCCGCCGGGAGTCGCGACGTGCTGTCCTCCCTGCTCCCTGGGCCGGCTCCTGCCTGCACGACGGAGCTGCCTGCGCCGGCCCTCCGGCTGTGCCTCGCGAAGGGCGGGGGCCTGGGACGTGCCTCTGCCCAGTCCAGGTGCAAAGTTATCTGACCCCAAATCATGCTCGTCCTTTAGCTTCCTCTGTGCCTGCCAGCGAGAAGTCTTCAGTCTGAACTGTGGGCACTCGCCGTGCCCTCCCGAGAAATCACCCACAGGCACGCACATCCCTAAACCAAAGTCTGAAGGGGTTTTTTTGCCTTTCCTTTTCCTTGACGCTTGCACCAGCCCAGGGTTGACCATTAGAGACAGTTTACTAAACGTGGCTCTTCACACTCCAGAAAGACGTCAAGACTTCCTTTGTCTGATCCTGTGTGATCTGATTCTGTGTTACCGCTTTAAAAAAAAAAAAAAGGCTTTCTTGAGGAATAATTGACAGACGTGCCTATTTAAATACAGGATGTGACCAGTGTTGGCACAGTGCTGACATTCACGAAATCATCACACACAAGTCAGGGAAGATACTCGTTACCCCAGAGCTCCTTTCCAGCCTTTACAATACCTCCGATCCTCTCCCTCTCCATCTGGATCTCTTTGCAACTACTGATCGGCTTTCACTCACCATAGATCAGGTGGCCTGTTCTAGTGCTTGGTTGCTAAATCGTGTCCGACTTTTGTAACCGCATGGACTGTAGCCCACCAGGCTCCTCTCCAGGGGAGTCTCCAGGCAAGAATACTGAAGTGGGTCACCATGCCCCCCTCCAGGGGATCTTCCCAACCCAGAGATGGAACCCGGGTCTCGTAATAACTCCTGCGTTAGCATCAGATTCTTCACCACTAGCGCCAGCTGGGAAGCCCTTCTGCAGCATAGAGTTTGATGTAATGGAAGTATGCCCTATGTGCTTTTGAGGGACAAAGGGAATCTGGCGTCTTTCACTCAGCATAGCTATAACCTTCCATTCACTGAAGTAGAATAGTCTTTTTTAAAATAGTTTAAAAATTGCTTCATTTGGCTGCACCAGGTCTTAGTTGGGGCACGTGGAATCTTAAGGTGCAGCATACAGGGTCTTTAGTCATGGCATATGAACTGTTAGAGGCTTTTCAGGTGGAGCTGGTGGTAAAGAACCTGCCTGCCGGTGCAGAAGACCTAAGAGACACGAGTTCGATCCCTGGGTCTGGAAGCTCCCCTGGAGGAGGGCATGGCAGCCCGCTCCAGAATTCTTGCCTGGAGAATCCCACAGACAGAGGGGCCTGTTAAGCTAAGGTCCAGAGGGTTGCAAAGAGTCAGACACGACTGAAGCGACTTACCAAGCATGCAGCAGGTGAGATCTAGCTCCACAGTCAGGGATGATGCTTGGGTCCCCTGACTTGGGAGTGAGGAGTCTTAGCTACTGGACCACCAGGGAAGTCCCTGAAGAAGGCATTTCTCTTCAACAAAACTGATCTACCCATTGTTTCTCCTAACTGACTTTAGCCACACTGTGAATAATCTTCAATTACAGATATACCCTGGCGATATTTCAAGTTCCATTCCGGACCACTGCAATATAGTGAATATTGCAATAAACCATGTCACAATTTTTTTTTTTTTTTTTGGTTTCCCAGAACATATAAAAGTTGTATTTACCCTGTACTGTAGTTTTCCCTGGTGGCTCACGTGGTAAAGAATCTGTCCACAGTGTGGGAGTTCAGGCACTGGGTTGGGAAGATCCCCTGGAGAAGGAAATGGCTACCCACTCCAGTATTCTTGCCTGGAGAATTCCATGGACAGAGGCTACAGTCCATGGGATCAAAAAGAGTTGGACATGACTGAGCGACTAACACAATACAATAACATGGTCTATTAAGAATATGGTAGCATTATGTCTTTAAAAAGTACATACTTAATTTAAACATACTTTATTGCTTAAAAATACTAAGCATCTGAGAACACAGCATTGCCACAAACCTACTAAAACACACACACACACACACACACACACGGCATCTTTTAAGTGCAATAATGTGAAGTGCAATAAAACAAGGTATGCCTTATCATGTATTCCTTCCTTATCTGAAAGACCCAGGAGAATCAAGATTTAAAAAATGTTTTAAGGGCTTCCCTGGTGGTCCAGTGAGTAAAGAGTCTGCCTTGCAGTACAGGGGGCACCGGTTCAATCCCTGGCCCGGGAAGATCCCATGTGCTGCGGAGCGGCTGGACCGATGTGTCCAATTGTGAGCCAGCACTCTGGAGCACAGGCGCCCACAGCCGGTGCTCTGCAACGAGAGAGGCCACTGCAATAGGAGGCCCACATGGGCTGAAGAATAAGGATAGATGAAGGCAAATAAATAAAAAACCAACAAAAGAGACCAAATTAAAAAATGTGTTTTAAAATATGTTGTATCCTTCCTACTAGATTGTCAGTCCCTTGAGGTAGGGACCTAAATGTTAATCTTCCAGATCTTAGCTGACCTATATACTTCCTGCCTTTAGAGAGTTTATAATCTGGAAAGTGGCTGAGACAGTAGCAGGCAGAGTCCCCACAGAGCACAAGGCAGCAGGGAGAACTTCTAACTCTAAACCAAATGCTCCAATTTACCAAAAAGTTCTGGAGATCACACTTTTTCATATTACTAGTAATATTTTGATGTTCGATTACATATTTTTTCCAGCAAAGACTCCCGTGTAACCTGACTGCTCCCTTACCCTTCTGCAACAGCTTCCCAGAGCTGAGAGGCTGTTTCCAGGCTATAGTACTCAGTAATGGTCTCAAATAAATAATGTTCTCAAGTAATGTTTTCAAATAAAACCCAATTCACAACTTTTAAGGATGTGCTTCTTTTTCAGCTGATACTTTAACTACTGGAAATTTCATAGTTTACAGCTGATCAACAGCCCTGAAGTTGACAAATGCTAACCTTGATAAGCAATCAATTCTTCTGGATGAATTTAGTTATTTAAAAAAAAGGGGGGGGTTGAGTTCCTAAGAATATATCAAGAACAGTCCTATTCAATGTTCAATGCTGAACAAGGTGGAGAAATGACGAATTTCAGAAAAGCGTTCATTAAATATTCTCTCTTCTCTCACTTGTTTCTCATAGGGGCTCTGTTTCCATTTGGCATTGGTCAACGGCATCAGCAATTTCCACTCTCACTCATTCTCCTCCTTGCCTTTGCCCAGTTATTGGCAACAGCTTAGCTTCAGTCTAGTGCCTGCATTCTCAACATCAGAAGAGAAAACATGACCTCTTTTCAGGTAGTGAAACTGCTTCTTAGGAGAGTGGTATAAAATATTACTATATATAGTACAGCAATATACAGAGTACATAAAGAAACATTAACACTGCATGAAAGGGGCATGAAATTAGGACAACCTGTCTAAAAGGACTCCATAGTAGAGTGCCCACAATCAAAAGAATGTGGAACACTTGTTTAGTGGAACAGAGATACATCCAAGCCCAACTCATACAACAGGCGAGTAGCTCTGGTAGCTGTTAGTGAGTCTCCCTAGGACGCTCGGTGTTCCGCAATGCCTGGTGCTCTCACTCCTGTGTAGTCGCTCCCACAGTGAATAGGGCGGACCCGTGTCATCCGTGTATGTGTGTGTGCTCAGCTGCTCAGTTGTGTCTGACTCTTTGAGACCCCATGAATTTCACCCTGCCAGGCTCCTCTGTCCATGGTGTTCTCCAAGAAAGTTTTTCCGAGCAGTCACACTTTTCATATTACTAGTAATATTTTGATGTTCGATTACATATTTTTCCAGCAAAGACTCTGTAACCTGACTGCTCCTTACCCTTCTGCTACAGCTTCCCAGAGCTGAGAGGCTGTTTCCAGGCTATAGTACTCAGTAATGGTCTCAAATAAATAATGTTCTCAAGTAATGTTTTCAAATAAAACCCAATTCACAACTTTTAAGGATGTGCTTCTTTTTCAGCTGATACTTTAACTACTGGAAATTTCATAGTTTACAGCTGATCAACAGCCCTGAAGTTGACAAATGCTAACCTTGATAAGCAATCAATTCTTCTGGATGAATTTAGTTATTTAAAAAAAAGGGGGGGGTTGAGTTCCTAAGAATATATCAAGAACAGTCCTATTCAATGTTCAATGCTGAACAAGGTGGAGAAATGCCGAATTTCAGAAAACGTTCATTAAATATTCTCTCTTCTCTCACTTGTTTCTCATAGGGGCTCTGTTTCCATTTGGCATTGGTCAACGGCATCAGCAATTTCCACTCTCACTCATTCTCCTCCTTGCCTTTGCCCAGTTATTGGCAACAGCTTAGCTTCAGTCTAGTGCCTGCATTCTCAACATCAGAAGAGAAAACATGACCTCTTTTCAGGTAGTGAAACTGCTTCTTAGGAGAGTGGTATAAAAATATTACTATATATAGTACAGCTATATACAGAGTACATAAAGAAACATTAACACTGCATGAAAGGGGCATGAAATTAGGACAACCTGTCTAAAAGGACTCCATAGTAGAGTGCCCACAATCAAAAGAATGTGGAACACTTGTTTAGTGGAACAGAGATACATCCAAGCCCAACTCATACAACAGGCGAGTAGCTCTGGTAGCTGTTAGTGAGTCTCCCTAGGACGCTCGGTGTTCCGCATTGCCTGGTGCTCTCACTCCTGTGTAGTCGTCTCCCACAGTGAATAGGGCGGACCCGTGTCATCCGTGTATGTGTGTGTGCTCAGCTGCTCAGTTGTGTCTGACTCTTTGAGACCCCATGAATTTCACCCTGCCAGGCTCCTCTGTCCATGGTGTTCTCCAAGAAAGAATACTGGAGTGGGTTCCCATGCCCTCCTCCAAGAATCTTCCCAACCCAGGCATTGCAGGCGATTCTTTACCGTCTGAGCCGTCGGGCGCTAAGCCACTAGTGTAATCAATGAGATATTGTGATAACGATAAAGCATGACTTCTATGCTTGGTCCTAAAAGATATTTTGGCTTCACCCTGACTCTTCTGGATCACTAATTCTGGGGGAAACCAGCTGCATGTCATGAAGACACTCAGGCAGCCTCTGAAGTGGTACACGCGGCAAGGGACAGATCTCCCGACAGCCAATACCAACTTACTGGCAAGAATGGGAGGCAGTAGCAACGCTCCTTCACCGCTGGTGGGAATGGAAAGTAGTACCGTCACTCTGGAAGACAGTATGACAACAATTCAACACACCCTTTTGGTAGGATCCAGCAACTGTGACCTTTTGTCCACGTAAAGATGTGTAAACAGTTGTTAATAACACCTTATTCATCACTATTAAATATTCAGAGCAATCAAGATGTCCTGCATTTAGTGAATAGAGAAACTAATTGTGATACATTCATGCAATAGAATATTGCTTTGTGATAAAAGAAATGAATTATCATGCCATGAAAAGACATGGAGGAAACCGAAATAAGTATTTTTTAAGTAAAAGAAGCCAATCGGAAAGGCTACAAACTGTACGATTCCAATTCTGCATCATTCGGGACAAGGCACAATGATGGAAACGTTTAAAACGTAGTGACTGCCAGCGGTCTGAAACGAGGGAGGAAGGGGCGTGTCTGGAGCAGTGGACTCCTGCGTATGATGCTGCAATGTGGATACACGTCACTACACATTCGTCACCAAGAGTGAACCCCAAGGTAAATAATGAACTTTAATTAACAATAAGAAAAAAAACAAACCATAAGGTATCAATATTGGCTTATTGATTGTGACTGATATATCACACTAATGCAAATGTTAATAGTAGGGGAAACGGGGGGGGGGGGGGGAAAGGAGTCTACAGAAACTCTCTACACTTAGTCAATTTTTCTGTAAATGCAAATCTAAAAGAGTATTAATTTTTTAAAAATCGTATGGGAAAAGTGGAATAGAAACACAAGACAAGACAACGTGAGAAATAATAATGTAAAATTTCCTATTTTGAGGACTTCCCTGACTGTCCAGTGAGTAAGACTCCATACTTCCAATGCGAGAGGAAAGGGTGCAGTCCCCGGTCGGGCAAATAACACTCCTCATGCTGTGTGCAAGACCAAAAAAACGTTTTTCTTTCTATTTTGAAGGAGAGTTTACCTTTCTTAAATGAATGATGGCATAAAATAATATTTAAAATCAGAGTCATAAAATTATATTTAAAAGTTTCTAAATTTTTAAGTCTATTAATTCCATTATTGTAAATATTTTAAATTATGATAAAATACATGCTACATAGTGCTTTTTTACATCGACACATTCATATTTTATTGAGATATAATTGACATATAAAGTTATATTAGTTTCAGGTGTACAATGTAATAATTTAGTATATGTATATATTGCAGAATATTTACCACAATGAATCTAGTTAATATCCATCCATCCATAGTAGTTTCTCAAAATTATTTTAAGTGGTATGCAAACAAAAATATCTGAAGACCAACATTTCAAGTCTCTTTCATTGTTTTGGATGAAAATAGAGGCAGCCGTAGTGTTTTATCACGTTTCATAAGTACATTTAAAAAATTAAGATTAAGAATATTGCTTTGTGATAAAAGAAATGAATTATCATGCCATGAAAAGACATGGAGGAAACCGAAATAAGTATTTTTTAAGTAAAAGAAGCCAATCGGAAAGGCTACAAACTGTACGATTCCAATTCTGCATCATTCGGGACAAGGCACAATGATGGAAACGTTTAAAACGTAGTGACTGCCAGCGGTCTGAAACGAGGGAGGAAGGGGCGTGTCTGGAGCAGTGGACTCCTGCGTATGATGCTGCAATGTGGATACACGTCACTACACATTCGTCACCAAGAGTGAACCCCAAGGTAAATAATGAACTTTAATTAACAATAAGAAAAAAAACAAACCATAAGGTATCAATATTGGCTTATTGATTGTGACTGATATATCACACTAATGCAAATGTTAATAGTAGGGGAAACGGGGGGGGGGGGGTGAAAGGAGTCTACAGAAACTCTCTACACTTAGTCAATTTTTCTGTAAATGCAAATCTAAAAGAGTATTAATTTTTTAAAAATCGTATGGGAAAAGTGGAATAGAAACACAAGACAAGACAACGTGAGAAATAATAATGTAAAATTTCCTATTTTGAGGACTTCCCTGACTGTCCAGTGAGTAAGACTCCATACTTCCAATGCGAGAGGAAAGGGTGCAGTCCCCGGTCGGGCAAATAACACTCCACATGCTGTGTGCAAGACCAAAAAAACGTTTTTCTTTCTATTTTTGAAGGAGAGTTTACCTTTCTTAAATGAATGATGGCATAAAATAATATTTAAAATCAGAGTCATAAAATTATATTTAAAAGTTTCTAAATTTTTAAGTCTATTAATTCCATTATTGTAAATATTTTAAATTATGATAAAATACATGCTACATAGTGCTTTTTTACATCGACACATTCATATTTTATTGAGATATAATTGACATATAAAGTTATATTAGTTTCAGGTGTACAATGTAATAATTTAGTATATGTATATATTGCAGAATATTTACCACAATGAATCTAGTTAATATCCATCCATCCATAGTAGTTTCTCAAAATTATTTTAAGTGGTATGCAAACAAAAATATCTGAAGACCAACATTTCAAGTCTCTTTCATTGTTTTGGATGAAAATAGAGGCAGCCGTAGTGTTTTATCACGTTTCATAAGTACATTTAAAAAATTAAGATTAAGAACTGAGAAAAAGGAAATAGATTATATAACTCCCAAACTGTAGAGAGGAGAAACGGATTAAAACAAAAGCAAAAACTCAGTCAATCCAAAAACCATCAATGATTAGCCCACAATGTATTCTTTTTTTGTAATTTAAATGTGTTAACAAATATATACAATATTTAGTGTTGTATTTACATTTAGAAACTTTCAGAAGCACATCTTGTTACTTTTAAACTCATCAACAGCTGCAGTAGAGATGTAGCAATTGTAAAGCAACCATTATAAACATTAGCAGATTCTTTGCGGCTTTAGGGTATTTAATAATAAAGAAGCTTCATTTTAACCTAGAAAAAAATTTTTTTGGAATGCTGTAAGTTGATGTACGTTATACCTAAAGCAACTAATACATAGTACAGTTTATGAATGATGACTGTCTCTGACACTAGCCAAGTTTTATGATTTCCTACAGTTATTTAAAACATGTTTTACTTTAACGTCCATGTAAATAAGTATAGAGGTTTACATGCAGATAAGTAAAAGCAGGCTCCACAGGAAAACCAATTGGAAAGCATCAGGAGTCCTTCCTTCTGAACACTGAATGGCAAGCATTTGTTGACTGGTTTTCATCTGCCAGGTATTGTTGTAGTCACTTAACATGTATTAAGTCCTTTGAATTCTATAAACTAGATACTATTATTTTCATCCCTGTTGTACAGAGGAGGAAACTGAGGCACAGGGCAGAACACGGGCTTCAAGGAAGTCTAATTCCAGAGTTTCTGTTCTATTATTTTCAATCCCTGTTGCTACTATAGTGCTTTTTACATCGACATTCATATTTTATTGAGATATAATTGACATATAAAGTTATATTAGTTTCAGGTGTACAATGTAATAATTTAGTATATGTATATATTGCAGAATATTTACCACAATGAATCTAGTTAATATCCATCCATCCATAGTAGTTTCTCAAAATTATTTTAAGTGGTATGCAAACAAAAATATCTGAAGACCAACATTTCAAGTCTCTTTCATTGTTTTGGATGAAAATAGAGGCAGCCGTAGTGTTTTATCACGTTTCATAAGTACATTTAAAAAATTAAGATTAAGAACTGAGAAAAAGGAAATAGATTATATAACTCCCAAACTGTAGAGAGGAGAAACGGATTAAAACAAAAGCAAAAACTCAGTCAATCCAAAAACCATCAATGATTAGCCCACAATGTATTCTTTTTGTAATTTAAATGTGTTAACAAATATATACAATATTTAGTGTTGTATTTACATTTAGAAACTTTCAGAAGCACATCTTGTTACTTTTAAACTCATCAACAGCTGCAGTAGAGATGTAGCAATTGTAAAGCAACCATTATAAACATTAGCAGATTCTTTGCGGCTTTAGGGTATTTAATAATAAAGAAGCTTCATTTTAACCTAGAAAAAAATTTTTTTGGAATGCTGTAAGTTGATGTACGTTATACCTAAAGCAACTAATACATAGTACAGTTTATGAATGATGACTGTCTCTGACACTAGCCAAGTTTTATGATTTCCTACAGTTATTTAAAACATGTTTTACTTTAACGTCCATGTAAATAAGTATAGAGGTTTACATGCAGATAAGTAAAAGCAGGCTCCACAGGAAAACCAATTGGAAAGCATCAGGAGTCCTTCCTTCTGAACACTGAATGGCAAGCATTTGTTGACTGGTTTTCATCTGCCAGGTATTGTTGTAGTCACTTAACATGTATTAAGTCCTTTGAATTCTATAAACTAGATACTATTATTTTCATCCCTGTTGTACAGAGGAGGAAACTGAGGCACAGGGCAGAACACGGGCTTCAAGGAAGTCTAATTCCAGAGTTTCTGTTCTTCATTCTTATGCTCTGTTATCTTGTGTGAAAGTAAAACACAACTGAGAAATCTGTCACTACTAATAGAGAACAGCTTATATACGATTTAGCCTTTCACAAACTCTTTTCCTCAAACTGTTTAATCAGAGAATCAAGATCCTTTGTTTACTTCACTAGGTCCAAATTTTTGGCTTGTATGATTGTTTGCCCATTAATCACGCTCTGACTTTTTCCTGAACGGATTTGCCACCAGCGTTAAGCCCTTGGGCAACTGAGAAGGAGACAGTGTCTCAAATCTGAAGAAAACCGACAACATAGTAACTAAAACAATTAAAATCAATTAAAGTATTAAGACAGTTAAAAGGAGAGCCAATATATTAAACGTCTATTTTATGTACAATTTGCCTGTCACTTAAATAAAATTAAACCTTCATAAATGTTTGGCAAATTCTGTGTTTGTGTAAACAGAGTGATTAGACCAGTTCCAAGAAATTTTGCTGTACTTTGGATTGAGGATTAATGGATTTTCTTTCTTAGGCATTCTTTCAAAAGAATTAACCTGTTTTGTAAAAGAAAAGCTTACAAAATGGCATCAAAAATACCTGGAATATTTCAAATATTAATCTTTAACCCCAATAGCTTATTACAGTGACTGGCATATCATAGGTATTCAATAAATAGTTCTTGAATAATTGAGATGTTGAAACTTAGGCTTCTTCAATTAGATCATATACATATATGCTATGGAGATGATGCATTATCATTTCAAAAAAAGAAACGATTATACGATGTTGTTTATTTATTTATTTGCCGGGGGTCGGGTTGGGGATGAAGGGGGGCGGGCGGGCCACTTCTACTGGGCTTTCATTTGTCTATTTTCATCCGTCTTTGTTCTTTGGCCCGTGTGGGCCTCCCATCGCGGTGGCGTCTGTTGTCGCAGAGCACTGGCTCTGGGCGCATGCGCTCCAGAGCTCCGGCTCGGTAGTTGAACACATCGGTCCAGCCGCTCCGTAGCACGTGGAATCTTCCCAGGCCAGGGATCCAACCGGCGCCCCTTGCACTGCAAGGCTGTGTCCTTATCCACTGGACCACCAGGGAAGCCCCCACGATATTGTTTTATATCCAGTTCATAGCCAGATTTGCCCAGTTGATTCACAAATGTCTAGTTGGTTTATTGAACTGGTATCTAAACAAGTTCCACACAAGAGAACTGGGTGTCACATCACAGAGCCTCTTTCCGTCTAGATCAGCCCTTTGTTTCACACTTATTCCCCCTACGCACTGATTTGTTGCAAGAACCAATCCAGTTGTCCTTAAGAATGTGGCAAAAAAAAAGAAAGTGGCATATTCCGAGGTTTTAAGTCTGCTCCCTTGAGTGTCATTTAACATCTTCCTTCATGCTCCCTATTTCCCATGGCTGGACATTCATACCCTAGATCTGATGAGATGTCCGGGTACTCTTTTCTTGCAAGAACACTTCGTGGTGCTTTGTGGTCACACTGTACCATGTGGAAAGGCCTGTAGGGTCCAGCTGTGCCCCTTTTACTAACGCCGCCGCCGCCGCCACACTGTCCTCGGTCACCTCCGACTCTCTGCGCCCTGTAGACCATGGCCCTCCAGGCTCCTCGGCCCCTGGAATCCTCCAGGCAGGAACACCGGAGTGGGTTGCCATGCCCTCTGCCAGGGGATCGTCCTGCCCCCGAGTCTGAAATGGCATCTCCTGTGGGTGAATTCTTCCCTGTTGAACCACCAGGTAAGTCCTTTCAGTAATACGAACCTTTATCAATGATTTCAGGTGCTGACATCTTAAGCCCTCTTCTCATCTAATGGTGATCGCGGATGATCATTTTCTGGACCATTTATTTAATTTGGAATTACAACATCCTTATTTTCTAACCCATGATCCAGGAAGAGTCACACATCTCCTCTCCTACTTCATGTAGCTGGGCGTATGTTTTTCCCTGGCTCTGCCAGAAAACTGAAGTTTGTTCTTTGAAGACAGTAAAACAGGGGTCTCTGACCTGGACGATACCAGTTAAATTTGAGGATGTTTGTGGGTAACACTGGAAACGGTAGGTGAGTCAGTGTTTGCATGTAGAATGCTAAAACTGTCAACACTTTCCTGGCTACGTAACTCCAGGAGATTGGAAGCTATTATTCTGAGGACTCTGATCAGCCCATGAGAAAACATTCAAATATGCTGGTATCGAGGTTTCCCAAAAGCAGAGTCAGATTATCCTACAGTGTATAACTCACATTTAGCAAACCTACTTAGGTGTTCCGTGTGTGCAACTGTATTTTGACTCTTGCATTCTTAAACATGAGCAGAAAACTAAAGATTACCTTCTCTCTGAAGAAAGCTTCTAAGATGTTTCACACTTACCCCTGCACTGATTTGTTGCAAGAACCAATCCAGTTGTCCTTAAGAATGTGGCAAAAAAAAAGAAAGTGGCATATTCCGAGGTTTTAAGTCTGCTCCCTTGAGTGTCATTTAACATCTTCCTTCATGCTCCCTATTTCCCATGGCTGGACATTCATACCCTAGATCTGATGAGATGTCCGGGTACTCTTTTCTTGCAAGAACACTTCGTGGTGCTTTGTGGTCACACTGTACCATGTGGAAAGGCCTGTAGGGTCCAGCTGTGCCCCTTTTACTAACGCCGCCGCCGCCGCCACACTGTCCTCGGTCACCTCCGACTCTCTGCGCCCCTGTAGACCATGGCCCTCCAGGCTCCTCGGCCCCTGGAATCCTCCAGGCAGGAACACCGGAGTGGGTTGCCATGCCCTCTGCCAGGGGATCGTCCTGCCCCCGAGTCTGAAATGGCATCTCCTGTGGGTGAATTCTTCCCTGTTGAACCACCAGGTAAGTCCTTTCAGTAATACGAACCTTTATCAATGATTTCAGGTGCTGACATCTTAAGCCCTCTTCTCATCTAATGGTGATCGCGGATGATCATTTTCTGGACCATTTATTTAA
Source organism: Tragulus kanchil (assembly GCA_022376925.1). NCBI lineage: Eukaryota > Metazoa > Chordata > Mammalia > Artiodactyla > Tragulidae > Tragulus > Tragulus kanchil. The sequence goes on from JAIOJX010000024.1 coordinate 167,344,915, forward strand.
TTTGGAATTACAACATCCTTATTTTCTAACCCATGATCCAGGAAGAGTCACACATCTCCTCTCCTACTTCATGTAGCTGGGCGTATGTTTTTCCCTGGCTCTGCCAGAAAACTGAAGTTTGTTCTTTGAAGACAGTAAAACAGGGGTCTCTGACCTGGACGATACCAGTTAAATTTGAGGATGTTTGTGGGTAACACTGGAAACGGTAGGTGAGTCAGTGTTTGCATGTAGAATGCTAAAACTGTCAACACTTTCCTGGCTACGTAACTCCAGGAGATTGGAAGCTATTATTCTGAGGACTCTGATCAGCCCATGAGAAAACATTCAAATATGCTGGTATCGAGGTTTCCCAAAAGCAGAGTCAGATTATCCTACAGTGTATAACTCACATTTAGCAAACCTACTTAGGTGTTCCGTGTGTGCAACTGTATTTTGACTCTTGCATTCTTAAACATGAGCAGAAAACTAAAGATTACCTTCTCTCTGAAGAAAGCTTCTAAGATGTAACACACAAAAAGGAATTGGAAAAACTGGCGGTCATACATAAGGGACAATTTCAAAAACAAGCAACCAAAAATCCTATCAATATTTTCAGAGTGTTGAAAGAAAACAGAGCACTAATGAAACATAAGAAAAACAGTAAAAAATAAAGTGTCAGGGAAAAAAAAAAAGATCTCTTGGAAATTTTAAAATGTCACCAGAAATAAATGCAATAATAGGATTAGATAATGTTAAGGAAATCTTCCAGATAATAGGGCAAAAAGACAAGAGGTGGAATATTTGAGAAGAAAGCTACGACAGGAGTTACAACATCAGTCTATTAGGGATTCCAGAAAGAAAGAACAGAGAAGATAATAAGAATATAACCAACTAAGTAACTGAAGAAAATATCCCCAGATTGAAAGACAGATTACTAGGTTGAAGGATCCCATTGCAAAATCAGCATAATGGATAAAAATAATTTTACTAAAACGCACCCACTGTTTATCCAAAATTCAAATTTAAATGGGCAGCCTATATTTTACCTGGAAAATCTACATTGACCTTATCATCACTAATACTGGTCATTCATCATAATTTCTATTTCTAGCAATCTACTTGGATCGCCACTGCCCATCTGCTCTACTTTTTCTACTACTCCAGACTCAGCAGTCATTCAGCAGTACAGGCACCTGCAATGCATTTATCCTCACACCTTTTCACGATCATTTACCTGGCCCCACACCGTGACTCAAATTCGCATGTTCCTCTTTGGCCAGCTTAAATGTCATCTGCCCCCCAAACTACCCTTTCTTAAACTGAGACGAGGTTTACCACGATATAAATTTGAGGATGTTTGTGGGTAACACTGGAACGGTAGGTGAGTCAGTGTTTGCATGTAGAATGCTACAACTGTCAACACTTTCCTGGCTACGTAACTCCAGGAGATTGGAAGCTATTATTCTGAGGACTCTGATCAGCCCATGAGAAAACATTCAAATATGCTGGTATCGAGGTTTCCCAAAAGCAGAGTCAGATTATCCTACAGTGTATAACTCACATTTAGCAAACCTACTTAGGTGTTCCGTGTGTGCAACTGTATTTTGACTCTTGCATTCTTAAACATGAGCAGAAAACTAAAGATTACCTTCTCTCTGAAGAAAGCTTCTAAGATGTAACACACAAAAAGGAATTGGAAAAACTGGCGGTCATACATAAGGGACAATTTCAAAAACAAGCAACCAAAAATCCTATCAATATTTTCAGAGTGTTGAAAGAAAACAGAGCACTAATGAAACATAAGAAAAACAGTAAAAAATAAAGTGTCAGGGAAAAAAAAAAAGATCTCTTGGAAATTTTAAAATGTCACCAGAAATAAATGCAATAATAGGATTAGATAATGTTAAGGAAATCTTCCAGATAATAGGGCAAAAAGACAAGAGGTGGAATATTTGAGAAGAAAGCTACGACAGGAGTTACAACATCAGTCTATTAGGGATTCCAGAAAGAAAGAACAGAGAAGATAATAAGAATATAACCAACTAAGTAACTGAAGAAAATATCCCCAGATTGAAAGACAGATTACTAGGTTGAAGGATCCCATTGCAAAATCAGCATAATGGATAAAAATAATTTTACTAAAACGCACCCACTGTTTATCCAAAATTCAAATTTAAATGGGCAGCCTATATTTTACCTGGAAAATCTACATTGACCTTATCATCACTAATACTGGTCATTCATCATAATTTCTATTTCTAGCAATCTACTTGGATCGCCACTGCCCATCTGCTCTACTTTTTCTACTACTCCAGACTCAGCAGTCATTCAGCAGTACAGGCACCTGCAATGCATTTATCCTCACACCTTTTCACGATCATTTACCTGGCCCCACACCGTGACTCAAATTCGCATGTTCCTCTTTGGCCAGCTTAAATGTCATGACTAATAAGTTACATCCACTCCTTCACAACCATCCTGAATCCCCACGCTCCTTTTTTCCTTTAAAGGATGTGCTTGACTAAATCACAGCCCTGGTTCAACTCAGTATTACACCTTATCTTCAGCTACTGGAGACGAACCCTTCATATTCCCGTTGAATGCAAGCCCTTCTACTTGGACACGAGGTCCCATCATCTCTGGCCTACTTAAGGATATAAACGTAGTTAATTCTCCAATCTCTTTTCAACATCATCAAAATGTCCCCTTTTATTGATCCCCATCAACATTCAAAAATGCTGTAATTTCTTCCCTTGTCAACCAGTTCCGTTCAGTCCCTCAGTCACGTTCAACTCTTTGCGACTCCATGGACGGCAGCACGCCAGGCTTTCCAGCCCTTCACCATCTCCCTGAACTTGCTCAAACTCATATCCATTGAGTCAGTGATGCCATCCAACCATCTTGTCCTCTGTCATCCCCTTCGACTCCTGCCTTCTGTTTTTCCCAGCATCAGGGTCTTTTCCAATGAGTTGTCTCTTCGCATCAGGTGGCCCAAGTATTGGAGTTTCAGCTTCAGCATCAGTCCCTCCAGTGAATGTTCAGGGTTGATTTAGGACTGACTAGTTTGATCTTCTTGCAATCCAAAGGACTCTCAAGAGTGTTCTCCAACACCATAATTCGCCTCATCAATACTCCACCCCCTTTCCAAACTTAATTCTTTTTTAAAATTTTATTTAAAAAAAAACTTTTTTTTTCATATTTATTTGGTTGCATTGGATCTTAGTTGAGGCATGTGAGCTTCATCACATTATGGTATGTGGGATTTCAGTTCCCTGACCAGGGATCGAACCTGCGTCCTCTGCATTTGTAGGCAGATTCTTAACCACTGGACCACCAGGGAAGTCCCCAAACTTAATTCTTGACCTCATTTCTCTCCTTCCTTTTACAATAAAACTCTGTATTTGTTCTTTCCACATATATGTTCTTTCCACATTTCTCTCTTCCCTTTCCAGTGATAACTAAACTGACATCTGAAGGGTCTGTAGGGTATGGCTGGACAGGAGAGGTGGGACCATGTACAGAAGAGCTTCCTAGGAAGCTTATAAGGAGGCAGGAATTTCCAGGAGAGGAAAATAATGGGAGATTAAATTAGAACGGGCACTTCCTGATGCCTCAGAGGGTGAGGAATCTACCTGCAATGCAAGAGACACAGGGGACACGGGTTGGATCCCTGCATCAGGAAGATTCCCTGGAGGAAGAAATGGCAACCCACTCCAGGACTCTTGCTTAGAGAATCCCATGGACAGAGGAGCCTGGCAGGTTACAGCCCACAGGGTTGCAAAGAGTCAGACAAGACTGTGTACATGGTACAGGGGAGAGAGGAAAAGGGACTAGAAAACCACATTAATGAATCTAGACATTTTTTTTTTTTATTTGGAGGTATTAAACTTTTTTTTGAACACAGGCTTTTAACTTTTATTTTACTTTTAACTTTTACAGAGTTTTGTTGTTTACAGACATGTATGTTCTCAGATTAGAACACAGACTTCTTTGAAAGCTGTTTGGAAGTGCTCCTGACTTTATTTACAGTATCCATCTCTTGTCCTCTGTCATCCCCTTCGACTCCTGCCTTCTGTTTTCCCAGCATCAGGGTCTTTTCCAATGAGTTGTCTCTTCGCATCAGGTGGCCCAAGTATTGGAGTTTCAGCTTCAGCATCAGTCCCTCCAGTGAATGTTCAGGGTTGATTTAGGACTGACTAGTTTGATCTTCTTGCAATCCAAAGGACTCTCAAGAGTGTTCTCCAACACCATAATTCGCCTCATCAATACTCCACCCCCTTTCCAAACTTAATTCTTTTTTAAAATTTTATTTAAAAAAAAACTTTTTTTTTCATATTTATTTGGTTGCATTGGATCTTAGTTGAGGCATGTGAGCTTCATCACATTATGGTATGTGGGATTTCAGTTACCTGACCAGGGATCGAACCTGCGTCCTCTGCATTTGTAGGCAGATTCTTAACCACTGGACCACCAGGGAAGTCCCCAAACTTAATTCTTGACCTCATTTCTCTCCTTCCTTTTACAATAAAACTCTGTATTTGTTCTTTCCACATATATGTTCTTTCCACATTTCTCTCTTCCCTTTCCAGTGATAACTAAACTGACATCTGAAGGGTCTGTAGGGTATGGCTGGACAGGAGAGGTGGGACCATGTACAGAAGAGCTTCCTAGGAAGCTTATAAGGAGGCAGGAATTTCCAGGAGAGGAAAATAATGGGAGATTAAATTAGAACGGGCACTTCCTGATGCCTCAGAGGGTGAGGAATCTACCTGCAATGCAAGAGACACAGGGGACACGGGTTGGATCCCTGCATCAGGAAGATTCCCTGGAGGAAGAAATGGCAACCCACTCCAGGACTCTTGCTTAGAGAATCCCATGGACAGAGGAGCCTGGCAGGTTACAGCCCACAGGGTTGCAAAGAGTCAGACAAGACTGTGTACATGGTACAGGGGAGAGAGGAAAAGGGACTAGAAAACCACATTAATGAATCTAGACATTTTTTTTTTTAATTTGGTGGTATTAAACTTTTTTTTTTGAACACAGGCTTTTTTTTAACTTTTATTTTACTTTTAACTTTTACAGAGTTTTGTTGTTTACAGACATGTATGTTCTCAGATTAGAACACAGACTTCTTTGAAAGCTGTTTGGAAGTGTCTACTTTATTTCGCTGCACTTTAAGGGGTTGGAGTAGATTTTATAGAGAAAATAATAAGTGAGGCCTTAACTGAAAAATGTTCCAAACAGATAAAGTTCTGGATGAAGCACTTTTCATCTGTAAAAAAATTACTTGGTTTTCCAAAGCTAGTAGAACCTATTAGTAGGTAACTATTAACTAGAACCCAATTGATACCTTCTCTACTTATCTAGAGAAGTGACCCTATGATCTAAACTGGAAAGTTGTTTTTAACATAATAACACACCAAACAGTAATTTTCAGCCAGGGGTAAGAACTATTTACCCCTAATCTCCTAAGAGAGCTGTTAAGAATTACTGCCTTGCTATAATTTTCAGAGCTCTCTCCAGAATTCTGCTGAGTCTGGCTATTGCTGCAAGAGCAAAGTGTCTACTCAAAGAGCTCACATGCATGTTGTTGAAATTTCCAAATTTTTACCAAGAATACTTTGTTATCAGCAGGGTTGCTTGAAATTGGATATTGTTTTCCATTTTTTTTTTAAGATTTATTTATTTATTTTTTGGGCGGGGGTCGGGTTGGGGAGGGAGGGGAGTGGGCGGGCCACTTCTATTGGTCTTTCATTTCTCTATTTTCATCCGTCTTTGTTCTTTGGCTCCTGTGGGCCTCTCATCGCGGTGGCGTCTGTTGTTGCAGAGCGCCAGCTCTGGGCACATGTGCTCCAGAGCTCCGGCTCGGTGACTGGACACATCGGTCCAGCCACTCCGCGGCACGTGGGCCCTTCCCAGGCCAGGGATCAAACCGGGCCCCTTGCACTGCAAGGCGGTGTCCTTATCCACTGGACCACCAGGGGAAGCCCTGTTTTCCATTGTTAATACCCTTCAGTGATACATTATTTTTATTTTTGTCTTTCTTTTCTGGCCTCTTTTATTGGTTTTTATTTATTTTCATCCATCTTTATTCTTCAGCCTGTGTGGGCCTCTCATTGGCTTCTCTCGGTGCAGAGCACCGACTCTGGGCACATGCGCTCCAGAGCGCTGGCTTGCAATTGGACACACTGATCCAGCTGCTCCGCCGCACGTTGGATCTTCCTGGGCCCGGTATCGAACCGCTGCCCCTTGCACTGCAAGGCGGACTCTCTACCCTGTGGACCACCAGGGAAGCTCTATTTTTGCTTTTTTGGTCCTTGCTACTGGGCTTGTGGGATCTTAGTTCCCTGACCAGGGACTGAGCTGGGCCCAGCAGTGAAAGCACTTCCAACCAATGGACTGCCAGAGAATTTCCACTTTTGCTTTATTTTTACTTTGTGGTGGGACATTTAGTTAAGGGCAACAGGAAACACTGAGAGCTTGTGATCTCGATTCTAGAGTCTTCATGGAATTACAGGAGTGAGAATGAGCTAAGAAATTAAGTTCTACTCCTATTGTCTAGCAAAACAAAATGAATTTCAAGCTAATAAACCTACTTTGTAAAGAACATAAATTTTAAGACAAAAAAAGGACAACTGCGGTACTTCCCTGGTGGTCCAGTGGTTAAGACTCTACACTTCCACTGCAAGGACAACAGGTTCCGTCCCTAGTCAGGAACTAAGGTCCATCCCTATGTGATGGGGTGCAGCCAGAAAACCCCAAAATAAGAATCAAAAAATAAAATAAAAACATGACAACTGGTTAAGTATTTCTCCCTTTATTCCTGTTATACACATTATACTGTTTACAAAGCTTAGAGCTAAAGAAAATGACATGAATATTTTACTAGTTGACCATCTATCGGTATGAAAACCTATTAGGAGGGAAATAATTCAATAGATATTTTATGATTTGTATTTTGAACGTTAATAGAAGTACATTGTCATGGTCTGTGCGTGTGTTGGAAAAGAATTTCCAGACATGAGGCAGGATGAGAGAACAAAGTTCATTAGGTTAGGAGGTGCTGTTAGAACAGCTGGCTGGCTCAAGGGAAAGCTGACCTCTTGTGCAGGCTAGGAGCCAATTTTATAGCCTCAAGACAGAGGCTATAAAATTCCTGCTGGAAGGGTGGCCTGAGGCGATTGGTTAGGATGCTCTAAGGTGGTAACAGGACGGGTGTTTTACCTCACATGGGCTCATGGAACTGGCCGGTTTAGATCCTGAGGCTCAGGGCAACAGCGGCTACGGGGCTCGGTCAGTTTTGGAGATTTCTGTCCTGTAGGCTTAGTCGAAGGCTCCACATACGAGATCAAAAATGAAAAGGTTTGAGTATATAGTGAAAAAAAAAAGAGTACACAGTGAAAACTAAGTCTCCCTCTCACTGCTGTGCCTGGAGCCGTCTTACCCGCTCTCTTCCTAAGGACAGCCTCTCTCCAGTTTCTAGTGCATCTTCTCAGGCACATGGACCCGTGGAACGTTCAAGAATCCCTTTGCAGCAATCCACAGAGGGAAGACCACTCCTTAACACGCAGTCAAGACCAACACACTACAGATACATACCTGTGCCATCCACATCTGAGTTAAAAACAACAAAAACCAGGGCTGCCCAGGTGGCCCAGTGGGTAGAGAGTCTGCCTTGCAGTGCAAGGGGCACCAGTTCGATCCCTGATCCAGGAAGATTCCACATACTGTGGAGCAGTTGGACCTGTGTGTCCAGTTACGAGCAGCGCTCTGGAGTGCATATGCCCAGAGCCCGTGCTCTGCAACGAGAGAGGCCACTGCAATGGGAGGCCCACAGAGGCTAAAGCATAAAAGATGAATGAAAATAAAACATAAAAATAAAAGAGGCATGATGGGGGAAAAAAATTAAACAAACAAACAAACAAAAAACCCGCCCAAAACACATAAGGGCAGCAAGAGAAACCTTAGTAATTTATAAGAACATCAGCAAAAGTGCCAATGCTAGGGTTATACACTACAAGAGGCAGGATAACTTTTTGGTTAAAAAAGTCTATACATGATTAGGGCTTAGGGAAATAATTCAATAGATATTTTATGATTTGTATTTTGAACGTTAATAGAAGTACATTGTCATGGTCTGTGCTGTTGGAAAAGAATTTCCAGACATGAGGCAGGATGAGAGAACAAAGTTCATTAGGTTAGGAGGTGCTGTTAGAACAGCTGGCTGGCTCAAGGGAAAGCTGACCTCTTGTGCAGGCTAGGAGCCAATTTTATAGCCTCAAGACAGAGGCTATAAAATTCCTGCTGGAAGGGTGGCCTGAGGCGATTGGTTAGGATGCTCTAAGGTGGTAACAGGACGGGTGTTTTACCTCACATGGGCTCATGGAACTGGCCGGTTTAGATCCTGAGGCTCAGGGCAACAGCGGCTACGGGGCTCGGTCAGTTTTGGAGATTTCTGTCCTGTAGGCTTAGTCGAAGGCTCCACATACGAGATCAAAAATGAAAAGGTTTGAGTATATAGTGAAAAAAAAAAGAGTACACAGTGAAAACTAAGTCTCCCTCTCACTGCTGTGCCTGGAGCCGTCTTACCCGCTCTCTTCCTAAGGACAGCCTCTCTCCAGTTTCTAGTGCATCTTCTCAGGCACATGGACCCGTGGAACGTTCAAGAATCCCTTTGCAGCAATCCACAGAGGGAAGACCACTCCTTAACACGCAGTCAAGACCAACACACTACAGATACATACCTGTGCCATCCACATCTGAGTTAAAAACAACAAAAACCAGGGCTGCCCAGGTGGCCCAGTGGGTAGAGAGTCTGCCTTGCAGTGCAAGGGGCACCAGTTCGATCCCTGATCCAGGAAGATTCCACATACTGTGGAGCAGTTGGACCTGTGTGTCCAGTTACGAGCAGCGCTCTGGAGTGCATATGCCCAGAGCCCGTGCTCTGCAACGAGAGAGGCCACTGCAATGGGAGGCCCACAGAGGCTAAAGCATAAAAGATGAATGAAAATAAAACATAAAAATAAAAGAGGCATGATGGGGGAAAAAAATTAAACAAACAAACAAACAAAAAACCCGCCCAAAACACATAAGGGCAGCAAGAGAAACCTTAGTAATTTATAAGAACATCAGCAAAAGTGCCAATGCTAGGGTTATACACTACAAGAGGCAGGATAACTTTTTGGTTAAAAAAGTCTATACATACATCAATTCAATAAATACTTACTAAGGGCCATTATGTATCAAAATGAATTTTCAAAAAATGACAATAGCCTATGGAATCTAGGCTATGGATAATTTGTCACAGTTAAAATAATTACCTAATTTCATAAGTCATTATGTGGTTTATTACCTTATGTGAACACGATCTGGTAGCTTTCGCTTTATTTTCAATTATTTTTCATCATTCAAATTAAAACAAACTCAAATTTTCTCTTAAAATAAAATTTATTGAATACATAGTGAATCCAATACATTAAAAAAAAAAACCCTTTTCTTATCAGTATTGACACATAATGAAGAGATTTAAAGCACTGTCAAATTACCACTTTAAAAAGTTTTAAGTCATGCTCCATAAAAAAATAAAGCCTAGTAGTGTTACAAAAGTTCTACTTTACACTAATATATCAAAGTGTTAAAACAATTCCACACTCAAAACTTCATCTAAGAAGTAAAACTTCAATCATGTTTTTTAAAAAGGGTTTTCATAATAAAAAGGCAAAAAAAGGTATAAAACAGGGAAAACTCATCTAATTTATATGACTTATCTCATTGGGAAATCCTATAGGCTGATCAGGTAAACTTTAGATATTGAAAAAAAAAATCTGTATTCCAAAGGAAAAGCAGTTGTTCATAATACCTTTTATGTCTAATCAAAGAAATACATGGTGACATTGAATATTACACATATTTTTTTTAGTTGCCCCTTAATTGCCAATTTCGCATGACTATTCTAAAAAACTTAGTTTAAAATTTTTTCCCCCAATGAACATTTTCTTAGAATCAAAAGCAATCCTTAATTACAAAAATGTTTACAGGGAAATTATAATCTTCACTGTAATATGGTCTGTATATTACTCTTATAAAAATCATTTTGTTTACTCTGAAAATTCAGTAATCACAATCACGAGTACTACCTAATTTCTTTCAAATTCCAAAAGGTTCAGTAATCTGATTCAGATCTTCTGAATTTACAGAGTATCTTTCATGCATCGAGCGATTTTGGTTTGGCATTTTGATTTTACTTTCATCACTCTCCCCTACCCTCTTTAGAGTTACCTCCGAGATAAACAGTACTGAAAATATCAGCAAATTTTTGAAGCTGTAAAACTCGTTATTTGGCACCATCTTGAATAGATTCAGCTTCTTCCTTTTCAAACCAGTGCAGTCCACTAGTCTGAAGAGCAGTTCCTGGCTGTGAAGTCTCACGAGCTGGGATCAGGTTGGTATTTTAGAGACCAATCTTAAATCAGTTAGTTCAAATATAAAAATAAGTTTTACTTATACTTAAGGCAGAAATTAAAAAAAACCCTTTTCTCTTAAAATAAAATTTATTGAATACATAGTATTTTTTGACACATAATGAAGAGATTTAAAGCACTGTCAAATTACCACTTTAAAAAGTTTTAAGTCATGCTCCATAAAAAAATAAAGCCTAGTAGTGTTACAAAAGTTCTACTTTACACTAATATATCAAAGTGTTAAAACAATTCCACACTCAAAACTTCATCTAAGAAGTAAAACTTCAATCATGTTTTTTAAAAAGGGTTTTCATAATAAAAAGGCAAAAAAAGGTATAAAACAGGGAAAACTCATCTAATTTATATGACTTATCTCATTGGGAAATCCTATAGGCTGATCAGGTAAACTTTAGATATTGAAAAAAAAAATCTGTATTCCAAAGGAAAAGCAGTTGTTCATAATACCTTTTATGTCTAATCAAAGAAATACATGGTGACATTGAATATTACACATATTTTTTTTAGTTGCCCCTTAATTGCCAATTTCGCATGACTATTCTAAAAAACTTAGTTTAAAATTTTTTCCCCCAATGAACATTTTCTTAGAATCAAAAGCAATCCTTAATTACAAAAATGTTTACAGGGAAATTATAATCTTCACTGTAATATGGTCTGTATATTACTCTTATAAAAATCATTTTGTTTACTCTGAAAATTCAGTAATCACAATCACGAGTACTACCTAATTTCTTTCAAATCCCAAAAGGTTCAGTAATCTGATTCAGATCTTCTGAATTTACAGAGTATCTTTCATGCATCGAGCGATTTTGGTTTGGCATTTTGATTTTACTTTCATCACTCTCCCCTACCCTCTTTAGAGTTACCTCCGAGATAAACAGTACTGAAAATATCAGCAAATTTTTGAAGCTGTAAAACTCGTTATTTGGCACCATCTTGAATAGATTCAGCTTCTTCCTTTTCAAACCAGTGCAGTCCACTAGTCTGAAGAGCAGTTCCTGGCTGTGAAGTCTCACGAGCTGGGATCAGGTTGGTATTTTAGAGACCAATCTTAAATCAGTTAGTTCAAATATAAAAATAAGTTTTACTTATACTTAAGGCAGAAATTAAAAGAGCAACTGGAAAGCTCATTTGTATTTACTACAAATACACCATTTCATCAAAATCTTTATGAACATATAACTAAAATCAACGATTGTTAATAGAAGATAGGTTATAGTTTTCTTCCTTCAAAAGAGAAATAAACTGCTGACTCTACTAATAAGGTACTGCTAATCTAAAAAAAATCTACAAGCTAGAAGAAAACAGTACAGCAGAATATCACAGTCCTTTCTCACAAAAATTTCTCTCTGCTGAACTGAAGTAAAAATCATCTACTTTACAATTTGAGGCAAAGTTTCATCTCTCCTATCCTCTATTCATATTTTGATTCCCCAAATAAGATATTTCTGCACTTCATTGTCATTTCTATAAATATTTTCATTTCAGTTGCTAGAAAGATAGTTTTAAGTACAATACAAAGCTGATACTGTAGACAGAGAAACTTAAGGAGTTTCACTTTTTGTTATTTCTATTTAATTGGTAAGATTTAAATAGCAAGGTAGAACAAGATTTTACCTTCTTGATCATTAGGGGTTGGATAAAGTAGAATTTGTATCAAAGAACCAAGATTCCAGGTTTCTAGGTGTAGAATTTTCTTTTAACATTCTTCTAAAATGTGGTTGAGGCTTTTGAATATCCTAAAGCTGTGATAAGAGTGCAGCTAACTTTACTTAAAAAAGCTATACTTTGGCAAACATTTTATTGATATCATATATGAAAATATAGTTGGAGCTTTCACCTAGCATTTAATCTGTTCTCCTATCAGAGGCTGCCAAACAAACTAGATTCTTTGGAAAAATTCAAACTTGATATTATTTGTTAAGGCAAAATCAACATGAACTCTTAGCAGATACTTGTCATTGCATCGAGCGATTTTGGTTTGGCATTTTGATTTTACTTTCATCACTCTCCCCTACCCTCTTTAGAGTTACCTCCGAGATAAACAGTACTGAAAATATCAGCAAATTTTTGAAGCTGTAAAACTCGTTATTTGGCACCATCTTGAATAGATTCAGCTTCTTCCTTTTCAAACCAGTGCAGTCCACTAGTCTGAAGAGCAGTTCCTGGCTGTGAAGTCTCACGAGCTGGGATCAGGTTGGTATTTTAGAGACCAATCTTAAATCAGTTAGTTCAAATATAAAAATAAGTTTTACTTATACTTAAGGCAGAAATTAAAAGAGCAACTGGAAAGCTCATTTGTATTTACTACAAATACACCATTTCATCAAAATCTTTATGAACATATAACTAAAATCAACGATTGTTAATAGAAGATAGGTTATAGTTTTCTTCCTTCAAAAGAGAAATAAACTGCTGACTCTACTAATAAGGTACTGCTAATCTAAAAAAAATCTACAAGCTAGAAGAAAACAGTACAGCAGAATATCACAGTCCTTTCTCACAAAAATTTCTCTCTGCTGAACTGAAGTAAAAATCATCTACTTTACAATTTGAGGCAAAGTTTCATCTCTCCTATCCTCTATTCATATTTTGATTCCCCAAATAAGATATTTCTGCACTTCATTGTCATTTCTATAAATATTTTCATTTCAGTTGCTAGAAAGATAGTTTTAAGTACAATACAAAGCTGATACTGTAGACAGAGAAACTTAAGGAGTTTCACTTTTTGTTATTTCTATTTAATTGGTAAGATTTAAATAGCAAGGTAGAACAAGATTTTACCTTCTTGATCATTAGGGGTTGGATAAAGTAGAATTTGTATCAAAGAACCAAGATTCCAGGTTTCTAGGTGTAGAATTTTCTTTTAACATTCTTCTAAAATGTGGTTGAGGCTTTTGAATATCCTAAAGCTGTGATAAGAGTGCAGCTAACTTTACTTAAAAAAGCTATACTTTGGCAAACATTTTATTGATATCATATATGAAAATATAGTTGGAGCTTTCACCTAGCATTTAATCTGTTCTCCTATCAGAGGCTGCCAAACAAACTAGATTCTTTGGAAAAAATTCAAACTTGATATTATTTGTTAAGGCAAAATCAACATGAACTCTTAGCTGTCAGATACTTGTCATTTGCCATAAACCAAATGACCCATAAGTGTATTAAGTAGAAAGAAGGGCTGAATGTCAAGAGAGCTTCTATATGTATAAATCACTCAGCAAGTTAACAATTGATCAAAAGGATCTAATTCACTCAAATCTTAACATCAAACATCAAAGGTGTGACCTATCTTTAAAGGCATTAGCTTTATCTTTTAATCAGTTAAACTGGCCTAAGAATGAAAAATCAAAGATGTGTTCATAGAACTTGTACATTATTTACAGAGAAATACAAAATCCTGCTGTCTTTCCAATCATTTTTCATTTGGATTTCTTAGAGAAAAGAAAAGAAAATAGAACGATGATTTGACCTACGACTCCTAGGATAAAGTTCAAGTCCACATATGAACTTAACAGAGAATGAGAAAGAGGTTTTCAGGTTGGAAGGTACCAGAGTGATTAATCAGTCTAACATATTTATTTTTCAGATAACTGAGATACAATAGTATTGAGCTAACAAAATTTACCCAAACTTTTGTAATAATTGAGACTAACACCTAGTTTCGTCTTCTGTCTCCAATTCATTCCTTTGAAGCACATCTTTCTATATTACCGAACCATTTTCCACCCCAATTTTAAAAAGCTAACAGTGATTTTCTATGGGGAAAGGAGTAGGAGTCAAGGGGAAAAAGGTAGGAGAAGGGATTATTAGGGACTTTAATACTCAAGCAACGAGTCACATGTATTAATATATAATTTGCTAAGAAAAATAACTTTTATAAAATATTAAGTCAACATTAACAGATCCAAACTTCAGAAATCAGAAATATCATAGTGGAATTAAAGGTTAGTTTAGAAATTTAAACTAATTTCTTCAAGGAAACAGCAGAGCACTGAAAAATGTGAATTTCAATTTTTGTTTTTTTTTTTTAAATCATTAGTTCTATATATTACATTTCTCTATAACTGGAAAAATATTCTAATATAATACATATGCAATCTGAAGTAATTTAGGTTCTCAAGTTTAAAAAAGGAGGATTTTTTTTAGAATTTATGCTACAAAAATATGCTTTTATAGATATATTCTCAAGTCATATATTTCTAACCTCTGCAGTGATAAAAGGTCTAAAATTCCATTGCTGAACTGACTTCTTACATGGTTTTAAAGCTATTTCTATGGAGCATAAAGCTTGCATAATTCTTTGCAGTAAAATTTGCTCAGAAACTCACTCTGAAAAATATTTTTATCTATCATTAGAGCTGAAAGAAAGAGATTTCAGAAAGTACAGGGATGATTGAAGGCTTTTTTTAGAAAAATATACTATATATAATACATCTGGAAAATTACACAGATCATTTGCTTTTATTTAATATGAAGGCACAACTTTAACGTAATTAAAAGCAATTGTATTTTAAGTATTTATCATCTAGCTGTCAGTATCAGCTCTTAAAGACACATACTTGCAAGCATATCACTTGAGTGTCTTTCCGATTGTCCACTCACAAGTCCATTAGACAGTCGGGCTGTGGGGATCGGTGGACCCTCACTGCTGGGCAGCCCGTTCACCCGCAGCCACGGGCTCTCTTCATTTGCTGCCGAGTCCATGTGCTCCATCATCTAGGCGTAAATAAAAGGTGTTAGGAAACATAGATTTTCAGCTTGCCCCAATATTCAACCTTTCACCAAATTTTTAAACCGAACCATTTTCCACCCCAATTTTAAAAAGCTAACAGTGATTTTCTATGGGGAAAGGAGTAGGAGTCAAGGGGAAAAAGGTAGGAGAAGGGATTATTAGGGACTTTAATACTCAAGCAACGAGTCACATGTATTAATATATAATTTGCTAAGAAAAATAACTTTTATAAAATATTAAGTCAACATTAACAGATCCAAACTTCAGAAATCAGAAATATCATAGTGGAATTAAAGGTTAGTTTAGAAATTTAAACTAATTTCTTCAAGGAAACAGCAGAGCACTGAAAAATGTGAATTTCAATTTTTGTTTTTTTTTTTTAAATCATTAGTTCTATATATTACATTTCTCTATAACTGGAAAAATATTCTAATATAATACATATGCAATCTGAAGTAATTTAGGTTCTCAAGTTTAAAAAAGGAGGATTTTTTTTAGAATTTATGCTACAAAAATATGCTTTTATAGATATATTCTCAAGTCATATATTTCTAACCTCTGCAGTGATAAAAGGTCTAAAATTCCATTGCTGAACTGACTTCTTACATGGTTTTAAAGCTATTTCTATGGAGCATAAAGCTTGCATAATTCTTTGCAGTAAAATTTGCTCAGAAACTCACTCTGAAAAATATTTTTATCTATCATTAGAGCTGAAAGAAAGAGATTTCAGAAAGTACAGGGATGATTGAAGGCTTTTTTTAGAAAAATATACTATATATAATACATCTGGAAAATTACACAGATCATTTGCTTTTATTTAATATGAAGGCACAACTTTAACGTAATTAAAAGCAATTGTATTTTAAGTATTTATCATCTAGCTGTCAGTATCAGCTCTTAAAGACACATACTTGCAAGCATATCACTTGAGTGTCTTTCCGATTGTCCACTCACAAGTCCATTAGACAGTCGGGCTGTGGGGGGGATCGGTGGACCCTCACTGCTGGGCAGCCCGTTCACCCGCAGCCACGGGGCTCTCTTCATTTGCTGCCGAGTCCATGTGCTCCATCATCTAGGCGTAAATAAAAGGTGTTAGGAAACATAGATTTTCAGCTTGCCCCCAATATTCAATCATTGGGCAGAAGGATTCCTGGGTTAGAAACGACACAGAGCGCTGCAGGAGCCCCGCGCCTTTGGGAGCAACGCCCTGGTCCACGCCCACGCTCCGCAGACAGGCTCGGGGCGGCGCCTCTCGGGAGCCTCGTCAGTGGGCTTCGGGCCATCGTGACCGGCGCTTTCCTGAGTCTTCCACCACGTCCATCTCTCCTGATGCCTTCCTTCTCCAGGACACTGTTTCAAGCAGTGCCCACTCCCAGACCTGGAAAAGCGACCCCTGGCTCCACCAGTGACCACGAGCCTGCATGCTGGTCGAGGGACAGTGCAGCCTGGTGGACGGCTTGAATACTGTCCTTATGATAATTTGAAATTGACACATGAAATTTTTAAAAGACTGTATGAGAAAAGCTTCTACAGGAAAGAAGCATATAAGATATATTTAGCCACTCCCCCCCTCACCCCACCAGCCCACTCCTTTTTAAAGCAATTGAGGCAGCCTGGGCCTAAGAGGCTGGAGCTGTGGGGACTGAGAACTGAAGGAAAGGCACTGTCGTCCCCAAGACCTGATCGTGGGAACCGTCACCTGATGAAATAAGAGCCTACATAGACTGAATTATAAAATCCTCTTCTTTCCTAATCCTCTGGTACCTCACTGGCACTGTAATCTAATCCCTAAATATAGAAACATATTAAAAAAAAAAAAAAACTTGGAAAATCAACTTACTGAGAAGGAACATCTCTACTCTGCAGTTATTTTCCATCACTGATTCTTCAATAAGAACACCACAGAAACATAAAGAGCAAACTTGAAACAGGTTTTTAAAAACACAACAAAAATACAGGTAATACATTAACCAACAAAATTCATGTAAATTGTTTTTTCATAATAAATAACTTTTTCATAGTAAGTAAGTGAGCTCAGTTTAGAGAGATGGCCTCTGGAAGTGGGTCAGCTAACCCGGCGTTGACTGACAGCTCTGAACCAGCCTCCAGAAACCGTCTGATAAACCGCTCCTGAAGTGCAGTCGCTGGGGAGCCACTGACGCCACGCAGGGCTGTTCTAAGTGTCTCTGTATTCTGCCTTGTCAGTTACAGCTTGTGACTTCTAAAAATAATTGGAAGCACTGGTGACATTTAACAGAGACAAACTTACTGTTTACTGGATATTAACAAACTGAAAACTCACCTCCCACCCAGAGTAAAATATAGCCCATTAGAGGTTGAACTCCACTCATTTTGGATTAGAAGCAAAAATATTCTCCCCAAACAATTTTCTATTAACTGTTTTACGTGCCAAAGTAATTGTGCCGAAGCTTAATTTTTCTTTCTAGAGAAAAAAACCCTTAACTTTCTCCACACGCACTAGCAAATTAATGAAACTGAATACTGTAGCTCTTGAAGCCTTCCAGAGAAACAGTTCATAGATAATACAGGGTAAGTAGCTCTTACTTGTAGGAAAGAATATAAAAATAAGATTTCCTAACTAGTATTATTTTAGTGAAATCTTGTGGAAAACATTACTTTCTTAGAGCGGAGAAACTCATGAAAGGGCTGAAAGACTTCTATGAAACCTCTAAGTTTCAGCAACAAAAGCAGCATACATTTGCCCTTTGAAAACAGCATAGAAAGGCTATCGGGGCTGCCCACGGCGGAAACGCTCCGGTGGCAAGTCCTGCCGTCCGCCCCTCTTCCTCAGCTCTGACGCCAGGCGCGGAACGAGCCAAATGACCGCAGCATACACAAACGCGCCATCACCTTAGACTCTGATTTTAATTTATATTACCTGTTTTACATTTGATTCTTTCAAACAACAGCAAAAACTTTTGACACTGCAAAAACGGTCCTATATAACGCTACAGAGATCGAAGCTTATGCCCAAAAACGATTCTTCAATAAGAACACCACAGAAACATAAAGAGCAAACTTGAAACAGGTTTTTAAAAACACAACAAAAATACAGGTAATACATTAACCAACAAAATTCATGTAAATTGTTTTTTCATAATAAATAACTTTTTCATAGTAAGTAAGTGAGCTCAGTTTAGAGAGATGGCCTCTGGAAGTGGGTCAGCTAACCCGGCGTTGACTGACAGCTCTGAACCAGCCTCCAGAAACCGTCTGATAAACCGCTCCTGAAGTGCAGTCGCTGGGGAGCCACTGACGCCACGCAGGGCTGTTCTAAGTGTCTCTGTATTCTGCCTTGTCAGTTACAGCTTGTGACTTCTAAAAATAATTGGAAGCACTGGTGACATTTAACAGAGACAAACTTACTGTTTACTGGATATTAACAAACTGAAAACTCACCTCCCACCCAGAGTAAAATATAGCCCATTAGAGGTTGAACTCCACTCATTTTGGATTAGAAGCAAAAATATTCTCCCCAAACAATTTTCTATTAACTGTTTTACGTGCCAAAGTAATTGTGCCGAAGCTTAATTTTTCTTTCTAGAGAAAAAAACCCTTAACTTTCTCCACACGCACTAGCAAATTAATGAAACTGAATACTGTAGCTCTTGAAGCCTTCCAGAGAAACAGTTCATAGATAATACAGGGTAAGTAGCTCTTACTTGTAGGAAAGAATATAAAAATAAGATTTCCTAACTAGTATTATTTTAGTGAAATCTTGTGGAAAACATTACTTTCTTAGAGCGGAGAAACTCATGAAAGGGCTGAAAGACTTCTATGAAACCTCTAAGTTTCAGCAACAAAAGCAGCATACATTTGCCCTTTGAAAACAGCATAGAAAGGCTATCGGGGCTGCCCACGGCGGAAACGCTCCGGTGGCAAGTCCTGCCGTCCGCCCCTCTTCCTCAGCTCTGACGCCAGGCGCGGAACGAGCCAAATGACCGCAGCATACACAAACGCGCCATCACCTTAGACTCTGATTTTAATTTATATTACCTGTTTTACATTTGATTCTTTCAAACAACAGCAAAAACTTTTGACACTCGCAAAAAACGGTCCTATATAACGTCTACAGAGATCGAAGCCTAGTTTAGTATTTTAAAAGTGCCACAACTTTTACAATACTTTATAACAATTTTGGTGATTTCATGAAGGCTCCTAAAACACAATCCAGAAACTTATACAAACAAGTGATTAAAGGTCAATGCATTAAGGACTGAACATTCTAGTGACTTTGCGTTAAAAATGTCAGTATCATAGACTGAGAGTATACAGTGCATAGAACACTGTGATTCGTACCGGAGGCTCCCACCCCCTAGGAGCTGAGTAACTTCAGCGAGGGGGAGTGTGTGTGCGGCTGTGTTCCACTCCGCTGCGCTACGGGCTGCAGCCCACCAGGCTCCTCTGTCCATGGGGTTTTCCAGGCAAGAATGCTGGAGTGGGTTGTCATTTCTTACTCCAGGGATCTTCTCAACCCAGGGATGGAACTCACGTCTCATGAAGTCTGCATTAACAGGCAGGTTCTTTACCACTAGCACCAACCTGGGGCGGCATTCATAGTATAGCTACACTACAAGGCAGGTGTTAGGATTTGACATCAAAAACAGCATGGGGGGCTTCCCTGGTGGTCCAGTGGGTAAGGACACCGCCTTGCAGTGCAAGGGGCGCTGGTTTGATCCCTGGCCTGGGAAGACCCCACGTGCCGTGGAGCAGCTGGATCATGTGTCCAACTACCGAGCTGGAGCTCTGGAGCGCATGCGCCCAGAGCCGGTGCTCTGCGACGACAGACGCCACCGCGATGGGAGGCCCACACGGGCCAAAGAACAAAGACGGATGAAAATGGACAAATGAAAGACCAGTAGAAGTGGCCAAAAAACCAAAAAATAAAATAAAATAAAAACAGCATGGGGAAAGGTGAGCCTAATTTCAACGGGAGAACTCTTGGATATCTGCTTGGAGATGGCAGGCTTTGAGCTGGGAGTCGTGCAAGATGTATTCTGAAAACAGACAATGGAGGTAGGTGGAGAAGGGACAATTACATTGTTAGCCAAGGAGATGAACCAGTCATGCCTGAGGACCATCTTCAGAGCTGACCCTCAAGCCTCTCCTACCCTAAGCTCAGTCATGGCCCCCCTTTATTTCACCAGGCTTGTTAGGCTTCCCTGTTCTACTTCCGAAGCCTCTGCCAGCCTTACCTGCTTTCAGTATCCACTTGCCTTTCACCGCTGTGGGCTAATCTACCTCCACAGATTAGATCCTCCTTCCTGCCTGCAGACCCAACCTGGCTTGATGAATGAGGAGTCTTCAGACGTTATTTTGCCAGAACTGATGCCAAAGTCACTTCTCCCACAAATTACAACATTCAAGCTAAATTAACGTGAACTTTAAAGGTGGACAAAGAAAATGAGAGATTTTCTTTTCCACATTAACAGAAGGCATTACATCCTATAACTTTTATAAATGCTAGTTGTAGGGAAAAACAGGCTATCTCCTGGCAGCAGTTCATAATATTCTGCAACTAGGTCACCTAAAAGTTCACCAAATGTCCATTCTTAATATTTTAAAATTTAGTGCACTGTGGGAAAATGATCGTGATTAACAAAATCTTTCACTGAGACTTGTGATGGCCTTCCACAAATAAGAGAAAAGAAAGCGGATTTAACAAAGACAGAAAGTTTTAATATTCAAACCAGAAAAATGAAAATCAGCTAATGAATTGAAAGATAACCAGCAAACCAGTAAATAAGCCAAAACAAAAAACTCAGTTCCTCAAATAATAAAAGCAAAACACATTTCTAGTGCGAACGAACGACATGTCAGGCACTGTGCTAAGCCATCTGCACCAGTTACAACCCTGTGAAGCAGGCT
Source organism: Tragulus kanchil (assembly GCA_022376925.1). Lineage (NCBI taxonomy): Eukaryota > Metazoa > Chordata > Mammalia > Artiodactyla > Tragulidae > Tragulus > Tragulus kanchil. The sequence continues at coordinate 167,365,996 of JAIOJX010000024.1, forward strand.
GATCACCATCTCATCTTACACCGGAGGAAACTGAGGGACTGAGAGGAGAAGCAACTTGCCTAAGGTCGTATGACTAATAATTAACAAAATCAGAACTCAAACCTGGGTGGCCTGGCACCAGACCCCATGCTGTTTATTACTGCATGGTAATCTGTATTCTGAATGTCTTCCTTAATGGCACGCCTTAGTGACTGAGCACCAGCACCACAGAGCATAACCCAAACCGCCCTATCTTTTCCGACTCTTTATAATGGATTTCCCTGCCATCAGGTATCTTGGTTAGCTTTTGCGTTGTACAGTGAAGGCCCTGGCACCCACCCGTCTGCAGTCTTCACTACGGGTTGGGCCCATCAGCAGTGATCTTTACCTTTATAATCGCTGCTGTGAAGCAGAATCATCACTCCAAGGTCATGAGTTTCGAAAGCGGAACTCCGACGGCCCAGGGCAGAGCCCAGAGCCCGCGCTCACAGGGAAGGTCAGTGCGTCCCCTGCTCGAAGTCCATGAGTCCCTCTCATCCGCTTTCTCCTCCATAAACAGCACGGAAAGAGAAAGGAGGAAAGGTGCTATAATAAACCACCCCACACCTAAAGCTGTACTAAAGGAAAAGGGAAAATCTACAAGTAATAATAAAATGCTGGTGATGAAAGTAACAGCAAACATACTTAATGCTGTAAGATAGGAGCATGCGCCTCACTAGCTGTCCCAAATTTAAACGCTAACTTAAGAAAGATTTGATGCAGCCTTAATCAGAGCTTCCCATGCTGCTCATCCTCCTGCTCCTCATTTACTTCATTATCAATCAGCTAATAATCGTGTGCTCCTAAAAGGAGAAATCTCTTGGTCACAATTCTGTCCTAAGTCTTGTCGTTTCCTGAGACTTGTATGGCCTTCCACAAAGAAAAAAAAAAGAAAGTTTTAATATTCAAACCAGAAAATGAAAATCAGCTAATGAATTGAAAGATAACCAGCAAACCAGTAAATAAGCCAAAACAAAAAACTCAGTTCCTCAAATAATAAAAGCAAAACACATTTCTAGTGCGAACGAACGACATGTCAGGCACTGTGCTAAGCCATCTGCACCAGTTACAACCCTGTGAAGCAGGCTGATCACCATCTCATCTTACACCGGAGGAAACTGAGGGACTGAGAGGAGAAGCAACTTGCCTAAGGTCGTATGACTAATAATTAACAAAATCAGAACTCAAACCTGGGTGGCCTGGCACCAGACCCCATGCTGTTTATTACTGCATGGTAATCTGTATTCTGAATGTCTTCCTTAATGGCACGCCTTAGTGACTGAGCACCAGCACCACAGAGCATAACCCAAACCGCCCTATCTTTTCCGACTCTTTATAATGGATTTCCCTGCCATCAGGTATCTTGGTTAGCTTTTGCGTTGTACAGTGAAGGCCCTGGCACCCACCCGTCTGCAGTCTTCACTACGGGTTGGGCCCATCAGCAGTGATCTTTACCTTTATAATCGCTGCTGTGAAGCAGAATCATCACTCCAAGGTCATGAGTTTCGAAAGCGGAACTCCGACGGCCCAGGGCAGAGCCCAGAGCCCGCGCTCACAGGGAAGGTCAGTGCGTCCCCTGCTCGAAGTCCATGAGTCCCTCTCATCCGCTTTCTCCTCCATAAACAGCACGGAAAGAGAAAGGAGGAAAGGTGCTATAATAAACCACCCCACACCTAAAGCTGTACTAAAGGAAAAGGGAAAATCTACAAGTAATAATAAAATGCTGGTGATGAAAGTAACAGCAAACATACTTAATGCTGTAAGATAGGAGCATGCGCTCTCACTAGCTGTCCCAAATTTAAACGCTAACTTAAGAAAGATTTGATGCAGCCTTAATCAGAGCTTCCCCATGCTGCTCATCCTCCTGCTCCTCATTTACTTCATTATCAATCAGCTAATAATACGTGTGCTCCTAAAAGGAGAAATCTCTTGGTCACAATTCTGTCCTAAGTCTTGTCGTTTCCCTCTCCATGCTCACTCTCTCAGGGAGAATGCCAGCGACACTCCCGAATTTCTGTCTCTAGTTAGGCCTATCCCCTGCCTATCAGGAGGTGAGTTTATTCAACTGTTGATTTCTCCTTCCTGGTAGTCCCTTAGGCATTCATCTCATCTCTCAACTCTGCCCTTCTTGATCTCGGGGAGTGGCATCCCTCTCCACCCACTCAGCACCCACAGCCAGAAACCGTGGACTCGACTCTCTTCTCTCCACACTGAATCTATCGCCAGGTCACATGTATTATGCCTCTAACTTTCTCTTGACTTTGTTGACTTCTCTCAATCCCACTGCCGTGCTCATTCTGGTTACTTCTAATTGTAATAGCAACCTCAAGTTTTGCTCCTTTCTTCAATCGACTGTCTAGATTTCTTAAAACTCTTAAACGATCTGCACTGTTCTTAGGAGACGGTGCCGCTCCCGAACGTGGCTGACGAGACCACACAGGCTCTTCCCTTGCGTCCTCCTCCAGTTTTCATCTCCTGCACTCTTCCTAACTCGACAGGACAGCCATCCTGAACTTCATGTGGTTCCAAATCTGTCAGCGGTCTTCCCTCTGAGCCTCTGAAGTCATGGTTCTTTCAATATGGAACACATAGCTCAGTCTTAAAGTCTCAACATAAACTTAATATTCCTCAAGCAGCCTTCCTTCCCAAGTCACCTCTGACTGTCCTCGAACCATAAGCACTGGGTATTTCACTTCTAGTCTTTGTAGCACCTGCCATAACCAATCCACCCAGCTTTCTCCTCCATAAACAGCACGGAAAGAGAAAGGAGGAAAGGTGCTATAATAAACCACCCCACACCTAAAGCTGTACTAAAGGAAAAGGGAAAATCTACAAGTAATAATAAAATGCTGGTGATGAAAGTAACAGCAAACATACTTAATGCTGTAAGATAGGAGCATGCGCTCTCACTAGCTGTCCCAAATTTAAACGCTAACTTAAGAAAGATTTGATGCAGCCTTAATCAGAGCTTCCCCATGCTGCTCATCCTCCTGCTCCTCATTTACTTCATTATCAATCAGCTAATAATACGTGTGCTCCTAAAAGGAGAAATCTCTTGGTCACAATTCTGTCCTAAGTCTTGTCGTTTCCCTCTCCATGCTCACTCTCTCAGGGAGAATGCCAGCGACACTCCCGAATTTCTGTCTCTAGTTAGGCCTATCCCCTGCCTATCAGGAGGTGAGTTTATTCAACTGTTGATTTCTCCTTCCTGGTAGTCCCTTAGGCATTCATCTCATCTCTCAAATCTGCGCCCTTCTTGATCTCGGGGAGTGGCATCCCTCTCCACCCACTCAGCACCCACAGCCAGAAACCGTGGACTCGACTCTCTTCTCTCCACACTGAATCTATCGCCAGGTCACATGTATTATGCCTCTAACTTTCTCTTGACTTTGTTGACTTCTCTCAATCCCACTGCCGTGCTCATTCTGGTTACTTCTAATTGTAATAGCAACCTCAAGTTTTGCTCCTTTCTTCAATCGACTGTCTAGATTTCTTAAAACTCTTAAACGATCTGCACTGTTCTTAGGAGACGGTGCCGCTCCCGAACGTGGCTGACGAGACCACACAGGCTCTTCCCTTGCGTCCTCCTCCAGTTTTCATCTCCTGCACTCTTCCTAACTCGACAGGACAGCCATCCTGAACTTCATGTGGTTCCAAATCTGTCAGCGGTCTTCCCTCTGAGCCTCTGAAGTCATGGTTCTTTCAATATGGAACACATAGCTCAGTCTTAAAGTCTCAACATAAACTTAATATTCCTCAAGCAGCCTTCCTTCCCAAGTCACCTCTGACTGTCCTCGAACCATAAGCACTGGGTATTTCACTTCTAGTCTTTGTAGCACCTGCCATAACCAATCCACCCAGCACACTTTGGTGTTAGTGACTCTATCTGTATGCTCCAAGAGACTCTAACCTTCAAGAGGCCGTGAGAGTAGGCCTGTTTCCACCTTGTTCATCTTTTATCAAGAGCACCTAAAATAGTGCCTGGTTTACAGAACTGCACAATAAATATTTGCTGAAGGAAGAAACAGAAAACTATTTTTAAAAAAATGATGACAAGAGCAACTTATTAGGGATATGACTTTCAACACTTAGAATGTGTGTTGTATGACAAGCTTTGAAAAAATCTAGGGCTTCCCTGGTGGTCCAGTGGGTAAGGACACTGCCTTGCAGTGCAAGGGGCGCCGGTTCGATCCCTGGCCTGGGAAGATCCCACGTGCCACGGGACGGCTGGACCCATGTGTCCAATGACCGAGCTGGAGTTCTAGAGCGCATGCACCCAGAGCCGGTGCTATGCGACAACAGAGGCCACCGCGATGGGAGGCCCACACGGGCCAAAGAAAAAAGATGGATGAAAATGGACAAGTGAAAGACCAATAGAAGTGGCCCGCCTGCTCCCCTCCCTCCCCACCCCCACCCGCACCCCCACCAAAATAAATAAATAAAATCTTTTTTTTTTTTTTTTAATCTATACAGCATTCCACATGAGTGTCATCTTCAAGGAAGTTACAAGCCCCCTTACTAGCTGCGCCAGGGACCTTCTGGCCATAAACTAATTCTGAGTGTATAAATACAAGCTGAGAAAATGGAACTGTGAGGTAGAAAAGGTAGGCATTTTATCCAAATCTCAAAGAAATTATAAGACTTACCCCAAAGAATTCTAGGCTGGTGCTCTTTTCAATGATATGAGTAGCAGTCTAACTTAATGTGCGAATCACCTCTTGCTAAGTAAAGACACGAGAACCAACCACAGATGGACATGAACTTTGAACTGTTTATCTACTAACAAAATTCCAGCCACCTACTCAGAGGACCTCTAGTTTTGTTCACGTGACCACTGACACACAAGCACGAGGCGAGACGGTGGAGGCAGTGCGTTGTAACAGGGCAGAGCGGAGCTACTGCCTCATGAAGGAATCAATGTCACGACCCTGACCTCAACAGGCTAGTTTCCCAACTCTCTTTAATTTCAATGCAAACAAACAAACTTTACAGAAATACAGATAAGATTTAGGCAAAGAAGAAAGGTGTTGAACTTCAAAGAAGAAACAACACAAACTTCTGGATACTCTCTGTTCTAGGAATTTTACAGAAAGGGCAGTCTTGATCCATTTAAATCTGAAATGAGTGTCTGCTTCCATTTGGTTTGGCCCGTTTAGATGCAGTGAAGAGTATATTTTTTACCTGCAAAACCTCAGGGCTCTTACTGTAAACATCTAGTGGTGCAGCATCAAAACTCAGCACTTAAACATCGGTTTTATCTTTCATGAAGTTGACTTTTGTGTGGATTTTGAAAACTCTTGTTGCAATGCTGTTTTGATTTTCCCTGATGCCCTCCCATGCTTCTGAGCAGTTTTTTTTTTTTTAATTATTTATTTTTTGACTGGTTTTGGTCTTTGTTGCAGCATATGGGGTCTAGTTCCCTGGCCAGGGATTGAACCCAGGCCCCTGGCATTGGGAGCCCAGAGTCTTAACCACTAGACCACCAGGGAAGCCCCCTTCTGAGCAGTTTTATCTTGAGTCACCAGAATTCTGGCATCAGGTTGCAGTGAGGATGAACACTGATGAAGCAGCAGGTGATGCATACGGGGGTCGTGGTGGAAGAAAATCTTTAAGACCTCCTGACAAATGCATGGCAACTTTGAGGCACGTGAAAACACTGATACATACAAGCAGTTTCCAACCAAAGTTAGGCAATATCATACCTTGGTAACCAAGGTGGAAGGACATACCTGATAGCTGCTGCCTTTCCAGAACTTCTTCATTTCCTTACGTATCCAGGCCACCACGGAGGCAGTGATCAGTGTGCATGGTACTAAGTAGAGGAGCGCAGGCTGCCCCTTCCTCATCAGCACCAGAACAACAAAGGTGAGGACCATGCCAACAGCATAGGCTGCGGAAGAGCATCAAGTGTCAGTTGCTTCTAAGCGCTACCAGAGGTGGGTTTTAACTCCTTCACTGAAGTACTGGCTTTCAAGTATGCCTCAGGGTGATTTTGCTCAATGACTCCTTTTCATAATTTCATCATTTTCCTAGACAACAGTTAGGAGAGACGTTCTACAGAGTTTCTGAAAAATTTGGGAACTGTTCAGTATTTCCATTATAATTAATCATCAATAATATAACTAATCCTTACTCACTGATAAAGATAATGACGCAAGAAAGTCTGAGTTATCTGCCACTATTAAGGATACTGAACTGTTCCATATTTTAGGTAACTAAAATCTGTGCCTATGGATACCAAAGGTTGTTTTGAAAATTTTTTCCAATATTGCTTATATACTTCCTGGTCTTCTTCAGTAAGTGCTTATCAAATTGCATTTTAAAAAAATTAATTAATTATATTTCCCTTGATTTGTTAAAACGTTATTTATTTATTTATTTTTGGCTATTCTGGGTCTTCACGGCTGCCACAGGCTCTTCTCTAGTTGCGGGGAGTGGCGGCTACTCTCTAGTTGAGGTGAGCAGGCTTCTTGTTGCAGTGACTTCTCTTGTTGTGGAACTTGGGCTCCAGGGCTCACGGGCTTCAGTGGTTGTGACATATGGGCTCAAAAGTTGTAGCTCCGAGGCTCTAGAGCACAGGCTGAATAGTTGTGGCTCACGGGCTTAGCTGCTCTGCAGCATGTGGGATCCTCCCGGATCAGAGATCGAACCCGTGTCTCCTGCATTGGCAGGAGAACTCTTTGCCACTGAGCTTGAAACAAGATGCATCGGGGTCGTGGTGGAAGAAAATCTTTAAGACCTCCTGACAAATGCATGGCAACTTTGAGGCACGTGAAAACACTGATACATACAAGCAGTTTCCAACCAAAGTTAGGCAATATCATACCTTGGTAACCAAGGTGGAAGGACATACCTGATAGCTGCTGCCTTTCCAGAACTTCTTCATTTCCTTACGTATCCAGGCCACCACGGAGGCAGTGATCAGTGTGCATGGTACTAAGTAGAGGAGCGCAGGCTGCCCCTTCCTCATCAGCACCAGAACAACAAAGGTGAGGACCATGCCAACAGCATAGGCTGCGGAAGAGCATCAAGTGTCAGTTGCTTCTAAGCGCTACCAGAGGTGGGTTTTAACTCCTTCACTGAAGTACTGGCTTTCAAGTATGCCTCAGGGTGATTTTGCTCAATGACTCCTTTTCATAATTTCATCATTTTCCTAGACAACAGTTAGGAGAGACGTTCTACAGAGTTTCTGAAAAATTTGGGAACTGTTCAGTATTTCCATTATAATTAATCATCAATAATATAACTAATCCTTACTCACTGATAAAGATAATGACGCAAGAAAGTCTGAGTTATCTGCCACTATTAAGGATACTGAACTGTTCCATATTTTAGGTAACTAAAATCTGTGCCTATGGATACCAAAGGTTGTTTTGAAAATTTTTTCCAATATTGCTTATATACTTCCTGGTCTTCTTCAGTAAGTGCTTATCAAATTGCATTTTAAAAAAATTAATTAATTATTTTTCCCCTTGATTTGTTAAAACGTTATTTATTTATTTATTTTTGGCTATTCTGGGTTTTCACTGCTGCCACAGGCTCTTCTCTAGCTGCAGGGAATGTGGGTTACTCTCTAGTTAAGGTGAGCAGGCTTCTTGTTGCGGTGACTTCTCTTGTTGTGGAACTTGGGCTCCAGGGCACACGGGCTTCAGTGGTTGTGACATATGGGCTCAAAAGTTGTAGCTCCGAGGCTCTAGAGCACAGGCTGAATAGCTGTGGCTCACGGGCTTAGCTGCTCTGCAGCATGTGGGATCCTCCCGGATCAGAGATCAAACCCGTGTCTCCTGCATTGGCAGGAGAACTCTTTGCCACTGAGCTACCAGGGAAGCCCCCATTTGATTTTTTAGTAATGACTCTGGGTCTCATTATGAACACTGGATCCCAGAACACTGGAACTAGAAGGACCTTTCTGGACAATGCAACCCACCGTCTTCTTTAATAGCCGAGACAGTGGAGGACCACTGCAGTTAAGTGAGCTGTCCAAAGTTACAGAGCAGAACTGACAGCCCCATCTTTTCACTGAATGTTCTTTTATTCCCTCACACCGACTAGTGCTGCATGCTCATGTGTTAACACCTTTAGGGAGTCCCATACTTAACGGCCTCACACTGCTTTTATTATTTCTTGATAATTCCACCCCCCCTTTCATCCTTTTACTCACTTAGCTATTCTTTCTTGCTGTCAGGGTAACTATTTTTACCAACACCCTTTTCTAACCGCTAATGTACACTTTTAATATACTGGCTTTAATTTCATTGTGGAATTTAACACCTTGCTAGAAGAGTACCTAAATGACTCCGGTTCAAGCCATTTACCTAAGAATAAAGAACTCTGGTGCATGGACATTGAGATAGCTGTTTGATACGTTCAGAAGTAGAAAAGTATCTTTTGGCTTATTGCCTACTGTCTGTTTTCAATAATAAAATAAGTAGCAACTACCTCTGTTGTCCCCGGTGAGATACTATTGTGCCATCAGTTCATTTATATTAATACGTAATTATTATAACAGTATTTTTCAAAAACATGGCGTTATTAATTTATTAACTACCTCTGCACCATGTGCTCTAGTTCACGCATTTTATGTGTAGAACCTATAGTTTTTCTTTTACACATAATTTCCTTTCAAACCTCAAAAACCATGTGCTATTGATACTAAAGTACAATTACCTCTTTTTCATGGAAAAGACATGTCTTATTAATTAATGGTGAAGGATTAAAAACAAGGACTCCCTACTTGTAGACCTTTTCCTACAGAAAACAATTCAATAAAAAGAAAAAACAAATATTTACCTATTGTGGAGGAAACATAGTATATAGAAGAACCAATCTGAACATCAAATCTTCTGCAGTATGCAATCAACAGGCCTAAAAAAAAAAACTCCACATTATTTTCTTATAATAACAATACCAATTTAAATTCAGCTGTTAATTATGGCAACAGTACATGCTGCATTGGATTTAAGTTTCATTTTTGCCATTAGAATATTAAAGTACTTAAAATTCTGGACAAAATTTTATATGCTAATTTCTTTAAACTTAATACCATATATTAAACATTTTCCTAAGCCATTAAACAGTCTTTATAATTTTTACTAGCTATCACACTGTTTTCACTAATTCTGAGCTATGGGATTTGTAAAACCTATGGTGTGGGACTGTTAAAGACAAGGATAAGTTTAAAAATATTCAAGACAAAAAAAAAAAAAAATTCAAGACACCTTAAGGTGACTCAGCGGAACGCATTCCCTTACTTGAATTCCCTTACGGGAACGGAAGCTCCCCGACCTGAGCGCTGGACCTTGTCACCCAGCCCACACAGCAACACTGTTTGTTTCTCTCTCTGTCCAGCTTTCCTGTGCTGAGGACTTGCTCAGAAGAGCCAGGATTCTCCCCCCGGCACAGGCCATCGTACACGAGGGGACAGTAAGAAAAGTGGGGCGGGACATACTCCCAGCTGACTGAGAGACATGACTAATCATTCCTACACTATGTTATTCCTGGGCTGGGATGATGTTTATTCTACAGGTCGCCACGCGAGGAAAGTAAGACTGAACTGCAGTAACTATCGGAACAGACATGCTAGAAGGTGCTTAATTCCCCCATGTGCTGTATTTCTCTGTGTTGGAGTGCCCGACGAGCTGCTTTCCGGTGAGATACTATTGTGCCATCAGTTCATTTATATTAATACGTAATTATTATAACAGTATTTTTCAAAAACATGGCGTTATTAATTTATTAACTACCTCTGCACCATGTGCTCTAGTTCACGCATTTTATGTGTAGAACCTATAGTTTTTCTTTTACACATAATTTCCTTTCAAACCTCAAAAACCATGTGCTATTGATACTAAAGTACAATTACCTCTTTTCATGGAAAAGACATGTCTTATTAATTAATGGTGAAGGATTAAAAACAAGGACTCCCTACTTGTAGACCTTTTCCTACAGAAAACAATTCAATAAAAAGAAAAAACAAATATTTACCTATTGTGGAGGAAACATAGTATATAGAAGAACCAATCTGAACATCAAATCTTCTGCAGTATGCAATCAACAGGCCTAAAAAAAAAAACTCCACATTATTTTCTTATAATAACAATACCAATTTAAATTCAGCTGTTAATTATGGCAACAGTACATGCTGCATTGGATTTAAGTTTCATTTTTGCCATTAGAATATTAAAGTACTTAAAATTCTGGACAAAATTTTATATGCTAATTTCTTTAAACTTAATACCATATATTAAACATTTTCCTAAGCCATTAAACAGTCTTTATAATTTTTACTAGCTATCACACTGTTTTCACTAATTCTGAGCTATGGGATTTGTAAAACCTATGGTGTGGGACTGTTAAAGACAAGGATAAGTTTAAAAATATTCAAGACAAAAAAAAAAAAAAATTCAAGACACCTTAAGGTGACTCAGCGGAACGCATTCCCTTACTTGAATTCCCTTACGGGAACGGAAGCTCCCTGACCTGAGCGCTGGACCTTGTCACCCAGCCCACACAGCAACACTGTTTGTTTCTCTCTCTGTCCAGCTTTCCTGTGCTGAGGACTTGCTCAGAAGAGCCAGGATTCTCCCCCCGGCACAGGCCATCGTACACGAGGGGACAGTAAGAAAAGTGGGGCGGGACATACTCCCAGCTGACTGAGAGACATGACTAATCATTCCTACACTATGTTATTCCTGGGCTGGGATGATGTTTATTCTACAGGTCGCCACGCGAGGAAAGTAAGACTGAACTGCAGTAACTATCGGAACAGACATGCTAGAAGGTGCTTAATTCCCCCATGTGCTGTATTTCTCTGTGTTGGAGTGCCCGACGAGCTGCTGTTCTACTGCGCTTTCCTCTTGACCAGGGCCTTGCTGAGCATTTCTAAACCACTTTTCCTAGAACACAGTCACTGCTTTAAAACACAAGAGAAATTATATTACATTCGGTATTATTAAATTCAACTTTTAAAAGGGGATTTGTTACACAGTTTCTTGGGAAAGGGTCAAATTGATTCCAGTTACTTCTAAGATATTTTCTGAACCACGGGAGACATACTTTGGTTGTTACCATTTGGGCTTTATCTTCTACTCCTCGAAACACTTCTTCCTGTTTTTATCACTGATCTCAGCTCTCGCAACAGCAATACTTAATACAGACCAAGTAACTTTTTTCTTTTTTAAAAAGATTTATTTATTTATTTATTTTGGTTGGGGGGGTGAGGAGGGAGGGGAGCAGGCGGGCCACTTCTATTGGTCTTTCATTTCTCTATTTTCATCAATCCTTGTTCTTTGGCCCGCGTGGGCCTCCCTTCGCGGTGGCCTCTGTTGTCAGAGGCCCACCAGGGAAGCACTCAAGTAACTTTTAACTCTGACATTTGACACTGTATATTTGGTAACTTTAAATCATCAGTATATTTTCACACTCAAACTGTTACAAACAGGGCTTCCCTGGTGGTCCAGTGAGTAAGGGCACCGCCTTGCAGTGCAAGGGGCGCTGGTTCCATCCCTGGCCTGGGAAGATCCCACGTGCCGTGGAGGGGGGCCTTCCCCGATCTGGCCATGCGCCCAGAGCCGGTGCCTGCACCCAGAGGCCACAATTCGCACCAAAACTTGAATTCCTTACGGGAACGGAAGCTCCTGACCTGAGCGCTGGACCTTGTCACCCAGCCCACACAGCAACACTGTTTGTTTCTCTCTGTCCAGCTTTCCTGTGCTGAGGACTTGCTCAGAAGAGCCAGGATTCTCCCCCCGGCACAGGCCATCGTACACGAGGGGACAGTAAGAAAAGTGGGGCGGGACATACTCCCAGCTGACTGAGAGACATGACTAATCATTCCTACACTATGTTATTCCTGGGCTGGGATGATGTTTATTCTACAGGTCGCCACGCGAGGAAAGTAAGACTGAACTGCAGTAACTATCGGAACAGACATGCTAGAAGGTGCTTAATTCCCCCATGTGCTGTATTTCTCTGTGTTGGAGTGCCCGACGAGCTGCTGTTCTACTGCGCTTTCCTCTTGACCAGGGCCTTGCTGAGCATTTCTAAACCACTTTTCCTAGAACACAGTCACTGCTTTAAAACACAAGAGAAATTATATTACATTCGGTATTATTAAATTCAACTTTTAAAAGGGGATTTGTTACACAGTTTCTTGGGAAAGGGTCAAATTGATTCCAGTTACTTCTAAGATATTTTCTGAACCACGGGAGACATACTTTGGTTGTTACCATTTGGGCTTTATCTTCTACTCCTCGAAACACTTCTTCCTGTTTTTATCACTGATCTCAGCTCTCGCAACAGCAATACTTAATACAGACCAAGTAACTTTTTTCTTTTTTAAAAAGATTTATTTATTTATTTATTTTGGTTGGGGGGGTGAGGAGGGAGGGGAGCAGGCGGGCCACTTCTATTGGTCTTTCATTTCTCTATTTTCATCAATCCTTGTTCTTTGGCCCGCGTGGGCCTCCCTTCGCGGTGGCCTCTGTTGTCAGAGGCCCACCAGGGAAGCACTCAAGTAACTTTTAACTCTGACATTTGACACTGTATATTTGGTAACTTTAAATCATCAGTATATTTTCACACTCAAACTGTTACAAACAGGGCTTCCCTGGTGGTCCAGTGAGTAAGGGCACCGCCTTGCAGTGCAAGGGGCGCTGGTTCCATCCCTGGCCTGGGAAGATCCCACGTGCCGTGGAGCGGCTGGACCCATGTGTCCAATTACCGAGCCGGAGCTCTGGAGCGCATGCGCCCAGAGCCGGTGCTCTGCGACCACAGAGGCCACCGCGATGGGAGGCCCACATGGGCCAAAGAACAAAGACGGATGAAAATAGATAAATGAAAGACCAATAGAGGTGGCCTGCCCACCCCACTCCCTCCCTAACCCCCCCACCCCCGCCAAAAAAACCAAACTGTTACAAACAATTGATTACCTGGTACGATGATGTCTCCAAAACCCAATATTGAAACTTGCATTGAACACATCTTCACTCCTGTGAAATAGGCCAGCTTTGGTACCCTGATGACTACTGGTAGCTGTAATTACAACAACAACAACAAAAAAAAGAGAGAGAGAGAGACCATCAATAAATCTCTTAGGAATCTTTATCCAGATCTTCAGAAAGGGAAGGACTGATCTTGGAGTAACTTAACATTTTAGAAATCAGAGGGAAAAAAAGCTTGAAATCAAAGAACATAAATTATACACATACATACTCTGAATGTATAGAAAGCTTGAAAGACATAGACACGTAGTTTTGGAAAAACAAAACCCAACACACATGTAGGGTTAACAGTATTAATCCAGTATCCCCACAGCTAACCTTTTTTTCTTTCCTTTTCACCAAAAAACAGAACTCAGGCCTTGGAAGAGATTTTTTTTAAGAATCTGGATTTTTTTCCCCAAAGAAGAGTCTTATGTGAGACGGTATGATTTTAAAGTTCAATGAACATATCTGAAATACAATCCTTACTTTCTCATGGGGAGCTGATGGTTGAGCAGTGGCTTCCACCAAGTTTCCATCATTCTAGGATGAAACCCAAGTCAATAGGTATTTAATAATTTAGAATAACTAATAAAAGGGATATTTTGTGAGAAATAAAGTTTTACAATACCTTAACATACATTACATGACCAATGAATTGCACAGGGAGGCAAAATCATAAACTAGACACACACAAATACACTGACAGCCATTTGTCCTTAATTGCCACACCTACCTTCTCATTATTTCCAAAAGGTCCAGCTGCAAGTTCAACCATGATACTCTCACCATTCTAAAATTGAGAAGAAAGGTGAAAGAAACTGTTCAATCACTTACAGGTGACAATCTGCCAGTATTCATGATCTAATGCCATGGCTATGGCCTACTGCAAACTGATGAAAAGTCTACTGAAGATTGATTCTTTTTCCTAAAATGGTCTCTGCTGGAGTCATCCAAAACAAATTTCACCTAGCATGCTGCTCCACTTTATCAGAGCTCAACAATTATCAGCAACTTACAAATAAACCACATAAAGGTTATTCAACTGAAGGTTTGAATACTAATATCCAGCATTTCTTCTAATGGGTTATATATTTTAAGTGCTTCATACACTAAAAATGTCATTTTAATTTTTTTATGAAAAATATAACATAAGAAATACAAATAAATATATAAAACAAAATTTATTTTATTTATAAAAATTGCCATTTTTAGCAATAACAATGAACAGAGGCATAAGACATAGTAAAAATTTTTATATAAAAAATGGTAATAAGTATTTATGACTTTATTTTAATATACATTTAGCCTTCCAGCTACTCACCACAATAACAATGAAGCCAAACTTGAAAAAATTCAGCTCTAAAGAACTTGAGAACATTTCTCTATTTTGACTCCTGTCCAGTTTCAACCCTGCCTATTTTTTATGCACCAATCAAAACATTAACCTTAGCTGAATTTTTTCTTGTGTATCCCCAAGGTCTTTATGGAGCTATGTGAGAAGTCATGGAAAAGTTCTTTCCTGACAGACAGACAAGCCTACTGGGGAGTTAGATATAGCAAGCTGAGACCGCATGGGCATCCATCCTACACTTCATGTTATAATAAACACATGCCCCAAAGAGGTCATGAAAAGATAGATAACTGTTGAGTTTTAGGAGAATTTGATTAGCTTTAGAGGTCGATGGAGGACATCACTAATAATTTAGAATAACTAATAAAAGGGATTTTGTGAGAAATAAAGTTTTACAATACCTTAACATACATTACATGACCAATGAATTGCACAGGGAGGCAAAATCATAAACTAGACACACACAAATACACTGACAGCCATTTGTCCTTAATTGCCACACCTACCTTCTCATTATTTCCAAAAGGTCCAGCTGCAAGTTCAACCATGATACTCTCACCATTCTAAAATTGAGAAGAAAGGTGAAAGAAACTGTTCAATCACTTACAGGTGACAATCTGCCAGTATTCATGATCTAATGCCATGGCTATGGCCTACTGCAAACTGATGAAAAGTCTACTGAAGATTGATTCTTTTTCCTAAAATGGTCTCTGCTGGAGTCATCCAAAACAAATTTCACCTAGCATGCTGCTCCACTTTATCAGAGCTCAACAATTATCAGCAACTTACAAATAAACCACATAAAGGTTATTCAACTGAAGGTTTGAATACTAATATCCAGCATTTCTTCTAATGGGTTATATATTTTAAGTGCTTCATACACTAAAAATGTCATTTTAATTTTTTTATGAAAAATATAACATAAAAAATACAAATAAATATATAAAACAAAATTTATTTTATTTATAAAAATTGCCATTTTTAGCAATAACAATGAACAGAGGCATAAGACATAGTAAAAATTTTTATATAAAAATTGGTAATAAGTATTTATGACTTTATTTTAATATACATTTAGCCTTCCAGCTACTCACCACAATAACAATGAAGCCAAACTTGAAAAAATTCAGCTCTAAAGAACTTGAGAACATTTCTCTATTTTGACTCCTGTCCAGTTTCAACCCTGCCTATTTTTTATGCACCAATCAAAACATTAACCTTAGCTGAATTTTTTCTTGTGTATCCCCAAGGTCTTTTGCGGGAGCTATGTGAGAAGTCATGGAAAAGTTCTTTCCTGACAGACAGACAAGCCTACTGGGGAGTTAGATATAGCAAGCTGAGACCGCATGGGCATCCATCCTACACTTCATGTTATAATAAACACATGCCCCAAAGAGGTCATGAAAAGATAGATAACTGTTGAGTTTTAGGAGAATTTGATTAGCTATACTATTTTCCATGTGTGTGAGGTGCATAGAAGAAATTACTTGAGTGTTTTTAGGAGGACATCACTGATACCTGAGCTGAGCAGAAAAAAGATAAAATCTTTGGCTACAGAAATCTTTTCCTCATGTTAAGCTTATAACTTAACATGAGGAGTTTATAACTAATATTAAACACAGGTCCTTATAGCAAACTCCCATTATGTGGTTCAATTTCCAGATAAAGGGTTTGTTTTGGTTCATTTTCAAATTGTTATTTATAACTGAAGACCATTACTGATATTTTCTCATACATTCAAAGATATCTATCTGAGTAACTACTATTTGCAAGACACTGTCTCAAGCATGGTGGTGGGTGAAGAAAATACTGAAGACAGGTTCTTACTCCCTCTATTCCTGTGGCTACCAACTGTGCCAACTCGTTAAAAGTCTACTAATACCAGGGGCAAGAACATATTTAGAATGTCCAGTATTTAATCCATAAAGTTTTCAGTGAAAACCACAAAAATCAGAAATCATGTGTCTGATTCTCATTTTGATTTGCTTAACAAACTGGATTGAGAAACCGGTGTTAAGGTAAATCTGTAACAGTGAACTCCAACAAGCACTTCAGTATTTGTCATTCGATCAGATTACTAGAAGTCACATTTCTGCTCAATGGGAACAAAAATGGGAAAAAAAAGAGGAAAAAATCCCTATGCATAGAAGAAAAAGGACTCAAAGGCATCATTACTATTATCCTATACCTTTAAGATCCACTTGATGAACCAAACTTGAAAAATTCAGCTCTAAAGAAGTTGAGAACATTTCTCTATTTTGACTCCTGTCCAGTTTCAACCCTGCCTATTTTTTATGCACCAATCAAAACATTAACCTTAGCTGAATTTTTTCTTGTGTATCCCCAAGGTCTTTATGGGAGCTATGTGAGAAGTCATGGAAAAGTTCTTTCCTGACAGACAGACAAGCCTACTGGGGAGTTAGATATAGCAAGCTGAGACCGCATGGGCATCCATCCTACACTTCATGTTATAATAAACACATGCCCCAAAGAGGTCATGAAAAGATAGATAACTGTTGAGTTTTAGGAGAATTTGATTAGCTATACTATTTTCCATGTGTGTGAGGTGCATAGAAGAAATTACTTGAGTGTTTTTAGGAGGACATCACTGATACCTGAGCTGAGCAGAAAAAAGATAAAATCTTTGGCTACAGAAATCTTTTCCTCATGTTAAGCTTATAACTTAACATGAGGAGTTTATAACTAATATTAAACACAGGTCCTTATAGCAAACTCCCATTATGTGGTTCAATTTCCAGATAAAGGGTTTGTTTTGGTTCATTTTCAAATTGTTATTTATAACTGAAGACCATTACTGATATTTTCTCATACATTCAAAGATATCTATCTGAGTAACTACTATTTGCAAGACACTGTCTCAAGCATGGTGGTGGGTGAAGAAAATACTGAAGACAGGTTCTTACTCCCTCTATTCCTGTGGCTACCAACTGTGCCAACTCGTTAAAAGTCTACTAATACCAGGGGCAAGAACATATTTAGAATGTCCAGTATTTAATCCATAAAGTTTTCAGTGAAAACCACAAAAATCAGAAATCATGTGTCTGATTCTCATTTTGATTTGCTTAACAAACTGGATTGAGAAACCGGTGTTAAGGTAAATCTGTAACAGTGAACTCCAACAAGCACTTCAGTATTTGTCATTCGATCAGATTACTAGAAGTCACATTTCTGCTCAATGGGAACAAAAATGGGAAAAAAAAGAGGAAAAAATCCCTATGCATAGAAGAAAAAGGACTCAAAGGCATCATTACTATTATCCTATACCTTTAAGATCCTGAAGCGGATGTGTAGGGAATGGACATAGTTTGTTAGCAGACACGTTTTGCACTGATAAAGTGATACTAGTGTTAAAACAGAATGGAACATTTACTTTTACAAAAGAGTTTAGCTATAGTTTTTAGCTATGTTGACTGTGCAATGTATGTGTTGCATGGTATGACTGTTAATCCAAGGGAGTGGCTTTGTAGACAGAGTGCTTTACTTTCATTATGAGATCTGCGATGGAGTGACATCACAGAAACATTTTTTTTAACCAAACAAACCAACGCAAGCTAGAGCAGCTTTAGATAAGCTTTAAAATATGCTTTAGCTAGCAAATGAACAGTTATTCTTATAACTCATAACACTAGTTCTATGCTTTTTTAGGTTACTATTGGAAAAAGCCAGATGGCTCACCACTAAAGCATGGAAAGGGGCCAGTATTTTGGGACAGTTAACTACACTTGTTGTAATTTTAGCTCCCTCCTGGGACACATGTTAGTCTTATGTCATCATAGCAAATATCAGAAATGCAGAGATTTCACAGATAGTAGGGGCTAAAGAGTAAAGAACTGGGCTTCCCTGGTGGTCCAGTGGGTAAGGACGCCGCCTTGCAGTGCAAGGGGCGCCAGTTCGATCCCTGGCCTGGGAAGATCCCACGTGCCTCGGAGGAGCTGGACCGATGTGTCCAATCACCAAGCCGGAGCTCTGGAGTGCACGCGCCCAGAGCCGGTGCTCTGCTATGAGACAGGCCGCCGCGATGGGAGGCCCACAGGCGCCAAAGAACAATGACGGATGTTTCCAATGTCTGACTAATACCAGGGCAAGAACATATTTAGAATGTCCAGTATTTAATCCATAAAGTTTTCAGTGAAAACCACAAAAATCAGAAATCATGTGTCTGATTCTCATTTTGATTTGCTTAACAAACTGGATTGAGAAACCGGTGTTAAGGTAAATCTGTAACAGTGAACTCCAACAAGCACTTCAGTATTTGTCATTCGATCAGATTACTAGAAGTCACATTTCTGCTCAATGGGAACAAAAATGGGAAAAAAAAGAGGAAAAAATCCCTATGCATAGAAGAAAAAGGACTCAAAGGCATCATTACTATTATCCTATACCTTTAAGATCCTGAAGCGGATGTGTGGGGAATGGACATAGTTTGTTAGCAGACACGTTTTGCACTGATAAAGTGATACTAGTGTTAAAACAGAATGGAACATTTACTTTTACAAAAGAGTTTAGCTATAGTTTTTAGCTATGTTGACTGTGCAATGTATGTGTTGCATGGTATGACTGTTAATCCAAGGGAGTGGCTTTGTAGACAGAGTGCTTTACTTTCATTATGAGATCTGCGATGGAGTGACATCACAGAAACATTTTTTTTAACCAAACAAACCAACGCAAGCTAGAGCAGCTTTAGATAAGCTTTAAAATATGCTTTAGCTAGCAAATGAACAGTTATTCTTATAACTCATAACACTAGTTCTATGCTTTTTTAGGTTACTATTGGAAAAAGCCAGATGGCTCACCACTAAAGCATGGAAAGGGGCCAGTATTTTGGGACAGTTAACTACACTTGTTGTAATTTTAGCTCCCTCCTGGGACACATGTTAGTCTTATGTCATCATAGCAAATATCAGAAATGCAGAGATTTCACAGATAGTAGGGGCTAAAGAGTAAAGAACTGGGCTTCCCTGGTGGTCCAGTGGGTAAGGACGCCGCCTTGCAGTGCAAGGGGCGCCAGTTCGATCCCTGGCCTGGGAAGATCCCACGTGCCTCGGAGGAGCTGGACCGATGTGTCCAATCACCAAGCCGGAGCTCTGGAGTGCACGCGCCCAGAGCCGGTGCTCTGCTATGAGACAGGCCGCCGCGATGGGAGGCCCACAGGAGCCAAAGAACAAAGACGGATGAAAATAGAGAAATGAAAGACCAATAGAAGTGGCCCACCCGCTCCCCGCCCCTCCCCACCCCCGCCCAAATAAATAAATAAATAAATAAATAAATAAAAAAGAGTAAAGAACTACTAAGTGAAAAAGCATAATTAAAATCTTCCTAAATACATAAGAGTGACAAAGTATAAAGAAATGATCCAAAGTTACAAAGAAAGACTCAAAGGGGGAAAAGAAGAAGAATTAAGCAATAATTAATAATATATT
Organism: Tragulus kanchil; assembly: GCA_022376925.1. Lineage (NCBI taxonomy): Eukaryota > Metazoa > Chordata > Mammalia > Artiodactyla > Tragulidae > Tragulus > Tragulus kanchil. The sequence continues at coordinate 167,385,789 of JAIOJX010000024.1, forward strand.
CACAAGAACGAGCCTGGAGGGAAGGCGGGTTTGGGGGAGAATGGATGCATGAACACGGCCGAGCCCCTGCACTGCTCACCTGAAACCATCACAGAGCTGTTAACTGGTTACACCCCAATGGAAATGCTTTTGATGTTAAAAGAAAACAATATATTCATGAGACAGGAACAGGGACAAGGCAGAAAAACCAGGCGGATGATGAAGGCACACCACATTCATCCAACATCTCGCCCTCATTCTAAGAGCACCATGATTTTATTGAGGAGCTAGTGGAACAGCTGGGAATAGACGACCTAGGAACTTCTAGCTGCTATGATTCTCACGGCAATAGTCTGAGATAATGAACAGGCAGACAGCAGCGGAAAGGAAAATTCCCTGCCGCTGGGTGAGTGTCTCCTGCGGTCAGGCCCACCCTGCCACTTGCATGTATATTCTGGGTAGATGACCTCTTCCGGTATGATGCTAGCAATGAAACTGGGGTTCCCAGATGGCTCACCACTAAAGCATGGAAAGGCCAGTATTTTGGGACAGTTAACTACACTTGTTGTAATTTTAGCTCCCTCCTGGGACACATGTTAGTCTTATGTCATCATAGCAAATATCAGAAATGCAGAGATTTCACAGATAGTAGGGGCTAAAGAGTAAAGAACTGGGCTTCCCTGGTGGTCCAGTGGGTAAGGACACTGTCTTGCAGTGCAAGGGGCGCCAGTTCGATCCCTGGCCTGGGAAGATCCCACGTGCCTCGGAGGAGCTGGACCGATGTGTCCAATCACCAAGCCGGAGCTCTGGAGTGCACGCGCCCAGAGCCGGTGCTCTGCTATGAGACAGGCCGCCGCGATGGGAGGCCCACAGGAGCCAAAGAACAAAGACGGATGAAAATAGAGAAATGAAAGACCAATAGAAGTGGCCCACCCGCTCCCCGCCCCTCCCCACCCCCGCCCAAATAAATAAATAAATAAATAAATAAATAAAAAAGAGTAAAGAACTACTAAGTGAAAAAGCATAATTAAAATCTTCCTAAATACATAAGAGTGACAAAGTATAAAGAAATGATCCAAAGTTACAAAGAAAGACTCAAAGGGGGAAAAGAAGAAGAATTAAGCAATAATTAATAATATATTCACAAGAACGAGCCTGGAGGGAAGGCGGGTTTGGGGGAGAATGGATGCATGAACACGGCCGAGCCCCTGCACTGTTCACCTGAAACCATCACAGAGCTGTTAACTGGTTACACCCCAATGGAAATGCTTTTGATGTTAAAAGAAAACAATATATTCATGAGACAGGAACAGGGACAAGGCAGAAAAACCAGGCGGATGATGAAGGCACACCACATTCATCCAACATCTCGCCCTCATTCTAAGAGCACCATGATTTTATTGAGGAGCTAGTGGAACAGCTGGGAATAGACGACCTAGGAACTTCTAGCTGCTATGATTCTCACGGCAATAGTCTGAGATAATGAACAGGCAGACAGCAGCGGAAAGGAAAATTCCCTGCCGCTGGGTGAGTGTCTCCTGCGGTCAGGCCCACCCTGCCACTTGCATGTATATTCTGGGTAGATGCGACCTCTTCCATATAGAAAGGTTAGGGTGGATTCTGGCAGTAGCAACCAAAAGAAATTCTACTGATGAAAAGAGAGGACAGAATGCTAGCAACCCTCCCTTATTCAAATGATTAGGAAACTGAGAGCTAAGTGACTAGCAGCACAGGGTTATAAAGTTACAGATCTACACTTTAGGTCTTCAGACTTTCAGTGTTACGCTGTTTCTTAGTCTCACACCAGGGTGCCAGAAATGAAAGAAGTAAGGATACCTTTTCATTCTTTTTGCTGTCTAGATTATCTACAGCAAATATTTGTTTTATAAAAATAAGAAAAGTTACTGTAAAATGGACTGAAAGAAAATTCATAAACATTTTCATGTTTACATCAACCAGGAGACATTTTTTAATTTAGCAGAATGGAGTAAAGGCTTAAAAATATCCTCTATCAAAAGGCCAATTTTAATGACAATTCTCTTAAGAGAATCAGAACTCAGTCAATGGCAAACATCTGGAAAATCGATACTCTAAGAGAATGTTTAAGATTCTCGTCATTTAGTAGGTTTCCCATGCATTTCAAAAATATCATACCTTCAAAAATAAAAATTAAAAAAAAAGAGGAAAAATATCATACCTTTGTGATGAATGGTGTTATGAAAACAAAAAATACATCATAAAGGAGGAGAAGGCCTAGAAGTATCACACATGACTGTTGAATAAAGAAACAAATTTAAAGTCAGACTTCTCATAACAAAATTAAGAGATATCATTCTGCAAATACAAAAACATGTAACAATTTCATTTTAAAAAAGCCCCAAAACTAATGAGACAGGAACAGGGACAAGGCAGAAAAACCAGGCGGATGATGAAGGCACACCACATTCATCCAACATCTCGCCCTCATTCTAAGAGCACCATGATTTTATTGAGGAGCTAGTGGAACAGCTGGGAATAGACGACCTAGGAACTTCTAGCTGCTATGATTCTCACGGCAATAGTCTGAGATAATGAACAGGCAGACAGCAGCGGAAAGGAAAATTCCCTGCCGCTGGGTGAGTGTCTCCTGCGGTCAGGCCCACCCTGCCACTTGCATGTATATTCTGGGTAGATGCGACCTCTTCCATATAGAAAGGTTAGGGTGGATTCTGGCAGTAGCAACCAAAAGAAATTCTACTGATGAAAAGAGAGGACAGAATGCTAGCAACCCTCCCTTATTCAAATGATTAGGAAACTGAGAGCTAAGTGACTAGCAGCACAGGGTTATAAAGTTACAGATCTACACTTTAGGTCTTCAGACTTTCAGTGTTACGCTGTTTCTTAGTCTCACACCAGGGTGCCAGAAATGAAAGAAGTAAGGATACCTTTTCATTCTTTTTGCTGTCTAGATTATCTACAGCAAATATTTGTTTTATAAAAATAAGAAAAGTTACTGTAAAATGGACTGAAAGAAAATTCATAAACATTTTCATGTTTACATCAACCAGGAGACATTTTTTAATTTAGCAGAATGGAGTAAAGGCTTAAAAATATCCTCTATCAAAAGGCCAATTTTAATGACAATTCTCTTAAGAGAATCAGAACTCAGTCAATGGCAAACATCTGGAAAATCGATACTCTAAGAGAATGTTTAAGATTCTCGTCATTTAGTAGGTTTCCCATGCATTTCAAAAATATCATACCTTCAAAAATAAAAATTAAAAAAAAAGAGGAAAAATATCATACCTTTGTGATGAATGGTGTTATGAAAACAAAAAATACATCATAAAGGAGGAGAAGGCCTAGAAGTATCACACATGACTGTTGAATAAAGAAACAAATTTAAAGTCAGACTTCTCATAACAAAATTAAGAGATATCATTCTGCAAATACAAAAAAACATGTAACATATATTTGAACACTATTTTTAAGGCATGTAATGGTTATTACTACATATAGTCCTTTCTTTTTTTTGCCTCTAAGTCATCATTCATTCATTTCTTTTTTATGCTTTGGCCTGTGTAGACCTCCCATTGCAGTGGCCTCTCTAGTTGCAGAGCACTGGCTCTGGACGCATGTGCTCCAGAGTGCTGGCTCATAACTGGACACACCAGCCCAGCCGATCCGTGGCACATGGTATCTTCCTGGGTCAGGGATCGAACCGGTGTCCCTTGCACTGCAAGGTGGACTCTACCCACTGGACCACCACGGAAGTCCACTATTTGTAGTTTTATTCTACAAATCACATTAAAACTTTTATCTGCTTTAACTCGTTCTTTTCAAAAAGAATCACTGAACAAAAGGAATGTTCTTCTCTGAGTATTCGGTCTTGTACAGATTACATAAATTTGGCATACTGCTATCAATGATTAAAAACATTTTGGCTAGCAAATTAGGGATTGCCTGGGTTGGAGATTAGGACTGATTGCTAAAAGGTATGATAGAGCTTTGAACAAGATAAGAAATACTCTATAATCTATTCAGATGCTGGTTATAAAATTACATACTTGTAAAGTTTCAATAATCTGTACACTTAAAGGAGGTACATTTAACTATATGTAAATTATACCTTAATAAAGTTGTTTTAAAAGAAAATAATGTTTTAGCTAGCAAAGTAGTACACTTTACCTTGAAGTTGGGTAACTTCAGAGTTTTAATTAGATTCAGACAGAAAGAAATTCCCAAGATATCCTGTAAAATCCAAGCCCACCTAAAATCAAAAGAAACTATTGTTTTACTCAGTTATTTTTAAATGGAAAATTTCAAAAGAAACAGATCACTAAAGTAATACTCTGCAATTGCTATGACTTGACTATTCAATTATTAAGTAGCAATTATAACAACAGAAAAACCTCTTATATTCTCCACATTTAGTAATTTACTGTTTTAATAGAATAATGAATACTATTTGTACTAAGAAAAAGTTGAAAGGCTACGTCAGAAGAATGTGCATCAGACTTAAGTGCATATTTATCCTTAATCTTTGAATTTATACATGTCTCTTTTTTAGAAAGGTAGCTCATAACAAAGGATACTGATGTTAATGTATATCAAGATAGCTAAAACATAAAGAAAATGAGAGCTATACATCATACTCTACCAGAAACTGACAACTGACATGAATAATTATCAATTAATTATCACACCGAGAGCTGCTTAAATCTGTATGAACTTTGTTCCCCAATTTTAGGCCATTAAATCCTTTTGGGTTTTAATGATTTTATTAATAAAATGCTAAAATGTCCTTCTGGCTCTCCTTCCTGCAAATGGACAGAACTTATACATATTCTATCTCCTTCTTTCTCACATGAAAGTCAGCATACACTAGATATTCTTGCATATTTTGCTATTTTCACTTAAAAATATATCCTGCACACCAGTGTGTATCAGTGAACAGAGACCCTCATTCTTTATAGCCGCACTGCACTCCATCGTGTGCTTACGTCACACTTCAGGGTAGGGTATTTTTGAATCCTATCTCAGCTGAGATGCTTAAATCCTAACTTATACTTTCTTCTCTAGACAACCTTAAACTCATCAGCACAAGATTTGTTCTGGGATAAGAGCAAAAAAAAAATCCATAATGAACAATTATCAAGGCAAGGTATGCAACTATCCATTCTTCGTCTAACCCAAAAGGAAATACGATGAGTAGTCATACCTATCTTCATTTCGAAATACAGCCCAAACAACAGCTACTGCTATGCATAGTCCAGAGAGAAAAATACGTCTTACTTCAACGCTTTTGCCACGACACGTAATCCTAAAAGACAGATTGAAACAGGTTAATCTACCCTACAGATGAAACAGTGTTCACTTGATATTACAAATGAATGTTACCCACAGTGACAAGAAAACTTTTGAAATGTCAATTTAAAAGTCTTAAATACCATCTTAAATACAATGAATGACACATAATAAAATACTTATCAGTTCTCCACAACTGTGCTGATGAAAATTCTTTATATCTACGTTGTCCAATATCATAGCCACCAGCCACATGTGGTTATTTAGCATTTGAAATGTGGCGAATGAGACTAGGCAACTCAATTTTTAATTTCATTTAATTTTCATTATTTTTTTATTATTAATTTTAATTTTCATTATTTAACACTCCTGCTTTTCCTTGTATTGTTTTAAATAAGAGGCTTCCTTGTAAGAAATACATACGTGCATCGTCCACACTGTATCTTACGGACCAGTGCAGCAAGGCAGTTGTACAGACTCATCGCTGACGCTATGCAGAAAATTGCTATCATGACATAGACTAGAAAAAAAAGACACCAAATTATACGAGAACAAAGAAGAAAACATTTCTACAATTAACAGGAATTCTTTAGCTTTCTTACTGGATCATAACACTGTCAATGCAATGACCATAGCATAATTTGAATTGGTTACTAAACTGAGAATATGTAAGTGAGGCATTTTATGTGTGTTTTAGATCCACTGCACACTGGTGGATTTCTTTAGGGGATGAAACTGGCTCTGCCTTTTTCTTTTCTTTTTAAAAAAAATTATTTTTTTTTAAATTGAGTAATAGTTGATTTACAATTTTGTGTTAGTTTCAGGTTTACCGCAAAGTGATTTAATTGTACACACACATACATATATTTCAGATTCTTTTCCATTTAGGTTATTAGAAGATATGGAATATGGGTCCCTGTACTATACACTAAATCACTGTTCCTTATATCTATTTTATTGTATTTATATATATAATTTATTGATTTTTTATTTAACTATAGTTGATTTACAATATTGTATTAGCTTCAGGTGTACGGCTTCAGATTATTTTCCACTATAAGTGATTACAAGATACTAAATATAGTTCCTGTGCTATATAGTAATTACTTGATGTTTATCTTTTTAATACACAGTGGTGTGTGCGTTTAATTCAGTACTCCTACTTCATCCCTCACTCTCCCTTTCCCCTTGGGTAATAACAACCATAAGATTCCTTTCTGTGCCTGTGAGTCTGATTCTAATTTGTAAGTAAGTTGAATTTTTTAATTCAAGTATTCCATTTAATGACACATAATAAAATACTTATCAGTTCTCCACAACTGTGCTGATGAAAATTCTTTATATCTACGTTGTCCAATATCATAGCCACCAGCCACATGTGGTTATTTAGCATTTGAAATGTGGCGAATGAGACTAGGCAACTCAATTTTTAATTTCATTTAATTTTCATTATTTTTTTATTATTAATTTTAATTTTCATTATTTAACACTCCTGCTTTTCCTTGTATTGTTTTAAATAAGAGGCTTCCTTGTAAGAAATACATACGTGCATCGTCCACACTGTATCTTACGGACCAGTGCAGCAAGGCAGTTGTACAGACTCATCGCTGACGCTATGCAGAAAATTGCTATCATGACATAGACTAGAAAAAAAAGACACCAAATTATACGAGAACAAAGAAGAAAACATTTCTACAATTAACAGGAATTCTTTAGCTTTCTTACTGGATCATAACACTGTCAATGCAATGACCATAGCATAATTTGAATTGGTTACTAAACTGAGAATATGTAAGTGAGGCATTTTATGTGTGTTTTAGATCCACTGCACACTGGTGGATTTCTTTAGGGGATGAAACTGGCTCTGCCTTTTTCTTTTCTTTTTAAAAAAAATTATTTTTTTTTAAATTGAGTAATAGTTGATTTACAATTTTGTGTTAGTTTCAGGTTTACTGCTAAATGATTTAATTGTACACACACATACATATATTTCAGATTCTTTTCCATTTAGGTTATTAGAAGATATGGAATATGGGTCCCTGTACTATACACTAAATCACTGTTCCTTATATCTATTTTATTGTATTTATATATATAATTTATTGATTTTTTATTTAACTATAGTTGATTTACAATATTGTATTAGCTTCAGGTGTACGGCTTCAGATTATTTTCCACTATAAGTGATTACAAGATACTAAATATAGTTCCTGTGCTATATAGTAATTACTTGATGTTTATCTTTTTAATACACAGTGGTGTGTGCGTTTAATTCAGTACTCCTACTTCATCCCTCACTCTCCCTTTCCCCTTGGGTAATAACAACCATAAGATTCCTTTCTGTGCCTGTGAGTCTGATTCTAATTTGTAAGTAAGTTGATCTATATTATTTTTTAGATTCCACATGTGTGAAGCATGTTATATTTATCTGTCTGACTTAACATGATAATCTCTAGTACACATACAAACACACACACCATAAGTTCTTTATCCATTCATTTACTGATAGGCACTTAACACTGCTTCCATAATTCGGCTATTATAAATAATGCTTCAATAAGCCTAAGGTTGCATATATCTTTTCTGATTAGTTTTTTGTTTTCTTGGAATAAATACCCATAAGTGGAATTACTGGACCATATGGAAGCTCTAGCTTTAGTTCTTAAGGAACCTCCATACTGTTTTCCATAATGGCTGCCCCAATTTATATTCCCAACACTGCAGGAGGTTTCTCTTTTATCCACACCCTCATCAACATTTCTCATTTGTATATTTTTTGAAGACGATCACTCTCTCAACAACATAAGAGAGGACTGACTATACACATGGACATTACCAGATGGTCGATACCGAAATCAGACTGATTATATTATTTGCAGCCAAAGATGAAGAAATGCTATACAGTCAGCAAAAACAAGACTTGGAGCTGACTGTGGCTCAGATCATGAAATCCTTATTGCAAAATTCAGACTTAAATTGAAGAAAGTAGGGAAAACTACCAGGCCATTCAGGTATGACCTAAATCAAATCCTTCACGATTATACAGTGGAAGTCACAAATAGACTCAAGGGATTAGATCCGATAGACAGGGTGCCTGAAGAGCTATGGACAGAGGTTCACAGCACTGTGCAGGAGGCAGGGATCAAGACCAGCCCCGAGAAATGGAAATGCAAAAAGGCAGAATGGCTGTCTGAGGAGGCCTTACGAATAGCTGAGAAAAGAAGAGAAGCAAAAGGCAAAGGAGAAAAGACACACCCATCTGAATGCAGAGTTCAAGAGAATAGCAAGGAGAGATAAGAAAGCCTTCTTATCTACCCTTTCGCTTGGATGTAATATAGCGTAAAAACCTTTTAATACACAGTGGTGTGTGCGTTTAATTCAGTACTCCTACTTCATCCCTCACTCTCCCTTTCCCCTTGGGTAATAACAACCATAAGATTCCTTTCTGTGCCTGTGAGTCTGATTCTAATTTGTAAGTAAGTTGATCTATATTATTTTTTAGATTCCACATGTGTGAAGCATGTTATATTTATCTGTCTGACTTAACATGATAATCTCTAGTACACATACAAACACACACACCATAAGTTCTTTATCCATTCATTTACTGATAGGCACTTAACACTGCTTCCATAATTCGCTATTATAAATAATGCTTCAATAAGCCTAAGGTTGCATATATCTTTTCTGATTAGTTTTTTGTTTTCTTGGAATAAATACCCATAAGTGGAATTACTGGACCATATGGAAGCTCTAGCTTTAGTTCTTAAGGAACCTCCATACTGTTTTCCATAATGGCTGCCCCAATTTATATTCCCAACACTGCAGGAGGTTTCTCTTTTATCCACACCCTCATCAACATTTCTCATTTGTATATTTTTTGAAGACGATCACTCTCTCAACAACATAAGAGAGGACTGACTATACACATGGACATTACCAGATGGTCGATACGAAATCAGACTGATTATATTATTTGCTGCCAAAGATGAAGAAATGCTATACAATCAGCAAAAACAAGACTTGGAGCTGACTGTGGCTCAGATCATGAAATCCTTATTGCAAAATTCAGACTTAAATTGAAGAAAGTAGGGAAAACTACCAGGCCATTCAGGTATGACCTAAATCAAATCCTTCACGATTATACAGTGGAAGTCACAAATAGACTCAAGGGATTAGATCCGATAGACAGGGTGCCTGAAGAGCTATGGACAGAGGTTCACAGCACTGTGCAGGAGGCAGGGATCAAGACCAGCCCCGAGAAATGGAAATGCAAAAAGGCAGAATGGCTGTCTGAGGAGGCCTTACGAATAGCTGAGAAAAGAAGAGAAGCAAAAGGCAAAGGAGAAAAGACACACCCATCTGAATGCAGAGTTCAAGAGAATAGCAAGGAGAGATAAGAAAGCCTTCTTAAGTGAGCAGTGCAAAGAAGTAGAAGAAAACAACTGAATGGGAAAGACTAGAGATCTCTACAAGAAAATCAGAGATACCAAGGGAACATTCCATGCAAAGATGAGCACAATAAAGGACAGAAATCGTGTGGACCTAACAGAAGCAGAGGATATGAAGAAGAGGCAGCAAGAATACACAGAAGACCTATAAAAAAAGATCTTAACAAGTCCGATGACCACAACAGTGTGATCACTCCCCTAGAGCCAGACATTTAGAATGCGAGGTCAAGTGGGCCCCAGGAAGCATTACTATGAACAAAGCTAGTGGAGGTGATGGAACTCCAGAGGAGCTATTTCAAACATTAAAAGATGATGCTCTTCAAGTGCCAAGATGCCAGCAAATTCAGAAAACTCAACTGAACTGGAAAAGGTCAGTTTTCATTCCAATCTCAAAGAAAGACAATGCCAAAGAATGTTCAAGCCACTGCACCACCTATCTCATTTCACACACTAGCAAAGTCATGCTTAAAATCCTCCACGCTAGGCTTCAACAGTACATGAGCCGAGAACTTCCAGATATACAAGATGGCTACAGAAAAGGCAGAGGAACCAGAGATCAAATTCCCAACATCTGTTGGACCATAGAAAGAACAAGGGAATTCCAGGAAAACATCTCCTTATGCTACTTTGACTGTATGGATCACATTAAACTGTGGAAAACTCTGAGAGATGGGAATACCCGACCACCTTACCTGTCTCCTGTGAAACTTGTATGCAGGACAAGAAGTAACAGAACTGGACATGAAACAACAGAATGGTTCCAAATTGGGAAAGGAGTATGTCAAGGATGTACACTGTCACCCTGCTTATTTAATTTATATGCAGAGTACATCATGTGAAATGCTGGCCTGGATGAAGCACAGCTGGAATCAAGATTGCTGGGAGAAATGTCAATAACCTCAGGTGTGCAGATGACACCACACTTATGGCAGAAAGCAAAGAGGAACTAAAGAGTTTCTGGATGAAGGTGATGAAAAAGCTGGCCTAAAACACAACATTCAAAAAACAAAGATTGGCAGAGGGGCCCAGCATGCGGCATGGTGAGGAGACGCAGAGAGGCCCAGATTCAGAAGAGAAATACTAAGGATGATTCAAAACTCCGAAAAGAGAATAATAGAGAGAATTTACGCACTGCATAAAGACCTGCAAGAAATTAAAAAACAACAAAAAGAGACAAACAACTCGACTGCTGAACTTAAAAATAAAGTCCTTTTGGAAGGACTCAATAGTAGAGTATCTGAGGCAGAAGAATAGATAAGCAAGCGGGAAGACAGAATGGTGGAAATAACTGTGGAAGAACAGAAGTAAGAACAAAGAATAAAAAATGAAGCTCATGTCATTCAGTCCCATTACTTTATGGCAAAGAGATAGGCAAACAATGGAAACAGTGACAGACTTTATTTTCTTGGGTTCCAAAATCACTGTAGATGGTGCCTGCAGCCATGAAATGAAAAGGAGCTTGCGGGCTGGCAGACAAGCTATGACAAACCTAGACAGCACAGTAAAAAGCAGAGACATCACTTCACTGACAAAAGTTCACACACTGAAAACCATGGTTGTCACAGCAGTCATGTATGGACGTGAGTTTGACCATAAAGAAGGCTGAGTGCTGAAGAAATGATGTCCCTAACTGTGGTGCCTGTGAAGACTCCTGAGACTGCAAGGAGATCAACCAGTCCCTCCTAAAGAAAATCAACCCTGAGTATTCACTGGAAGGACTGATGCTGAAGCAGAAGCTCCAATACTTTGGCACCTGACGCTGGGGGAAAAAAAAAAAAAAGGCAGAAGGAGAAGGGGACAACAGAGGATGAGACGGCTGGACGGCACCGGCAATGCACATGAGTTTGAGCAGGCTCTGGGAGACGGTGAAGGGCGAGGATTCCTGGTGTGCTACAGTCCATGGGGTCGCAAACTATCAGAAACGACTGAGCAACTAAATTTTATTCTGGCAGGTGTGAAATGAAACCTCATTGTGGTTTTGATCGGCATTTCTCTAGTAATTACGGATGCTGAGCATCTTTTCTTGTACTATAGGCAATCTGTTATGTCTTCTTTGGAGAAATGTCATTTAAGTCTTCTGTCCTCTTTTTTTTTTTTTTTGTAGCGGGGCAGGGGGTCCTTGGTGGCTCAGATGGTAAAGAATCTGCCTGCAATGCGGGTGACCCGGGTTCGATCTCTGGGTTGGGAAGACTCCCTGGAGATGGTAATGGCAGCCCATTCTAGTATTCTTGCCTGGAGACTCCATGGACAGAGGAGCCTGACAGGCCACATGGGCTCACAAAGGGTTGGACACATTTTGATTTTGAGTTCTATGAGCTGCTCATGTGTTTCTGATATTAATTCCTTGTTGGTTGCATCTTTTGCAAATATTTTCTCCCAGTCCACAGTTTGTCTTTAGGTTTTTCCTTTGCCTGTTGTGTCATTACTTTATGGCAAAGAGATAGGCAAACAATGGAAACAGTGACAGACTTTATTTTCTTGGGTTCCAAAATCACTGTAGATGGTGCCTGCAGCCATGAAATGAAAAGGAGCTTGCGGGCTGGCAGACAAGCTATGACAAACCTAGACAGCACAGTAAAAAGCAGAGACATCACTTCACTGACAAAAGTTCACACACTGAAAACCATGGTTGTCACAGCAGTCATGTATGGACGTGAGTTTGACCATAAAGAAGGCTGAGTGCTGAAGAAATGATGTCCCTAACTGTGGTGCCTGTGAAGACTCCTGAGACTGCAAGGAGATCAACCAGTCCCTCCTAAAGAAAATCAACCCTGAGTATTCACTGGAAGGACTGATGCTGAAGCAGAAGCTCCAATACTTTGGCACCTGACGCTGGGGGAAAAAAAAAAAAAAGGCAGAAGGAGAAGGGGACAACAGAGGATGAGACGGCTGGACGGCACCGGCAATGCACATGAGTTTGAGCAGGCTCTGGGAGACGGTGAAGGGCGAGGATTCCTGGTGTGCTACAGTCCATGGGGTCGCAAACTATCAGAAACGACTGAGCAACTAAATTTTATTCTGGCAGGTGTGAAATGAAACCTCATTGTGGTTTTGATCGGCATTTCTCTAGTAATTACGGATGCTGAGCATCTTTTCTTGTACTATAGGCAATCTGTTATGTCTTCTTTGGAGAAATGTCATTTAAGTCTTCTGTCCTCTTTTTTTTTTTTTTTTGTAGCGGGGCAGGGGGTCCTTGGTGGCTCAGATGGTAAAGAATCTGCCTGCAATGCGGGTGACCCGGGTTCGATCTCTGGGTTGGGAAGACTCCCTGGAGATGGTAATGGCAGCCCATTCTAGTATTCTTGCCTGGAGACTCCATGGACAGAGGAGCCTGACAGGCCACATGGGCTCACAAAGGGTTGGACACATTTTGATTTTGAGTTCTATGAGCTGCTCATGTGTTTCTGATATTAATTCCTTGTTGGTTGCATCTTTTGCAAATATTTTCTCCCAGTCCACAGTTTGTCTTTAGGTTTTTTGGTCATTTCCTTTGCTATACAAAAGCCTGTAAATTTGATTAGCTCCTATTTGCTTATGTCTGCTTTCATTTCTTTTGCCTCTGGAGACTGATTTAAGAAAATATTGCCGGGCTTCCCCTGGTGGTCCAGTGGGTAAGGACACCGCCTTGCAGTGCAAGGGGCGCCAGTTCGAGCCCTGGCCTGGGAAAATCCCACGTGCCGCGGAGCGGCTGGACCGATGTGTCCAATTACCAAGCTGGAGCTCTGGGGCGCATGCACCCAGAGCCGGCGCTCTGCAGTGACAGACGCCACCGTGATGGGAGGCCCACAGGAGCCAAGGAACAAAGACGGATGAAAATAGAGAAATGAAAGACCAATAGAAGTGGCCCGCCTGCTCCCCTCCAACCGGATCCCCGCCCAAAATAAATAAATAAATAAATCTTTAGGGAAAAAAAAAAGAAAAGAAAATATTGCCATGATTTACGTCAGTAGCTGTGCATTTTCTATCATTCAACAATTCAAACTCACGTTTGTTAAAGATGTCTATGATGTGAGTTGCAGACATTAATAACTACTATAAATGCTTTTTAAAAAGCTTAAAGATGGGCTTCCCCTGGTGGTCCAGTGGGTAAGGACACCGCCTTGCAGTGCAGGGGGCGCCGGTTCGATCCCTGGCCGGGGAAGATCCCACGTGCCGCGGAGCGGCTGGACCGATGTGTCCAATCACTGAGCCGGAGCTCTGGAGCACATGCACCCAGAGCCGGCACTCTGCAGTGACAGACGCCACCGCGATGGGAGGCCCACAGGAGCCAAAGAACAAAGATGGATGAAAATGGAGAAATGAAAGACCAATAGAAGTGGCCTGCCCACTCCCCTCCCTCCCTAAACCGACCCCTGCCCAAAATAAATAAATAAATAAATCTTTAAAAAAAAAAGAAAAGCTTCAAGAAGAGAACTGACACCTTAGACATTAACCATGATGCTTCTATTTTCCATGGTAGAATTCATCTCTAATAACTTTACATGTGGTAAAATCAAATCCACTTAAACAAACCTTGTTGTCTGGATACCATACTAAGGTAGTTAAAATTCACAAATGTTCCTGTATTAGTTACACTTGTTGAGAATTACTTAAAATTAAAAACACTGTAACTCACTATTGTTAAAAAGGGAAGAAATTATTGTACTGTAAAAGTACTGTTTTCTGAACTTGCTCAAAGCTTTATAATGGAAATAAAAATTTTAACTGAATTTTGCCAGACTTCAGAAACCTGTAAGTTTTATTTTTTTCACCTCTAAGTCATCATTTATTTTTATTCATCTTTATTCGTTGGCCTGTGTGGGCCTCCCATTGCAGTGGTCTCTCTCCTTGCAGAGCACCGGCTCTGGGCCCATGCACTCCAGAGCGCTGGCTCATCATTGGACACAAGGGCCCAGCCGCTCTGCGGCACGTGCGATCTTCCGGGGCCAGGGATCGAGCTGGTGCCTCTCGCACTGCAAGGCGAACTCTTTGCCCACTGGACCACCAGGGAAGCCCTATATCTACATTTTATAAATGAGGAAAGATAGCAAACTACAGACAGCAAATAAGGGATAGTCACTTTCTGTTTGGTGATCTTGGACAAATTATTCTTTCATTTACATGCTCTTTGTTATTATCAGATACATATGACAACCTAAGCAGCAAGACTCATGGCCAGGGCTTGCCAATTGAGTTTGTGCAGTCATCTCAGTAAAGGTCTCCAATCCAAGGCTTAAAACTCTGGTGTAAACCACGCCACGGAGGCCATACCGGAGCTTTCAGGTGTCTTATTCAGTGCCATGCACTACCTAAGAGCCGGACCTGGCATTAGAGAGAACTCGGCTAATATAACTGTATTTAGGTATCTTCTTGAGCATGACATAATATAAAATGGTATGGAGAACCTTAAGTAGTTTAAACGTAGCAATATCATACACCACGGTCAGAGTCATAATTAGATCCCATGTCATGGGATAATCATACGGTTTAATGATCTTCCTTTAATCACCTTGAAATTACTGTTATAAACAGGGTTAACTTTTTCAATAGCAATGAAGTTTAAGGAAGTCCCTTACCAAAACTTAAAACACACTGTAGGGTAAAGTATAGAAATCTTTTTTCTATCAAAGGCCACTAAATATTATTAACTGAGGGTCAGACGCAAACAACTGAAAGCTGAGAATGTAAATTAGAAAAATAAGCTGTGCAATGACGACATAATACAAACATCACCCCGGCAGTCACTCTCCCAGTTAACGGACTGAAGTATGACTGATATTCCAAGAATATTTTTGTCTAACTGGAAGTATATCATAAGTATAGTTTTAAAATTGCTGCCATAGAGAGGACAACTGAAAACTAAGATGAAACTAACCTTGAGGCCTCAGTTTTCTAGTCTGGAAACGTATACGAATAGTCTCTAAATGAGCGTTTTGTAGCCTGTGTTGGTTTTCACAAAGGGGCTTTACTAATTCTCATCAGGCACACTCTCTTCTTCCCTGGTTCCCTCCTCTTTTTGCTCTATGTTGGCCACAAACGGCAAATTTGCCGTTCTAGCAGGCCACTGAGAAGACTCTCCGGGGGAGCGGCAAGCCAGAAGCCCAGACTTCTTAAAGGAAAAAGCATCTATTCTCTAGACCACAAGCAAGAACCTGTATGTTTTGCGATGTAGTGTGAGCTTAAATGTTCACACACGTAAAACCAAATTTAAGCAATACAACATTCTGGATTTACAAACTGACAGAAAGGAACAACCACAGTTTGGGGGTATGCAGAAGCCATTCATTTGTAATCTGAATAATCTTCTATTATTTATCATTTAACTGTATCTGGCTGCTTAGATACTGGCCTATCACGTTTTATCTGCAGCGAGGAAAACTTAGGGACCACGGCAGCTCTTTCAAGCTGTCAGTGTTCTTATTTCAAGTCTCGGTATTTAGGTATCTTCTTGAGCATGACATAATATAAAATGGTATGGAGAACCTTAAGTAGTTTAAACGTAGCAATATCATACACCACGGTCAGAGTCATAATTAGATCCCATGTCATGGGATAATCATACGGTTTAATGATCTTCCTTTAATCACCTTGAAATTACTGTTCTAAACAGGGTTAACTTTTCAATAGCAATGAAGTTTAAGGAAGTCCCTTACCAAAACTTAAAACACACTGTAGGGTAAAGTATAGAAATCTTTTTTCTATCAAAGGCCACTAAATATTATTAACTGAGGGTCAGACGCAAACAACTGAAAGCTGAGAATGTAAATTAGAAAAATAAGCTGTGCAATGACGACATAATACAAACATCACCCCGGCAGTCACTCTCCCAGTTAACGGACTGAAGTATGACTGATATTCCAAGAATATTTTTGTCTAACTGGAAGTATATCATAAGTATAGTTTTAAAATTGCTGCCATAGAGAGGACAACTGAAAACTAAGATGAAACTAACCTTGAGGCCTCAGTTTTCTAGTCTGGAAACGTATACGAATAGTCTCTAAATGAGCGTTTTGTAGCCTGTGTTGGTTTTCACAAAGGGGCTTTACTAATTCTCATCAGGCACACTCTCTTCTTCCCTGGTTCCCTCCTCTTTTTGCTCTATGTTGGCCACAAACGGCAAATTTGCCGTTCTAGCAGGCCACTGAGAAGACTCTCCGGGGGAGCGGCAAGCCAGAAGCCCAGACTTCTTAAAGGAAAAAGCATCTATTCTCTAGACCACAAGCAAGAACCTGTATGTTTTGCGATGTAGTGTGAGCTTAAATGTTCACACACGTAAAACCAAATTTAAGCAATACAACATTCTGGATTTACAAACTGACAGAAAGGAACAACCACAGTTTGGGGGTATGCAGAAGCAATTCATTTGTAATCTGAATAATCTTCTATTATTTATCATTTAACTGTATCTGGCTGCTTAGATACTGGCCTATCACGTTTTATCTGCAGCGAGGAAAACTTAGGGACCACGGCAGCTCTTTCAAGCTGTCAGTGTTCTTATTTCAAGTCACAGTATATTTTTAATCAGAATTTTCTTTTATGCCAGAGCAACAGGAACCTAACACTTTTGACAATTTAAAAAGTTACTATCACTTTTTAATTATTCACTTAAGTTTTCCAAGTGAATGCCTTAAAGGAAAAGATAAATCTGGCAAGGTAAATGGAAAGCTTATATACTAAAAATAGCAAATATGAAACATGATTTCTTACCCAAATATTTGTAGAAGAAATAGAGTAGGACGATCATAACACAGCAGATGACCACAAATATTATAACTGTTAGAGGACTAAAAGTAACGTATTCTTCCTTTTTTTTCCTCCTTTCTCTATCTTCAGTGTCTGCCGCTGCCATCATGCTTTCCCTGCGTAAACACACAGGAACTTCAGCAAATCTCTGCCAAGTAGTTATTTTCAAACTCTATCTCTAATACTATCTTAAATTTGTTCCTGGTTACAAAGCAATATACTTTAAAAGTTATACACCATAAACATTTAAGTAAAAATTCTCCATAATTCTATCCTTTAGAGTTGGTATGTTATTAACCACTAACTCCTGAAATAGTACATTTTTTTGGAGACAAAACTGTTAAAACATAAAACATGTTATGTAATTAATGTTTTTTGATGTTTATATTATCCAATTTGGAAACTACATCAACATAATGTTTCAAAGGAAAACCAATTCTTTTCACACATTTAATATTACCAACTTGCAGACAGGAAAGTACTTTTAAAATTAGCTTCTTTTCAATGTAAATTAGCTTCTCTTCTCTTCAGTCTAAATCATTCTATCAGTCAGCTCAGTATTTACTATATGTCTGGTTGGTGCTCATCAATATATTATGAAGGATTCAAAAGACGTTCAAGACAGTTTGGTTCTACCTTGATTTAAGATAGCAAAATGCAATGTTTCTAATTCTCCCAGTACCCCCGTGGGGTCACCCAGCTATGAAAGGCACACATGGAAGCTGACGCGTGAAGGGCTACAAGCCTCTTCTGCTGAGCAGCCAGTCCCTGTCCCCTCAGTCTCCTCCCAGTTACGTGGGACTCACTGTGTCCTTTTCCATTCCAGTTTCTTCAACGCTCATCTACTAAACGGTGTCCCCTGTTCCCTTGCAATATATCATGATCCTATTCATTAGGTCTGGGCTCAATAAAAACTTTAGGTTAAAAAAAATTTTTTTTTAAATTATTTCTGGGGCTTCCCTGGAGACACAGGTTCGATCCCTGATCCAGGAAGATCCCACCTGCTGCAGAGCAACGAAGCCCGGGAGCCACAACTATGGAGCCTGTGCTCTAGAGTCTCAGAGCCACAACTGTTGAGCCCATGTGCTGCAACTACGGAAGCCTGTGCGCCCTAGAGCCCGAGTTCCACAACAGGAGAAGTCACCACAACAAGAAGCCTGCTCACCTCCACTAGAGAGGAGCCCCCACTCCCTGGACCTAGAGAAGAGCCTGTGCCAGCAGTGAAAACCCAGAAGAGCCAAAAATAAATAACTGGTTCCTGCGTGGGAAACCATGCCAACCTTTGGTATCTATCATCGCAAATAGATTTCTCTAAAGACATTTCTATCACAGATCACATATAGGCCATAATAATCAAAGAGTTATACATTCATATTGTTTATATCAGCCAATTTATTGAAGGACAATATATGGTAGGTTTGAATCATGTTAAAATAATGTAACTCATCTTTTAGAAAAATTGTACTCAAATTAGCTCAAGAGTCACATGCTGGGGCTTCCCTGGTGGTCCAGTGGGTAAGGACACCGCCTTGCAGTGCAAGGAGCGTCAATTCGATCCCTGGCCTGGGAAGATCCCACATGCCGCAGAGCAGCTGGACCGATGTGTCCAATGACCGAGCCGGAGCTCTGGAGCACATGCGCCCAGAGCCGGTGCTCTGTGACAACAGAGGCCACCGCGATGGGAGGCCCACACGGGCCAAAGAACAAAGATGGATGAAAATAGATAAATGAAGACTAGCAGAAGTGGCCCGCCCATCCCCCTCCCTCCCCAACCCGCCCCACCCCCCAAAAAAGGGGGGGACTTCCCTGGTAGCTCAGTGGTAAAGAGTTCACCTGCCAGTGCAGGAGACACGTGAGTCCCTGTAGCAGCCAGTCCCTGTCCCCTCAGTCTCCTCCCAGTTACGTGGGACTCACTGTGTCCTTTTCCATTCCAGTTTCTTCAACGCTCATCTACTAAACGGTGTCCCCTGTTCCCTTGCAATATATCATGATCCTATTCATTAGGTCTGGGCTCAATAAAAACTTTAGGTTAAAAAAAATTTTTTTTTAAATTATTTCTGGGGCTTCCCTGGAGACACAGGTTCGATCCCTGATCCAGGAAGATCCCACCTGCTGCAGAGCAACGAAGCCCGGGAGCCACAACTATGGAGCCTGTGCTCTAGAGTCTCAGAGCCACAACTGTTGAGCCCATGTGCTGCAACTACGGAAGCCTGTGCGCCCTAGAGCCCGAGTTCCACAACAGGAGAAGTCACCACAACAAGAAGCCTGCTCACCTCCACTAGAGAGGAGCCCCCACTCCCTGGACCTAGAGAAGAGCCTGTGCCAGCAGTGAAAACCCAGAAGAGCCAAAAATAAATAACTGGTTCCTGCGTGGGAAACCATGCCAACCTTTGGTATCTATCATCGCAAATAGATTTCTCTAAAGACATTTCTATCACAGATCACATATAGGCCATAATAATCAAAGAGTTATACATTCATATTGTTTATATCAGCCAATTTATTGAAGGACAATATATGGTAGGTTTGAATCATGTTAAAATAATGTAACTCATCTTTTAGAAAAATTGTACTCAAATTAGCTCAAGAGTCACATGCTGGGGCTTCCCTGGTGGTCCAGTGGGTAAGGACACCGCCTTGCAGTGCAAGGAGCGTCAATTCGATCCCTGGCCTGGGAAGATCCCACATGCCGCAGAGCAGCTGGACCGATGTGTCCAATGACCGAGCCGGAGCTCTGGAGCACATGCGCCCAGAGCCGGTGCTCTGTGACAACAGAGGCCACCGCGATGGGAGGCCCACACGGGCCAAAGAACAAAGATGGATGAAAATAGATAAATGAAGACTAGCAGAAGTGGCCCGCCCATCCCCCTCCCTCCCCAACCCGCCCCACCCCCCAAAAAAGGGGGGGACTTCCCTGGTAGCTCAGTGGTAAAGAGTTCACCTGCCAGTGCAGGAGACACGAGTTTGATCCGTGATCCAGGAAGATCCCGCATGCTGTGGAGCAACTAAGCCTGTGAGCCAGAACTATGGAGCCTGTGCTCTAGTCTCGGAGCTGCAACTATTGAGCCCATGTGCTGCAACTACTGAAGCCCATATGCCCTAGAGCCCGAGTTCCACAACAAGAAAACAAGAAGCCTGCTCACCTCAACTACAGAGTAGCCCTCACTCCCTGCAACAGCCTGTGGCAGCAGTGAAAACCCAGAATAGCCAAAAATAAATAAATAAAAAAGTAAAATTAAAAAAAAAAAATAATGCTTTACTTTGTCAAGATTAAAAAAAATAAAATAAAATTACTTAAAAAAAAAAAGGGGGCTTCCCCTGGTGGCCCAGTGGGTAAGGACACCGCCTTGCAGTCCAAGGGGCGCCGGTTTGATCCCTGGCCTGGGAAGATCCCACGTGCCGCGGAGCGGCTGGACTGATGTGTCCAATCACGGAGCCGGAGCTCTGGAGCGCATGCGCCCAGAGCCGGCGCTCTGCAACGACAGAGGCCACCGCGATGGGAGGCCTGCAGGAGCCAAAGAACAAAGACGGATGAAAACAGAGAAATGGAAGACCAACAGAGTGGCCCGCCCACTCCCCTCCCTCCCCAACCCGACCCCCGTCCAAAATAAATAAATAAATAAATCTTTAAAAAAAAAAAAAAGGAGTCCTATGCCATGGGAAGTTAAGCTTTCCTGCCATCTTGATGATGAGGACCAGCTATATGTGTACGTGCTCAGTCATGTCTGCTTCTTTGTGACCCCACCAGGCTCTTCTGTTCCTGGGATCTTCCAGGCAAGAATACTGGAGCAAGCCGCTGTTTCCTTCTCCACCAGGTATATGAGGACTCATTATAAGAGAACATTAGGGCTTCCCTGGTGGTCCAGTGGGTAAGGACACCGCCTTGCAGTGCAAGGGAGGCCGGTTCAAGCCCTGGCCTGGGAAGATCCCACGTGCCGCGGAGCGGCTGGACAGATGTGTCCAATTACCGAGCCTGGGCTCTGGAGCGCATGCACCCGGAGCCGGCGCTCTGGGACAACAGAGGCCACCGCGATGGGAGGCCCACAGGAGCCAAAGAACAAAGATGGATGAAAATAGATAAATGAAAGACCATTAGAAGTGCCCCCCTCCCCCCACAAAAAAGAAAGAGAACATGATCTCTCCACTGAAAAGTCTACATGGGATCAAGGCATTTTTCACTTTTGCATAAAGCACATCTTTCATTTGGCAAAGAAATTCTGGGTTAAGAGGTCCTGTTCTGGTAAATTTTTCTTTCCCTAAGCCATATTCTCTTCTCCCTTCTCTTTACTTGCTGAATAACATTCCTTGTGTTATTTTTAAATTAAGATGTAATAGACATATAGCATCATATTAGTTTCAGGTGTATGGCACGATGATGTGACTGATGTGTTCTGATCTAACGTCACATACATTGCAAAATGATCACCACAGTAAGTTTAGTTGATATTCATCCCACACAGCTAAAACATTTTTTTCTTGCATGAGAACTCCTAAGAACTACTTTCTTAGAAACTCTGAAACATGCAGGACACAAACTACGGTCACCATGCTGTACGTCACATCACCAGGGCTCACTTGTACGGAGGTCCTTACCTTTTGAGCACCTTTGTCCATTTTGCCCACCCTCTACCTCTTCACCTCCGGGAACCACCAATCTGACCTCTGCATTGATAACATTCATTTTTTTGGTAAGATCCCACACACAAATGAGATCATCTGGTATTGTCTTTGACTTACTTCACTTAGCATAATGCCATCAAAATCCAGCCATGTTATTGTAAATGGTCCCTATGACCTCAGTAATTCTACTTGTTATGAAAAATTTCCCATTTTATCGCTGATTCACACTCTCTACGCTGTCACCCCCACCACCAACATACACACTTAGTTCTTTCTGTCTTCATCCTGTTCTTAGAATCAGTCACCTCAATTTCAAAATCCTTAATCCTGCAGGTAAAAGATATCTCTCCTCCCAACTTAGTTACTGAAGGGAACACATTTTTCATTTTTGCCCACCATCATGTTTTATGATTAAAACAACCTACATGTACTACTCTTCCACTTTCTGTTTCCTTTAGGAGAAGACTGACCTGACATGTATATTAAGTTTGCCTTGCTAAGTCAAAGTGTGGTCCACGGGCCAGTTAGTTAGAAAATGCAGAAACTCAGCAACTACCCCAAGTCTACTATATCTGAATTTTTTTTTTTTTTTAAACACTTTTATTTATTTATTTTTGGCTGTGCTGGGTCTTTGTTGATGTGTGGGTTTAGCTGCTCTGTGGTATGTGGGATCTTCCCGGATCAGGGATCGAACCCGTGTCTCCTGCATTGGCAGACGGGTTCTTATCCACTGAGCCACAAGGGAAGCCCTATCTGAATTTTTTGGGGGTTGGGGGGCACTTCTATTGGTCTTTCATTTATCCATTTTCATCAGTCTTTGTTCTTTGGCCTGTGTAGGCCTCCCATCGCGGTGGCCTCTGTTGTCTCAGAGCACAGGCCCTAGGCGCATGCGCTCCAGAGTTCCGGCTCGGTCATTGGACACATCAGTCCAGCCGCTCCGCGGCACGTGGGATCTTCCCAGGCCAGGGATCGAACCGGCGCCCCTTGCACTGCAAGGCGGTGTCCTTACCCACTGGACCACAAGAGAAGCCCTAAATCTGAATTTTTAAAAATCTTAATGAGATCTCAAGACAGTTTAATATGTACATTACAGTTTGAGAAGCACTACTCTAGAGAAGAAACAATTTACATAATAATATAAATAATGAGAGTCTATATTAAACGGAAAAACACCTTCAGTGAAATCAGTAGCTTTGGGGAAATTATAACATTTTACCATATAACCTACAAAATGATTTTGGAGATTTTTTTTCATACTATGCTTTATAAAGGTTAATAATGAAAAAAAATACTCAGTGTGAAAACATGTGACTAACACATGCTGAAATGTGTTTTCCAAATATGCAAAATATTTTAAGCTCCTATTTTACTCTAGGGATCTATATTCATTAAACCCCAGATGTCTCTCTTGATGTAAGTCAATCAAATTTTAGTATTGAAAGAAATTGAAAACAAACTTATTAGTTTTAGCTAGCATCAAAAACCCTTTTAGTGGAATCTATAAGTCAATTCACTGATTAAAACAACCTACATGTACTACTCTTCCACTTTCTGTTTCCTTTAGGAGAAGACTGACCTGACATGTATATTAAGTTTGCCTTGCTAAGTCAAAGTGTGGTCCACGGGCCAGTTAGTTAGAAAATGCAGAAACTCAGCAACTACCCCAAGTCTACTATATCTGAATTTTTTTTTTTTTTTAAACACTTTTATTTATTTATTTTTGGCTGTGCTGGGTCTTTGTTGATGTGTGGGTTTAGCTGCTCTGTGGTATGTGGGATCTTCCCGGATCAGGGATCGAACCCGTGTCTCCTGCATTGGCAGACGGGTTCTTATCCACTGAGCCACAAGGGAAGCCCTATCTGAATTTTTTGGGGGTTGGGGGGCACTTCTATTGGTCTTTCATTTATCCATTTTCATCAGTCTTTGTTCTTTGGCCTGTGTAGGCCTCCCATCGCGGTGGCCTCTGTTGTCTCAGAGCACAGGCCCTAGGCGCATGCGCTCCAGAGTTCCGGCTCGGTCATTGGACACATCAGTCCAGCCGCTCCGCGGCACGTGGGATCTTCCCAGGCCAGGGATCGAACCGGCGCCCCTTGCACTGCAAGGCGGTGTCCTTACCCACTGGACCACAAGAGAAGCCCTAAATCTGAATTTTTAAAAATCTTAATGAGATCTCAAGACAGTTTAATATGTACATTACAGTTTGAGAAGCACTACTCTAGAGAAGAAACAATTTACATAATAATATAAATAATGAGAGTCTATATTAAACGGAAAAACACCTTCAGTGAAATCAGTAGCTTTGGGGAAATTATAACATTTTACCATATAACCTACAAAATGATTTTGGAGATTTTTTTTCATACTATGCTTTATAAAGGTTAATAATGAAAAAAAATACTCAGTGTGAAAACATGTGACTAACACATGCTGAAATGTGTTTTCCAAATATGCAAAATATTTTAAGCTCCTATTTTACTCTAGGGATCTATATTCATTAAACCCCAGATGTCTCTCTTGATGTAAGTCAATCAAATTTTAGTATTTAAAGAAATTGAAAACAAACTTATTAGTTTTAGCTAGCATCAAAAAACCCCTTTTAGTGGAATCTATAAGTCAATTCACAAGATGACTATATTGTCCTTTATGCATAAAATAATGTGCTTTAAGCACAATTTTTTACTCAGTTATAAATATGAACTGACCCTTCTAAACTACACTAGTTGTTTTAATCTACAGCCAAAGGTATACAACTGTAACAAGAGTGGGTTTAGGCTATATTGAATAGAGAAATCCAAATTTCATGTACACTTGACATTTCTGTATTTAAATTAAAATACGGACATGTTTAATTAATATCCAATTCCTACAGTATTAAACAGAATGATGAGGTCACACTGTAATGATTCAACTCATAAGGAGCTGAAAAACTTCCCTTCTCTTTATTTTTCTCCAACCTAGATAAATAAGCACACCAGGATGTTAACTACCTCCACCTTTTCTGGGAGAGGTAAGCAAACATTCTAACTTAAAAGGCTTTGGTGAAATGTCCGTGTCTCCTTGCCAGTAGAAGAACAAGCGGAAACTGCAACTCCCTGCTTCTCAGTGAGAAGTAGAAGCCTTACACGAGAACAAGCCTGATATTTAACGTGGTCAGGACGATATTCTGAGAAAAAGTAGAACTTTGAGTGTTGTTACACGACAAAATGATTAAAGACAGTAAGTTTTTAACTATCTATCTTAAAAACAAGTAAGTTTAATGAAGCTTACAATTCAATCTGCCCGCTCCAGTATCCTCCTAACGCCACCGTGAACACAGCAATCGCAAAAATCACCACCATCGTATAGTCAAAGCTAGGCGAGGAAGGAGAATACATCTTCACAGTAATGTTATTGCCGAGAGTCTGCAAGGCAAAGCAACAGTGAATACACGGGAACTGGTTTATTGTTTCACTACAGCACATGGCAGTCCCTGTCCAATGCCATCCTGGACTGGACAGTACAGACCTCGGACAGTCAGGAGTGACAGCACTACTCTGACAGCGTGATATAGTCTCTTGTCAAAATTATGAGGCTTTGCTGTATCAAACCTGCTCCACACAATCCCACTTTCTTCAAGGATTTAAACAAACTTATTAGTTTTAGCTAGCATCAAAAAACCCCTTTTAGTGGAATCTATAAGTCAATTCACAAGATGACTATATTGTCCTTTATGCATAAAATAATGTGCTTTAAGCACAATTTTTTACTCAGTTATAAATATGAACTGACCCTTCTAAACTACACTAGTTGTTTTAATCTACAGCCAAAGGTATACAACTGTAACAAGAGTGGGTTTAGGCTATATTGAATAGAGAAATCCAAATTTCATGTACACTTGACATTTCTGTATTTAAATTAAAATACGGACATGTTTAATTAATATCCAATTCCTACAGTATTAAACAGAATGATGAGGTCACACTGTAATGATTCAACTCATAAGGAGCTGAAAAACTTCCCTTCTCTTTATTTTTCTCCAACCTAGATAAATAAGCACACCAGGATGTTAACTACCTCCACCTTTTCTGGGAGAGGTAAGCAAACATTCTAACTTAAAAGGCTTTGGTGAAATGTCCGTGTCTCCTTGCCAGTAGAAGAACAAGCGGAAACTGCAACTCCCTGCTTCTCAGTGAGAAGTAGAAGCCTTACACGAGAACAAGCCTGATATTTAACGTGGTCAGGACGATATTCTGAGAAAAAGTAGAACTTTGAGTGTTGTTACACGACAAAATGATTAAAGACAGTAAGTTTTTAACTATCTATCTTAAAAACAAGTAAGTTTAATGAAGCTTACAATTCAATCTGCCCGCTCCAGTATCCTCCTAACGCCACCGTGAACACAGCAATCGCAAAAATCACCACCATCGTATAGTCAAAGCTAGGCGAGGAAGGAGAATACATCTTCACAGTAATGTTATTGCCGAGAGTCTGCAAGGCAAAGCAACAGTGAATACACGGGAACTGGTTTATTGTTTCACTACAGCACATGGCAGTCCCTGTCCAATGCCATCCTGGACTGGACAGTACAGACCTCGGACAGTCAGGAGTGACAGCACTACTCTGACAGCGTGATATAGTCTCTTGTCAAAATTATGAGGCTTTGCTGTATCAAACCTGCTCCACACAATCCCACTTTCTTCAAGGATTTAAAGCTAATATAAATGATGTGACACAAAGATTTTAGAGGGTGAAAAAAAGAAATACCCTCTCTAAAGTCAACACTCTGAAACACCCTGGGCTAAACGGGGAGGGGCCAGATACTTTCCAAATAAAGATTTGATAGGCCTTTACTTCTTATTAGCCAATGGAACATAAATAATAATTCAAACATCAGTGGTTGAAAGTAAAAAGTTGTACTATTTATAAACTTTACCTACTATAAAATTACTAATTTACCTGCTTCATATCTTTAAAGTCTTTGTGAGTTATAAATGCAATCAAGAGTTTCATATCATGTAATTCAGATCTGTTCCCTGAGGGATGAAACTAAAAGACAAAAGCACAAATTATGAAAACTTATGAATTGCTAGTGTATTTATAAAGTATAAATTATTCACTAAATACAAATATCTTTTTAAAGTTATAAAACAATGTTTCACGTGTCCTTTCTTAATATTATAATAATTTAATATATTAAAAGGCTTCAAACTGGAATCTTTTAACATAAACTTAAACCGATTTCAGTCACACGCAAATACACCCCTAACATACCTTGTCTATTTTAAGAATGAAAAAGAAACAAAAATTTCCCAAATTTAAAAACCTATCATAACCAGAAGGTTTAAGAAATGCTACTATCAGATCATTCAAAACTCAGCCCCATAGCACAGGGAACTCCACGTAACGTTACGAGGCAGCCTGACTGAGGGGAGCTGGAGGAGAATGGGAACATGTGCATGTCTGGCTGAGACCCTCTGCTGTTCAGAATCTATCGCAACATTGTTAATCAGCTAAATCGACCCTAATACAAAACAAAAAGTTAAAAAAAACCCCAAACAACGCAGCCCCTAAACCACACAGAAAGAAGGCAGTTCAATTCCTGTGAAATGTGACATCATGAGCTCAAGAGAAGCGATTGTAGTTTTATAACTTACTAAGACACTGTCATTGGCAACCAACAAAGCTTCAGCACCTTCATCTTGTGCAATTCTGGCTTTTTCAAGATAATGGCAGGGTCCCCACTCCACCACAACTGCTTTGTTCTTTATTCCACCATGAGGAACGTCAGACGGTTGCAGAGTGGTGTGTTAGTCAGATCCATCAAACTGGTGGAATTCTGGAAAGGAGACACATCTTTACTATTAGACATACCATATTTCACCCTAAACACAAAGACAAAGTCAACACTCTGAAACACCCTGGGCTAAACGGGGAGGGGCCAGATACTTTCCAAATAAAGATTTGATAGGCCTTTACTTCTTATTAGCCAATGGAACATAAATAATAATTCAAACATCAGTGGTTGAAAGTAAAAAGTTGTACTATTTATAAACTTTACCTACTATAAAATTACTAATTTACCTGCTTCATATCTTTAAAGTCTTTGTGAGTTATAAATGCAATCAAGAGTTTCATATCATGTAATTCAGATCTGTTCCCTGAGGGATGAAACTAAAAGACAAAAGCACAAATTATGAAAACTTATGAATTGCTAGTGTATTTATAAAGTATAAATTATTCACTAAATACAAATATCTTTTTAAAGTTATAAAACAATGTTTCACGTGTCCTTTCTTAATATTATAATAATTTAATATATTAAAAGGCTTCAAACTGGAATCTTTTTAACATAAACTTAAACCGATTTCGTACACACGCAAATACACCCCTAACATACCTTGTCTATTTTAAGAATGAAAAAGAAACAAAAATTTCCAATTAAATACCTATCATAACCAGAAGGTTTAAGAAATGCTACTATCAGATCATTCAAAACTCAGCCCCATAGCACAGGGAACTCCACGTAACGTTACGAGGCAGCCTGACTGAGGGGAGCTGGAGGAGAATGGGAACATGTGCATGTCTGGCTGAGACCCTCTGCTGTTCAGAATCTATCGCAACATTGTTAATCAGCTAAATCGACCCTAATACAAAACAAAAAGTTAAAAAAAACCCCAAACAACGCAGCCCCTAAACCACACAGAAAGAAGGCAGTTCAATTCCTGTGAAATGTGACATCATGAGCTCAAGAGAAGCGATTGTAGTTTTATAACTTACTAAGACACTGTCATTGGCAACCAACAAAGCTTCAGCACCTTCATCTTGTGCAATTCTGGCTTTTTCAAGATAATGGCAGGGTCCCCACTCCACCACAACTGCTTTGTTCTTTATTCCACCATGAGGAACGTCAGTACGGTTGCAGAGTGGTGTGTTAGTCAGATCCATCAAACTGGTGGAATTCTGGAAAGGAGACACATCTTTACTATTAGACATACCATATTTCACCCTAAACACAAAGACAGAGTAGCAACATTGGTTTAATACAGGTGCTTTTAAGTTAGAAATATCTGATGACAATCAGGCTTTGAGGTAGGCATGTTTAAATTTTTTAACTTGGTTTTCTCATAAAGAAAAATACTTCAGCAAAAATAATAAATAATTACTTATCAATCATAATGCTATAATTCGGTTACACGTGGAAACATTATAACCACTCATTCTCACCATTCAGCATATATTTTTTTAATCTTTTGGCCATAATCTATTGATCTTTTAATCATTTTTTTCCATCCATCTTTGTTCTTTGGCCCGTGTGGGCCTCTCATCGCAGCAGCCTCTGTTGTTGCAGAGCACCGGCTCTGGGCGCATGCGCTCCAGAGCTCCGGCTCGGTCATTGGACACATGGGTCCAGCCGCTCCGCGGCACGTGGGATCCTCCCAGGCCAGGGATCGAACCGGCGCCCCTTGCACTGCAAGGCGGTGTCCTTACCCACTGGACCACCAGGGAAGCCCCATTCAACATTTTTTTATAAATAAATGGATGCTGTGATTTACTTACTGCATTCTCTAGGGTACTTGGAAGAGGCGTCCACTGCGGGTTGTACCACATGCAGTAGTCCTGAGATGGTGAAGGTGTGCCATCTCCAGAGGCATGGAGGATTGCTTCCTGAGCAGCTGTCTAGGACACAAACAAAAGTTTTCACAGCGGCAATGACTCAACTTGCCAAGAACTGAGGTATTTTATTAGAGCTGCTTATACACAGGTTTGACCATATTTCCTTAAGAGGTCAGGTCCTCCAATGAATTTCATCTTGTTTGAGGAAATGGCAAAACTGTACATGGTTGCCCAGAACATGCTCTTTAAGGAAGTCAGTTTCTTCAGGCCCTTGTTATAAGGGCCATATCCCAGGGAGGTTCAGCATTCACGTGCAGTTTTAGAATGCGGTCCCCACTCCACCACACTGCTTTGTTCTTTATTCCACCATGAGGAACGTCAGTACGGTTGCAGAGTGGTGTGTTAGTCAGATCCATCAAACTGGTGGAATTCTGGAAAGGAGACACATCTTTACTATTAGACATACCATATTTCACCCTAAACACAAAGACAGAGTAGCAACATTGGTTTAATACAGGTGCTTTTAAGTTAGAAATATCTGATGACAATCAGGCTTTGAGGTAGGCATGTTTAAATTTTTTAACTTGGTTTTCTCATAAAGAGAAAAATACTTCAGCAAAAATAATAAATAATTACTTATCAATCATAATGCTATAATTCGGTTACACGTGGAAACATTATAACCACTCATTCTCACCATTCAGCATATATTTTTTTAATCTTTTGGCCATAATCTATTGATCTTTTAATCATTTTTTTCCATCCATCTTTGTTCTTTGGCCCGTGTGGGCCTCTCATCGCAGCAGCCTCTGTTGTTGCAGAGCACCGGCTCTGGGCGCATGCGCTCCAGAGCTCCGGCTCGGTCATTGGACACATGGGTCCAGCCGCTCCGCGGCACGTGGGATCCTCCCAGGCCAGGGATCGAACCGGCGCCCCTTGCACTGCAAGGCGGTGTCCTTACCCACTGGACCACCAGGGAAGCCCCATTCAACATTTTTTTATAAATAAATGGATGCTGTGATTTACTTACTGCATTCTCTAGGGTACTTGGAAGAGGCGTCCACTGCGGGTTGTACCACATGCAGTAGTCCTGAGATGGTGAAGGTGTGCCATCTCCAGAGGCATGGAGGATTGCTTCCTGAGCAGCTGTCTAGGACACAAACAAAAGTTTTCACAGCGGCAATGACTCAACTTGCCAAGAACTGAGGTATTTTATTAGAGCTGCTTATACACAGGTTTGACCATATTTCCTTAAGAGGTCAGGTCCTCCAATGAATTTCATCTTGTTTGAGGAAATGGCAAAACTGTACATGGTTGCCCAGAACATGCTCTTTAAGGAAGTCAGTTTCTTCAGGCCCTTGTTATAAGGGCCATATCCCAGGGAGGAATCTTGTTAGGATGCTATAATTTCAACACTCCCTTCACATCTTGAAACTACTTTCCAATCTCTTAAGAGTTATTATTCCATTACTCATATTCTATAAAAGACAATGCACCGCACCTGAAACCTCTTAACCTATTTTACCTTCCATATTCTATGAGTTATTAGGGTAAACTTCTTTAAAAAAAAAAAAAAAAAAAAAACCCTATGTATTTATTTGTTTTTGCTGGGCTGGCTCTTTGCTGCTGTGCGGGCTTTCCTGCAGCTGTGGCGAGCCAGAGCGCCCTCGAGGTGCGGTGTGTAGGCGTCTCCTTGCAGTGGTGTCTCCTGTTGCACAGCACGAGCTCTAGGGCACGCAGGCTTTAGCAGCTGTGGCATGTGGGCTCAGCAGTCGTGGCCCTGGGCTTAGAGCACAGGCTTAGCTGCTCTGTGGCATGGGGGATCTTCCTGGATCAGGGAGTGACCATGTATCTCCTGCACTGTAGGGTAAACTTCTAAGTGGTAGCTTTGGAAGTGAACCAGAGAAACTAGAAACCTCAAGTTTTCAAGGCCCCGTAACTGTCTATTCAAAAAGGCCAATCTAGAGTTTAAAGCGAAAAAAGATTTAGAAAAATGTCATCTCTTTTGCCTCATTTCCCACAGAAATGGGGAAAGAAGAGAGAAAAGAAGCAAGGAGTGACTAAAACAAATACAACTGTACATGGAGGTGGGGGAGAGGAGCCTATGCTATGAAGAAACAGCCCGAGACAACTAGACGACTGCTCCACGTCACACGTGCCTTCAGACTTGCACCAGCCCAGGTCCTTCCTCTCTCCTCTTCTGAGGAAGCCTGCCTCCACAGCCTACCTGCTGATGTGTGACTGTTTTGGATCTACAGATTTTGGAGCCCATATTTTGGCGATCACTTGGTACGGAAGTGCTCTAAGCGTGCTCCCCTATCTGAAGTCTCTCGTGAGCACTGGGGACATGAAGGCTTTGCAGCACGCTCGGGACTCTATTAGCTTACGGATCTAGGTGAGCAGAGGGAACTCCTGAAACACACCACCAGATTACATAAAAATAATTACGTAAGGAAACTATTTCTGGAAAAAAGAAATGTAGTTTTCATTCGCTAAATATCTGGTGGCTACAGCCTGCAGAGGCAAGATGGCAGCGGCCCAGGCGGCCGACATAAAAACACACAAACGAAGAAACCTGGGTGGCTATGAACGGATTCTGACAGCAGAGGCGAACTGATACCTTACATTTTTACTGAAAACCAAACTATTTTTAGGTTGCAAACTATACAAATTCAACAAAGCATGCTTAAGCTACTGTCATATGTATGTTTGATTTCACATGACTGCTTTACACAGCGATGGCTTGAGAGTCACAGCAGTTACTAACATAAGCTCCTAAGGTCACACAGTAGAATCAGCTACAGCTCTAACTAGAGCGGGCAATTCTGCAGACAATCACGAAGGTCGATTAGACTTAGATTAATTTTTTAAAGAACACTATGTAAGTGATTTAGGTACTTCTTACTGTATCTAACAAAATGGCCCGTGGTATCAGGATGTCCTGGCATGAGTGGTGCTGAGTTTCATTATTTGGTTAACATAGTAACTTCAGGGTCTCTCCAGGGAAAAGGTAACTTTTTCCCCTTTGTGACTGGTAAGTGATCTGGCTGTAGCACGACGGGAACAGCTGAGAAACGTCTCACGTGGTGCTGGGGCTCCCACCCTGAGGGTGGCGATCCGGGCCGGGACTGGATTCTCCCTGACGCTGGGGCTGTTCTTTAACCCTGTCAGTCCTCTGGATCTGTTAGCTAGTCCTCATCTTTAAAACAGAAGAAAGTGCTACACGCTCCCTCTGCCACTGTTGCTTACTACCACTAGAGAGTCACTGATGTTTAGACACTCAGTGCAACGCCATCGCAGTGATGCATCTGATACTCGAGTCATCCTACACGTGGCCAGGAGCGCCTCTTCCGGGCTGCTCTTTGTGTCCCTCTGAGAAGACCCTACTGAGGACGTCTTTGTTTCTGGGCTGACTTTTGTTCTTTACGTGCCACAGACTGCAACCAGTTGTCCACCAAGCTCCTTTTAGAGAGGACTGTATTTGAATCCAGATGTAGTTTCACTGGGCACACAGCTGCTGCAGTGGTATAACCTTTGCAACAGACAACTGGCAATCAATCAAACTCTTTTTAATTGGAGTATAACTGCCTTATGCTGTTGTATTAGTTTCTACATTACGACCATGTGAATCAGTTATATGCACACATACACCCTCTCCCTCTTGAATCTTCCTTCCACACCCCTCAATCAAACTTTTTTTAATACATATAATTCTGATTCATATCCTATAGTCGTATTAACACTAAACAATGCACAAAGATTGTACACACTATAATCTTGCTGCTGCCCAGTCGTGTCTGACTCTGAGACACCACAGACTGCAGCACACCAGGCTTCCCCGGCCCCCAGCACCTGCCGACGTTTGCCAAAGTCCATGTCCACTGCCTCAGTGATGCCATCCAGTGGGCTCATCCTCCGACACCCTCTTCTCCTTCTGCCCTCAATCCTTCCCAGCATCAGGTGACCAAAGAACTGAGGCTTCAACATCAGCCCTTCCAACAAGCATTCCGGGTTGACTTCCCTTAAGACTGACTGGACTGGTCTCCTTGCAGTCCAAGGGACTCTCAGAAGTCTTCCTCAGCACCACAGTTCGAAGGCATCAATTCTTTGGCGCTCTGCCTTTTCTACGGTCCAGCTCTCAGAACCACACGTGACCACTGCAAAGACCATAGACTCCACTACATGGACCCTTGTCAGCAGAGGAATACCTCTGCTTTTCAACACACTGTTTAGGTTTGTCATGGCTTTCCTGCCAAGAAGCAACCATCTTCTAATTTCATGGCTGCAGTCACCATTGGCAGTGATGCTGGAGCCCAAGAAGAGGAAATCTGCAACAACTTCAACCTTTTCCCCTTCTGTTTGCCATGAAGCTATGGAGGTGGATGTTCTGATGTTAGTTTTTTTTAAATTCTGGCCTCTTTTATTGTTTTATTTACTTATTTTCATCCATTTATTTTCTGGGCACATGCGCTGCAGAGCACTGGCTCGTCATTGGACACACTGGCTCAGCTGCTCTGTGGCATGTGGGATCTCCTGGACCAGGGATTGAACCAATGCCCCTTGCACTACAAGATGAACTCTTTACCCACTGGACCACCAGGGAAGCCCCTGATTTTAGGTTTTGTTTTGTTTTGATTTTAGTTTTTAAGCCAGCTTTTTCACTCTCTTCCTTGACACTCACCAGGAGGTTTTTTAGTTTCTCTTCACTTTCTGCCAATACAGTGGTATCATCTGCCTGTCTGAGGTTGTTGATGTTTCTCCTGCCTACCTTGATTCCAGCTTGTAACTCATCCAGCACTGCATTTCTCATGACGTGCTCAAGATATAGGTTAAACACACAGGGTGACAGAAGACAGCCTTGTCATACTCCTTTCTCAATCTTGAACCAATCAGTTGTTCCAAACAGGGTTCTAACTGTTGCTTCTTGACCTACATACAGCTTTCTCAGGAGACAGGGAGGACGGTCTGGTAATCCCGTCTCTTTAAGAGCTTTCCTGTTTGTTATCAGCCACAGTCAAAGGCTGAACAGAAGTAGATGCTTTTTCTGGAATTCCCTTACTTTCTCTATGATCCAGCGAATGTTGGCATTTTGATCTCTTATTCCTTTTCCTTTTCTAAGCCCAGCTTGGACATCTTGAAATTCTTAGTTTGCGTAATACTGAAGCCTAACATGCAAGATTTTAAACATAACCCTACTAGCACGGAGATGAATGCAACTACCTGATGGTGAGCACATTCTTTAGTACTACTCTTCCTGAGAACTGCGATGAGGACTGAGCTTTTCCGGTTATGCTGCCACTGCGTGGGTCTTCCAGATTTGCTGACATACTGCACGCAGCACCTTGACGGCACCATCGTTAGGGCTTTCAATAGCTCTACTGGAGTTCCATCACACCCACTAGCTTTATTCAGCAGCAGTGCTTCCTAAGGCATTGACCATTTGGTGGTGTCCATGTGTAAAGTCATCTCGTGTATCGCTGTGAAAAGTGTGTGTTCTCGGCAGAACCGCAGTCAGTCTCTGCCCTGTTTTATTTTTTCATCCATTATTTTCTGGGCACATGCGCTGCAGAGCACTGGCTCGTCATTGGACACACTGGCTCAGCTGCTCTGTGGCATGTGGGATCTCCTGGACCAGGGATTGAACCAATGCCCCTTGCACTACAAGATGAACTCTTTACCCACTGGACCACCAGGGAAGCCCCTGATTTTAGGTTTTGTTTTGTTTTGATTTTAGTTTTTAAGCCAGCTTTTTCACTCTCTTCCTTGACACTCACCAGGAGGTTTTTTAGTTTCTCTTCACTTTCTGCCAATACAGTGGTATCATCTGCCTGTCTGAGGTTGTTGATGTTTCTCCTGCCTACCTTGATTCCAGCTTGTAACTCATCCAGCACTGCATTTCTCATGACGTGCTCAAGATATAGGTTAAACACACAGGGTGACAGAAGACAGCCTTGTCATACTCCTTTCTCAATCTTGAACCAATCAGTTGTTCCAAACAGGGTTCTAACTGTTGCTTCTTGACCTACATACAGCTTTCTCAGGAGACAGGGAGGACGGTCTGGTAATCCCGTCTCTTTAAGAGCTTTCCTGTTTGTTATCAGCCACAGTCAAAGGCTGAACAGAAGTAGATGCTTTTTCTGGAATTCCCTTACTTTCTCTATGATCCAGCGAATGTTGGCATTTTGATCTCTTATTCCTTTTCCTTTTCTAAGCCCAGCTTGGACATCTTGAAATTCTTAGTTTGCGTAATACTGAAGCCTAACATGCAAGATTTTAAACATAACCCTACTAGCACGGAGATGAATGCAACTACCTGATGGTGAGCACATTCTTTAGTACTACTCTTCCTGAGAACTGCGATGAGGACTGAGCTTTTCCGGTTATGCTGCCACTGCGTGGGTCTTCCAGATTTGCTGACATACTGCACGCAGCACCTTGACGGCACCATCGTTAGGGCTTTCAATAGCTCTACTGGAGTTCCATCACACCCACTAGCTTTATTCAGCAGCAGTGCTTCCTAAGGCATTGACCATTTGGTGGTGTCCATGTGTAAAGTCATCTCGTGTATCGCTGTGAAAAGTGTGTGTTCTCGGCAGAACGCAGTCAGTCTCTGCCCTGCTTCATTGTGTTCTCCAAGGCCAAGCTTGCCTGTTACTCCAGGTATCTCTTGGCTTCCTGCTTTTGCATTCCAGTCCCCAGTGATAAGCAGAACATCTTTTTTTGGTGTTAGTTCTAGGTCTTCTGGGTTGTCATAGAACTGATCAACTTCAGCTTCCTCCGCATCAGAGGCAGGGACATAGACTTGACTTACTGTGATGTTGACTGACTTGCCTTAGAAGTGAACAAAGATCATTCTGTCATTTTTGAGGCTGTACCCAAGCACGACATGTCGGACTCTTTCACTGGTTATGAGAGCTACTCCACTTCTCCTATGGGATTCTGACCACAGCAGTGAATTAAATTCGCCTATTCCTGTCCGTTTTAGTCCACTGAGTCACAGGCTGTCAACGTGTATCCTGCATGACCACGCCCAGTTTACCTTGCCTCACGGGCCTAACATTCCCGGTTCCTACGCAGTACTGTCTCTGCAGCACCAGAGTTCACGTTCATCACCAGACTCCTCCACCGCTGAGCATCGTGTCCACTAGGGCCCAGTCACTTCACTCTTTTGGGGGCTGTCACGCAGTTTTCCTCTGCTCCTCCCCAGTAGCATACTGGACACCTTCTGACCTGGGAGACTCATATTTTAGTGTCATATCTTTTTGTCCTTTGACACAGATATGCAAAAAAATCCAAGTATAAGTAAATCCACACAGTTCAAACCCATGTAATTCAGAGGTCAGTTATGGCAGAAACCACATCACTGAGGGCCAAATGTGTTGGGAAGCATAAATACCTGAAATTCAGCATCCCTTCAAATATTACAAGTACCAAATCAGGTGAGGCCTGTGGTCCGCTAGCACTAGATCATCTGACAAAGACTGTATGGTGGATACCTTCCTTTACAGCTTGCCAGTTAGAGACATGCTTCAAACATCTGTAGTTTTCTTTTGTAATCAACTGTAAAAGAATACACTAGGGCTTCCCTGGTAGGTCAGTGGTAGAGTTCTCCTGCCAATGCAGGATCCCTGATCCGGGAAGATCCCACATGCTGTGGAGCAACAAATCCCGTGAGCCGGAACTATGGAGCCTGTGCTCTAGAGCCTCAGAGTCGCAACTACTGAGCCCACGTGCCACAATTACTGAAGCCCGTGAGCCCTAGAGTCCACGCTCCACAAGAGAAGTCACTGCAACAAGAAGCCTGCTCACCTCAACCAGTCCCCCCAGTGATAAGCAGAACATCTTTTTGGTGTTAGTTCTAGGTCTTCTGGGTTGTCATAGAACTGATCAACTTCAGCTTCCTCCGCATCAGAGGCAGGGACATAGACTTGACTTACTGTGATGTTGACTGACTTGCCTTAGAAGTGAACAAAGATCATTCTGTCATTTTTGAGGCTGTACCCAAGCACGACATGTCGGACTCTTTCACTGGTTATGAGAGCTACTCCACTTCTCCTATGGGATTCTGACCACAGCAGTGAATTAAATTCGCCTATTCCTGTCCGTTTTAGTCCACTGAGTCACAGGCTGTCAACGTGTATCCTGCATGACCACGCCCAGTTTACCTTGCCTCACGGGCCTAACATTCCCGGTTCCTACGCAGTACTGTCTCTGCAGCACCAGAGTTCACGTTCATCACCAGACTCCTCCACCGCTGAGCATCGTGTCCACTAGGGCCCAGTCACTTCACTCTTTTGGGGGCTGTCACGCAGTTTTCCTCTGCTCCTCCCCAGTAGCATACTGGACACCTTCTGACCTGGGAGACTCATATTTTAGTGTCATATCTTTTTGTCCTTTGACACAGATATGCAAAAAAATCCAAGTATAAGTAAATCCACACAGTTCAAACCCATGTAATTCAGAGGTCAGTTATGGCAGAAACCACATCACTGAGGGCCAAATGTGTTGGGAAGCATAAATACCTGAAATTCAGCATCCCTTCAAATATTACAAGTACCAAATCAGGTGAGGCCTGTGGTCCGCTAGCACTAGATCATCTGACAAAGACTGTATGGTGGATACCTTCCTTTACAGCTTGCCAGTTAGAGACATGCTTCAAACATCTGTAGTTTTCTTTTGTAATCAACTGTAAAAGAATACACTAGGGCTTCCCTGGTAGGTCAGTGGTAGAGTTCTCCTGCCAATGCAGGATCCCTGATCCGGGAAGATCCCACATGCTGTGGAGCAACAAATCCCGTGAGCCGGAACTATGGAGCCTGTGCTCTAGAGCCTCAGAGTCGCAACTACTGAGCCCACGTGCCACAATTACTGAAGCCCGTGAGCCCTAGAGTCCACGCTCCACAAGAGAAGTCACTGCAACAAGAAGCCTGCTCACCTCAACCAGAGAGTGGCCCCCACTCCCTACAACTAGAGAAGAGCCTGTGGCAGCAGTGAAAACCCAGAATAGCCAAAAAAATACATAAAAAAAGAGTACTCACATCCTTACAAGCACTATTTCCCCATTTTCCCAGACCAATCAGACCTTAAACAAAGGGACATATAAAAAGAGCTGTATTCCATCCGTGTACTTACACTGAGTCAGTTCTGCAACGACTTTCACATCCCTTTCTCCTGAGACGACATTCGGGCTTTATCCTGCAGTTTCCTGGTAGTCCCAAGCATGGGCATTTCTATTCACGGCCTCTGCTCAAAAGGTCTTCTGATGCTCACTCACTAGCCCAATATTAACTTAGGAAACAGGCCCTTCTTCTCCTGTCCAAGCTAATAGCAATGTTTGAGGATTACTCTTTGACTGCATTTCACAGATATGATTTGCTTAGTACCTTTCTTTCTCCTTCAAAAATTATCTAGCAGCATTGAACCTACTTTCCAAATTGAAGTCTGTACACATTCCTTAAGCTTTAAATAATACAATGTTCACTTTTACTCTTGCATGTATTTAATTTCCTTAAAAAGCCTACAAACAAAGCTAGTGGAAGTTAGGGAATTTCAGCTGAGCTATTTCAAATCCTAAAAGATGATGCTGTTAAAAGTGCTGCACTCAATATGCCAGCAAATTTGGAAAACTCAGCAGTGGCCACAGGACTAGAAAAGGTCAGCTTTCATTCTTGTCCCAAGAAGAGTAATGCCAAAGAATGTTCAAACTACTGCACAACAGCACTCATTCCACACGGTAGCAAGATAATGATCAAAAACCTTCAAGCTAGGCTTCAATAGTACATGAACTGAGAACTTCCAGATGTACAAGCTGGATTTAGAAAAGGCAGAACCAGAGGTCGAACTGCCAACATCCTGCTTTCATTAGCTGTTGGAGGTCAACCCAAATCCCGTGGAAGATCCCACATGCTGTGGAGCAACAAATCCCGTGAGCCGGAACTATGGAGCCTGTGCTCTAGAGCCTCAGAGTCGCAACTACTGAGCCCACGTGCCACAATTACTGAAGCCCGTGAGCCCTAGAGTCCACGCTCCACAAGAGAAGTCACTGCAACAAGAAGCCTGCTCACCTCAACCAGAGAGTGGCCCCCACTCCCTACAACTAGAGAAGAGCCTGTGGCAGCAGTGAAAACCCAGAATAGCCAAAAAAATACATAAAAAAAGAGTACTCACATCCTTACAAGCACTATTTCCCCATTTTCCCAGACCAATCAGACCTTAAACAAAGGGACATATAAAAAGAGCTGTATTCCATCCGTGTACTTACACTGAGTCAGTTCTGCAACGACTTTCACATCCCTTTCTCCTGAGACGACATTCGGGCTTTATCCTGCAGTTTCCTGGTAGTCCCAAGCATGGGCATTTCTATTCACGGCCTCTGCTCAAAAGGTCTTCTGATGCTCACTCACTAGCCCAATATTAACTTAGGAAACAGGCCCTTCTTCTCCTGTCCAAGCTAATAGCAATGTTTGAGGATTACTCTTTGACTGCATTTCACAGATATGATTTGCTTAGTACCTTTCTTTCTCCTTCAAAAAGTATCTAGCAGCATTGAACCTACTTTCCAAATTGAAGTCTGTACACATTCCTTAAGCTTTAAATAATACAATGTTCACTTTTACTCTTGCATGTATTTAATTTCCTTAAAAAGCCTACAAACAAAGCTAGTGGAAGTTAGGGAATTTCAGCTGAGCTATTTCAAATCCTAAAAGATGATGCTGTTAAAAGTGCTGCACTCAATATGCCAGCAAATTTGGAAAACTCAGCAGTGGCCACAGGACTAGAAAAGGTCAGCTTTCATTCTTGTCCCAAGAAGAGTAATGCCAAAGAATGTTCAAACTACTGCACAACAGCACTCATTCCACACGGTAGCAAGATAATGATCAAAAACCTTCAAGCTAGGCTTCAATAGTACATGAACTGAGAACTTCCAGATGTACAAGCTGGATTTAGAAAAGGCAGAACCAGAGGTCGAACTGCCAACATCTGCTGGTTCATAAAAAAAATCAAGAGAATTACAGAAAAACACCTGTTTCTGCTTCAATGACTACACTAGAGCCTTTGATTGTGTGGATCACAAAGAACGGTGGAAAATTCTGAAAGACCACCTTACCTACCTCATGAGAAGCCTACATACAGATCAAGAAGGAACAATCGGAAGTGAACATGGAACAGACTGTTTCCAAATTGGGAAAGGAGCACGTCAAGACTGTATACTGTCACTCAGCTTAGTTTATATGCAGAGTACATCATGAGAAATGCTGAACTGGATGAATCACAAGCTGGAATCAAGACTGCAAGGAGAAATACCAATAACCTCAGATATGCAAATGATACCGCTCCAATTGAAGAAAACCAAAAGGAACTAAAGAGCCTCTTGATAAGGGTGACAGAACAGTGAAAAGGCTGGCTTAAATCTCAATATTCAGACAACAAAACTCATGGCATCTGGTTCCATCACTTCATGGCAAATAAACTGGGAAAATGTGGAAACAGTGACCGATTTTTATTTTCCTGGGTTCCCAAATCACCACACTCAGTGATTGCAACCATGAAATTAAAAGACAATTGCTCCTTGGAAGAAAAGTTATGATTAACTTATAAAGCGTATTAAAAAGCAGAGACATTACTTTGCTGACAAAGGTCCATATAGTCAAAGCTATGATTTTTCCAGTAGTCGTGTACAGATAATACAGTTGGACCTTAAAGAAGGCTGAGTGCCAAACAACTGATGCTTTTCAATTGCAGTGCTGGAGAAGATTCTTGAGAGATCAAGGAGATCAAACCACTCAATCCTAAAGGAAATCAACCCTAAATAGTCACCGGAAGGACTGATGCTGAAGCTGAAGCTCCAATACTTTGGCCACCTGATACAAAAGGCTACCTTATCGGATAAGACCCTGATGCTGGGAATGATTAAAGGCAGGAAGAAAATGGGGCAGCAGAAGATGAGATGGTGGGATGGCATCATCAACTCAACTGACATGAATTTTAGCAAACTCCAGGAAGTGGTAAATGACAGGGCAGCCTGGTGTGCTGCAGTCCAAGGAATCAAAGAGAGTTGAACAGGACTTAACAACTGAACAACGAGTCTTAACAGATTAGTCAAGAACGGTTCTATCTTCCTAGAGATTATGTTCTAATTTGAGCAGCAATTTCTTACCCTTTATTATAGAACAGGGCTTCCCTGGTGGCTCAGATGGTAAAGAATCTGCCCGTAATGCAGGAGACCTTGGTTTGCTCTCTGGATCATGAAGATGCCCTGGAGAAGGGAAAGGCTACCGACTCCAGCATTCTTGCCTGGAGACTCCCATGGCTCATCCATGGGTTGCAGAGAGTCAGACATGACTGAGTGGCTTTCACTTCACGTTACTCAATTTAGTCAGATTCTGATCCAGCAGGTCTTGAGAGGAGTTCATGATCATGCATTTTTAACATGCTTCCAAGTCATGCTCTGATGTTGGTCTAGAGTACAGTAATCACAGATCACATCAAGAACAGCAGTGAAACCTCACCAGATTTCCAGATGCTACTGAAGTCCTCCCAGGAATTTTCTTAAGAGGTTAAAGTCTCCCTGTACCTGCAGTGTGCTGGTATAGCCAATGTTCATGTTTTGCCCATCAGTTCTCCTATTTCAACCACAAGTTCATTCAAAAATCTTCTGTATGTGTATCACTGGGTCCCAGCTTCTCCACCCACCTTCACAGTCTGTCAATTAAACCTGGTTCACATTATTTGTATTGTCATCCATTAGATATACTTAATCCTCCAGTTTGAAGGGACAATGTATGAATGTGCCTAACTCTCCAATTAACTCCCCCTGCAATCTTTCTTCATAAAATCTACAAATTAAACTATTCCTCCTATCTTAGATACTGTATATGAGAGCTGAGGATTTAGGGCAAGTTTTGCTAAGAAACACAATTTATTTAAAAAGAGAACTAGCAATTTAAAAAAAACACTGTATTTCTAAATGTATGACTCATTCCTGCTGATGTTTGCTAGAAATCAGCACAATACTGTAAAGCAATTATCCCTCAATTAAAATTGAAAAAAACTTTATTTCTATACCAAAAGATAGAAAGTTACAATGTAATCACTGAGTGTTAAATGCTGAGGATGAACAGTCATCTACACATTACCCTTACATACAGCAATGCAGAATGTATCGTTTTCTTTACAAATCTTCTCTTTACACAGATGATGAGCTTTAGGTCAACAGCAGTACAGTAAGAGCTGAAGTGACCAGTACAGGAAAGACAAACTGGGATTATGTATCCGAATGACACATGCTCCAAAGTCACATCTAAGTCATTTTCCAATCCACAATTGTAATTTAGATTACAGATGCCTCTTTCCTCCCTACTCAGGTTCTATAATCAAGACAACCTATATTCTTTCTACTCCTACTTTCAAGATTCAAGCTTTATGGAAATGATGCATTGCAACTTACCAGACACAGATTCTCAGAGGTGACATGAAATCTTAAGTACTTAATTAGTGGCTCAATGGGTTCTTGGGCACCCAAAAGGGATTTACAGAAAATCAAGGTGTCCATGTGCCATAGGGAAAGGAGATTCCCAGCCTCATTCCTCAGACCTGGTGAATCTGGGGCACGTCCCATGCTAAGATTACCAGGGTGCAGGGAGGAAACAAGGTGCCCATTCATCCACTCAACACTCTGCCATCTATAAGGTGCTAAGGGAGACGGCGGAGAACGAGTCAGACAGTATTTCTCCTTCATTGGACTTATATCCTATTTGCTACCTAGACCCAGCCTTCTCCTTTTTCCTTAAATAATCTTGCTACTTATCTATTATAGAATTTGATTTACACTAGAATTCATAAACTCAAATGCTTAAAAGGCCAGTCATAAATCAAGCTAATTTAAGATCACAGAACATGGGGCTGTCTTGGTGGTCCAGTGGGTAAAGAGTCTGCCTTGCACTGCAAGGGGCACTGGTTCGATCCCTTGCCTGGGAAGATCCCAGACGCTGCAGAGCAGCTGGGCTGGTGTGTTCAAGGATGAGCCGGTGCTCTGGAACACAAGCGCCCAGAGCCAGTGCTCTGCAACGAGAGAGGCCACACATGCCAAAGAATAAGGATGGATGAAAATAAATGATGACTTAGAGGCAAAAAAACAAACAAACAAAAATCACAGAACATGATAACATTTGGCAAAGTCTGCCTAGAGCAATCAAATTTTCAAAAAACTTCCAGCATTTTGGGGTAAGAGACCATACCTGAAGACTTTATAGTCTAGATTTCTATAAACAGATTCAATTTTAACAAAAGCAAATGATAAAATATATAATAAACATGACTGCTTGTATTTTTTTTTCTCCTCCCTCCCCCGACTGCTTGTATTTTTAAAATTTTTTTTATGAAAATAAATTCACAAACTTATGCAATCAGTTCTATGATCTATTTTTGATTAAACAAACACAACAGAAACAACTTAGTGGAAAAATATAAAAAACTGTTTAGAAATCCTGGGCTATAGACCTTTTTCCCATGACTTTCTATATGGTGTAG
This sequence comes from Tragulus kanchil, assembly GCA_022376925.1. Lineage (NCBI taxonomy): Eukaryota > Metazoa > Chordata > Mammalia > Artiodactyla > Tragulidae > Tragulus > Tragulus kanchil. The sequence continues at coordinate 167,429,969 of JAIOJX010000024.1, forward strand.
GACAAACTGTAATCTTCTGGAAATTTCTCTCAGGGTAATTTTGAGATTCTGAGGAGATGTATGTGTAGATATTATATTCCGGCATGCAGAGAGCAAGCTCCCTACTGTCTTCTCACATAAGGGCACCATCCCCATCACAAGGGACCCCCTCTCTGACCTCATTTAAATATGATTATCTCCCAAAGGCCCCATCGCCAAATACCATCAGCATGAATTCTGGAAGGGCACTACTCAGCACACCGTACCGCTGCACCGCAGCGTGGAACCTCTCTGACAGGCTGGCAGGAGAACACAGCCAGCTTCCCCAGGAAGCTGAGAGGGGAGGGCAGCAGAGCAGGAATTCAGTAGTGTATCAAAGGAAGGCAAGAGATGTTTCTGCCGGAGATCCTGATGATCCCTTCAGGGAGGAGACAAAGGGGCCCAGGCTGGATAGTTTCTGCCCTGTGAACAGAAACTCCATAAAAGCAGGATGGAGGAGGCTGGGACCCACCCAGATAAGAGACAAAAGGTCACACACTCCTTTTTCCCAAAGTCAAGGAGACTTCCAGGACTCCACATGCGCAGAAAGGCTCTCTGGAGGTCAACACGCGAGGGGCCACCAACCCACTGTGAGTGACGTCCACTGCCCACAGGCCTCTGCGCTAGAATCCACTCAGAGATGCACGTGGACACATGGGAGGACCCTGATACATACCAAATACAGATGCAGAAGCTGGAACAGCAAGATAATTGGCTAAAGGAAATCCAGAAGAAATGCCCCATAAAAGTGACTCAAATGACCATGAGGACACGACTCTCTGAGTCTGCCCACGTGTCTATCCACACGTCCCCTTTTCCTCCTGATAGACTTTATTCACCCCAGGTCTCGGCACCAAACAAACAAACAAAGACTTTATTCAGTTTACCCCTTTCTGTCTCTATGCAGAAATTCATTTAAACTCAGATGACAGGTCAGGGCCTTGCCACTGGCCACTGGCCCTGGTGGCCCAGTGGAAGTCTAGTGGCCCTGCTGGCCCAGTGGAAGTCTAGTGGCCCTGCTGGCCCAGTGGAAGTCTAGTGGCCCTGCTGGTCCAGTGGAAGTCTAGTGGTCTTGGTGGCCCAGTGGAAGGATGCAGCAGTCTCTGTTGCCTGACCTCCATCTCTGGGCTGCAAATCAAAATCCTGCTTCAAGTCACCACAGGCCAAGGCCGCCCAAGACCAATATGACACTTTAAATTGTTTGAAGTAACCAAAGCATGAATAGACCTTTTATAAAAAAAAACACTGTGAGAAAGACTCAGGATTCTTCAGGGAACTCTGAAGCAATTTTAGAAAACAGATCCAAGCTAAGTTTCACTCATTCACTTTGACACAGAACTCTGCCTGGCTCTGAGTAACACTGAAATAAAGGTCTGACAGCTGGAGCTAGCGGCAAAGAGACTGCCTGCCAATGCAGGAGGGCACAAGGGACACAGGTTCGATCCCTCAGTCGGGAAGGTCCCCTGGGGAAGGGCACGGCAACCTCTCCAGTATTCTTGCCTGGAGAATCTCACGGGCAGAGGAGCCTGTGGGTTATAGTCCAGGGGGTTCCGAAGGGTCAGAGAAAAGAGGCAACTTAGCAGCAACAGAGGCATAACAGTTGGGGCTAACGGTGGAAGCTGGACTTGGGAAAGACAAGTGCGTATGGAATTATGATAAAGCCAAGAGAGAATTAACTACATCCCAGGGACTCTTTTCATGCCTAGACTTAGGCGTCTAATGGAATTATAAGTCATTAAAACAGCCAGACATGCTGTAGCTTGAGCAAGAAAGTATTCTGATGCTAAAGTGCCTTTCCAATATTAAATACTCTGCCTCTTCTACAAAGATGTGACACCTTCGGGAGATTAAGTGCTGCTTCTAGATGAGGAAGATGACTGTCCTAAAAGAGGAAAGAGGACCCACAGAGCCAGCTTCAGGAGCCCAGAAAGAAGAAGTGATTAGGTGGCATCATTCATTCAAATGAACTCAGAAAAGCCACCTAGAGCTGTAAGAGAAGGGAAGAGGAGTAAACAAGGGCTTCACGAAGAAAATGGTTAAAACAGCAACAACAACAACAAAAACTAAAATAGAGGAAAGAGTCAGAAAGAGGACAGGTACAATTTACTAACACATATATGGAATCTAGTAGGACGGTGATGATGGCACGTGCAGTGATGCAATGGAGAGACAGACATGGACAGAGGACATATGGACATTGTGGGGAAGGAACAGAAGGTGGGAGGTGTAAAGGAAGTAGCATGAAGGCCTGTACTGTCATAAGTGAAGAAAATAGCTACAGTCATTGCTCTGTGAGAAAAGGGGATCCTGCAGGCGTGCTGTGTGACAGTCTGGAGGGGTGGGACGGGGGGACATACATATGACTAATCTGGGAACATACATATCTGTAAACAACAAAACAACTCTGTAAAAGTAAAAAGTAAAATAAAAGCTTAAAAAAATAAAATAAAATAGAGGAGGAAAGGAACTAGGTATTGACACGGCTTTCTAGGCCCACAGCGTCAACATAAAACAATAAACATAGTTTCGGATTGATCTTATCATAACAAACATTTCAGGCTAGAAAAACACTTGTCCTTTTTTTCTCCACCTCTTCCTCCTTGGAGCCCACTGGCCTCTCTATCAAATTTGCCTATAAATCTACCTATAAACCCTTTCAGTATCCAGTAAGAAAAAGGAAAGAGAGAGCTCCCTGCTGAGAAAAAGTTCCTCAGAAAAGGAAAGAGAGAGACCATTTCAGGAAACTAAAGGAAGAGTGAAGAAAACAAATCCAGTGAGAAATCAGTATCAATAAGAAACAGAAAATCAATTACTACTTGGCACTGAAAAGGTTCTTTCCAACTGAAAAAGATTTTGTCAGTTTATTCACAACTACCAGAACAGCTCCACACTAACATATGTAATAGAGATTACCACTGTGATTAAGGTGTAAGACTAAGGCAACCTACATTGGGACTATGCATCAACCTGTGGAGGTGGGAAGGGGGAAAAGAGAGGGAGGGCTCAGGGGAGAGGGGTCAGGGATCTACCTATGACTGGGGTTTATGCATACCTGAAAACAAGAAAACGCTGTAAAAACATGCAACAATAACTTCACTGTACACCTGAAGTTAATGCAACACTGTAAAACAAATGCACCCCAATAAAACAAACAAAAGAGATGCACGCAAAAAGTTATGAAGTCAAGAGGAAAGAGTCAGAAAGAGGACAGGTACAATTTACTAACACATATATGGAATCTAGTAGGACGGTGATGATGGCACGTGCAGTGATGCAATGGAGAGACAGACATGGACAGAGGACATATGGACATTGTGGGGAAGGAACAGAAGGTGGGAGGTGTAAAGGAAGTAGCATGAAGGCCTGTACTGTCATAAGTGAAGAAAATAGCTACAGTCATTGCTCTGTGAGAAAAGGGGATCCTGCAGGCGTGCTGTGTGACAGTCTGGAGGGGTGGGACGGGGGGACATACATATGACTAATCTGGGAACATACATATCTGTAAACAACAAAACAACTCTGTAAAAGTAAAAAGTAAAATAAAAGCTTAAAAAAATAAAATAAAATAGAGGAGGAAAGGAACTAGGTATTGACACGGCTTTCTAGGCCCACAGCGTCAACATAAAACAATAAACATAGTTTCGGATTGATCTTATCATAACAAACATTTCAGGCTAGAAAAACACTTGTCCTTTTTTTCTCCACCTCTTCCTCCTTGGAGCCCACTGGCCTCTCTATCAAATTTGCCTATAAATCTACCTATAAACCCTTTCAGTATCCAGTAAGAAAAAGGAAAGAGAGAGCTCCCTGCTGAGAAAAAGTTCCTCAAAAAAGGGAAAAGAGAGAGACCATTTCAGGAAACTAAAGGAAGAGTGAAGAAAACAAATCCAGTGAGAAATCAGTATCAATAAGAAACAGAAAATCAATTACTACTTGGCACTGAAAAGGTTCTTTCCAACTGAAAAAGATTTTGTCAGTTTATTCACAACTACCAGAACAGCTCCACACTAACATATGTAATAGAGATTACCACTGTGATTAAGGTGTAAGACTAAGGCAACCTACATTGGGACTATGCATCAACCTGTGGAGGTGGGAAGGGGGAAAAGAGAGGGAGGGCTCAGGGGAGAGGGGTCAGGGATCTACCTATGACTGGGGTTTATGCATACCTGAAAACAAGAAAACGCTGTAAAAACATGCAACAATAACTTCACTGTACACCTGAAGTTAATGCAACACTGTAAAACAAATGCACCCCAATAAAACAAACAAAAGAGATGCACGCTGTTTGAGGAGTGAAAGAATGTTATGAAGTCCCCATAACAACTCTGCAATCAGGAGTACTGAACTCAAGATTAATATACTGGGCTTCCCTGGTGGTCCAGTGGGTAAGGACACCGCCTTGCAGTGCAAGGGGCACCGGTTCGATCCCTGCCCTGGGAAGATCCCACGTGCCGTGGAGCAGCTGGACCCATGTGTCCAACTACCAAGCCAGAGTTCTGGAGCGCATGTGCCCAGAGCCAGTGCTCTGCAGTGAGAGAGGCCACTGCGATGGGAGGCCCACATGGGCCAAAGAACAAAGATGGATGAAAATAGATGAATGAAAGACCAATAGAAGTGCCCTCGCCCCCCAAAATTATTAATATGCGGAAACGCGACAAAATGCACATATGCTATGTATAGAAAGAATGAAATCTAGAATATGCAAGAGACAAACTAGCTATAATTTAGAACTGGGACAAACTTTTAGACTCGTGAAGCACTTGAAACTGCATGAAAAGTTAGCTTACATGTTTCTAATGTGAGGCATTTGGGTTTTTAACAAGAATTTCAATGTGAGTTTAATAAGAGTTCAGTGAGAGTAACTGATGTATTAGTAGTTTAACTATTACTTCGTGTTTAGAAAGAACAGTGGGAATTTATACACGTGTATATATTCTCACAATTAGTTTAAGAAGCTCAAATGAAACGAATACAAAAACCACAAAGTATTTCATACCTAGGCTACAGTTTTATGTCTATTTACATACTATCAGAATTAACGTTTGGACATGTCTAATTACAGCATGTCAAAGATTCAGACCAACACTATCACTTGCTGATTCTCTTCATCACCTACTTCCCCCATGTCAACCCAAACAATTTTTAGGTACACTCCCTATTCCCGTTCCTAATGCTTCCTAGCAAAGTTATGAATACGCCAAGAACGCTTGACTTCTGGCTCTGAGTTTGGTTTTTCAATAAAGGTTAAAGACACTTTCATGTTGAATACATTCAACCAGTAGCAATCCTTTAAACTGGAGAGTAAGCACGATACGCTCTTTCAGAAGAGTCACACATTCTGATGGAAAGAACTAGACAGGCATACACAGCAGCAATTCTATGTGAAAGTCATACAAATTTCCAACTTGGAACTCCTTGCGGGAAAATTTACAAGAAGCAAAAACTGAAACAGGGAACAGGCGCCCTGCCCTGTTCTTACTGCAGCCGCGACTCCTTGGTGTTGAATTTTAAGACATTGTTACGTTTCTCTCATTATGAAAACAAACTTGTGGACACAGTTGTTACCGTTACTTAACGGCCTGTCCTCGCCTTTAAAGCAGGCACAGGACTGAAAACCACTAAAATAATTACTTCGGTGTATTCTTTTAAAAAATTACTTTAAATTATTACTATTACCATAAACAAGACAAAACCGAGAATGGAATCAAATGAGCCCTAAGACCAAGCAGGAGCTACAGAGGTAGGAAAAAAAGAAACTAAAGCGGCCTTTGAACCGCTAACACCCAGGGGTCGGGTATGCTCTTCTGCCTTCTTTCAGATTAGGGCTGGGCGGAGTGCAGCTGAGACCGCGGTAAGAAAGGCTCGAAATAAACTCAGTTAAAACGAAACAGTGAAAACCCGCAGCGAAGCACCAAGGCCAGGGGAGCAGCGGGGGTGGGCAGGCCGCCGGCTGTGGGTCGGTGCGGGGAGACCTCCGAGGACGCGCACCGGGGGCGGGACGGCGAGGGCCGGCAGAGGCGCGGGGCCGCGAGCGGGACGGGCGCCAAGGCCCGGAGCAGGAGGCAGGGAGCGCCGGGGGGCCGGGGCGAGGAGGAGGAGCGGAGGGGAGCGGGGGGCCGGGGCGAGGAGGAGGAGCGGAGAGGCGCGGAGGGGAGCGGGGGCCGGGGCGAGGAGGAGGAGCGGAGAGGAGCGGGGCCGGGGCGCGGAGGGCGCAGGGGCCAGGGGCGAGGAGGGGAGCGGCGGGGCCGGGGCGCGGAGGGGAGCGGGGTCCGGGGCAAGGAGGAGGAGCGGAGGGGAGCGGGGGGCCCGGCCCCGCCCCGGGGAGGCCCGCGCGCGCCCGGCCCTTACCAGAGCGAGCAGGCAGCCCCAGAGCAGGGCGCCCGCGGCGGGGGGCAGCGGCCGCGGCCGGCCCATCGGACGGACGGAGGGGCGGCCGGCGGCGCGGCGGGCGAGCTCCGGGTCCCGTCGCTGAGCCGCCTCGGGGGCCGGGCGGGACAGGGCCGCCGCGGGCGGGCGCCGCCGCTGCAGCGCCGACTTCCTCTTCCGGCCCCGCCCGCAGGCCGCGTCGGCGCGGGGCGCGTGGAGCCGGGGCCGCGCGCTCCGCCTTCCGGCGCCCGCCTCCCGGCGCGGGCGGGGCTCCTGCGGGCGGGGCTCCTGCGGGCGGGGCTCGCTCCCGCGGCCTGACCCGGAGAGTCCCCAAGCCCCGGCCGGCGAAGGGACTTTTGCTGGAGCGGCTGCTTCCTCGAAGCGTCTGTTGTGTGTTCCCCAGTAACGGCCCCGGCGCTCGAGCCAGAGCCCTGCCTGCTCTTGAGGCGTCCGCCGGTCTGCAGGCCTCGGCGCTCGCACGCATCTGTCCCAGGTCGGGCCCCCTCCTCCCACCCCGCTGAGACCCAGGCCACAGGGCTTTCTCTCCTCCAAACTAGTTTCGGTTCCGCTCCCTCCAGACAGATCACCCTCCACCCCGCTCGCCTGGAGAGATCGTTTCCAAAGTGTAAATCGGATCCTGTCACTCCAGACCGCACTTAGAACAAAATCCAAACTCTGCTCTGGACAACAAGGCTTATATGACATCATCCCTGCCTTCTGTGACCCCATCTTTTTTTTTTTTTAAACTTTTATTTTACTTTTAACTTTTACAGAGTTTTGTTGACAGATACGTATGTTCCCAGATTAGCTGTGACCCCATCTTCACTGTTTTTCCCGTGCTTGCTTTCAGCCACGTGGGCCACCTGTGTTCCCCCTGGCTTTTGAAGTGGGAGTCCTCCCGGCTGGAATGGTGGTCCCCCCCGCTGGAGTGCTCCTCTCTCTCAATGCCTGGCATGCTGGCATTCACTTCTCAGCTTAAACGTGATTTTCTCAGGAGGAGTTTCTTGACCTCCTCAGTGTAAAGTAGCCACCCCTGTCACTTTCATATTACATGATTTATTTAAACTCTCTGCATAGCACTTTTAACTCTTGTACTCTTTTATGTACCTCTTCATTTCTTTATGATATCGATTCTCGTTTGCTAGAAAGGAGTCTCTTTGCTTTGTTCTCTGCTGTGAACAAAGAGAAGACACATTTTCCGTAAAGCTGGTCCTCAGATACTTGTCGGATGAATATTCAATACCAAACATTGATTAGAACCCATCCCACAGCTAGGCTTTAGGGAGGGACCAAGGTGTGTGAGCAAACAGTTCAAGGTGAGTGTGACTCTGTTGTTTGCACAAGATGCTATGGGAGTCTCAATGGGACATTTAAAGGGGTGCCAGGAAAAATTTCAACTTAAGCTGAGTCTACAAGATGGAGCTAATTTTAGCCAGGGCGTGGGTAGGGCGAGGCGGAGGCTTCCAGGAGGAGCGGGCCGTTCGTGTCAAAGTCTAAGGTGACACGGGAGGAACTGCAAAGCTCAGGCTTGTCTGAAGTCATGAGTGATGATAGATGAAGCGAGAGAGGAAAGGAGGGGCCAAATCACCATCCCCTAGATTGGAGGATCCAGCTTGGAACTTTAGGCTTCAGCTAGTTGGAAAGGGCAGTGACAGAGAGTTTCTGCTCACTGTGGTGGCAGATGGATTGAAACAGGGCAAGAGCAGGACCAAGGAGAACTGCTGGACCACAGAGGAGTCCATTGAGTGGGGATTATCCTGTCACTCCAGACCGCACTTAGAACAAAATCCAAACTCTGCTCTGGACAACAAGGCTTATATGACATCATCCCTGCCTTCTGTGACCCCATCTTTTTTTTTTTTTAAACTTTTATTTTACTTTTAACTTTTACAGAGTTTTGTTGACAGATACGTATGTTCCCAGATTAGCTGTGACCCCATCTTCACTGTTTTTCCCGTGCTTGCTTTCAGCCACGTGGGCCACCTGTGTTCCCCCTGGCTTTTGAAGTGGGAGTCCTCCCGGCTGGAATGGTGGTCCCCCCCGCTGGAGTGCTCCTCTCTCTCAATGCCTGGCATGCTGGCATTCACTTCTCAGCTTAAACGTGATTTTCTCAGGAGGAGTTTCTTGACCTCCTCAGTGTAAAGTAGCCACCCCTGTCACTTTCATATTACATGATTTATTTAAACTCTCTGCATAGCACTTTTAACTCTTGTACTCTTTTATGTACCTCTTCATTTCTTTATGATATCGATTCTCGTTTGCTAGAAAGGAGTCTCTTTGCTTTGTTCTCTGCTGTGAACAAAGAGAAGACACATTTTCCGTAAAGCTGGTCCTCAGATACTTGTCGGATGAATATTCAATACCAAACATTGATTAGAACCCATCCCACAGCTAGGCTTTAGGGAGGGACCAAGGTGTGTGAGCAAACAGTTCAAGGTGAGTGTGACTCTGTTGTTTGCACAAGATGCTATGGGAGTCTCAATGGGACATTTAAAGGGGTGCCAGGAAAAATTTCAACTTAAGCTGAGTCTACAAGATGGAGCTAATTTTAGCCAGGGCGTGGGTAGGGCGAGGCGGAGGCTTCCAGGAGGAGCGGGCCGTTCGTGTCAAAGTCTAAGGTGACACGGGAGGAACTGCAAAGCTCAGGCTTGTCTGAAGTCATGAGTGATGATAGATGAAGCGAGAGAGGAAAGGAGGGGCCAAATCACCATCCCCTAGATTGGAGGATCCAGCTTGGAACTTTAGGCTTCAGCTAGTTGGAAAGGGCAGTGACAGAGAGTTTCTGCTCACTGTGGTGGCAGATGGATTGAAACAGGGCAAGAGCAGGACCAAGGAGAACTGCTGGACCACAGAGGAGTCCATGGGGTTGCGAGAACTGGACACGACTTAGCGACTAAAGCACCGCCAGCAGTCGCCTAACCCGGGCGTGGGTGGTGAGGGCCTGAGCTGAGAAAGAAAGCGCAGCAGTGAAGAGGGGGAGGTGATGGAGGATCTGAAGATTCACAGCAGGAGTTGATGTAACTGAGGGGACACAGGGAGGAGGAGGAGGGGGAACGATTCTCAGGACCCTGCCCCGGGTCTTTCATTGAGATGATCCCCGCGAGAGATGGAGACCACCAAGGAAGGCTGAGAAGCTTTTGGAGGTGCTTTTGCAGTTGAGTTTGAAACGTTCGTGGGACATTGAATTGCAAATGTCTCCAGGTTGTTGGCCAGGTGGATTGGTCTGAAGCTCGTGGCCCAGGAAGGGCAGAGCCAGGTCTCCTGCCCCTCAGTCTGAGGCGCTTCGTATTTTCTAGCTGCCCAGGACAAGCCAGACTGCCCTTTTGCAAAATGCCTGCGATTAGATGACTTCATCTCTAAATATTCCCTCTGCCCATCATGACCCTTTGCCTCGTGAATCTCCAGCGTGCCTCTGAGACTGTGTGAGAAGCTCTGGTTTTCCTGTCTAGAGTTACGGCATTTTTCTTTCCTCTCAGGGAAAATTTTGTACCTGCAGGCAAAGAACCTGTAGTGTAGGCTGCTTCTTGTGCAATCTCTCTTACCGGCTTTAGTTTTTTTCGCCAGAAAGATATGGAGAGTAAAACCTCTTCTGACTGTCTTATATGAGTATTATAAAAATTACATGATTTGAGACTTGGGTATACTCTATTTAAAAAAAAAAAAAAGAAAGAGGAAGAGAAGGAGGAAAATAATAAAAAAAGAAAGCTGTGTGATTGCAGTGTTAGCCCTATTTGTCATCAGTCTTCTGCCAGAGTTTTTTTTCTTTGGTCAAAGTCCCTGTGCATGATGGAGGAAAATGGGAGGGTTACTGGAAGTTTAAAAAGAGTTCAATCACTTTACTAGCGGCAGAACAGCTGTTAAAGGATTTGGCGTGTACCTCTGTCACAGAGTTAACTTCCCTGGAAGTACCAGGTAGTATAAAAGTGACTTTGGGTAACATTAGTAATATTTGTCAATATTTGGGTAATATTAGTCAACATTTTTCTTCTCTAAATAAACTATGGATAAAAACCCATTATGGAAAACAAATATCATTAATTAGATTGTTTTCATTTCTAAATATATTGAGTTAACAAAAAATTTTTTCCTGGCAATAAAAGAATATTATTGGTTGTCAGAACCTTTCTATAATCTAGGAAATGGACAGGAACTATTGGCCCCATTTTACAAATATGCTGGGTGACAGCAGGCGAGGCGCATGGAGACCACCAAGGAAGGCTGAGAAGCTTTTGGAGGTGCTTTTGCAGTTGAGTTTGAAACGTTCGTGGGACATTGAATTGCAAATGTCTCCAGGTTGTTGGCCAGGTGGATTGGTCTGAAGCTCGTGGCCCAGGAAGGGCAGAGCCAGGTCTCCTGCCCCTCAGTCTGAGGCGCTTCGTATTTTCTAGCTGCCCAGGACAAGCCAGACTGCCCTTTTGCAAAATGCCTGCGATTAGATGACTTCATCTCTAAATATTCCCTCTGCCCATCATGACCCTTTGCCTCGTGAATCTCCAGCGTGCCTCTGAGACTGTGTGAGAAGCTCTGGTTTTCCTGTCTAGAGTTACGGCATTTTTCTTTCCTCTCAGGGAAAATTTTGTACCTGCAGGCAAAGAACCTGTAGTGTAGGCTGCTTCTTGTGCAATCTCTCTTACCGGCTTTAGTTTTTTTCGCCAGAAAGATATGGAGAGTAAAACCTCTTCTGACTGTCTTATATGAGTATTATAAAAATTACATGATTTGAGACTTGGGTATACTCTATTTAAAAAAAAAAAAAAGAAAGAGGAAGAGAAGGAGGAAAATAATAAAAAAAGAAAGCTGTGTGATTGCAGTGTTAGCCCTATTTGTCATCAGTCTTCTGCCAGAGTTTTTTTTCTTTGGTCAAAGTCCCTGTGCATGATGGAGGAAAATGGGAGGGTTACTGGAAGTTTAAAAAGAGTTCAATCACTTTACTAGCGGCAGAACAGCTGTTAAAGGATTTGGCGTGTACCTCTGTCACAGAGTTAACTTCCCTGGAAGTACCAGGTAGTATAAAAGTGACTTTGGGTAACATTAGTAATATTTGTCAATATTTGGGTAATATTAGTCAACATTTTTCTTCTCTAAATAAACTATGGATAAAAACCCATTATGGAAAACAAATATCATTAATTAGATTGTTTTCATTTCTAAATATATTGAGTTAACAAAAAATTTTTTCCTGGCAATAAAAGAATATTATTGGTTGTCAGAACCTTTCTATAATCTAGGAAATGGACAGGAACTATTGGCCCCATTTTACAAATATGCTGGGTGACAGCAGACGAAGAGGCGCTGAAGATCAGTCTCCTGCCTAGTCCACCGGAGATCTTTCGTACAACCTGTTGTTTCCTGGTACTTCCACAGTGATTTTTATTCAGAGGACATTGATGAAGTTTCGGTCATGAGCCCCAAAGACTTTCTTGGATCATGACTTTAGTATACACAGTGATTCTCGGCTTCCCTGGCGGCTCCGATGGTAAAGAATGCGCCTACAAGACAGGAGACCCAGGCTCTTTCCTGGGTCGGGAAGATCCCCCGGAGGGGGAATGGCTACTCCAGTATGTTTGCCTTGAGAATTCCATGGGCAGAGGAGCCTGGAGGGCTACTGTTCATGCGGCTGCGAAGAGTCAGACGTGACCAGTCACTAACACCCGCACACACGGTGATTCTCAGTGTTGATTATTTGTTAGAATCACACAGAAGAGCTTCAAAGGATCCTGCTGCCTGGATCCCCCTGGAATCCTTGACCCCATGCAGATCCTAAATGTAATTGACCTGGACATAGGCTGTGTATCATATTTTTTAAAGTTTCTCGGGTGATTCTAATATGAAGATAAGGTTGATAAACTTTGGCTTGTTCAGTGATCTTTAAAACATAGCCTCTTGGCCCAGCAATATCAACACCACCTGGGAACTATAAGAAACACAAATGTGTCCAGTCCTGCAGAATCAGAAACTCTGGGAGAAAAGCCTAGCATTCTGTGTTTAAATAAGCCCCCTACGAAATTCTGATGCCTGCTGCTGAAGTTTGAGAACTACTGGTTTTAGAGCAACACTCCATAACACTGCCTGCATGTTAGATCAGATGTGAAGTCAAAATAAAAAACCCTGTTCTCCAACAGTAACCAAACTGAAAGGAAAAATTGACAAATCCACAATAATCGTTAAAGATTTTAACTCTTCTCTCTCAATAATTGAATGAACGAGTAGGCAGAAGATCAGTAAATACAGATGACTTGATCAACATTATCAACCAGATGGACCTAATTGGCATTTTTAGAACACCACCCAACATATGCCTAATACACATAATTTTCAAGTGTACATGGGACCTTGACCAAAATAAACCATTTGGTCATAAAGCAATAAGTTTAAAGTCCCAAATAATACCGAGTATGTTCTTTGCCCACAACAGAATTAGATTAGAAAGTAATAACAGAAAGATATCTTGAAGATTTTCAAATAACTAGAAGACAGCCACACTTTTCTAAGTTACTCATGAACCAAAGAAAAAAAATCACAAGGAGTTAAGAAAATATTTTGAACTGAAAGAAAATATGCACAAGACATGCTAAAAGTTGTGGAATTTTTTAAAAAGTCTAGCACTTATAATAGAAAGGTATAGACACTGAAAATCAATGACCTAAACCTGTATCTTTAAGAAACTAGAAAAGAAGAGCAAATTAAATCCAAGGGCAAAGAGAAGAAAGGAAATTAAAATATCTAAGCAGAAACCAATAAAATAGAAAATAGATTTAAAAAAAAAAGTAGAATTAGAGAAGTCAAAAGACTTTTTTTGAGGAAACTGATGAACTGGAAAAAATCTAGTCAAACTGATTAGAGGAAAAAGGGAAAATCTGAATTATAAATATCAGGAACAATCAAAGGAATACTACTCCAGATTCTAAAGACATTAAATGGATAACATGAACAATTTAATGCCAATAAGTTTGACAACCTAAGTGAAATGGAGAAATTCTTTAAAAGACAAACTACTCAAAAAGAAATAGACATTTATAGTTTAAAAATTTGAGTTTGTCATCAAAAGCCTTCCCACAAAGAGAACGTCAGAACAAAAACGCAAGAATAATCCAACAATTGTAAACTAATCAGTGCACCTCACTGTATGGACGTTTGTTTAGTCCCTCAGTCCCCCGTGGATTGCAGCACGCCAGGCTTCCCTGTCCTTCGTCATCTCCCAGAGCTTGCTCAAACTCTTGTCCACTGAGTCGGTGGTGCCATCCAGCCATACTGAAGGGTTTGCCACTCCGTGTTCCAGTGGCCCATGTTTTGTCAGGACTCTCCACCATGACCCATTCATCCTGGGTGGCCTTACACAGCCTGGCTCATAGTTTCTTTGAGTTAGACAAGGCTGTGACCCATGTGATCAACTTGGTTAGTTTTCTGAGATTGTAGACGTCAACACTACATCAATAAAAAAAAAAGATCAACTGTGTTTCTCTATGTAGAAAATAAATATTTGGAAATTGAGATAGTAAATACTATTTACTGTATCATCAAAAAGTATCAGACTCTTAAGGATAAATTGGCAAAGATATACAAGACATCAAGCCCACATCAAAAACCACAAAACATCACTGTGAAGTATGTAAAGGGCAACTTAAATAAATAGGGAGCTATCTTAGGCTCATGGATTGGGAAAATAAAAATACTGTTAAGATGTCAGTTCTTTCTAAATTGATCTTTTAGAAATAATGCATTTCTGGTCAAAATCAGAGTCATGTTGTTGTTGTTGAAATTAGGACGCCAATTACAAAAATATACCGAAACATAGAAAAGTTAGAATAGCCAAAGTAATTTTGAAGAAAATAAATAGGAACCAAACTGAGGTCATAATACCTGATTTCAAGACTTTTTAAAAAGCTAGACGGTAATTGTGTGGTAGTGGTAATATATATGTACACACACACACATATAATATTGTATGCATATAGAGATGTATATATAAGTGAGGGGGGTTTCTTAGGCGGCACTAGCGGTGGAGAATCTGCCTACCAATGCAGGAGACGTAAGAGGAGCAGGTTTGATTCTGGGTGGGAAGATCCCCTGGAGGATGAAGCGGCAGCCCAGTATAGTATTCTCGCCTGGAGAATTCCATGGACAGAGGGGGCTAGAAGACTACAGTTCATGGGGCTGCAAAGAGTTGAACATGACTAAGCACAAGCACATAAATCAATGGAAGAGAATAGCGAGTCCATAATTAGACCTACACATGCATAGCCAATAGATTTTTTTCCCCATCATACCATCCTGTACAGCACTAGCTCCAATCCATTTCCTGACCCCAGCCTTTGCTTCCCCCAAATTCAACATTGTAACGGCTACACCCAGGTCTTTATAGTCAGCTTTCTGGGTCCTTTAATTAGCTGCCTATGCACTCTACCCTAAATGTGATTGATCACAAAAGATAACGCTCTTCAAGAAACCTTCATCATAAAATAACTGATTCCCTATTAACGATAAGGGGATCAAGTTTAACATTCCAAAACAGAAGACAAGGAGTCTCATCAGAACGCGTATAGATGGCACAGGAGAGCTCTGACCCCAGGCCCTGTGCTGACAAACCCCAAGGGGTAAGAACCAAATATCTAGAGTCATGCAGGAAACCAGGGTGTTTCTCATCTAGTCATCCTCTGAACTCTCGCAGACCTTTCCAATGGGTGCGTTTCTTTGTCCTGTGCTGTATTTCGTTGTTAACTATAGGGATGTGGGGTTTTTTCTCTCTCTTTTTCCTTTTGGTTTTCTTAGTGGCTCTTTCCTCACTTTCGTCAGAACTGCTGGATGCAGAATCATCTGACTGGGAAGTGGCACTTTCTGCCTCTAACAATAATGGAGATTTCTTGAGAGACTTTTTCCTGGATTTTCTCTTGTGCTTATGTGGTTGCTTCCTTTTCCTGGTGCCAGAAGCCAGCTTCTTCTGAGAACTCGCTGGATGAATCTGCTGCTGTACCTGTGACTTCCTTTTTATTCTTCTTCTGTTTTTTTGTTTTTTTTTTCATGACTTTTCTTTCTGCATTTTTTTTAGCTTTTTTTTTTTTTCCTTTCTGCATTTTTTAATGGAACTTCTTTGACTTCTTGTATTCATGAGATTCATGGGGAGATGATTTTCTCTGAGGAGATTTTTTTTCCTGATTGGTAATATCTTGGTGATCACTACCATCTGTTTCAGATTCTTCAGGATATAGCTCTTTATATCCACTGTGGCCCCATCTGTCTGGCATGTTTGCTTCATAATTATGTAACTTCTTATTCCAGGATTTAGCCTTAAGAAAATCATCATCCAGTGCTCTACAATTTCATTCTTTGGCCTCCAATGGTCTCTTTAACTTTCTTCATCAAAATCATCACTGCACATTTGGCTGGAACTGCTGGCTAACATTTTTCTTTTGGTTCCCCCATTAAGCATCTTCCATGTGTTTCTCCAGTTCTCTTATTTTTCATGTACCTGGGTCCTCCTGTAGCTTACTGTGAGCATCTGTGTGCGGATAACATTCCTCGGGAGGACTTAAACCAAAGGAACTCTGGACATTCTTCAATCCCACCATCCTGAGGAAATCAGGCATCTTATTAGCGTGAGACTCTGTTACAAGATCTCCTCCCCAGGAAGCCAAGGAGTTCAGAGGCGGATCTGCAGCTTCCCGAGTCCTTCGCGATATTGAGTTTAACATTCAAAACAGAAGACAAGGAGTCTCATCAGAACGCGTATAGATGCACAGGAGAGCTCTGACCCCAGGCCCTGTGCTGACAAACCCCAAGGGTAAGAACCAAATATCTAGAGTCATGCAGGAAACCAGGGTGTTTCTCATCTAGTCATCCTCTGAACTCTCGCAGACCTTTCCAATGGGTGCGTTTCTTTGTCCTGTGCTGTATTTCGTTGTTAACTATAGGGATGTGGGGTTGTTTCTCTCTCTTTTTCCTTTTGGTTTTCTTAGTGGCTCTTTCCTCACTTTCGTCAGAACTGCTGGATGCAGAATCATCTGACTGGGAAGTGGCACTTTCTGCCTCTAACAATAATGGAGATTTCTTGAGAGACTTTTTCCTGGATTTTCTCTTGTGCTTATGTGGTTGCTTCCTTTTCCTGGTGCCAGAAGCCAGCTTCTTCTGAGAACTCGCTGGATGAATCTGCTGCTGTACCTGTGACTTCCTTTTTATTCTTCTTCTGTTTTTTTGTTTTTTTTTTCATGACTTTTCTTTCTGCATTTTTTTTAGCTTTTTTTTTTTTTCCTTTCTGCATTTTTTAATGGAACTTCTTTGACTTCTTGTATTCATGAGATTCATGGGGAGATGATTTTCTCTGAGGAGATTTTTTTTCCTGATTGGTAATATCTTGGTGATCACTACCATCTGTTTCAGATTCTTCAGGATATAGCTCTTTATATCCACTGTGGCCCCATCTGTCTGGCATGTTTGCTTCATAATTATGTAACTTCTTATTCCAGGATTTAGCCTTAAGAAAATCATCATCCAGTGCTCTACAATTTCATTCTTTGGCCTCCAATGGTCTCTTTAACTTTCTTCATCAAAATCATCACTGCACATTTGGCTGGAACTGCTGGCTAACATTTTTCTTTTGGTTCCCCCATTAAGCATCTTCCATGTGTTTCTCCAGTTCTCTTATTTTTCATGTACCTGGGTCCTCCTGTAGCTTACTGTGAGCATCTGTGTGCCGGATAACATTCCTCGGGAGGACTTAAACCAAAGGAACTCTGGACATTCTTCAATCCCACCATCCTGAGGAAATCAGGCATCTTATTAGCGTGAGACTCTGTTACAAGATCTCCTCCCCCCAGGAAGCCAAGGAGTCGGGGCTCAGAGGCGGATCTGCAGCTTCCCCGGAGTCCTTCGCGATATTGCAGCCTTCCCACGGGTTACGCCACCCTCAGCCGCGGCCCAGGCCCACAGGCATTGACTGGGGCATTCCCCGCCCACGCTCCTCGGGGAACGCAAAGGCTAAAACCAAAAAATTTCCAAGAGAAAATCATTTTCTCCTTTTTCTCTGGTGACTTTTGTTAGGCAAAGACTTTTTAAATGAAACACAAAACCTACGAAGTATGAAAGAATAAAAATTGATAAGTTAGACTTTATGAGAATGGAAATTTTCTTCTCTTTGAAAGATAATATTAGAAGTAAAGACTAACCATAGACGGGGGGAAAATATTTGTAAAACATGCCCAACAAAGAACTTATAGCCAATATTTGTAAGAAAACTCCTATCTCAATAATTAGAAGACAAAAAACCAACTGGAAAATGAAGAAAATATTTAAACAGTTTACCAGAGAGAGAAAAAAAACACACATATATAAACAAATAAGAACATATAAAAGTGCTCAACAGCATTAGTTATTAGAGAAATGCACATTTTAAAAAGTAGATACCTACTGGAATGGCTGTAATTTAAAAACTGACAATATTAGGCATTGGCAATGACATGGAGAAAACAGAACTGTCATTCACGGCTGCTGGAATGTAATGTAGTACAGTAACTTTGGAAAACTGACAGTTTTTTATGAAGGTAAACATATACCTTCTATGTGATCTATCCAGTTCATTCCTAGATGTTTACCTGGAAAGCATATATCCATGTAAAATAGTCTGCTAATACATGATTGTCTAAAGCTTTTCTAATTGTAATATTCCCAAATAGTAAACAACCCAAATATTCACCAATGAGGGAATAAATAAACAAGATGTGATATGCATCTAAGAGGAATGCTACTTAGCAACAAAGAGGACTGAATTATTTGTGTACACAACTGTGTAAATGAATCTCAAAATCATTAATCTGAGTAAAAAAGCCAGGAAACTCTGTGAAAGTAAAAAGTAAAATAAAAATTTAAAAAAAAAAAAAAAAAAACTTAAGGTAAAACCTATTTTTAAAAAAGCCAGGAAAACAACAGTATATAATGTATGATTCCATTTATAAAATTATAAAAAGATACAATCTTAGGAATGTCACCAAATGCAGATTCATTGTTCCCTGGGAGGTGTGGCTGGAGGAATGGGATACGAACACATGAGGAAATTTGGGAGATGATAGAAATATTTGTTATCTTGATTGTCATGTTAGACTCAAATGTATATTTACATCAAAACTTGTCAAAATTTCAGTGTGTACAGTTTGTTTTGGCCATGTGTACCTCAAAAAGCTGCTTAAAGAACAAAAGACATGGCTAATAAACGATACCAAAAAAGATCCTCTGAACAAAACTTATCAACAAGAAATTCTAATTTACTTGTTCCAAATAAAGGTGTAGGGTCAGACTTCGGTATATTGTAAAAAAATTCCTTAGGTGCAGCCAGAACTGGAACTATTGTTATAGAGAAATCAACTCCTTATTACTAGTAAACTCAAAGAATTGGCTAGATGTTTCCAGTTAAGGATGCTATGGGCCAAATCTCATTCCTTATTTCTTCTCTAAGAGTGGAAAAAAGTATCCCATGAGTTTTCATTTAATGTTTGCGTTGTTGGCATTGAGTACTTGTGTTGCTATCTATCTCTGAATAAAACTTGTAGGAGAGAATTTTTTTAAACTGCTCTCTTGAGGTATAATTGACATATAAGTATTGCACGTGTTTAAGGTGTGCAATTGAGTGCTTTGATATGTATACATTGGAAAATGATCACTACAATCAAGCTAATTCATGTATTCATTGCCTCTACATAGTTACCATTTGTGCATATATCCATGTAAAATAGTCTGCTAATACATGATTGTCTAAAGCTTTTCTAATTGTAATATTCCCAAATAGTAAACAACCCAAATATTCACCAATGAGGGAATAAATAAACAAGATGTGATATGCATCTAAGAGGAATGCTACTTAGCAACAAAGAGGACTGAATTATTTGTGTACACAACTGTGTAAATGAATCTCAAAATCATTAATCTGAGTAAAAAAGCCAGGAAACTCTGTGAAAGTAAAAAGTAAAATAAAAATTTAAAAAAAAAAAAAAAAAAACTTAAGGTAAAACCTATTTTTAAAAAAGCCAGGAAAACAACAGTATATAATGTATGATTCCATTTATAAAATTATAAAAAGATACAATCTTAGGAATGTCACCAAATGCAGATTCATTGTTCCCTGGGGAGGGTGTGGCTGGAGGAATGGGATACGAACACATGAGGAAATTTGGGGAGATGATAGAAATATTTGTTATCTTGATTGTCATGTTAGACTCGCAAATGTATATTTACATCAAAACTTGTCAAAATTTCAGTGTGTACAGTTTGTTTTGGCCATGTGTACCTCAAAAAAGCTGCTTAAAGAACAAAAAGACATGGCTAATAAACGATACCAAAAAAGATCCTCTGAACAAAACTTATCAACAAGAAATTCTAATTTACTTGTTCCAAATAAAGGTGTAGGGTCAGACTTCGGTATATTGTAAAAAAATTCCTTAGGTGCAGCCAGAACTGGAACTATTGTTATAGAGAAATCAACTCCTTATTACTAGTAAACTCAAAGAATTGGCTAGATGTTTCCAGTTAAGGATGCTATGGGCCAAATCTCATTCCTTATTTCTTCTCTAAGAGTGGAAAAAAGTATCCCATGAGTTTTCATTTAATGTTTGCGTTGTTGGCATTGAGTACTTGTGTTGCTATCTATCTCTGAATAAAACTT
The DNA here is from genome assembly GCA_022376925.1 of Tragulus kanchil. Taxonomy (NCBI): domain Eukaryota; kingdom Metazoa; phylum Chordata; class Mammalia; order Artiodactyla; family Tragulidae; genus Tragulus; species Tragulus kanchil. The sequence continues at coordinate 167,450,001 of JAIOJX010000024.1, forward strand.
GTAGGAGAGAATTTTTTTAAACTGCTCTCTTGAGGTATAATTGACATATAAGTATTGCACGTGTTTAAGGTGTGCAATTGAGTGCTTTGATATGTATACATTGGAAAATGATCACTACAATCAAGCTAATTCATGTATTCATTGCCTCTACATAGTTACCATTTGTGCATGATGAAGAAACTTCATTTAAGATTGACCCTCTTAGCGAATTTCAAGTATACAATAGTGTTGTTGGCTGTAGTTACCATGCTGTGTGTTAAATCTCAAGAACTATTCATCTTGCACAACTGAAACTTTGTCCCCTTTGACATGGATGTACTCCCTTCTCCAGTTCTTGGCAAACGCCATTCTATTTTTTCACTTCTATGAGTTTAACTATTTGGATTCATGTTTAAGGGAAATCATGCAGTATTTGTCTTTCTGAGTCCAACTTATTTCACTTAATGTCATCTAAGTTCATCCATGTTTTTGCAAATGGCGGGATTTCCTTCCTTTGAAAGGCCAAATACTATTCCATTATGTGTCTGTGTGTGTGAGAGAGAGACATGTTAAAACCCTTTCATTCACTGAAGGATATCTGAGTTACTTCCATATCTTGGCTATTGCAGATAGTGCTGCAATCAACATGGAAATGAAGGTCTCTCTTTGAGATCCTGATTTCAATTCTTTTGGATATATACCCGGAAGTGGGATTGCTGACTTATATAGTGGTTCTATTTTTAATTTTTTCCAAGTCCTTGCATACTGCTTTTCATAGTGGCTTCATCATCTTCCCATTCTCACCAACAGTGTGCAACTGTTACAATGTCTCCACACTTGTTATCCTTGGGGTTTTTTGATAATGGCCATCCTAACAGATATGAAAAGTGATACATCATTGAGGTTTTGATTTGTATCTCCCTAATGGTCAGTGATGTTGAACATCTTTTCATACATTTGTTGGCCACTTGTATGTCCTCTTTGAAGAAATGTCTGTTCAAGTTCTTTGCCCATTTTTTTTTTTTTTTGCTAAGCTTTTTAACTCTACAGAATTTTAGAAATTCCTTATACATTCTGGAGAGTAACACTCTATCAGATATGCAGTTTGCAAATATTTTCTCCGATTCCATGCTTTTCACCGTGTTTGTTTCCTTTGCTGTGCAGAATGTTTTTAGTTTGATATAGTCCCACTTGTTTCTTTTTTGTTGCTTGTGCCTTTGATGTCATATCTATAAAATGATTACTGAACCCACTGCAGTGAAACTTCCCCCCTAGGTTTTCTTCTAAGAAGCTTATAGTTTCCGGTCTTTTGTGTTTAAATTTTAAATTTTTTTTTGAGAGGAAAGTAAAGTTTATTAGAGTGGGGGAAGGGAGAGTCGCTGCCAGAACAGCCGGCCAGTTCAAGGAGAACCAACGCTATTAGGACAGCGGGTCTGCTCAAAGAGAACCAACCTAGTTTCCGGTCTTATGTTTAAATATTTAACCCATTTTGAAAGTATTTTTGTGCTTATAATGATCTTATCTATAGAGTAAAAAGCTTCTCAGTTTCCTGGTACTATTTTCCTGTAGTGACTACATGGCTTTGGTTAAACAATTTTCTCTTCTAATACCTGTTTATGAGGTATTTATCCTTGAGCAGAACATATGATTTGAATGCTTCCTGGGTCACAGGCAGTGGCTAGGAGCAGAGACACAGATTGTCAGCTATGGTTTTGAAACCATTTATCTCGGATTGGAACCCAAAACCCAGTCTGGGACTCAAACCCGCTCGGCCAGGACTTGAGCCCAGCCCAAACCCAGAAAACCTGGTTTCAGGACCGAATGAACTCAGGTTCTTGATGCCTCTTCACAGAAAAGATTTCAGTGAGAGACAAAGTGCTAGGTAAGAAGTGGATTTATTCAGATTCAGAGAAAAGCGCACTCCACGGGCCGACTGTGGGCCACGGGAGAGGGAGAGTGCAGCCCAGAAGGTCGTGTGCTTAGCTTTTATGGGCTGGGTAATTCCACAGGCTGGTGAGGGCCAGGATTGTTTCAGCTATATGCGGGAAGGGGCGGAGCTGTCAGGATGCCTCTGGGTGTGCCATTTAGCTTGCTGATTGAGGCTCAAGGTCTAGTTTGCCATCTCTGCCCCATTTGACTCTGATTGATTTATGTTGTGTCTCTGGGCTGTGTCATTCTTCTTTCAGAAGCTGTGCCCTGCCCCTTTCCCTCCTGTTAGGGTCTCCTCACTAGATCTTCTGCTTGCCTGTTCAATGTGTAGTCATTACTGTTCTTGACAGAGCTGCCTCCCACTTGGAATTTAGTCTGTAAGTGAAACATAATAGACACTATCTAATGCAAGGCGAATTTGCATAGTAATTTGAATCTTGGAGCATGCAGAAAAGAAGTATTCAACAGATAGAAACATTTCAAGAAAGGATTCCTGAAGCTCACAGTTATGGGGGAGCATGTGACCAAGGTGAGAAACCAAAATGCAGGCTCTGGTCATCTTCTGTTAGGAAATCTAAGCTGTTAGAAAGGGAACTTGTTGTTCTTCTGTCACATCATGCAGCACGTGGGATCCTAGTTCTCTGACCGGGGATCGAACTCTCACCGACTGCAGTGAAAGTACAGATTCTTAACCACTGGACCACCAGGAAAGTCCTAGGAAGGGGACTCCAAGAATGTAAAACCATGCGAAGTTTAATAATAATCTCTTAAGACTTCCCTTGTGGCTCAGTGGATAAGAACCTCTCTGCCAATGCAGGAGACACAGATTTGATCCCTGAACCAGGAAAATCCCATATACCGCAGAGCAGCTAAACCCACACATCAACAAAGACCCAGCACAGCCAAAAGTAAATAAATAAAAGTTTAAAAAAATAATAATAATCTCTTATAAACTGTGTTAAATTATCATTTTAAAGCTCATATTTACTTCTATGTTAGTTACTTTGTATGTATAATCCATTTTAATTCTAACTGAAGCAATTTTATGAAGTAAAGTATTGTTCTCATTTTGCAGATGAGGAAATTTATACATCAAATTACACATATGAAATTTCCCAGCAAGATAGTGAGCAAGAATGTAAACCTGAATAGATAGGGCTCTGGAAAAATGGCAGAGTAGGAAGCACCAGGAGTCTGCCAGTTGGATTCCCATGTCCATCATCATAGGTTCTCAATAACTGTTTCCTAAGTTAATAAAATCTACCAATAATTAAGAAGCCTGTATCATGGTTTTTTTTAATATTCTTGGTTCAACTAAATTACTTCTGAAACATTATCTAAGAAAAATCTAGCCTTTTGAGGATGAAGTATTACCTCCTCAGAAGAAAACAGATTCAGGACTTTTGGATAATAGTGCAATTCCAATCCCCCCCTTTGTTAGGGTCTCCTCACTAGATCTTCTGCTTGCCTGTTCAATGTGTAGTCATTACTGTTCTTGACAGAGCTGCCTCCCACTTGGAATTTAGTCTGTAAGTGAAACATAATAGACACTATCTAATGCAAGGCGAATTTGCATAGTAATTTGAATCTTGGAGCATGCAGAAAGAAGTATTCAACAGATAGAAACATTTCAAGAAAGGATTCCTGAAGCTCACAGTTATGGGGGAGCATGTGACCAAGGTGAGAAACCAAAATGCAGGCTCTGGTCATCTTCTGTTAGGAAATCTAAGCTGTTAGAAAGGGAACTTGTTGTTCTTCTGTCACATCATGCAGCACGTGGGATCCTAGTTCTCTGACCGGGGATCGAACTCTCACCGACTGCAGTGAAAGTACAGATTCTTAACCACTGGACCACCAGGAAAGTCCTAGGAAGGGGACTCCAAGAATGTAAAACCATGCAAGTTTAATAATAATCTCTTAAGACTTCCCTTGTGGCTCAGTGGATAAGAACCTCTCTGCCAATGCAGGAGACACAGATTTGATCCCTGAACCAGGAAAATCCCATATACCAAAGAGCAGCTAAACCCACACATCAACAAAGACCCAGCACAGCCAAAAGTAAATAAATAAAAGTTTAAAAAAATAATAATAATCTCTTATAAACTGTGTTAAATTATCATTTTAAAGCTCATATTTACTTCTATGTTAGTTACTTTGTATGTATAATCCATTTTAATTCTAACTGAAGCAATTTTATGAAGTAAAGTATTGTTCTCATTTTGCAGATGAGGAAATTTATACATCAAATTACACATATGAAATTTCCCAGCAAGATAGTGAGCAAGAATGTAAACCTGAATAGATAGGGCTCTGGAAAAATGGCAGAGTAGGAAGCACCAGGAGTCTGCCAGTTGGATTCCCATGTCCATCATCATAGGTTCTCAATAACTGTTTCCTAAGTTAATAAAATCTACCAATAATTAAGAAGCCTGTATCATGGTTTTTTTTAATATTCTTGGTTCAACTAAATTACTTCTGAAACATTATCTAAGAAAAATCTAGCCTTTTGAGGATGAAGTATTACCTCCTCAGAAGAAAACAGATTCAGGACTTTTTGGATAATAGTGCAATTCAAGGGCTTCCCTGGTGGTCCAGTGGGTAAGGACACCGCCTTGCAGTGCAAAGCAGCGCCGGTTCGATCCCTGGCCTGAGAAGATCCCACGTGCCGCAGAGCGGCTGGACTGATGTGTCCAATTACCGAGCCGGAGCTCTGGAGCATGTGTGCCCAGAGCCGGTGCTCTGCAACGACAGGGACCACTGCGATGGGAGGCCCATACAGATCAAAGAACAAAGATAAATGAAAATAGAGAAATGAAAGACCAATAGAAGTGGCCCGCCCATCCCCCTCCCTCCCCAACCCGCCCCCTCACCAAAAATAAATAAATAAATAAATATTTTTTTTAAAATAGTGCGATTCAACAGCAAAAGTATGTAGAACCTCTATGATGAACAAGATAAATGAGGGACATTTTTAGTTAAAAAACCAATGCCCTCCTCACTGCCAGATAGAAGATGATACAAATTCACTAAAAGAAATTAACATCTTAAGTCAATGGTTTATCAGCTGCGTTAGCACGAAAATTATTACATTCATCCCATTGTGTAGGCTGACCTGCACATTGTTATTTGCTGAGAACACGAAGTATATGATTATATTTTCTCATGAACAAACTTAGACTGTATTGAGCTTCCCCTCACCTTTCCTTGTTTTTCATTAACCTATACCTGGCATTCTGTGTCAGGTGCACATGCCAGAGATTGCAACGATAGGGCCGCGGGACATCAACAGCCCAGTCTAGGCATTACGGTGCGACCTGGCAGCGACTGCAGTCGGTCATTTCCAGCCGCTTGGATCAGCTGAGAGGAGAACATCAAGTTAAGTGAAAGCGGAGTTAGGGTGGTGACCCATTGTCACGAGACACAGACCCAAGGCCAAGGGTTCAAAATTCAATAACGAAAAGGTGCAGCCCAGGAAACAGGAAAGAGTGAGAGAAGGATTTTACAGCTTAGGAAGATAAAAGAGATCTCAATATCTGTAAACTAACTTTTTCTTCAAGCCTAATGTACAGACAGGAAAGTGTACATATTGTAGGCATGCCCCTCAGTCCTATGTATCTGCGTACCCAGTATCTAATCAAGAAGCTGAGCATTACTCGCTCCTCAGAAACCCTGGTTGTATTTCCTTCTCACTAGGATTTGCTCCCAAGAGGAACCACTTTCTGACTTTATTTCCCCAGTGCCATTGAGATATACTTGACATACAGCATGGTTTGCCTTTAAGATGTGTAATAGGATGACTTGATATTTGCATATGTTTTGAAATAATTACCACAATTAGTTTAATGAACACGTACATTACCTTACACAGTTACCCTTGTCATTTTTGGCTTTTATTGCTTTGGTGGTGAGACCGTTTAAGACCTCTCTAGGAACTTTTAAGTATACAATACAGTATTGCTAGCTACAGTTACTATGCCGAATATTTAATCCCCAGAACGAACTCATTTTATAACTGGAAGTTTGCACATTTTGACCAACGTCTTCCCATTTCTGCCACCCAGCAGCCTCTGGCAACCACCAGTCCACCAGTTCCATGAGTTCGGCTTGTTTTCAATTCTACATATAAGTTAGGTCATACGGTATTTGTCTTTCACTGCTTGACTTTTTCCACTTAACATAATATCCTCAAAATTCATCCATGTTATCACAGATGGCAAAGTTTCCTTCTTTTAGGTGGTTGGATAATATTCCGTTGTATATATGCCGTATTTTCTTTATTCCTGCATCTCTTGATGGACACTGAGGTTATTTCCATGACTTGTCAATTGTGAATTGCGCTGTAATGGACACAGGGTTGCAGATGTCTCTTCAAGATCCTGACTTCATTTCCTTCAGGTACATACTCATAAGTGGCATGGCTAGGCCATATGGTAGTTCACTTTTTATTTATCTATTATTTATTTATTTTTGGCTATTCTGGGTTTTCACGGCTGCCACAGGCTCTTCTCTAGTTGCAGGGAGTGGGGGCTACCCTCTAGTTGAGGTGAGCAGGCTTCTTGTTGTGGTGACTTCCCTTGTTGTGGAACTCGGGCTCTAGGACACATGAACTCCATAGTTGCAGCTCCGAGGCTCTAGAGCACAGGCTCAATAGTTCTGTCTCACGGGCTTAGCTGCTCTGCAGCATGTGGGATCTTCCCGAATCAGGGATCAAACCCGTGTCTCCTACATTGGCAGGCGAACTCTTTACCACTGAGCCAACAGGGAAGCCCGGTAGTTCAATTTTTAATTTTTGCTGACCTTTGATACTATTTTCTGTGATGTCTGTACCAATTTACAGTACCACCAGCGGTGTACAACCTTGTCAACTGTTGAGATCTTTTTTTTTCAATAATAGGATGACTTGATATTTGCATATGTTTTGAAATAATTACCACAATTAGTTTAATGAACACGTACATTACCTTACACAGTTACCCTTGTCATTTTTGGCTTTTATTGCTTTGGTGGTGAGACCGTTTAAGACCTCTCTAGGAACTTTTAAGTATACAATACAGTATTGCTAGCTACAGTTACTATGCCGAATATTTAATCCCCAGAACGAACTCATTTTATAACTGGAAGTTTGCACATTTTGACCAACGTCTTCCCATTTCTGCCACCCAGCAGCCTCTGGCAACCACCAGTCCACCAGTTCCATGAGTTCGGCTTGTTTTCAATTCTACATATAAGTTAGGTCATACGGTATTTGTCTTTCACTGCTTGACTTTTTCCACTTAACATAATATCCTCAAAATTCATCCATGTTATCACAGATGGCAAAGTTTCCTTCTTTTAGGTGGTTGGATAATATTCCGTTGTATATATGCCGTATTTTCTTTATTCCTGCATCTCTTGATGGACACTGAGGTTATTTCCATGACTTGTCAATTGTGAATTGCGCTGTAATGGACACAGGGTTGCAGATGTCTCTTCAAGATCCTGACTTCATTTCCTTCAGGTACATACTCATAAGTGGCATGGCTAGGCCATATGGTAGTTCACTTTTTATTTATCTATTATTTATTTATTTTTGGCTATTCTGGGTTTTCACGGCTGCCACAGGCTCTTCTCTAGTTGCAGGGAGTGGGGGCTACCCTCTAGTTGAGGTGAGCAGGCTTCTTGTTGTGGTGACTTCCCTTGTTGTGGAACTCGGGCTCTAGGACACATGAACTCCATAGTTGCAGCTCCGAGGCTCTAGAGCACAGGCTCAATAGTTCTGTCTCACGGGCTTAGCTGCTCTGCAGCATGTGGGATCTTCCCGAATCAGGGATCAAACCCGTGTCTCCTACATTGGCAGGCGAACTCTTTACCACTGAGCCAACAGGGAAGCCCGGTAGTTCAATTTTTAATTTTTGCTGACCTTTGATACTATTTTCTGTGATGTCTGTACCAATTTACAGTACCACCAGCGGTGTACAACCTTGTCAACTGTTGAGATCTTTTTTTTTCAATAATAACCATTCTAACGAGTATGAAAAGACATTTCACTGTGATTTTGATTTGCATTTCCCTGATGATTAGTGACATTGTACACATTTTCATGTTCCTGTTGGAACTGCTTTCTAACTTCTATCACCACATGTTAGTTTTGTCTCTTCTTAAATGTCAAATAATCAAAATCATACAATTTGCATTCTGTGTTTCTCTCAACTTTATATTTGTAAAATTCATCCACATTGTTGCATATGGTTGTAGTTCAGTCATTTTTCAGTGCTCTATAGCATTCCATGTTATAAATGTACTGTAAGTTTTTTATCCATTCTTTGCTTATGAGTATTTGGGTAGTTTTCTACATTTTTGTTAATACAAAAAGGAAAAGAACATATCTGAAATGAAAAAACTTGATTTTACAAGGCACAGGGGACCTGGCCTGAACTCTGTCCTTTAGCCTCAGGTCTTGTTGTGTCCTTGATCTCACTGAAAGTTTCGTTCATATTGAACTGTCGATTGTAGAATCCATCTTTTGCTCATCCTGGCCTGTGAACATTGTGTTCTCTTTTCCTGGAATACCTTTTGCCTACCATCTGTGTCTTAACCTAGATAACACCCACTCCTCTGTGGTTCTCAGTCTGGAAGATCCTTCCTCTGGAAAACAACCGCCTCCTTCTGAACTACTAATTATTCTTCTGCGCTGCCAATTTACTCCCCTGTGCCCCAGGAGGCCGCCGTACAGAGGCTGGGCTATCCTCTGTGAGTTCCATCTCCGGAGCTGAGTGCAGGGTGGGCACAGGTTTGACAGAACACACTATTGCTTACAATCAAATAGGTAATTAAGCCAGTGATAGACACTCACCATTTTCAGACCCAGTAAACTTTCATAAAACCAGGATGTGATCTGGTTATTTTGTAACTTCTCCTCAAGTGTAATGAATACAGAAATTGAATATGCACATTTTCCAGAGGAAAATGTGTTTCTTTTCAAACATCATTCTTGAAACACCAACTTCTGCAAATCCTGCTGTTACAGTGGTATTTTATACTTGCTGGTTAGAGAAGTGGGACTACTGTGAGTCTAGATTCAAAGCATGTCGGCAGTACTCACGTCTCCACGTCCTGTGGGAAAAAGGGATAAAAGAGGTATGTTGAAGGTTTGTCTGGAGTTTTCCCACCTGAGTCTCTGCTTTTTTTTTTGGATAATAGACTGGTGTTTCTCCAAGTGCTCTGGCTCAGGGCTGGCCTTCAGCATTGGAAGGAATAACCTGAGTTGGAAGGTGGAGGTGAATTGGGCTGCCTTGAAGATAAGAAACAAAACAGTATGGAGATTCCTTAAAAAACTAAAAATGGAGCTTCTGCGTGGTCCACTTCTGGGCAAATATTCAGAGAGAAAAAAAATGAAAGCACTATTTTGAAAAGATGCATATGCATCCCAATGTTTATAGCAACCCTGTTTACAATATCTAAGATGTGAAGCAACCCAAATGCCCATCAACATACGACTGAATGAAGACATACGTTATCTATCTACCAGTCTTGTTGTGTCTTATATTTTCGTAGACTGTCGATTGTAGAATCCATCTTTTGCTCATCCTGGCCTGTGAACATTGTGTTCTCTTTTCCTGGAATACCTTTTGCCTACCATCTGTGTCTTAACCTAGATAACACCCACTCCTCTGTGGTTCTCAGTCTGGAAGATCCTTCCTCTGGAAAACAACCGCCTCCTTCTGAACTACTAATTATTCTTCTGCGCTGCCAATTTACTCCCCTGTGCCCCAGGAGGCCGCCGTACAGAGGCTGGGCTATCCTCTGTGAGTTCCATCTCCGGAGCTGAGTGCAGGGTGGGCACAGGTTTGACAGAACACACTATTGCTTACAATCAAATAGGTAATTAAGCCAGTGATAGACACTCACCATTTTCAGACCCAGTAAACTTTCATAAAACCAGGATGTGATCTGGTTATTTTGTAACTTCTCCTCAAGTGTAATGAATACAGAAATTGAATATGCACATTTTCCAGAGGAAAATGTGTTTCTTTTCAAACATCATTCTTGAAACACCAACTTCTGCAAATCCTGCTGTTACAGTGGTATTTTATACTTGCTGGTTAGAGAAGTGGGACTACTGTGAGTCTAGATTCAAAGCATGTCGGCAGTACTCACGTCTCCACGTCCTGTGGGAAAAAGGGATAAAAGAGGTATGTTGAAGGTTTGTCTGGAGTTTTCCCACCTGAGTCTCTGCTTTTTTTTTTGGATAATAGACTGGTGTTTCTCCAAGTGCTCTGGCTCAGGGCTGGCCTTCAGCATTGGAAGGAATAACCTGAGTTGGAAGGTGGAGGTGAATTGGGCTGCCTTGAAGATAAGAAACAAAACAGTATGGAGATTCCTTAAAAAACTAAAAATGGAGCTTCTGCGTGGTCCACTTCTGGGCAAATATTCAGAGAGAAAAAAAATGAAAGCACTATTTTGAAAAGATGCATATGCATCCCAATGTTTATAGCAACCCTGTTTACAATATCTAAGATGTGAAGCAACCCAAATGCCCATCAACATACGACTGAATGAAGACATACACGTTATCTATCTCATGTGTGCTCTTCAGTCGTGTCTACGCTTAGTGAGCCCATGGACTATAGCCCGCCAGGCTCCTCTGTCCGTGGGATTCTCCAGATAAGAATACTGACTGGCATGGGTTGCCATGCCCTCCTCCAGAGGATCTTCCTAAACCTGGACCTCTTGAATTGCAAGTAAATTCTTTACCACTGAGCCTCTGGGGAAGCCCCATCTATCTGTCTACAATGATATATTATGTTTAGTGAAATAGGTCAGTAAGAGAAAGACAAATACTGTATCATATTCACATGTGGAATCGGAAAGAAAATATGAATGAATACATATGCAAAGCAGAAACAGACACACAGATATGGAAAACAAATGTGTAATTATCAAAGGGGAGAGGGGAGTGGGGGAAGAGACAGATTAGGGGTATAGGAAGAACAGATACAAACCATTACATATGAGATAAACAACCAAGATACATTGTTATAGCACAGGGAATTACACCCTTTATCTTATAAAAATCTATAGTGGAGTGTAATCTGTAAAAATACTTAACCACTATTCTATACATCTGAAACTAACACAATTATACTTCAATTAAAAAAAAATTAAATTCCCAATCTCCATCCAGAGTCTCTCAATCAGAATCCTCAGGGGAGGGGATTGTCTACATTTTAGTCTGATTTTAAGAGCCCCAGGTGATTCTCATCCAGAGCAAAGTGTAGGAAATGCTGTTTAATAAATTCCAAGTGTTTTAAGGCTGGGGTATAGGGCTTCCCTGATGGCACAATTGATACAAATCTGCCTGCCAATGCAGGGGCCATGAGTTCAGTCCCTGGTCTGGGAAGATGCTACATGCCACAGTGCAACTCAGCCCGTCACTACAACTACTGAGCCCACGCCTAGAGCCTGTACTTCATAACGAGGCAAGCCCCCCGTACGCTGCAACTAGAGAAAGCTCCCACAGTAACCAAGACCCGACACAGCCATAACTAAATAAAATTCTGTAAAACGAAAATCAGAACCCAGTGGTGTGTCAGAGCTGGCTTGAACTAGCTGGCTTGAACTTTTTTGAGTCATCTCCATACTGTTTTCTGGTTGTGCTGATTTATAATCCTATCAACAGAGGATTCCTTTTGTTCACATTCTCACAAATACTTGTTATCTCTTGTCTTTTCGATGATAATCATTCTAACAGATGTGAGGTGATACCACACTGTGGTTTGGATTTATGTTTCCCTAATGATTAGTGGTTTCAAGCATTTTTTCATGTCTGTTGGCCATCTCTATGTCTTCTTTGGAAAAATGTTTATTCAGGTCTTCTGCCCATTAAAGAATTACTTTTTTTTTTTTTGGTCTTGCTACATGGTTTGTGAAATCTTAGTTCCCTGACCAGGGATAGAACCCAGTTCCTTGGAAATGAAAGTGGAGAGTTCAAACCACTGGACCACCAGGGAATTCCCTCTGTTCAATTATTTTTTTTAAATTATATTAATTAGTATGAGTTCTTTGTGTATTCTGTATGTTAGCCACTTCTCAGATATATCATTTGTAAATCTCTTCTCCCATTCAGTAGGTTGCCCATTCATTTTATTGAAGTTCCCTTCATTGTATTAGAGGTTTTTTCGTTTGATGTCGTTCTACTTGTCTGTTTTTACTTCTGTTTCCCTTGACTGAAGAGACATATCCAAAAACATACGGCTGAGACTAATGTCAGAGTGTACTGCCTATGTTTTCTTCCTTTGTCATAGATTAGTTGACCATGGGTGTTGGGGCTGATTTCTGGATTCTTTATTCTGTTTCACTGATCTGTGATGTATTTGTTTTTGTGTCCATGTCAGACGATCTCAATTACTGCAGCTTTGTATTTTGGAATTTCCCGGTGGCTCAGCAGTAAAGCATCTGCCTGCCAGTGCAGGAGATACAGGTTTGATTCCTGGGTCGAGAAGACCCCCTGGAGAAAGAAAGGGCAACCCACTCCAGTATTCTTGCCTGAAAAATCCCATGGACAGAGGAGCCAGGTGGGCTACAGTCGAAAGGGCAGAGAAGAGTCAGACGCGGCCGAGACTGCCCAAGTCTGCATGAAGCTTTGTACTGTAGTTTGAAATCAGAGTGCACGATACCTGCCACTTTGATTCTTCTTTCTCAAGATTGTTTTGGCTATGCAGTGTCTTTTGTATGACACATTTTACAATTATTTGTTCTAGTTCTGCAAAAAATGCCACTGATATTTGATAGGAATTGCATTGAATCTATATTGCCTTAGTTTGTAGTTACCTTAAAAATATTAACTCTTCTAATCCGTGAACAGGGTATATTTTTCCATTTGTACTGTCTTTCTTTGCTCAGTGTCTTACAGTTTCTCAAGTACATGTGTTTTATCTTCTTGGCTACGTTTACTCCCAGATTTTTTCTTTTTAAGTACATTGCCCTTTTTTAGTTGGATTCCATCTTTTATGTCTTCTTTGGAAAAATGTTTATTCAGGTCTTCTGCCCATTAAAGAATTACTTTTTTTTTGGTCTTGCTACATGGTTTGTGAAATCTTAGTTCCCTGACCAGGGATAGAACCCAGTTCCTTGAAATGAAAGTGGAGTTCAAACCACTGGACCACCAGGGAATTCCCTCTGTTCAATTATTTTTTTTAAATTATATTAATTAGTATGAGTTCTTTGTGTATTCTGTATGTTAGCCACTTCTCAGATATATCATTTGTAAATCTCTTCTCCCATTCAGTAGGTTGCCCATTCATTTTATTGAAGTTCCCTTCATTGTATTAGAGGTTTTTTCGTTTGATGTCGTTCTACTTGTCTGTTTTTACTTCTGTTTCCCTTGACTGAAGAGACATATCCACAAACATACGGCTGAGACTAATGTCAGAGTGTACTGCCTATGTTTTCTTCCTTTGTCATAGATTAGTTGACCATGGGTGTTGGGGCTGATTTCTGGATTCTTTATTCTGTTTCACTGATCTGTGATGTATTTGTTTTTGTGTCCATGTCAGACGATCTCAATTACTGCAGCTTTGTATTTTGGAATTTCCCGGTGGCTCAGCAGTAAAGCATCTGCCTGCCAGTGCAGGAGATACAGGTTTGATTCCTGGGTCGAGAAGACCCCCTGGAGAAAGAAAGGGCAACCCACTCCAGTATTCTTGCCTGAAAAATCCCATGGACAGAGGAGCCAGGTGGGCTACAGTCGAAAGGGCAGAGAAGAGTCAGACGCGGCCGAGACTGCCCAAGTCTGCATGAAGCTTTGTACTGTAGTTTGAAATCAGAGTGCACGATACCTGCCACTTTGATTCTTCTTTCTCAAGATTGTTTTGGCTATGCAGTGTCTTTTGTATGACACATTTTACAATTATTTGTTCTAGTTCTGCAAAAAATGCCACTGATATTTGATAGGAATTGCATTGAATCTATATTGCCTTAGTTTGTAGTTACCTTAAAAATATTAACTCTTCTAATCCGTGAACAGGGTATATTTTTCCATTTGTACTGTCTTTCTTTGCTCAGTGTCTTACAGTTTCTCAAGTACATGTGTTTTATCTTCTTGGCTACGTTTACTCCCAGATATTTTATTCTTTTTAATGCAATTGTAGATGCGATTGTCTTCTTCATTTCACTTTCAGTTAGTTTGTTATTAATGTATAAAAAAGCAGCAAATTTTTGTACATTAATTTTGCATCCTTCAACTTTGCTGAACACATCTATTATTTCTAATAATTTTTGGTGACATCTTTAGGATTTTTAGGTCAACCCACTCCAGTATTCTTGCCTGGAGAATCCCATGGAAAGAGGAGCCTGGTGGGCTGCAGCCGATGGGGTCAGAGAGTCAGGTACAGCTAAGCAACTAAGCACAGCACAGTACATGTTGGATCAATATCCACTTTACCGAGAATTTTTCTTTATGATAAATGGATGTTGAATTTTGGCAAAAGCTTTTCGTGCTTCTATTGAGATAATTGTATGATTTTTGTTCTTTGGTTTGTTAATCTCATGCATCACATTGATTGATTTGCAAATAGTGAACCACTCTTAATTCCGTAGAATAGATCCCACTTGATCAATGTGTATGATCCTTTAATGTACTGCTGAATTTGGTTTGCTAATATTTTGTTGAGAATTTTTATGTCTGTGTTCATCAATGAAATTGGCCTATAGTTTTGTTTTTTTTTAATGGTGTCTTTAGTTTTGTTATCAGGATGATGTTGGCCTCACAGGGATCATGAGTTCAGAAGCGTTCGTTCCTCTTCAGTTGTCTGGAATAGTTTGAGAAGGATAGGCATTAACTCTTTTTTAAATATTTTGTAGAATTCATCTGCAAAGCTGTCTGGTGCTGGACTTTTGTTTATTAGAAGTTTTTAAGTTGCTGACTCAACTTCATTACTGGCAATAGGTACCTTTATATTTTCTATTTCTTTCTGATCATGTTTTGGGAGATTGTACCTGTTAAGGAAGTTGTCCACTTCTTCTAAGCCGTCCATTTTATTGACATTTAATTGTTCATAGCCATCTCTTGTGATCTGTTGTATTCCTGTGGTGTAGGTTGTAACTTCTCTTTCATTTCTGATTTTATTGGTTTGGGCCTCTCTCTTTTACCCTTGATGAGTCTGCCTAAAATCTTATCAACTTTGTTTTTCTCTTCAGAGAACCATCTCTTAGTTTCACTGATGTTTTCCATTTTTGATCCTTTATTTTATTTATTCCTGCTCTGATCATTATGATGTCTTTCTGCGTACTTTGGGTTTTGTTTATTCTTCTTTTTCTACTTCCTTTAGATGTGGACATTAGGATTTTTTTTTTCATTTTTTTGACATTAGGATTTTTATTAAAAATTCTTTCTGTTTCCTAAAATAGGCTTCTATTGCTATAAACTTCCCTTTTGGAACTGCTTTTGCTGCATCTCACAGCTTTGGATGGTTGTGGCTGTATTTCCATTTTTCTCTAGGCGTTTTCTATTTGATTTCTCCAGTGACTCAGGGATGGTGGACTTGCCCTAGCAGATGTTTTGGTGAGGACAACCTGGCACAGGCATCCTGGAGCCATTTGATTTCTGCTCAGACTGTAAGTTTCTATTTCAGGACCTTATTTCTGAAAGCACTTTTATGTGAGACCTATAATCTTCTCCAGGGGCATCCTCCAGTTCATTTATATATTCATAAAAAGTGAGTGGTTACTGGCTATTACCTGGGTATATAACCTGTTGTTGTGAAAAGCAAGGATGAGGTAGATGCAAATTACCGGTCAAAAATGGCCCAAATGACAGCTTACAGACTTCAATTTATCCATTTATTTATTTTGTGGTTGTTTTCAATACTAAGGAGTCACATTAAATAGTGATTAAATCTAAGATGTACATTGCTCAGAGTCAAGAAATGCAAAACAATCCCACATGAGTGAGGGTTAACTCATGGTTCTTCCCCCCTTACTTCTCCAGGGTTTCCTGAATGGCCTGTGGAACCATCGAAACTCGGTGGTCAGACCAGGGCCTTTTCTCCAGCTGATTTGGTGAGATGAACGTAAAGCAGTCTCTAAACGTCATAAAACTGGCAGTTATGCTGTGAGCTTCTAAGCTAGCTTATTTGAAGCACAGTGATTCATCAGCCTCTGGAAGTACATTCTCGATATTCTGCTAGAGCTGTGTGCCCTCAGACTATGTGAGCACAGATCCTTTGGGTCACTGAGGCTTGACGGGCCCTTGTGGCTCCTTGTGGCTGTCTCTCTGAGTTGAGGTTGTGTGGTCAGGGTCATCCTCAGATTTCTCCAGCTTCTCTCATGCCATCCATTTTCTCTTTTTCCCTCAGCCTAATCCATCCAGAATACGACGACTGGGTTTTTCTCTCCTTCCACACTTGCCCTCTGGAAAGAAGATGAAAGGCTTATTCATGTTAAAATACAAATTATTTTCCCCAGGAGTAATTTTATGGAAACTGAAGCAATTGGTGGTCAGTTTAAGATAGGAAATAAAGCTCTGATTGTGGAATGTCAGACATCAGCTGAGAATCTATGTACTTCCTCAGAAATAACATCACGGTTACAAATGGAGAGACTATACACATCCAATTTGGTTGGAACAGTCTTGATTTATATCTGTCACTCTTGCATATTTGTTAACAGTGTTCCCTTTCCCTTAAAAATATCTGGATGATAAATTAGTTACCTTATTTATAACTCTTTCTCTGCCTACAACCTGGAGAATAGGTACAAGGTAGAATCTTCTCAAAGAAACTTCCATGAGTTGGCTGCCCCCAATAATTTCTAAGCCTTTCCTTCCTTTTTCAAATGTTATTCTCAAGTAGGAAAGCACCAGGAAACAAATGACAGCATATAGAATATTATTTTTTCAGCAAATGGTTGAATACTGTAATAAGTCTTAATCCTTGAATAAAATCTTAAAGGGCACATGTTTTCATCCTTATTGATTTAGTAATCCTGATTTCAAATAGTTTCCTCTCAACTTGTCTAGAAAATCATGCTTCCTCTAAGAACTCCCTTTATTGAATGATTTCCTCATATTGGAATTTTGACTGGATTGATTGTACTTTCTATTTCTAGAACTGCAATGACTTTATTCACAAATTTCTGTCTGGAAGGTGCATAGTTAGAATGTGTTATAATCTTGCCTTTGGGCCCCACATCTTATCTGAGATAAGAACTTGGAATATCTGGCATTTGCAAAATTCATTCCCAGCTAGATGTGCAGCTTTCTGGAAGCTAGCTTATTTGAAGCACAGTGATTCATCAGCCTCTGGAAGTACATTCTCGATATTCTGCTAGAGCTGTGTGCCCTCAGACTATGTGAGCACAGATCCTTTGGGTCACTGAGGCTTGACGGGCCCTTGTGGCTCCTTGTGGCTGTCTCTCTGAGTTGAGGTTGTGTGGTCAGGGTCATCCTCAGATTTCTCCAGCTTCTCTCATGCCATCCATTTTCTCTTTTTCCCTCAGCCTAATCCATCCAGAATACGACGACTGGGTTTTTCTCTCCTTCCACACTTGCCCTCTGGAAAGAAGATGAAAGGCTTATTCATGTTAAAATACAAATTATTTTCCCCAGGAGTAATTTTATGGAAACTGAAGCAATTGGTGGTCAGTTTAAGATAGGAAATAAAGCTCTGATTGTGGAATGTCAGACATCAGCTGAGAATCTATGTACTTCCTCAGAAATAACATCACGGTTACAAATGGAGAGACTATACACATCCAATTTGGTTGGAACAGTCTTGATTTATATCTGTCACTCTTGCATATTTGTTAACAGTGTTCCCTTTCCCTTAAAAATATCTGGATGATAAATTAGTTACCTTATTTATAACTCTTTCTCTGCCTACAACCTGGAGAATAGGTACAAGGTAGAATCTTCTCAAAGAAACTTCCATGAGTTGGCTGCCCCTAATAATTTCTAAGCCTTTCCTTCCTTTTTCAAATGTTATTCTCAAGTAGGAAAGCACCAGGAAACAAATGACAGCATATAGAATATTATTTTTTCAGCAAATGGTTGAATACTGTAATAAGTCTTAATCCTTGAATAAAATCTTAAAGGGCACATGTTTTCATCCTTATTGATTTAGTAATCCTGATTTCAAATAGTTTCCTCTCAACTTGTCTAGAAAATCATGCTTCCTCTAAGAACTCCCTTTATTGAATGATTTCCTCATATTGGAATTTTGACTGGATTGATTGTACTTTCTATTTCTAGAACTGCAATGACTTTATTCACAAATTTCTGTCTGGAAGGTGCATAGTTAGAATGTGTTATAATCTTGCCTTTGGGCCCCACATCTTATCTGAGATAAGAACTTGGAATATCTGGCATTTGCAAAATTCATTCCCAGCTAGACTAGCCGGAGGCAAACTGGCACATGCTCACCAGCAAACTCACTAGCATGAGCTACACTTGCATGCATATAAACAGCATTTTAAGAAGAAGAAAGCACAAAGCCACGAAGTCATAATGTTAATTTATAGTTGGGCTCTACCTATAAAATCACACCATGTAGGCACTTACATTCTTAGCTGTTCTCTGGTCTCTGTAGGTGTTTACGAAAGTATGTGTATACTCATTTGGATTTTTATATCAAGGAGGTAGTCTCACAGGTCTCTTTGCTTGCACAGCTGTTTATCTTTAAAATTTCATTCATATATCTTATGAGTCACCTTTATAAAAAGTCAGGCCAAAAAGGATTTCTCTAGATACTCTGCTTAGCACTTTAGATTATAGAATTTCCAAATTCCAGCATGACCTAAGAATTTTCATAGTTTTGTTTCTGCAACACTTGGATTCCCGTTAGTTAGAAATTAACCTATTTAATGTCTTTGAGAGCAAAGGGTTAAGTCCTAGCATCAAGGTTAATTTAAAACAACAGTTGGCCTCTTGTGCAAACACGCTTCCACTCAAGGACACGCTCCCCCTCCCTTTTTTTCCATTCCAAATGCCAGTGCACAATTCAGCAAGCTACTTTTCTATTTATAGTCTCCTCACCTTCAACGTGATTCCCTCAAATAGTATCAGGAGCTATTTCTAAAACACAAAAAAGGGATTTATGCCATCACACCTCCCCAAAATCTACATTGGCCAGGAAAATTATCTGTAGTGGTAATAGCAGTAACAATATGAAAACAATGCAAATAAGAAGATATTAATAGTCTAACTCATTCCATTAACTAAAGAACTTAATGAGACAAAGAAACAGAAACAGAGTAGAAATAAAAATGCAATTTGTATCTGAAGGAAAGGGTTGATACATTCTAACTAGAGAGAAAGGTGATATCCAACTTTAATGATGAGTGTCTCCAAGCTTAGTTAGAGAGATGGGTTGATTATGGGCTAGGAAGGTAGATTACTCACAGGGCTTCAGGCCTGGGTTCTAACTCATTGCAGGCCTTTGAAGTTACCATCTATAAGAACTCACAAGAAAGATAATGAACACACAAGAATCATGTGTGCATTTTTTTTTTTTAAGATTTATTTATTTATTTATTTTGGGCGGGGATCGGGTTGGGGAGGGAAGGGAGCGAGCGGGCCACTTCCACTGGTCTTTCATTTCTCCATTTTCATCAGTCTTTGTTCTTCGGCTCCTGTGGGCCTCCCATCGCGGTGGCATCCGCTGCTGCCGAGCCCGGCTCTTGGCGCATGTGCTCCAGAGCTCCGGCTCGGTGGAAATTGGGGGTATAAAATTTTTCACAAACCATGTAGGCACTTACATTCTTAGCTGTTCTCTGGTCTCTGTAGGTGTTTACGAAAGTATGTGTATACTCATTTGGATTTTTATATCAAGGAGGTAGTCTCACAGGTCTCTTTGCTTGCACAGCTGTTTATCTTTAAAATTTCATTCATATATCTTATGAGTCACCTTTATAAAAAGTCAGACCAAAAAGGATTTCTCTAGATACTCTGCTTAGCACTTTAGATTATAGAATTTCCAAATTCCAGCATGACCTAAGAATTTTCATAGTTTTGTTTCTGCAACACTTGGATTCCCGTTAGTTAGAAATTAACCTATTTAATGTCTTTGAGAGCAAAGGGTTAAGTCCTAGCATCAAGGTTAATTTAAAACAACAGTTGGCCTCTTGTGCAAACACGCTTCCACTCAAGGACACGCTCCCCCTCCCTTTTTTTCCATTCCAAATGCCAGTGCACAATTCAGCAAGCTACTTTTCTATTTATAGTCTCCTCACCTTCAACGTGATTCCCTCAAATAGTATCAGGAGCTATTTCTAAAACACAAAAAAGGGATTTATGCCATCACACCTCCCCAAAATCTACATTGGCCAGGAAAATTATCTGTAGTGGTAATAGCAGTAACAATATGAAAACAATGCAAATAAGAAGATATTAATAGTCTAACTCATTCCATTAACTAAAGAACTTAATGAGACAAAGAAACAGAAACAGAGTAGAAATAAAAATGCAATTTGTATCTGAAGGAAAGGGTTGATACATTCTAACTAGAGAGAAAGGTGATATCCAACTTTAATGATGAGTGTCTCCAAGCTTAGTTAGAGAGATGGGTTGATTATGGGCTAGGAAGGTAGATTACTCACAGGGCTTCAGGCCTGGGTTCTAACTCATTGCAGGCCTTTGAAGTTACCATCTATAAGAACTCACAAGAAAGATAATGAACACACAAGAATCATGTGTGCATTTTTTTTTTTTAAGATTTATTTATTTATTTATTTTGGGCGGGGGTTGGGTTGGGGAGGGAGGGGAGCGGGCGGGCCACTTCCACTGGTCTTTCATTTCTCTATTTTCATCCGTCTTTGTTCTTCGGCTCCTGTGGGCCTCCCATCGCAGTGGCGTCTGTGGTTGCAGAGCACCGGCTCTGGGCGCATGCGCTCCAGAGCTCCGGCTCGGTGATTGGACACATGGGTCCAGCCGCTCCGCGGCACGTGGGATCTTCCCAGGCCAGGGCTCGAACCGGCGCCCCTTGCACTGCAAGGCGGTGTCCTTACCCTCTGGACCACCAGGGGAAGCCCTCATGTGTTCATTTTTAACTCTTTTTTAAAATTTTTGGCCTCTTTTATTGGTCTTTCATTTATTTATTTTCATCCATCTTTGTTCTTTGGCCTGTGTGAGCCTTCCACTGCAGGGGCCTCTCTCGCGGCAGAGCACCGGCTCAGGGCGCATGCGCTCCAGAGTGCTGGCTGGTAATAGGACACACCGGTCCAGCCACTCCGCAGCGCGTGGGATATTCCCAGGCCAGGGATCGAACCAGCACCCCTTGCAGTGCAAGGCAGACTCTTTACCCACTGGACCACCAGGGGAAGCCCCCCCATTTTTTTTTTTTTTTTTAAAGATTTATTTATTTATTTTGGGCGGGGGTTGGGTTGGGGAGGGAGGGGAGCGGGCGGGCCACTTCTATTGGTCTTTCATTTCTCTGTTTTCATCCGTCTTTGTTCTTTGGCTCCTGTGGGCCTCCCATAGCGGTGGCCTCTGTTGTCTCAGAGCACCGGCTCTGGGCGCATGCGCTCCAGAGCTCCGGCTCGGTGATTGGACACATCAGTCCAGCCGCTCTGCGGCACGTGGGATCTTCCCAGGCCAGGGCTCGAACCGGCGCCCCTTGCACTGCAAGGCGGTATCCTTATCCACTGGACCACCAGGGGAAGCCCGGAAGCCCCCCCATTTTTAACTTTTAATAATTTATACCTATATGTGTATATTTTGTTGTTCGGTCTCTCAGTCATGTCCGACCCTTTGCAACCCCATGGGCTGCCACACACCGGGCTTCCCTGTCCTTCATGGTCCCACTGAGTTTGCTGAGACTCATGTCCATTCAGTCGGTGATGCCGTCCAAGCAGCTCATCCTCTACTGCCCCTTTCTCCCTTGGCCTGACTCTTTCCCAGCCTCAGGGTCTTTTACAATGAGTTGACTTTTCACATCAGATGGCCAAAGGGCTGGAGCTTTAGCTTCAATATCATACACATCCTGTGTAGGTGCTTGTCTGCATGTGCTAACTTATTGACTTGGATCTCAAGTGCAGAAGGTCCAATTAATGCCATTTTTCAGTTACTGGCATGTTATCACTGTTGGTCCCACTGAGACCTCACTGTCATATTTATCTTATCTATCCATTCATTTATTTAATAATCATATCCTACTTCCATTCCTCATGCTCAAAAGTAATTCAACATATATAATGTGTATCTTTTATTTGAATGTTATACAAACTGCATATTATTGTATGTGCTTCTATAATTTTAGTTTACGTGGATAGTATTATGTTCTGTATCTTTTGTCATTAAGTACTATATTTTAAAGATCTATTCTTGTTATATGTTCAAGTGTAAGTATTTATTTCCAGTGGGAGCTATGTACTCTCAGAGAAGCAAGAACTCCTGTAGACTTCAGGGGAGCCCTCTCTCCCTTCCTGGTTTCTGATTGCTTGGCAGATCAAATGAAGAACCAGAAAATTTCCTAGTGAGCATGGAGTCGAGAGAAATCATTTTAAGGGCTATTTTTATGTGTGTATCTAATCCAGCTGAACAGTCTCTGCTCCACAGAAACATTCTCTGTTGAGTCAAATCTTTGTGACTTGTGTTTATTTGGCTCTTCACCTCTAGGTTCCAAACAGATCCATTCCCTCTTTTTACAGAGCATATTCATTCTTTAGACTGCCATGGTACAAGGAATCACAGTTGAGCATGTGTAAAACAATGGCTTTCCAGTTTTGCCTTCGGAGATGATTTCAGATCATCTCAGCGAAGTTCATATAGTCAAAGCTATGGTTTTTCAGTGGTCATGTATAGATGTGAGAGTTGGACTTTATAAAGAAGACTGAGTGCCGAAGGACTGACTTTTGAATTATGGTGCTGGAGAAGACTCTTGAAAGTCCCTTGAACAGCAAGGAGATCAAACTAGTCAATCTTAAACGAAATCAACCCTGAATATTCATTGGAAGGACTGCTCTAAGCTTTGACTACCTGATTTGCTCGTTAGAAAAGACCCTGATACTTGGGAAGACTGACGGCAGGTGGAAAAGGGGGAGACAGAGGAAGAGATGGTTGGATAACATCAGCGACTCAATGGATGTGAATCTGAGCAAACTCAGGGAGCTAATGAAGGTCAGGGAAGCTTGGTGTGCTGCAGTCCATGGCGTCACAAAGAGTTGGACACAATTTAGTGAGTGAATAACAACAGCAGCTACATTTAATAATCATATCCTACTTCCATTCCTCATGCTCAAAAGTAATTCAACATATATAATGTGTATCTTTTATTTGAATGTTATACAAACTGCATATTATTGTATGTGCTTCTATAATTTTAGTTTACGTGGATAGTATTATGTTCTGTATCTTTTGTCATTAAGTACTATATTTTAAAGATCTATTCTTGTTATATGTTCAAGTGTAAGTATTTATTTCCAGTGGGAGCTATGTACTCTCAGAGAAGCAAGAACTCCTGTAGACTTCAGGGGAGCCCTCTCTCCCTTCCTGGTTTCTGATTGCTTGGCAGATCAAATGAAGAACCAGAAAATTTCCTAGTGAGCATGGAGTCGAGAGAAATCATTTTAAGGGCTATTTTTATGTGTGTATCTAATCCAGCTGAACAGTCTCTGCTCCACAGAAACATTCTCTGTTGAGTCAAATCTTTGTGACTTGTGTTTATTTGGCTCTTCACCTCTAGGTTCCAAACAGATCCATTCCCTCTTTTTACAGAGCATATTCATTCTTTAGACTGCCATGGTACAAGGAATCACAGTTGAGCATGTGTAAAACAATGGCTTTCCAGTTTTGCCTTCGGAGATGATTTCAGATCATCTCAGCGAAGTTCATATAGTCAAAGCTATGGTTTTTCAGTGGTCATGTATAGATGTGAGAGTTGGACTTTATAAAGAAGACTGAGTGCCGAAGGACTGACTTTTGAATTATGGTGCTGGAGAAGACTCTTGAAAGTCCCTTGAACAGCAAGGAGATCAAACTAGTCAATCTTAAACGAAATCAACCCTGAATATTCATTGGAAGGACTGCTCTAAGCTTTGACTACCTGATTTGCTCGTTAGAAAAGACCCTGATACTTGGGAAGACTGACGGCAGGTGGAAAAGGGGGAGACAGAGGAAGAGATGGTTGGATAACATCAGCGACTCAATGGATGTGAATCTGAGCAAACTCAGGGAGCTAATGAAGGTCAGGGAAGCTTGGTGTGCTGCAGTCCATGGCGTCACAAAGAGTTGGACACAATTTAGTGAGTGAATAACAACAGCAGCTACAGTTAATTCAAGAGACGTGAGGTAGTTAACTCTGGAAACAGATGGGCTGAAACCCGGCTATACTATTTCTTAGCTATGGCATGCTTGTTTAATGTGTACCTTCCACACCTCCCCCACCCCTCACCCATTCTCACCCACTTCCATGTCTTTCTTTTTTTTTGAAATGGCCATGAGCCCAGTCTCAGGGGAAATGAACTGTGTTTCTAGCCTCATACTGGCATAACACTCGGAACAGGGATGGTCATCTTGAGGAAATGGCCTAAGATCAAAAACTTACTTATGATGGCGCATCAGATAGATTGAAAGAGTCTGTGTTCTGAAAGACATTCTAGAGCTACTGAATCAGTCCTGGACCTGCTGAACTCCAAGCCTCTCACGAAGTAAATAGTAAGTATTCTTGTGGTTAAAGACTTGCTATTCAATGCATGGTCTGCAGACCAGCATTTACATCACTGGATTGCTTATTGAAAATGTAGAATCTTATCCCCAGTTCCCAATATACTAAATTAGAACCTGTAGTATAACAAGATACTAGATGATTCTTAGACACATTAAAATCCAAGAGGCACTGGTATTAACCCGTCCTCATCTGCTTTTATTTCTTGCAGCCAAATTCATCGTAATTGACACACTGTGACATTGACCTAGTTACATAAAGTACCTAAACCTCCATTTCCTTATCTGTAATGCAAAAGAAATTGTACTAATAACAGTATCTACCCTGTGAAGACGCTGCCGTGAGTGAGGGAGGGAGTTGCAGTGCGCTGCAGGGGGTCCAGCCTGTGGTTCACACTCAGCGTTGGCTATCTCACCGGAGCCTGCAAACACCCTCAGTATACATGCTAAAGTTTGAGTGGAAATGCAGTTCTCTTTCCTTCCAGGATGGAAGTTGGGTGTTCCCAGGACATCTGTGGGGCACGACTTTTATCCTCATTGTTGCTGTGAGGAGTAAAGGCCAGACTACCCACGTCCAGCAGGTTTGATTTTGTTTAACTTCCTTAAGATTACTAGTAAAAGTCGTTCTTGAGAAATGACTTGGTCTATTTAGAGGGACAGGAAAGATACAAGCCAGCAAATGAAAGCAAGGCACATCAGGAAAGACTGTAAGACAAAAATGAGATTCGAGAAGGAAAGCACATTAAATGCTTGCATACGTATGTGGCGACTATGCAATCGGACCACCTGGCTGGGACCTTAGAAAGCTTGCATATAAGTCATCAAATGTGACGCTGAGGTCCCAGTTGACTTGATTGACATAATAAAAAATGTGCATGCCAACCATGCCCTAAACGTAGTGTATCCATATCCCATAAAAAATAAGGCCCTAAAACCATTAGCCTATTTGCTATACTCTATAATTAAAATATGTTTCTCGCAATAAAAAACACAGTCACTGAGGACCTAATGACATCTGACGTCTGACCTCAGAAGGTGGTGGACGGAAGGCGTGGGCCCATCTGAAAGTAGAGGCTGACAGTTCAGCAGGGCATAGGTGCCTCAGTGAGCTGCAGTAGAAATGGACATAATTCAGGCAAAATCTTGGGCGGAGCGAGGTTTCCCAACATGCCCAGTTATAAAGGGGGTAGGCAAGACTCAAGACTACAGTCAGACAGAAAGATGTTCTTAGACACATTAAAATCCAAGAGGCACTGGTATTAACCCGTCCTCATCTGCTTTTATTTCTTGCAGCCAAATTCATCGTAATTGACACACTGTGACATTGACCTAGTTACATAAAGTACCTAAACCTCCATTTCCTTATCTGTAATGCAAAAGAAATTGTACTAATAACAGTATCTACCCTGTGAAGACGCTGCCGTGAGTGAGGGAGGGAGTTGCAGTGCGCTGCAGGGGGTCCAGCCTGTGGTTCACACTCAGCGTTGGCTATCTCACCGGAGCCTGCAAACACCCTCAGTATACATGCTAAAGTTTGAGTGGAAATGCAGTTCTCTTTCCTTCCAGGATGGAAGTTGGGTGTTCCCAGGACATCTGTGGGGCACGACTTTTATCCTCATTGTTGCTGTGAGGAGTAAAGGCCAGACTACCCACGTCCAGCAGGTTTGATTTTGTTTAACTTCCTTAAGATTACTAGTAAAAGTCGTTCTTGAGAAATGACTTGGTCTATTTAGAGGGACAGGAAAGATACAAGCCAGCAAATGAAAGCAAGGCACATCAGGAAAGACTGTAAGACAAAAATGAGATTCGAGAAGGAAAGCACATTAAATGCTTGCATACGTATGTGGCGACTATGCAATCGGACCACCTGGCTGGGACCTTAGAAAGCTTGCATATAAGTCATCAAATGTGACGCTGAGGTCCCAGTTGACTTGATTGACATAATAAAAAAAATGTGCATGCCAACCATGCCCTAAACGTAGTGTATCCATATCCCATAAAAAATAAGGCCCTAAAACCATTAGCCTATTTGCTATACTCTATAATTAAAATATGTTTCTCGCAATAAAAAACACAGTCACTGAGGACCTAATGACATCTGACGTCTGACCTCAGAAGGTGGTGGACGGAAGGCGTGGGCCCATCTGAAAGTAGAGGCTGACAGTTCAGCAGGGCATAGGTGCCTCAGTGAGCTGCAGTAGAAATGGACATAATTCAGGCAAAATCTTGGGCGGAGCGAGGTTTCCCAACATGCCCAGTTATAAAGGGGGTAGGCAAGACTCAAGACTACAGTCAGACAGAAAGCTAACTTCTGAGGCTCACTACAGTTAATTAGCATGTAATGTACTCTAGATGAGGGGTTGTACATAACTCTGGTGTAGGACACAGCAAAAGGGAAGCAAGGTTTCATTCTTAGGAGCTCTTGGGATATTACGCTAAAAGCTCCCGAAGCGGGACTAAGCTTTATGAGCAGTCCTGGAATTCAGGCTGAGGAAGCAGTGCTCATGACCAGACAGAACACCCCTCTAGGCCATCCCATAGCCCCCGTGTAAGATCCCTTAGTCCCACAGCACATTGACAACAGTTATCTTTTACATATGCTAGTACAGGACTCCATGTTACTCTTTCCATATCTCTTATGTGTTTTATTATACTTGGCACACTGTGTGGTTTGTGGGATCTTAGTTATCCAACCACAGACTGAACCTGGCCCTGGGTAGAGTGCAGAGTCCTAATCACTGGACTTCAAGGGAATTCCCAAAGAAATTTTTAAAAATCCCCTGCTCAAAATTCTAGGGGAATCAGGTTGGCAGGAATATGGTCATATATTCTTGTATAGTGTTAAAAAAGAGAGAGAGAAACCTTTAGGCAATTGATCACTAAGTATATGTCATGTCATCAGCCCTGTAGGGAAGGTGAACCATTTTATCTGACTGAGACAGTCCTTATCTTGAGATGCTTACACTATAGTTGAGTGGATGAGGTTCACATGCATGAAACAAGTATAGGCAACATCAGCACGCTATAGTTAGTGTTGGATTCGAAAAGGGAATAGATTTCCCTTGGCTAGATTTTTTTCAGAGACTCACAGGAGGGTGGCGAATAAGGTCAGATCAAGCCCATGCCTGCATCGACTCAGTCAGTCTAAGTGACGTCTTTGTGCCAGATGATAAGCCCTAAAACCATTAGCCTATTTGCTATACTCTATAATTAAAATATGTTTCTAATAAAAACACAGTCACTGAGGACCTAATGACATCTGACGTCTGACCTCAGAAGGTGGTGGACGGAAGGCGTGGGCCCATCTGAAAGTAGAGGCTGACAGTTCAGCAGGGCATAGGTGCCTCAGTGAGCTGCAGTAGAAATGGACATAATTCAGGCAAAATCTTGGGCGGAGCGAGGTTTCCCAACATGCCCAGTTATAAAGGGGGTAGGCAAGACTCAAGACTACAGTCAGACAGAAAGCTAACTTCTGAGGCTCACTACAGTTAATTAGCATGTAATGTACTCTAGATGAGGGGTTGTACATAACTCTGGTGTAGGACACAGCAAAAGGGAAGCAAGGTTTCATTCTTAGGAGCTCTTGGGATATTACGCTAAAAGCTCCCGAAGCGGGACTAAGCTTTATGAGCAGTCCTGGAATTCAGGCTGAGGAAGCAGTGCTCATGACCAGACAGAACACCCCTCTAGGCCATCCCATAGCCCCCGTGTAAGATCCCTTAGTCCCACAGCACATTGACAACAGTTATCTTTTACATATGCTAGTACAGGACTCCATGTTACTCTTTCCATATCTCTTATGTGTTTTATTATACTTGGCACACTGTGTGGTTTGTGGGATCTTAGTTATCCAACCACAGACTGAACCTGGCCCTGGGTAGAGTGCAGAGTCCTAATCACTGGACTTCAAGGGAATTCCCAAAGAAATTTTTAAAAATCCCCTGCTCAAAATTCTAGGGGAATCAGGTTGGCAGGAATATGGTCATATATTCTTGTATAGTGTTAAAAAAGAGAGAGAGAAACCTTTAGGCAATTGATCACTAAGTATATGTCATGTCATCAGCCCTGTAGGGAAGGTGAACCATTTTATCTGACTGAGACAGTCCTTATCTTGAGATGCTTACACTATAGTTGAGTGGATGAGGTTCACATGCATGAAACAAGTATAGGCAACATCAGCACGCTATAGTTAGTGTTGGATTCCGAGAAAAGGGGAATAGATTTCCCTTGGCTAGATTTTTTTTCAGAGACTCACAGGAGGAGTGGCGAATAAGGTCAGATCAAGCCCATGCCTGCATCGACTCAGTCAGTCTAAGTGACGTCTTTGTGCCAGATGATAAGCATGTGAGGGCCGGGGAGAGATCATAAGATATTGTGATAAGCACAGTAATAAACTGTACACTTTGGGAGATTATTTGGGTGCTATTTGTATTTTTTTAAATTTGTTTGTTTGTTTTTGGCTATTCTGGGTTTCACTGCTGCCACAGGCTCTTCTCTAGTTGCAGGGAGTGGGGGCTCCTCTCTAGTGGAGGTGAGCAGGCTTCTTGTTGCGGTGACTTCTCTTGTTGTGGAACTCAGGCTCTAGGGCACGCGGGCTTCAGTAGTCGCGGCACACGGGCTCCATAGTTGCAGCTCCAAGGCTCTAGAGCACAGGCTCCGTAGTTGTGGCTCATGGGTTTTGTTGCTCTGTGGCATGTGAGATCTTCCCGGCTCAGGGTTTGAACCCGTGTCTCCTGCATTAGGAGGCGCATTCTTTACCACTGAGCTACCAGGGAAGCCCCTATTTGTATTTTTTAGTAGAAAGCTCAATACTCTATTTCATTGAATGGAAGATGCCATGAATTGTGACATATACTATTATTTTACTTAGCATTAAGAAAGAAAAAAATCCTATCAAGCACTGTAAGACATACCCTTATTGCAAAGGTTTCATAAAATAAATGTTTATTTTCTAATTGATGAACTGGGGTTACAAGAGACATGGCTTGGCTTAATCATCTTGCCTGACTATCCTTTGTTTTAATGCAAGTCAATCAGCCGCCCTTTTAAAATCCCCTGCTCAAAATTCTAGGGGAATCAGGTTGGCAGGAATATGGTCATATATTCTTGTATAGTGTTAAAAAGAGAGAGAAACCTTTAGGCAATTGATCACTAAGTATATGTCATGTCATCAGCCCTGTAGGGAAGGTGAACCATTTTATCTGACTGAGACAGTCCTTATCTTGAGATGCTTACACTATAGTTGAGTGGATGAGGTTCACATGCATGAAACAAGTATAGGCAACATCAGCACGCTATAGTTAGTGTTGGATTCCGAGAAAAGGGGAATAGATTTCCCTTGGCTAGATTTTTTTTCAGAGACTCACAGGAGGAGTGGCGAATAAGGTCAGATCAAGCCCATGCCTGCATCGACTCAGTCAGTCTAAGTGACGTCTTTGTGCCAGATGATAAGCATGTGAGGGCCGGGGAGAGATCATAAGATATTGTGATAAGCACAGTAATAAACTGTACACTTTGGGAGATTATTTGGGTGCTATTTGTATTTTTTTAAATTTGTTTGTTTGTTTTTGGCTATTCTGGGTTTCACTGCTGCCACAGGCTCTTCTCTAGTTGCAGGGAGTGGGGGCTCCTCTCTAGTGGAGGTGAGCAGGCTTCTTGTTGCGGTGACTTCTCTTGTTGTGGAACTCGGGCTCTAGGGCACGCGGGCTTCAGTAGTCGCGGCACACGGGCTCCAGAGTTGTGACTACTGGGCTCTAGAGCACAGGCTCCGTAGTTGTGGCTCATGGGTTTTGTTGCTCTGTGGCATGTGAGATCTTCCCGGCTCAGGGTTTGAACCCGTGTCTCCTGCATTAGGAGGCGCATTCTTTACCACTGAGCTACCAGGGAAGCCCCTATTTGTATTTTTTAGTAGAAAGCTCAATACTCTATTTCATTGAATGGAAGATGCCATGAATTGTGACATATACTATTATTTTACTTAGCATTAAGAAAGAAAAAAATCCTATCAAGCACTGTAAGACATACCCTTATTGCAAAGGTTTCATAAAATAAATGTTTATTTTCTAATTGATGAACTGGGGTTACAAGAGACATGGCTTGGCTTAATCATCTTGCCTGACTATCCTTTATTTTCAGAAGATAGAAGAGTGCCGACTTTTCCTTTTCTATAGTTCTTAGTGCTGTCAGTCTCTGCCTTTGCTAAGAAAAGAGGGAAAATTATAACAAGGCCTTTGGTCTCTTTCTGTCTCTTACATCTCATGAGAAACAGCTCAATAGTGTAATGGAGGCTAATTAAAAATAGTAGCTAATGTGGAAAAGGAGAAGGCCAAAGAGCTGGCCACCAAATTGAACTGAATGTATGCTATTGAGTTTTCTGTACATAAAAGTAATAAAAGAGTCTTCTTCCAAAAAAGCAAACAAACAAAAAATAGTAGCTAATGTTGATAAGATGCTTAATATGGATCCAGCACTGAGCTCACTGTTTTTTACCCTTGTGTGTGTGTGTGTGTGTGTGTGTGGCTGTCACTTCAGTTGTGTCTAACTGTGACCCCACAGACTGTAGCCCACCAGGCTCCTCTGTGCATGGGATTCTCCAGGCAAGAGCACTGGAGTGGGTTGCTATGCCCTTCTCCAGGGGATCTTCCTGACCCAGGGATCGAACCTGTGACCCTTATGTCTTCTGCATTGACAGGCATGGTCTTTACCCTTAACGCTATCTGGGAAGCCCTTTTTCCCCCAATACTTAATTCTTGCTTAATCCGTTAGTATCCTATTTTACTGATAGGTAAATTGAGATGAACACAACATGATAAGTGATTTGTCTGAGATCACACAGCTGCTAAGTACATGAAATGATTTGTTGTCACCAGCTGAGTTTCAGTTGAGATTGAGCCCGTGGTTTGCTTTTTTTAGGCCCGGCTCAGGGTTTGAACCCGTGTCTCCTGCATTAGGAGGCGCATTCTTTACCACTGAGCTACCAGGGAAGCCCCTATTTGTATTTTTTAGTAGAAAGCTCAATACTCTATTTCATTGAATGGAAGATGCCATGAATTGTGACATATACTATTATTTTACTTAGCATTAAGAAAGAAAAAAATCCTATCAAGCACTGTAAGACATACCCTTATTGCAAAGGTTTCATAAAATAAATGTTTATTTTCTAATTGATGAACTGGGGTTACAAGAGACATGGCTTGGCTTAATCATCTTGCCTGACTATCCTTTATTTTCAGAAGATAGAAGAGTGCCGACTTTTCCTTTTCTATAGTTCTTAGTGCTGTCAGTCTCTGCCTTTGCTAAGAAAAGAGGGAAAATTATAACAAGGCCTTTGGTCTCTTTCTGTCTCTTACATCTCATGAGAAACAGCTCAATAGTGTAATGGAGGCTAATTAAAAATAGTAGCTAATGTGGAAAAGGAGAAGGCCAAAGAGCTGGCCACCAAATTGAACTGAATGTATGCTATTGAGTTTTCTGTACATAAAAGTAATAAAAGAGTCTTCTTCCAAAAAAGCAAACAAACAAAAAATAGTAGCTAATGTTGATAAGATGCTTAATATGGATCCAGCACTGAGCTCACTGTTTTTTACCCTTGTGTGTGTGTGTGTGTGTGTGTGTGGCTGTCACTTCAGTTGTGTCTAACTGTGACCCCACAGACTGTAGCCCACCAGGCTCCTCTGTGCATGGGATTCTCCAGGCAAGAGCACTGGAGTGGGTTGCTATGCCCTTCTCCAGGGGATCTTCCTGACCCAGGGATCGAACCTGTGACCCTTATGTCTTCTGCATTGACAGGCATGGTCTTTACCCTTAACGCTATCTGGGAAGCCCTTTTTCCCCCAATACTTAATTCTTGCTTAATCCGTTAGTATCCTATTTTACTGATAGGTAAATTGAGATGAACACAACATGATAAGTGATTTGTCTGAGATCACACAGCTGCTAAGTATCTCAGTTGAGATTGAAATGCATGTTTGTCTACCACCCGAGTTTAAGGTTTTAGCCACTATGCCTGCAGGTGATTTGATAAGGCCTGATTTCCTGCAAGGGAATAGAATTAAGACATTTCATTTCACTCAGCATTTATCAGAAACATCTCTTCTCAAAGATACTTTGAAAAACAAGACATGGTTATACAGACTAAGAAGACTGAGTGACCTTTCCTAAACCATGACTGTATTTCTGATGTCACTATTGCATAACTAGTCTTTATCCAGTCTTTGCGAATTATACTGCTGGATAATGAATTTTAAATTGCACGTCTAAGTAGACTAAGAACTCTATAGTTAGTGGGCTGTATTTAAGCAACCACAAAATAGATAAGGTGCACAATTAAAGAGTACATTTCTTCCAAACCCCTAATTTGTGTTAGAGCATTCAATTGCCATCCTCTACATGCAGGCATGAATTTTGTTCCAGTAGCAATGAGGTCAGGCCCAGAATTTGGAAAATTCAGAATTATTTATCAGAAAACAGTAGTTCTTAACCTATATGTGGCAAAACTGTTTATATTCATGGACAGTTTGGATTGTCTGACTTTATAAGAGGTTGGAGACTAGCCTGATTAACCTGAAGTAATGGATACAATATTAGGAGACAAATGTCAGTTTGCTGGCATCTGAATGGGTTCAGCCTGATCACCCTATAGACTTGACCAGGAATTCTCAAACTTCTTTGTGTCTTGGGACGTGTCGTGGTCCGTGCATGGGTTGGAAAAGAATTTCCAGACATAACGCAGAATGAGAGAAGAATCAAGTTTGTTACAGTAGGAGACGCTGTTAGAACAGTGGGCGGGCTCAAGGGAGAGCCGACAGTGAGCAGGGGTTTTTGAGCCATTCTTTTCTTTTTTAATCTTTTTGGGGCGTGGGGTGGGGAGGGAGAGCGACGGGCGGGCCACTTCTATTGGTCTTTCATTTATCTATTTTTCATCCATCTTTGTTCTTTGGCTCCTGTGGGCCTCCCATCGCGGTGACGTCTGTCGTCGCAGAGTACCAGCTCTGGGCGCATGCGCTCTAGAGCTCCAGCTCGGTCATTGGACACATCAGTCCAGCCGCTCCGCGGCACGTGGGATCTTCCCAGGCCAGGGATCGAACCGGCGCCCCCTGCACTGCAAGGCGGCGTCCTTACCCACTGGACCACCAGGGAAACCCATCTTTGAGCCATTTTTATGGTCAGGGTCCAAGTGGTGGGAGAAGGGTCTTACGGGTCATTTGTTGATTGGATGAAATGCAGTGTACTGGGTGGGGGAAGAGTAATGGGCACAGCATGGGGGAGGGAAGGACAATAAAGACCTGGTTTTTCTGTTTCTGCATTCCAAGACCCGCCTCGTTTGCCTTGTTCTTTCTTCCTTGGGACACTACAAGACACTTTTACACTCTTAAAAATATTGAGAACCCAAAGAGATTTGATATGTGAATTTTATCTATCTCTATTTTCTTTGTTAAAAATTACAGTGGAGAAAAATTTTAAAACACTTATAGAGATCAAACCAGTCAATCCTAAAGGAAATAAATCCTGAATATTCATTGGAAGGATTGATGCTAAAGCTGGAGCTCCAATACTTTGGCCACCTGATGCACAGAGGTGACTCATCAGAAAAGACCCTAGATTTTGGGAAAGATTGCACACAGGAGGAGAAAGGGGCAACAGAGCATGAGATGGCTCAATGGCATCATCAACTCAGTGGACGTGAGTTTGAGAAAACCCCACGGGAGGCAGCAAAGGACAGGGAAGCGTGGCATGCTGCCAGCCATGGGGTTGCAATGAGTCAGACATGACTCAGTGGCTAAACAACAACAGGTAATTCATTTAAAATAATAATTCTATTACATGCTAACATAAGTATTTTATGAAAATAACTGTATTTTCCAAAACAAAACAAATTCATGAGGAGAGTAGCATTATTTTACATTTACAAAAAATCTCTCTAATGTCTGACTTAATAGAAGGGAGTTGAATTCATGTATGTTTCTGAATTCAGCCTTTTGTGATAACATATATCATGTGACCTCTGCTGAACTTCAATATTTACTCATGGGAAAATGAAGGTAAAAAAACCCACAAATAACACCTTCGTATTATTATGACAATAATTTTGACTTGATGAATTTCCTGGAAAAGTACTGGAGACCTCCAGGGGTTCCCAGATCACATGTTAAGAACCCCAGGGGGCTTCCCTGGTGGTCCAGTGGGTAAGGACACCGTCTTGCAGTGCAAGGGGTGCCAGTTTGATCCCCGGCCTGGGAGGATTCCATGTGCCGTGGAGTGGCTGAACCGATGTGTCCAACTACCAAGCCGGAGCTCTGGAGCACATGTGCCCAGGGCTGGTGCTCTGGAGCGAGAGAGGCCACTGTGATGGGAGGCCCACACAGGCCAAAGAAGAAAGAAAATAGATAAGTGAGACCAATAGAAGTGGCCAAAAAAAAAAAAAAATTGAAAAGAGCACATTTATGTTTGACCTGCACTTAGAAAACAAATTGATACCCAGATACCTGTTTGTGAAAGGGGATAACATGATTGAAAGTAAAAAGTCTTCTAAAACTAACAGGAGATTGACTAAAGAGGAAAAACAATCAGATTTCTTATCAGCAAATAAATGCCAGAAAACAATAGAATAATATCTTTAATGTGATGAGGTTTCATTATGGTTGTATGACTGTATAATTTCATTTTTCATAATTATAAAATAAAAATCTATACCATGATTATCACCGAAGAGTAAGCACAAAGACTTTTTCATATGTACAAATACTAAGAGAGCTTATTATCCATAGATACTTTTAAAAGCATGTTTTATAAATTTGGCTATACCTCCCAGCCTATGGGATCTTAGTTCCCTGACCAGGGATTAAACTCACACTCCCTGCAATGGAGTTCTAACCCCTGGACCACTAGGGAAGGCTCATATTCATAGATATCTGATGAAAGAACTACCGAAGACTGTACTTCCACAAGGAGAATGAATACAGAAGGAAGAGGAGATCTGGTTAAACACTGAACTTGGGAAAAATCACAGCTGAATTTTAAAAAGTGTGTAACTTTTCATTTTGGCTTGGGGAATACATTTCTGTTCAACATCAAATGTAATGTTGTAAAAGACTTCTTACTTCTGCAAATTTTTCCAGTAGACACTGAAGTTACAGCTGTCATCACAGGGATCAAACACATTTGGTCTTCTTAACAGAATGCCCAGACTTGTACCATGAGCATCACAAACTCTTAAAAATGAAAATTATACATCCACAGGGTCATAATTAAGCATATGGCTAGAGGCTGAGAAAAAAGAAAGGTCAGCTTTTAATTTGGGCTTAACTGTTATAAATCCTAGTACATGTTATCACCCAAAGTGAGATGCAATCTCCAGTATTAATCAAGAATCAATGACATCAATATCTAAGCATCCTAAATTTGGTCTGAGGTGAGTCTGTCCTCATTACGTTTGACTCTCTGTAACCTCTCAACTTCTTTCTTGAATTAAAGGGTTTGAAGAAGACTACAATACTTATTACTGTAAACCTGTATTTCTGTGGCTGTAATGGCCATATTAGCAGTTCTGAGGTTGACCTCAACTTTTAAATACCTTATCATTTGATATCTCATTTTGAACATGTTATTTTCTACTTGCTTCTGCCATTAGTATTTTTATTTCTATGAAGTCAGGTGAGTTACTTTAAGGTGAAAAACATTGCTCAAATGAATTTTTGCCCTTTTGTGCAAAGCATAGAGCATTCACTCAAATACTTGAGTAAATTTTAGTTGACTTAAGACACATAGTGTCCTATTTGCCTGGTGCTGCGGGTTTTTTGGGGTTTTTTTAACTTTTATTTTACTTTTAACTTTGACAGAGTTTGGTTGTTTACAGATATGTATGTTCCCAGATTAGTCATATGTATATCCCTCCATCCCACCCCGGTGCAGCTGTTTTTAATCATGACAGAATGTTGGTGAGAATGTTGGTGAGAAGGTGTACGACCTGGTACCTATATATCTAGGTGGAATTTACAGTCTGCTGGGGAGATGAGAGAAGTGAGAAACTAAGTGAGGCCTGTCTGCAGTTGTCTCTGCTGACAGACTCGAGCCGTTGGATTTGATCTGATAGGGAATGGAGACCTGTGACTTTCCAGAGTAAGCAAGTGATGTGCTAAAATAATGTTTCAGAGGGATGTCTGTGTACATTCACACATTATCTTATGATCTTTGCAATTACTGCCAGTTTTTTATATGATCCATTTCAAAATGATCTACCTATAGTGAGAATTAACTTCAGTAGATAGACTAAAAACTGGAATCAGCCTATCACTCAGCATGTTTCAGGCCTGCCTTTTCCATCATCTGTTAACATGACATTTGCTAATCCAAAGCATAATTAGAAAGATAACATTGCTGTCAAATTATAAAATTGAATAGAAGTGATTTCTGCTATAGTTATCTTTAGTATCATAAACCACCATTTTTTCACATCATAAACCACTCTCTCTTTGTGTCTTCTTCATATTGTTAACATCATCCTGTTTCCTTTTTTAATTATAAAAATAATACTGAGAAAATATTATTGTGATATAACTGTGGGGAAGGACTTTTTAAATAAGATACATCAAGGACAACCCACAAGGCAAGAAAAAAAAATCAGTGCTATACATAGCTGTGTATGTTACTCATTAACATTACTGCAATTCAGTAAAACTACTGCACAACGTCAGGAGGACGACGTACATAGATCTTGATGTGACTGCTTCTCCCAGAGTTGTATAGTGTGGTAGTCTGGTGAAAACTAGGTGGATTTCTTTCTTTTTTTTTTTTAAGATTTATTTATTTATTTATTTATTTAGGGCAGGGGTCGGGTTGGGGAGGGAGGGGAGTGGGCGGGCCACTTCTATTGGTCTTTCGTTTCTGTATTTTCATCCATCTTTGTTCTTTGGCTCCTGTGGGCCTCCCATCGCGGTGGCGTCTGTCGTTGC
Organism: Tragulus kanchil; assembly: GCA_022376925.1. Classification (NCBI taxonomy): domain Eukaryota; kingdom Metazoa; phylum Chordata; class Mammalia; order Artiodactyla; family Tragulidae; genus Tragulus; species Tragulus kanchil. The sequence continues at coordinate 167,487,492 of JAIOJX010000024.1, forward strand.
AGAGCGCCGGCTCTGGGCACATGCGCTCCAGAGCTCCGGCTCGGTCGTTGGACACATGGGTCCAGCCGCTCCAGGGCACGTGGGATCTTCCCAGGCCAGGGATCGAACTGGCGCCCCTTGCACTGCAAGGCGGTGTCCTTACCCACTGGACCACCAGGGGAAGCCCCTAGGTGGATTTCTTAAAAGACACTATAAACAAACAAGATGGAAGAGAGAGTAAGAGATAATATTTTCAATATTTAAAACCAACTAAGAATTTATATCTAGAACAGCACGTTCAGTAGTAATGAGTCACAAATGTGAGACACTTATGTAACTTTAATATTTTTAATAGCTGTATTATGAAAAGCAAATGAACAGGTGAGATTAATTTTAACAATATGTTTTGTTTAACAGTTTATCTAAAATATCTTCATTTCAACACATAATCAGTGAGATGTTTTGCTTCATTTTGAATTTGAATTATAATCAGGCTAAAAACTGGAATCAGCCTATCACTCAGCATGTTTCAGGCCTGCCTTTTCCATCATCTGTTAACATGACATTTGCTAATCCAAAGCATAATTAGAAAGATAACATTGCTGTCAAATTATAAAATTGAATAGAAGTGATTTCTGCTATAGTTATCTTTAGTATCATAAACCACCATTTTTTCACATCATAAACCACTCTCTCTTTGTGTCTTCTTCATATTGTTAACATCATCCTGTTTCCTTTTTTAATTATAAAAATAATACTGAGAAAATATTATTGTGATATAACTGTGGGGAAGGACTTTTTAAATAAGATACATCAAGGACAACCCACAAGGCAAGAAAAAAAAATCAGTGCTATACATAGCTGTGTATGTTACTCATTAACATTACTGCAATTCAGTAAAACTACTGCACAACGTCAGGAGGACGACGTACATAGATCTTGATGTGACTGCTTCTCCCAGAGTTGTATAGTGTGGTAGTCTGGTGAAAACTAGGTGGATTTCTTTCTTTTTTTTTTTTTTAAGATTTATTTATTTATTTATTTATTTAGGGCAGGGGTCGGGTTGGGGAGGGAGGGGAGTGGGCGGGCCACTTCTATTGGTCTTTCGTTTCTGTATTTTCATCCATCTTTGTTCTTTGGCTCCTGTGGGCCTCCCATCGCGGTGGCGTCTGTCGTTGCAGAGCGCCGGCTCTGGGCACATGCGCTCCAGAGCTCCGGCTCGGTCGTTGGACACATGGGTCCAGCCGCTCCAGGGCACGTGGGATCTTCCCAGGCCAGGGATCGAACTGGCGCCCCTTGCACTGCAAGGCGGTGTCCTTACCCACTGGACCACCAGGGGAAGCCCCTAGGTGGATTTCTTAAAAGACACTATAAACAAACAAGATGGAAGAGAGAGTAAGAGATAATATTTTCAATATTTAAAACCAACTAAGAATTTATATCTAGAACAGCACGTTCAGTAGTAATGAGTCACAAATGTGAGACACTTATGTAACTTTAATATTTTTAATAGCTGTATTATGAAAAGCAAATGAACAGGTGAGATTAATTTTAACAATATGTTTTGTTTAACAGTTTATCTAAAATATCTTCATTTCAACACATAATCAGTGAGATGTTTTGCTTCATTTTTTTTGCATGAGTCTCTGAAATTTGGTGCATAATTTATAATTCCTTACATGTCAGATTTTGCATTTACAGCAACATGTTGTGGTGAGAGAAAATAACACAATGAGTTCTGCATCATAAACACATGTATTTACATTCAAACACACAGTTCTACAAACCCTCACATATTTTATAAGAATATATACATATTTAAGGACTTATGATTAGAGTGGATGTCTAGAGTAGAGAGAGAAAATGGGATCAGGAATAAAAATGGGAAAATGTAATACTGTTTACGGTTTTAAAAACAAGTCCACAATATAGAAGTTCTCCCTCTAAATTCTCTAAACCTCTTCTACTGCATCCTTTTCTTTTTTTAATCTTATAATTTGGAGGAGAGTTTTTGCCATTCCTGCTCACCATTTGATTCCCTAAGAGCGTCTGATCTGCTTCAGTTTGGCTTCTCTATGCCAAATCCTCCTCCATCCTCAGCTCCAATCAAACTCTCTTGCTGTTCTTCACCTCCTCTCCCACTGCACATGATCACTGTCAGCTAAACTCAACACCAGGAGCACTGTCTCCACCGCCAACCTGGATTCTGGTCTTTCTGAGATTTCTGACTCCTACCACCATCACGCCTTCAGTCTCCGGGAGGACCATTTACAGTCATCTTTGACTCCTCTCCTTTTCCTTAATATCTAGGCAGTTATCAAGACTGACTGCTTTTACTTTGAACTTCAGCGCAGTCTTATTCTCATTCCCTCTCTTTGTACCTGGAAAGCCCACCATCTGTAGTAGTTTTAGATTCACAGCAAAATCGAGAGATTTCCAATGTACCCTCTGCCCCCGACATGCATATCAGCATCTACTACCAGAGCGGTATTTTTTTTTTTTTTTGCAATTAATGAACCTATACTGACACATCACAATCACTGAAAGTTCATAGTTGACATTAGGGTTCACTCTTGGTGGTGTACATTTTATAGGTTTGAATGAGTACATGATGACAGGTATTCGTTATTATAGTATCATGCAAGAGTATTTTCACTGCCTTAAAAATTCTCAGTGCTTCACCTATCCACCCTCCACCCACATTAGGTTTTCATCTCTCTAGTCCATTTGCAAATCGCTGAATCTCCTGGAGTACCACTTTCATCACATTGCTCCCTGGCTTAAGACCCTCTTAGTGCCAGTGATGAGCTTTCATTGTCTTCTGGCTGCTCAACATTTATTTATCTCTCACACCTTAGCTCCCTTCGGGGAATGATCTCTGCCCGTTAGATGTAGTTTGGGAAAACTGTTAATCTTCTGGATTAACAGAAGATGAAGTAGCTCATCTTCTTCAGTTATGAGAAGGGCATTTGATCTAGGCTGGGGCTTTGAACCAGTTCATACCTCTGTTTGAATCGCTAGCAGTGTGACCAAGAGACCAAATGAGGCTGGGGTATTCATTCACACAACTTGCTTTAAGACCACTCTTGTTTCCTGCTTTTTAACCCTTGGAGGCTACGTTTGCTTTCTGATATTTCCAAACCTGGTTTTCTAACCTTCCCATTGATTCTAGGTACTCCTGGCATCTTTCCAAGAAATTCATCTCTTGAAGTTTGACAGAGTTGGTTTTTCATGCTTGAGGGTAGACTGACTGATTCCCTCTATTATACAAAGTATCTAAGCTTATTTTCCGGCTCCCTATCCTCTGTGAGCCCACCTAAGTCTATTTTTTCCTACTGACCAAAGCCTTAGCCATATCAGTCACGTTCTGACTCTGGAAAATGCCATGTAAGTCCTGCTTCCAAGCTTAATGACATCCTGAAATGACCTACTCTCTTTTATGCATCTATCACTGTTGGATACAATGCCCAGACATAGGAACATACTTTGTGAAAAGCTTTGCTGAATATCACTAAGGCTGTGATATTTCCCTGAGCTACTGCTAGTTACTCTGTATCAAAAGAAAATAATTACTTTGTCATGGTTTTGCCTTGTGAATCCATGTAGGCTGCTGATAATCGCCATGCGCCTTTAGCAACTGTTTAATAATCCATTCTAGGCTTTTACTGATCAGTCTCAAGCGGTTCACTCTTGGTGGTGTACATTTTATAGGTTTGAATGAGTACATGATGACAGGTATTCGTTATTATAGTATCATGCAAGAGTATTTTCACTGCCTTAAAAATTCTCAGTGCTTCACCTATCCACCCTCCACCCACATTAGGTTTTCATCTCTCTAGTCCATTTGCAAATCGCTGAATCTCCTGGAGTACCACTTTCATCACATTGCTCCCTGGCTTAAGACCCTCTTAGTGCCAGTGATGAGCTTTCATTGTCTTCTGGCTGCTCAACATTTATTTATCTCTCACACCTTAGCTCCCTTCGGGGAATGATCTCTGCCCGTTAGATGTAGTTTGGGAAAACTGTTAATCTTCTGGATTAACAGAAGATGAAGTAGCTCATCTTCTTCAGTTATGAGAAGGGCATTTGATCTAGGCTGGGGCTTTGAACCAGTTCATACCTCTGTTTGAATCGCTAGCAGTGTGACCAAGAGACCAAATGAGGCTGGGGTATTCATTCACACAACTTGCTTTAAGACCACTCTTGTTTCCTGCTTTTTAACCCTTGGAGGCTACGTTTGCTTTCTGATATTTCCAAACCTGGTTTTCTAACCTTCCCATTGATTCTAGGTACTCCTGGCATCTTTCCAAGAAATTCATCTCTTGAAGTTTGACAGAGTTGGTTTTTCATGCTTGAGGGTAGACTGACTGATTCCCTCTATTATACAAAGTATCTAAGCTTATTTTCCGGCTCCCTATCCTCTGTGAGCCCACCTAAGTCTTTTTTTTCCTACTGACCAAAGCCTTAGCCATATCAGTCACGTTCTGACTCTGGAAAATGCCATGTAAGTCCTGCTTCCAAGCTTAATGACATCCTGAAATGACCTACTCTCTTTTATGCATCTATCACTGTTGGATACAATGCCCAGACATAGGAACATACTTTGTGAAAAGCTTTGCTGAATATCACTAAGGCTGTGATATTTCCCTGAGCTACTCGTCTAGTTACTCTGTATCAAAAAGAAAATAATTACTTTGTCATGGTTTTTGCCTTGTGAATCCATGTAGGCTGCTGATAATCGCCATGCGCCTTTAGCAACTGTTTAATAATCCATTCTAGGCTTTTACTGATCAGTCTCAAGCTTTGTGGCTTGCAATTTCCAGAAGCTATTCTTTCCTCCTTTATGGAAACCAGAACCGTTGACTGTTTTCAGCCTTCTGCCACCTCTCATCTTTATGAATTCTTAAGGTTATTGATAATAAACAGTAAAAACGAAACATTTTTGGACTGTTTTTCACAGGAGTGCATGCTTATTCTTGCCTGGAGAATCCCACGGACAGAGGAGCCTCGTGGACTACAGTCCATAGGGTCACAAAGAGTCAGACATGACTGAAGTGACTTAGCACACACACACACATCAGAATGATTTTAAGCCAATTAGATTTTCTCTGACTCTTTAGTAACCTTAGGGTGTAATACCCCGGTCTCCCTTTTTTCCCTTTGCCTTCTAAGTCACTTCAGGCAACAGTGCAAAAATGCACTGCTTTGATATTTCACTTAATCTTCACACAAGTGCGTGAAGTAGATAGGCCAGACAGGTAAATGATCCCATTTAATAAAGCCTCAGAAATATTAAGTGCCCTGCCTCTGGCCTCACAACTAGTTAGGGGCAGAGTGAGGTTAGAATCCACGTCTTTTGTCTCCTAAATCCACTGCTTATTATCACCTAGACCACTGCTCCCGGGCCCGCCTGTGGGAAGAAAATAGGACGGACTGAAAACCCCGAGCCGTGACTCACAGGGACCTCAGCACACGGTCGTCAGGAATGTGCTGGGTCAGTCCCCTGGTCTCACGCCAAGCCGTGTCGGCTTGGGACTTTCTTTGATACAGTGAGAAACAAGTGAACTGACCAAAGCCTTAGCCATATCAGTCACGTTCTGACTCTGGAAAATGCCATGTAAGTCCTGCTTCCAAGCTTAATGACATCCTGAAATGACCTACTCTCTTTTATGCATCTATCACTGTTGGATACAATGCCCAGACATAGGAACATACTTTGTGAAAAGCTTTGCTGAATATCACTAAGGCTGTGATATTTCCCTGAGCTACTCGTCTAGTTACTCTGTATCAAAAGAAAATAATTACTTTGTCATGGTTTTTGCCTTGTGAATCCATGTAGGCTGCTGATAATCGCCATGCGCCTTTAGCAACTGTTTAATAATCCATTCTAGGCTTTTACTGATCAGTCTCAAGCTTTGTGGCTTGCAATTTCCAGAAGCTATTCTTTCCTCCTTTATGGAAACCAGAACCGTTGACTGTTTTCAGCCTTCTGCCACCTCTCATCTTTATGAATTCTTAAGGTTATTGATAATAAACAGTAAAAACGAAACATTTTTGGACTGTTTTTCACAGGAGTGCATGCTTATTCTTGCCTGGAGAATCCCACGGACAGAGGAGCCTCGTGGACTACAGTCCATAGGGTCACAAAGAGTCAGACATGACTGAAGTGACTTAGCACACACACACACATCAGAATGATTTTAAGCCAATTAGATTTTCTCTGACTCTTTAGTAACCTTAGGGTGTAATACCCCGGTCTCCCTTTTTTCCCTTTGCCTTCTAAGTCACTTCAGGCAACAGTGCAAAAATGCACTGCTTTGATATTTCACTTAATCTTCACACAAGTGCGTGAAGTAGATAGGCCAGACAGGTAAATGATCCCATTTAATAAAGCCTCAGAAATATTAAGTGCCCTGCCTCTGGCCTCACAACTAGTTAGGGGCAGAGTGAGGTTAGAATCCACGTCTTTTGTCTCCTAAATCCACTGCTTATTATCACCTAGACCACTGCTCCCGGGCCCGCCTGTGGGAAGAAAATAGGACGGACTGAAAACCCCCGAGCCGTGACTCACAGGGACCTCAGCACACGGTCGTCAGGAATGTGCTGGGTCAGTCCCCTGGTCTCACGCCAAGCCGTGTCGGCTTGGGGACTTTCTTTTGATACAGTGAGAAACAAGTGAACGGAAGTCTTTCTGTGTGTTTCTCAGGGTGAACAACGACTTCTGCTTACGCAATAGAGACATAGTATGCAGATACACTTACATTCTTACACGTCAGGCTGGGATTATTCACGCCATCTGCACATTGGAATCACCTGGAGAGTGACTCAAAGATAACCACCTGGGTTTATCCGCACCAGGTGCTGTGACTCACTTGCCTGGAAAGGGAAGTCTTCTCAGGTGATGCTAATATACAGTCAAGCACCACGAAGGGGGAGGGCAGCCTGAATTGTGCGTGAATCTTTTCTGTTTCTGGGAAGACACTTTTTCATCCTTCCCAGCCAAGTTTTTCCCCATTAGAAGAGCTTCCAACTCCTTGAATGTTTAGACATTCTTCCAGCATAGCACCACATAATTTTGGTTGATCAGCTGGTCTGATAGGTAGAAGGTCCAGCTCTCAGCAAACAGAAGAGAAAGAAAATAAATCCTCTATTTGGGCAATGGAGAAAAAGAAAATGAAAAGGAAGTACCACAGAGTGGAAAATCAAGGTTTTTCTTCTTAAGGGGAATTTCTTAAAGTACTGTGAGCTGGTCTTGAGTAGAAAGGGGAGACAGGGGATGAGACGGTTGGATGGCATCAGTGACTCAGTGGGCGTGAGTTTGAGCGGACTCCAGGAGATGTGAAGCACGGAGAAATCTACCGTGTCACAATTCACGAGGCTGAAAAGAGTCGGACATGACTTAGTGATCCCCACCCTTTGGGACATGCAGATTTCAAAAGTGCGTGAAGTAGATAGGACAGACAGGTAACTGAGCCCCTTTAATAAAGCCTCAGAAATATTAAGTGCCCTGCCTCTGGCCTCACAACTAGTTAGGGGCAGAGTGAGGTTAGAATCCACGTCTTTTGTCTCCTAAATCCACTGCTTATTATCACCTAGACCACTGCTCCCGGGCCCGCCTGTGGGAAGAAAATAGGACGGACTGAAAACCCCCGAGCCGTGACTCACAGGGACCTCAGCACACGGTCGTCAGGAATGTGCTGGGTCAGTCCCCTGGTCTCACGCCAAGCCGTGTCGGCTTGGGGACTTTCTTTTGATACAGTGAGAAACAAGTGAACGGAAGTCTTTCTGTGTGTTTCTCAGGGTGAACAACGACTTCTGCTTACGCAATAGAGACATAGTATGCAGATACACTTACATTCTTACACGTCAGGCTGGGATTATTCACGCCATCTGCACATTGGAATCACCTGGAGAGTGACTCAAAGATAACCACCTGGGTTTATCCGCACCAGGTGCTGTGACTCACTTGCCTGGAAAGGGAAGTCTTCTCAGGTGATGCTAATATACAGTCAAGCACCACGAAGGGGGAGGGCAGCCTGAATTGTGCGTGAATCTTTTCTGTTTCTGGGAAGACACTTTTTCATCCTTCCCAGCCAAGTTTTTCCCCATTAGAAGAGCTTCCAACTCCTTGAATGTTTAGACATTCTTCCAGCATAGCACCACATAATTTTGGTTGATCAGCTGGTCTGATAGGTAGAAGGTCCAGCTCTCAGCAAACAGAAGAGAAAGAAAATAAATCCTCTATTTGGGCAATGGAGAAAAAGAAAATGAAAAGGAAGTACCACAGAGTGGAAAATCAAGGTTTTTCTTCTTAAGGGGAATTTCTTAAAGTACTGTGAGCTGGTCTTGAGTAGAAAGGGGAGACAGGGGATGAGACGGTTGGATGGCATCAGTGACTCAGTGGGCGTGAGTTTGAGCGGACTCCAGGAGATGTGAAGCACGGAGAAATCTACCGTGTCACAATTCACGAGGCTGAAAAGAGTCGGACATGACTTAGTGATGGAACAACAACAGCAGCCGGCACCCTGGTGGATGTAGGTGGAGTGAGCCGAAATCACTTTCTACTTATGGTGAGCCCTAGAGTAAGTTTGGTATTCTCTTTATTTATACCAGAATTAATCGAGGAACGTTTAAACACTAATCATACCGGATGGTCACTCACTGATCCCAAAAAGGAGGTTAGTAAGAAAATAATCTAAATTTTACTTCCATAAATATTATAGAAATCAGAAAACATCTTAAAATGGTTCATATCTCCAAACAGTTACTGTGAATGTTTTCTATTCATATCAGAACTCAAATCACTAGGGCATCAAGGCACAAAAAGCAAGAAACTAAGGCACTGAATATAAGCAGATGGGAAAAAAATCTGACGGTAACCAATAGCTTTCAAGATAAAATCAGGACGAATTGAAAGCAAAAATTAAGCTGGTAGTTCTATAAAAGAGTGATAATTATTTGTATCCAGGAAGCTTTAAATACTAGCATGTGGATAAATATCATATTAAAAGATATTTATAACTTCCCTGGTGGTCCAGTGGGTAGGGACACCGTCTTGCAGTGCAAGGGGCGCTGGTTAGAGCCCTGGCCTGGGAAGATCCCACGTGCCGCAGAGCGGCTGGACTGATGTGTCCAACGACCGAGCCGGAGCTCTGGAGCACATGCGCCCAGAGCCGGTGCTCTGCGACGACAGAGGCCACCGCGATGGGAGGCCCACACAGGCCAAAGAACAAAGACGGATGAAAATACATAAATGAAAGACCAACAGAAGTGGCATGGCTGCCCCCTCCCTCCCCACCCGACCTCTCCAAAATAAATAAATAAATAAATGTTTCAAAAAAAAATTTTATAGCCAAAATGACAAACCCTGCTAACTGTCCTGATTTCAGCACTAAACGTTTCTTGTACTGACAAAGTATTCAAGCCTGAGCAAAATGAGAAGGTAGGTCACCCTACTTACAGGTCCATCTTCTTGGAGAATTAATGAATGTAAGAAAATCTGTTAGGGTTCCATTGCATACCCAAATTATAATCGTGGGAGGAGAGTTTGATAAAGGGAGTATTTTTAAAAGTGTGGGCATGGGGGAGGAAAATCACTGGGAGAGGGTAGTACCCTGGGACTGACAACAGCAGGGCTCCCTGTACCACTCAAAGGCTTCACCTGGTGAGTGGGGGGGGGGGTACCTGGCGCGAAACAGGTGCTGCAGATGGAGGGACAAATGAGGAGGGCCACAGGACTGAGGCTGAGACCTTAGATGGAGGGAAATACCTGATGTATGGCAGTGGACAGGGGCATAAATATCCTGCTGTCATTCCCCTCCCTTCCCCCCACCCTGCCCCGACCTCCTGCGGAGCTTCCCATTGGCCAAAACCAACCAGAAACGAGGAGGGAAACTGTTCGTCTGCCTCCTGGGGAGCAGAGCAAGGTGGGAAAGAATGGAGGGTGTGTCTGTGGGACAAATAAAAACTATCTGTCACAGAAGGAAAGAATAAGTATGTTTATCTCTGAAAAGTAAGGTGGATAGTGCAGTGGTGCTTTCCCAAGATGAGGCTTTGGAGGGAGAAAGGTGAGTGGAATGAATGACACATTTGACCTTGGGGTTCACAACGGCCAAGAGTCAAAGGCTCCAAACTGTTTAGATCAATGCTTTTTGTGATGAGAGAAATGTTTTATATTTGCCCAGTACTATGACTGTTGCACAATTGAAATCCTGGCGAATGTTGCTGAGCATATCAATTTTAAATTTTATTTAATTCTAACTAATTTTAAACTGAAAGAGACACTCCTGGCTTCCAGAGATTGTATGCCAGTATACATTGCAGCTGGATGGAAACCAAAATGAATTAGATTTCAGCCTCATCTTAACTGCTTTGAAACATTTTACAGTGTTGACTGTTCCTTCTTAACCTACGTGGCTCTCCTGACCGTACACCCCTCTGGGTTTCTCTCTGTATCTCCGTCCATGCCTTCTCATCCTCTTTCCTGGACTGGTCTTCTTCACTTTACCCTTAAATGTCCCTCAGTATGTGAGGATACCTTGGTCTACAAGCAACAGAAAAAGCAACTCGAAGAAATTAAAAAAAAAAAGGAGTGAATTATAGTTCAGCAAAGATGTTACAAAATGAAAAAAAAAATCTAGATTCTTTTCGGACAGAACAAAAGGATAGACGATGAGAAGTCATTCCTTAGGCTTGATTGGTGCCGTAGGAACCCACAGTGAGGAAGGGGAGGTGGGAGATGGTTCATTGTTCACTTTTCTTGCTCCTACTCTTTCACGGTTTCTGACTTCACCAGGACAGGCAGGCTTGAGTGGATGGCAGGTCAATGAGCAGAGGCTGTACTATTTGTAGTTTTCTCTTGGCTGTGGACTGCCTTCTGTGACAGCAGGCGACCAGGTATTTGTTCAGCACTTTTATGGGTTCTTTGGCAAACCTGTGGTGGACCTCATTCCTTTCCGTGCCAAAGGGGATCTTCTCTCTGGGTGACCTTTGGTGATCTCTTCTCTGCTGCTTTTCTGTTTTCTTGTTAGGCATTCCCTCTTTTTGGTGAGATGGGGGCTCTTACTCAGAGATCAGTTCTCTTAGACAAGATTCTTTCAGAGAACTCACACCTGGCTACTGTACCAGGGTGTCCATTTGGCTCAGGGAATTCATGTGCTCTGGCCATGCAGCTTTTGGTAGATGAGAGAAATGTTTTATTTAAAATCAAAGGCTCCAAACTGTTTAGATCAATGCTTTTGTGATGAGAGAAATGTTTTATATTTGCCCAGTACTATGACTGTTGCACAATTGAAATCCTGGCGAATGTTGCTGAGCATATCAATTTTAAATTTTATTTAATTCTAACTAATTTTAAACTGAAAGAGACACTCCTGGCTTCCAGAGATTGTATGCCAGTATACATTGCAGCTGGATGGAAACCAAAATGAATTAGATTTCAGCCTCATCTTAACTGCTTTGAAACATTTTACAGTGTTGACTGTTCCTTCTTAACCTACGTGGCTCTCCTGACCGTACACCCCTCTGGGTTTCTCTCTGTATCTCCGTCCATGCCTTCTCATCCTCTTTCCTGGACTGGTCTTCTTCACTTTACCCTTAAATGTCCCTCAGTATGTGAGGATACCTTGGTCTACAAGCAACAGAAAAAGCAACTCGAAGAAATTAAAAAAAAAAAGGAGTGAATTATAGTTCAGCAAAGATGTTACAAAATGAAAAAAAAAATCTAGATTCTTTTCGGACAGAACAAAAGGATAGACGATGAGAAGTCATTCCTTAGGCTTGATTGGTGCCGTAGGAACCCACAGTGAGGAAGGGGAGGTGGGAGATGGTTCATTGTTCACTTTTCTTGCTCCTACTCTTTCACGGTTTCTGACTTCACCAGGACAGGCAGGCTTGAGTGGATGGCAGGTCAATGAGCAGAGGCTGTACTATTTGTAGTTTTCTCTTGGCTGTGGACTGCCTTCTGTGACAGCAGGCGACCAGGTATTTGTTCAGCACTTTTATGGGTTCTTTGGCAAACCTGTGGTGGACCTCATTCCTTTCCGTGCCAAAGGGGATCTTCTCTCTGGGTGACCTTTGGTGATCTCTTCTCTGCTGCTTTTCTGTTTTCTTGTTAGGCATTCCCTCTTTTTGGTGAGATGGGGGCTCTTACTCAGAGATCAGTTCTCTTAGACAAGATTCTTTCAGAGAACTCACACCTGGCTACTGTACCAGGGTGTCCATTTGGCTCAGGGAATTCATGTGCTCTGGCCATGCGAGTGGTGGAAGGGCAGTTTGGCCAGTTCTGACTCCCCTCCCCCCGTCTCCCTGAGACATATCGTAGAGACTCACTCTAACCAGTCGCCTGCCTTCAGACCTCTCCAGATAGAAAGCAAGCACCATGCCTAAGACTCCTGGGGCACTTATCAGACCCTCCCAGGACTCCTAGGGTCTATTTGGATAGAACACAGGTTGGCGCAGGCCTGGGGGTTTCGGTAACTCAGCCCGCAAATTCATTCAGGGGACTGACATGTTAGTCTCTCCTCTCGCAGGCCATCCTAATGTCTGTGAAGATTCTCTTGGAACTCTACAGAGTTGGCTTGGGGTGTAGAGAAGAAGGAAAAGGCATAGTGCTTTCCCCAGCCCATAGACCTTGTGTGTTTGGAAAAGTACTCCTCAAGATCTTTTACTGCCATCTGCTGGAAAGCTGGGATAGTGGTACACACACCTCCAGCGACTGAGGCGAACGGTGCCCCCTGTGGTTGTGCAAGATACATTTAGCGCAGCTCTAGGGAGTGCTCCCAGGAACACAAGCCTCCTTGGATTCTATGAATTCCGTTCAAGGACTTTTTTCTAACAATTTTTTCCTCATATTTAGACTATGTGTGGATAAGGATTTTAGCTTCCCTTAAATCCTGCAGGGATGTATTGAGCATCTTTCCCCCCGATGTATGGGTATTTATTACCCCTGTTTTCAACTTTATGCCCTTAAGTTCAATTCGGAGAAAACAGAAAAATTCCATTTTACTTCTTGTTATTGCCATTTGCTAGACAACTGCTGGGCAGAAGACGAAGGTAACTTATAAAGAATTCAGAAGATGACAGCCGTTTTGAAGTACCGATATCTACAGGCAAGCATCCCCCTACCTACAGACTTAGCAGTGACCAAACTTACCCCAGATAATAATGTGTCAAAGGATCTAGAAAATCCCAGTCATATTTTACACACAAGTACGTGATAGATACGTGATGGATGAATGAGAAAACGAGGGAATGAATGGCCAAATGAAGGCCATCTAAGAATCATTGTTTTCACTCATCATGTTGCAGGGAGAAAATCAATTCTGGCTCCATGTTGCAAACTGTTTCTTTGACTTTCTTTATGTTGCTATTATTATTATAATCATACTTAATGGTTGCCTCGAAGACCCTGCCCCTCTGCCTGAGTGTTAAAGTGAAATACCTTTGTTCAAGAATCCTGTCCACCTGTAGATGGCAGGAAGAGAGAAGTTAACACTTCCCCTGCCTGAGCATTCTAGGAGACGTTTGCAAGATTAATGGCCTTTTTGCTTTGCTTCCTCCCCTCCCCTCATCTCTGATCTGTAAAATAACCTGGCGTCCAAACTCCAATAAGATGGTTTATTTCGAGCCTCTAGCCTGATTTCTTCTTGGTCATCTGCTTTCTGAATAAAGTCGTTTTCCCTGCCTCAACACCTCTTCTCTCGGACTCACTGGCCTGTCGTGCCGTGAACAGAGGAGGCCTGGACTTGGTAACAATCAGGGTGTGTCTGTGAGATTAATTACCGACCACAAACTGGACTGCTTAAAACAACAGCAATTTAGTCTCTCACAGTTCTTGGGCCCAAAGTTCAAAAATCAAGGTATTTACAGGGTTAGTTTCCCCTGGAGGCTCTGAAGGAGAATCCATTCTGTGTCTAACTCCTATCTTTTGTTAGCATCTCTTAATGGTATCTGGAAATTTTGGGATTCCTTGGCCTGAAACTGTGTAAGTCCAATCTCTGCTTGCACTTCACATGGCTTTCCCCCTCCGACTCTCCTCTTAGGTCTCAAATTTCCTTCTCTTTTCTCTTGCAAGGACTCTGTCACTGTATTTAGAATCCACCCTCCGTCTAGGATGATCTTACCCTGAGATTCTTAATTACATCTGCAAAGACCCTATTTCCAAAGAAGATTGCTGGATGAAGTGAGCATAGCTGACACCATCTTGGGCCCCGGGCCGTTCCTCCAATCCTTCCTCTGACCGGGCTCCGGACCGTATTGGGTGGCAAATCACTTTCCTGTCCTCAAGAGCTTTGTAGTTAATAGACACTGTTGAATCATCATTAGGAATGGGGGCTTCCATGCTCCGTTAGCTCCCAAACAATTATAACGACTCTTAGTGACGTGTTCTCCGTGCTCCTAAGACTGGCTACTTGTTCAATGATCTTGACTCTGGAATGCACTTCCTGTTTCCAAACATGCATCCCCATACCTTAGGTTAACGCTGACATTGTCCCAGCGCTCTCTCCACTGTGCAGGCTGCAGCTGCAAATGCTTCACATCGTTCTCTAGCCAATCCCATCCTATAAGTTTGTTGTTGTTTGGTCAATATGTTATCTCTGACTCTTTTGTGATTCCACGGACTGTAGCCCACCAGGCTTCTCTTCCATGGGATTTTCCAGGCAAGACTAATAGAGTGGGTTGCTGGTTCCTACTCCAAGGGGTCTCCCTCACCCAGTGATCCAGTCCAGGTCTCTTGCATCTCCTGCACTGGCAGGTGTGTTCTTAACCACTGCCCCACCTGGGAAGCCATCCTATAAATTAGCTTATGGTAAATTCATCCAGGCATTGTATGGAGCTGCCTCAACACCTCTTCTCTCGGACTCACTGGCCTGTCGTGCCGTGAACAGAGGAGGCCTGGACTTGGTAACAATCAGGGTGTGTCTGTGAGATTAATTACCGACCACAAACTGGACTGCTTAAAACAACAGCAATTTAGTCTCTCACAGTTCTTGGGCCCAAAGTTCAAAAATCAAGGTATTTACAGGGTTAGTTTCCCCTGGAGGCTCTGAAGGAGAATCCATTCTGTGTCTAACTCCTATCTTTTGTTAGCATCTCTTAATGGTATCTGGAAATTTTGGGATTCCTTGGCCTGAAACTGTGTAAGTCCAATCTCTGCTTGCACTTCACATGGCTTTCCCCCTCCGACTCTCCTCTTAGGTCTCAAATTTCCTTCTCTTTTCTCTTGCAAGGACTCTGTCACTGTATTTAGAATCCACCCTCCGTCTAGGATGATCTTACCCTGAGATTCTTAATTACATCTGCAAAGACCCTATTTCCAAAGAAGATTGCTGGATGAAGTGAGCATAGCTGACACCATCTTGGGCCCCGGGCCGTTCCTCCAATCCTTCCTCTGACCGGGCTCCGGACCGTATTGGGTGGCAAATCACTTTCCTGTCCTCAAGAGCTTTGTAGTTAATAGACACTGTTGAATCATCATTAGGAATGGGGCTTCCATGCTCCGTTAGCTCCCAAACAATTATAACGACTCTTAGTGACGTGTTCTCCGTGCTCCTAAGACTGGCTACTTGTTCAATGATCTTGACTCTGGAATGCACTTCCTGTTTCCAAACATGCATCCCCATACCTTAGGTTAACGCTGACATTGTCCCAGCGCTCTCTCCACTGTGCAGGCTGCAGCTGCAAATGCTTCACATCGTTCTCTAGCCAATCCCATCCTATAAGTTTGTTGTTGTTTGGTCAATATGTTATCTCTGACTCTTTTGTGATTCCACGGACTGTAGCCCACCAGGCTTCTCTTCCATGGGATTTTCCAGGCAAGACTAATAGAGTGGGTTGCTGGTTCCTACTCCAAGGGGTCTCCCTCACCCAGTGATCCAGTCCAGGTCTCTTGCATCTCCTGCACTGGCAGGTGTGTTCTTAACCACTGCCCCACCTGGGAAGCCATCCTATAAATTAGCTTATGGTAAATTCATCCAGGCATTGTATGGAGCTGCCTGCCTCATTTTTTGGCCTCAAGATACCATCTCAGTTTAGTGGGTACTTTTCATTCCCTCCAGCCTCCAATAATTGCATTCACAAGTACTGGGATTAGAACTCGGAAAGCTCATTTTGGAGGCTGTTGTCCAACATACTGCATCAGTGACAAGCACTCATGCTGTGGTCCAGACTTGCGTTCTGCAATGCAAGTGAATGATTTTTTCCACAGACGCTCTCCAGCAGACAGTAGGATTCTATTTGGCCAGTGCAAGTGTGGCTTTGACTTGCACACATCTTACCGTCAGTCAGGAGGGGCACACCCACCACTGCACCCACACTAATGACGTCATAGTAAGTGTCTGGACCTTGCATGATAACAAGGGAGGGAAATCACAAATAGAAAGTCATCTGTTCTTAATATTCTGAGAGGTAGTCCTCAAATAAACTAGGACGTAAAAAATGAGAGTCTCTTTGAAGACACAGCGAAATAAACGGCTCACTAGAAGATTCCTTCCTTGTTAACGCAATGCTTTTTCCTGGTGTTGAAGTTTTTTAGGAGTATTCAAGTTTCTCAAAAGCCTCTACTACAAAAATGAAGTGAGAAAAATCTTGTTCTTCTGTAGATATGTGTAAC
Organism: Tragulus kanchil; assembly: GCA_022376925.1. Classification (NCBI taxonomy): domain Eukaryota; kingdom Metazoa; phylum Chordata; class Mammalia; order Artiodactyla; family Tragulidae; genus Tragulus; species Tragulus kanchil. The sequence continues at coordinate 167,504,083 of JAIOJX010000024.1, forward strand.
AACTGCTTCTGAATTAGAATGAGCCTATGGTAATACATTTATTTTTTAGATGTAGTATCTTTTAGTGAGCATGGAGGCCTTGTTTCATCTCACTGAAGTGAAATTCCTAGTGCCTGGTCACTATTACGCTGAATGAGGATCTGTAAGGGCCCCAACCGCTTACAGGGCTCACTCTGGTTTGAACCGGATTCCTATTAATCCTCACACTCCAGTAGGATTCCTCCGTGAATAACAACCATTGTTTCTTGCTAAATACCTTCTTTCTGAAGGGTATCCTTTGTGTCGAAGTGAAAATTTTATCAAATATACACAAGATACAGGGAGTTTTCACAAAGCCGTCACCAAGATTCTAGAATTATCAACATTTTGTTATATGTAGGTAACCTATCCTCTCTTCCTCACTCTCCCTCTTTGCTGAGATATGTTAAAGAAAATCCTAGAGATCGTTTAATTTAATCCTACATACTTTGGTATGCCTATCTGAAAACTAGAGACAGTTTCTCACATACAATACACACTTCTAGGATCATAACCAACAGTAACTCTTTAGTATCATCGAATATTCAGTCTAAATTCGAATTTCCCTGAGTGTTTCAAAAATGTCTTTTTGTGGTTTGGGCTTGTTTAAACCAGGATCCAAGTAAAACCTACACACTAAATTAGATTATTGCCTCTTTAAAATCTCCTTTAGGGACCTCCTTAGTGGTCCAGTGGTTGGGAATCCACCTGCCAAAGCAGGAACACATATTCAAGGAGGACCCCACACGCAACAGAGCAGCTAACCGGTGCCGCAACTGCGGAAGCCGCGGCAATGAGAAGCACACGTCAGAACCAGCGCTGCCCCGCTCACTGCAGCTAGAGAAAGCCGCTGGGCAGGCACGAAAGCTCGGCACAGCCAAAATTAAATAAAATACTTAATTGATTTAAAAATCTCCCTTAGTACAGAGTCTCTCAAAAGTAGCACTATTGACTTTTCAAACCAGATAATTCTTATGCGGGAGGGAGTGGGGCTGTTCTGTTCATTGTCAGATGTATAGCAGCAGATTTTTGTGTTGTTATGCATGCTTTATTTCTATATGTTTAAAATGGGAGGAAAGGTCTTTTCATTGACAGGACATTATGATCTTTATTGTTATCTAAAAACAATGCATTTCTTCTGTATATCCCTTTTTCTTCAAAATTTAGAGGGGGAGAGGATTATAATAAAGAAACAGGAACAGTTAGAGTCTAATCTATTAAATTAAGAGCAAAGAAAAAGTGTCAAAGTAATGAAGTGTGAATGTAATGCTAGGAGTGTATTTGTGCTCATGGGAACTGCTAATGAAACTTAACTGCCTATTTCAAAAATCAAGGCAAGGGCTTTTCCTATAGCTCAGTGGTACAGATTTTGCCTGCAACACGGGTTTGGTCCCTGATCCTAGAAATTTTAAAAACACAAGATACATACAAGTCCCTTCTGGTTATATGTAGGTAACCTATCCTCTCTTCCTCACTCTCCCTCTTTGCTGAGATATGTTAAAGAAAATCCTAGAGATCGTTTAATTTAATCCTACATACTTTGGTATGCCTATCTGAAAACTAGAGACAGTTTCTCACATACAATACACACTTCTAGGATCATAACCAACAGTAACTCTTTAGTATCATCGAATATTCAGTCTAAATTCGAATTTCCCTGAGTGTTTCAAAAATGTCTTTTTGTGGTTTGGGCTTGTTTAAACCAGGATCCAAGTAAAACCTACACACTAAATTAGATTATTGCCTCTTTAAAATCTCCTTTAGGGACCTCCTTAGTGGTCCAGTGGTTGGGAATCCACCTGCCAAAGCAGGAACACATATTCAAGGAGGACCCCACACGCAACAGAGCAGCTAACCGGTGCCGCAATCTGCGGAAGCCGCGGCAATGAGAAGCACACGTCAGAACCAGCGCTGCCCCGCTCACTGCAGCTAGAGAAAGCCGCTGGGCAGGCACGAAAGCTCGGCACAGCCAAAATTAAATAAAATACTTAATTGATTTAAAAATCTCCCTTAGTACAGAGTCTCTCAAAAGTAGCACTATTGACTTTTCAAACCAGATAATTCTTATGCGGGAGGGAGTGGGGCTGTTCTGTTCATTGTCAGATGTATAGCAGCAGATTTTTGTGTTGTTATGCATGCTTTATTTCTATATGTTTAAAATGGGAGGAAAGGTCTTTTCATTGACAGGACATTATGATCTTTATTGTTATCTAAAAACAATGCATTTCTTCTGTATATCCCTTTTTCTTCAAAATTTAGAGGGGGAGAGGATTATAATAAAGAAACAGGAACAGTTAGAGTCTAATCTATTAAATTAAGAGCAAAGAAAAAGTGTCAAAGTAATGAAGTGTGAATGTAATGCTAGGAGTGTATTTGTGCTCATGGGAACTGCTAATGAAACTTAACTGCCTATTTCAAAAATCAAGGCAAGGGCTTTTCCTATAGCTCAGTGGTACAGAGTTTGCCTGCCCATGCAGCAGACACGGGTTTGGTCCCTGATCCGGGAAGATCCCACATGCTGTGGAGCAACAAAGCCCGTGAGCCGGAACTATGGAGCCTGTGCTCTAGAGCCTCAGAGTCGCAACTACTGAGCCCACGTGCCACAATTACTGAAGCCCGTGAGCCCTAGAGTCCACGCTCCACAAGAGAAGTCACTGCAACAAGAAGCCTGCTCACCTCAACCAGAGAGTGGCCCCCACTCCCTACAACTAGAGAAGAGCCTGTGGCAGCAGTGAAAACCCAGAATAGCCAAAAAAAATACAAAAAAAGAGTACTCACATCCTTACAAGCATTGCAGGCAGGTTTTTTAAATCCTCTGTGTCATAGGGAAGCTGTCTGTACCACACGGATAGGGTAGACACGCACGAGTCTCAACCACATTTAAAATTTTTATTTAAGTATAGCTGATTTACAATTTGTACTAGTTTCAGGGATACATCCAAAGGGTTCAGTTATATATATACATAAATTCATTCTCTTTTCTTAGATTCTTTTCCATATAGGTTAGTTATCACAGAATACTGAGCAGAGGTCCCTGTGCTGTACACTAGGTCCTTGTTGGTGATCTAGCATCTAGAGAGTAGCGCGTGACCGTCTCAAGCTCCTGCTTTACCCTTCCCCTCAGTGTTTCCCCTTTGGTGACCACAAGTTTGTTTTCAGTATCAGTAAGTCTGTTCAGTTTTGTGAATAAGCTCATTTGTACTGTATCATTTTAAAAATTAGATTCTGCTTGAGTGGAATTCTATGCTATTTGTCTTTATCTGGCTGACTTTACGTCATTTAGCATGATAATCTCTGCGTCCATCCATTTTGGTACAAATGGCATTATTTCATTCTTTTTTGTGGCTGAGTATTGTCGCACTATGTATATGTATCACACACATAATTAGATTTAGGTTTCTTCCATGTCTTTGGTATTGTAAACATCAGCACTGCAGTGAATATTGAGGTGCATATATCCTTTCGAACCATGTTTTTCTCTGGATATAAATCCAGGAGTGGAATTGCTGGATCATATGGTAGCTCTGTTTTTAGTTTTTTAAGGATCATCCGCACTCTTCTCCACAATGAGCGAACTAGGGAAAAAAGCAAGGGCTTTTCCTATAGCTCAGTGGTACAGAGTTTGCCTGCCCATGCAGCAGACACGGGTTTGGTCCCTGATCCGGGAAGATCCCACATGCTGTGGAGCAACAAAGCCCGTGAGCCGGAACTATGGAGCCTGTGCTCTAGAGCCTCAGAGTCGCAACTACTGAGCCCACGTGCCACAATTACTGAAGCCCGTGAGCCCTAGAGTCCACGCTCCACAAGAGAAGTCACTGCAACAAGAAGCCTGCTCACCTCAACCAGAGAGTGGCCCCCACTCCCTACAACTAGAGAAGAGCCTGTGGCAGCAGTGAAAACCCAGAATAGCCAAAAAAAATACAAAAAAAGAGTACTCACATCCTTACAAGCATTGCAGGCAGGTTTTTTAAATCCTCTGTGTCATAGGGAAGCTGTCTGTACCACACGGATAGGGTAGACACGCACGAGTCTCAACCACATTTAAAATTTTTATTTAAGTATAGCTGATTTACAATTTGTACTAGTTTCAGGGATACATCCAAAGGGTTCAGTTATATATATACATAAATTCATTCTCTTTTCTTAGATTCTTTTCCATATAGGTTAGTTATCACAGAATACTGAGCAGAGGTCCCTGTGCTGTACACTAGGTCCTTGTTGGTGATCTAGCATCTAGAGAGGAGGGGTGACCGTCTCAAGCTCCTGCTTTACCCTTCCCCTCAGTGTTTCCCCTTTGGTGACCACAAGTTTGTTTTCAGTATCAGTAAGTCTGTTCAGTTTTGTGAATAAGCTCATTTGTACTGTATCATTTTAAAAATTAGATTCTGCTTGAGTGGAATTCTATGCTATTTGTCTTTATCTGGCTGACTTTACGTCATTTAGCATGATAATCTCTGCGTCCATCCATTTTGGTACAAATGGCATTATTTCATTCTTTTTTGTGGCTGAGTATTGTCGCACTATGTATATGTATCACACACATAATTAGATTTAGGTTTCTTCCATGTCTTTGGTATTGTAAACATCAGCACTGCAGTGAATATTGAGGTGCATATATCCTTTCGAACCATGTTTTTCTCTGGATATAAATCCAGGAGTGGAATTGCTGGATCATATGGTAGCTCTGTTTTTAGTTTTTTAAGGATCATCCGCACTCTTCTCCACAATGGCTGTACCAATTTACATTCCCACCCACATTGCAGGAGGGCTTCCTTTTCTCCACACCCTCTCTAGCATTTATGGTTTGTAGGTTTTCTGATGATGGTCACTCTGACTCATGTGAGGTGACATCTCTTTAGTTTTGCTGTGCTTTTTGACCGTTTGTATGTCTTCTTTTGAGAAATGTCTATTTAGATCTTCTGCCCATGTTTTTTGATTGGGTTATTATTACTATTGACATAGAGCTGCATGAACTGTTTGTGTATTTTGGAGATTAATCCCTTGTCGGTTGCTTCATTTGCAAATATTTTCTCCCATCTTGTGGGCTGTCTTTTTGTTTTGTTTACCATTTCCTTTGTTGTGCAGAAGTCAATTACATTTTATTTTATTTTATTTTATTTATTTTTTTAAAAGATTTATTTATTTAGGGCAGGGGTCGGGTTGGGGAGGGAGGGGAGCGGGCGGGCCACTTCCATTGGTCTTTCATTTCTCTATTTTCATCCGTCTTTGTTCTTTGGCTCCTGTGGGCCTCCCATCGCGGTGGCCTCTGTTGTCGCAGAGCACCGGCTCTGGGCGCATGCGCTCCAGAGCTCCGGCTTGGTGATTGGACACATCGGTCCAGCCGCTCCGCGGCACGTGGGACCCTCCCAGGCCAGGGATCGAACCGGCGCCCCTTGCCCTGCAAGGCGGTGTCCTTACCCACTGGACCACCAGGGAAGCCCCTCAACTACATTTCAAACAAATATCTTTTCAATATTTTATTGGCCATAGTATACTTTTACTTTCAATATAGGCTATAATAGTGATTTGTATTACCTTCGCTCATTATTTCTTTTCTATTTGTGGCTTGAGTATTGCTCGGCTGACTTTACGTCATTTAGCATGATAATCTCGTCCATCCATTTTGGTACAAATGGCATTATTTCATTCTTTTTTGTGGCTGAGTATTGTCGCACTATGTATATGTATCACACACATAATTAGATTTAGGTTTCTTCCATGTCTTTGGTATTGTAAACATCAGCACTGCAGTGAATATTGAGGTGCATATATCCTTTCGAACCATGTTTTTCTCTGGATATAAATCCAGGAGTGGAATTGCTGGATCATATGGTAGCTCTGTTTTTAGTTTTTTAAGGATCATCCGCACTCTTCTCCACAATGGCTGTACCAATTTACATTCCCACCCACATTGCAGGAGGGCTTCCTTTTCTCCACACCCTCTCTAGCATTTATGGTTTGTAGGTTTTCTGATGATGGTCACTCTGACTCATGTGAGGTGACATCTCTTTAGTTTTGCTGTGCTTTTTGACCGTTTGTATGTCTTCTTTTGAGAAATGTCTATTTAGATCTTCTGCCCATGTTTTTTGATTGGGTTATTATTACTATTGACATAGAGCTGCATGAACTGTTTGTGTATTTTGGAGATTAATCCCTTGTCGGTTGCTTCATTTGCAAATATTTTCTCCCATCTTGTGGGCTGTCTTTTTGTTTTGTTTACCATTTCCTTTGTTGTGCAGAAGTCAATTACATTTTATTTTATTTTATTTTATTTATTTTTTTAAAAGATTTATTTATTTAGGGCAGGGGTCGGGTTGGGGAGGGAGGGGAGCGGGCGGGCCACTTCCATTGGTCTTTCATTTCTCTATTTTCATCCGTCTTTGTTCTTTGGCTCCTGTGGGCCTCCCATCGCGGTGGCCTCTGTTGTCGCAGAGCACCGGCTCTGGGCGCATGCGCTCCAGAGCTCCGGCTTGGTGATTGGACACATCGGTCCAGCCGCTCCGCGGCACGTGGGACCCTCCCAGGCCAGGGATCGAACCGGCGCCCCTTGCCCTGCAAGGCGGTGTCCTTACCCACTGGACCACCAGGGAAGCCCCTCAACTACATTTCAAACAAATATCTTTTCAATATTTTATTGGCCATAGTATACTTTTACTTTCAATATAGGCTATAATAGTGATTTGTATTACCTTCCAGTACTTGGTAGGAATCACACATTCTCATGAAACTGCTCTCCGCAGATTACAGTGTAGCATAACTTCAGTTCATCACAGTGCCTGCCTGCAGTGTTACCTGCTGCTCTACTCCCCGTGTAGAATTTTTTTCTCTTGTGCTTACTCTGCTCTTTTCCGTTCAAATTCCCTTTATATTGTTTCATGGTTTGTTGGAATAATTCTGTCCTTCTACCTTCTTTTCCCATCTGGGTTCAAAGGGTTGGGGGAATGTTGAGTTTTCTGCGTCCCCACTTCCCGTGGGTTCTTTCTCGCTTCCTCTACTCGTCCTTCCTTTCCCGGTCTGGCTGGCAGCGTCCCAGGCTGTTTTTTCCTCTCTTTCCTCCTTTACCCCATCTTACAGTGCCTTCTTAGAAATGTGAGTATGAGGCAGGCTTCTGCTCTCAGGTATCTATTTCCTCTTCCCTGGGTGTTTAGCTTTTGTGTAGCCTCTGAGGTTATCTGCTGCGGCGACATGCGCGGAGGACAGCTGGACACTGAGGAAGGAGAGGGCAGGGGTGGGCGGAGGGAGAGGGGGAAGGAGCGGGGCGCTGGGAGGACCCAAAGAAGTGAACACGGAGCATCTGGGAGCAAATCATAAAAACAGACGCACTCATACAGTATCTTACCAGGTACAAAGTGCTTTCTGCATTTATTACCCAATGTATCTGGGGCATAGGTATGCTTCACATTTGCAGATGACTACACTGGGATTATAAATTAAGAATAATATAAATTGTGATGATGCAGCTTGTAATAGCAGAGTTGGATTGGTTTTTTTTTTTTTTTTCAGAGTTGGGGTTCGAGGCTTCTGATTTCAGCTCCTGTTCTCTGTCTACCACTTCATAATGCTAGGAAAGGTGAGGGCAATGTCCTGAGGGAGAATCCAGAAAGGCTAAGATTTTTACAAATCATCAAAAAATCTATAGACGGTAAATGTGGGAGAGGGTGAGGGGAAAAGGGAATCCTCTTGCACTGTTGGTGGGAATATAAGTTGATACAGCCACTATAGAAGACAGTATGAGGATTCCTTAAGAAATTAGGAACCACATATAACCCAGCAATCCCACTATTAGGCATATATCCTGAGGAAATCAAAATTGAAAAGGACACATGATCCCCAATGTTCATTGCAGCACTATTTGCAATAGCTAGAACACGGAAACACCTAGATGTCCATCAACAGATGAATGGATAAAGAAGCTGTGGTACATATGCACAATGGAATATTTTTCTGTCATAAAAAGAAATGCAGAAGAATCATCCCTAATGAGGTGGATAAACCTAGAACCTATTAGAGAGTGAAGTAAGTCAGAAAAAGAAAATATTGCATACTAACACATATATGTGGAATCTAGAAAGATGGTACTGATAAATGTATATGCAGAGCAGCAGTGGAGAAACAGACATAGAGAACAAACTTATGGACACTGGTGGGGGAAGAATGGGCTAGCTGTATGGAAAGAGTAACATGGAAACTTACATTACTGTACGTAAAATAGACATCCAATGTGAATCTGCTGCAAGACTAAGGGAATGCACACAGGGGCTCTGTAACAGCCTAGAGGGGTGGGATGGGGAGGGAGATGGGAGGGAAGTTCAGGTGGGAGGGGTCATGTGAACACCTATGGCTGATTTGCATTTATGTATAGCAGTAAACAACAAAGGTCTGTAAAAGTAACATAAAAAGAAATTAATAAAAAAATAAAAACTAGGTGTGTTTGTGATAGGAAGAAGGTATAAATTACCTTCCAAATTGGAAATAACCTTTAATAGTCAATAGAAGAACGAGTAAAAGTAAAGAAGAGTAAGTCTGCTTAAAGATAAGATCAACCTTAAAAAGTTCTCGAGGCGCTGACAGAAAATGAGATCTAATTTCTAAGTGGGCAGAAAGCTGTCTTTCTGAAAGCTTTATTGAAGTCCCAGGTAGACGCAGAAATACAGACATGAAGGCCATTCAGGGTCGCTTTCGGCAAGGCAGAAATGATAGATATATTCACGGAACTTTTTCACCGTTTTGTGATTTTGGAACCTCACAGATTCTATTATTCTCTGTGCTTCCTGTGTCTTTGTGAACCGCTTGGTCCACCTTAAAGCACCTCTGAAATATCCAGGGTAAACATTCTGAGCAAGGAACGTACTGAGCGTAAGGTCTCTAGGAAACAGACTGCTGTGTCATTGCCTTTGGAAAGTGATCATCGGAAGATCCTTTTCAGACAGGTGAAACACCCATGCAGCAAACCAATGAAAGGCCTCCATCGTCTGACCTTCTGCAGTCTTTCTGAGGGGAAGTTTGTTCCTGCGAGGAGTCTGGGCAGACACTCTGGCCAGGAGGCCTCTATTTTGCTAGAATCCTGTCCCAGTTTAAGGGTCAGATTGCAGATCTCCCCCCAAATTGCTCTCTGATAGGCTGCATTACTCAGAAAATTCCAGTAAAGCACCAGAATGTCTGAGATAAAAGAGCTCTTTGTAAATTAAGGAGAAAAATAAGGGACATCAGCATAATCCTATCTTTAAGCCAAATCTGGATAATGTTAAAGTACATCCAAATATAATAACACCACTTAACTCCTTCTTTGCCAGAAATACATGAATCTGGAATAAAATGCCTATCAGTAAAGCCACAACACTTGAACTTACTATTTAAATTATAGAAAGGAGAAGAGAAAAAATGGCAATAGAAAAGGTAAAGTGGGAACTTGTTCTTGATCCTGGTAAAGTCTACTGACATCTCTGGTCTCACCAGCTCACTTTTTTTTTTCTTTTTCTTTTTCTTTTCGCCACTTCTGTTGATTTTTCATTTATTTATCTTTGTTCTTTGACCCATGTGGGCCTCCCATTGCAGTGGCCTCTGTTGTCGCAGAGCGCCGGCTCTGGGTGCATGCGCTCCAGAGCTCCGGCTCGGTAGTTGGACACATGGGTCCAGCCGCTCTGCGGCACGTGCAATCTTCCCAGGCCAGGGACTGAACCGGCGCCCCTTGCACTGCAAGGCGGTGTCCTTACCCACTGGACCACCAGGGAAACCCTTCGGCATTTTCAAAATGGCTCCTATTGGACGAGTATCTGTTCTGTGCCAGAAGCCTTACACACATTAGCTCACTTAATTTGCACAACCACACTCCAGGGTACGTTTCATTGGCCTCCCTGTCTCTGTGGAAACACCCTTCCCTCTCCAGGGCCTCAGTATCGGGTTTCTGGATTGTACCTTCTCCCACAAGAATACACATCTCCCCAGGGACAAGCAACGGGCTTGCCCTGATCCACTTAGATCCATGTGAAAAGAAAAGAAGCATCGCCTCCACCACAAAAGGGACAAAGCAGGTGGAGAGAAAGCACCAGCGTGGAAGCTAACAACAATTGTGCGACCAAGGAGAATTCTTAGCCAAGTTCTCCACCGGGAACACCTGTGTTTAGGGTTCCTCAAAGTGCTTGCCACTGCCCAGGGAGCTACGAGTTTTACATTTTGCAAAGAGTTTAGTTGCATCATTTCACCAAGACAAAGGGTGACAACAGTGAGTAGTCAGTTTTGACCTCTTTCTAAACTGAAAATTATCTAGCTTTGAAGCAATAGTTATTCTAGATTCTTTCAGTCACTTGAGACCCGCCTCCTTGTAAGTCCTGGGTATCCTGCTGAAACAACCCCATTTAAGCCAGAATTTAAACTTTTTTTTGAAATCTGGAATAAAATGCCTATCAGTAAAGCCACAACACTTGAACTTACTATTTAAATTATAGAAAGGAGAAGAGAAAAAATGGCAATAGAAAAGGTAAAGTGGGAACTTGTTCTTGATCCTGGTAAAGTCTACTGACATCTCTGGTCTCACCAGCTCACTTTTTTTTTTCTTTTTCTTTTTCTTTTCGCCACTTCTGTTGATTTTTCATTTATTTATCTTTGTTCTTTGACCCATGTGGGCCTCCCATTGCAGTGGCCTCTGTTGTCGCAGAGCGCCGGCTCTGGGTGCATGCGCTCCAGAGCTCCGGCTCGGTAGTTGGACACATGGGTCCAGCCGCTCTGCGGCACGTGCAATCTTCCCAGGCCAGGGACTGAACCGGCGCCCCTTGCACTGCAAGGCGGTGTCCTTACCCACTGGACCACCAGGGAAACCCTTCGGCATTTTCAAAATGGCTCCTATTGGACGAGTATCTGTTCTGTGCCAGAAGCCTTACACACATTAGCTCACTTAATTTGCACAACCACACTCCAGGGTACGTTTCATTGGCCTCCCTGTCTCTGTGGAAACACCCTTCCCTCTCCAGGGCCTCAGTATCGGGTTTCTGGATTGTACCTTCTCCCACAAGAATACACATCTCCCCAGGGACAAGCAACGGGCTTGCCCTGATCCACTTAGATCCATGTGAAAAGAAAAGAAGCATCGCCTCCACCACAAAAGGGACAAAGCAGGTGGAGAGAAAGCACCAGCGTGGAAGCTAACAACAATTGTGCGACCAAGGAGAATTCTTAGCCAAGTTCTCCACCGGGAACACCTGTGTTTAGGGTTCCTCAAAGTGCTTGCCACTGCCCAGGGAGCTACGAGTTTTACATTTTGCAAAGAGTTTAGTTGCATCATTTCACCAAGACAAAGGGTGACAACAGTGAGTAGTCAGTTTTGACCTCTTTCTAAACTGAAAAATTATCTAGCTTTGAAGCAATAGTTATTCTAGATTCTTTCAGTCACTTGAGACCCGCCCTCCCCTTGTAAGTCCTGGGTATCCTGCTGAAACAACCCCATTTAAAAGATTTAAAAACTGAGGGACTTCTCTGATGGTCCAGTGGCTAAGACTCCAAGCTCCCAATACAGGGGGTCCAGGTTCCATGCCTGGTCAGGGAACTAGATCCCGCATGCTGTAACTAAGACCCAGCACACTCAAACAAACAAACAAGCAAGAAGTTTTAAAAACTGAGATCTAGATAGCCCAGATATCCTTCTCAAGATCAGTCAAGACATGTACCCAAATTTTAGATAGAAATTCCACATGTTTCCCATCATAGAACAGTGTAAAATTAAACTACTATAAACTCACAAAGAATTTGAGAGATATTTCTTAAGAGGGTCCCAAGGTTGAACATGCCTATATGTAATTTTTTGTGTGTGGAAAAAATACCAGCACCAAATTGATCTTATTTCTTCCTACAGTTCCAAATTCTAGATTTTAGGAGTTTAAAGTTGTAAGCAAATTTTAGGCATAATTTAGTTCAATCTGTCATAAATTTTATGTACAAAGGAAAATCCAGAATAACCTTATTTAAAACAATGAAAATAACACCTTTAGATAAAATGCTTTTTCATATACACGTTATCGACAAATGAATCTCTTGAGACAAAAATAATACTAGAATAGGCTATCTCTGAGGCCATGATATGACTGGTCCTTTTATGTTAACGGTAAAATTGCTGGTTTAAAATATATATGTTAGGATGAAAGTGAAAAAATTTATTTTTCACTTTCCATCAAAGTACAACGAAAGTTTTGGCTTTCATACAGGCTTGAATTTGTTTTGTAGATTCTTCTTTGTAATTAGATTTAGGGTTTAGATTATCTCATGTGACTCTCTTATAAAAACAGAAGTTTCAGCCAAGCACTGACATGTAAAACAAAAACAAAAAGTGTTTTCCCTCAGGAACTAGCCTAGTTATAGTTTTAGCTGGAAACTCAGAAATGCATCTACACATACATGGTAATTAAATCTAGCTTCTAACAAATTTAAAGTTAAATTTTAATGACCTTTTATGGCTGGGCAGTAAATTATATGTAAACGAGTCATGTATATAGATCTTAGTTTATAGATAATGGCAAGAAACAGTATTGATTGATATACTGTTAAAAAAAAACAGAAGCCGGACTTTAAAAAGAAAACAGAGGCCGTGGAGATCCGTGTTCTAATCTACCTCTGCCACCATAAGTAAAGCTCTTTTTTGTACATGGTCTAATTGAATTCTTTCAACTCTTCATAGTAAGAAGGACAGATACTGTTACCCTTGAAGAAACTGAGGCTCATAAAGGCTAAAATATATGACCAAATCATGCAGTCTGTAAACAGTAGAGCTAGGGTGCAGATGTAGCCCTTTAGACACAATTCTCTGTAGGCAGACGCCACGCTTTCCGCCTCTAAATGTCTGATTTCAAATAGTTGCATTTAGTCATCACTCAATTATAACCAGACTTTTAAAGTACCTTAAACACCATTCAGCAAGCAGAACATGTTCTCTAGCCTGCAGGACTAAAAGCTTTTATGCTTCCACGGTGGGAGGATCCAATTAAGTGCTAAGTTAATAGCCAACTTTATAGCCAAACTAGTAGAAAAGCCGCGTCACACTGGCTCCTTCTTGTCAGACCTGTCACGTTTAAGACTTTGTGCTAATTTATGTCTCCTGATATTTACTGGAATTTCAAGGTTACTATAAAAAGAAAACAACAACAAAAAGAGCTCCCTGTTGCTCTGTTAGTAAAATGGGTTAAGTCACAATTGCAGCCGAAACACTTGTAAGTAAATAATGAAGAATATTCAACTAGTTTAAGAAATCATGCTAGTTCATACGTCTCCAAACTCTTTCCTCAGATATTTGATCCCGGGCATTTGGTAAATCTTAATAAGCCATTTCAGTTTGGTTTCATCTTGAAGTCAAGCCATACATTATATGTGCATGGCATGCTTTTATATTTTTAAATAGGCTTTCATGTTCATTGTTTTGTTGTATCTCAATAAAACAATAATGTGTAGGTTGAAGTTGTTCTCTGTGGTCTCCCCAAAGAGCTACTTATTTAGTCTCTGATTTTCTGTCTGCCTTTAACAGCAGGAGATTGCAGGTATTAAAGAATGAATAGAACAGGAGGGTCACAGAACTCTTCTGAAGATAACAGAATGAAGAACAGGAGTGGGCACTAAGCCCACCTTAAGTAGGCAGTGATTGAAACTAAGGAAGCAACAATAATAAAATATAGCAACAAATGTTATGAATCAATCTAAAAAAATTTAACCTAGATTCAGTTATCAAATTTTTTTTTTTAATTCTTTTTTTTGTACCTCTAAGTCATTGTTTATTTTCATCCATCTTATTCTTTGGCCTGTGTGGGCCTCCCATTGCAGCGGCCTCTCTCGCCACAGAGCACTGGCTCTGGGAGCATGCGCTCCAGAGAGCTGACCTGCAATTAGACACCCTGGCCCAGCCATTCCTCATGCAGGACCTTCCCGGTCAAAAGGATCAAACCTGTGCCTTGCACTGCAAAGCAGACTCTTTACCCACTGGACCACCAGGGAAGCCCCAGCCATCAAATTTTCAATGTGAAAGGGTAAAATAAAGTTGGTAGGACTAAAAGCTTTTATGCTTCCACGGTGGGAGGATCCAATTAAGTGCTAAGTTAATAGCCAACTTTATAGCCAAACTAGTAGAAAAGCCGCGTCACACTGGCTCCTTCTTGTCAGACCTGTCACGTTTAAGACTTTGTGCTAATTTATGTCTCCTGATATTTACTGGAATTTCAAGGTTACTATAAAAAGAAAACAACAACAAAAAGAGCTCCCTGTTGCTCTGTTAGTAAAATGGGTTAAGTCACAATTGCAGCCGAAACACTTGTAAGTAAATAATGAAGAATATTCAACTAGTTTAAGAAATCATGCTAGTTCATACGTCTCCAAACTCTTTCCTCAGATATTTGATCCCGGGCATTTGGTAAATCTTAATAAGCCATTTCAGTTTGGTTTCATCTTGAAGTCAAGCCATACATTATATGTGCATGGCATGCTTTTATATTTTTAAATAGGCTTTCATGTTCATTGTTTTGTTGTATCTCAATAAAACAATAATGTGTAGGTTGAAGTTGTTCTCTGTGGTCTCCCCAAAGAGCTACTTATTTAGTCTCTGATTTTCTGTCTGCCTTTAACAGCAGGAGATTGCAGGTATTAAAGAATGAATAGAACAGGAGGGTCACAGAACTCTTCTGAAGATAACAGAATGAAGAACAGGAGTGGGCACTAAGCCCACCTTAAGTAGGCAGTGATTGAAACTAAGGAAGCAACAATAATAAAATATAGCAACAAATGTTATGAATCAATCTAAAAAAATTTAACCTAGATTCAGTTATCAAATTTTTTTTTTTAATTCTTTTTTTTGTACCTCTAAGTCATTGTTTATTTTCATCCATCTTATTCTTTGGCCTGTGTGGGCCTCCCATTGCAGCGGCCTCTCTCGCCACAGAGCACTGGCTCTGGGAGCATGCGCTCCAGAGAGCTGACCTGCAATTAGACACCCTGGCCCAGCCATTCCTCTGCATGCAGGACCTTCCCGGTCAGGGATCAAACCTGTGCCCCTTGCACTGCAAAGCAGACTCTTTACCCACTGGACCACCAGGGAAGCCCCAGCCATCAAATTTTCAATGTGAAAGGGTAAAATAAAGTTGGTAGGAACTGGCAAAAATACTTTTCTGTCAGAAATGCTAATAGCACTTAAGAATTCAGTAGGCAATCAGAATATGATTTTTTAAAAGATTAAATAAGAAATAATTGAACAAATCTTTACCAAAAGCCATGAATATTCAAAGTAAGAGAAGAGAATGAGGAGTGAGGTTAACAGATGTCATGGTTTAATCAATAGTCCTTTTTATGATGAAGTTTTAAAGATGATTAGAAAGTGCTAGTTTTTCTTTTCACAAGGAAGAAACATGCTTATATGTACTTAGGAAAAAGCAGCTGGAGGCATACACACCCTTTTCTTAGCAGCCATTGCCAAGAAGAGAGTATTTGTATGACTCTTGATCTGACCTGACACAGAAGTTTCCACGTGTTCTCAAAATATGTGTGAGAGTGTCCTCTTTCATGAGACAGGAAGCTCAGCCTCCTGTAAAACTTCCTGCTCCGGAGCTACTGTCTGCCTGGAAACTTACTGTCCCTCGAGACACTTTAAGTCAATGTGTTTCAGTCATGGGCCCGTCAGAATTTGGCCTCATGCCTCTCTCATAAATTGGATGAGGGAGAAGAAAGAGGGGAGAGAATAACCAGAAGTCACAAGATAGAGGATAAAATACTGTTGCATTTCAGCTCAGCCGGGAGCAGTAAGGGCAGCCTTCTAAGTCTAATGCATTATCCCTATTTCAGACAATAGTTCAGAGCTTTCAGGGCCTCCTAATCATTTTACACATGCAAAGCCGCCTATAAAAAGTTAGCTGACCAAATTTTTTTTAATTCTTTGTACCTCTAAGTCATTGTTTATTTTCATCCATCTTATTCTTTGGCCTGTGTGGGCCTCCCATTGCAGCGGCCTCTCTCGCCACAGAGCACTGGCTCTGGGAGCATGCGCTCCAGAGAGCTGACCTGCAATTAGACACCCTGGCCCAGCCATTCCTCTGCATGCAGGACCTTCCCGGTCAGGGATCAAACCTGTGCCCCTTGCACTGCAAAGCAGACTCTTTACCCACTGGACCACCAGGGAAGCCCCAGCCATCAAATTTTCAATGTGAAAGGGTAAAATAAAGTTGGTAGGAACTGGCAAAAATACTTTTCTGTCAGAAATGCTAATAGCACTTAAGAATTCAGTAGGCAATCAGAATATGATTTTTTAAAAGATTAAATAAGAAATAATTGAACAAATCTTTACCAAAAGCCATGAATATTCAAAGTAAGAGAAGAGAATGAGGAGTGAGGTTAACAGATGTCATGGTTTAATCAATAGTCCTTTTTATGATGAAGTTTTAAAGATGATTAGAAAGTGCTAGTTTTTCTTTTCACAAGGAAGAAACATGCTTATATGTACTTAGGAAAAAGCAGCTGGAGGCATACACACCCTTTTCTTAGCAGCCATTGCCAAGAAGAGAGTATTTGTATGACTCTTGATCTGACCTGACACAGAAGTTTCCACGTGTTCTCAAAATATGTGTGAGAGTGTCCTCTTTCATGAGACAGGAAGCTCAGCCTCCTGTAAAACTTCCTGCTCCGGAGCTACTGTCTGCCTGGAAACTTACTGTCCCTCGAGACACTTTAAGTCAATGTGTTTCAGTCATGGGCCCGTCAGAATTTGGCCTCATGCCTCTCTCATAAATTGGATGAGGGAGAAGAAAGAGGGGAGAGAATAACCAGAAGTCACAAGATAGAGGATAAAATACTGTTGCATTTCAGCTCAGCCGGGAGCAGTAAGGGCAGCCTTCTAAGTCTAATGCATTATCCCTATTTCAGACAATAGTTCAGAGCTTTCAGGGCCTCCTAATCATTTTACACATGCAAAGCCGCCTAGAAAAAGGCAAGCCTAGTGTTTGGTGCGCTGCCTCTTTGGGGCGGTCCTCGCTCCGGGGCTGGAGTCGGCCTCGTCGGTCTCCTCCAGGTGCAGTTAAGTCGCCACCTAGCGACTGAACTGGGAACTGCACCGCAGCGCCCCCACCCCGGTCCATCTCAGCCCCGGAAGCTTTCCAGCTGAAAACTGAGTGAGAGAACCTGCCTAGAGATCTTTCTCATAGAGCCTTACAGCATCACATTACCTAACGTGGTTACCAAGGGGACCCGTCTCTTGTGACCCCATGGACTCGAGCTGGCTAAGCTCCTCTGTCCAAGGCAAGAATCCTGGGGTGGGTTGTCGTTTCCTTCGCCAGGGGATCTTCCTGACCCAGGGATTGAACCCCAGTCCCCTGCACTGCAGGCAGATTCTTTACCGACTGACCTATGAGGGAAGCTCATAGCCAACTGCAATGGGTACGAACCCGGGCCTTGCCACTTACTGGGACTGACTCTGTCACTCCGAGTCTCAGCTTCATATTTGTAAAATGGGTCTCGAGCTAACTACCTTGGAGTAAGAAATAGCAGCCCGGGCTTCCCCTGGTGGTCCAGTGGGTAAGGACACCGCCTTGCAGTGCAAGGGGCGCCGGTTCGAGCCCTGGCCTGGGAAGATCCCACGTGCCGCGGAGCGGCTGGACTGATGTGTCCAATGACCGAGCCGGAGCTCTGGAGCGCATGCGCCCAGAGCCAGTGCTCTGCAACGACGGATGCCACCACGATGGGAGGCCCACAGGAGCCAAGGAACGAAGACGAATGAAAATAGAGAAATGAAAGACCAATAGAAGTGGCCCGCCCACACCCCTCCCTCCCCAACCCGACCCCCGCCCAAAGTAAATAAATAAATAAATCTTTAAAAAAAAAAAAAAAAGAAATAGCAGCCCACTCCAGCATTCTTGCCTGAGAAAGCCCGTAGGCAGAGGAGCCTACGTAGGCAGAGGAGAACTGCAGTCCCGGGGTCGTGAAGAGTTGGACCGCCACCGAGCGAGTGAGCTAACTTCCTTGCTGGGTTAATTTCAGGGTCAGTGACTGTGTATGTCGGTGCCTAGCTCGGACCGTGGCCCACAGGAGGTGCTCAATGAGTGATACAAGTAGTTTCAGTCGAACGTCAGAACATGGACAGCACCTCTGTAAGGTGTTAGGCTATCTAGTCAGGTACTGACTTTTCAGCCCCCAAGAATCTATGACTGTTTGCTTCTTGCTCCGTAGCGTTCCCAAATTCTCACAGGCTTTCTGTCCCCGATACCTGTTCACTTTGGTAGCTACCCCAGGCAAGAGGGTTCCTAGGCAGACCATTACCCAGTGGTAGTTAGACAGCATCTCTATTAGGCCCTGAGGGATAGAGCCTTGTTCCTTTAAATTCTGAGTGTGCGCTAGAAAAGTTCAAACAGGGGAACGCCTGGGAAGGAGGTTCATGAGTTGGGATGTGAACTGACAGATTACAGCCTGAAGACGCCATGGGTCTATGGGGCAGGGGTTGGGGGAGAAGGAGAAAGGAAGGAGCATGTGGAGGGGAATTGTTTTTAGAAAGTGAATTAAAGACAAAATTTGAAGACAAGTTAAGCCTGCCTTGCCTTTTTTCAGGGTTCAGTTATTTTGGGGCAAAACTGATGACACATAAGGCATAAATAAGAGATGCCACTTTGAAAAAACGGTTTCTTCATTTGTAGGAAAAGCAATAGATTCAGTTCACAAAGGTAAGAAAGGCCTGGGTGAGTTTAGCTAAGTTTTCCCAAAGCCTCTTTCTTGTTTTGACTCCAGACTGATGAACCTGTAGATTTCCAAAGGAAATGACTGGCTGGAGTGGGGCTTCTCAGTTTTACTCCAGGCTGCCTTCCTGGCCTCTGTTGAATATTTCTGCCTTGGATTTATGTCCTGGAAACAAGGCGAGTTCTTGTGACAAGAGACCTGAGGAAAGAGACACCTAGGAACAGTCCCTCTTTGTCTTAGGCATTATACATTCTAGTCCAACGGACCCTTTGAACTTGTTTACTCTCTGTGGGTGCTCGAATGTTAACCTCTTGGCCCACACGACTTTCATATTGGATGAAAAAGAGATGGTATGACTTTAGCTGGCTAAAGCTTTGGCCTTAGCCAAAGGAAAGGAATGACAGCAGCTTCCTTTGGCAAGTAGCAACTTACTGTCGCGTTTTCCCTCTTCAGACTAAAGCCCAGGGCAGAAACCAGCCTTACAGTCCAGGTCTCCACAAAACCCTTGATTTTAGTCATACGTCTCGCAAGGATATTACATCATGTTTAGTTTCCTCAACACAGACATTTCCTAAAACACAGGCACCCACTGCAAGCTTTTGCCTAAAGGATTTCCGAGGTGATCTGTAACCAGATCTCCTCTGTGGCTGTCCCATTGCAGACTTTTTCTTTCACTCTGGTCAGCGGGCCTGTCCTTTTCACAGGCAGAGGACAAAACAATTCGTTGTCGTTTCTCTTCGGGTCTCAAGAAGCCCCTGTAGACGGTGCGGAGAGTCCTGTGGGAACCATGGCATGGCCAAATGAGCACTTTGAGGAGAGTATAATAGAAGGACTATCTACAAAAGTGTACAGAAGTGGAGGGGAAACAACAAAGGGCAGGACAGGAGCTGTGTTCGCAGCCGTGAGCCGAGGAAAAGAAAAAGAGGAGTCGCCGCCGTGGCTCTCTCACGGGGCGTGCGTTACCTGGAGGGCTGGGAGGACCGGGCTGCCGGGCCTCACCCGGAGCACTGAATTAGATTCCCCGGGTTCACAAACTGATGACACTAAGATAAGGCCTTGAAAACACGGTTTCTTCATTTGTAGGAAAAGCAATAGATTCAGTTCACAAAGGTAAGAAAGGCCTGGGTGAGTTTAGCTAAGTTTTCCCAAAGCCTCTTTCTTGTTTTGACTCCAGACTGATGAACCTGTAGATTTCCAAAGGAAATGACTGGCTGGAGTGGGGCTTCTCAGTTTTACTCCAGGCTGCCTTCCTGGCCTCTGTTGAATATTTCTGCCTTGGATTTATGTCCTGGAAACAAGGCGAGTTCTTGTGACAAGAGACCTGAGGAAAGAGACACCTAGGAACAGTCCCTCTTTGTCTTAGGCATTATACATTCTAGTCCAACGGACCCTTTGAACTTGTTTACTCTCTGTGGGTGCTCGAATGTTAACCTCTTGGCCCACACGACTTTCATATTGGATGAAAAAGAGATGGTATGACTTTAGCTGGCTAAAGCTTTGGCCTTAGCCAAAGGAAAGGAATGACAGCAGCTTCCTTTGGCAAGTAGCAACTTACTGTCGCGTTTTCCCTCTTCAGACTAAAGCCCAGGGCAGAAACCAGCCTTACAGTCCAGGTCTCCACAAAACCCTTGATTTTAGTCATACGTCTCGCAAGGATATTACATCATGTTTAGTTTCCTCAACACAGACATTTCCTAAAACACAGGCACCCACTGCAAGCTTTTGCCTAAAGGATTTCCGAGGTGATCTGTAACCAGATCTCCTCTGTGGCTGTCCCATTGCAGACTTTTTCTTTCACTCTGGTCAGCGGGCCTGTCCTTTTCACAGGCAGAGGACAAAACAATTCGTTGTCGTTTCTCTTCGGGTCTCAAGAAGCCCCTGTAGACGGTGCGGAGAGTCCTGTGGGAACCATGGCATGGCCAAATGAGCACTTTGAGGAGAGTATAATAGAAGGACTATCTACAAAAGTGTACAGAAGTGGAGGGGAAACAACAAAGGGCAGGACAGGAGCTGTGTTCGCAGCCGTGAGCCGAGGAAAAGAAAAAGAGGAGTCGCCGCCGTGGCTCTCTCACGGGGCGTGCGTTACCTGGAGGGCTGGGAGGACCGGGGCTGCCGGGCCTCACCCGGAGTTTCTACTGCGGCAGGTCTAGGGCAGGACGTACGTTTCAGCGCCCAGGGGACGGCCATGCTGCTGGCCTGGGGAGAGGACGTGCGGAGGAGGAAGCCTGGCTCCCGCGGAGCCCTCCACGGAGCTGCGCAGCAGGAGGCTGGGGACAGCCAGCAGGGAGGAGGCCGGGCGCAGCAGGAGGCTGGGGACAGCCAGCAGGGAGGAGGCCAGGCGCAGCAGGAGGCAGGGCGGCCACAGCCTCCAGGACGGGTCAGAGTGCCGCTGGCAGAGTGGACGAAAAGTACCAGCACTTCCACTCCACGGTCTCTTCAAGTAACTTGCCCTCCCTGTACTTTTCATACTGCCTTATATTTTTATGTTTCCCAGTTTACATGAACATTCGCATACATGATATAATGTGTGTCTCACAGTAACTCCACAGGGTAGGGGGAATGAGATGCATGCTCCTTACAAATGTGAGAACCGAGGCCCAAACTGTTTAAGGCTGCAACGTCTGATAAGAGCTGGGACTTCCAACCCAAGTTTTCCGGGTTCCAACTCATGGCTCCCGCCACCGCGTCACAGCCCAGACACGAGTGGGTCACAGGGACACCGCTCTCCCCGCCTCCGCACCGCCCCCACCTGCAGGTCCCTCGCCCACACCCTCTTTGGAAAAGGCGGCTCCCTTCCTGCCAAGCTCAACTCTTGCCCAAGGGTGTAGGGTATGTTTAGTCTCCTGCTAAAGTCATTTCTTTGGGCTATTCACTGGTGTTTATGTATTTATTTTAAACACTTTTATTTATTTATTTGGCTGTGCTGGGTCTTTATTGATGTGTGGGTTTAGCTGCGTCTTGGGCGAGGCCTGTCCTTTTCACAGGCCAAACTTCGTTTTTTTAGACCCGGTGCGGAGAGTCCTGTGGGAACCATGGCATGGCCAAATGAGCACTTTGAGGAGAGTATAATAGAAGGACTATCTACAAAAGTGTACAGAAGTGGAGGGGAAACAACAAAGGGCAGGACAGGAGCTGTGTTCGCAGCCGTGAGCCGAGGAAAAGAAAAAGAGGAGTCGCCGCCGTGGCTCTCTCACGGGGCGTGCGTTACCTGGAGGGCTGGGAGGACCGGGGCTGCCGGGCCTCACCCGGAGTTTCTACTGCGGCAGGTCTAGGGCAGGACGTACGTTTCAGCGCCCAGGGGACGGCCATGCTGCTGGCCTGGGGAGAGGACGTGCGGAGGAGGAAGCCTGGCTCCCGCGGAGCCCTCCACGGAGCTGCGCAGCAGGAGGCTGGGGACAGCCAGCAGGGAGGAGGCCGGGCGCAGCAGGAGGCTGGGGACAGCCAGCAGGGAGGAGGCCAGGCGCAGCAGGAGGCAGGGCGGCCACAGCCTCCAGGACGGGTCAGAGTGCCGCTGGCAGAGTGGACGAAAAGTACCAGCACTTCCACTCCACGGTCTCTTCAAGTAACTTGCCCTCCCTGTACTTTTCATACTGCCTTATATTTTTATGTTTCCCAGTTTACATGAACATTCGCATACATGATATAATGTGTGTCTCACAGTAACTCCACAGGGTAGGGGGAATGAGATGCATGCTCCTTACAAATGTGAGAACCGAGGCCCAAACTGTTTAAGGCTGCAACGTCTGATAAGAGCTGGGACTTCCAACCCAAGTTTTCCGGGTTCCAACTCATGGCTCCCGCCACCGCGTCACAGCCCAGACACGAGTGGGTCACAGGGACACCGCTCTCCCCGCCTCCGCACCGCCCCACCTGCAGGTCCCTCGCTCCACACCCTCTTTTGGAAAAGGCGGCTCCCTTCCTGCCAAGCTCAACTCTTGCCCAAGGGTGTAGGGTATGTTTAGTCTCCTGCTAAAGTCATTTCTTTGGGCTATTCACTGGTGTTTATGTATTTATTTTTAAACACTTTTATTTATTTATTTTTGGCTGTGCTGGGTCTTTATTGATGTGTGGGTTTAGCTGCTCTGCGGTCTGTGGGATCTTCCCGGGTCAGGGATCGAACCTGTGTCTCCTGCATGGGCAGATGGGTTCTTATCCACTGAGCCACAAGGGAAGCTATGTATTTATTTATTTTAAGTATTTTAACATCAAAATCATTTTGTGTTGGCGTATAGCCAATTAACGATGCGGCGATAGTTTCAGGTGACCAGGGAAGGGGCTCCGCGTGTATCCATCCTCCCCTAGCCCCCTCCCATCCAGACTAGTCCATAATATTGAGCAGAATTCCATGGGCTATCCAATAGATTTTTGTTGGTTTCAAGACATTTCAAACATTGCAGTATTCACTGGTTTTTAAACCCTTCAGTGGTGGGGTGACTTCAAATCTTAATTTGGCAGTTTTGAAGCAGCCAACAAACTGCAACTCTGATGCATTCTGTGTTCAGAACCTTATGAGGAAAAGACGCACAGATCAGACACGTGGAGGTAAGAGTGTCAGCTCTGGGAGGGGTAAGGCACCGTGGAAGCGCCTCTCAGATCAGGGTTTATAACCAGACTTCTCTACACTGGCTCCCCAAGACCTCTGGAGGATGCAGGGCCGGTGCGCGGGGCGGGGGCTCAGGGCTGGAGGCCTCTGTCTGGTGGACCGGCCAGTCCTAAGAGAAGATGGCCCAGGGGTGCTCGGTTGTTTTCCCAACGGCCCCATTGGCTGAGTCCCTCCTGTCCTGGGGAGAACTGAGAAGGAAGCATCAGAAAGATGAATGCCCTCCGGAATTTTGAAGAAGTGTTTCTATTTTGTGGAGCTGGGAGAGGGAGAAAAGGACCTCCCCTCACAGCAATGCCCTTTGAGGAACAGCACGGTTCTTAGCAGCAGGAACAACTGATGCAGCGATTCTCTCAGGTGACCTAGGTGCTGTCTCTTTAAAGATCTGAGTCTCCTTAGCACATTAGTACAGCCTCAGCCTGAGCAGGGCTATCTCGTCCTCCTCCGAATGCCACCTTCATTTCCCCGATCTCTTGATCGCTTTCAACAACACGCTGGATCAGCGCTTGCTTGAAGACTGAGGAGGTTCCCATGGTTTCCTTCTGAGAAGCTCCTGCGTATCGAATCCAGAGTTCCTCTGTTTTTCTCGTCCAGGATCTGGCAGACTTAGGAGAACAGTCCTCACACAGATTTCCTGGGAACTAGATTTTTAAAAGAAGTGTCTGTGGGAAAATATTCTCCGAGGACGAAGGGGCTCTGTTTTTTGCCTCTCCTTATTTCTCAAGCTCCCTGGGGAAAAGAAAGGATTCCAGGTCAGATCTTTTTTACAAGTAAGCTCCGCTGGACTGTCCCAATCCATGGCACGGGTTAGGAGGTTGTTTCATCGACTGTGGCTCGAAATAGATTAGACATAAACGGTGCCGCGGAGGATTCTTGATTACATAAAGATGTTCACTGCAAATATGTTGTAGGGGAATTTCCCTGGTAGACGCGGATCTCTCCTGCTAACGCGTCCACCAGGCGGATTCAGACCGGGGGACAGGAGCGGGGACACACCGCGGCCACGGCCTGCTGGCCAGCGGGCAAGGCGGAGGGAAGCAAACACAGGCAAAGGTCCGAGTGGAATGCGCCGCCGAGTCACAGGGCAGAGGAAGAAAAGAGTCTGGGTCATCCCGAAAGCGTTCCTTCCTCCCAGGGCAGATTCTGTGGGCAGCCGCAGCCGCCTCTCCCCGGGACAGAGGCACAGGGCCTCGGCTGGCGCCTCCTGCTCCATCTTCAGACTGAAAAGGAAGCCACCTTCAGGCAAATCACCCTTTCCTCCCAGGAAAGAAAAGAGAAGGAAACGGCGCCCTCCTCTCGGAAGAACCTGGCTGGGGTTTTGAATGCAGCCGGCCTGCGCTCTCTCCGCGGGGCGCGGCCGCAGTTCACACCCGGGGCTCGACCCCCTGGCGCCGCCTTGGGCACGAGGGTGGAACTGCGTTTAGTTGCCTAAGTCCCCCTGTCGCAGGCACCAGCCCTCTACCCAGCCGGTCTCCTTTTCCAGGCGTGCCTGTCACTGCGGAGCACATCTGACCCACACTGGGCGGTTCCCCAGGCTTCTCTCTTGAAGCTTTTCTAGGGACACTCCCTATATGACCTTCATTTCCCCGATCTCTTGATCGCTTTCAACAACACGCTGGATCAGCGCTTGCTTGAAGACTGAGGAGGTTCCCATGGTTTCCTTCTGAGAAGCTCCTGCGTATCGAATCCAGAGTTCCTCTGTTTTTCTCGTCCAGGATCTGGCAGACTTAGGAGAACAGTCCTCACACAGATTTCCTGGGAACTAGATTTTTAAAAGAAGTGTCTGTGGGAAAATATTCTCCGAGGACGAAGGGGCTCTGTTTTTTGCCTCTCCTTATTTCTCAAGCTCCCTGGGGAAAAGAAAGGATTCCAGGTCAGATCTTTTTTACAAGTAAGCTCCGCTGGACTGTCCCAATCCATGGCACGGGTTAGGAGGTTGTTTCATCGACTGTGGCTCGAAATAGATTAGACATAAACGGTGCCGCGGAGGATTCTTGATTACATAAAGATGTTCACTGCAAATATGTTGTAGGGGAATTTCCCTGGTAGACGCGGATCTCTCCTGCTAACGCGTCCACCAGGCGGATTCAGACCGGGGGACAGGAGCGGGGACACACCGCGGCCACGGCCTGCTGGCCAGCGGGCAAGGCGGAGGGAAGCAAACACAGGCAAAGGTCCGAGTGGAATGCGCCGCCGAGTCACAGGGCAGAGGAAGAAAAGAGTCTGGGTCATCCCGAAAGCGTTCCTTCCTCCCAGGGCAGATTCTGTGGGCAGCCGCAGCCGCCTCTCCCCGGGACAGAGGCACAGGGCCTCGGCTGGCGCCTCCTGCTCCATCTTCAGACTGAAAAGGAAGCCACCTTCAGGCAAATCACCCTTTCCTCCCAGGAAAGAAAAGAGAAGGAAACGGCGCCCTCCTCTCGGAAGAACCTGGCTGGGGTTTTGAATGCAGCCGGCCTGCGCTCTCTCCGCGGGGCGCGGCCGCAGTTCACACCCGGGGCTCGACCCCCTGGCGCCGCCTTGGGCACGAGGGTGGAACTGCGTTTAGTTGCCTAAGTCCCCCTGTCGCAGGCACCAGCCCTCTACCCAGCCGGTCTCCTTTTCCAGGCGTGCCTGTCACTGCGGAGCACATCTGACCCACACTGGGCGGTTCCCCAGGCTTCTCTCTTGAAGCTTTTCTAGGGACACTCCCTATATGCCCTCCTCCATACATTCATTTTTCTAAAAAAAAAAGGTTTCCATTTGGCACGCATCTCTGGTAACTCAAGTGCCAGAAAGGTCCAGTTCAGTTCAGCCGGTCAGCAGCGTCTGGCTCTTTGGGACCCCATGGACCGCAGCAGCCAGGCCTCCCCGCTCTCCACCATCTCCCGGGCCCGCTCAAAGTCCTGTCAGCTGACTCAGGGAGGCCATCCAGCCAACTTGTCCTCTGGGGGCCCCTTCTCTTTTCGTTTTCTGTTTTCCCCAACATCAGGCTCTTTCCCAATGAGCTGTATCTTTGCATCAGGTGGCCAAAGTATCGGAGCATCAGCATCAGAACTTCCAATGAATAGTCAGGGTTGGTTTCCTTTAGGAGTGACGGGTTGGATCTCCTTGCCGTCCAGGGGACTCTCAGGAGTCTTCTCCAGCTCCACAGTTCACAGGCATCAATTCTTTGGTGCTCAGCCTTCTTTATGATCCAACTCTCACTTCCATGTGACTACTGAGAAAACCACAGCTTTGACTATATGGACTTTTGTTAGTAAAGTAATGTCCCTGCTTTTGAATATGCTGTCAAGGTTTGTCATAGCTTTTCTTCCAAGGAGAAAGCACCTTTTAATTTCGTGGCTGCAGTCGCCATCCGCAGTGATTTTGGAGCCCAAGAAAATAGTCTGTTACTCTTTCCACTGTTTGCCCATGTATTTGCCATGAAGTGATGTGACTGGATGCCATGATCTTTGGTTGTTTTGTTTTGTTTTGTTTTGTTTTTTAAGATTTATTTATTTATTTTATTTTTGGGTGGGGGTCGGGTTGGAGAGGGAGGGGAGCAGGCGGGCCACTTCTATTGGTCTTTGGCGTCTCTATTTTCATCCATCTCTGTTCTTTGGCTCCTGTGGGTCTCCCATCGCGGTGGCGTCTGTTGCAGAGCGCCGGCTCTGGGCACATGTGCTCCAGAGCTCTGGCTCGGTGATTGGACATGTCTGTCCAACCGCTCCGCGGCACGTGGGATCTTCCCAGGCCAGGGATCGAACCGGCGCCCCTTGCGCTGCAAGGCGGTGTCCCTATCCACTGGACCACCAGGGGAAGCCCTGATCTTTGTTTTTTGAATGCTGAGCTTTAGCCCAGATTTTTCACTCTCCTCTTTCATCAAGAGGCTCTTTAGTTTCTCTTTGCTTTTTGCCATAAGGGTGGTATCATCTGCATATGTAAGGTTATTGATATTTCTCCTAGCAATCTTGATCCATCTTGTGCTTCATCCAGACCAGCATTTCCTGTGATGTACTCTGCATATAAATTAAATAAGCAGGGTGACAGTATACAGCCTTGATGTACTCCTTTCCCAATTTGGAACCAGTCTGTTGTTTCACATCTGATTCTAACTGTTACTTCTTCTCCTGCATACAGGTTTCACAGGAGGCGGCTAAGGTCATCTGGTATTCCCACCTCTTTCAGAATTTTCCAGTTTGTTGTGATCCACACAGTCAAAGGCTTTAGTGTAGTCGATGAAGATGTTTTTCTAGAATTCCCTTACTTTTTTTTATGACCTAACGAATGTTGGCAATTTGATCTCTGGTTCCTCTGCCTTTTCTAAATCCAGGTTGTACATCTGGAAATTCTCAGTTCATGTACTGCTGAAGCCTAGCTTGGAGGATTTTGAGCATTACTTTTCTAGTGTGTAAAATGGGTGCAGTTTGGACATTCTTTGGCATTGCCCTTCTTTGGGATTGGAATGAAAATTGACCTTTTTGAGTCCCGAGACCACTGCTAGGTTTTCCCAATTTGCTGGCATATTGAGTGCAGCACTCTAATACCATAATCTTTTAATATTTGAAATAGCTCAGTTGGAATTTGATGACATCCTAGCTCTGTTCATCGTAGTGAAAGGGGTGAACAGGCAGACTTAGTAAGGAGGACAGCAGTTTAGGAGAACGGGGAACAAATATTTTTAGCCAAGGTGCCTTCACCTCGATTGCCACACGTATGACAATAATCCATTTTGCCTAAGACCGTCTTCAAGCCCAGAGCTAATAACAAGAGTGCATCTTGCTGGAGGACATGTTGCTCCTTCTTAGCTTGTACTTATGCTGTCTAAAGATGTATGTTGTGGGTGTGGATCTGCTAAGACCTTTATCACCTTAAAATATCTTTTGATCTATTGTTAATAACCAACTGGAAAAGTAGAAAACGCCTCGCCTAAGCTATCTTCTGAGGGCACTCCTCTATCCCTCTTCTGGTTCCTTCAGCTGGAAGCTTTATCTATCCCTTTTTTCTTTTATAAGCTTTTCCTGCATGAAGTGTGACCAAAGCCAAGTCTTTCTGATCCCAATGTGAAATCTCCTTTGGAAATGAAGACTCCGACACCGTTCACGGTAAGCTATCTACCGGTCATCCATTAGTAATGGTTCCTTGTGCCCACTTGACTTCACGCTCTAAGATGTCTGGCTCTAGGTGAGTGATCACATCGTCATGGGCATCTGGTTCATTAAAAAAAATTTTTTTTATAGTTCTTCTGTGTATGTCTTCTAAAATTGTATTTATTTATTTTTGGCGATTCTGGGTTTTCACTGCTGCCACAGGCTCGAGAGCACAGGCTTAATAGTTGTGGCTTTCGGGCTTAGTTGCTCCGCAGCGTGTGGGATCTTCCTGGATCAGGGATTGAACCCGTGTCTCCTGCATTGGCAGGCAAACTCTTTACCACTGAGCGACCAGAGAAGCCCTGTGCAATTTTTTTAAAAATAATTTTATTTATTTATTTTATTTTTGGCTGTTTTGAGTGTTCGTTGCTACACAAGGGCTTTTCTCTAGCTGCAGTGGCTTCTCTTGTTGCAGAGCACGGGCTCCAGGGTGCTTGAGCTTCAGTAGTTGAGGCCTGTGGGCTCAATCGTTGTGGCTTCTGGGCTTGGTTGTGTCGACTAAGAAGATGAACAACTTGAGAGTTGTGGGTTAAGTTTTATTTGGGGCATAATTAGGACTGCCGCCCGGGAGACAGCACCCCAGAGAGCTCTGAGAGACGGCTGCAAAGCAACAGCAGGAGAAGGGTCAATATTCAAGGATTTTGGTGAGGGGGGAGTTTCATATCATTAAACAGTCTTTTCACAAAGGGTCCCAGTTAGTCACGAGGCTCTGATGTCACCATGAGGAGATTTAGTGCTTTTCTAAATATGAGGAGATGCAAGGATTGAGATCATAAAAGCTGTTGCTAAAAGCATCCACCTGTCTAAAGACCTGCCCCACCAGGTTCCCTGGAGCACAGAGGGCCTCTCCCCAACCCTGATCTCCATCAGGGGGTATTGAAGGTCAGTCGCTCTCAATAGCACAGGGTCCGGTCCCTGCAAAGGCAGACGGGAAATGTCCTTGTTGTCCAGACATGGGTAATGTAATTGGTAAATGCCAGTTTGTAGTTGACAGTTGCTTCACAGCATGTGGGATCTTCTCAAACCAGGGGTCAAATCTGTGTCTCCTGCATTGGCAGGCAGATTCTTTACCACTGAGCTAGGAGGGAAGCCCTCTTCTGTGTATTCTTTCCACCTCTCTTTAATACCTTCTGCTTCTGTTAGGTCCATACAATTTCTGTCCTTCATTGTGCATATCTTTGCATGAAATGTTCCTTTAGTAATTTTCTAATTTTCTTGTAGATGTATCTAGTCTTTGCCATTCTGCTGTTTTCCTCTATTTTTTTGCATTGCTCGCTTAAGAATTCTTTCTTATCTCATCTTGCTATTCTCTGAAACTCTGCATTCAGATGGGTGATCCTGTAACAAACTGTAAATCAATCAGTAAACGAGCATTTCTGAAATCCATTTAAATATTTTATAGTTTCATTCAGATATAGCTTACATACCATAAAATTCATCCATTATAAGTGAATGGTCAATTATTTTTAGTAAATTTATAGTGCTGTGCAACCACTGTTATAACTTAGATTGAAAACATTTTCAAAACCCTATAAAATTCCCTCATGAGTATTTGCACTCAATTTCATTTCTAGTTTCAGGCAACTACTGACCTGATTTTTATCTCCACAGATCATATCCTTTTCTGATCATATCATATAAATGGAATCATACAATATACCCTGTTTTGTAACTGGCTTAATTTACTGATTATAACGTTTTCAAGGTTCATCCATGCAGTACGGGCTTAATTTCTTTTTATGTATGAAAAATAAAAATCAGTCCATTGTATGGATATTTATTTTATTTACCTATCATCAATTTATGGACATTTGGGTTAATTCTAGCTGTCAACAGAGGGCAGAAATTTATGGAAAAATGTTAGAGGAAGGAATGATTCCCTAGAGATAAATCCTAAAAAGAAGTCGGCTGAATTCTCTGTGGGCAAAGGGGTGAAATCTAAAACTTTCAAAGTGAAAGTTAATGTTTATGTACAAAATGCTTCTGAGGAAAGTAATACTTCCTGATCTGGGACAAGTTGCTTCGATGGAGGGGAAGTGGGTGGCTGGGGAGTGGAAGGGCTGTTTGTAGTTGACAGTTGCTTCACAGCATGTGGGATCTTCTCAAACCAGGGGTCAAATCTGTGTCTCCTGCATTGGCAGGCAGATTCTTTACCACTGAGCTAGGAGGGAAGCCCTCTTCTGTGTATTCTTTCCACCTCTCTTTAATACCTTCTGCTTCTGTTAGGTCCATACAATTTCTGTCCTTCATTGTGCATATCTTTGCATGAAATGTTCCTTTAGTAATTTTCTAATTTTCTTGTAGATGTATCTAGTCTTTGCCATTCTGCTGTTTTCCTCTATTTTTTTGCATTGCTCGCTTAAGAATTCTTTCTTATCTCATCTTGCTATTCTCTGAAACTCTGCATTCAGATGGGTGATCCTGTAACAAACTGTAAATCAATCAGTAAACGAGCATTTCTGAAATCCATTTAAATATTTTATAGTTTCATTCAGATATAGCTTACATACCATAAAATTCATCCATTATAAGTGAATGGTCAATTATTTTTAGTAAATTTATAGTGCTGTGCAACCACTGTTATAACTTAGATTGAAAACATTTTCAAAACCCTATAAAATTCCCTCATGAGTATTTGCACTCAATTTCATTTCTAGTTTCAGGCAACTACTGACCTGATTTTTATCTCCACAGATCATATCCTTTTCTGATCATATCATATAAATGGAATCATACAATATACCCTGTTTTGTAACTGGCTTAATTTACTGATTATAACGTTTTCAAGGTTCATCCATGCAGTACGGGCTTAATTTCTTTTTATGTATGAAAAATAAAAATCAGTCCATTGTATGGATATTTATTTTATTTACCTATCATCAATTTATGGACATTTGGGTTAATTCTAGCTGTCAACAGAGGGCAGAAATTTATGGAAAAATGTTAGAGGAAGGAATGATTCCCTAGAGATAAATCCTAAAAAGAAGTCGGCTGAATTCTCTGTGGGCAAAGGGGTGAAATCTAAAACTTTCAAAGTGAAAGTTAATGTTTATGTACAAAATGCTTCTGAGGAAAGTAATACTTCCTGATCTGGGACAAGTTGCTTCGATGGAGGGGAAGTGGGTGGCTGGGGAGTGGAAGGGAGCGTGTCTTAGTATAACTTTTTGTACATTATGAATTTTGAAAAAAGTGAACTTAGCATCTGTTTAAAATAAAAGCTAAAAAAAACCACCCCTTCACCCATTTGTGTATATTTTCCGGTGAGACAGCCCTGCTTAGGAAGTTGGGGCTGCTCATGTTCTTGTGGAGAATGAACTAGTTGCCTACTACTGACCTAGGACCGTCTTCTTAAAATGTACGGAGTCACTTCCCTGCCCCATCTTCAGCTCAGTGAGAGCCACCGTCCTCCCTGACCGGAAGAAGAGACGGGAACCCCAGGTCTTGGGGGCTTAATTGAATGGGTTCAATCCCTGTGACAGTATGTCATTCTGAGTGAAATGACCTGGGACAGAGGTAGAGATGGTAAAAGGAAAGAGAACAGTCCATATTTACAGAAAAATTTACGGCCTCAAATTACAAGCTTAAAAAAGAACATCACATACCCTTCATTTCCGGCAGGACTTGGCGCCCGTCTCCGAACAGGAAGCCACGAGCAGCCTCCTCACCATCGACGCAGGGAAGATCCAGGGGAACTGGTCCAGGCGCAGAATCCGGATCTAGGGCTGTGATTTCAGTTCTGTGATCTTAGACAAGTGGCTTCCACAATCTAAGTATTAGTATCCCTTTCTACAAAATTAGTAATTGGATGGTACCTGAACTCCAAATATTCCACAGTTCCCACATCTTAGAATTATAAATCTCATAGGGCCTGCCATATAGTTCCACAGCTTTTCCTATCAGGTATTTCTCTTCTGGGCTTTTGACACTTGTTTCTTAGCTCTACTTTTAATTTTTAGCTTTGGGAGGTGGAAACCAGCAGAGGAATAGTAGGAATTGGTGGGTTTTCAGTGATCTTTCTGTCTCAGCAACTACTGTTCATAACCTGGTCAACTGGAGACAATTCTATATTGTATTATATTATTTTATATCACATTATCATATTGTTTTGTATATTTTTCCAAAGTTCTCTCTCTTCTGAGAACTCTCTTGTCTTTGCAAGCGCTTGCCTTACCCCCACATTCTTTTGCTGTTCACGGGCTGTGCTCATCTATTGACCGTTGTGACTGAATTATAATGCTTACTTCAACAAATGAGTCCCTTCTAAGTACCAGATATGCAGTTTTCAACCATTTTGGTTTTAGGACTCCTCCACATGTTAGCAATTATTGAGGATCCCCTCAAAGCCTTTGTTTATATGGGCTGCATGTACAGTTACATACTGAATTAACAAAATAAAACAAAAATTTAAACTATTAGTTGAATTTCAAATAACAACAATAAGGGCTTCCTTGGTTGTCCAGTGGTTAAGAATCCACCTTGTAATGCAGGGTTTGCTCCCTTGGATCCCTGGCGCGGGAGCTAAGATCCCACATGCTGCAAAGCAACTTAGCCCTTGTGCCACAACTAAAGAGTCTGAGACCCGCTATAAAAGATCCCAAGTGACACGAAGAAGATCTCACTTGTCGCAAGTGAGCTCTGACACAGCCAAATAAAATAATTAATTAAAAGTTAAAAATAGCAACAATAAACCTATTACATGTTAGCAACATTTATATAAAACAGGTATGTATTCAAAATTAGAAGTGAGAGGAGCGGCACTGTTTCACAGACTTGCACATCTCATGTCAGACTTAACACAAAACAGCTGGACATTCCCATGCCTGGTTCTGCATTTGGTCCATACTTTGGGTTTGTAGTAGTTTCCTGGGACTGCTGTACCCAATTACCGCGGTGGCTCAAAACAACAGAAATGTCATCCTTTACGGATTCAGCCTATTCCGCGGAAAAGACCCTGATGCTGGGAAAGACGGAGGGCAGGAGGAGAGGGGGCGGCGGCGGAGGAGACGGCTGGAGGGCATCGCTGACTCGATGGACGTGGCTCTGACCAAACTCGGGGAGAGAGTGGAGGACAGGCAAGCCCGACGTGCTGCGGTTCATGGGCTCGCAGAGCCGGACATGACTTAGCAACTGAACAACAACGGTTTTGGAGGCCAGAAGTTCAGCATCAGTCTCACCGGGTGCAAATCGAGGTGTGTGCGGGGAAGCCCCCGCTCTGGAGGCCCGAGAGGAAATGTCATTCCTCGCTGCTTCCCGCTTCCGTGGCCGCTGGCCCTCCTTAGCTTGCGATGATTTGTTCCAGTCTCTGCCTCATTAAGTTGTGGTGGCTAATCTCTCTGCCCCTCTCTCAGAACAACATTTATGATGGCATTTAAAGCCCACTGGGATAATTCAGGATAGTTTAGTTTCTTTATTTATCAAACAAAACATGTTAGCAATTATTGAGGATCCCCTCAAAGCCTTTGTTTATATGGGCTGCATGTACAGTTACATACTGAATTAACAAAATAAAACAAAAATTTAAACTATTAGTTGAATTTCAAATAACAACAATAAGGGCTTCCTTGGTTGTCCAGTGGTTAAGAATCCACCTTGTAATGCAGGGTTTGCTCCCTTGGATCCCTGGCGCGGGAGCTAAGATCCCACATGCTGCAAAGCAACTTAGCCCTTGTGCCACAACTAAAGAGTCTGAGACCCGCTATAAAAGATCCCAAGTGACACGAAGAAGATCTCACTTGTCGCAAGTGAGCTCTGACACAGCCAAATAAAATAATTAATTAAAAGTTAAAAATAGCAACAATAAACCTATTACATGTTAGCAACATTTATATAAAACAGGTATGTATTCAAAATTAGAAGTGAGAGGAGCGGCACTGTTTCACAGACTTGCACATCTCATGTCAGACTTAACACAAAACAGCTGGACATTCCCATGCCTGGTTCTGCATTTGGTCCATACTTTGGGTTTGTAGTAGTTTCCTGGGACTGCTGTACCCAATTACCGCGGTGGCTCAAAACAACAGAAATGTCATCCTTTACGGATTCAGCCTATTCCGCGGAAAAGACCCTGATGCTGGGAAAGACGGAGGGCAGGAGGAGAGGGGGCGGCGGAGGAGACGGCTGGAGGGCATCGCTGACTCGATGGACGTGGCTCTGACCAAACTCGGGGAGAGAGTGGAGGACAGGCAAGCCCGACGTGCTGCGGTTCATGGGCTCGCAGAGCCGGACATGACTTAGCAACTGAACAACAACGGTTTTGGAGGCCAGAAGTTCAGCATCAGTCTCACCGGGTGCAAATCGAGGTGTGTGCGGGGAAGCCCCCGCTCTGGAGGCCCGAGAGGAAATGTCATTCCTCGCTGCTTCCCGCTTCCGTGGCCGCTGGCCCTCCTTAGCTTGCGATGATTTGTTCCAGTCTCTGCCTCATTAAGTTGTGGTGGCTAATCTCTCTCTGCCCCTCTCTCAGAACAACATTTATGATGGCATTTAAAGCCCACTGGGATAATTCAGGATAGTTTAGTTTCTTTATTTAATTAAATCAATTAATTCATTTATTCTTGACCATTCTGGGTTTTCACTGCTGCTGCAAGTTCTTCTCTAGTTGCAGGGGCTACCCTGCAGCTGAGGTGAGCAGGCTTCTTGTTGCGGTGTCTCCTCTTGCTGTGGAACTCGGGCTCTAGGGCACACGGGCTTCAACTGTTGCAGCACACGGGCTCCACAGCGGCGGCTCCGAGGCTCTAGAGCACAGGCTCCATCGTTGTGGCTCACGGGCTTCGTTGCTCCACCGCATGTGGGATCTTCCTGGATCAGGGACTGAACCCATGTCTCCTGCATGGGCAGGTGAACTCTTCACCACTGAGCTACCAGGGAGGCCCTAGTTTAGTTTCTTTATTGCAAGACCCTTAATCACATTTCACTCTATAGGGAACATTCACAGAATTCAAAGATTAGGATATGACCGCATCCTTGGTGGACAGTATCAGCCTACCACAGGTTGGTATGCTGTCTGACATTTATGCAAAAATCCTGATCTCACATAGATACGTAGTTCAGGGAAAAAAAAAAAAAGTGTTTTAATAGCGTCTCCAAATAATTTGGACATTCTTCCTTGACACCATATCAAAACTCAACAAGCAATCATTTCTTCAAGGTTTGTTGCAATATGGGATTTGAAAACATATCAGTGAACGTTTTATATAGGTTCCATTAAAATCATTGGTCTATATGCATTTAAAGCAAAATGCATTTAAATTGAATGAGATATAATAAAATCAAAAATCTTACTGCTTCATTAAAGATATTCTGTGTGTTTGGTGGTGAAGAGTACAGCTGGGACTCCGCCTCGATCTGTGCTGAGGTGCCCGCAGTCTTTCCCACTTTTATACAGTTAGTGCAAATATCGATACAATTGTTCCAGTATAAACTATGAGATTACAAAACTGTATAATGCTCTATTTCAGTGCCAGTTGAGTTTACTGCCAGGCACTTATATAAAAGATCTTCAAGAATTAGCTTGTGCTAATACCTGAAAGATACAAGCAAAGCAATGAACTAGATACACGTATAATTATATAATTTTTGTCTATCTTAAAGACAGTACAATTCGATAGATAGGTTATTAATTTAGTCTTTATGTTGCAATTAAATTTCTAAGTTGGTGAGCTAGTGCATTGTTGGCAAACGGTACTGTCATGATTTCTCTGAGTTTTCATCTAGCAGGCATTTCCTCAATAATGTACAGGGTTTTTTATCTCCCAGTTATCGTATGCCCTGGCTATTCTTTTCTGTTTTTTTTTTTTTTAACTTTTATTTTACTTTTAACTTTTACAGAGTTTTGTTGTTTACAGATATGTTCCCAGATTAGTCATATGTATATCCCCACCTTCTCACCCCTTCTTTTCTAGTCTGAAAAGTGGTAACAAAAAAGTTTTGACTTTTAAAGAGGTAATCATTTTCATTTTTATTTATTATTACTATTTTAAAAGTTTTCACACCCTTCTTGGCAGTTTTTTTCCCCCTACATTAAAAAAAAATTGACTTTTAATTGGAAGATAGTCGCTCCACAATGCGGTGTTGGGTTCCGCTGTACAACAAGATTAGGATATGACCGCATCCTTGGTGGACAGTATCAGCCTACCACAGGTTGGTATGCTGTCTGACATTTATGCAAAAATCCTGATCTCACATAGATACGTAGTTCAGGGAAAAAAAGTGTTTTAATAGCGTCCAAATAATTTGGACATTCTTCCTTGACACCATATCAAAACTCAACAAGCAATCATTTCTTCAAGGTTTGTTGCAATATGGGATTTGAAAACATATCAGTGAACGTTTTATATAGGTTCCATTAAAATCATTGGTCTATATGCATTTAAAGCAAAATGCATTTAAATTGAATGAGATATAATAAAATCAAAAATCTTACTGCTTCATTAAAGATATTCTGTGTGTTTGGTGGTGAAGAGTACAGCTGGGACTCCGCCTCGATCTGTGCTGAGGTGCCCGCAGTCTTTCCCACTTTTATACAGTTAGTGCAAATATCGATACAATTGTTCCAGTATAAACTATGAGATTACAAAACTGTATAATGCTCTATTTCAGTGCCAGTTGAGTTTACTGCCAGGCACTTATATAAAAGATCTTCAAGAATTAGCTTGTGCTAATACCTGAAAGATACAAGCAAAGCAATGAACTAGATACACGTATAATTATATAATTTTTGTCTATCTTAAAGACAGTACAATTCGATAGATAGGTTATTAATTTAGTCTTTATGTTGCAATTAAATTTCTAAGTTGGTGAGCTAGTGCATTGTTGGCAAACGGTACTGTCATGATTTCTCTGAGTTTTCATCTAGCAGGCATTTCCTCAATAATGTACAGGGTTTTTTATCTCCCAGTTATCGTATGCCCTGGCTATTCTTTTCTGTTTTTTTTTTTTTTAACTTTTATTTTACTTTTAACTTTTACAGAGTTTTGTTGTTTACAGATATGTTCCCAGATTAGTCATATGTATATCCCCACCTTCTCACCCCTTCTTTTCTAGTCTGAAAAGTGGTAACAAAAAAGTTTTGACTTTTAAAGAGGTAATCATTTTCATTTTTATTTATTATTACTATTTTAAAAGTTTTCACACCCTTCTTGGCAGTTTTTTTCCCCCTACATTAAAAAAAAATTGACTTTTAATTGGAAGATAGTCGCTCCACAATGCGGTGTTGGGTTCCGCTGTACAACGATGTGGATCAGCCATAATTACACGCATATCCTGCCTCCTGAGCCTCGCTGCCACCATCTCCGTCCCCCCCAGGCTGTCACGGGGCAGTGAGCTGTGGCCCCTGTGCTGCGCGGCAGCTTCCCGCTGGCTGGCTGCTTCACCACGGCAGCGCACATGCATCAGGACCACTCTCCCAGCCCTCCCACCCTCACCTTCCCGCTCTGTGCCCACAGGTCTGTTCCCCATCTCTGCGTCTCCATTCCCGCCCTGCAAATAGGTTTGTTAGTACCATTTTTCTAGATTCCGTATATATGTGTTAATATATGGTATCTGTTTTTCCAAAGAGCTTGAAAGTGAAAGTTGTTCAGTTGTGTCTGACTCTTTGCAATTCTATGGATGAGCCATGAAATTTTCCAGGCAAGAAGACTGGCGTGGGTAGCCATTCCCATCTACAGGAGATCTTCCCAACCCAGGGATCGAACCCAGGTCTCCTGCATTGCAGGCGGATCCTTTACCATCTGAGCCACCAGGGAAACCCAAAGAAGTTATTGATTTTAAAATATTCAATTCCCTTTTCTTTAAGCTGAGAATGACTGGTATCCAAATAATGTCTCAATCTACCCGGCACTATAATAATGTTTGAAAATATTCTGTTGACTAAGACAAAATAAGGTAAATCACTAACATCTCTAACGTTAAGGAAAATGAATATGCTTTTGTTACACCTTCCCTACGTATTTACAGTTTCACCCCTGAGTCAGAATTTTCTGATCCTGGTATCAGTATAATCCTTTTTTAGCATCTTTAGATGTTGGAGATTGAGAAAGCAGGGCTTCTAATTTTCCTCTTGTGAGTCAATGAAAGAAGCTAAACTTAAAAAATTGCAAACTTTATTTTAGAGTAAAATATTAAATTCTAAAATATAACATTCAGGTAAAATTTATTTAGAAAAGTTTCTCATAAGTTAAAAATATTCTTGCAAAACAACAAAATGTTTTTCCTTGTATTTCTCCATAGGAACAAACACAATTCAGGGACTTCAAAATACCGTTTACTGGATGATTAATGAGGAGAGATAAGGTCTAAATGAATGTCAACAAAATTCTTAGAGAAATGGAAAATGTTATTTGAGTGAACAGAGGATTAGAACCTGTGAGACAATCTCTCAGAGAGTTCTAAAGACTGTTCTGAAGAGGTATGGAGTCGGCCAGTAGTACGTGTGTGACTTTGATGAGGGGGGATTCACAATCCATACCCATCTTGGTAAAAGGTTACTGCTATTGCAAGGAACAGATATAGTAGTTAATGGTTTTAGTGCTTTTCTCAGTATAAGAAGATGCAAGAAACTGGGTTAAATTTTTAAAATCTTATGGCTCAGTTTAAATAGGTTTGTTAGTACCATTTTTCTAGATTCCGTATATATGTGTTAATATATGGTATCTGTTTTTCCAAAGAGCTTGAAAGTGAAAGTTGTTCAGTTGTGTCTGACTCTTTGCAATTCTATGGATGAGCCATGAAATTTTCCAGGCAAGAAGACTGGCGTGGGTAGCCATTCCCATCTACAGGAGATCTTCCCAACCCAGGGATCGAACCCAGGTCTCCTGCATTGCAGGCGGATCCTTTACCATCTGAGCCACCAGGGAAACCCAAAGAAGTTATTGATTTTAAAATATTCAATTCCCTTTTCTTTAAGCTGAGAATGACTGGTATCCAAATAATGTCTCAATCTACCCGGCACTATAATAATGTTTGAAAATATTCTGTTGACTAAGACAAAATAAGGTAAATCACTAACATCTCTAACGTTAAGGAAAATGAATATGCTTTTGTTACACCTTCCCTACGTATTTACAGTTTCACCCCTGAGTCAGAATTTTCTGATCCTGGTATCAGTATAATCCTTTTTTAGCATCTTTAGATGTTGGAGATTGAGAAAGCAGGGCTTCTAATTTTCCTCTTGTGAGTCAATGAAAGAAGCTAAACTTAAAAAAAATTGCAAACTTTATTTTAGAGTAAAATATTAAATTCTAAAATATAACATTCAGGTAAAATTTATTTAGAAAAGTTTCTCATAAGTTAAAAATATTCTTGCAAAACAACAAAATGTTTTTCCTTGTATTTCTCCATAGGAACAAACACAATTCAGGGACTTCAAAATACCGTTTACTGGATGATTAATGAGGAGAGATAAGGTCTAAATGAATGTCAACAAAATTCTTAGAGAAAATGGAAAATGTTATTTGAGTCAACAGAGGATTAGAACCTGTGAGACAATCTCTCAGAGAGTTCTAAAGACTGTTCTGAAGAGGTATGGAGTCGGCCAGTAGTACGTGTGTGACTTTGATGAGGGGGGATTCACAATCCATACCCATCTTGGTAAAAGGTTACTGCTATTGCAAGGAACAGATATAGTAGTTAATGGTTTTAGTGCTTTTCTCAGTATAAGAAGATGCAAGAAACTGGGTTCATAAATTTTTTTCCTGAAAATACTTATCTGAGGGCCGGTTCTAGTACTTTTCCAGAGCACAGGGTGCCTCATTCTGACCTTTGCCCTGATTTCCTTTCAGGGAATATATTAGGTCAGCCACTGAGGTGGCTACTGACTTGATTTTTGTAGAACTGGATGGTGGATAACCTTCTTTATTTTACAATCGCTTCCCTTTGGTCTTAATTTGGACTAAGGTTTGGGAATCACTTCCTGATTCCTTTGTCCCATGCTGTTCGGAAGGCTCATTCCTGGGTCAGGCGAGGTTTTCCTTGATAGGCCGCTCACCGGCCGTTACTGGGCCAGGCCCTGGGCGCAGTCGAGAGCCTCTGGGATGACCGTCTCGCTGGTCAGTTGTGGCCCGGGACATGGCTCCCTCTTGCTGCTTCTTCCAGTATCTAGTTACACTGCTCAGATGACCGAGCTTACAGGACTATCTATTTGACCAGTTGTTTCAGATCTCCTAGTCACCATGAGTCTTACCTGAGGCTTGCCTACACACTTGACAATGGAAAAAAATTAGTCATCTTATAAAACAGGCAGAACACAGACTATATCTAGGAACAGTCTAAGTAAATGCGTAGGCTGAGGACTTCACTAGGGGTGGTCCACCACCTCCCCAGGTCACCTGATCAGCCTCTTCTAGCAAAGACCACCTGTACAATTAGAAAAGTTTCTCATAAGTTAAAAATATTCTTGCAAAACAACAAAATGTTTTTCC
Source organism: Tragulus kanchil (assembly GCA_022376925.1). Classification (NCBI taxonomy): domain Eukaryota; kingdom Metazoa; phylum Chordata; class Mammalia; order Artiodactyla; family Tragulidae; genus Tragulus; species Tragulus kanchil. Next base: position 167,544,897 of record JAIOJX010000024.1, read on the forward strand.
TTGTATTTCTCCATAGGAACAAACACAATTCAGGGACTTCAAAATACCGTTTACTGGATGATTAATGAGGAGAGATAGGGTCTAAATGAATGTCAACAAAATTCGTAGATAAATGGAAAATGTTATTTGAGTCAACAGAGGATTAGAACCTGTGAGACAATCTCTCAGAGAGTTCTAAAGACTGTTCTGAAGAGGTATGGAGTCGGCCAGTAGTACGTGTGTGACTTTGATGAGGGGGGATTCACAATCCATACCCATCTTGGTAAAAGGTTACTGCTATTGCAAGGAACAGATATAGTAGTTAATGGTTTTAGTGCTTTTCTCAGTATAAGAAGATGCAAGAAACTGGGTTCATAAATTTTTTTCCTGAAAATACTTATCTGAGGGCCGGTTCTAGTACTTTTCCAGAGCACAGGGTGCCTCATTCTGACCTTTGCCCTGATTTCCTTTCAGGGAATATATTAGGTCAGCCACTGAGGTGGCTACTGACTTGATTTTTGTAGAACTGGATGGTGGATAACCTTCTTTATTTTACAATCGCTTCCCTTTGGTCTTAATTTGGACTAAGGTTTGGGAATCACTTCCTGATTCCTTTGTCCCATGCTGTTCGGAAGGCTCATTCCTGGGTCAGGCGAGGTTTTCCTTGATAGGCCGCTCACCGGCCGTTACTGGGCCAGGCCCTGGGCGCAGTCGAGAGCCTCTGGGATGACCGTCTCGCTGGTCAGTTGTGGCCCGGGACATGGCTCCCTCTTGCTGCTTCTTCCAGTATCTAGTTACACTGCTCAGATGACCGAGCTTACAGGACTATCTATTTGACCAGTTGTTTCAGATCTCCTAGTCACCATGAGTCTTACCTGAGGCTTGCCTACACACTTGACAATGGAAAAAAATTAGTCATCTTATAAAACAGGCAGAACACAGACTATATCTAGGAACAGTCTAAGTAAATGCGTAGGCTGAGGACTTCACTAGGGGTGGTCCACCACCTCCCCAGGTCACCTGATCAGTCTCTTCTACATGATGCTCTGTCTGTGAGGGAAATGACACACTGCCGTGTACATAAAGTTCACCAAAGTCTTCTACACGAACGAGGCCAGTGGTGTGGTGGAGCACCAGTGGTGGAGCACCAGTGGTGGAGCATCGTCACCCCTTACAGAACCGAGAAAGGAATGTTGTCCTCTGTGACGCAACTTGAGCCAAAAGAAGGAAAAAAAAAAGGTCTCTGTGGACCAGCAGATATTTCTGCCACTGGAGCAGTCCGGTTACTGCATAAGGCAGATAACACGGCACACGAGACGCAGGGGCAGGCCCAGATGGGCAGAGAAAAATTCCATGTCTAAATCTCTGTTGTCTTGCCTTAAAATAGGAATCTTCACCGCATCATGAAGATAGCTTAGAAGAACTCACTAGACGCACTGAGGACAAACCGAGCTCATCTTTGAAAGCACACTGATCAGTATGGCCTGATCTATGAACTACAAGAGGAGTCCTCAAGCACGTGTTTCACAAGCCAGCAGAGAGGCTGCAAAACTTGAGAACTTTAACAAAACAAAACAAACAAACACGTGAAAACTCCTGTGTACGCTCCGGAGGGCTAAAGCAGCAAGTGCCATTAGAGCCATATGGTGAACGTGATTTTGACTTCGCGGATCCTCTCTGAGGGTCTCCGAGACCCCGGGCGTCCCCAGACCCCGTCCTCAAAGCCGCGGTACTGGCTTCCGTCCAGGCAGAGGCTGGCTAGCAGCAATGAGTCACACGTCCTCGGCGTCGCACAGGTCATGGGTTGCAAATAGTAAAGCACAGAGTCTGGGGAGGGGACAGGCCGGGGGCGGTGCGGGCCGCCTCGCCTTCCTGGACGCCCCCCAAGCCCAGAAGGAGGGCGACGGGAGGAGACACCAGTCCGCAGCCCCGCGCGAGACGCGCGCGACGCCGGCGTTGCCACGGCAACCCGGGGTCCGCCCCTTCCGCCTCCGCGGGGAGCGTCCTTCGCGCGCGGCCTCGGACGCCCCCTGGCGGCGGTGCTCGAGCCCCGCACTGCGCTTGCGCGCGAGCGCCGCGCCTGAAGCTCGCTTCTTCCAACAAACAGGAAGCGCCTACGGAGGCCGGGCGGGCGGCGGCGCAGGGCCCGGGCATGCGGCCGGGCGGCGGCCGGAGCGCGGGCGGCGGCGGCGGCGATGAGCGACATCGTGGAGAAGACGCTGACGGCGCTGCCGGGGCTCTTCCTGCAGAGCCCGTCGGTCGGCGGGCCTCCGGCCGCCAGGGCGCCGCTCTCCTCCCGGCTGGGCGGCCTGGTCCGCGGCATCACCGCGCTCACCTCCCGGCACGTACGTGTCCGCGGCCGCAGGTCGGCGCCCGGGAGGGCGGCCCGCGGGGGCTCGGGCGGGCTCTCCGCGAAGCGCCGCCGGGAGGCCCGGCTTCCACCGTCGGCCCCGACACGGACTCGGGACGGTCCGGGCAGCACCCGCGTTCTCCAGCCTCCGGGAGGTCCCTGAGCGCGGACGGGGCAGGGTCCCGGGGCGCCTCCGTCGGCGGCTCCGGGCCGGCGGGCGTCCGCGCGAGCAGCGGCAAGGTGCCCCGCACGGGTCGGTGCCGCCTGGCTCCCGGCTCTTGCCGCCGCCGCGCCGCGCACGCCAGGACAGAGCCTGCCCGCGCCCGGGGCTGAGCGCGCTGGGGACTCGGCTGCTGAGGGCGGACCTCCGGGTCGGCGGAGCAGGAGCAGAGCGCTCCCCGAGCAGCCTGGCTGAGCGAGCCTCTGTCCCCGGCGGGCTTCGAAGCGGACAGGTGCAGCGGAGGGGTTTAAGCCCCCACGGGCTTCCCGGGGTTGCACGGGCTTCGGGGGTCTTGTGTCTTAAAAAAGGATCACGGGGTGTATCGCAGTGGCTGCAAAGATGTTTATGGAAGAGGCTGCGTGTCAGACGCCTAGGAAATAGTGTAAGACACGTTTCCTTTTCCCAAGGCATTGGTCCTTCGTCTCCGGCTCAGGACAGGTGCAGTGTGAGCAGTACTCCGTGAGCGTGTGTCAGGAGAGAAGGCAAGACAGAGCGTTTTCTTCAGAGTGGGGCGAGGGTTTAAAAACTTTCTTTTTAAACTGAAACGGGGTATGATGCGTTAGAGAGGATCTGCTTCACATTCGGAAATCACAAAAAAACCCAATTATTTGTAGAGGTAATACTGTTTATCTTAACCTTTTGTCCTTTGCTAGTTTTTATGAGATGGTGAATGCAATGAAGTAATTTTGGCTGTAAATTGCAATTGGAAACTGCAGGTAAGGTATCTAAATGTGGCAGCGGTTCTCTAGTAGTTCGCTAGTGGTTATCTCATTTTAATGGGCATCAGCTAGTTCAACGTTTAACTTAAAGATAGCTTTGTATTGGGCAGAATTTGGGCCGATTTTCAGTGCTTGAGGAGGTGAAATACAATGCAGCCAGTAGAAATAGACATTTGTGTGTTTATTCTGTCTGTGAGAGAGGCAGGAAAGAACGGAAAGGATGTGAGAAAAAGGAACACGGTGGGAAGAAGAATATAGTTTAAGGGAAAAAGGTTGGTTTCTGTGTGTCTTCTTACCCTGTTTCTGTGGAGAAAAAGAAGGTGTGAGAACCTTATTCTGGGCCACTGCATGAAGAATTTCTCTTCCATTTTCTCTCTAATGTTAATTAAAAAAATTTTTTTTTATGCTAAGTCTTTCTCAAAGGAACAGTGAATGAAGAAAAGAGGAATGGTAAATTAGCACAAAAATATTTATGCTGTCTAGGGATGATTCTGAGGGTTGGAGAAATGCCTTCAGGCAAATCTGAAGTGCATTCTTTTTAATAATTATCCTTTAAAATGATGTTTCTTTTTTATCTAAAAGATCATGAGTTATATTCTTTCCTTAAAAATACTGTTACAGTTTAAAAAGACAGTTGTTCATGCAGTCAAATGTTTCCACTTTTTTAGGAGGAAGAGAAATTAATCCAACAGGAACTGAATAATCTGAAAGCAACTGTTTCTGCTCCTACTACAACTCTGGTGAGTTTACACAGCCAGTGTCAGCATGTTTTCAGTTTGAAATCTGGTCCACTCACTGTTGACTCAGTAGTGGGGTGGACGAATCAGTTGCTAAAATCTAATTTATCACAGTCAAAATCAGTTATGGATGGTAATAAATCAGACTTTTATCACTTTAAACACAAGTGACGTAAATTAAACCATTAAATATTATTCTCTTAAGATTTTCGTATGGTTTATTCACTCTTCCTGTCTACATGTGTGTATATCCATCAGTGTATAATATATATGAAATATTAAATGTCCTTAGTTTTAAGCATTTTATTTTACTATTTCTTAAGCATCTTATCATTTAGTAACCCTATATCCTGTAATATATTAAGGTCTTAATACATTAAGCTTAATTAATTTTTAGATATTTAAATAATCTGAGTTTTACATATTTTGAAACACTGATATTTTAACTTTTGATTAAATTTTGCTATAAATATTGAGGATGCAGATATTCTTATACTAATAAAGTAAATTTATAGAATCTCTTAAAACAAGTTACTAGCTTGTGTTGTCAATATTGAAAGACTCAGTTAAATTTAATATTGGGATGACTATACCATTAGTAGGGCTTCCCTGTTGGGTCAGATGGTAAAGACTCTGCCTGCAATGCAGGAGACCAGGTTCCATCCCGGGGCCGGAAGAGCCGCTGGAGGAGGGCGTGGCCCTGGAGGAGGGCGTGGCCCTGGAGGAGGGCGTGGCCCTGGAGGAGGGCGTGGCCCCCACTCGGGTCTTCTTGCCTGGAGACTCCCGGCCAGAGGAGCCGGGCAGCCATCACGGGTCACACAGAGTTGGACCTGAGTGAGTGACTCACACACACACATGCTAATAATAAAGTCATAATAATTGGAAGGCTTGTTGAAAAATAATACTTATAATATGCTATTGTATATTATATACAGCCTAATAATTCTAAAAAAACTCCAGATGCAGTTTGATCTTTAAGTGTGAAAAATATTTTTGTTATAGAAATTGCTACCAACTATGGGAGTTCTATGGATATTTTCATTTGACAAAGCATATTAAATAGTGTGCTGCATTTTTTAGAAGCCAAGTTAGAGTACTGAGTGAAATTTTGTCTGAGAATCATGTGTCTCACATTATAGTCAAATTTTATAGGAGGAGCACTTAGAATTAGCCATAGATGTACAGTTGGCTTATTTTATGTTGCTGCCTCTAACAAAACAGTGAAACAGTTTTGCTAAAATGAATACTGTTGATAGTTAAATTGAGGGAAACTAATTTATTAAGTCTGACTTTGGGAGATTAGTTTATATATGTTGTCTGTTCAGTGCTGGGGTTAAAGAATGCTGCTGTTAGATGATTACAACATACTAAAAAGAAAAAATCAAAGAGTTCTATTTATTCATATGGTTACTGGATTTTTTTTTTTCCCAGAAAATGATGAAGGAATGTATGGTGAGACTTATATATTGTGAAATGCTTGGATATGATGCTTCCTTTGGTTATATACATTAAGCTTAATTAATTTTTAGATATTTAAATAATCTGAGTTTTACATATTTTGAAACACTGATATTTTAACTTTTGATTAAATTTTGCTATAAATATTGAGGATGCAGATATTCTTATACTAATAAAGTAAATTTATAGAATCTCTTAAAACAAGTTACTAGCTTGTGTTGTCAATATTGAAAGACTCAGTTAAATTTAATATTGGGATGACTATACCATTAGTAGGGCTTCCCTGTTGGGTCAGATGGTAAAGACTCTGCCTGCAATGCAGGAGACCAGGTTCCATCCCGGGGCCGGAAGAGCCGCTGGAGGAGGGCGTGGCCCTGGAGGAGGGCGTGGCCCTGGAGGAGGGCGTGGCCCTGGAGGAGGCGTGGCCCCACTCGGGTCTTCTTGCCTGGAGACTCCCGGCCAGAGGAGCCGGGCAGCCATCACGGGTCACACAGAGTTGGACCTGAGTGAGTGACTCACACACACACATGCTAATAATAAAGTCATAATAATTGGAAGGCTTGTTGAAAAATAATACTTATAATATGCTATTGTATATTATATACAGCCTAATAATTCTAAAAAAACTCCAGATGCAGTTTGATCTTTAAGTGTGAAAAATATTTTTGTTATAGAAATTGCTACCAACTATGGGAGTTCTATGGATATTTTCATTTGACAAAGCATATTAAATAGTGTGCTGCATTTTTTAGAAGCCAAGTTAGAGTACTGAGTGAAATTTTGTCTGAGAATCATGTGTCTCACATTATAGTCAAATTTTATAGGAGGAGCACTTAGAATTAGCCATAGATGTACAGTTGGCTTATTTTATGTTGCTGCCTCTAACAAAACAGTGAAACAGTTTTGCTAAAATGAATACTGTTGATAGTTAAATTGAGGGAAACTAATTTATTAAGTCTGACTTTGGGAGATTAGTTTATATATGTTGTCTGTTCAGTGCTGGGGTTAAAGAATGCTACTGTTAGATGATTACAACATACTAAAAAGAAAAAATCAAAGAGTTCTATTTATTCATATGGTTACTGGATTTTTTTTTTCCCAGAAAATGATGAAGGAATGTATGGTGAGACTTATATATTGTGAAATGCTTGGATATGATGCTTCCTTTGGTTATATACATGCAATCAAGTTGGCACAACAAGGAAACCTTTTAGAGAAAAGAGTAGGTATGTATGTGTTTAAGACATTTGCTCTTTATGTTGTCCTTAAAGTTCTGACTGTTGTATAAAGTGAATGATAGTAGATATGTAGTATGTTTTTCATACTACATATCATACTGCCGTGTGATTTCCAAACCTTTGAAAAAAGATAACGCTTCAAAAACTTAACAGCCTATAAATAAAACCAATTTTCCTGATTCATAGCATGTTGGAGTTACAGTGAACATTAAAAGTTGCTTGTTCTTGGTTACATGACTTTGTCAAAGCTCACAGAATTATACACTTAAAGGGTGACGTTTCTTATAGGTAAGTTATACCTCAGTAAAACTGATTTTAAAAAGTCTGTTTAATCTCATCAGTTTCGTGATAAGAGGTGGATTTTTATAGAATAAAACTGGAATTGACTTGAATGATTTTAGATAACCTTGCTCTTAGTTTCGCAAACATTAGCTGTGATAAAAAAAATCTGTAACTATAATCAGTCTTCAGGGCTCTTAGGAAAACTTTTTTCAGGGACTTAAATCTTGTTTGCTTACAGCTTCAGCCTTATATCAGAAACCTAAGAAGGAAGCACTTTAGAATAAGAAAGGAGTAGAGTTTACTTTTTATTCAAAAAAATGGATCGTGTCGTGTTGGGGACTGATCTTCTTCCTAGGTTGTATTTGTGCCGTCAGGTGGTGGGGAGAGGGCCGGGCTGTCTTGGGAGGGGTTCTGAGGCTCTGTGGCTGTTGCTCAGTGGCTTAGTGGTGTCCAGCTCTTTGCGACCCCCGAGATGCCTGCCGGGCCTCGCTGTTGCCGCTCCCCGTCCCTCACTGTCTCCCAGAGTTCGCCCAAGTTCATGTCCATTAACTCTGTGATGCCATCCAACCATCTCATCCTCTGCCACCCTTCAGTCTTTCCCAGCGTCAGGATCTTTTCCAGTGAGTTGGCTGTTTGCAACAGGTGACCAGAGAATTGGCGCTTTCGCTTCAGCATCAGTTCTTGCAGTGAATATTCAGGGTTGCTTTCCTGTAGGACTGACTGGTCTGAGCTCCTTCCTGTCCAGGGATCTCCCATGAAGGAATGTATGGTGAGACTTATAAGAACTTGGATATGATGCTTCCTTTGGTTATATACATGCAATCAAGTTGGCACAACAAGGAAACCTTTTAGAGAAAAGAGTAGGTATGTATGTGTTTAAGACATTTGCTCTTTATGTTGTCCTTAAAGTTCTGACTGTTGTATAAAGTGAATGATAGTAGATATGTAGTATGTTTTTCATACTACATATCATACTGCCGTGTGATTTCCAAACCTTTGAAAAAAGATAACGCTTCAAAAACTTAACAGCCTATAAATAAAACCAATTTTCCTGATTCATAGCATGTTGGAGTTACAGTGAACATTAAAAGTTGCTTGTTCTTGGTTACATGACTTTGTCAAAGCTCACAGAATTATACACTTAAAGGGTGACGTTTCTTATAGGTAAGTTATACCTCAGTAAAACTGATTTTAAAAAGTCTGTTTAATCTCATCAGTTTCGTGATAAGAGGTGGATTTTTATAGAATAAAACTGGAATTGACTTGAATGATTTTAGATAACCTTGCTCTTAGTTTCGCAAACATTAGCTGTGATAAAAAAAATCTGTAACTATAATCAGTCTTCAGGGCTCTTAGGAAAACTTTTTTCAGGGACTTAAATCTTGTTTGCTTACAGCTTCAGCCTTATATCAGAAACCTAAGAAGGAAGCACTTTAGAATAAGAAAGGAGTAGAGTTTACTTTTTATTCAAAAAAATGGATCGTGTCGTGTTGGGGACTGATCTTCTTCCTAGGTTGTATTTGTGCCGTCAGGTGGTGGGGAGAGGGCCGGGCTGTCTTGGGAGGGGTTCTGAGGCTCTGTGGCTGTTGCTCAGTGGCTTAGTGGTGTCCAGCTCTTTGCGACCCCCGAGATGCCTGCCGGGCCTCGCTGTTGCCGCTCCCCGTCCCTCACTGTCTCCCAGAGTTCGCCCAAGTTCATGTCCATTAACTCTGTGATGCCATCCAACCATCTCATCCTCTGCCACCCTTCAGTCTTTCCCAGCGTCAGGATCTTTTCCAGTGAGTTGGCTGTTTGCAACAGGTGACCAGAGAATTGGCGCTTTCGCTTCAGCATCAGTTCTTGCAGTGAATATTCAGGGTTGCTTTCCTGTAGGACTGACTGGTCTGAGCTCCTTCCTGTCCAGGGGACTCTCAGGAGCCTTCTCCAGCTCCACAGTTGGAAGGCGTCATTCCTTCGGCACTCAGTCTTCTCTGTGGTCCAGCTCTCACATCCATGCATGATTACTGGAAAAACCGTAGCTTTGAATGTACAGGCCTTTGTTGGCAAAGTGATGTCTTTGCTATTTCATATACTGTCAGGGTTTGTCCTAGCCTTCCTTCCAAAAAGCAGGCGTCTACTATTTTTTTTTTTAAGATTTATTTATTTATTTATTTATTTATTTTGCGGGGGATGGGGAGGGAGGGGGGCGGGTGGGCCACTTCTGTTGGTCTTTCATTTCTCTGTTTTCATCCATCTTTGTTCTTTGGCTCCTGTGGGCCTCCCATCGCGGTGGCCTCTGTTGTCGCAGAGCACCGGCTCTGGGCGCATGCGCTCCAGAGCTCTGGCTCGGTCATTGGACACATCGGTCCAGCCGCTCCGCGGCACGTGGGATCTTCCCAGGCCAGGGATCGAACAGGCGCCCCTTGCACTGCAAGGCGGTGTCCTTACCCACTGGACCACCAGGGAAGCCCCAGCAGGCGTCTTCTAATTTCATGGCTGCAGTCACCCTCCACAAGGATTTGGGGGCCCAAGAAGAGAAAATAACTCAATTTGGCTTGAGGTGGTGAGACCAGATGCCATGTCTTAGTTTTTTTAATTTTTAAAATTTATTTATTTTTTTTTGTTTTTCTTCTTTTCCATCAAAGATTTTTATTTCAGCTGCTTCAGGACCTTGACTTTATGCTTTCCGGTTCTGAATACAGCCTAACTTTTCTGAGCACTGAGACTATCAGATTTCTTTATTTCCAACTCTTTGCAACCCCGTGTACTGTAGCCGTCAGGCTCCTCTGTCCACGGGATTAGTTTTTTTTAATGTTAAGTTTTAAGCCAGCTTTTTCACTCTCCTCCTTTACCCTCAATTAAGAGGCTCTTTAGTTCCTGTTGGCTTTCTGCCGTTTTGGTAGTGTCATCTGCATGCCAGAGGTTGTTGGTATTCCTCCCGGCAGTCTTAATTCCAGCCTGTGTCATCCAGCCCGGCATTTCACATGATGTGCTCGACAACTAAGTTAGATAAACAAGGTGACAGTACGCACCCTTTCCCAGCTTGGAACCAGTCAGTTGTTCCCTGTAAGATTTTAACTGTCGCGTCTTGACCTGCATGCAGGTTTCACAGGAGACAGGTAGGATGGTCTGTATTCCCATCTCTTCAAGAATTTTCCACAGTTTGTTGTGAGCCACACAGTCAAAGGCTTTAGTGTAGTTGATGAAGCAGTAGTAGATGTTTTTCTAGAATTGCGTTACTTTTTTCTATGATCTAACGAATGTTGGCAGTTCGATCTCTGGTTGCTCTGCCATTTCTAAACCCAGTTTGTACATCTGGAAGTTCTTGACTCAAGCACTGCTGTAGTCCAGCTTGAAGGATTTTGAGCGTAACCTTACTGGCATGGGAAGTGAGTGCAGTTTCCAGTCGTTTGGACATTCTTTAGCTCTGCTCTTCTTTGTAATTTGGCTGAAAAACTGAGCTTTTGCAGTCCTGTGGTCACTGCTGAGTTTTCCCAGTTTGCTGACACATTGCGTGCCGCACTCTGGCACGATCATCCTTTAGGATTTTAATTAGCTCAGCTGGAGTCCATCACGTCCACTGGCTTTAGTGGCGGCCGTGCGTCCTGGGGCCCACTGGGCCTCACGCTCCGTGGCGTCTGGCGCTGGGGGAGTGATCACAGCGCCATGGCCACGCGGGCCGTCAGGGCCTTTGTGGGTGTAGGTAGCTCTTCTGTGCGTTCCTGCCGCCGCCGCTTCATCTCTCGTGCCCCTGTTAAGTCTTTACTGTTTCTGGCCTTTATGCTGCCCATCTTTGCGTGAAATGTTCCTTTGATATCTTCAGGTTTCTTGAAGAGATCTCTGTAGTCTTTCCCATTCTGTTTTTTTTTTTTCCTATTTCTTTGCATTGTTCATTGAAGCAGGCCTTCTTATTTATCCTTGCTATTCTCAGGAACTCTGCATTCAGTTGGGTATGTCTTTTCTCCCCTGCTTTTTACTTTTCTTTTTTCCTCAGCTACTTGTAAAGCTTCCTCAGACAACCACTTCGCCTTCTTACATGTATTTTTCTTTGGGATGGTTTTGGTCACTCTCTCCTGTACAGTGTTAGGAACCTCTGTTCATAATTCCGCAGGCATTCTGTCTTCCAGGTCTAATCCCTTGAGTCTGTTCCTCACCCCTCCACTTTGTGATCATAAGGGGCTTGATTTGGGTCATGCATGATGGCCTAGGAGTTTTCCCTGCTTTCTGTGGTTGAAGCCTGGATTTTGCTTAAGGAGCTGATGATCTGAGCCACAGTCCTCTCCAGGTCTTTCTGCTGACTGTGTAGAGCTTCTCCATCTTCAGCTGCAAAAAATGTAATCAATCTAATTTCAGTATTGAGCATCCGGTGACGGGCCCCGTGTCGTTGGCAGACGTCCGGCTGCGCGTGTGTGGCTGTCTCTCCTGTTGACGCTCGAGGCTGTTTGCTACCAGCAGTGCATTCGCCGGGCAGCACTCTTCTGGCCTTCGCTGTGCTTCGTTTTGTACTCCAAGGCCCGAAGCTGCCTGTTCCTCCATGTTCTCCTGACTTCTTACTTTTGCATTCCAGTCCCCTATCATGAAAAGGACATCTTTTTTGGTCTTAGTTCTAGAAGGTCTTGTAGGTCTTCATTGAACCGGTCAGCTTCAGCGTCTTCAGCATCTGTGGTTGGTGCATAGGCTTGGATTGCTGTGATGTGGAATGGTTTGCCTTGAAAACAAACCGAGATCATTCTGTCGTTTTGAGATTGAACCCAAATACTGCGCTTCAGACTCCTGTTGATGACGAGGCCTACTCCATTTCTTCTGTGGGATTCTTGCCAACAGTAGTAGATACAGTGGTCATCTGCATTAAATTCGCCCGTTCCCACTTTTCCTAAGGTGTTGATGTTCAGTCTTGCCATGTCCTGGTTGACCACGTCCAATTTGTCTTTATTCACGTACCAAACGCTCCAGGTTCCTCTGCAGCAGTGTTTACAGCATCCTTTCTGTTCCCCCCCCCCGAGCACCGTTCCGTACGCTTTCATTGAAGAGGCCTTCTTATTTATCCTTGCTATTTTTTTCGTCAGGAACTCTGCATTCAGTTGGGTATGTCTTTTCTCCCCTGCTTTTTACTTTTCTTTTTTCCTCAGCTACTTGTAAAGCTTCCTCAGACAACCACTTCGCCTTCTTACATGTATTTTTCTTTGGGATGGTTTTGGTCACTCTCTCCTGTACAGTGTTAGGAACCTCTGTTCATAATTCCGCAGGCATTCTGTCTTCCAGGTCTAATCCCTTGAGTCTGTTCCTCACCCCTCCACTTTGTGATCATAAGGGGCTTGATTTGGGTCATGCATGATGGCCTAGGAGTTTTCCCTGCTTTCTGTGGTTGAAGCCTGGATTTTGCTTAAGGAGCTGATGATCTGAGCCACAGTCCTCTCCAGGTCTTTCTGCTGACTGTGTAGAGCTTCTCCATCTTCAGCTGCAAAAAATGTAATCAATCTAATTTCAGTATTGAGCATCCGGTGACGGCCACGTGTCGTTGGCAGACGTCCGGCTGCGCGTGTGTGGCTGTCTCTCCTGTTGACGCTCGAGGCTGTTTGCTACCAGCAGTGCATTCGCCGGGCAGCACTCTTCTGGCCTTCGCTGTGCTTCGTTTTGTACTCCAAGGCCCGAAGCTGCCTGTTCCTCCATGTTCTCCTGACTTCTTACTTTTGCATTCCAGTCCCCTATCATGAAAAGGACATCTTTTTTGGTCTTAGTTCTAGAAGGTCTTGTAGGTCTTCATTGAACCGGTCAGCTTCAGCGTCTTCAGCATCTGTGGTTGGTGCATAGGCTTGGATTGCTGTGATGTGGAATGGTTTGCCTTGAAAACAAACCGAGATCATTCTGTCGTTTTTGAGATTGAACCCAAATACTGCGCTTCAGACTCCTGTTGATGACGAGGCCTACTCCATTTCTTCTGTGGGATTCTTGCCAACAGTAGTAGATACAGTGGTCATCTGCATTAAATTCGCCCGTTCCCACTTTTCCTAAGGTGTTGATGTTCAGTCTTGCCATGTCCTGGTTGACCACGTCCAATTTGTCTTTATTCACGTACCAAACGCTCCAGGTTCCTCTGCAGCAGTGTTTTTACAGCATCAGGCTTTACTGTTCCCACCAGACACACCCACCGCCGAGCACCGTTTCCGCCTGGGCCCAGCAGCTTCGTTCTTTCTGGAGTTAGTAGTGATTACTTTCCGCTCTTCCCCGGCCAGTAGCATATTGAGCACCCTGCAACCTGGGAGGCTCATCTTCTGCTGTCACGTCTGCTCCTTCACACTGTTCATGGTATTCTCCAGGCGAGGATGCTGGAGTGGCGGGCCATCTCCTCCTCCAGGGGACCATGTCTTGGCCGTGGAGGTGTCCTAGACTGTATGCACACACTGTTCTCCTTGCCAAATCTCACGTCACCAGCTGTACTCTTCTGTCTTAGATTTGTTGTATTCTTCGCTCCAGGTAGAGTTTCCTCTGGCAGTCTCTCTCTTCCTTTCCGTGTTTCAAACCAACTTTTAACTCTTCTGTCATTACTCATGTGGCTCCTTCCATCTGTTATCTTTTTTTTTTTTGGCCACTTCTATTGCTCTTTCATTTATCTATTTTCATCCGTCTTTGTTCTTTGGCTCCTGTGGGCCTCCCATCGCGGTGGCGTCTGTTGTTGCAGAGCGCCGGCTCTGGGCGCATGCGCCCCAAAGCTCCGGCTCGGTAATTGGACACATCGGTCCAGCCACTCCGCGGCACGTGGGATCTTCCCAGGCCAGGGATCGAACCGGCGCCCCTGGTACTGCAAGGCGGTGTCCCTACCCACTGGACCACCAGGGGAGCCCCGTGTGTTATCTTATGATGTTTGTCTTGTCTTTTTTTTTTTTTTAAGATTTATTTATTTATTTATTTTGGGCGGGGGTCGGGTTGGGGAGGGAGGGGAGCGGGCGGGCCACTTCTATTGGTCCTTCATTTCTCCATTTTCATCCGTCTTTGCTCTTTGGCTCCTGTGAGCCTCCCATCGTGGTGGCCTCTGTTGTTGCAGAGCACCGGCTCTGGGCGCATGCGCTCCAGAGCTCCGGCTCGGTGATTGGTCACATGGGTCCAGCCGCTCCGCGGCACGTGGGATCTTCCCAGGCCAGGGCTCGAACCGGTGCCCCTTGCACTGCAAGGCGGTGTCCTTACCCACTGGACCACCAGAGGAAGCCCTGTCTTTTCCAACCTAATTCTAAGATCTCTAACAGCAGGAAATTTTGATAGATAGTCAATACTTTATATATCTGTTGCTATGTTTTTATTTAGACTTTCATGTTATTTTTACATTTTTAATTAAAATTTATTTTGATTTATTTATTTATTGCTGTGCCTTGTGCTTTCAGGATCTTAGTTCTTCAACCAGGGATTTAACCCAGAGCAGTAGCTCAGAAAGTGCTGAGTCCTAACCACTGGGCTGCTAGCAATCCTTGTATTTTATTTTTAAAATATGTAAAAATTACATGTGTTATGTGGTTCAAGGTGAAGACCTGATAAAAAAGTATAATTGGACAAATTCTGACTTGTCAGTTTTTGAAAAGATAGGCAAATGCATCAGTACACATTCACATACTCACATACACAAAAGATGGCATGCTATAGAGATTTTTCTAACCTTGTTTTGATATCTTTATACTTTTATACAGTTGCGTAGTTTTCATTGGGTGGATGGATGTACCATAGTATTTTCAATCAGGTCCCTGTTGGTGGATATGTGAATTGGCTTTTATTTTTTGCTCTCATAATCAGTGTTGCAGTGAGTGACTTTGTCGGTCATTTCAGGTGCTCAGTCGTCTCCGACTGTGGCCCCTTAGACTGCAGCCCGCCAGGCTTCCCTGTCCTTCACCGTCTCCCAGAGCTTGCTCCAACTCATGTCCATTGACTCAGTGATGCCATCCGACCGTCTCGTCCTCTGTTGTCCCCTTCTCTTTTTGCCTCCGAGTTGTCCCAACATAAGGGTCTCCTCCAGTGAGTCTCCTCTTTGCAACGGGTGGCGGAAGTGTGGGAGCTTCGGCTTCAGCCTCAGTCCTGCCAGTGAGTATCAGGGTTGGTTTCCTTGAGGACCGACTGGCCTGGTCGCCTCGTGGTCCAGGGGACTCTCAGGAGCCCTCTCCAGCACCGTAGGTCAGACGCATCGGTTCCTCAGCACTCAGCCTTCTTTCTGGCCCACCTCTCACATCCATACGTGACTGTGGGAAAACCATCGCTTTAACTGTCATCTGCCTCATAGAGTTGTTGTGAAGATTAAATAAGGTGCAATCTGTAGTGTACCTGACTCGTAGTAACTGTCTAACAAGTGTTATGAATAGGAAGGGTGACAGAAAAATGACATGGAACATCTAGGTTCCGTACACATGGTATTTGTCCTAGTATTAATATACTTCCTCAATTTTAAGATGATTTTTTAATGTTTTGATATTATTAAAAGTGCTTAAGTCAATGAATATATTCAGTGTGGTAAACAGTGTTTCTTTCCTCAATGACATCTATTCTTTCAGTAGTTTTATCTTCAAATTGGGAAAACAAGGTATTTTTTATGACTTAATTTATGTCATATAGATTGGTATTAGGTGGCTCATACAAATAGCTGGTAACTCAGTATTTGTTAACTGAGTGTTAGTTTTTGAATAATTGTATTTGGCTATAAGACAGAATGTTTCAATTGATGGTGTAGAGATTTGCGTGGAAGATAGAAGGCATGTATTCCTAATGTCATTTATAGGACTTTTAAGTTGGTGCATATTTAGCCTCTTTTCCATCTTAGTTATATCCTGTGAAATATTTAATTACAAAAGACTTCAGGATGAAGAACACCTGAGATCTTCCTTGCTGGATTTTTGAACCCTCTTACTTTACTATTTGTTTTTATATTTACCTGTAGCTGCTATCTTTGACATTAAAATTTTGGAATATATTTTTACTTTGTTTAACTTGGAAAAATATTAATTTTTGGCAGGTGATAATTAGATTTCTTCTCTCAATTTATAGGTTATTTGGCTGTGTCTTTATTTCTACATGAAAGTCATGAACTGTTGCTTCTCCTTGTGAATACAGTTGTAAAGGTACTGTATTATATGCTGGTTAATATAAAGTCTTCAGTTATTCCTTCAGACATCTGACATTTCTTTTTTTTTTTTTAAACTTTTATTTTACTTTTAACTTTTACAGAATTGTGTTGTTTACAGATATGTATGTTCCCAGATTAGGACATCTGACATTTCTTGTCACGCGTGTTGAATTAGATATTTTTGAAAGAAGGTAGGCTTATACAGTGGGCTGAGAAAGATCTTTTAGATCAGTTTCTGCATCTGTAAAATGAGGATGACAATAGAGCTTAACCAGATTGTGAAACACTATACAGAATAATAGTTCTTACTGCTATCATAATTGTTTCATTAAAAAAAACAGAGTTAAGGAAAATAAATTCAAAATGGTCTAAAAATCTCCATGTATGACCCGAAACTGTAAAACTCGTAGAAGAGAACATAGGTGGAATACTCTTTGACAGAAATTGTAGCAATTTTCTTGGATCAGCTTCCTAAGGCAGAATATGAAAAGAAAAGTTAAACAAATGCAACCTAATTAAACTTGAAAGCTTTCGCACAGCAAATATTTGATACAATGAAAAAACAGCCTATGAAATAGGAGAAAATATTTACAAACGATGGGACTGATGGGTTGATATTCAGAATATAGGAAGAGCTCATACAGCTCAATATCAATAAAGCCAAAAACCCAGTCAGAAAGTGAGCAGAAGACCTGAATAGACGTTTTCCCAAAGAAAGCATGCAAATGGCTAACAGGTAATGAAAAAATGCTCAACATCACTATTGTTAGAGAAACACAAATCAAAACTACAGTGAGGTATCACCTCATTGAAAATGACTATTGTCAAAAAAACTGAAAAACAAATGTTGCCAAGGATGTGGAGAAAAGAGAATCCTTTATGTGTAGTTGGTGAGAATGTAAATTGGTCAGTCACAATGAGAAACAGTACAGAGAGAGATTCCTTAAAAAACTAAAAAAGCAGAACTACCATAAGATCTGGCAGTTTCATTCCTGGGTATATATCTAGAAAAAATGAAGGTACTAATTCGAAAAGATCCATAACCCCAGTGTTCCTGGCAGCACTATTTATAGTAGCCAAGACATGGAAGCAGCCCAGGTGCCCATCAGCAGACTATTGGGTTAAGAAGACTTGGTACATAGACACAATGGAATATTATTTAGCCATTAAAGCCAGTGAAATACTGCCATTTGGACCATAGGGGAGAGGAGGGAGGGACAAGTTAGGAGTATGAGATTAATAGGTAGCAAACTACTGTACATAAAATAGGTAAGCAATGAGAATAACACAGGGAATTATACTCATTTATCCTGTAGTAGCCTACAGTAGAGTATAATCTGCAAAAATAGTGAATCACTATGCTGTACACCTGAAACTAATACAATATTGAAAGTCACCTATACTTCAGTAAAAGAATAACTAAAAATAAAAAAGCAGAGTTGGAATTACAGTTCTGATCTCCAGACTCTTAGAAGCATATTCCATGCTGCCGTTTTTTCCCTCTAGGATCTTTTCTAAAGAGATATAGATAAACTGAATAATTGAAGCCGGTTAAACTCTAAAAGTCAATTTAAAGGAGAGTAGAGTATAACTGAGTAACTGAAATGTACAGATAATAAAAACACAATTTAATCTACATGCATTATTTTTTCCTGTGAAACTTTTAAACAAAATTGGTAATGAAATATAATTGAATTGTTGACCTTTTTCAGGTTTATCTTGTTTCAGTTTTCAGATATGTGAAAGAGAATGTGTGTGTAGTACTTTCTGAATTGTAAGTCATGTACTCTCTTAAGGTTATATTAGCTTAAACCTTTCCAGACTTTAAAAAACGTAGTTTCAGGTTCTGTTAGAATAGTGCTTACAGAAGTATATATAAATGCATGTATTTTATAGTGTATGTTCAAGAATTGTTTCCTTTTAAACTTTTACTCAAATTATTACTTAATAAGAAAACCACAAATTGTGTTGTTACCGGTTGAGAAAAGTTTTAAAGGCTGTAATAAAGAAGACGACTTTAGGCAGTGTCAGAGCAGAAATACAGTTTCTTTTAAATCAGCTCCGTTTGGGCTGTCCTTGTCTGTCGACTCTGTTAAGGCAAGTGAAACATGGATATTCCTATAAAATATGAAGTCAGCCTGAATGGACACAGTAAGTTAGTTAGTTGAAAGGCACAGTTTTAAGTGTGCAGGACCATTGCAATGTTGAGCGCACTGTCCTTAGTTTCAGAGTGTGCACTGAATGTTTTCTTTGCTTTATAATTACATCAGGACTTGCAGAGCACTAATCTAGTAGAAGTATGTATGGCACTTACTATCGTCAGCCAGATTTTCCCTCGAGAAATGATTCCAGCTGTACTTCCATTAATAGAAGATAAACTTCAACATTCTAAGTAAGTAAATTCTTTTTGAATAGGTGCCAACACTATGTATTTCAAAAGAAAAGTTTATACTAAAAATTTTAGTCTAACTTGAATGCTACCAGGATAGAGGCTATTCTTTGACTCCCAGGTATAATGCAAAAACTCCTCAGTGGCATTGTCCTTTATTTTTATGTGGTTTAGAAAAATGCGAGGCAGCTTTCTACAGTTAAACTGAGAGATAGTGGGGGGCTGTTCACCATCCGTGGGCCTGTTTTTCCCTTGGCTATATGGGGTTGGTTGGAGCTCCTTAGTTCAAAAATCAGATATGGGGGAAAAAAATATGGCTTGAAAAAAACTGAGTAACTGAAATGTACAGATAATAAAAACACAATTTAATCTACATGCATTATTTTTTCCTGTGAAACTTTTAAACAAAATTGGTAATGAAATATAATTGAATTGTTGACCTTTTTCAGGTTTATCTTGTTTCAGTTTTCAGATATGTGAAAGAGAATGTGTGTAGTACTTTCTGAATTGTAAGTCATGTACTCTCTTAAGGTTATATTAGCTTAAACCTTTCCAGACTTTAAAAAACGTAGTTTCAGGTTCTGTTAGAATAGTGCTTACAGAAGTATATATAAATGCATGTATTTTATAGTGTATGTTCAAGAATTGTTTCCTTTTAAACTTTTACTCAAATTATTACTTAATAAGAAAACCACAAATTGTGTTGTTACCGGTTGAGAAAAGTTTTAAAGGCTGTAATAAAGAAGACGACTTTAGGCAGTGTCAGAGCAGAAATACAGTTTCTTTTAAATCAGCTCCGTTTGGGCTGTCCTTGTCTGTCGACTCTGTTAAGGCAAGTGAAACATGGATATTCCTATAAAATATGAAGTCAGCCTGAATGGACACAGTAAGTTAGTTAGTTGAAAGGCACAGTTTTAAGTGTGCAGGACCATTGCAATGTTGAGCGCACTGTCCTTAGTTTCAGAGTGTGCACTGAATGTTTTCTTTGCTTTATAATTACATCAGGACTTGCAGAGCACTAATCTAGTAGAAGTATGTATGGCACTTACTATCGTCAGCCAGATTTTCCCTCGAGAAATGATTCCAGCTGTACTTCCATTAATAGAAGATAAACTTCAACATTCTAAGTAAGTAAATTCTTTTTGAATAGGTGCCAACACTATGTATTTCAAAAGAAAAGTTTATACTAAAAATTTTAGTCTAACTTGAATGCTACCAGGATAGAGGCTATTCTTTGACTCCCAGGTATAATGCAAAAACTCCTCAGTGGCATTGTCCTTTATTTTTATGTGGTTTAGAAAAATGCGAGGCAGCTTTCTACAGTTAAACTGAGAGATAGTGAGGCTTACCGCCAGGAGTCCTTGGCTGTCTTCCCACTTCTGCTGTTCACCATCCGTGGGCCTGTTTTTCCCTTGGCTATATGGGGTTGGTTGGAGCTCCTTAGTTCTCACAGAGTTGTTTTGAGGATAAAGTGAATTGATGGAAAACATTTGGAAATAGTTCAGATGCCATGAATACAGAGCTTCAGTATGCTGAAGATGCTCTTATATCAAAACTGCAGTTTTCAGATTCTATTTCATAGCAGGATATAAAGAAGTGAACCTTAATTTGTAGTATTTTGCTAATCTTAAATGATTCCTTAACTCTCTCCTTATTAACTTGATTGCTTTTTTTTTTTCACCACACTTGGAATTATTTTGTCTTTGACCAAGCCCCTTGACTTCACAACCCTTGGAGCTAGGAAAATGTTTAGTCATTAGCCACTTTTTCTTTATGATTACAGTATTTTAGTTATATATACGCATTTTGTATATCTGTGTAATATCTGTATATTTGTTATCTGTATAATATCTTTATTTACTATGCTTTTGTAGGTCAATAGTTTTAGTGTTCTAAGAATATAAAATGTTTTATGGTTGAAGAAAATCTTTAAGAAATCTTTGACCATGATCACTTTTGCTGAGAATTATGGAATCACTTCATAGGTTTTTCAGACTTACTATAATGTTTTGTTTATGTTAAATCTTTGTTTAGAACAAATGATGGGTATGGACAGTTAATTACTGGAAATAAAATCTTTATTTAGATATTTAAATGTTGATCTGATCACAGCAGAGCATATTTTTATGAAAATTTTCCATGCTACCTCTGTTTGTGGTAGCTTTACTTACTAT
Organism: Tragulus kanchil; assembly: GCA_022376925.1. Classification (NCBI taxonomy): domain Eukaryota; kingdom Metazoa; phylum Chordata; class Mammalia; order Artiodactyla; family Tragulidae; genus Tragulus; species Tragulus kanchil. Next base: position 167,565,519 of record JAIOJX010000024.1, read on the forward strand.
GAAATCTTTCTGAGAATTGAACCAGCTGTACTTCCATTAAGAAGATAAACTTCAACATTCTAAGTAAGTAAATTCTTTTGAATAGGTGCCAACACTATGTATTTCAAAAGAAAAGTTTATACTAAAAATTTTAGTCTAACTTGAATGCTACCAGGATAGAGGCTATTCTTTGACTCCCAGGTATAATGCAAAAACTCCTCAGTGGCATTGTCCTTTATTTTTATGTGGTTTAGAAAAATGCGAGGCAGCTTTCTACAGTTAAACTGAGAGATAGTGAGGCTTACCGCCAGGAGTCCTTGGCTGTCTTCCCACTTCTGCTGTTCACCATCCGTGGGCCTGTTTTTCCCTTGGCTATATGGGGTTGGTTGGAGCTCCTTAGTTCTCACAGAGTTGTTTTGAGGATAAAGTGAATTGATGGAAAACATTTGGAAATAGTTCAGATGCCATGAATACAGAGCTTCAGTATGCTGAAGATGCTCTTATATCAAAACTGCAGTTTTCAGATTCTATTTCATAGCAGGATATAAAGAAGTGAACCTTAATTTGTAGTATTTTGCTAATCTTAAATGATTCCTTAACTCTCTCCTTATTAACTTGATTGCTTTTTTTTTTTTTTTTCACCACACTTGGAATTATTTTGTCTTTGACCAAGCCCCTTGACTTCACAACCCTTGGAGCTAGGAAAATGTTTAGTCATTAGCCACTTTTTCTTTATGATTACAGTATTTTAGTTATATATACGCATTTTGTATATCTGTGTAATATCTGTATATTTGTTATCTGTATAATATCTTTATTTACTATGCTTTTGTAGGTCAATAGTTTTAGTGTTCTAAGAATATAAAATGTTTTATGGTTGAAGAAAATCTTTAAGAAATCTTTGACCATGATCACTTTTGCTGAGAATTATGGAATCACTTCATAGGTTTTTCAGACTTACTATAATGTTTTGTTTATGTTAAATCTTTGTTTAGAACAAATGATGGGTATGGACAGTTAATTACTGGAAATAAAATCTTTATTTAGATATTTAAATGTTGATCTGATCACAGCAGAGCATATTTTTATGAAAATTTTCCATGCTACCTCTGTTTGTGGTAGCTTTACTTACTATGAAATCTTTCTGAGAATTGAATTTTTTCCTTGTTGTTTCCTGTTTACCCTTTCGCTTTTTTCTCATTGCTCTCATTTCAAATCCTGGCCTTTCCTGTCTTCGGCTAGTGGAAGCTTAGACTTGGCGAAGCTCTGCTTTTGCCGTCACGGCTGTGCCTGCCTGCATGCTGTGGAGTAAAGAGCTGAAGGCAGAGCCGTGGGCCAGAGCGGCAGATGGGCCGGTGGATGCCACAGGGAGCCTGTTAGACGGGCCTTGGACTTGGCTCTTGAGCCCTTTCCGCCTGTCAGACCTGTAGCCCACGCCTGGCTCTGGAGCCCAGGCCCCTCTGCCTGGGCCGCGGCCTGCCCGGCGCTGCCTGCCCTCCCAGCGCGGCCGCGGCACCCCGCCCGGGCGTCGGGGGGTCCACGGGCCGCACTGAGGGCCGCGACGACAGGGGACAGTGAAGGGCAGCGCAGCGAGCTGGCAGCCCTGGCGTCCGTCTGCCCTGACCCCTGCAGAGTGTCACCAGGAAGTCCACCCACATCGCTGCTGCTGGGACGTCTGAGTCTGGAGGAAACGGTGACACTGTCCAGACAGCCCTCAAGTTTACATACAGTGAAGAGCACCCAGATGAAGCTCCCCTTTATGAAATCGTCTCCCAGTTAAATCTCGAAGATAATGATCTACAGAAGGCATTTAAAAATTAGCATACAGGCAGAAGAAAACCCTGGTATGGTGGTGATCTTCACTTTAGTGAGAGCCGTGCAAGAAAAATTAAATGAAATAATTGGTCAAATAAAAACTAGAAGAGAAGATGAAAAGAAACAGAAACAGAAGAAGCTGAAAAGCAATTATTCTATGGCACTCCTGTTACAGTTGGGAAAAATGAAGCAGATTTGGTGCAGAAATCTTTGACCATGATCACTTTTGCTGAGAATTATGGAATCACTTCATAGGTTTTTCAGACTTACTATAATGTTTTGTTTATGTTAAATCTTTGTTTAGAACAAATGATGGGTATGGACAGTTAATTACTGGAAATAAAATCTTTATTTAGATATTTAAATGTTGATCTGATCACAGCAGAGCATATTTTTATGAAAATTTTCCATGCTACCTCTGTTTGTGGTAGCTTTACTTACTATGAAATCTTTCTGAGAATTGAATTTTTTCCTTGTTGTTTCCTGTTTACCCTTTCGCTTTTTTCTCATTGCTCTCATTTCAAATCCTGGCCTTTCCTGTCTTCGGCTAGTGGAAGCTTAGACTTGGCGAAGCTCTGCTTTTGCCGTCACGGCTGTGCCTGCCTGCATGCTGTGGAGTAAAGAGCTGAAGGCAGAGCCGTGGGCCAGAGCGGCAGATGGGCGGTGGATGCCACAGGGAGCCTGTTAGACGGGCCTTGGACTTGGCTCTTGAGCCCTTTCCGCCTGTCAGACCTGTAGCCCACGCCTGGCTCTGGAGCCCAGGCCCCTCTGCCTGGGCCGCGGCCTGCCCGGCGCTGCCTGCCCTCCCAGCGCGGCCGCGGCACCCCGCCCGGGCGTCGGGGGGTCCACGGGCCGCACTGAGGGCCGCGACGACAGGGGACAGTGAAGGGCAGCGCAGCGAGCTGGCAGCCCTGGCGTCCGTCTGCCCTGACCCCTGCAGAGTGTCACCAGGAAGTCCACCCACATCGCTGCTGCTGGGACGTCTGAGTCTGGAGGAAACGGTGACACTGTCCAGACAGCCCTCAAGTTTACATACAGTGAAGAGCACCCAGATGAAGCTCCCCTTTATGAAATCGTCTCCCAGTTAAATCTCGAAGATAATGATCTACAGAAGGCATTTAAAAATTAGCATACAGGCAGAAGAAAACCCTGGTATGGTGGTGATCTTCACTTTAGTGAGAGCCGTGCAAGAAAAATTAAATGAAATAATTGGTCAAATAAAAACTAGAAGAGAAGATGAAAAGAAACAGAAACAGAAGAAGCTGAAAAGCAATTATTCTATGGCACTCCTGTTACAGTTGAGAATTTCTTAAATTGAAAGGCCAGATTTGGTGCAGAACTCTTGGAAATTAAAACGAAATGAAGGAAGGAAGAAGAACAAGCAGGAAGAAATAGAGTAACTGGGGGAGAGCTATTTGAAACCGGTCATAATCTTGACACAGCTGCTGTCCAGTTCTTCAAAGATGCTGGAAACATGTGGCGCTAGATGAGTCTTGGAGCCGGAGGAGGAGGAGGAGGGTGACCCAGACCGCAGTCCTGCCGAGCGCGAGGTTGACCCGACCGAAGGCCAGACCGTGCCTGTCTGCAGGGAGGCTTGACCACCGCAGGAGCTTTGGTTATGCTTAGAGGGTGTTGATTTTCCTTTTTTTTCCTAAGAAAAAGTAATTTTCGGGAGAATATTCTTCTGATGACTTCCATCACTGAACTTAATAAACTGATCTTAAAAATTAAAAACAAACAAACAAAACCCCATAGCCCAAATCTCGGTGTTTTTGATATCTTATGTTATTGCCACCACTTTGGGCCAGACCAAGAGATTGCTGAGCCTATTCCGAGCTTGTAATTCTTCTTTCTCACCTCATTCACTTACTGTCTGCCGGAACTCATATCCAACAGCAATAATGTCCAACAGCAATAGATTGGGATGTAGATTACAGCTACTTTAGTATTAGTACTAATGGAAAATTTGTTGTTAACCTGCTTTTAAATTTTATTTATTTATTTATTTTTGGCTATTCTGGGTTTTCATTGTTGCCACAGGCTCTCCTCTGGTCGCAGGGAGCGGGGGCTCCTGTCTAGTGGAGGTGAGCAGGCTTCTCGTTGTGGTGACTTCTGTGGAACTCGGGCTCCAGGGCACACGGGCTCAGTAGTTGCGGCTCCGAGACTCTAGAGCACAGGCTCCATATTAGTGGCTCCCAGGCTTCGTTGCTCTGCAGCCTGTGGGATCTTCCCGGATCAGGGATTGAACTCATGTCTCCTGCGTTGGCAGGTGAACTCTTCACCATCGAGCTGCCAGGGAAGCCCTGATTTTCTTTTTATGTGACAAGGATTTTCCATCATGACATAGCTGGCCTAGGAAGACGGTAGGTTGCTTGTTACTGCAGAAGCTGGAGGAGCATTTATTAGGAATTTTGTAAAAGGTACCCTTGAATGGAACATGGGGATTGCATTGAATAGTCTCAATTTTGAGATTTTATGATTTGAGGTAACAGAAATACATCTTAAGGAACCCTTAAAGTAAATACTTCCCTACTGCTGCTGTGAGCGTTGCCAACCTCGTCTACAGATATGACCCGTGTGGAAACAGGCGTGACCGAGAAAAGCAAGAATATAATTCCTTGGAAACAACATTATGTTCACAGGATAGCAACTCTTTATTTTTGCTTCTTGTGTGCTAGACATTATGTGTTACAAATGAAGTGCAAGACTTGTGTATACTTTCCTCTTCATTATAATGAGGTTTTTGAAACATGAGCTGGGCAAGGAAAAGAGTATCATCTTTTAATGTAAGCCCCCCTATACTCTCCTGCCCCCTCCCCCCCTAAGTATTTGGAGTATGTTTGCCCATGATACAAAAAAAGAAATATAAAAGCTAGAATCTTAAGGGGACATAATATTAGTGAAGAGACTATGTAATGTTACCAGCTGAAATTTACCTCTTACTCATTTAAACTTACTGTTGAATCTCTTCCCTATTTTTAGAGATACAGCTTTCAAAAATGGAATTAGGGAATTAAGGACTTTGTTCATCCTTTTGGTTTGTTTTGGTTTCAAAAGTAACATATGCTTGGGATTTTGTAACTAAAGAAATATATTAACATGGAGAGTTAGTCTCTTGAGTTTGTACCTCCTTGAGATAGCCACTTTTTTATAGTTTGGTAAATTAGAATAAAAAATTAACAATAAATGGGTAATTTTCTCTCTTTTTTTTAGATTAAGGTAGTAGCTGGTATTTCAAGTCATTTGGTCCATAACCTTTTCCGCCTAAATGCCTAGGATTTCCAGATGGTTTATTTAGATTTTATTTTTTATCTTCTAGGGAGATTATACGAAGAAAAGCTGTCTTGGCATTATATAAATTTTATCTCATTGCTCCTAATCAAGTACAGCATATCCATGTTAAGTTTCGGAAAGCGCTTTGTGACAGAGATGTTGGGGTCATGGCTGCTTCCTTACACATATACTTAAGGATGATTAAGGTAAGTTGACATTTTGAGCAGGCGCTAAGTAGCTATCATTAGAAAAATATAACTGTGTAATGAAGTCACGTTTAAGTTTGTATTAACCCTTTAATAGTAATTTTTGCATGTTGTCAATAGCATTGGTTCTAGACACATTATAGATACAGTCTTCATTTTTAATGCCTGAAATTTTTTCATGCTTTGAAAGAAACATGGAAAAATGGTAGGTTTGTAAGGTAATTGAAATGTGAAGATTGGTGGTTTTTCAAGCAGTGACTCCCATTTATATAACTTCATGGGATATGTACAGTGGCTTATAGAAATGAGGAGAGCTGGTGGGAAATGGCCAAGGCATAGTTTACAACAGTGGTCCCCAGTCTTTTTGGTACCAAGGATCGGTTTTGTGGAAGACAGTTTTACCATGGACTGGGGAGGAGGAGGGTGATTTGGGGATGATTCAAAGGCATTATGTTTATTTTGTGCTTCGTTCTATGATTATTACATCAGCTGCACTTTAGATCATCAGGCATTAGATCTCAGAGGTTGGGGACCTCTGGTCTATTGTATTGATACCATGCATTGATACTGTGTTAGAGGAGGAAGGAGGGTTAAATGTTATGGTCAAAAAATTTGTTTTCAAAATGGTTATATGGGTTTATACCAGTTCAACCCCAGTGTATTGCCTAAAACCCTTTGTGTTTGAAAAGTATGCATTTGTGAGAGATTTCATCATACTTCATAATGAAATGAAATATGCAATGACACAAATTTAAAATTACAAAATCTGAAGGTTGTCTTTCACTTTTTTATGCATTTGTGTATTCCAAAATAGTATGGTATAAGTAGATAATTGATATTAAATCTTGCTTTTCCTCTAACACTTATTAAACACTGAAAGAGCTTTTATTTCTCTTCCAAAAATTTGTCCTTGATACATACGAAGATTACAGTGGAGAGTCTTAACATTCATTTTGAGGACTATATTTAATTTCCCTAGTTCAGGCAGATAGTTACTAGACCTATAGTGATGATCCAATTATGATGTATATGATGTTGATTCACTGTGTTGTACACCTGTAAGTAACATTCAACTATATTTCATTAAACAGTGTAAGACGAAGGAAAAATTTCCCCAGTCCAAGAGAGCAGTCTATTGATAGTCAAGGCACACTCATTCAGAATCACAAATATGTTTAAATACTTTAGAATTAATTAATTTTAAATAGGCAGGCTTACTGATTTTAGGGGTTCTGAGTGTTCAAGTTGTGAACATTGTCCTCTTCCACCGAACGTATTTAATGCAATTACATGGGAGTCTTTTGCAAATAAAATTCAGAGATTGCAAACGGGTCTTGATTTTCATCAAAAGTAGAGAAATCACTGCTTTTTTCCCCAGTATGCCAGTTCTTTTCAGCTTTTAATTGATTATATTAGGTATTAAAGGTTCTAAGGTGTAATTATAGAACTTTGAAAATGGGATTAAACTGGATGGGGACAGGCAGGGATGGTGGAAGCTCTTGGGGACATGGGTCAGCTCTGGACCTGGTCGCCAGAGGAGTTGCATCGTGGAAGGAATTGCACACAGCTGAGGACCGTTTCATTAAATGTGCACGTGAAACTTCTGATGGAGCATGCATTTAGATTCTGCATAGCATTTCAACCAGGCCTGTTTTATTTTTAAGATACCATTATTAACAGGAGGTATATGGTTTTACTTTGTTTTGTTTTTGGAAATAGGAGAACTCGTCTGCATATAAAGATTTGACGGGGAGCTTTGTAACGATTTTGAAGCAGGTGGTTGGAGGCAAGCTCCCCGTGGATTTCAGCTACCACAGTGTGCCAGCACCATGGTTACAGATTCAGCTGCTGAGAATCCTAGGACTTCTAGGAAAGGATGATCAAAGGTAAACTGTTCGAAGTAAATTTCATAGTGTTAGGCTTTAGTCACGTAGAGGTTTCATGATGAACCAGATTCTCCCAATGCTTGGTTGACCTAGTAGTGAGAAGTGAGCTGCTGTAAGAAGCGTGTGACTTCAGCTTGCGGGGTGATCCCGGCTTTTCGCTTGCCTGAGTCCTGCTCACAGAGAAAGGCGCCTCTGGAGCTCCATATCTTCTGTGACACTTACGGAATCATGCTAGTTTGGGAGCTGGGAAACTTTTTTTATAAAGAGCCAGGTAGTAAATATGTAAAGCTTTGTGGGCTATATGTTGTCTGCTGCCACAAGTTAACTCTCCTCTGTGTGCAGCTTTCAGAAGCAGCCGTAGAGAGCAGGTAAAGGAGCACAGCTCGGTTCCCAGAAAGCTTTATGGACGTTGAAACTTAAATTTCATACAAACTTCTTGTCGTGAAATCTTAATCATTTGGGTTTTTTTCAACCATTTGAAAGTGTAAAAACCATTCTTAGCCTGCAGCCCGTATAAAAACAGACACCTGGCCAGGTTAGGTGTGCAGACTATAGTATGCCGACCCTGTTGCTACAGTGGAACAGTTCATTTTGTCTGAGTTACTCTTCTAGGCAATAATTTTATTGAACTCTCTGTGCATGTCTTGCCATTACATGTATGTTTTGTAGCTTTTAATTTTTCTATAGTTTTTCAAACTAGTAGAAAAGTTCCAAGAATAATACAGGAAGCTCTCTACTTAGACACATCAGTTACTTATATTTGCTTTATCATTCTTTCTCTTCCTGTGTGTGTGTGCGTGTGCTCGCATTATTTTCATTTAGAAATTTTTTTCTGAGCCCTTCGAGAGCAACTGTATTTATTCCCTTCGAGACCAAGGACCTTTGGCTTGAGTCTCTGATGTGCTTCTGTCTTGAAAACACATTATTAATCAGGCTCTGGCTTTAGAGCTGTGGCTCTGTTTTATGCAGTAGGGTGCACTGCTTTGCTAATTCTCCAGTCTCGCCTCGCGGCTTTTCCTCTAGGCTGTCCCTCCAGCGCTGCTTCCACCACGTCCTCCGCTGCGCGTCTGCACCGTCTTTGGTGCGCTCCCGAGGAGTGCTAACGAGGCCATACCGCTCTTGGTGTTGCTATTTTACATTTTTCTGCCTTTATGAATCTCAACCTCGATTGAAACATGGGTGAAAACCCAGAGTTGATGGAGCAGAGACACACATTAGAAATGTTTGTCCTGTTGTGGAGGTCTAGTTGGAGCTCACTAGAATTCTGTTTTAAAACCATGAATTTCATAGTAATGCGTTCAGACCTCATTGGTCCAAAAAGATATAATAGCATCGTATGTTGTCAGGAAGTAACCTTGGAGGCATTTGGTGAATTTACTAAATTCATTGAGTTATTATCTTCCTTCTTTCCTTCATGGATGAACTTGGAGAATATGTATAGAGTTCAGAGAGCTCAGTTGAATAGAAATTATGCTTAAAAGGATAAAAGAGTAAATCTCTCTTAAAACGTTACAGAACATTATGTTTTCTCCTTTGTCGCACTAACTCTAATGAGATTTTATGTTAACATATATTTAAGACATGATTAGCTTAATGGAGCAAAGTAAAAATGCTAATTTATTTTATAACAGGATTCTAATATATTTAATTGTAAGTATTAATTTACTGGAAAAGTCTCTCGTATATATGGTATTTAATATCTGTTTGAATATTTTCTTGTGTTTTATGGCATGCTGCTTCTTAGTGTATTAACATTTACCTCAATCATGTCTGCAAATGTTTCCAAATTTTGTGTGGTTAATGACTTATGGCAGACATTGACTTTTAAAATTGAGAAACTATACTGTAATCTAAGTGTAGTATGGCCAGAATTTTTGGTGGGGAGGCAGAGTTGTCAGGTGGCTGCCTGTGGAAGAAGACTGTGTGGCTGGACTGTATTTATTCCCTTCGAGACCAAGGACCTTTGGCTTGAGTCTCTGATGTGCTTCTGTCTTGAAAACACATTATTAATCAGGCTCTGGCTTTAGAGCTGTGGCTCTGTTTTATGCAGTAGGGTGCACTGCTTTGCTAATTCTCCAGTCTCGCCTCGCTTTTCCTCTAGGCTGTCCCTCCAGCGCTGCTTCCACCACGTCCTCCGCTGCGCGTCTGCACCGTCTTTGGTGCGCTCCCGAGGAGTGCTAACGAGGCCATACCGCTCTTGGTGTTGCTATTTTACATTTTTCTGCCTTTATGAATCTCAACCTCGATTGAAACATGGGTGAAAACCCAGAGTTGATGGAGCAGAGACACACATTAGAAATGTTTGTCCTGTTGTGGAGGTCTAGTTGGAGCTCACTAGAATTCTGTTTTAAAACCATGAATTTCATAGTAATGCGTTCAGACCTCATTGGTCCAAAAAGATATAATAGCATCGTATGTTGTCAGGAAGTAACCTTGGAGGCATTTGGTGAATTTACTAAATTCATTGAGTTATTATCTTCCTTCTTTCCTTCATGGATGAACTTGGAGAATATGTATAGAGTTCAGAGAGCTCAGTTGAATAGAAATTATGCTTAAAAGGATAAAAGAGTAAATCTCTCTTAAAACGTTACAGAACATTATGTTTTCTCCTTTGTCGCACTAACTCTAATGAGATTTTATGTTAACATATATTTAAGACATGATTAGCTTAATGGAGCAAAGTAAAAATGCTAATTTATTTTATAACAGGATTCTAATATATTTAATTGTAAGTATTAATTTACTGGAAAAGTCTCTCGTATATATGGTATTTAATATCTGTTTGAATATTTTCTTGTGTTTTATGGCATGCTGCTTCTTAGTGTATTAACATTTACCTCAATCATGTCTGCAAATGTTTCCAAATTTTGTGTGGTTAATGACTTATGGCAGACATTGACTTTTAAAATTGAGAAACTATACTGTAATCTAAGTGTAGTATGGCCAGAATTTTTGGTGGGGAGGCAGAGTTGTCATGCCCACTGTGTGGTGGCTGCCTGTGGAAGAAGAGCTTGCATAAAGAAATGAGGGGTTTGGAATATGGTTCTGAATTCTCACTGGGTGTTTATACTTCACCCAATGCAATAAAAGTACATGGACTTCAAATTGAGTTTTACAGCTATATATTTTTTTTAAGACATTTTCAGAGAAACTTGTAACATGCATGATGGATAATTTGTATATCCCTGGATTATTGTTTTTTTCTTTTTGGCCACTTCTATTGATGTTTTATTTATTTATCTTTGTTCTTTGGCCCATGTGGGCCTCCCATCGTGGTGGCGTCTGTTGTTGCAGAGCGCCGGCTCTGGGCGCATGCGCTCCAGGGCTCCGGCTCAGTGATTGGACACATGGGTCCAGCCGCTCCGCGGCACGTGGGATCTTCCCAGGCCAGGGCTCCAACTGGCGCCCCTTGCACTGCAAGGCGGTGTCCTTACCCACTGGACCACCAGGGAAGCCCTGATCATTTTATTTTGCAGTGCAGTTTTTCCACAAGAAACCACTGTGTATTTCTGTGTTGGTGGTGCTTTTTTCGATTAGTACTTTTTAAAAATTTTATAAGACATACAAAAGTATCAACTGAGAAGCCATATTTTTCACCGTGGCCTCTTAGGACTTTCCTTTGGAGAAAAGGCATGGTGGCAGAGGGCTAGGGGCCTGTAAGCACTGCATTTTTTTGTAGTTTCTACCTCAGCTCAGTTACTGTAACTGTAATCAGTGGATATAAAGATATAGAAATGGTATTAATCTGTTAATTTCACAAAGTACAATTTCCTTATATTTAAAGAAAGTTAAATTTTTCTTTCTGAAAAACCTAATGGTGCTCAAGGACTGCTACTTGAATATTTTTTTTAAAAATGAAGTATTTTAAATACAGATGATATAGTGTCTGGAATAATCTTGGTATGTGAAGTATTAGTAACTTGAAATGCGTAAAAATACTAGATTACAAAGAAAATGATAAAAGACAGCATGTTCAACCAAAAACCTTATTTGTAAAGTAGGAAAGAGTCGATTGACTCAACTCTAATTGACTAATTAGCTCTCATTGAGTAATTAGCAGTGATAAGGCAGAACATTAAACTCATGAAACAGTGCAAGTGGAATCTTTAAGAAGTGAAATTCCCGTAACTTCATAAAATGAATTTCTTTCACTTCTTTTCTGTAGATCCTCAGTTTTAAAGAGAGAGAAGTTTGAAAAACTATGTTTTATTGGGTTATAACACTATAATTCTACTGCAAATAAAATATCTTTTAAACAGGACAAGTGAATTAATGTATGATGTTCTTGATGAATCCTTACGAAGAGCTGAATTAAATCACAATGTCACATATGGTAGGTAACATATGTAAATGCTGCTCTAATAATGTTTTCAGTATTATAGATAAATCTGTGTTAGAATACTATAAATTCTGGTAAAATTTTAAATGTTAATTTTTAAGGTGTTTTTTTGGGTAATTTCACTGGACGTATGGAATACCTAATAAAAATAATTTGAAATTATGGCATTGTTTTAAATGTTGACATAAATTGACTATTGTCTCTCCTTTTAAGACTGAGAAATTGCCTCTTTATTGAAACTGTTCATCAATCAAAGATCTGACTATGAAGATAACCCAGTAAATCTATTCCATACTTAAGAAAACAGTTTTCAAATGAAGCATTCTGTTAACTAGTCACGAAATAGTTAGGTTTTTGTTATTTATTAGGCCCTGTGCAAGATGCTTGGAACAGTTGTGAGCAAAATAGTATTATTGTTGAGCTCATAGCCCAGCAAGATGGAAAGGGCTGTGTTCTATGAATGTTTCAGAAGCGAGTTATAGGGTACTGTGGAGCATATCCAGCTTCTCTTAGATGAGAGGAAGAACAAGGACGGCTTTTCTGAAAAGGGATATTTAAGAAGACAACTAAAGGATGAATTTGAGAGCTAAGAATATATAGATGTGGAATAGTGTACTTTTAATGAGTGGACAATAGCTTTGTGTTAAATGGAATTTTAAAAAGTAGTTTAGTGATAGGAGACAAGAGTGAAATGGGGGAAGAGGGAGAACTGAGGAAAGTAATCAGAAAGCTTCCAGTCCTAGTAGCCAGAGGGAAGAACTGTTAGTTCTTTATTGATCAGCTTGAGAAAGCTCCCTGAAGAAATTGGGATGTTTAGACATGTTGAAAAGATAGAAGTAAAACAGTTTGAGTTCTGTCTGCTGTGGAGAAGAGCAGTAGAAGAGGTAGTGAGAGAGAACTCAAATGAGAAGGCATTTCTTAATCAAATGAAATTCACTTCTTTTCTGTAGATCCTCAGTTTTAAAGAGAGAGAAGTTTGAAAAACTATGTTTTATTGGGTTATAACACTATAATTCTACTGCAAATAAAATATCTTTTAAACAGGACAAGTGAATTAATGTATGATGTTCTTGATGAATCCTTACGAAGAGCTGAATTAAATCACAATGTCACATATGGTAGGTAACATATGTAAATGCTGCTCTAATAATGTTTTCAGTATTATAGATAAATCTGTGTTAGAATACTATAAATTCTGGTAAAATTTTAAATGTTAATTTTTAAGGTGTTTTTTTGGGTAATTTCACTGGACGTATGGAATACCTAATAAAAATAATTTGAAATTATGGCATTGTTTTAAATGTTGACATAAATTGACTATTGTCTCTCCTTTTAAGACTGAGAAATTGCCTCTTTATTGAAACTGTTCATCAATCAAAGATCTGACTATGAAGATAACCCAGTAAATCTATTCCATACTTAAGAAAACAGTTTTCAAATGAAGCATTCTGTTAACTAGTCACGAAATAGTTAGGTTTTTGTTATTTATTAGGCCCTGTGCAAGATGCTTGGAACAGTTGTGAGCAAAATAGTATTATTGTTGAGCTCATAGCCCAGCAAGATGGAAAGGGCTGTGTTCTATGAATGTTTCAGAAGCGAGTTATAGGGTACTGTGGAGCATATCCAGCTTCTCTTAGATGAGAGGAAGAACAAGGACGGCTTTTCTGAAAAGGGATATTTAAGAAGACAACTAAAGGATGAATTTGAGAGCTAAGAATATATAGATGTGGAATAGTGTACTTTTTAATGAGTGGACAATAGCTTTGTGTTAAATGGAATTTTAAAAAGTAGTTTAGTGATAGGAGACAAGAGTGAAATGGGGGAAGAGGGAGAACTGAGGAAAGTAATCAGAAAGCTTCCAGTCCTAGTAGCCAGAGGGAAGAACTGTTAGTTCTTTATTGATCAGCTTGAGAAAGCTCCCTGAAGAAATTGGGATGTTTAGACATGTTGAAAAGATAGAAGTAAAACAGTTTGAGTTCTGTCTGCTGTGGAGAAGAGCAGTAGAAGAGGTAGTGAGAGAGAGAACTCAAATGAGAAGGCATTTCTTAATCTGGTAAAATACCATGAAATAGGGGATATTTGTTCTTTCAGACTGTGAATCTTTAAGAGTGATGGTTGTAGAAATGTAGACTAAAGGGCAGACATTGAACTAGTTTAACTGTAATAAAAGTGAAGAAAGGATTCATGCGTAAGACACTTATATAAAAAATAATGCATGTGGTAGTGAATGAAGGATAGATTTGTGTTTTGCACGTATAAATGGTAATTCAAGCAACAAGCGTGGTGTATTCATTTGTTCAACCAGTATTTATTGAATGCTTCCAAAACAAAAGCTTAGCTGGTGAGCTAGGTACAGATGAGGAGTTGAATGACACATGCATTCCTCCATGGGCGCAGTGCAGTGCGGGAGGTTAGGTAAGCACATAAGGTGGACCAGGCCCTGCTCTTGTGCCGGTGTCCCATAGTGAGCCATGGACGTCGTCTGGGCCCCTGCCGCGTGCGGGAGGAATGAGGCGCTGGCGGTGAGGACGGCGCTTCCCGAGGCGGTGGGTGGGCGGGGCCCCGCGGAGCCTCGGGAGTGGCCGCAGGGTCTTCGCAGGCAGCCACGGCCAGTGAAGACGTTTTGTTTGGGCTGTAAGCATGGTCTAGGATAAGGGTTTGAAAGGTTTCCAGGAGTTCTGTTTCAAATCAGTTAAACTTTGCTTCTTTTCATGCAGAAGAGTTTTTTTATTTCCGTAGGTGACATTTCAGCTTTAGTTTTTGTACTTCGTTGAGTAGGTAGCCTGTGCACATGGTTCAGAACTCAAAGGCACAGGCGGGTATGCAGTGAACACCAGAGTGCCCCTTCAGCCCAGCTCCCCTCCTGGAGGCAGCCTCTGCCACCTGTTCCTTTTGATTTAGAGCATACTGGGTACCTGAGGAAATATCTTATATGAATTTTTAACACCAAAAGCATTTTTATTGGGGCGTAGCCAGTTAACAAGTTTGTGATAGCTCCAGGTGCACAGTGAAGGCGCTCGGCCATACGTAGCTGTGGATCCATGCTCTGGTGCACAGCATTAAGCAGAGTTCCATGTGCTGTACAATAGACTTTTTTTTTTGCCTTTAGGTCATTGTTTATTTTTCATTCATCTTTGTTCTGTGGCCCGTGTGGGCCTCCCATCGCAGTGGCCTCTCTCGCTGCAGAGCACCGCTCTGGGCGCATGCGCTGTGGAGTGCTGGCTGGTAATTGGACACACCGGTCCAGCCGTTGTGTGGAATGTGGGATCTTCCAGGTGCAGGGATAGAACCGGCGCCCGTTGCACTGCAAGGCAGACTCTTCACCCACTGGACCACCAGGGAAGCCCCTAATGTAAATATTTTATTGCTTAAAAATGGGAATGTCAAATTATAAACTTCATAAGGGCTGAGGCTATGTCTGTCTTATTGGGCAGTGTATCCCAGTGTCTGGCATGGGGTTAGTCAGTGAGTAATAGGCTTTAAGTGAGTTCAAAGAAGAGAAGGTGACTCTTCTTTGGTTAATTACTGCATTGGGTTTCAGTATGAATACTTTCTAAACCGTATTTTTCTGAAAGTTTCAATATTATAACCAACCTTAGTGTCAAATCAAGAAATAAGTCATATCAGAAGCATTTATTGGGTATCTGCTGTGTGCCAGGCGTTGTATAAACTGATCCAAAGAATATGAAGTGTGCAGTGTAATCTTTGCCGTCAAGGAGTTTACAGGATAATGGAGGAGGTGACTTCTTTCTGAGCGCGTATTACCAGTGTAAGGCAGAAGGCAGAGTGAGGACAGTGGAGGGAATAGTATTACAGGCGTCCAGAGGCGGTGAAGATCACTGTGGGCTTCAGGGCGCGGGAAGATATGGAGGCAATAGGGCCTTGGAAGGGAGGATGCAGGTAGCCGGAAGGGACGTTAGAAGCAGAGGGAACGTGAAGGACGTGGAGGGTTGGAAACGCCGCGCCGACGCCCCGCCGTTTCAGAGGGCAGTGGCCGGCCGGCTGGACGGGGTGGGGCGCCGCGTGCGCGGCCGCCTCGGCCGTGGGGCCGCTGCGTGGCTGGTGGACCGTCGCCCGCCAGGCTGCTCTGTCCCCGAGGCTCTCCAGGCAGGAACCTGGAGGAGGTGGTTGCCGCGCGCGCCTTCAAGGGGCCTTCCCCACCCGGCGATCAGACCGGGCCTCCTGCCCCGCAGACGCCCTCTTGACCTCTGAGCCCCCGGGGAAGCCCCGCAGCAGCCGCGGGAGGGCCGCGTCGCAGAGGGCCTCCCCGGCAGCCAGGTCGCTGGGAATTTACACTGGTCACCTCTGCAGGTACGCAGTCGTTCTGGGCGGGGAAAAGATGAGAAAGACGTTTTTAGTAAACTAGTCAACTGGGGGAATTCTATAAAATGGAATATAAGGGATAGAACCGTCGGAAGTAAGTAGATGTACTTTAGATGTACTTTCAACAGTAAGTGTACCTAGAAACTCCGGACGTTATGTTGAAAATAAGTGCATGAGGCTCTGAAACGTGGGTAGGTGAAGGTAGACTGAACAGAGACCTCGATGTGCAAGGAGTGACTCCAAGGTTTCTTTTTGCCTCGTGCGCCCCGGAGAACCGGCAGCATGAAGATGCGAACAGGTGCAGACAGAAATACACCCAAAAAAAAAGCCTGCTGTTTCGCTAAAGGACTAAGGCTAAAAGGGCAGAGTAGCGAGATGGAGGACTTTTATTAGGCAGTAGCTTTTCTGTTGCACTCAAGTACCATGCAGAAAAAACTACGGACCACCGCAGCAGCAGAGGCTGAGTGAAGAGTCAAGATTTCTGCCCTCGTTGGGTGTACTGAGGCGCCCCGACTCCCCACGGGGCCGGCTGCAGCTTGACCCCTGCCGTGTGTCACGGGGATCCCCAGCATCGCCAGTGGTGATGTGGGAGCCTGGATTTCACATCATCCAGGAGTAGGGAATAACGGGGCACTCCTCCCGTCTTTTCCGGGGTGGCGTTAGAACAGGCTTCGTGGAGAGAGGGCTTTCTACCACTGGTCAGGGACATTAGGGCCGCCCCCTGTCCTCAGCGCAGGTCACGTAGCGTGCCCCTTCCTCTCCCAGAGAGGATACCCCACCCCGCGTCCAGAAGGATCCGGTGTCCCCTGCCTTTCCACGTGTTGAAGGAGTCTGAGTGGAGAAGCTGGCCTACCATCCTCGCGGGGCGGTGCCCCATCTCCCTGCCACAGTGGGGACAGCAGATAACTTATGTAAAATGAAATTCTAGTGTGAAGGATTAAGTAATCAGTGGAACTTCTTCACATTTTGTGCATAATCCTACCCAAAGTATCTGTGACAAATGCAAGAACATTGTTAATGTTTAATTTGGCCATTTTTACTTGATGGTAGTTTCGTTTGGACCTGGGTTGCCCCGGAGGAGTAAACAGAGCTCCACCGTGCATTTTTTTCCTTCAGAAATCCTCAGGGGCATGTTTAACCACTGCAGGGAGGAGACAGTGGAGTGACTGCTTGTTCATTTATGGACTTAGACTTCTGTTGAGCTGGTGTATAAAGAGTCTTAACCTCTAAATTATGTTTATTTAAAAACCTAGTAATTTTATTTGAGTTCCTTTATGCATAAGTTGACTAACAAGTGCAGTTTTGGGACTATTAATTTTATTCGATACCTAAACTAGCAGTTCAGAAATCTTACGAGCATCTAAATATAAAAGTTGATAAATGGGTTTTATATTTATTTTAAATGGGTAATGAGAAGCTCTTGTTGGAAAAAAAATATTGATAGGAGGAGAGCTCAGAGTGGCAGAAATCCATAAAAGAATGTATGTCAGCTATGATAGAAAATGGAACATCATCATTTTTACTCTTAGGACTAACATGTTAGTTTAGGGTTTAGCAACTTTTTCTGGAAGAGGGCCAAATAGTGAATATTCAAGGTTTTGTGTACGTCATGTAAGTTTCTTTGTTTTTTTTTTTTTTAAGACCTTTAAAAATGTAATTATACACCTAAAACTAATAATTTTATATACCAGTTTATATCTCCCATCCAAGTACTAATGAGGCCCGATCCTGCTTAGCTTCCAAGATCAGAAAGGATTGAGTGCATTCAGGGTGGTAGACTATATCTCAAAAAAATATAAAAATCGTTATTAGTTCACAGCTTACAAAGATAGACTGAGGACTGTGTTTAATGGTATTTTGCGTACTCTTGCCTTCGTTGATGAGTTAATTGACTACGGCCTTCTCTGTTTACTTCATGAAGTCATAAAGACAACTTTAAAAAAAAAATTCTTTTCAAAACATATCTTTTCAAAAATAATTTTATTGGTTTGTTATTTTGACTGTGCTGAGTCTTTGTTGCTGTGAAGCCTTTTTTACAGTTTCTGGGAGTGGGGCATCTCTCTAGTTGTGGTTTGAGGACTCGTCACTCTGTGGCCTCTCTTGTTGTGGACCATGGGCTCTGGGGCATGCGGGGTTCAGCGGCTGTGGGACATGGCCCCTGTGGTTCTTGTGCCTAGGTGTTGGGGCCCTGGGCCAGTAGTCCTGGCATAGGGCTTAGTGTCCTCACAGCACATGGTGTCTTCTAGACAAGGGGTCGAACCCGTGTCTCCTGAATTGGCAGGCAGATTCTTTACCACTGAGCAACTGGGGAAGCCCAAAGTCAACTTTTTTCATAGCACAGAGTGCAGTTTTGGGACTATTAATTTTATTCGATACCTAAACTAGCAGTTCAGAAATCTTACGAGCATCTAAATATAAAAGTTGATAAATGGGTTTTATATTTATTTTAAATGGGTAATGAGAAGCTCTTGTTGGAAAAAAAATATTGATAGGAGGAGAGCTCAGAGTGGCAGAAATCCATAAAAGAATGTATGTCAGCTATGATAGAAAATGGAACATCATCATTTTTACTCTTAGGACTAACATGTTAGTTTAGGGTTTAGCAACTTTTTCTGGAAGAGGGCCAAATAGTGAATATTCAAGGTTTTGTGTACGTCATGTAAGTTTCTTTGTTTTTTTTTTTAAGACCTTTAAAAATGTAATTATACACCTAAAACTAATAATTTTATATACCAGTTTATATCTCCCATCCAAGTACTAATGAGGCCCGATCCTGCTTAGCTTCCAAGATCAGAAAGGATTGAGTGCATTCAGGGTGGTAGACTATATCTCAAAAAAATATAAAAATCGTTATTAGTTCACAGCTTACAAAGATAGACTGAGGACTGTGTTTAATGGTATTTTGCGTACTCTTGCCTTCGTTGATGAGTTAATTGACTACGGCCTTCTCTGTTTACTTCATGAAGTCATAAAGACAACTTTAAAAACAAAATTCTTTTCAAAACATATCTTTTCAAAAATAATTTTATTGGTTTGTTATTTTGACTGTGCTGAGTCTTTGTTGCTGTGAAGCCTTTTTTACAGTTTCTGGGAGTGGGGCATCTCTCTAGTTGTGGTTTGAGGACTCGTCACTCTGTGGCCTCTCTTGTTGTGGACCATGGGCTCTGGGGCATGCGGGGTTCAGCGGCTGTGGGACATGGCCCCTGTGGTTCTTGTGCCTAGGTGTTGGGGCCCTGGGCCAGTAGTCCTGGCATAGGGCTTAGTGTCCTCACAGCACATGGTGTCTTCTAGACAAGGGGTCGAACCCGTGTCTCCTGAATTGGCAGGCAGATTCTTTACCACTGAGCAACTGGGGAAGCCCAAAGTCAACTTTTTTCATAGCACAGAGTGAAGAATTTTTACAGTATAATATCTGTAATATAGCATCTTTTTATGTGCAGTTGGCTTCCTTTAGTTAAAGTCGGTTCCCTTCTTAAAGAGGTGTTTCTTAAAAATGCTTGTTTCCAGTTTCTTTTCTCTCTCTTTATTCAGAAAGTATTTTTTGTAAAGCTTTTAACAGAAAATGTGTATGTGTATCAGTTGATAGCAACTTTGCAATGTAAAAACACAGCTAGTTGAATATTCAGAATCTATCTTATATATACAAATAAATGTTTGATTGTTATGTTTTAAACTTTTGGAAAAAGAGTGGGAGTGATTCTATCAAAGACAAGATATGTTTCAACTGTGTGCGTTAGTTGCTCAGTTGTGTAGGACTTTTTGCGACCCTGTGGACTGTGGCCCACCAGGCTCCTCTGGCCATGGGATTCTCCAGGGCGAGAACACTGGAGTGGGTAGCCATTCCTTTCTCCAGAGGATCTTCTGGACACAGGGATTGAAGCTGGGTCTCTTGCATTGTAGGCATATTCTTTACCATCTGAGCTATCAGGGAAGCCCAAAAGTATTCTGTGTGTGTGTGCTTGTTCGTGTCTAAGTCTTTTGGAACCCAGGGGCTGCAGCCGGCCAGGCTCCTCTGTCCATGGTATTTTTCCAGGCATGAGCACGGAGTGTCGCCAGTTCCTCCTTTAGAAGATCTTCCCAACTCAGGGCTTGAACCTGGCTCTCCTGCATTGCAGGCAGATTCTTTACCATCTGAACCACGAGGGAAGCCTTCAGCTGTGCAATAGAACTGTTTTTTAAGTCAGCTTACTCTGTTTAATGGTGCCTAAATGATTCTTCTTTACCATGGCCAAGGTCCAGCTCTTTGACTCTTGATCAGAGTGTCTGAAAAAAAACTGTAGTGTCCACTTTGATCACCTGTTATAGTTATCAGATCTTTGATGAGACTATAGAATCAAATTTGAACACTAGAAAGATGTTCAGTAGATTTTCTGTAACCTTGGAGGTTAATTTTTAAAAAGTGACTTAAAGAGTTTTGAGTGTTAGGGTTTTGAAATAAATGTGAGAACCATATATTTAGTTTCTGACTAAGTGGTAGGATTTACACTGCCTAAGAATAAATTCTTTTGACGCGTTCGGAGAGTGTTGGAAGTACTTGTGTATAGAGGAGTAATGAGTGTATCACTGCGTGCCTATTAGAGCGTGAGGGTCTGAGGGCAGGTGGTTTTGTCTCTGCTGTATCCATGCGGGTAGACCAATGTCGGGCTCATACGAGGTTTTAGAAAATACTTGTTGAATGGATGAATATACCAGTCTTATTTGTTAATACGTATAATTCTTAAATTGTACTGTGATAATGAAATCCTAACAACTGAATAAAGCTTGAAAATAGTAAAATTCTTATTGTTGAAAAATTTCCATAAGACTTTTGACTAAGACTGACCTTCTGAATACTTGGTTTTGTTAGATGTTCTACACAGATATGTTCTTTTATTATGCCTTAAAATGATCCCTGATGTTATAATATTTTATTTCTCTAGCTATTCTGTTTGAATGTGTACATACAGTCTATTCTATTTACCCTAAATCAGAATTGCTTGAGAAGGCTGCCAAATGCATTGGAAAGTTTGTTCTGTCACCTAAAATAAACCTGAAATATTTAGGTAAGATGATTGGTTCTTTTGATGGAAATTACCAAGAGCGCTTTTTGAAATTTGCTGAGTATCTGAGTCACTTTCTGTGATTTAATTTTTGTTTCTAGGACTGAAGGCTCTTACCTATGTGATCCAGCAGGATCCCACTCTGGCGCTCCAACATCAGATGACAATAATTGAATGCTTAGACCATCCCGATCCCATCATTAAAAGAGAGGTAAGCTGGTATTTTAACTAGTGGATGTGAACAATTACAATTCTTTAACTTTTTGTTGATATTATGGAGAGAGAGTAAAATGATGTGCGTGTGCACACGTGTGTATTTTAACTTTTGAGTACATTTTTTTCTACTCAAGTTTAAGGAACTTTCCTAAAAAGTGCTTGTACCAATAGCCACAAGAATGGTTTTCAGTTATGAGTTGGAGAAGTTAGATCCAGTTACCTGACTAGGATGGGCTTCCTGGGTGATGCAAGTGGTTAGGAAGCCACCTGCCCACGCAGGGGCCGGGGTCAGGGAGATGCCTGGAGGGCGCGGCAGCCCCGCACGCTCCTGCCTGGAGAGCCCCTCGGGCAGAGGAACCTGGCGGGCTGCAGTCCGTGGAGCCGGAAGGAGCTGGACACGACTGCAGCGACTTGGCGTGCACGCGCGCACCTGTATGGGATTCCTTAATATCTTTGGTCCAAGGATTGGGCTGTTCCCCAAATTGAGCTATACCCAGTTCTTTCTATTAGTATATTTTAAGATGTAACTTATGATAATGAATTTTTTCATTATTTTCCTTAATACCTGTAAAATGGGCTAATACATTCATTATTGAATATGTGGGAATGTTGACAGAATTAATAAAGACAGGGACTTCCTTGGTGGTGCATTGGCTGAGACTCTGTGCTGCCAACTGCATGGGACGCAGGCTCAGGCCCTGGTTGGAGAGCTGAGATCCGCATGCTGCACGGCATGGCCAAAAAAGTAAAGAATTAATAAAGATATCCCTCAACTGTTCCGAATTTCTTGGAAGGAAAGCTGTATCAATCTTAATTTTTTTTTTGGAACTTTTTCCTTTTATAAAATTGCTTCAGTATCTGCTTGGGTATCTATATAGATATAGCTTTAATTCTTATGCAGAGAAATGGTTCTTTACCTTCAGTTTAAATGGTATATGGGACCTAGTTAAGATGAGTGATTATTTTATTTCTGATTTAAAAAATAATAAAGGTCAAAATAAATAAATAATAAAAGTAAAATCTAGTATGCATCTAAATTACTTAAAAGCAATGAATTAAAAGTTTATTGTGAAGAAAAGTTGATTGCGAGAAATCTATTGCATTGAATAATTATAAATTTTACAAAGGTAAGATATGAATGTTGAATTCTAAAGGTACTATTTTTGGCATAATGTTTTTGGGGAATTTCCATCTATATATATATGCACATATATTTGCATTCATATTTTTTATTATTATTTAATTTTATTAAAAAAAAATTTTTACAGAGTTTTGTTGTTCACATACATGCATGTTCCCAGATCAGTCATATGCATCTCCCTGGTCCCCTCCCCGCTCCCAGGCCCCCCCATCCCACCCCTCCAGGCCATCGCACCCTGCCCCTGCAGGATACCCTGTTCCCACAGGGCAGTGACAATAGCTACCTTTTTCACATATATTTTACATTCATATTTTTAATCTTCCGAAGATTGTTACCTGGCTTCAATGAATCCAGAAAGTTTGCAGATAATTTCTGTGTGTAGACATTGTAGACACATGAAAAGGTGCCGAGGGACAGTAACAAATGATTATACGGCTCTTCTGCTGTGAACAGACACAGGGCGTGCGTTTTCTTTGTGTGGTTAAGTACTATATTGAACAGGGTTGATTTGCGCACAGTTTTCTTATTTTTGTGCTTAATTATTGGGATCTAATTTAAAAATGAGAGTCAAAGAGAAGCTAGACGACAGCTTTTTAAATGATCAAATCTGGTCTGCAGTGAGAAAAGCTGTTTGAATTCTTTGGGGAGAGTACTGCGCATTAGTGGTGCCCCGAGAAGATACTGTGCTACTGTTTGCCTTAATTCCGCTGTCACCCGTATCCCCCATCAGGAGTTCTGTGGGAAGAACTTTGGCCCTGGGATTTTGAGGGACCTGTTACTTGGGGCTGGGATTCTGTTTTACCTGATTTTATGACCTTTTTTTCGTAACGAGGAAAAGGAAGGCATGAAGAAGTTAACAGAAGAGGCATTTAGCCATGCAGTGCCGAGTACCATGCCCCATTCAGGCCTGGAAAGGCTAAATGTCGTACTGTTCGAGTATGAGTTAAATTTGGTGTAGATTATCTTAAAATACATGACTTGCAAAGTCTACAGGAAGGATGTCTGAAGCAACTTTATAAGTGGAAAGCTAGTGATGGGGGATCTATATATTTATAGATTTTAAATGGTGTTAAGGATTAACTGAAACAGTTTTTTTTTTTATCAAAATTTTTACCCTTTGTGCTTGAGGTCCTGGGTATAAGGATTGAAAAATTAGGAAGAACCCTAAAGATATCTGAGCAGTGGGTCTGGGATAAGGAGAAATTTTTACAGAGTTTTGTTGTTCACATACATGCATGTTCCCAGATCAGTCATATGCATCTCCTGGTCCCTCCCGCTCCCAGGCCCCCATCCCACCCCTCCAGGCCATCGCACCCTGCCCCTGCAGGATACCCTGTTCCCACAGGGCAGTGACAATAGCTACCTTTTTCACATATATTTTACATTCATATTTTTAATCTTCCGAAGATTGTTACCTGGCTTCAATGAATCCAGAAAGTTTGCAGATAATTTCTGTGTGTAGACATTGTAGACACATGAAAAGGTGCCGAGGGACAGTAACAAATGATTATACGGCTCTTCTGCTGTGAACAGACACAGGGCGTCGTTTTCTTTGTGTGGTTAAGTACTATATTGAACAGGGTTGATTTGCGCACAGTTTTCTTATTTTTGTGCTTAATTATTGGGATCTAATTTAAAAATGAGAGTCAAAGAGAAGCTAGACGACAGCTTTTTAAATGATCAAATCTGGTCTGCAGTGAGAAAAGCTGTTTGAATTCTTTGGGGAGAGTACTGCGCATTAGTGGTGCCCCGAGAAGATACTGTGCTACTGTTTGCCTTAATTCCGCTGTCACCCGTATCCCCCATCAGGAGTTCTGTGGGAAGAACTTTGGCCCTGGGATTTTGAGGGACCTGTTACTTGGGGCTGGGATTCTGTTTTACCTGATTTTATGACCTTTTTTTCGTAACGAGGAAAAGGAAGGCATGAAGAAGTTAACAGAAGAGGCATTTAGCCATGCAGTGCCGAGTACCATGCCCCATTCAGGCCTGGAAAGGCTAAATGTCGTACTGTTCGAGTATGAGTTAAATTTGGTGTAGATTATCTTAAAATACATGACTTGCAAAGTCTACAGGAAGGATGTCTGAAGCAACTTTATAAGTGGAAAGCTAGTGATGGGGGATCTATATATTTATAGATTTTAAATGGTGTTAAGGATTAACTGAAACAGTTTTTTTTTTTTTTTAATTCAAAATCTGTTACCCTTTGTGCTTGAGGTCCTGGGTATAAGGATTGAAAAATTAGGAAGAACCCTAAAGATATCTGAGCAGTGTTGATAAGCAGGATATGTGAAAGTTTTCTTAGAGTTAATATTATTGATTCTGAAATGCCAGTAAATGATGTTTTCTCATTATTGCCTTTTGTTTCATATTGATTTCTAAGAACTATGATATTTTTAGAACTCTAATATGGGACCTCAGAAGGCCAGGCAAATGGGAGTTTACTGGTCTTCCTTCACGTTACTTGCGGTAGCAAGAGCTGTATTCCTCAGCACTGAGAAAGCCATGGAACGGTTTTTAGTATCTGAAATTCTGAATGTAGACCTTGCTGCGCGTTGAAGTGCTTGTGCTGCCCTATCCGTCCATTAGAGACCGCTTGCCTTTAGCTGGCAGATCCTCAGGCATGGATTTCTGTTGTTTGGGGAGTGTAGAAAACAGTTTGCAAGACTGGACTTTTGTATGTATATGTATGTACACACAAATGCACAACATAGGCATATGTAATGTAGGTTTAAGAAGCTGTTACATCTTTAGAAAATAGATTATAAACTTTTAACTTTTTGGTCTTTTCATGGTGTGTCATCATCTGAGATGTTAGATTATAATTATCCATATTAATTGAAGGGTTTTAGATTTTGGAGTTGATTGTAGTTTTTTTTTTCTCAATAGTTTTTTCTTTCTTAATTTCTGTTCTGGTTAGAGTGTGTATTTCTTGAGCACCTGTTAACTGCCCAGTGGAGCTACATTAAAGTAGAAGAATCAACTATTATAAACCTTTATGTTACAGTATTTATTGGTATCGTTATGTATAGTTTTATAATAATGTTTTTATTTCTCTTTCTTTAATAGACTCTGGAACTTCTTTATAGAATTACTAA
Source organism: Tragulus kanchil (assembly GCA_022376925.1). Taxonomy (NCBI): domain Eukaryota; kingdom Metazoa; phylum Chordata; class Mammalia; order Artiodactyla; family Tragulidae; genus Tragulus; species Tragulus kanchil. The sequence continues at coordinate 167,590,831 of JAIOJX010000024.1, forward strand.
TGCACAGAATATAACAGTGATTGTCCAGAAAATGCTTGAATATTTACATCAGAGCAAAGAAGAATATATTATTGTCAATTTGGTTGGCAAAATAGCTGAGCTGGCTGAGAAATATCCTTTGGACCATGAGTCATAAAATGCCTTTGTTACACAGTGACTTTACAGATATGTCTGATCCCAGATTAGTCATATGTATATCCCTCCATCCCACCCCTCCTGGCCGTCACACAGCACCCCTGCAGGATCCCCTTTTCTCACAGCGCAATGACAATAGCTATTTTCTTCCCATGTGATAGTATAGGTTTTCATGCTACTTCCTTTACGTATCCCACCCACTGTTCATTCCCCACAATGTCCATATGTCTACTGTCCATGTCTGTTTTTCCATCGCTTCACTGTGTTACATAGTGATTTAAAATGACTGTTATAGACATGATCACTTGCAAGTTGAGTTCAAAGCCCAATCAGTAATTTCCATTCTTGATTCAGGCCTTTCTTGTCAAAAACAAAACGCTCTGTAGACTTCCTAGGAGGTGACTTTTTTCCTGTTTCTTTGTATTCCACTGGTCAGTATTATCATCAGGAAGAAATAGGAATCTCTGATTCTTCCTTAATCCCTCCTTGTCTTTGACTTTACTTCCTACTCATCTTCTTTCCTGCGTAAAACTTATTGTTTTGGGGAGATTGGTGAGGAGTAAGGATATCAGGGTGCTAAACTTTAGCCTTTACACAATTGTTTATGATAGAAATGGTCACAAACTCCATTTTCTTGTTGCTTTTCTTCACATTTGCTTTTAAACAGTTGGACAAACTTTACAGGTCACAAAGTACATCATTCTTTTTAAGATGTCTGTTGTTTAAGATTGAACGAATGAATGAGTACTGTCAGTCAGATTATCTTGGAATGCTCAAGTATGGTTTTAAAAGTCCTGGCCAGTGCTACAGCCCCGGCTAGCAGAATGGTAGAATTTTAGAACTGACGGCGGGAGGGAAAGAAAGTAAACAACTTGTTCAAGAAGACATATCACAATGCTCAGCCTCTCTGAAGTCCATGCCGCTTTCCATTATGTATTTGTCCACAGTGAGCTGGAACACCTCTTTCAGTTATTTCACATTTATATAGTGGATGCCTATTATGTACGACACGTGGTGCTAGATGAAGCACAGGAACTGGCTTACTAAGGTTACTAAATAACCTTTACTGAGTACCTATTTTACATAAAGCTAGAGTACAGAAAAATTTATTGTCAATTTGGTTGGCAATGACAATAGCTATTTTTCTTCCCAGATTAGTCATATGTATCCCCCCCCCGGCGTCACACAGCACCCCTGCAGGATCCCCTTTTCTCACAGCGCAATGACAATAGCTATTTTCTTCCCATGTGATAGTATAGGTTTTCATGCTACTTCCTTTACGTATCCCACCCACTGTTCATTCCCCACAATGTCCATATGTCTACTGTCCATGTCTGTTTTTCCATCGCTTCACTGTGTTACATAGTGATTTAAAATGACTGTTATAGACATGATCACTTGCAAGTTGAGTTCAAAGCCCAATCAGTAATTTCCATTCTTGATTCAGGCCTTTCTTGTCAAAAACAAAACGCTCTGTAGACTTCCTAGGAGGTGACTTTTTTCCTGTTTCTTTGTATTCCACTGGTCAGTATTATCATCAGGAAGAAATAGGAATCTCTGATTCTTCCTTAATCCCTCCTTGTCTTTGACTTTACTTCCTACTCATCTTCTTTCCTGCGTAAAACGTATTGTTTTGGGGAGATTGGTGAGGAGTAAGGATATCAGGGTGCTAAACTTTAGCCTTTACACAATTGTTTATGATAGAAATGGTCACAAACTCCATTTTCTTGTTGCTTTTCTTCACATTTGCTTTTAAACAGTTGGACAAACTTTACAGGTCACAAAGTACATCATTCTTTTTAAGATGTCTGTTGTTTAAGATTGAACGAATGAATGAGTACTGTCAGTCAGATTATCTTGGAATGCTCAAGTATGGTTTTAAAAGTCCTGGCCAGTGCTACAGCCCCGGCTAGCAGAATGGTAGAATTTTAGAACTGACGGCGGGAGGGAAAGAAAGTAAACAACTTGTTCAAGAAGACATATCACAATGCTCAGCCTCTCTGAAGTCCATGCCGCTTTCCATTATGTATTTGTCCACAGTGAGCTGGAACACCTCTTTCAGTTATTTCACATTTATATAGTGGATGCCTATTATGTACGACACGTGGTGCTAGATGAAGCACAGGAACTGGCTTACTAAGGTTACTAAATAACCTTTACTGAGTACCTATTTTACATAAAGCTAGAGTACAGAAAAATTTATTGGCAGAAGTTAAAAGCATAAATGTCAAATGAGGGTTATTTTTTTCAAGATTGATTCAGAAAGGGTAATTTTAATAAGTGGCATTTGGAAGTGTACTTGTTCTTAACGCTGTGGACACATATGCTCCTGATAATGCGTGGTTTATTCAGACAATGAATGCTGTGTTTTCCGTGGGAGGAGATGTGATGCATCCTGATATTCCCAATAACTTTCTGAGACTGCTGGCAGAAGGTTAGTAAACTGTGCATTCTTGCAAAAATTTTAAAATTAAATGTTTTTATTACAGAGTCCTTGGAGATTTTAGTGGATATTAAATGGCGTGTCAACTTCTTTGTAGGTTTTGATGATGAAACAGAAAATCAGCAATTAAGGCTTTATGCAGTTCAGTCTTATCTCACTTTACTAGATGTGGAAAATGTGTTCTATCCACAGAGATTTCTTCAAGTTATGAGTTGGGTAAGCAGATAACATTGAATCATAAATGTTTATAATATTTTTTATAAAGTCAACTAGTAATAATATATTTGATTCTTCAGAAATCATTCAGTTCAAATCTTTTAATTCCTTCAGCTGTTGATTTTCTTTCCTAGTGACTGCCTTCTTTTTATTTTTCTCTTTAATTTTTTTTTTATATTTTTACAGCGTTTTGTTGTTCACATACATGTATGCTCCCAGATCAGTCGTATGCATCTCCCTGTCCCCCTCCCCCCTCCTACCCGCTCTCAGTCCCCACATCCCACCCCTCCAGGCCGTCGCACCGCGCCCCTCAGGGTCCTCTGTTCCCACAGCGCAACGACAGCAGCTCTTTTCCACATAAGATAGTACAGGTTTCCATGTTACTCCCTCTATGCCTCCCACCCACTGTTCATTCCCCACAATGTCCATGTCTGTTCTCTGTCTGTTTTTCCGTTGCTTCACTGCATGTGTTATCATTACCATCTTATTAGATTCCATGTATGTGTGTTAGAATACTGTATTTGTCTTTCTCTTTTTGAATTACTTTGCTTTTTATGATAGGTTCTAGATCCAGCCACCTCATTAGGACTGAGTCTTCTGCATTTCTCTTAACACGTGGTGCTAGATAAATGGCTTACTAAGGTTACTAAATAACCTTTACTGAGTACCTATTTTACATAAAGCTAGAGTACAGAAAAATTTATTGGCAGAAGTTAAAAGCATAAATGTCAAATGAGGGTTATTTTTTTCAAGATTGATTCAGAAAGGGTAATTTTAATAAGTGGCATTTGGAAGTGTACTTGTTCTTAACGCTGTGGACACATATGCTCCTGATAATGCGTGGTTTATTCAGACAATGAATGCTGTGTTTTCCGTGGGAGGAGATGTGATGCATCCTGATATTCCCAATAACTTTCTGAGACTGCTGGCAGAAGGTTAGTAAACTGTGCATTCTTGCAAAAATTTTAAAATTAAATGTTTTTATTACAGAGTCCTTGGAGATTTTAGTGGATATTAAATGGCGTGTCAACTTCTTTGTAGGTTTTGATGATGAAACAGAAAATCAGCAATTAAGGCTTTATGCAGTTCAGTCTTATCTCACTTTACTAGATGTGGAAAATGTGTTCTATCCACAGAGATTTCTTCAAGTTATGAGTTGGGTAAGCAGATAACATTGAATCATAAATGTTTATAATATTTTTTATAAAGTCAACTAGTAATAATATATTTGATTCTTCAGAAATCATTCAGTTCAAATCTTTTAATTCCTTCAGCTGTTGATTTTCTTTCCTAGTGACTGCCTTCTTTTTATTTTTCTCTTTAATTTTTTTTTTATATTTTTACAGCGTTTTGTTGTTCACATACATGTATGCTCCCAGATCAGTCGTATGCATCTCCCTGTCCCCTCCCCTCCTACCCGCTCTCAGTCCCCACATCCCACCCCTCCAGGCCGTCGCACCGCGCCCCTCAGGGTCCTCTGTTCCCACAGCGCAACGACAGCAGCTCTTTTCCACATAAGATAGTACAGGTTTCCATGTTACTCCCTCTATGCCTCCCACCCACTGTTCATTCCCCACAATGTCCATGTCTGTTCTCTGTCTGTTTTTCCGTTGCTTCACTGCATGTGTTATCATTACCATCTTATTAGATTCCATGTATGTGTGTTAGAATACTGTATTTGTCTTTCTCTTTTTGAATTACTTTGCTTTTTATGATAGGTTCTAGATCCAGCCACCTCATTAGGACTGAGTCTTCTGCATTTCTTCTTAGAGCTGTGTAGTATTCCATTGTATATATGTACCAGAGCTTTTGTATCCATTCATTTGTCGATGGGCATCTAGGTTGCTTCCATGTTCTAGCTATTGTGTAGAGAGCTGCAGTGAACATTGGGGGACAGGTAGAGACTGCCTTCTGTCACTTCACTATGTACTTGTCTGTTCATTCGCTCTGCCATCTCACGTGATCTGTCTTTTAAACATGGGTGTTTATTTAGATGGCTGTCTCTGTACAGTGCATTTGTGTGAATCTGTATATGAATGTGTGAATACTCATGTAACTGTGGTATGCTAGCTTTCTGTTGCTGCCTGATAATGTCACCACAGACTTGAAACAGCATACACTTGTGGTCTTGCAGTTGCTGAGTCAGGAGTCCATGAATGGCTCGGGTTCTCTGTTTAAGGTCTCCTACGGTTGCACTGCAGCTATCACTGGGAGCTGCTGTTTCATCTGAAGCTTGGTTGGTAGAGGGTCTGCTTCCAAGCGCACGTGTGGTGGTTGGGAGAAAGCAGTTTCTTGCAGCTCGAGGACAGAAGGTTTGAGGGTCAGACTGTTGGCTGTTGGCTGCCCTTGGCTCCCAGAGACGTCCTCCGTTTCTTGCCCTGTGGGCCTCCCAGCATGGCGGCTTGCTTCATCAGAGCCTGCGCGGGAGATCATCTCTTTGCAAAGCGAGGTCACGGTTTTATATAATATAAACCTACATCATTGTATACATCCTGTCACCGTCGTATAGTCTTTCTTGTGCATATGAGCGAGCATTTCTCTAAGGGGAGATTTGGAGAGGTGTGACTCTGGGTCATAGGATATTCACATTTTAATATTTTGTGGTTTTGTCAAATGTTAACATGTAAGCTTAAATTTACCCAGACTTTTTTTTTTTCTTTTTAAAGATTTATTTATTTATTTATTTGGGGGTGGTGAGGAGGGAGAGGAGCAGGCGGGCTACTTCTGTTGTTCTTTCATTTGTCTATTTTCATACATCTTTGTTCTTTGGCTCCTGTGGGCCTCCCATCGCGGTGGCCTCTGTCGTCGCAGAGCACCGGCTCTGGGCGCATGCGCTCCAGAGCTCCGGCTCAGTAATTGGACACATGGGTCCAGCCGCTCCGCGACACATGGGATCTTCCCAGGCCAGGGATAGAACCGGCGCCCCCTGCACTGCAAGGCGGTGTCCTTACCCACTGGACCACCAGGGAAGCCCTACCCAGACTTTTATTTAGGAATTCTTTTCTTATCTATAGGAAAGTTGAAAAAATACACTTTTCATCAATACTTTTCATCTAGATTCCCAGTGAGTATTTAACCTGCTTTGCTTCACTGTATCTACATCTATGTAGGAGTTAAATTGCTAGATCATATAGCAGCTCTGTTTTTTTTTTTTTTTTTTTAATTATTGCTTTATTTATCTTAATTTGGCTGCGCTGGGTCTTAGTTGTGGCATGTGGGATCTAGTTCCCTGACCAGGGATCAAACCTGGGCCCCCTGCATTAGAAGCACAGACTCTTAACCACTGGACCACCAGGGAAGTCCCTAGCAGCTGTGTTTTTATTTTTCAAAGAAATGTCCATACCGTTTTCTGTAGTGACTACACCAATATAAATTCCCACCAATTGTATATGAGGGTTCCCTTCTTCTTCACATCCTTTCCAGAATTTATTTGTGGGCTTTTTGATAATAGTCATTTTCACAGGTACAAAGTGGTACCTCACTATGGTTTTAATGTGCGGTTCTCTAGTAATTAGTGATGTTGAACATCTTTTTTTGTGCCTATGAGCCAGCTTGGTGTCTTTGGAGACATGTCTGCTCAGATCTTCTGCTCATTTTTTCACTGAGTTGTTTGTTAATATTGAGCTGTTTGTGTATTTTGGAAATTAAGCTCTTGTTGGTTGCATTATTTGCAAATATTTTCTCTCATTCTGTAGGTTGTCTTTTCATTTTGTTGATGGTTTCCTTTAGTATGCACAAGCTTTTAAGTTTAATTAGGTCCCATTTGTTTATTTTTGCCTTAGGAGACAGATCCAAGAAAACTGCTAAAATTTATGTCAAAGAATGTTCTTTTCTAGGAGTTATGTGTTTCAAGTCTTACTATTAGATCATTAAATCCATTTTATTTTATTTTTTTTTAGATAATCTTTATTTATTTGAGGCGGGGGGAAGGCGGGCCACTTCTATTGGTCCTTGATTTCTCTATTTTCATCCATCTTTGTTCCTTGGCCTTGTGGGCCTCCCATCGCAGTGGCCCCTGTTGTCTCAGAGGACCAGCTCTGGGCGCATGTGCTCCAGAGCTCCGGCTCAGTAATTGGACACATCTGTCCAGCCGCTCCGCGGCACGTGGGATCTTCCCAGGCCAGGGCTCGAACCGGCGCCCCTTGCACTGCAAGGCGGTGTTCTTACCCACTAGACCACCAGGGAAGCCCCCCATTTTATTTTTGTATATGACATGAGGAGATATCATCTCACTGTTTTTCATATAGCTGTCTAGTTTTCCATTTGTTGAAGACACTGTTGTTTTCTCCACCCTATATTCTTGCCTCCTGTTTTATAGATTACAGTGAATTCATTAGTGTATAGGTTTATTTCTATATTTTGATCTAGAATTTTGAGACCGTGTGAAAAATTTTTCCATCTCTCTCATGAGAGATAGTCGTCTATATATATATTTTTTTATGATTCTGTTTGGTTTTGGTATCAAGGTAATACTGGCTTCATACAATGCTTGGGAATAGTCTTTCCTCTTAGGTTTTCTGGAAAGATTGTGTGGAAAGGTGATGCTTAGTTTTTAAGTGTCTTGAAAATTTTCTATGGTCTTTCCTGTTAACTGATTTCTAGTTTGTTGTCAGAGAAGATACCCTGGGGTTTCAGTTTTTTTTAAGTCTCTCAAGGTTTATCTTGTGGATATGGTCTGTCATGTTACATGTTCTGTGGGTGCTTGGAAACTAAGGGTATTCTGATTATTGTTGGGCGGTGTGTTCTGTAGATGTCAGTCAGATTCTTGTGGTGATGGCGTTGAGACCTGAATAAGTTAGATGCAGAAAAGAGAATGTATAACTGATTCAGTGCTGTGTGTCTATTTTGTGGTTCCTTTAGTATGCACAAGCTTTTAAGTTTAATTAGGTCCCATTTGTTTATTTTTGCCTTAGGAGACAGATCCAAGAAAACTGCTAAAATTTATGTCAAAGAATGTTCTTTTCTAGGAGTTATGTGTTTCAAGTCTTACTATTAGATCATTAAATCCATTTTATTTTATTTTTTTTTAGATAATCTTTATTTATTTGAGGCGGGGGGAAGGCGGGCCACTTCTATTGGTCCTTGATTTCTCTATTTTCATCCATCTTTGTTCCTTGGCCTTGTGGGCCTCCCATCGCAGTGGCCCCTGTTGTCTCAGAGGACCAGCTCTGGGCGCATGTGCTCCAGAGCTCCGGCTCAGTAATTGGACACATCTGTCCAGCCGCTCCGCGGCACGTGGGATCTTCCCAGGCCAGGGCTCGAACCGGCGCCCCTTGCCCTGCAAGGCGGTGTTCTTACCCACTAGACCACCAGGGAAGCCCCCCATTTTATTTTTGTATATGACATGAGGAGATATCATCTCACTGTTTTTCATATAGCTGTCTAGTTTTCCATTTGTTGAAGACACTGTTGTTTTCTCCACCCTATATTCTTGCCTCCTGTTTTATAGATTACAGTGAATTCATTAGTGTATAGGTTTATTTCTATATTTTGATCTAGAATTTTGAGACCGTGTGAAAAATTTTTCCATCTCTCTCATGAGAGATAGTCGTCTATATATATATTTTTTTATGATTCTGTTTGGTTTTGGTATCAAGGTAATACTGGCTTCATACAATGCTTGGGAATAGTCTTTCCTCTTAGGTTTTCTGGAAAGATTGTGTGGAAAGGTGATGCTTAGTTTTTAAGTGTCTTGAAAATTTTCTATGGTCTTTCCTGTTAACTGATTTCTAGTTTGTTGTCAGAGAAGATACCCTGGGGTTTCAGTTTTTTTTAAGTCTCTCAAGGTTTATCTTGTGGATATGGTCTGTCATGTTACATGTTCTGTGGGTGCTTGGAAACTAAGGGTATTCTGATTATTGTTGGGCGGTGTGTTCTGTAGATGTCAGTCAGATTCTTGTGGTGATGGCGTTGAGACCTGAATAAGTTAGATGCAGAAAAGAGAATGTATAACATAGATCGCTGTTCCTCAGAGTCTGCCGTGTGGGCCACCATATTGCAGTCAGCTGCTGTTCAGGATGTGTACTGTAGATTCCCACCCAGACATAGTAAATCAGATTATCTGTGAGTGGAGTCTAGAAATCTGTGTGTTTCTGAAATGTCTTCGGTGGCTCTTAATGCCTGCTAGTGTGAGAACAGCTTGTTTAAATGGTTACTGGAAAATGGTAGCAGAATGTTAAGGCGCTTGTAAAAACTAACATCCACACCTGGAAGTTCAGAAGAAAGGTAACTTGCTTTATATATTGTCAGCTATAAAGATATGGAAGACCTTTTTGTAGTCGCTACCAGTTCATGGTATAATTTTGACCTGAAGTATATACAATTTTATTTTAAATAGTTTCTTCACCTTGAGAACATATTTAGTATAGATTAAATTCACTCTGTCAGGAGGCACTCTGTTTAGATTTCTGAGTACAGTTGTGTCTAGCTTGATACTTGCATATATACATTTCTTTCTTTTACTTACAGGTGTTAGGGGAGTATTCCTACCTCTTAGATAAGGAAACGCCAGAGGAAGTTATAACCAGGCTCTGCAAGTTACTTATGAATGACTCCATCTCCTCAGAAACAAAAGCATGGATAATTGCTGCTGTGACCAAGCTGACACCCCAGGCACACTCATCTAGTATAGTTGAGAGATTAATTCAGGAATTTACCACGTCTTTGGATACTTGCTTGAGACAGCATGCGTTTGAATTAAAACACTTGCATGAGAACGTGGATAAAATTGCTTTTTAGACAATGTCTGCATTCCTCTTTTAAAATTGCTTTGTTTCTGTAATTTCTAGTTTTTAAGTTTTCTAGTTTCCTGTTAACTGATTTCTAGTTTGTTGTCAGAGAAGATACCCTGGGGTTTCAGTTTTTTTTAAGTCTCTCAAGGTTTATCTTGTGGATATGGTCTGTCATGTTACATGTTCTGTGGGTGCTTGGAAACTAAGGGTATTCTGATTATTGTTGGGCGGTGTGTTCTGTAGATGTCAGTCAGATTCTTGTGGTGATGGCGTTGAGACCTGAATAAGTTAGATGCAGAAAAGAGAATGTATAACATAGATCGCTGTTCCTCAGAGTCTGCCGTGTGGGCCACCATATTGCAGTCAGCTGCTGTTCAGGATGTGTACTGTAGATTCCCACCCAGACATAGTAAATCAGATTATCTGTGAGTGGAGTCTAGAAATCTGTGTGTTTCTGAAATGTCTTCGGTGGCTCTTAATGCCTGCTAGTGTGAGAACAGCTTGTTTAAATGGTTACTGGAAAATGGTAGCAGAATGTTAAGGCGCTTGTAAAAACTAACATCCACACCTGGAAGTTCAGAAGAAAGGTAACTTGCTTTATATATTGTCAGCTATAAAGATATGGAAGACCTTTTTGTAGTCGCTACCAGTTCATGGTATAATTTTGACCTGAAGTATATACAATTTTATTTTAAATAGTTTCTTCACCTTGAGAACATATTTAGTATAGATTAAATTCACTCTGTCAGGAGGCACTCTGTTTAGATTTCTGAGTACAGTTGTGTCTAGCTTGATACTTGCATATATACATTTCTTTCTTTTACTTACAGGTGTTAGGGGAGTATTCCTACCTCTTAGATAAGGAAACGCCAGAGGAAGTTATAACCAGGCTCTGCAAGTTACTTATGAATGACTCCATCTCCTCAGAAACAAAAGCATGGATAATTGCTGCTGTGACCAAGCTGACACCCCAGGCACACTCATCTAGTATAGTTGAGAGATTAATTCAGGAATTTACCACGTCTTTGGATACTTGCTTGAGACAGCATGCGTTTGAATTAAAACACTTGCATGAGAACGTGAAATTGATGAAGAACTTGCTTCCAGTTGATAAGAGTTGTGAAGACATAGTGGTAAGATGTCTGCATTCCTCTTTTAAAATTGCTTTATGTTTAAACAGAACAATTCTTACATTTGAGATACCTCTGGAATGTACCAAAATGTAATTTCTGTAGCACTTAAGAGGAAGGTTGGCGTTTTTCTCACGTTAGTGTGAGAGTGTTTGAGCTCTCCCAGATAGTCAGGAAGACTGATCTGTTCTGGAGAGCTGTGGGAAAGGGATTTATATTCTGTGACAATCTCTTTTAACATATAATAATCTAAGAAATTAAAAATTCTGCTTCCTTTGGACTTGTGTAATATGCCATTTTATCATTACTCTCTTTTCTTTGAGAAAAAAGGAAGGAAAAAAAACCGGTTCTCGATTTTTTATTTTATCCATCTACTATCTAAATCTTTACTACTTTGCAGCCTGACCACTCACCTTTCCTTCTCCCACCTGCTTTCAGCTCCTGCCCCTTTTACTAAAAGCACTTGGTTACTTTTCACTACTGCGTTCTTTCTCAGATTTGTATAACTCTGGAGACTTCCAGGAGGAAGTCAGGTTTTTATGCTGGATGTCGTGTAGTTGAGGAAGAGGAGAGGATGGGCGTTCCTGCAGCGTATGACTGAGGCATTCCTGCTGCAGCTGCTCTGTCACGTCAGTCGTGTCTGACTCCGTGTGGCCCCGCGGGGTGCAGCCTGCCGGGCTCCTCTGTCCATGGAGTGCTCCAGGCAGGAGTGCTGGAGGGGTGCCCGGCCATGCCCGCCTCCAGGGGGATTGTTCCAGCCCAGGCATCAAACTCGGGTCTCCTGCACTGCAAGCAGATTCCTTACCACTGAGCCATCAGGGAATCCCCAAGTGCGTGTGTGTGTCCATGGAATTTTCCAGGAAAGAGCACTGAAATTGGGTTGCCATTTCCTTCTCCAGAGATATTCACGGCTTGTATTCATTTTGAACCGTTGCTTATTAATTTTTTTCATTCACTCCTCATGGGCTGAGACCTTGGTTTAACATTCCAGACACATATGCTATACATAATATTAAACTAGTTAATAACTCTACTTCCCTTTCTTCCATTTAAAGATAGTGATGATGACATGGCTTCATTTATTAAGCATCTTATCAAAATGAAGCTTTTCCATATTTAGAGAATGAGATACCAGTTAAATGTTTGAGAATTACCTACTGTTCTAAATTATATGAGCTGGTTGTATACCGTTGACTATGTTAACTAAAAAAGATGAACTTGAGAATTACGAGGTAAGTTTTGTTTGGGGCAAAATGAGGATTGTAGCCCAGGAGAGAGCATCTCAGATAGCTTTGAGAGACTGCTCCAAAGAGGTAGGGGGAGGAAGATAAGTATATGAAGTTTTGAAGAAGGGGTTTCAATATCATTAAGCACTCATTTTACAAAGGGGTTTTGGTTAGTCACGAGGATCTGATGTTACCATGAAGGGATATAGTGTTTTTCTAAGTATGAGGAGATGAAAGGATTGAGACAATAAAATCTGTTCCTAAAAACATCCACCGATCTAAAGCCCTGCCCAGCAGGTCCTCTGGAGCACGGAGTGCCTCCGTCCACTCCGAGCTTCCTGGGGGTGCTGAAGCTCAGCGTTGCCGCCGCGCAGGGCTCACTCCGCAGGGGCAGACGGCGCGCGCCCTTGCTGGCCAGTCATTGGTAGTACAATTGGTAAGGGCCAGTTTGTAGTTGACAGCTACATCAGGAGAAGCAGATCTGTGGCTCCTGAGGTCGTTCCTGCTGAATCCTCTTGTGTATGTCATTTTTCTTTCTCCCCTGATTTTTTATTTTCTTATTGTTCTTACTCTTTTTTAAAAAAATTTTAAAATTATGTCCTCTTTTATTGGTTTTTCATTTACTTATGTTCATCCACCTTTGTTCTTTGGCCCGTGTAGGCCTCCCATCACGGTGGCCTCTGTTGTCTCAGAGCACCGGCTCTGGGCGCATGCACGCCAGAGCTCCGGCTCGGTCATTGGACACATGGGCGCATGTGCTCCAGAGCTCGGGCTTGGTAATTGGACACATCAGTCCAGCCGCTCCGCGGCACGTGGGATCTTCCCAGGCCAGGGATGGAACCGGCGCCCCTTGCACTGCAAGGCGGTGTCCTTACCCACTGGACCACCAGGGAAGCCCCTCTTACTCTTTTCTTACATCCTCCTATTTCTTTTCATTTAACCATTCTCTCGTACCTTTCTGTTCTTGTACTTTATATAAATTAAGTAATTTTCCACAGATTTGTGAAAAACTCTTTTTAGGTAGAAGGGAATAGGATACTGAAATCACTATAGGAGGCTGAATAATGGGCCTCTCCAGGGCAGTCACATCTTAATCCCTGGAGCCTGTGCTTGTGTGTGTGTACGCTGCGTGACTTCAGTTGTGTCCAGCTCAGCTTGGGGTATAGCCACAAGCCAAGGAATGCTGACAGCCTCTAGAAAGGAACGAGGAATCTCTTCTCTCCTGGAGCCTCGAGAAAGAACTAGCCTTTGCCACCACCTTGGTTTAGCCCCTAGCAGGAGGAAACTAATGTAGACACTATAGCTCTTAGTGTATGTCTTCTCTTCTAGTTACAAGTCTTAGGAGGTCTTGTGTCTTCCCTTGTCTCAATCATAGCATCTAACATGATGCCTTAACATACTGGATTCTCAAAAAGTTGTTCTGCAGTGCAGTGACATTAATAATAAGTACAAGTTACTTTTATTGTTAGATTCTGAGCAGAGCGATCCCTGGTGGTCCAGTGGGTAAGGACACCACCTTGCAGTGCAAGGGGCACCAGTTCAATCCCTGGCTTGGGAAGATCCCATGTGCCGCGGAGTGGCTGAACCGATGTGTCCAACTACCGAGCCGGAGCTCTGGAGCGCATGTGCCCAGAGCCGGTGCTCTGTGACGATAGAGGCCTCCGTGATGGGTGGCCCACACGGGCCAAAGGACAAAAATGGATGAACATAAGTAAATGAAAGACCAATAGAATAGGCCTCCCCCCAACAAAAAAGAAATTAGTAGCAGTTTTAGAATTGAAGTTCAATTTTTCACTTAAAAATTATTTTTAGGGGGCCCCCCTGGTGGTCCAGTGGGTAAAGAGTCTGCCTTGCAGTGCAAGGGGCACTAGTTCGATCCCTGGCCCGGGAGAATCCCATGTGCTGAGGAACAGCTGGAATGGTGTGTCGAATTGTGAACCTGCGCTCTGGAGTGCATGCACCCAGAGCTGGTGCTCTGTGGGGAGAGAGGCCACTGCAATGGGAGGTCCACATGTGCTAGGAATAAAGATGGATGAAAAATAAAAAAATATAAAATGTTGACTTAGAGGCAAAAAAAAAAATTCTTTTTAAATTATTTTTTAGGGAATATGGGCTACAATTACTTATGTGAATGTGCAGTCTACTGTTTAGGGCAAGTGTTTATAGTTTCTAATTTTTGCTTTACTTTAATGTAGGTAGATGCTTCCTTATCTTTTCTGGATGGTTTTGTGGCTGAAGAACTAAGTCATGGGGCAACACCTTACAAACCTCACCACCAACGGCAGGAGGAAAAGCTTTCTCAGGAAAAAGGTAATTTTTCATGGATTTATAATAAGCTAGATTGTAGGGACATCACACCTTTTCATGCAATTGATGTCATAGTCATAAAAGTAAATTACTGAGAAGATTTATTATCTCTCTCTGAGCCCGCTTGTGACTAGTTCATCCTTGCCTTGTTTGAGGTAAACAGAAAAAAGTTGTCTTAGAGACATTCCCAAAGTCATCGATTTCATTTACCTAAGTACCTAAGATCAGCCTGTAATTTTAAAAGAACTTGAAGGTGGGATTATCAGGTTGGTCACTGTGCTGAAGGGCTGTCAGGTGTTAGCGCTAGCATATCTGCTGCAGAAAAAAAAACAGCTGCTTACTATGGACTAGTGAGTTTCGTTTTCATTCTGAGCAATCTTGTATATCTGATCAGTTAATTTAGGAGCTCTGAGCGCATGTGCCCAGAGCCGGTGCTCTGTGACGATAGAGGCCTCCGTGATGGGTGGCCCACACGGGCCAAAGGACAAAAATGGATGAACATAAGTAAATGAAAGACCAATAGAATAGGCCTCCCCCCAACAAAAAAGAAATTAGTAGCAGTTTTAGAATTGAAGTTCAATTTTTCACTTAAAAATTATTTTTAGGGGGCCCCCCTGGTGGTCCAGTGGGTAAAGAGTCTGCCTTGCAGTGCAAGGGGCACTAGTTCGATCCCTGGCCCGGGAGAATCCCATGTGCTGAGGAACAGCTGGAATGGTGTGTCGAATTGTGAACCTGCGCTCTGGAGTGCATGCACCCAGAGCTGGTGCTCTGTGGGGAGAGAGGCCACTGCAATGGGAGGTCCACATGTGCTAGGAATAAAGATGGATGAAAAATAAAAAAATATAAAATGTTGACTTAGAGGCAAAAAAAAAAATTCTTTTTAAATTATTTTTTAGGGAATATGGGCTACAATTACTTATGTGAATGTGCAGTCTACTGTTTAGGGCAAGTGTTTATAGTTTCTAATTTTTGCTTTACTTTAATGTAGGTAGATGCTTCCTTATCTTTTCTGGATGGTTTTGTGGCTGAAGAACTAAGTCATGGGGCAACACCTTACAAACCTCACCACCAACGGCAGGAGGAAAAGCTTTCTCAGGAAAAAGGTAATTTTTCATGGATTTATAATAAGCTAGATTGTAGGGACATCACACCTTTTCATGCAATTGATGTCATAGTCATAAAAGTAAATTACTGAGAAGATTTATTATCTCTCTCTGAGCCCGCTTGTGACTAGTTCATCCTTGCCTTGTTTGAGGTAAACAGAAAAAAGTTGTCTTAGAGACATTCCCAAAGTCATCGATTTCATTTACCTAAGTACCTAAGATCAGCCTGTAATTTTAAAAGAACTTGAAGGTGGGATTATCAGGTTGGTCACTGTGCTGAAGGGCTGTCAGGTGTTAGCGCTAGCATATCTGCTGCAGAAAAAAAAACAGCTGCTTACTATGGACTAGTGAGTTTCGTTTTCATTCTGAGCAATCTTGTATATCTGATCAGTTAATTTAGGAGTAGCTAAGAAAGGAAAAATAACTTTATATTTAAAAAATGTAAGCTGTCAGGGAAAGACTTCTGTCATGATTTTAGTAAAGAGGAGATCATTGAAATATATGATGGTGGATATGAATAAAGGGAGATCATTGAATATTATATATATATAGGAATTCAGAATGTTAACACTAAAAAGTTTAATGTTTGAAAGATCCTTTTTTCCCCCTATTGTTATTTAATGGGTTTTTTTTTTTTTTTTTTGAGTACTTATTATTTTCTAGGCTCTGTGCTAGGTGTATGAGTACAAGTAAAAGGATGATCCTACAATGAAACCGAAGTATAAACACTTATAATAGGCTTGGTGTTATTTTTTTGCATAAGTATTTGCTCTTTCAAGGTTTTTCCCATTATTTAGCACAGTGATACCTGACAGCATAGAAAGTTCAATTTTATTTCCAAGGGTAATTGCTTTATTTCCTTCTTATGTATTTCCTTCTCATATATTGATCGAATATATGGGAGTGGGAAATTAAATTATCCCACGTCTGACTGTAGTGCATGTCTTATGACAGTCCAAGGCACAGAATGAAAATCTGGAGTTCCAAAGGGGAGATACGGTCTAGTTGCCGTCTTTCCTTTTTCGAATGTCTGATGGCCGTAAGCTGCTCTCTGTTTCTGGCTGTGCTGTGTGGCATATGGGGTCTTGGTTCCTCAGGCAGGTTGATCTTGTGCTTCCTGCAGCAGAAGCACGCCCTGGCCACTGGACCAGCAGCGCCTCTCTGTCAGTTGCTCTCATTACTGCAGTTCAGGGCTAAAATAGGGAAAGGCAGGTGGGACAAAGAGCCTAATTTCTGGCACTTCCTGACTTCTTTCTTAAAATAAGTTAAGTGACTGATGCACATATAATAGCCCTGAAACTCTTCAAGTGTGTTCATTTGCCGAGTACATTTTTGATTATGGAATCATCATTATAAATGGGGTTAAACTGTCAAATTGGGCTCTTCCTCTCTCCTCCCAAATCTATTTTTCAAAAGTTCTCTAAAGTAAAATAGAAATTTTGTGAGCCTAGACTGTTGCATCATGTGAAAGGAAATCAGTTGACAAGATAAGGCACAGTATGTACTTAGTAAGTACTTGAGGGTTTTCTGCCTAAAAAGTTGTCAATCCTCAAGTGTCAATCAGTTCTGATGCAGGTCTTGTTTGAAATTTTTGTAAATAATTTGCAATTAAGTGTCACTTTTTTGAAGGATACAATAGTTCACTTTCTTGGGTAGTAAAATGCCATATTTGTAACAATAAACTTCAGGAAAAATATTGTAAGATAATTAGAATTGACAAAAATAGTTGGGAAAGGGGGGGGAAACTTTAATTACCAGTTCATACCCAAGAGAAGCATTGAGGAATCAGTGTGGATTATTCTTTTACAAAAAAAAAAGATAATGGCATCCAGTCTTTTCACTTGATGATGATGAGATGAGGAAACAGTCAGCTCCAAAACACTGTGGACAGTGAGTGCAGCCATGAAATGAAGAGACACTTCCTGCAAGGAAAGCGATGGCAACTCTAGACGGCATATTAAAAAGCAAAGCTGTATCACTTCGCTCATCCTATAGGCAAAGCCATGGTTTTCCAGAAGTAGTGTAGATGTGGCGGTTTTTTCCAGTAGCCACGCACAGATGTGAGACTTGGACCATATAGAAGATTGAGGACCAAAGAACTGATGCTTTCGAACTGTTGTGTCAGCTCTCGAGAGCACCTTGGACAGCAGGGAGATCCAAGCAGTCAGTCCTAAAGGAAGTCCGTCCTGAGGGTTTGCTGGAAGCAGCTCCTGAAGCTGAAGCGCCGGTGCTTCGGCCGCCGGATGCGAAGAGCGCGTCACTGGGGAGAGACTCTGGGGCTGGGGAGGACTGAGAGGAGACGGGGGCGTCAGAGGGTGAGACGGGAGAGAGCAGCACCAGCTCCGTGGCGTGAATGTGAGCAAGCTTCAGGAGGCAGTGCAGGACCGTGGAGCCTGGTGTGTTGCAGTCCATGGGATTGCAAAGAGCTGGACACAGTTTAGCGACTGAATATCAACAGCAGCAGCTCTCATCTACAGAGCTGAGGATTTTTGACAACCATATCAAGTTGAGACTGCTAGTCTCTCAAAAAAGAAAATAATAACAGCCGAGGGTAGTCAGAGAAGTACAGCCCGATGATCAGGGTATAAAAGCACTGCAGTACAAGGTGAGATAAAGATGGAATGCATGTAGAGTCAAGGCTTCTGAAGTTTGAAGGATACAAACAAGTTAAATATTGAATTATTTATTCCCAGGATAGTTTATATTTTTATCTCTCACCTGGATTACTTTCAGTAACTCCCAAGGACTTGCTCTGCATCCAGGTCTTGTTTTCTCTTCTTTATGAATTAACCCTTTGTCTTCATTCTTCATCTGGTTAACTTCCACATGTTCGTTAAGTTTCAGTTTAGCCATCTTTCTTCTGACTCTTCGCATACCATTTATTCTCTTCCTGCTCCCCAGTTTGCACATACTCATCTAGTTAACGTTCCCCAATTTTTATCTCTTCTAGTCATCTTGGAAAATCTTGGAAAATTTTCGCTTAAGAGTGAAAATAATGTAGTTTGAATGTCATTCTCAGTGTTAAGCCTTTGTTGGTCTTATATTACAATTGTAATTCTTTTGTCTCAGGATCAAAAAATTATCTGACTGTTCTCCACATATTGTCCTCTTCCATGTCTAGTCTTTTTTTTCCCCTCTGTTCTCAAACTTTTTTGAATTCTTTCTGCTCTTTGCTTAAACTTTTTATCTTAAGGTGCTCTTTGCTTTCAACTCTTGAAACATTTCTTGAGCTCTTCACTGTTACTGGAGTGTCAATGCAGAGGCTGGATGGCTGACTGTCACAGATGCAATAAGAGGCCAGGGCTTCCCTGGTGGTCCAGTGGCTAAAGAGTCCGCCTTGCAGTGCAAGGGGCACCGGTTCGATCCCTGGCCCGGGAAGATCCCACGTGCCGAAGAATGACTAGGCCAATGTGTCTAATTACTAGCCAGTGCTCTGGAGCGCATGCGCCCAGAGCCGGTGCTCTGCACCGAGAGAGGCCACTGCGATGGGAGGCCCACACAGGCCAGAGAATAAAGATGGATGAAAACAAATGATGACTTAGAGGCAACAAAAAAAGAGAAAAGGGCCAATATGGGATAGAAGGATGAATCAGATGATTGGAAAGCTAAAAATGAGATATATTTTCGCTGAAAAGAACCTTAGAAAGACTTAGACAAGTGGTTTCCAAATGTAATTAAGAGTCAGAATCACAGAGAATTTTGAAAATACATGACAGATTTTGGAGCCCTACTCCTAACCTGTATCTGTATCTCTGAAAGTCCGGTTGTGTATAGAGATTTATAGATTCCGTGAAGTCAGTTTGTTCCTGGTTATCTTGGAAACAAAGAAACTAAGGGTTAACAAAGAAATTAAGATTTACTTCACAAGCTACTGAACACCCTGGTTAATATCAGGAACTGGTTCTCCTGATTATTTATGAACCCGTTAGTTTTTTCTGCTGAGCAGTCGCTGCTCTTTTGTATCTTTCATTTAGTTAACAAACAAGGTGATTTATTCAGTACCCTCTGGATGAGGCGGTGTTTCCTCTGGGGCAGAGTGGACTGTGGCTGAGAGCGCAGCTCCGGAAGCAGAGGGTCTGCCGGCTGATCTGCCTCTTGCGTTGCGTATGCTCTGTACTCTTGGCTGTGTCCATGGTAGGCTGTTTGCCACAGTGTCCTCATTTATAAAAAGCGGATAATAATTACAGAATGTCACATTTTATTTTCAAAGGTAGATCCCTTTTATGATTCAAGGAGGTTTTTTGTGTTACAAATCAGACAATCCAAAGAGATGATGTGCCTGTTAGGATTAAGTTTAGTTAAATAGCATATTAAAAAGCAGATAAAGAGGAATGTTATACAAAGCAGAGGATATTGCTCTTTTCAATTAAAGAAATCTGGAGCTAGGCAGCCTAGTATTGATGGTGGCTTTGTGAACATAAAAGAGGAAAGGGGAGAGGAAGTTTTTTTTCTTCCAGGAGGATTTCTCCCAGAAGTTGTGCATGAAACATATATATAATTTCATTGGTCAGTATTCAGTCACATGGCAGAAGAGTCTGGAAATGTAATCTTTTTTCTTTTTAATTTTTTTGTTTTTATTTTGAAATGTAATCTCTTTAGTGCGTAGGCACATACCTAGCTAATAATGGAGGGTTCTATAACTTAAAAAGAAGAGGAGAGTGGATGTGAGTATCTGCTCTGCCACACTCACAGGATGGCTCTTATGACTCTGGATGAATCCATTTGGGCATACAGACTCAAAGGAATCTGGACCTGGGTACACCTTGTCCTCCGTCAGTCAGGGAGATTTTACGTTGAGGGCTCCATCTGTCCAGTTGGGTGCAGGAATGTGCCTAAGAGCATTTTAAGAGACAAAAACATGGTCGGCTCTTCACTACAGTTCATTAAACATTTTTGCATGAGAGCAGCAGCTTATCAGTAGACCTGGCTTATCCGTTGTCTTTCCTGGTTGAGGAGAGGTAAAAAGATTGAGAGCCGGGTTGTCTTTGGTAAGTGAATTGTATGAAGACTAGAGTAGAGACTCAGTGAATCACAGCTGCTTTGTTAGTAGTAGTGGTATAAATACATGATTAGATCATCCCCCAAGTCCCTTCTGGTTTAAAAATTGTCACTGGATACTAGTCTTCAGTTATTTTATTTCAGTATTGAATGGTACCTTTGATAATTGTTGCTTTTTTTCTCATGATTTTGCTTTGTTTTAAATATAAGCCTTTGTTTTTGTTTTAAAATTCTAGTTCTCAATTTCGAACCATATGGACTCTCCTTTTCTTCATCTGGCTTCACCGGACGACAGTCGCCTGCTGGCGTTTCTCTTGGTTCCGATGTGTCTGGAAACAGCGCAGAGACTGGGCTGAAAGAGTAAGTCCCTTTCTATTAAAGCTGAGAACATGGGGTGTTTAAATGTCTTTAAATGTTGAAGGGTTCCTGAAAGCTAAATTATCCATGGGTTGTTGTTTCAGTTGTTTCCATCTATTGCCCTCAGCGTGCTGGTAGTGTACAGCCTGTCCTTGTACTTTAAGAGAGCTTAAAGTACAGCATAGAACATATACAAGCTTCATGTGTGTTATTACTGTATGTTGTGTAAACACACGCACACAGCCATGTTTAAAGAACTGTATCGGAACTCGTATACCCAGGTGAGTATCATTCCATACTTCTTATAATCTCCTTCTTAGAACCATCTCCTCAGAATATTGACATACATACATGTATGTATGCATATATATATAAACATAAAATAAGGTGACAGACTTCACTTGAGAAAACTGTATACTTTGTTCAGAATGCTTTCAGAGCTTCTTTCCAGCAGCCTTGAGATTTGGTTATACATTTGTCTAAACTTCTTAATATGGTGCCAAATCTTCATTCTTTTTAGGTAAATTTATATTTTGGAAATATGAATAAATTACTAGAAACATGATTAAATTAATAAGATAAGATATGTAAAGTGCCTTGTACAACCTAGTTCATAATAAGTGATTGATAAATGGTAGCTAATATAATATAAAATTTTCATTACTGTCGTTATTGTTATTAGCCCAAAACTGAATTTATTACATAAAATCAGTCATCAAGGGCTTTCCTGGTAACTCAGTGGTGAAGAGTTCACCTGCCAGTGCAGGAGACACAGGTTCAATCCCTGATCTGAGAAGATCCCACATGCTGCGGAGCCCGTGAGCTGCAACTCTAGAGCCCAGCCCAAGGTCTGCTAGAAGAAAAGTCACTGCAGCAAGAAGCCAGCTCACCTCAGCTTGAGAGTAGCCCCCGCTCCTTTCAACTAGAGAGGAGCCTGCAGCAGCAGTGAAAACCCAGAATAGCCAAAAATAAATAAATTAAAAAAAAAAAAAATCAGTAGTCAATCCAAGTAACTGAGCAATATACAGATGTGACATGAACTAATGAAAATGACATTCTTGCTTGTGAAGGAGCTTCTTCTAAAAGAGTTCAAAAATATTCTCAGTCATGGCAGCAGTGTTAGAATAAATGATGAAATCTCAGAGGTGCCTACCTTGAAAGTGATGGACTCAGCAACCTTTTTTCAGTTGTTTCCATCTATTGCCCTCAGCGTTGGTAGTGTACAGCCTGTCCTTGTACTTTAAGAGAGCTTAAAGTACAGCATAGAACATATACAAGCTTCATGTGTGTTATTACTGTATGTTGTGTAAACACACGCACACAGCCATGTTTAAAGAACTGTATCGGAACTCGTATACCCAGGTGAGTATCATTCCATACTTCTTATAATCTCCTTCTTAGAACCATCTCCTCAGAATATTGACATACATACATGTATGTATGCATATATATATAAACATAAAATAAGGTGACAGACTTCACTTGAGAAAACTGTATACTTTGTTCAGAATGCTTTCAGAGCTTCTTTCCAGCAGCCTTGAGATTTGGTTATACATTTGTCTAAACTTCTTAATATGGTGCCAAATCTTCATTCTTTTTAGGTAAATTTATATTTTGGAAATATGAATAAATTACTAGAAACATGATTAAATTAATAAGATAAGATATGTAAAGTGCCTTGTACAACCTAGTTCATAATAAGTGATTGATAAATGGTAGCTAATATAATATAAAATTTTCATTACTGTCGTTATTGTTATTAGCCCAAAACTGAATTTATTACATAAAATCAGTCATCAAGGGCTTTCCTGGTAACTCAGTGGTGAAGAGTTCACCTGCCAGTGCAGGAGACACAGGTTCAATCCCTGATCTGAGAAGATCCCACATGCTGCGGAGCCCGTGAGCTGCAACTCTAGAGCCCAGCCCAAGGTCTGCTAGAAGAAAAGTCACTGCAGCAAGAAGCCAGCTCACCTCAGCTTGAGAGTAGCCCCCGCTCCTTTCAACTAGAGAGGAGCCTGCAGCAGCAGTGAAAACCCAGAATAGCCAAAAATAAATAAATTAAAAAAAAAAAAAATCAGTAGTCAATCCAAGTAACTGAGCAATATACAGATGTGACATGAACTAATGAAAATGACATTCTTGCTTGTGAAGGAGCTTCTTCTAAAAGAGTTCAAAAATATTCTCAGTCATGGCAGCAGTGTTAGAATAAATGATGAAATCTCAGAGGTGCCTACCTTGAAAGATGACATCCGAATGGACTCAGCAACCTCATTATATGTTCATGTTTGCATGTGTCAGTCTTCCAGTGAGATGGTTATAAGTATTTTTTTTGAAGAATGACAAGTAGCTAATGAGGAATGTATGCTGAATGAAATGACGTAAGTTCAAAGCCTCTTTGCTAGCCTGTTTTGCCCACTCTGTGGACACCCATTTCTTTCCCAGACACTTGATGTCAGTTTTACCAGCACAGGAGCAGATGCGGCCTGTGAACGTGTGCTGGTGGTGGTGAGAGCAGTTAACTGCCTCCGATGGGAACAGAGGGCTGGACAAGGAGAGACAGAATCTCCCAACCCAGGGAGGAAATGCAGACGCCAGTGGGTGATGACAACAGATTTTTTAGTATTGAACCAGAATCTGGGGGACTTGACAGGGCCTTGTAAATCCTATACATGTACATGTACTATACTCAGAGAAATGACATTCGGCAAAGCTGCGAAGGAATGATACATATGTCGTATTATCATGAAATGTAGTCTGAGAATGAGTTTAAAATTTCTTGCCAAAAGGGGCCACAGCTCACACGTTACTTCAGATGAGGAACCTGTGTGTCATTGGCAAGGTGAATTGGCGTGAGAGAGGGGATGGGGGTTTTCTGCGGTCTCTGGCGAGCTGAGAATGAAGTGCAGGAAGCCAGTTTAGAATTTCTTACCTCACGTCCTGTTGCAGGGCAGCACTGTGCCTTAAATGGAAATGTCTAGAACTCAAAGTATATTCCTAGTCTTTTGACGATTGCTTGGCCTTAATTTACGTCTGTTTGAATGACCTGATTAAAGACAACACAAAGGTATACCATATAGAACCATGAATTATATTAATATTATTGTAGTGAAAATCCAGGCAAATATGACTGAGGTTTAAAATTTTTTTACAATATGTTTCATATCATAAAGAAGCATATATCATTCTGTGTGTGAAATGGTTTTATGCTGCTCTCTTTACCTTGGTTTTCTAGACTTTCTATACATAATTCATGATAATGAGTATTTATGTTGATAATAGGCGTGTGTACTGACTCCTTTTTCCTCCCCTTTCTCCTTTTTGCTGTTTATTGTGGGTTAAATTCCCTGGGGAGTGTATTCCAAGATGGAATTTAGCGTGAGGAATACTAAGGAGTGTCCTTGGCGTCATGAACTGTGGGAGGAAGGGGGAAGAAGAGGGCTGGGCAGAAGCCAGGAAGCAGCGCGAGGACCCTGGACAGCTCTCACTCTAGGATGGCCCTCAGAGCTCTCCCGGGTTGGGTTAAAATGGGCGGCCAGGGCTCTGTGTGTCTGTTCATCGGTTATTTTGTGTGGGTGGTCCGGGAAAAGGGGATGATCTACAGTTGAGCTGACTCTGCGGCTGAGGCAAATCCCTCAGGGGGCTGCGCGCCCAGCAGCGGCGCCCGCGGGTCCTTCGCTGGAGGGGCGTCTGGACGGAGCATCCCAGGATCCACCCCACCTACTGTCTTGTCTTTTATTCTTTTGGTTAAATTCATGTTTGAATCATTTGGGGAGTTGCTCCCCTTCCCCCCAGTAATTAAAGGATATGTGTTGGTGAACAGGATTATAGAAACACTGTTATTACTCTCTCCTGGGCATTCATGGATCCGTTTGAATATTGAGCATCCAGGAATGCTGGGGTCATTTTGCCATCTTTTGGCTGAAAGTCTGGAGAAAGTTGACTCTAACTAAACTAAAATCTAGAGATCTCAGTTTTATTTCTGGCATATAGAATATAATCTGAAAGCTATTTCTAAAAGCTAATGACAATGATGTGTCTTTAAAAATTCCCCCAAAAGGGGGCTTCCCTGGTGGTCCAGTGGGTAAGGACACCGCCTTGCAGTGCAAGGGGCGCCGGTTCGATCCCTGGCCTGGGAAGATCCCACATGCCGCGGAGCGGCTGGACCGATGTGTCCAATCACTGAGCCGGAGCTCTGGAACGCACGCACCCAGAGCCTGTGCTCTGCGACGACAGAGGCCACCGCGATGGGAGGCCCACAGGAGCCGAAGAACAAAGACGGATGAAACCAGACAAATGAAAGACCAGTGGAAGTGGCCTGCCCACCCCCGTCCCTCCCCACCCCTGCCAAAATAATAAATAAATAAATAAATAAATGTTTTTTAAAAAAAATTCCCCCAAAAGGTAACTATTTAGCAGTTATTTAAATTGACTTGATTGCATTTTCAATCTCCTTAGGACAAATAGCTTGAATCTGGAAGGTATAAAGAAACTGTGGGGGAAAGAGGGCTATCTTCCCAAGAAGGAAAGTAAGCCTGGGACTGAAACAGACGCCCCACCAGCAGCTCAGGAGAGTGTAATAACGGACAGTGGAAGTCAAGCGATACCCAAAAAAGACCCGCCTCAAGTCCTTCCCCCGTCTAAGGAGAAGGAAAAGCAGCTGCTGGCATCATCACTGTTTGTTGGGCTAGGATCAGAAAGTACAGTCAATCTGGTAAGTAGTCAGTTATATTCCTCTGAGAATCTGTGTCCCCTGTTTTGAGCAAAAAACTGGCTCTGGGCTTCCCTGATGGTCCAGTGGGTAAAGAGTCCACCTAGCAGTGCAAGGGGCACCAGTTCGATCCCTGACCCGGGAAGATCCCACGTGCCACAGAGTGACTGGATCAGTGTGTCCAATTATGAGCCAGCGCTCTGGAGCGTGTGCGCCCAGAGCCGGTGCTCTGCAACAAGAGAGGCCACTGCGATGGGAGGCCCACACAGGCCAAAGAATAAAGATGGGTGAAAGTTAAAAAAAAAAAAGAAAAATCTGGCTCTACAGAAGCTTGTGACTGTTACCTGTGCGCCTGGTAGGAGTGGCTCCCCAGCTCCAGAGCCGGAGCGCCATAGCTCTTACATTCCTGAAGGAGAAAGCCTGATTGTCTCAGGTTCAGTCAGGTGTCCTCTTTAGTCAGTGCAAGGGTCGGGGTCCAGATTAAGTTAAAAATATGACCGTGTGTATTCTCACCCTGTGGGTGGGAGAGACCAGGCCTCAATGGAAAGCGGACTTGATGGAGATTAAGAATAGTAGTAGTTCAACAGTATTGGTATGTCTGTGGAAAACGTACTTCCTAAAATGATACTTATATTTTTAAAGAATTTTATTTTACTGGTTTATACTTTATTTATCTATTAATTTATTTGGCTGAACTGGGTCTTTGCTGCAGCTTGTGAACTCTTCATTGTGGCATGTGGAATATAGTTCCCTGGCCAGGGATTGAACCCAGACCCCTTGCATTGGGAGCCAGAGTCCCAACCACAGGACCACCACGGAAGTCCCCTAAAATGATATTTTTAATAGTGAAAAGTAGGAGTCAGTTTAGATGTCTTAGCAAGAGAATAGGTACATAAATTATGTTAGTACTGAATATGACTTTGTCATTATAAATAAAAAATATTGCATTGTAAAATTTAAAAATATATACTAGGCAAAAAAAAAAGCAGAATATAAAGTTTAACTTATATCTTGGTTGTAACTGTTAAGATAAAACTACTGAAGTTGAAAGGAATTATATAAAAAATGATAATTATATTCAGGCATGATTATAATTTTCAAAACTTTCTGTGCTGATGCATTATTCTCTTAGTAAAAGAAGGAGAAGCTGGAGTGAAGGGCCAGCACTGTGTGCTCCGTGTGTGATTTTCTGTTTGGTGGGCGGACGGTCGCACTCGTGCAGAGCTGCGGTGAGAGCTGTTAGCTCCGGTTTCACATCGCCGCAGTGTTTCGCCTCTCGTCCCCCTGGTGGAGTTTCCCTGTCTCTGTCAGTGCTAGGCCAGTCTCTAGGCTGCGTTCTTGGCCCATGTCTTTTTGTTCCCCAGACCCTCTTTTTGTTAGACTTGCTATTCCTTTCAGCAGAAAGAATGCAGCCTGGCTCTGTGCAGTGGCAGTACCGTAGCCAACGAGGTTTATCCAAGGTGCGATTATCGCTAATTGAAAACTTTTCCCAATACCCCGCCATGATGACTTGAAATATAGCCGGCACTGGCAATTTTTTTAAAAAAAAAAACTTATTTTACTTTTAACTTTGTTTACAGAGTTTTGTTGTTTATGGATATGTATGATCCCAGATTAGTCATATGTATATCCCCCACTTCCCACCCCTCCAGACCGTCACACAGCACCCTGCAGGATCTCCTTTACTCACAGAGCAATGACTATAGCTATTTTCTTCACATATGATAGTACAGGCCTTCATGGCATTGGCAATTTTTTAAAGAATTTTATTTTACTGGTTTATACTTTATTTATCTATTAATTTATTTGGCTGAACTGGGTCTTTGCTGCAGCTTGTGAACTCTTCATTGTGGCATGTGGAATATAGTTCCCTGGCCAGGGATTGAACCCAGACCCCTTGCATTGGGAGCCAGAGTCCCAACCACAGGACCACCACGGAAGTCCCCTAAAATGATATTTTTAATAGTGAAAAGTAGGAGTCAGTTTAGATGTCTTAGCAAGAGAATAGGTACATAAATTATGTTAGTACTGAATATGACTTTGTCATTATAAATAAAAAATATTGCATTGTAAAATTTAAAAATATATACTAGGCAAAAAAAAAAGCAGAATATAAAGTTTAACTTATATCTTGGTTGTAACTGTTAAGATAAAACTACTGAAGTTGAAAGGAATTATATAAAAAATGATAATTATATTCAGGCATGATTATAATTTTCAAAACTTTCTGTGCTGATGCATTATTCTCTTAGTAAAAGAAGGAGAAGCTGGAGTGAAGGGCCAGCACTGTGTGCTCCGTGTGTGATTTTCTGTTTGGTGGGCGGACGGTCGCCCTCGTGCAGAGCTGCGGTGAGAGCTGTTAGCTCCGGTTTCACATCGCCGCAGTGTTTCGCCTCTCGTCCCCCTGGTGGAGTTTCCCTGTCTCTGTCAGTGCTAGGCCAGTCTCTAGGCTGCGTTCTTGGCCCATGTCTTTTTGTTCCCCAGACCCTCTTTTTGTTAGACTTGCTATTCCTTTCAGCAGAAAGAATGCAGCCTGGCTCTGTGCAGTGGCAGTACCGTAGCCAACGAGGTTTATCCAAGGTGCGATTATCGCTAATTGAAAACTTTTCCCAATACCCCGCCATGATGACTTGAAATATAGCCGGCACTGGCAATTTTTTTAAAAAAAAAAACTTATTTTACTTTTAACTTTGTTTACAGAGTTTTGTTGTTTATGGATATGTATGATCCCAGATTAGTCATATGTATATCCCCCACTTCCCACCCCTCCAGACCGTCACACAGCACCCCTGCAGGATCTCCTTTACTCACAGAGCAATGACTATAGCTATTTTCTTCACATATGATAGTACAGGCCTTCATGCTACTTGGCATTGGCAATTTTTGACAGTCTCTGCAGAGACTGAAAAAAAAGAGTATATTTCCCTGATTTGGGGCCTTGAATTCTGTGAGTACCTGTTATGATGCAGGTGGTATCATGCAGAAAGGGAGGGATGCAAATAATAAATTAGCGTGTGTTCCCTTGCCCCGCTGCCCGACTTTTCTCTCTCGCTGGGACAGCACAGACGGGGCGGGCCCTGACTGCTCCTCTGGGCCATAAGCCCTTTCAGACGGCTGCTTCTCTCTAGCAGTCCTCTCCTCTTCCTGTTTTTCTAATGGCTAATAATTTCAGTTACATAGATCAAGACTGTACTGTGTATTTCATTTTAATTAGCTTTTATTTTTAGCTCTGTGTTCCATTTTGAGTTTTTTTTTTTTTTTTTTTCATATTCAGTGTTGTGGTTGATGAGTTTTGTTTTTTCCCCCATCTTTGCCTTTTATTTCACTATCATTTAAAGAAGTATTTTCTCTGGGTTGCGGATTTGAAGTTGACTGTTTCTTCAAGTGATTAAACAAAGGTGTTACTCCAGTGTCTTCTAGCTTGTGTAGCTTCCAACTAAGTATCAGTTTAGACAGTGCAGAAGAAAAGATCATTATACGTGAAGACCGAGTAATAGAAACTCTCCAAATTGAAACACACAGGGAAAGAAAAGACAAAACAAAAAACTCAGAGCATCAGTGACCTGAGGACAGTATCTAGCAGGCTGCTGTATATCTAATTCAGGTCCCATGGCTACTGGAAATGGAAGTCCTCCTCTTCCACCCTGCCCTCCCCCCCACCCCAACTTGTTTCGTTTCTATGTTAATAATGTGTTAGTTCTTGTTTGATGACTTCTGAATTGAAAGATAGGAGACAGACTTACCTGCTGAGAGTTGGAAGAGGTGTTAGGACTTGAGGGGATGAGAGAGTGTGGAAGGGGAACCAGAATTCTGGTTAGCCAGATCGGTGAAGAATGGCCGCTTAGGAGGATGGAGTTCAGGTAGTGCCAGTCTGTGGCACTGATTCTAGATGGAACTTTGTGAGGCAAGAGGACTCTTGAGCCATCACTCTTCTTGCATGGATTCGCAGCCATTTCCTTGGGAGGCTTAGCTCAGCAATGGCAAATTTGCTGTTCCCATCCCCTGAGTGTAGTATGCATCACTAGTCACTTTTAGAATTCTTTCCTTTCAGCCAGTGGTAGTTGATTCTTGAGGTAAAGTCAGTTTTTCTTCCCTGTTTATTGACTCACAGGTCATAAAAATATGACTATTATAGATTACTGAATCAAAGTTTGAGCTGTCCATGTATTTAAGGGTGTCTTAACTTCTGCAGGACAACTCTGGAAACAAAGAATGACTGGCCTTCTGTTAGAATTTATGCAGGATTGTCTAGGATTGTTAAGTCTAACAAGTTTTTAGAATTGTTTATCATTGACTTTTTGACCTTATTTCTTTTTCTGACTTTATATGTTTTTAATGAGAAATAGATTTAGATTAATAGTTCAGAGTTACATAGCTGTCAGAATTTTAGGGCTTATTCATCACTGAATTTTTGTTAATCTATGCTTTATAGATAGAACCCTAGCTAGTTAGTCCATTGCTCATTTGAGATTACTAAGAAAATGTTTAAAACTCATGAAAATGTTTAAAACTCATGTTTAAAACTCATGACTTAGTAGAATGGTTTCTTTTTATATTACTATGTTTCATTTTTGCAGCTAGGAAAAGCAGATACCATTTCTCACAAGTTTAGAAGGAAATCAAAAATCAAGGAAACCAAAAGTGAAGAAACAACCACTACTCAAAATATGACCCGTTCTTCCTTTAGTTCTTCATCAAATGTGACTTCTGAAGAAGATTATTATTTGGATAATGTGCAGGATAGAGGAGACAAAGAATTAAAGAGATTTTCTCTCAATTCAGAACTTTTGGATTCTGAGTCACTCACAGAACTGCCCTTGGTTGAGAAGATCTCAGACTGCAGGCTGTCTGCTCCCCCTTTGTTTGCTGATGGCAGCATGGAGGTGTTTCACCCCCCTCAGTCCACTGTAGCCCGGACTTGAGGGGATGAGAGAGTGTGGAAGGGGAACCAGAATTCTGGTTAGCCAGATCGGTGAAGAATGGCCGCTTAGGAGGATGGAGTTCAGGTAGTGCCAGTCTGTGGCACTGATTCTAGATGGAACTTTGTGAGGCAAGAGGACTCTTGAGCCATCACTCTTCTTGCATGGATTCGCAGCCATTTCCTTGGGAGGCTTAGCTCAGCAATGGCAAATTTGCTGTTCCCATCCCCTGAGTGTAGTATGCATCACTAGTCACTTTTAGAATTCTTTCCTTTCAGCCAGTGGTAGTTGATTCTTGAGGTAAAGTCAGTTTTTCTTCCCTGTTTATTGACTCACAGGTCATAAAAATATGACTATTATAGATTACTGAATCAAAGTTTGAGCTGTCCATGTATTTAAGGGTGTCTTAACTTCTGCAGGACAACTCTGGAAACAAAGAATGACTGGCCTTCTGTTAGAATTTATGCAGGATTGTCTAGGATTGTTAAGTCTAACAAGTTTTTAGAATTGTTTATCATTGACTTTTTGACCTTATTTCTTTTTCTGACTTTATATGTTTTTAATGAGAAATAGATTTAGATTAATAGTTCAGAGTTACATAGCTGTCAGAATTTTAGGGCTTATTCATCACTGAATTTTTGTTAATCTATGCTTTATAGATAGAACCCTAGCTAGTTAGTCCATTGCTCATTTGAGATTACTAAGAAAATGTTTAAAACTCATGAAAATGTTTAAAACTCATGTTTAAAACTCATGACTTAGTAGAATGGTTTCTTTTTATATTACTATGTTTCATTTTTGCAGCTAGGAAAAGCAGATACCATTTCTCACAAGTTTAGAAGGAAATCAAAAATCAAGGAAACCAAAAGTGAAGAAACAACCACTACTCAAAATATGACCCGTTCTTCCTTTAGTTCTTCATCAAATGTGACTTCTGAAGAAGATTATTATTTTGATAATGTGCAGGATAGAGGAGACAAAGAATTAAAGAGATTTTCTCTCAATTCAGAACTTTTGGATTCTGAGTCACTCACAGAACTGCCCTTGGTTGAGAAGATCTCAGACTGCAGGCTGTCTGCTCCCCCTTTGTTTGCTGATGGCAGCATGGAGGTGTTTCACCCCCCTCAGTCCACTGTAGCCCCAGTTGCCAATGAAATCTCTTTAGCTGCTTCTTTGTTGGAAGAAACTCTTGAAGACATGTGTTCTGATCTTACAGAGATCTGTAGTGATAAAACCGTATCTGTGTCTTCTTACAAAATTTGGAAAGATGATTGTCTGTTGGTGGTCTGGTCAGCTTTTAATAAGAGTGGTTCAGAGCTGAAAAGTGCTAACTTAGAAATTGCTCCTGCAGAAAATTTCAAGGTAAGACAATGCATGGTTCATTATTTCTGCCTTAAATGGACAGTGTTTCCTTACTGTTTCTGCTTTTGACTCTTCTGATAGCTTCTAAATTTATTCCACATCTTTCTTTCCTCTTTAGCAGAACAGTGAAAGGTGTGACATATTTTTAAAATTATTTCAAGTAGGGACAGATTAGTCACAACAGACAAGAGAATATTATAGAGATTGTATTGGGGAAGACTGAGACAACTAACCCAGTTTCTTCTGTGAATTAGAATCCATTGAGTGGAATATTACCCAGGCCCGACCTGGGCAGAAATTCCTAACTGAAGATATGCACTAGAATCACCTGTGGAGGGGCTTCCCTGGTGGTCCAGTGGGTAAAGAGCCTGCCTTGCAGTGCAAGGGGCACTGGTTTGATCCCTGGCTGGGAAAGATCTCACATGCCATGGAGCGGCTGGACTGGTGTGTCCAATTATGAGCCAGTGTTCTGGAGCGCATGTGCCCAGAGCTGGTGCTCTGCAATGAGAGAGGCCACTGCAATGGGAGGCCCACACAGGCCAAAGAATAAAGATGGATGAAAATAAATAAAAAACCAATAAAGGAGACTAAAAAATAAATAAATAAATAAATAAATAAACTGTGGAACTTAAAAATGCAAACCAAAACCCGATTCAGTTGTCTGAATCTGAATGGAAAGAGTAACATGGAAACTTACATTACCATATGTAAACTTACATTACCACATGTAAAATACCAGTGGAAATCTGCTGTAAGACTAAAGGAATTCAAAAAGGGGCTCTGTAACAATCTAGAGGGGTGGGATGGGGAGGGAGACAGATGAGAGGGAAGTGTAAGAGGGAGGAAACATACCTATGGCTGATTCATGCTGATGTTTGGCAGTAAACAACAAAACTGTAAAAAATAAAATTAAAAAAAGGGGAGAAAAACCCAAAATCTGGTGCTAGTTAGTATTGAGAGTCACATGACTGTTTTGTTGTTCTTGTTCAGCCATACGGAAGTTTACATGGTTTCATTGTGATAGTGAAAATCTGTAGTCATTGATTACATGATCCTGACCTGTGTAGTAGTGTTTCTTAATGATTTGTGCTAGTGAATTTTTCTCAATTTAAGTTGTCAGTTACCCTGTGACTTGTTCTTAACATCTTACAACAGTATACTTTTGTACCACTTCAATTAAATACAAAGTTGGTATTCATTGATCCCTTCTTCAACACTTACATTACTTTTATTTACAGATCACTGAGCAACCTGGATGCTGTTTGCCTATAAGAGAAGCAGAAAACACCAAAATCTTTCAGTACAGTGTGCAGATGGAAAAACCTTTCACAGAAGGGAATCTTTCTGGTTTTATAAATTATCAAGTGATGGATAGTCATTCTGTTCAGCTCGAATTTTCAGTAAACTTATTACTATTAGATTTCATTAGGTAAATGCTTTTTAGAATATTAAGTCAGCTTATTCATTCAGCAAATATTTATTAGGCCACTTCTCTGTGCAGGGCACTGTGCTGGGTCCTGGGGAGTATAACAGCTCAAAAGTAGACACGCTCGTAGCTTATAGAGAGTGTTCATTCTAGGGAGAAGATGTTGAACAATCATACAATTGCATGTATAATGGCGAATTCTTCTATGAATAGGAAGTAAATGGTACGGTTATAACGTGAGACCCTATATAGGTTGGGGTCGACTAGTGATCTTGGAAAAATTCTTAGAGAAAGTTATACTAAAGTAATGTATAAACTGAAATAATTTCAGAAATTCTGCCTAACTTTTTTTTTTTTTTAAAGATTTATTTATTTATTTTGGGCGGAGGTCGGGTTGGGAAGGGAGGGGAGCAGGCGGGCCACTCGGTCTTTCATTTCTCTATTTTCATCCGTGTTTGTTCTTTTGGCTCCCCTGGGCCTCCCATCGCGGTGGCGTCTATTGCTGCAGAGCACTGGCTCTGGGCGCATGCGCTCCAGAGCTCTGGCTTGGTCATTGAACACATGGGTCCAGCCGCTCCGCGGCACGTGGGATCTTCCCAGGCCAGGGATCGAACCGGCGCCCCTTGCACTGCAAGGTGGTGTCCTTACCCACTGGACCACCAGGGGAAGCCCTAACTTTTTATTTTTTAATTACATTATGATGGTAGAAATTCTGCCTAATTTTTTTATAAAAGCTTTTTAAGTTTCTCTCATTTGTTTCATTTATTTGATTAATTCTTTCATAAAATCTGTTCATTAAGTTTTAGAGATATGCAGGAAAATTACTCAGCAAAGTTATTAAGCATTTATTAGACATAATAGGAAGTATTTAGTTATACTGGCTTTGTGCAGTGCTACCCAAATAATTGAGAAAAGTTGAATACCAATAAATATCTATAAAACAATTTTTTTTTTACCTTCACACATTGATCTGCATTGGATTACTATCATTTTTGCCCATTCTTTAAAGTTTGTAATAGGAACGTGTTTATCAGTCTGTCAGAGAGTATTTAATTCTGCCTGTGGAGCTGAAAAGATAGAATGTAACCTTCAAAAAACTTACATTCTGTGACTAGGAAGGTATGTCCCATGGTGAACGTTAGTGGCCTGGCACAACATATGTGACACAAACAGTTACTGTTTTATGGGGAGTATAACAGCTCAAAAGTAGACACGCTCGTAGCTTATAGAGAGTGTTCATTCTAGGGAGAAGATGTTGAACAATCATACAATTGCATGTATAATGGCGAATTCTTCTATGAATAGGAAGTAAATGGTACGGTTATAACGTGAGACCCTATATAGGTTGGGGTCGACTAGTGATCTTGGAAAAATTCTTAGAGAAAGTTATACTAAAGTAATGTATAAACTGAAATAATTTCAGAAATTCTGCCTAACTTTTTTTTTTTTTTAAAGATTTATTTATTTATTTTGGGCGGAGGTCGGGTTGGGAAGGGAGGGGAGCAGGCGGGCCACTCGGTCTTTCATTTCTCTATTTTCATCCGTGTTTGTTCTTTTGGCTCCCCTGGGCCTCCCATCGCGGTGGCGTCTATTGCTGCAGAGCACTGGCTCTGGGCGCATGCGCTCCAGAGCTCTGGCTTGGTCATTGAACACATGGGTCCAGCCGCTCCGCGGCACGTGGGATCTTCCCAGGCCAGGGATCGAACCGGCGCCCCTTGCACTGCAAGGTGGTGTCCTTACCCACTGGACCACCAGGGGAAGCCCTAACTTTTTATTTTTTAATTACATTATGATGGTAGAAATTCTGCCTAATTTTTTTATAAAAGCTTTTTAAGTTTCTCTCATTTGTTTCATTTATTTGATTAATTCTTTCATAAAATCTGTTCATTAAGTTTTAGAGATATGCAGGAAAATTACTCAGCAAAGTTATTAAGCATTTATTAGACATAATAGGAAGTATTTAGTTATACTGGCTTTGTGCAGTGCTACCCAAATAATTGAGAAAAGTTGAATACCAATAAATATCTATAAAACAATTTTTTTTTTACCTTCACACATTGATCTGCATTGGATTACTATCATTTTTGCCCATTCTTTAAAGTTTGTAATAGGAACGTGTTTATCAGTCTGTCAGAGAGTATTTAATTCTGCCTGTGGAGCTGAAAAGATAGAATGTAACCTTCAAAAAACTTACATTCTGTGACTAGGAAGGTATGTCCCATGGTGAACGTTAGTGGCCTGGCACAACATATGTGACACAAACAGTTATTCTGTGCTTATGAGTAAAATCCTCTGTTTCTTAAAAAAAATTTTTTTCTAATGATAAAATCAATACATAAAAATTAAATGCTGGCTTCCCCTGGTGGTCCAGTGGATGGGGACACCGCCTTGCAGTGCAAGGGGCGCCAATTCGAGCCCTGGCCTGGGAAGATCCCACGTGCCGCGGAGCGGCTGGAGCGATGTGTCCAATCACCGAGCCAGAGCTCTGGAGCACATGCGCCCAGAGCCGACGCTCTGCAGCAAGAGAGGCCACCGTGATGGGAGGCCCACAGGACCCAAGGAGCAAAGACGGATGAAAAATAGAGAAATGAAAGACCAATAGAAGTGGCCCGCCCGCTCCCCTCCCTCCCCAACCCGACCCCCGCCCAAAATAAATAAATAAATAAATCTTTAAAAAATAATAAAAAATTAAATGCTATAGAAAAATATAAGTAGAATATAAAAATTTACTGTAATTCTTTCCAGAGGTACTCCAGTGTTAACTGTTAATCTGCAGCTGCCTGAACCATTTAAACATACATATATTTATTACAATCCTTTCTCTTGGTCTAATTTGCTTAAAGTGCTGCGTCTTTGTATTCATACTCTTGTACATGACGTTGATAGAGTATCTCATCCCCAAATCTAAACTATATGTGAAAGAAAAGTTTTCTATTTGAATGATTCATGAAATTACTTGGTGAAATTTTTCTGTAATGACTAATACTCAGAAGAAAGAGAGAACTGGATGATTTATTGAAAAAGGCATTTGTTCTTTAATAACATCTGCTTTCAGTATTTTTTTTAGATTTGAGGACAATGGTAAGCAGTCTAATCATATTTGGTTTAAAAAACATAGATTTTGTGGGATTTAGATTCACAGTGATTTTATTCCCATGAGTCATTTGAAATGCATTTGTTTAGAATCATCTCATTCTTATGGACATAAATCTAACTTTAAAAATTATTTTCAGGCCATTAAAAATCTCGACGGAAGACTTTGGTAAACTCTGGTTATCCTTCGCAAATGATGTGAAACAAAATGTAAAGATGTCACACTCTCAAGCTGCTCTGCCTTCTGCCTTAAAGGCCCTGCAACAGGCGCTCAGACTGCATGTGGTTGACATCATAGGTTTGTAGAGTTTTGAAAAGGCAGTCATGTATTTGTGGGGGCTTTCTTACAATCAGGAAATAAATTGACTCTTATATGTGTCTGATTTCTTAGGACTGCATTTCCTGTTAGGAGTATCTTTCAGAGAAGTGTGTTGTGCAGTGTGTTGTAAAATATATGGAACAAAATTTGAGCATTTTAATTTTTTTGTTATTATTTTTACTTTACTTTTTACTTTCACAGAGCTTTGTTGTTTACAGATATGTATGATCCCAGACTAGTCACATGTCTGACATCCCTGACGGCTCCCAGTCGCCCACCCCACCCCTCCAGGCCGTCACACCGCGCCCCTGCGGGATCCCCTGTTCCCAGAGCACAGTGACTATAGCTGTCTTTTTCACGTGTGATAGTACAGGTTTCCGTGCTACTCCCTGTGGGCCTCATTTTAATCCTTTTTAAGTGTACAGGTTAGTGGCATTGGACGTGTTTATTTTGTTGTGCAGCCATTGCCACTGTCATCTTTAGAACCTTTTTCTCTTTCTTAACAGAAACTGGACCCATTAAAGACTAGCTTTCCATTGAGGCCCTGCTGTCCTTTCTTTTGGTTTATACCCCAAAGTAGAATTTTGATAATTGCCATCTTAGTGGGTATGAAGTAGTATCTCACTGTAGTTTTGATTTGCATTTCCTTAATGATCCAGTGGGATATTGAGTATCTTTTCATGTTGCTTATTGACTGTTTGTATATTTTCTTTGTAGAGCTATCAGAGTCTTTCTGTTTTTCTTGAAGCTGTTTGTACAATGGTAAGCAGTCTAATCATATTTGGTTTAAAAAACATAGATTTTGTGGGATTTAGATTCACAGTGATTTTATTCCCATGAGTCATTTGAAATGCATTTGTTTAGAATCATCTCATTCTTATGGACATAAATCTAACTTTAAAAATTATTTTCAGGCCATTAAAAATCTCGACGGAAGACTTTGGTAAACTCTGGTTATCCTTCGCAAATGATGTGAAACAAAATGTAAAGATGTCACACTCTCAAGCTGCTCTGCCTTCTGCCTTAAAGGCCCTGCAACAGGCGCTCAGACTGCATGTGGTTGACATCATAGGTTTGTAGAGTTTTGAAAAGGCAGTCATGTATTTGTGGGGGCTTTCTTACAATCAGGAAATAAATTGACTCTTATATGTGTCTGATTTCTTAGGACTGCATTTCCTGTTAGGAGTATCTTTCAGAGAAGTGTGTTGTGCAGTGTGTTGTAAAATATATGGAACAAAATTTGAGCATTTTAATTTTTTTGTTATTATTTTTACTTTACTTTTTACTTTCACAGAGCTTTGTTGTTTACAGATATGTATGATCCCAGACTAGTCACATGTCTGACATCCCTGACGGCTCCCAGTCGCCCACCCCACCCCTCCAGGCCGTCACACCGCGCCCCTGCGGGATCCCCTGTTCCCAGAGCACAGTGACTATAGCTGTCTTTTTCACGTGTGATAGTACAGGTTTCCGTGCTACTCCCTGTGGGCCTCATTTTAATCCTTTTTAAGTGTACAGGTTAGTGGCATTGGACGTGTTTATTTTGTTGTGCAGCCATTGCCACTGTCATCTTTAGAACCTTTTTCTCTTTCTTAACAGAAACTGGACCCATTAAAGACTAGCTTTCCATTGAGGCCCTGCTGTCCTTTCTTTTGGTTTATACCCCAAAGTAGAATTTTGATAATTGCCATCTTAGTGGGTATGAAGTAGTATCTCACTGTAGTTTTGATTTGCATTTCCTTAATGATCCAGTGGGATATTGAGTATCTTTTCATGTTGCTTATTGACTGTTTGTATATTTTCTTTGTAGAGCTATCAGAGTCTTTCTGTATTAAATAATTTCTGATTTTGTTTTGTTGTAGGCAGTGAAGGGCTGTTGGCCTGTCGGCTGCTCCCATCCATCCCCTGCTTGCTGCATTTCCGAGTTCATGGTAACATGTTGGCCCTGTGGTTCAGATCTTCCTGCTCTACTCTTCCTGACTATTTACTTTATCAGTGTCAAAAAGTGATGGAGGGATCCTAGCAGAAACTCTGCTTATATTTTACTCCATCAAAATAAATGGTTTACATAGATAAACTCTTTTACCAAAGTAAAAAGGAGTCATGGTACTTCTAATGAAAATGGGGGTTATTACAGGTTGTGGTTTTATTGTGTTTTCTTTATGGTTCGTGATCAAGAAAGATCCCCAAGAAACTGTACCCCTAACCTTTTACTCAGGATTGTACAGTATGTTTGGGTCCTAACAAAGTGGCCTAAGCTGATGTTATAAACTGCTAATGATTTATATATCACTTAGTGTAGAGGGACTGAAAATATTTATTTTGTTATAAATAATTTTATAGCAGGTGTATTCTAGTGCTAGCTGATGTATAGTAAAGCCAGGTCTCAGTTCTCTGCATTAACGGAGGGGAGACATGGATTTAATAATCCCCAATCAGATTCATATTTGGCTTCGGCATGCAGCATATGCTTCTGGTCGGCAGGTCATCAAGTGCAGTAGCGTTTTGCTCGGATCAGTGTTGGTCTAAGCTGGTACCGCACATACTGGTAGTCCAGGAGATGCATGAGCTTGTCAGATGTTGAGGGGATCCAGTCTGTGGTAGAGTTTTCATTATAGGTAACTTTGTACACATAATTGCAAATAATTTGGCTACAAAGTTTGTTTTCCACTTGCATTTATTTTTAAAATTCAAAATGAATCACTGTAGTCTTGTTTTAAAAACCCAGACCCCTTTAGAAAATATTGCCGTGTAGGAGCAAGACCTGTAAGAGCACATGTGACTGAAGTAAACAGGTATAAAAGGACTTTTCAGTTCTGGCAGGTATCTTAGTTACCATTTGGATTTTTTTTTTTTGGCAAATTAAAATTTGTGAGTACAAATGGCAAAACCTTCTTTCCTGGCCTAATCCACCCCTACTCAGTGGATACAGCCAGGAGAATGGTTGTCTCAGTTTACTGTACAGTTCTGCAGTAAAATGATTTTCACGTTACAGTTGTGCCTATATGACCTCTGTCAGAACTGTTATCAGTAAAAGAGGTTAAGCCTAATATGAATAATAGACTAGAATCTTGAGATTGCACATTTATGTCAAAAACCAAGAGTATTTTATAAAACCTTCATGGTGCTGTGGAAAATATTATTTCACTTTTTTTGATACTTCCTCATGGAAGCTATTCAAGTAATACAGTTTTAAGTCATTGTAGTTAATACCCTGGTTGATTGGTACTGTTTATCCCCTGGGTGTGGAATTGTGGCGTTTAGGTTATATTACTAGGATTAACTGATAAAGATGCTGAGGGGATCCCCCAAAACGTCATTAGTCACTTGTGTTTAGCATATCTCTCCTTAAAAATAAAAGCAGCGTTAAAAAATTATTTTTAAGTTACTTAAAAAAAAAAAAGCCTTGTTAATTTCATGCTTTTAAAAAGCATGCAGTGAAACCTTGTTACAAGAGCCATGAGAAGTGGTTAGAATTTCCCGAGTGGCTTTTGCCTTTTGAACAGATGGATTCACCCTCAGGCTCCCAGCAGCGTGGAGTGTGCACGGGGGGCGTGGTGGACAGTGGCTTTCTCTCTGTTCCCGCCTGCCCAGCACCCTCCCGCCCCTTCCAGCTTTGCTGTCACTTAGAGAGACAGGACGTACCCTCCGCGTGGCGCTTCCGCGTCTGCGTCCTTGTGGCCGGGCGTCCGCGCTGTCACCAAGGCTGGGTGGAGTGCGGAGCAGAGGCTGGGGGGCGCCGCGCGGCCAGGTGGACGGCTGGCTGGGAGCGGCTGCGGAGAGCCGTGGGCCGCTCTGCTCCAGGGTGCTCAGGGCAGCAGCAGATGTTGCCAGGATGCACGTGGCCCGTGGCGCTAGCAGTGGCAGCGTGCAGCGGTGAGTTAGGGCTGGGAGCACGGTGTGGGGTCTGCCAAGGGAAACGCGGGGTCACTCCTGTTCTTTCTGAGCCCACTGCCTAAAAAGCAGGGTAAAGGATTTCTATGGAAATGTTTAGTAGAGTGTTTACATTTTTATATTTTTATGGTTTTAAAAGCAATAATAGGAGCAGATTTCAAAGAACTTCAGTATATACTCCGCCTAAACTAATGCATGTTTTAAGTTCAGGGTCAGGCATCACCAACCTTTTCTGCATTTTAGGAAATGTGACTACAAAGCAGGAAGAACGATTTTTGTGGGCAAGATCGTCTCTCTACCTTAGAGTTGTAGTTCAGTCACGTAAAGGGGCGGCATCTGGAGTGAGCGCTGTTGTGAGGGGAGACACAGCTGGTGGGTTCCGTGCTGGCCACCTTTGCTGGGAACACAGATGGCCACGAGGGTGAGTCTGGGGAGAATAAAAGAAAGGCAGAAAGCCTTAAGAGCAGGTGGAAGAAGGATCAGGCTTCCACTGTAGAAGTCAGACAGGTTAGTCTCAAGTGGCCCGTGTGAATTATGCTTTTAAAAAGCATGCAGTGAAACTCTCCTTAAAAATAAAAGCAGCGTTAAAAATTATTTTAAGTTACTTAAAAAAAAGCCTTGTTAATTTCATGCTTTTAAAAGCATGCAGTGAAACCTTGTTACAAGAGCCATGAGAAGTGGTTAGAATTTCCCGAGTGGCTTTTGCCTTTTGAACAGATGGATTCACCCTCAGGCTCCCAGCAGCGTGGAGTGTGCACGGGGCGTGGTGGACAGTGGCTTTCTCTCTGTTCCGCCTGCCCAGCACCCTCCCGCCCCTTCCAGCTTTGCTGTCACTTAGAGAGACAGGACGTACCCTCCGCGTGGCGCTTCCGCGTCTGCGTCCTTGTGGCCGGGCGTCCGCGCTGTCACCAAGGCTGGGTGGAGTGCGGAGCAGAGGCTGGGGGGCGCCGCGCGGCCAGGTGGACGGCTGGCTGGGAGCGGCTGCGGAGAGCCGTGGGCCGCTCTGCTCCAGGGTGCTCAGGGCAGCAGCAGATGTTGCCAGGATGCACGTGGCCCGTGGCGCTAGCAGTGGCAGCGTGCAGCGGTGAGTTAGGGCTGGGAGCACGGTGTGGGGTCTGCCAAGGGAAACGCGGGGTCACTCCTGTTCTTTCTGAGCCCACTGCCTAAAAAGCAGGGTAAAGGATTTCTATGGAAATGTTTAGTAGAGTGTTTACATTTTTATATTTTTATGGTTTTAAAAGCAATAATAGGAGCAGATTTCAAAGAACTTCAGTATATACTCCGCCTAAACTAATGCATGTTTTAAGTTCAGGGTCAGGCATCACCAACCTTTTCTGCATTTTAGGAAATGTGACTACAAAGCAGGAAGAACGATTTTTGTGGGCAAGATCGTCTCTCTACCTTAGAGTTGTAGTTCAGTCACGTAAAGGGGCGGCATCTGGAGTGAGCGCTGTTGTGAGGGGAGACACAGCTGGTGGGTTCCGTGCTGGCCA
Organism: Tragulus kanchil; assembly: GCA_022376925.1. Taxonomy (NCBI): domain Eukaryota; kingdom Metazoa; phylum Chordata; class Mammalia; order Artiodactyla; family Tragulidae; genus Tragulus; species Tragulus kanchil. The sequence goes on from JAIOJX010000024.1 coordinate 167,632,691, forward strand.
CCTTTGCTGGGAACACAGATGGCCACGAGGGTGAGTCTGGGGAGAATAAAAGAAAGGCAGAAAGCCTTAAGAGCAGGTGGAAGAAGGATCAGGCTTCCACTGTAGAAGTCAGACAGGTTAGTCTCAGGGGAATGTGGCCCTAAGTACAGGTGCTTCTGGAAGAAGCTGCAGAGGGAAGCTGTGCAAGTTACTAAGAGCCAGTGTGCCAAGCATGCCAAGCACAGCATATGCTCTGCAGAGGAGCATTGTTTAAAAAAAAGAGTCTATCACCTACCAAAACAATTTTGGTTATAATTCAGTGTTTTATTTTAGTTCATGTCACTTATATTTTTAAAATATCAAGAGCTAATTTTTTTTATGGATTAACGTGGTCTTTGTTTCATGTTTGTGAGCCACTAAAAGTGCATTGAACCTGTTCATGTGTCTTTTAAGGCATTTTTTAGTTCATTTAAAAATTTTAGAGGGGAAAGTGCAAGTGAATCAGTTTACCAGGCATTAATTGCCTTAGTTTGAAGTTGAATTCTGTAATTTGAAAAAATTCAGCTAAACATGTAATAAATGCAAAGTGATCTGTATTGTTGTTCTTTGGTCTATAGATTCTTTATCATCTACGATTCAGTACCTTGATAGGCATTAGCTAAAAAAAGCAGAAGCAGTTGGAATGGGATGGAAAGGGTGATTTACTTACAGCCCCAAAGAACATCGTATAGTCAGTTAAAAGTGAAGGCACTGCTATTTCTGTGTGATGTTCAGAGAAAACTCTGTGGGCTTCTGACAGGTTAGAGCATGGAGTGGTCCTCAGGAGCTTGTCCATATCCCCTGCTTTCATCCTAGCCTAACCACAGCGTTCAAAGCCATGGGTTTTTTTTTTTAAGTTTTTTTGGGGTGGAGGGACAGGTTGGGGAGGGGGGGAGGCCACTTCTTATTGGTTTTCGTTTGCATTTTAGGAAATGTGACTACAAAGCAGGAAGAACGATTTTTGTGGGCAAGATCGTCTCTACCTTAGAGTTGTAGTTCAGTCACGTACAGGGGCGGCATCTGGAGTGAGCGCTGTTGTGAGGGGAGACACAGCTGGTGGGTTCCGTGCTGGCCACCTTTGCTGGGAACACAGATGGCCACGAGGGTGAGTCTGGGGAGAATAAAAGAAAGGCAGAAAGCCTTAAGAGCAGGTGGAAGAAGGATCAGGCTTCCACTGTAGAAGTCAGACAGGTTAGTCTCAGGGGAATGTGGCCCTAAGTACAGGTGCTTCTGGAAGAAGCTGCAGAGGGAAGCTGTGCAAGTTACTAAGAGCCAGTGTGCCAAGCATGCCAAGCACAGCATATGCTCTGCAGAGGAGCATTGTTTAAAAAAAAGAGTCTATCACCTACCAAAACAATTTTGGTTATAATTCAGTGTTTTATTTTAGTTCATGTCACTTATATTTTTAAAATATCAAGAGCTAATTTTTTTTATGGATTAACGTGGTCTTTGTTTCATGTTTGTGAGCCACTAAAAGTGCATTGAACCTGTTCATGTGTCTTTTAAGGCATTTTTTAGTTCATTTAAAAATTTTAGAGGGGAAAGTGCAAGTGAATCAGTTTACCAGGCATTAATTGCCTTAGTTTGAAGTTGAATTCTGTAATTTGAAAAAATTCAGCTAAACATGTAATAAATGCAAAGTGATCTGTATTGTTGTTCTTTGGTCTATAGATTCTTTATCATCTACGATTCAGTACCTTGATAGGCATTAGCTAAAAAAAGCAGAAGCAGTTGGAATGGGATGGAAAGGGTGATTTACTTACAGCCCCAAAGAACATCGTATAGTCAGTTAAAAGTGAAGGCACTGCTATTTCTGTGTGATGTTCAGAGAAAACTCTGTGGGCTTCTGACAGGTTAGAGCATGGAGTGGTCCTCAGGAGCTTGTCCATATCCCCTGCTTTCATCCTAGCCTAACCACAGCGTTCAAAGCCATGGGTTTTTTTTTTTAAGTTTTTTTGGGGTGGAGGGACAGGTTGGGGGAGGGGGCGGGGAGGCCACTTCTATTGGTCTTTCATTTGTCTATTTTCATCCATCTTTGTTCTCTGGCCCGTGTGGGCCTCCCATCTCAGTGGCCTCTCTCGTTGCAGAGCACCGGCTCTGGGCGCATGCGCTCCAGGGCTCCGACTCGGTCGTTGAACGCATGGGTCCAACCACTCCACGGCACGTGGGATCTTCCCAGGCCAGGGATCGAACTGGCGCCCCTTGCACTGCAAGGCAGTGTCCTTACCCACTGGACCACCAGGGAAGCCCCAAAGCTGTGTTTTGTTTTGTTTTCTGTATTACCTCTCCTCAAGACATAAGAAACATGGTAAGTCAGGTGGTGACTTTGTGTCCAAAGACTCAAATCTCCTGGCCATCTCTGCATTGTGTATCCTAAGACACAAAGAAATGATATTTCAGTCTCATGAATTGATGCCTCCTGTTGGCCATACTGTGTAGCAAGAAAAATATTCTGAGACTTGAAACCCATATTTGGGGCATAGAAAGTAAATGAGGTTTAAATGCCTCACACCCACTGCAGTAATTAAAAAGAAGTGTGGCCTGTTGCCACATGGGCCAGGGTTAGTTGTTATATGTGTGCATAATAAGAGGCTATTAGCTTTTTATAGTTAGGAACTGGGTATATTATTTTTATGTCCTTTTCTCTCGGTACTTGGTACCTAACAGTCACTCAGTTTATTGAATGAATGACTAAAGAGACCTGTTCCCTCAGAATAAGTAACCTGAGATGAGATAATATCCAAGCATTGATTTTAGTAATCCTGTGGCTCTCCCAGAAATATAGAAGAGGGATCTGATCTGTCTTATAGATAAAAGTCAAAAGGATTCCAGTGGAAATAAACTGTGCCAATTTGTAGCAGGTAGCAGAGGGAAATACGATGGCTTGAAGAGACCCTTGCCTGCCTCAGTCTCCTGAGAATGCCGTGTTGTTGGAGAGTTCTTTGTGGAGGTGCAGTGTGACTACAGACAGACACTATGACTTTGAGAATGGGGACATTTCTATAATATGTCAGGTGTTTATGAATTCTTACTGGTCTAGAAGAACTTGTTCCAGGACGGAAAGCAGTAGGCATTTGATCAGTGAAGTTAAAGATAGGAAACTGGTGGATATAAGGCAGATTTACCAGCTCAATTAGTATCACCTATTTCTTTAGAAAAGTGAGAACTAAGATAATGAGAGAGACAACTATACTGACATTAAAAACATCAATAGTATCAGGAAAGTTGGGAAATAACAGGCCCTATGAGATAAAGCACAAGAAAAGGAAATGTGATTCATTTGCATCACATGGGAAATGTTATGTAGATCCAAGAAAAGAGAATATTGCCAAAAGTGAGTCACAGAGAGCCATGAGCACTTAGACTGTAGTCTAGAGGCAGAGAGGTTGGGCCTGTGTGAGGGGAAAGTCAGGCAAGTTTACTGGTGCACCTTTAATACTGGAAAGCCAGTGGATCCTTGTAAGTAACCGCAGCTAGAATGTGGGCTTTTTTTTCCAAGAGAAGGAATTTTTAGAATAATTTCCTTTCTTAAAACCTTAAGTTGCCTTTAGTTATTTTCATAAGTGGATTTTTGTAAACTTGAAATTGGGTTTAAATGCCTCACACCCACTGCAGTGATTAAAAAGAAGTGTGGCCTGTTGCCACATGGGCCAGGGTTAGTTGTTATATGTGTGCATAATAAGAGGCTATTAGCTTTTTATAGTTAGGAACTGGGTATATTATTTTTATGTCCTTTTCTCTCGGTACTTGGTACCTAACAGTCACTCAGTTTATTGAATGAATGACTAAAGAGACCTGTTCCCTCAGAATAAGTAACCTGAGATGAGATAATATCCAAGCATTGATTTTAGTAATCCTGTGGCTCTCCCAGAAATATAGAAGAGGGATCTGATCTGTCTTATAGATAAAAGTCAAAAGGATTCCAGTGGAAATAAACTGTGCCAATTTGTAGCAGGTAGCAGAGGGAAATACGATGGCTTGAAGAGACCCTTGCCTGCCTCAGTCTCCTGAGAATGCCGTGTTGTTGGAGAGTTCTTTGTGGAGGTGCAGTGTGACTACAGACAGACACTATGACTTTGAGAATGGGGACATTTCTATAATATGTCAGGTGTTTATGAATTCTTACTGGTCTAGAAGAACTTGTTCCAGGACGGAAAGCAGTAGGCATTTGATCAGTGAAGTTAAAGATAGGAAACTGGTGGATATAAGGCAGATTTACCAGCTCAATTAGTATCACCTATTTCTTTAGAAAAGTGAGAACTAAGATAATGAGAGAGACAACTATACTGACATTAAAAACATCAATAGTATCAGGAAAGTTGGGAAATAACAGGCCCTATGAGATAAAGCACAAGAAAAGGAAATGTGATTCATTTGCATCACATGGGAAATGTTATGTAGATCCAAGAAAAGAGAATATTGCCAAAAGTGAGTCACAGAGAGCCATGAGCACTTAGACTGTAGTCTAGAGGCAGAGAGGTTGGGCCTGTGTGAGGGGAAAGTCAGGCAAGTTTACTGGTGCACCTTTAATACTGGAAAGCCAGTGGATCCTTGTAAGTAACCGCAGCTAGAATGTGGGCTTTTTTTTCCAAGAGAAGGAATCAGTTTCCTTTAGTTATTTTCATAAGTGGATGAATAATTTCCTTTCTTAAAACCTTAAGTTGCCATTGTGACTAAATGGCTGACCTCAGGAAATTTTTTCCCTGATGAAGTCTGACAGGACTTAAGCCAAATGGGTGGAGGCTAGAGCCTAGAGATTGATTATTAATGCTTCCGGGAGAGCAAGCTAATTTAGAAGTTGAATTGCTCATCTTCTCCACCCTTTATGAGTGTGTGCTGAGTTGTTCAGTTGTGGCTGACTCTGCCCTGTATATTATATGACAAGTTAGAACAGAGCCAAGGCATATGTATTCTTAGGGAGAGGCATTTAGTCTGACTTGCTGCTACCTAATTTAAAGAAGGTAAGGGCCGTATCAGTGACTAGAACAAACTGGTCCTCATTGATCATGGATATCAAGTATAGGAATTTAGTTTTTCCATCTTAGTTGGTGGTTTATAGAATTAGGTAGAAAAGTTTTTGTAAGCTAAGAGAAAGGTGAAATTATTTGAACCCAAATATTGGACCAGTCTTCACCTACAGAAGCAATAGGACTGTCTTTTATTATTCATAAGGAGTCTGTTTTTTTCCTTCTTTTTCTCCATCATGCCTCTTTTATTTATATTTTCATCCATCTTTTTGTTCTTTGGCATGTGTGGGCCTCCTATTGCAGTGGCCTCTCTCATTGTAGAGCACTGGCTCTGGGCACGTGCACTCCAGAGCACTGGCTCCTAATTGAACACATCGGTTCAGCCACTCTGTGGCACACGGGATCTTCCCGGGCTAGGGATCGGACTGGTGTCCCCTGCTCTGCAAGGTGGACTTTTTACACACTGGACTACGAGGGAAACCCCATAAGGAGTCTTTTTGAACACATCTGAATTAGTGTTAGTGAGGTGACTTTGGAGTGTGGTTCACACATAGCCTCAGAAGGGCTAATCACCAGAGAGACCAAGTACTTAAAAGAGTTCGAACTTTCAGTCCTATCCACTGAGAAGTTTTGGGGCTGGACATTAAGTTCTAAAAAAAAAAAATATATTGAAAGGGAAGGTTTTGGGAAAGGGGAACTGCTTGGGGCCTGGAGGTCAAGCTCTAAAAAAATTATGGAACAAAGGGATTTGATGAACTTCTGTGTTGGTGAATGCATCACATACTGGAACATCCCAATTGCAATGAGGATAAATTCGTTTACTTGGCACCCTTCTGTTTCTCAACCTATGCACCTCTTCATGTATATCCTTAATAATAAACTGATAAACCTAAGTAAATGTTTCTCTGAATTCTGTGAGCTACTCTTGCAAATTAGTTGAACCTGAGAAGTGGGTTGTGGGATTCTCCAGTTTATTACCAATGGGTCAGCAGCATAGGTGACATCCTGGGCTTGTGCTTGGTGCCTAAAGTGGGGCAGTCTTGTGGAACTGAGCCTTTAACTTCTAAGATCTGATGCTATCTCCAAGTAGATAGTGTCAGAATTGAGTTAATATGTAGAACAAGCCAGTGTGCATCCACTCACAATTGGAATTGCTTGGTGGCATGGAGAAGAAATGAACACCAAAAAAGTATGTTCTATTTATCATTGGAGATTAGAATGCCAAAGTAGGAAATTAAGAGATACCTGGAGTAACAGGCAAGTTTGGCTTTGAAGTACAAAATGAAGCAGGGTGAAGACTAGCTGACTTCTGCCAAGAGAATGCACTGGTCATAGCGGACACACATTTTCAACAGCACAAGGGACGACTTAACACATGGACCTCTCCAAATGGTCACTACTGAAATAAAATTGTTTGCATTCTTTGCAGCTCAAGATGGAGAAGCTGTATACAGTCATCAAAAATAAGACTGGGAGCTGACTAGCTTACATCATGAGCTTCTCATAGCAAAAATTAGGCTTAAACTAAAGAAAGTGAGGAAAACCACGTAGGCAAGCCAAGTATGACTTAAATTCCCCGTGAATATGCAGTGGAGGTGATGAATAGATTGAAGGGATTAGATCTAGTAAACAGTGTGCCTGAGGAACTATGGACGAAGGTATATAATATTGTATAGGAGGCAGGAAACAAAACCATCCTAAGGAAAAAGAAGCAAGAGGCAAAGTGGTTATCTGAGGAGGCTATACAAATAGCTGAAGAAAGAAGAGAAGTGAGGGCTTCCCCTGGTGGTCCAGTGGATAAGGACACCACCTTGCAGTGCAAGGGGCGCCGGTTCGATCCCTGGCCTGGGAAGATCCCACGTGCCGCGGAGCAGCTGGACTGATGTGTCCAATCGGCGAGCCGGAGCTCTGGAGCGCATGCGCCCAGATCCAGCGCTCTGCGACAGTAGACGCCACCACAGTGGGAGGCCCACAGGAGCCGAAGAACAAAGATGGATGAGAATGGAGAAATGAAAGACCAATAGAAGTGGCCCGCTCCCTCCCTCCCCAACCGACCCCGCCCTTGGGGACCAACCAATGGGTCAGCAGCATAGGTGACATCCTGGGCTTGTGCTTGGTGCCTAAAGTGGGGCAGTCTTGTGGAACTGAGCCTTTAACTTCTAAGATCTGATGCTATCTCCAAGTAGATAGTGTCAGAATTGAGTTAATATGTAGAACAAGCCAGTGTGCATCCACTCACAATTGGAATTGCTTGGTGGCATGGAGAAGAAATGAACACCAAAAAAGTATGTTCTATTTATCATTGGAGATTAGAATGCCAAAGTAGGAAATTAAGAGATACCTGGAGTAACAGGCAAGTTTGGCTTTGAAGTACAAAATGAAGCAGGGTGAAGACTAGCTGACTTCTGCCAAGAGAATGCACTGGTCATAGCGGACACACATTTTCAACAGCACAAGGGACGACTTAACACATGGACCTCTCCAAATGGTCACTACTGAAATAAAATTGTTTGCATTCTTTGCAGCTCAAGATGGAGAAGCTGTATACAGTCATCAAAAATAAGACTGGGAGCTGACTAGCTTACATCATGAGCTTCTCATAGCAAAAATTAGGCTTAAACTAAAGAAAGTGAGGAAAACCACGTAGGCAAGCCAAGTATGACTTAAATTCCCCGTGAATATGCAGTGGAGGTGATGAATAGATTGAAGGGATTAGATCTAGTAAACAGTGTGCCTGAGGAACTATGGACGAAGGTATATAATATTGTATAGGAGGCAGGAAACAAAACCATCCTAAGGAAAAAGAAGCAAGAGGCAAAGTGGTTATCTGAGGAGGCTATACAAATAGCTGAAGAAAGAAGAGAAGTGAGGGCTTCCCCTGGTGGTCCAGTGGATAAGGACACCACCTTGCAGTGCAAGGGGCGCCGGTTCGATCCCTGGCCTGGGAAGATCCCACGTGCCGCGGAGCAGCTGGACTGATGTGTCCAATCGGCGAGCCGGAGCTCTGGAGCGCATGCGCCCAGATCCAGCGCTCTGCGACAGTAGACGCCACCACAGTGGGAGGCCCACAGGAGCCGAAGAACAAAGATGGATGAGAATGGAGAAATGAAAGACCAATAGAAGTGGCCCGCCCGCTCCCCTCCCTCCCCAACACGACCCCCGCCCAAAATAGATAGATAGATAGATCTTTAAAAAAAAAAAAAGAAGAAAAGTGAAAAGGAAGAAAGGAAAAGATACATCTAACTAAATGCAGGATTCCAAACAATAGCAAGGCGAGACAAGAAGGTTGCCTTCAATGAGCAGTGCATGAAAATAGGGGGAAACAGCAGAAGAGGGGAGACTAGAGATCTCTTCAGGAAAATTGGAAATACCAAAGGAACATTTTGCCCACAGCTGGACACAATAAAGGACAGAAATGATAAGAGACTAGTAGAATACAGAAATCAAGAAGAGATGGCAAGAATACATGGAAGAACTGTATAAAAAAGATCTTAAAGAACTGGTTAACTAAGATGGTGTGGTTAGTCACGAGTCAAACATTCTGGAGTGTGAAGCCAAGTCGCCTTAGGAAGCACTGCTGTCAGTAAAGCTAGTGGATGCGAGCTATTCAAAACCCTAACAGATGATGCTAGCAAAGTGTTGCGCTCAATATGTCAGCAAATCTTGAAGGCCCAGCAGTGGCCACAGGACTGGAAAAGGTCAATCCTCATCCCAGTTCTCAAGAAACGTACTAAAGAATGTTCAAACTTTCAGACAGTTGCACTCATCTCCTATGCTAGTAAGGTCATATTTAAAATCTTGCATGCTAAGCTTCAGCATTGTGCAAACCAAGAAATTCCAGATGTCTAAACTGGTTTTAGGAAAGGCAGAACCAGAAATCAAATTGCTAACATTCACTGGATCATAGAGAAAGCAAGGGAATTCCAGAAAACAAATCTACCTCTGTTTCATCGGCTACACTTAAAGCCTTTGACTGTGTAGATCATAACGTAACTGTGGAAAGCTCTTAAGTGGATGGGAATACCAGACCATCTTACCTATCTCCTGGGAAACCTGTATGCAGGTCAAGAAGCAACAGGTAGAAACTTGTATGGAGCAACTGATTTGTTCAGGATTGAGAAAGGAGTATGACGGGGCTGTCTGTTGTCACCCTGTTTATTTAATCTGTATGCTGAGCACATCATGAGAAATGCTGGGCAGGATGAGACATAGGCGGGAGAAAGATCAACCACAGATACGCAGATGATACCACTCTAATGGCAGAAAGTGAAGAGGAACTAAAGAACCTATCGATGAGGGTGAAGGAGAGTGAAAAAGCTTAATACTAAATATTAAGAAAAACTAAGATCATGGCATCCAGCCCCATTATTTCATGGCAAACAGAAGGGGAAAAAGGTGGAAGTAGTAACAGACTTACTCTTCTTGGGCTCTCAGATCACTGTGGATGGTAACTGCAGCCATGAAATCAGAAGATAGTCCATGTTCCTGGGTTGGAAGAATGAATATTGTGAAAATGACCATGCTACCAAATATGATCTACAGATTCAGTGTGATTCCTATCAAATTACCAGTGTCATTTTTCATAGAACTAGACCAAAAAAAAAAAAATCACATTTCATATGGAAACACAAAAGACCCTGGACAACCAAAGTAATATTGAGAAATAAGAATGGAGCTAGAGCAATCAGCCTTCCTGACTTCAGACTATACTACAAAGCAAGACAGTATGGTACTGGCACAAAAACAGGAATATAGACCAATGGAACAAGATAAGAGAACCCAGAGATAAACCCATGCACCTATGGGTACCTTATTTTTGACAAAGGAGGCAAAAATATACAATGGGAGCAAAGACAGTCTCTTCAACAAATGGTGTAAAACTAGACAGCTACATGTAAAAGAATGAAGTTGGGGGGCTTCCCCTGGTGGTTCAGTGGATAAGGACACCACTTTGCAGTGCAAGGGGTGCCAGTTCAATCCCTGGCCTGGGAAGATCCCACGTGCCGCGGAGCGGCTGGACAGATGTGTCCACAATTACTGAGCCGGAGCTCTGGAGCGCATGCGCCCAGAGCCGGCGCTCTGCAACAACAGAGGCCACTGCGATGGGAGGCCCACAGGAGCCAAAGAACAAAGACGGATGAAAATAGAGAAATGAAAGACCAATAGAAGTGGCCCGCCCGACCCCCGCCCAAAATAAATAAATAAATCTTTAAAAAAAAAAAAAGAATGAAGTTGGAGCACTCTCTAACACCATACACAAAGATAAACTGAAAATGGATTAAAGGCCTAACTGTAAGACAAGAAACCTAGAGTTTGTAATTTAATCTGTATGCTGAGCACATCATGAGAAATGCTGGGCAGGATGAGACATAGGCGGAGAAAGATCAACCACAGATACGCAGATGATACCACTCTAATGGCAGAAAGTGAAGAGGAACTAAAGAACCTATCGATGAGGGTGAAGGAGAGTGAAAGCTTAATACTAAATATTAAGAAAAACTAAGATCATGGCATCCAGCCCCATTATTTCATGGCAAACAGAAGGGGAAAAAGGTGGAAGTAGTAACAGACTTACTCTTCTTGGGCTCTCAGATCACTGTGGATGGTAACTGCAGCCATGAAATCAGAAGATAGTCCATGTTCCTGGGTTGGAAGAATGAATATTGTGAAAATGACCATGCTACCAAATATGATCTACAGATTCAGTGTGATTCCTATCAAATTACCAGTGTCATTTTCATAGAACTAGACCAAAAAAAAAATCACATTTCATATGGAAACACAAAAGACCCTGGACAACCAAAGTAATATTGAGAAATAAGAATGGAGCTAGAGCAATCAGCCTTCCTGACTTCAGACTATACTACAAAGCAAGACAGTATGGTACTGGCACAAAAACAGGAATATAGACCAATGGAACAAGATAAGAGAACCCAGAGATAAACCCATGCACCTATGGGTACCTTATTTTTGACAAAGGAGGCAAAAATATACAATGGGAGCAAAGACAGTCTCTTCAACAAATGGTGTAAAACTAGACAGCTACATGTAAAAGAATGAAGTTGGGGGGCTTCCCCTGGTGGTTCAGTGGATAAGGACACCACTTTGCAGTGCAAGGGGTGCCAGTTCAATCCCTGGCCTGGGAAGATCCCACGTGCCGCGGAGCGGCTGGACAGATGTGTCCACAATTACTGAGCCGGAGCTCTGGAGCGCATGCGCCCAGAGCCGGCGCTCTGCAACAACAGAGGCCACTGCGATGGGAGGCCCACAGGAGCCAAAGAACAAAGACGGATGAAAATAGAGAAATGAAAGACCAATAGAAGTGGCCCGCCCGACCCCCGCCCAAAATAAATAAATAAATCTTTAAAAAAAAAAAAAGAATGAAGTTGGAGCACTCTCTAACACCATACACAAAGATAAACTGAAAATGGATTAAAGGCCTAACTGTAAGACAAGAAACCATAAAGCTCTTAGAGGGAAACATAGGGAGAACACTCGATGACATGAATCAGCAGGATCTTCTATGATGTACCTTCTAAATTAATGGAAATAAAAAGTAAACAAGTGGGTTTAAACCCAATAAACAAGGAGATTAAACTCAAAGGCTTTTGCATAGCCAAAGAAACTATAAGCAAGGTGAAAAGACAACCCTCTGAATGGAAGAAAATAATAGCAAGTGAAACAACTGACAACTAATTTCCAAAATATACAAGCAGCTATTACTACTGAACACTAAAAAAACAAGCAACCCGATCAAAACATGGGGAAAAGACCTAAAGAGACATCCCTCCAAAGAAGACATACAAAAAACACATGAAAAGATGCCCAGTGTCTCTCGTTAGTGGAGAAATGCAATCAAAACTATAGTGAGATCTCAGCTCACACCAGTCAGAATAGCCATCATCAAAAAATCAACAGACAATAAATGGTGGAGAGGGTGTGGAGAGAAGGGAACGCTCTTGCACTGTTGGTGGGAATGCAAGCTGATACAACCACTATGGAAGACAGTATGGAAATTTCTTAAAAAACTAGGCATAGAACCACCATATGACCCAGCAATCCCACGATTAGGCATATAGCCTGAGAAAATCAAAATTGAAAGAGACACATGTTCCCCATTGTTTACTGCAGCACTTTTTACAATAGCTAGGACACGAAAACAATGTAGATGTCCATCAATAAATGAATGGATAAAGAAGCTGTGGTAGGGGCTTCCCCTGGTGGTCCAGTGGGTAAGGACACCGTTTTGCAGTGCAAGGGACTCCGGTTCAAGCCCTGGCCTGGGAAGATCCCACGTGCCGCGGAGCGGCTGGACCGATGTGTCCAATCACCGAGCCGGAGCTCTGGGGCGCATGCGCCCAGAGCCGGTGCTCTACAACGACAGACGCCACCGCGATGGGAGGCCCACAGGAGCCAAAGAACAAAGACGGATGAACATAGAGAAACGGAAGACCAATAGAAGTGGCCCGCCTGCTCCCCTCCCTCCCCAACCTGACCCCTGCCCAAAATAAATAAATAAATAAATAAATAAATCTTTAAAAAAAAAAAAAAAAAAGGAGCTGTGGTACATAATATACAATGGAATATTTGTTGGCCCTCCCCCGCAAAAGAAACTTGGAAAACTTCATTGTTCATCTAAGAAAAAAACTGCAAGTGACTTACAAAGAAAATAAATTAGATTGTCATCAGACTTTGACAAATGCTATATGCCAGAAGAAAATAGAATAAAATAGTTTAGATAGTCAAAGATGTAATCCAAGAATTTTATGTTCAGTAAAACTAATCTCCAAATTTAACAAGCACAAACTGGTATCAAAATATAAGTAGTCAAAGAATACTATTCCTATGAACCCTTCCTGAGGAAGCTACTAGAGAATGAAGTTCATAAGAACTGGTTGTAAGCATTAACTACATGGCTGTTTGTAAAGCAGGAATAAATGAGAATTCAAAGGCAGAAGGAATAGTATATAGTGGCTGTATGCACTGGCAGGGCAGATGGCGTACAATGGAAAGGAAGGGGAAATCGAAGACACACATGCAAAATCAAAACGGTTTTTTGTAATTGTATCTGTAGTGGTAGTATTAACTGATACCATGTGGGATAAAACAAATGCGTAGTGTTAGGATATTTCAGTTTTATCATAGTCTGTATACTTGGGACCAGGATTCTCAGAGTGGAGGAAAGGAAGTAGAGATCTAGAAAGCAGTGAATAAATTCTGTAGCTCTCATTTTAGGCTGAGGATACACACACACACACACACACGTTCCTACTGCCTAGATTATGGTCCTGGATTATTATAACATTGTGGTGATTTCATGGTTTAGTAACTCAGTCATATTTTCCACTGAAAGAAACTAAGGCTTCTTGGAGAAATTATTGATTCCTGGTCTAGGACAAAAATTATACAAGATGAGCCTAAAATATCTTTTATGCCAGGTAGCAAAGAATCTGTCAAAGGCTAGTCAAACCATAACAAAAGACACAGTAGCTAACTTGTGTCTCCTGATGAAAGAGTACAAATCATCTACAGTCTTAACCAAAGTGATAGGACAGTCTTGAGTTCAAGTCTTTGGATGAAGTTGCCAGCTTGTGACAAAACAGAGGAGAGAGGAGTGAGTTAAACTGCATCACCAGTTTGCAGTCACCAAAATTCAGACTGTGGAAGACCGTAGAGACCATCAACAAATAAGGAAAGGGATGGAATGGAATTTTTACATTAAAGAAACATGTCAAGTTTCTTAAAAATGGGCATGACTATAAACTGTAGTGTCTAGGGATGCACAGTTGGGTATTAAAATTAAAAGATATGCAAGGAAGTGATTGTAATAAATGTACTGTTACTTTAGGGCAGGGAGGAGGTTGTGATTAGGGCTGGGCCTACTGAGAGGCTTTTTTGGGTGGTTGGCAAAGTATTGTTTCCTGATGTGGTTGATATGATAGCAGTTTCCTCCTTGTGTATGTGTTAGTTGCTCGATTGTGTCTATTGTGTAAGTGCTCATAAGAACTGGTTGTAAGCATTAACTACATGGCTGTTTGTAAAGCAGGAATAAATGAGAATTCAAAGGCAGAAGGAATAGTATATAGTGGCTGTATGCACTGGCAGGGCAGATGGCGTACAATGGAAAGGAAGGAAATCGAAGACACACATGCAAAATCAAAACGGTTTTTTGTAATTGTATCTGTAGTGGTAGTATTAACTGATACCATGTGGGATAAAACAAATGCGTAGTGTTAGGATATTTCAGTTTTATCATAGTCTGTATACTTGGGACCAGGATTCTCAGAGTGGAGGAAAGGAAGTAGAGATCTAGAAAGCAGTGAATAAATTCTGTAGCTCTCATTTTAGGCTGAGGATACACACACACACACACACACGTTCCTACTGCCTAGATTATGGTCCTGGATTATTATAACATTGTGGTGATTTCATGGTTTAGTAACTCAGTCATATTTTCCACTGAAAGAAACTAAGGCTTCTTGGAGAAATTATTGATTCCTGGTCTAGGACAAAAATTATACAAGATGAGCCTAAAATATCTTTTATGCCAGGTAGCAAAGAATCTGTCAAAGGCTAGTCAAACCATAACAAAAGACACAGTAGCTAACTTGTGTCTCCTGATGAAAGAGTACAAATCATCTACAGTCTTAACCAAAGTGATAGGACAGTCTTGAGTTCAAGTCTTTGGATGAAGTTGCCAGCTTGTGACAAAACAGAGGAGAGAGGAGTGAGTTAAACTGCATCACCAGTTTGCAGTCACCAAAATTCAGACTGTGGAAGACCGTAGAGACCATCAACAAATAAGGAAAGGGATGGAATGGAATTTTTACATTAAAGAAACATGTCAAGTTTCTTAAAAATGGGCATGACTATAAACTGTAGTGTCTAGGGATGCACAGTTGGGTATTAAAATTAAAAGATATGCAAGGAAGTGATTGTAATAAATGTACTGTTACTTTAGGGCAGGGAGGAGGTTGTGATTAGGGCTGGGCCTACTGAGAGGCTTTTTTGGGTGGTTGGCAAAGTATTGTTTCCTGATGTGGTTGATATGATAGCAGTTTCCTCCTTGTGTATGTGTTAGTTGCTCGATTGTGTCTGACTCTTTGCGACCCATGAACTCAAGCCTGCTAGGCGCCTCTGTCCATAGACTTCTTCAGGCAAGAAGACTGGAATGGGTTGCCATTCCTTCTCCAGGGGGTCTTCCCTACCCAGGAATCAGATCGAGGTCTCCTGCACTCTGGGCAGATTCTTTACCATTTGGGCAAATAATTTATTAAGTTAAAAGCAAAAATAAATGGGACCTAATCAAACTTAGAAGCTTTTATACAGCAAAGAAAACTATGGGGGAAAAAAGGAAATGACACCATATGGACTGGGAGAAAATATTTGCAAATGACATAACTGACAAGGGGAGGGCTTAATTTCCAAAATATGTGAACAGTTCATACAGTTCAGTAAACAAAAACCAAACAGAATGAGCAGAAAACAAAATGAACAGAAAAAAATGAGCAGAAGACCTAAACAGATACTTCTCCAAAGAAGACATACAAATGGCTAATAGGCACATGAAAAGATGTCAAACATATCTAATTAGAGAAATGCAAATCAAAACTACAATGAAGTAACATCTCACACCTGTCAGAATGGCCACCATCAAAAAGTCTACAAACAATAAATGCTGGAGAGGGTATGGGGAAAAGGGAACCCTCTTATACTGATGGTGGAAATGTAAATTGGTGCAACTACTATGGAATACAGTATGGAGACTCTTCAAAAACTAAAAGATAGTTTGCATATGAGTCAACAATCCCACTCCTGGGCATATATCCAGGTAAAAACTCTTAATTCAGAAAGGTACCATCTTCATTGCCTCTCGTAAAAGACAAGACATGAAAACAGTCTAAGTGCCCATCGACAGATGAATGGAAAAAGATGATGTGGTATATATGTACAATGGACTACTACTCAGTTATAAAAGAGAATGAAATAATGCTATTTGCAACAACACGGATAGGCCTAGACATTATCATATTAAACAAAGTAGGTCAGAAAGAGAAAGGCAGGTGCAATATGATAAGACTTACATGTGGAATCTCAACTATGACACAAATGAACTTACCTACAAAGCAGAGTCACAGACATACAGAACAGACTTATGGTGGCCCAAGGGGAAGGGGTCTTGTGGAGGGGGGACTAGGAGTTTGGGATGAACAGATGCAAGATATTATATGTAGGATGGAGAAACAACAAAGCCATATTATATAGCCCAGGGAACTGTATTCAATATCCTGTGATAAGCCATATAGAAAAAAATATATATAACTGAATTACTTTGCTGTAAAAGAGAAATTAATACAACACTGTAAATCAAGTAGACTTCAATAAAATTTGAAAAAATAATTTATTAAGTTATCCACGTGTATAGTGGGTGTAGGTTTTCTGTACCTATATTTTATTTTACAGATTAAAACAAGGGTTTTCTTTAAAAATATAGGTCATTAAGAGGCCCCTTGTAAGGTGGGCAACCTGCATGAATCTGTGTCTCTGTTTTTTTCTTTCACTCACCCTCCTGTCCCCTCTCCTTTTGGGTCAGGAAGTGACGTGTCACAGTCGTAAATGTCCCAAAATACGCTTCAAATAAAAGGAAATAAAGCTTGAAAAAAAAAAAAAAAGAGGCCCCTTGTAATGAAGTTTGAGCCATTTTCTAAAATGATCTTTGTTTTCACAGCATATTTTTGCTTGTTATTAATCTATACTGCATCTTTCTTGGAGAATATGGGAGCAGAAAAGACTCCCACTATAAGTGGAGAAGGAAACACATTAGTTGCTCAGATGCAATTTCTCCTTTTCCAAGGACTTTTCAAGTTGAACCAGCCATGATGTGGTGGCTCTCTGTGCAGTGTATTTCATTCCTCTTCTTTTCTCCTTCCAGTCTGTTGGCACGGCCAGTGGAATGCTGGCGAGCGTCATACAAGCAGAAGTCTTAAGTGTGTATTGACTTGGCTGGGCTCTAGTATGATGGTGATTTGCTACGAGGAGGGTTTGCACTGGTAGCTGCTGCCCTTCAGTGGTGTGCTCTTTGCTCATTAGGCGGCTGGATAAAGATAATCCAGTGAAAGTCTGCAGAAGGGAGACAGTGGAGCTTCTGGCTAAAAGAAGCTTGAGTTTCTGAATGAGGCAACGTTCTTTTCCCTATCAGCCTCTGGAGTATAACCTGAGTTGAAAATGAGTCTTTGGTTGTGGCAAACCACTGAGATTTTTGGATTTGTTACACCACCTAGCAGGGTTTTCCTGGTGGTTCAGTGGTAGAGAATCCAGCTGCCAGTGCAGGAGACGAGGGTTTGATCCCTGGATCAGGAAGATCCTCTGGAGAAAGAAACGGCAACCCCCTCTTGCCTGGGAAATCCCATGGACAGAAGAGCCTGGCGGGCCGCAGTCCAGGGGCTCTCAAAAGAGCTGGACACGACTTAGCGACTAAACAGCAGCCACAGACTAAACACAGCGACTAAACGCAGCCGCCTAGCATTACTCTGACAGTTGCAGCCGCTTACACTCAGTAAGTCCAGAATGCTAGCCCCTAGCCTCCCGTGGTAATGTGACTAGTCAGGACTGAGATGTAATTAAGTATAAGATAAATGTCGGATTTTAAAGATTTGGAACAAAAAAAGGAAACTATTAAAATTTATAAATTTTGGAATAATGTCACAGTCGAAATGTCCCAAAATACGCTTTAAATAAAAGGAAATAAAGCTTGAAAAAAAAAAAAAAGAGGCCCCTTGTAATGAAGTTTGAGCCATTTTCTAAAATGATCTTTGTTTTCACAGCATATTTTTGCTTGTTATTAATCTATACTGCATCTTTCTTGGAGAATATGGGAGCAGAAAAGACTCCCACTATAAGTGGAGAAGGAAACACATTAGTTGCTCAGATGCAATTTCTCCTTTTCCAAGGACTTTTCAAGTTGAACCAGCCATGATGTGGTGGCTCTCTGTGCAGTGTATTTCATTCCTCTTCTTTTCTCCTTCCAGTCTGTTGGCACGGCCAGTGGAATGCTGGCGAGCGTCATACAAGCAGAAGTCTTAAGTGTGTATTGACTTGGCTGGGCTCTAGTATGATGGTGATTTGCTACGAGGAGGGTTTGCACTGGTAGCTGCTGCCCCTTCAGTGGTGTGCTCTTTGCTCATTAGGCGGCTGGATAAAGATAATCCAGTGAAAGTCTGCAGAAGGGAGACAGTGGAGCTTCTGGCTAAAAGAAGCTTGAGTTTCTGAATGAGGCAACGTTCTTTTCCCTATCAGCCTCTGGAGTATAACCTGAGTTGAAAATGAGTCTTTGGTTGTGGCAAACCACTGAGATTTTTGGATTTGTTACACCACCTAGCAGGGTTTTCCTGGTGGTTCAGTGGTAGAGAATCCAGCTGCCAGTGCAGGAGACGAGGGTTTGATCCCTGGATCAGGAAGATCCTCTGGAGAAAGAAACGGCAACCCCCTCTTGCCTGGGAAATCCCATGGACAGAAGAGCCTGGCGGGCCGCAGTCCAGGGGCTCTCAAAAGAGCTGGACACGACTTAGCGACTAAACAGCAGCCACAGACTAAACACAGCGACTAAACGCAGCCGCCTAGCATTACTCTGACAGTTGCAGCCGCTTACACTCAGTAAGTCCAGAATACTAGCCCCTAGCCTCCCGTGGTAATGTGACTAGTCAGGACTGAGATGTAATTAAGTATAAGATAAATGTCGGATTTTAAAGATTTGGAACAAAAAAAGGAAACTATTAAAAATTTATATTAACAGTATGGAAATAATATTTGAATATTAAACTAAATAAAACCTATGACTTAAATTAATATTATCTATTTTTATTTTTAATATGGCTACTAAAATTTCAAACTTCCATGTGGACTGTGTTATATTTCTGTAGGACAGTGCTGTCTTGGAAGTAACACTCAGCCAAGATTTCACTCTGCAGACCAGAAAGGTCAAATCTAGAAAGAGCAGTCAGTGATCATCCCCACCCCGCTGCTAGTCGTGCCATTAAGTCCACTCTTAAACTTCGATGGCAACTCCAAGAGAATTATGTCTTCTCAAAAGGAAGAATTTCCCTTGACTTTTAGAAGAATTTGATATCTATTTGTTCGTGTCTCTCTCTCCTTCCTATATCTAACTCACCTTTGTCTAAACTGCTATTAATATGTTTTTAAATAAAGAGGCAGTGTTTCATTTGCAGAGGTGCCATTTGGGTCTTTTTTATATTTTCATGTTCTCTTTTCATCACGCTCAGGTTTTCTTCTTCTGAAACATATGGAGTATATTTTTAAGAGTTGTTGTAATGTCTTTGTTGGATAATTTGAGCATCTCTGTCATTTCTGTGTCTGTTTCAGAGTCCAGAATGCCAACCATTATACATGGGACCTGTGTCTATTTCTATTGATTATCATTTTCTCCTGTTATTGGTCATATTTTTCTGCTTTTTTGTATACCTTTTTTTTTTTTTTGACTAGATGTGAAACATTATTGGGGGCTCAATTTTGCTGTATTCTTTTACATGGTGTTGGGGTTTGTTCTGGTGCTTGGTTAAGGCACTTGGAATCACATTGATCTTTTCCAGACCTGCCTTTAAGGTTTATTAGGCTTGGTCCAGAGCAGTTTTTAGTCCAGGGTTAAATGATCCTTCCCTAAGGCGACACCTTTCTGAGGATTGTTCTTCTGTATCATGGGAACACTTTGGCCGGTGGAAACATAAACTGATTCCATCCCCAGATCGAGCCCTCCTGGCCTCCTCTAATAGATATTAGAACGCTTCCTCCTGTCCTTTGCCCTAAAGCCCATCGGGGCAATCAAGATAAATGTCGGATTTTAAAGATTTGGAACAAAAAAAGGAAACTATTAAAAATTTATATTAACAGTATGGAAATAATATTTGAATATTAAACTAAATAAAACCTATGACTTAAATTAATATTATCTATTTTTATTTTTAATATGGCTACTAAAATTTCAAACTTCCATGTGGACTGTGTTATATTTCTGTAGGACAGTGCTGTCTTGGAAGTAACACTCAGCCAAGATTTCACTCTGCAGACCAGAAAGGTCAAATCTAGAAAGAGCAGTCAGTGATCATCCCCACCCCGCTGCTAGTCGTGCCATTAAGTCCACTCTTAAACTTCGATGGCAACTCCAAGAGAATTATGTCTTCTCAAAAGGAAGAATTTCCCTTGACTTTTAGAAGAATTTGATATCTATTTGTTCGTGTCTCTCTCTCCTTCCTATATCTAACTCACCTTTGTCTAAACTGCTATTAATATGTTTTTAAATAAAGAGGCAGTGTTTCATTTGCAGAGGTGCCATTTGGGTCTTTTTTATATTTTCATGTTCTCTTTTCATCACGCTCAGGTTTTCTTCTTCTGAAACATATGGAGTATATTTTTAAGAGTTGTTGTAATGTCTTTGTTGGATAATTTGAGCATCTCTGTCATTTCTGTGTCTGTTTCAGAGTCCAGAATGCCAACCATTATACATGGGACCTGTGTCTATTTCTATTGATTATCATTTTCTCCTGTTATTGGTCATATTTTTCTGCTTTTTTGTATACCTTTTTTTTTTTTTTGACTAGATGTGAAACATTATTGGGGGCTCAATTTTGCTGTATTCTTTTACATGGTGTTGGGGTTTGTTCTGGTGCTTGGTTAAGGCACTTGGAATCACATTGATCTTTTCCAGACCTGCCTTTAAGGTTTATTAGGCTTGGTCCAGAGCAGTTTTTAGTCCAGGGTTAAATGATCCTTCCCTAAGGCGACACCTTTCTGAGGATTGTTCTTCTGTATCATGGGAACACTTTGGCCGGTGGAAACATAAACTGATTCCATCCCCAGATCGAGCCCTCCTGGCCTCCCTCTAATAGATATTAGAACGCTTCCTCCTGTCCTTTGCCCTGGAAACTGCTTCCAGGTCGCCAGGTGGGACAATCACAGGGTTTGCCTTGGTTTTGTTTTCCTTCTCTCAGGGAAATTAGTCTTGTGCTGATGCTTTCAGTGTCTTGAAAAATAATGATTTTATATAATTTTTCCAGGTTCCTAGTTACTTAAGGCAAGAGGGTCAATTTAGTTCCTGTTATACTCTTGGCCAAAAGAGGTAATGCTGGAACCAGGTGTTGATTTCATGAAGGACACACTCGTAGCCTATGCTGGGAATTCCTGAGGAACTGGATCAAATTCAGTATAAAATTTGGAACAGAGAGGCATGTAGACACAGAACCCTCCTCTGTATGTTTTAGGGGTAGCCAGGTTATTAAAGATAATGAACTACAATTAAGAAGTGCGATTAGTATCAAAAGGAAGAGCCCCTTATTGTAGTAGCTAAATGCTGATGAAGAAAGCAGGGAGAGTCAAGAGGCCTTCTTACCTCTCGTCAGAGTGAAGCCTCGGAAGCCTTGCATCAGCAGACATTGCCAGGCAGGCCGGAAGGGCAGAAGCAGAGGCCTTTGCTGGGACAGCTTCAGGTGAAACGCCTTGGCAGGCGGGTCTGCCAAACGAGTCCCAGTACTGGCAGTGGCATTTGGGGATGTTCCTTTTTAAAAAATTACTTATATTAATTTGGCTGTGTGAAGCCTTAGCCATGGTCTGCTGGATCAGCACCTGGGCTGTCTTAACAGAATATCCCTTCCCAGCTTCCTCGGGTTTCAAGGGCAGAAGTCAGAAAAGTAGGATAACTCTGAAGAGCTGTCCCGGTAATACCGTAGATCTTATCATATTGACAGTTCTGTTGTTGTTTTAGTGAAGTGTTTCTCGATTGAAATATTTCCCAGTTTAAATAGTATTATACTACTTGTCTGAGTTTCTCTTGTGAAGTTAGTTACCAGAGTCACTGCAGGTTTGTCCTTTGTGCAGAGAAGATCAGGGGTGGCATGTGCGGTCACTTCCTGTTCTGAGATCTGGGTGGACATTGGAGTCTATCACGTCCTTTGCGGAAAAGCCCTCCTGGCCTCCCTCTAATAGATATTAGAACGCTTCCTCCTGTCCTTTGCCCTGGAAACTGCTTCCAGGTCGCCAGGTGGGACAATCACAGGGTTTGCCTTGGTTTTGTTTTCCTTCTCTCAGGGAAATTAGTCTTGTGCTGATGCTTTCAGTGTCTTGAAAAATAATGATTTTATATAATTTTTCCAGGTTCCTAGTTACTTAAGGCAAGAGGGTCAATTTAGTTCCTGTTATACTCTTGGCCAAAAGAGGTAATGCTGGAACCAGGTGTTGATTTCATGAAGGACACACTCGTAGCCTATGCTGGGAATTCCTGAGGAACTGGATCAAATTCAGTATAAAATTTGGAACAGAGAGGCATGTAGACACAGAACCCTCCTCTGTATGTTTTAGGGGTAGCCAGGTTATTAAAGATAATGAACTACAATTAAGAAGTGCGATTAGTATCAAAAGGAAGAGCCCCTTATTGTAGTAGCTAAATGCTGATGAAGAAAGCAGGGGAGAGTCGAAGAGGCCTTCTTACCTCTCGTCAGAGTGAAGCCTCGGAAGCCTTGCATCAGCAGACATTGCCAGGCAGGCCGGAAGGGCAGAAGCAGAGGCCTTTGCTGGGACAGCTTCAGGTGAAACGCCTTGGCAGGCGGGTCTGCCAAACGAGTCCCAGTACTGGCAGTGGCATTTGGGGATGTTCCTTTTTAAAAAATTACTTATATTAATTTGGCTGTGTGAAGCCTTAGCCATGGTCTGCTGGATCAGCACCTGGGCTGTCTTAACAGAATATCCCTTCCCAGCTTCCTCGGGTTTCAAGGGCAGAAGTCAGAAAAGTAGGATAACTCTGAAGAGCTGTCCCGGTAATACCGTAGATCTTATCATATTGACAGTTCTGTTGTTGTTTTAGTGAAGTGTTTCTCGATTGAAATATTTCCCAGTTTAAATAGTATTATACTACTTGTCTGAGTTTCTCTTGTGAAGTTAGTTACCAGAGTCACTGCAGGTTTGTCCTTTGTGCAGAGAAGATCAGGGGTGGCATGTGCGGTCACTTCCTGTTCTGAGATCTGGGTGGACATTGGAGTCTATCACGTCCTTCCTGCCCCTGGATTCAGAACTCAGCTTCAGAATCCTTTTGGCCATAGTGCTTCTGGCATCCACTACTAGTTAGTCTGAGTCGAGACTCAAAAAGAAACTTACTTTTCCTCTCTGTATTAAAGAGTACAGGGCTTCCCCTGGTGGTCCAGTGAGTAAGGACACCGCCTTGCAGTGCAAGGGGCGCCGGTTTGATCCCTGGCCTGGGAAGATACCACGTGCCGCGGAGCGGCTGGACTGATGTGTCCAATTACCCAGCCAGAGCTCTGAGGCGCATGCGCCCAGAGCCGGAGCTCTGCAACGAGAGACGCCATCGCGATGGGAGGCCCACAGGAGCCAAAGAACAAAGACGAATGAAAATAGAGAAATGAAAGACCAATAGAAGTGGCCCGCCAGCTCCCCTCCCTCCCCAGCCCGACCCCCACCCAAAATAAATAAATATTTAAAAAAATAAATAAATAAAGAGTACAAAATTGGTTTAAGATATCAATCTCTGGGGCTTCCCCGGCAGTGATTAAGGCTCCGTGCTTCCACAGCAGGGGGCCTGGATCAGTCCTGGCTGGGAGCAGAGATCCTGTATGCCATGTGTTGGGGCTAAAACAACAGTAATAAAACAAAACATCAACTTTCTGAGGGGGTCCCCAACTTATATTCGGCAAGCTCCTCTGTATAATTTATTTACTATCTATAATGACCTAATTAAATCCCAAAGCCCTCCAAAGAAAAGTAATTTGTCATTGTAACACCCCAGAAACATTTATTGACTACCACTGGGTCAGAGGCTTATTCCAAATAGTATCATGGACTTAATCTCCCTAAAGCCCTGAAGACAAATCTTATTTTCCTGTTTTATTGATGAGAAAACTAAGGCTCAGAGAGTTTAAGTGAGTTGCTTAGGATGATACAGATATCTAGCAGTCGAGTTAGGACCTACATTGGAATTTTATGCTCATCCTTGAATACCCTCTGCCTGTTTTATTATTTCCTTTTTTATTTTTTCCCTCTCACACCTCTCGGCTTTTTGGGTCGACTTCCTGAGATCTGGGTGGACATTGGAGTCTATCACGTCCTTCCTGCCCCTGGATTCAGAACTCAGCTTCAGAATCCTTTTGGCCATAGTGCTTCTGGCATCCACTACTAGTTAGTCTGAGTCGAGACTCAAAAAGAAACTTACTTTTCCTCTCTGTATTAAAGAGTACAGGGCTTCCCCTGGTGGTCCAGTGAGTAAGGACACCGCCTTGCAGTGCAAGGGGCGCCGGTTTGATCCCTGGCCTGGGAAGATACCACGTGCCGCGGAGCGGCTGGACTGATGTGTCCAATTACCCAGCCAGAGCTCTGAGGCGCATGCGCCCAGAGCCGGAGCTCTGCAACGAGAGACGCCATCGCGATGGGAGGCCCACAGGAGCCAAAGAACAAAGACGAATGAAAATAGAGAAATGAAAGACCAATAGAAGTGGCCCGCCAGCTCCCCTCCCTCCCCAGCCCGACCCCCACCCAAAATAAATAAATATTTAAAAAAATAAATAAATAAAGAGTACAAAATTGGTTTAAGATATCAATCTCTGGGGCTTCCCCGGCAGTGATTAAGGCTCCGTGCTTCCACAGCAGGGGGCCTGGATCAGTCCCTGGCTGGGAGCAGAGATCCTGTATGCCATGTGTTGGGGCTAAAACAACAGTAATAAAACAAAACATCAACTTTCTGAGGGGGTCCCCAACTTATATTCGGCAAGCTCCTCTGTATAATTTATTTACTATCTATAATGACCTAATTAAATCCCAAAGCCCTCCAAAGAAAAGTAATTTGTCATTGTAACACCCCAGAAACATTTATTGACTACCACTGGGTCAGAGGCTTATTCCAAATAGTATCATGGACTTAATCTCCCTAAAGCCCTGAAGACAAATCTTATTTTCCTGTTTTATTGATGAGAAAACTAAGGCTCAGAGAGTTTAAGTGAGTTGCTTAGGATGATACAGATATCTAGCAGTCGAGTTAGGACCTAGATTGGAATTTTATGCTCATCCTTGAATACCCTCTGCCTGTTTTATTATTTCCTTTTTTATTTTTTCCCTCTCACACCTCTCGGCTTTGGTGAGGAGCAGCTGGCCCTTTGGGAGTTCTGCCAATAAGAAGGTGCCATCACTTCTATGAGCAGATTGACAAGCCTGTCACCAAGAGGGTTTTTTTTTCTACTGTAGAGAGACACATTTTGCTTTTTCTTTTCTTGGTTACTTCCAAATTGGAAGCCATTCTGAATGACAGGTCCAGCTAGCCTAAAGAAAATTGAGAAATTACATTAATTTCTTTTTGTTTTAGATTAATTTGGCAATTGAGTCAGGAGGTTATATAATTCAATTGAGGCAGGTAATTGTAAAGTCAGAGGAAAGCCATGTTTACAAGTTAATCATTGATAATTGATTATTCACTTTTTTTTTTTTTTTTTTTTAAAGATCTATCCATTCATTTATTTAGGGCGGGGGTCCGGTTGGGGAGGGAAGGGAGCAGGCGGGCCACCCCCATTGGTCTTTCGTTTCTCTCTGTTCATCTGCCTTTGTTCTTTGGCTCCTGTGGGCCTCCCATCGCGGTGGCGTCTGTTGTCGCAGAGCACCGGCTCAGGGCGCATGCGCTCCAGAGCTCCGGCTCGGTGATTGGACACATCAGTCCAGCCGCTCCGTGGCATGTGGGATCCTCCCAGGCCAGGGCTCGAACCGGCGCCCCCCACACCGCAAGGTGGCGTCCTTACCCACTGGACCACCAGGGGAAGCCCAATTATTCACTTTTTTGGGGGTTTTGTTTTGTGTTAGAAGAACAATCATCACAAAAAGCGAGTGATCCTTTAAATTGAACAGCTACATGCAAAAAACTGAAATTGGAACATTTCCTAACACCATAGACATTGATAAACTCAAAATGGATTAAAGACCTAAATGTCAGACCAGAAACCATAAAACTCTTAGAGGAGAATATAGGCAAAACAGTCAGTGACATAAATCAAAGCAAGATCTTCTATGACCTACCCCCTCTAGAGCATCAGAAATAAAACCAAAAATAAACACGTTAGACCTAATGAAACTTAAAAGTTTTTGCACAGCAAAAGAAACTACAAACAAGGTGAACAGACAACCCACAGAATGGGAGAAAAGGACTATTGGTTTATGCTCTCCTGATCCTGCTGATTATTTCCTTTTTATTTTCCTCTCACACCTCTCGGCTTTGGTGAGGAGCAGCTGGCCCTTTGGGAGTTCTGCCAATAAGAAGGTGCCATCACTTCTATGAGCAGATTGACAAGCCTGTCACCAAGAGGGTTTTTTTTTCTACTGTAGAGAGACACATTTTGCTTTTTCTTTTCTTGGTTACTTCCAAATTGGAAGCCATTCTGAATGACAGGTCCAGCTAGCCTAAAGAAAATTGAGAAATTACATTAATTTCTTTTTGTTTTAGATTAATTTGGCAATTGAGTCAGGAGGTTATATAATTCAATTGAGGCAGGTAATTGTAAAGTCAGAGGAAAGCCATGTTTACAAGTTAATCATTGATAATTGATTATTCACTTTTTTTTTTTTTTTTTTTTAAAGATCTATCCATTCATTTATTTAGGGCGGGGGTCCGGTTGGGGAGGGAAGGGAGCAGGCGGGCCACCCCCATTGGTCTTTCGTTTCTCTCTGTTCATCTGCCTTTGTTCTTTGGCTCCTGTGGGCCTCCCATCGCGGTGGCGTCTGTTGTCGCAGAGCACCGGCTCAGGGCGCATGCGCTCCAGAGCTCCGGCTCGGTGATTGGACACATCAGTCCAGCCGCTCCGTGGCATGTGGGATCCTCCCAGGCCAGGGCTCGAACCGGCGCCCCCCACACCGCAAGGTGGCGTCCTTACCCACTGGACCACCAGGGGAAGCCCAATTATTCACTTTTTTGGGGGTTTTGTTTTGTGTTAGAAGAACAATCATCACAAAAAGCGAGTGATCCTTTAAATTGAACAGCTACATGCAAAAAACTGAAATTGGAACATTTCCTAACACCATAGACATTGATAAACTCAAAATGGATTAAAGACCTAAATGTCAGACCAGAAACCATAAAACTCTTAGAGGAGAATATAGGCAAAACAGTCAGTGACATAAATCAAAGCAAGATCTTCTATGACCTACCCCCTCTAGAGCATCAGAAATAAAACCAAAAATAAACACGTTAGACCTAATGAAACTTAAAAGTTTTTGCACAGCAAAAGAAACTACAAACAAGGTGAACAGACAACCCACAGAATGGGAGAAAATCATAGCAAATGAAACAACAGGCAATTAATTTCCAAAATAAACAAACAACTCAGACAACTCAACACCGAAAAAACAAACAACCCAATCAAAAGATGGGAAAAAGATCTAAAGAGACATCTCCCCAAAAAAGATACACAGATGGCCAGAAAACACATGAAAAGATGCTCAACATCTCTCATTATCAGAGAAATGCAAATGAAAACTACAATGAGATACCACGTCACAGTGTCAGAATGGCCATCATCAAAAAATCTACAGACAATAAATGCTGGAGAGGGTGCAGAGAAAAGGGAACACTCTTGCATTGCTGGTGAGAATGTAAATTGATACAATCACTATGGAAGACAGTATGGAGATTCCTTAAAAAACTAAAAATAGAAGCAGCATATGACCCACTCTTTAGCGTATACCCTGATGAAATCAAAATTGAAAGAGGCACCTGTACCCCAGTATTCACTGCAGCACTCTATACAATAGCTAGAACATGGAAACAACCTAGGTGTCTATTGATGAATGAACAGACAAAGAAGCTCTGGTACATATATACAATGGAATATTCCTCAGCCATAAAAAGAAATGCAGACAAATCTGTCCTAATGAGGTGGATGAACCTAGAACCTATTATACAAAGTGAAGTAAGTAAAACAGAGAAGGACACAGTATACTAACACATATATGGAATCTAGTAAGATGGTACCAATAAATGCACACGCAGAGCAGTGATGGAGAAGCAGACATAGAGCACAGACCTGTGGACATTGAGGGGAGGGAAGATCGGACGAGAGGTATGGAAAGAGCAACATGAAAGCCTACGCTATCATATGTAATAGAGATAACCATTGTGATTAAGCTGTAAGACTAAGGGAGCTTACATGGGTGCTATGCATCAACCTGGGGAGTTGGACGGGGGGAAAAGGGAGGCAGGCTCGGGTGGGAGGGGTTGGGGGTACACCTATAACTGTTCTGGGATTATGTATGCCTGTAAACAACAAAACTCTGTAAAAGACGTATAACAGTAACTTCGCTGTACACCTGAAACTAATGCAACATTGTAAAACGACCAAACCCCAATAAAAACAAAACGAGTGATCTTTTAATCCAGCACACATCCAGATATCCGTGCGCGCACACACAGATACACACAGAGGTACATATGGAATTATTTAATGAAATAAAGAATTATTTCAGCCACATGAGCTGAAACCCTGTGCATATTAGCACTTAGTACCAGTTAAGCCTTCTCCCCATCCTCTGCCAACCACTGTTACTTCGTCTCTATGGATCTGCTTATCCTGGACGTTTTATAAAACTGGAATCATGGGACTTCCCTGGTGGTCCAGTGGGTAAAGAGTTCGCCTTGAGGTGCAAGGGGCACCAGTTCGATTCCTGGCCCTGGAAGATCCCGCATGCTGCGGAGCGGCTGAGCTGGTGTGTCCAATTACGAGCCAGAGCTCTGGAGCACACGCGCCCAGAGCAGGTGCTCTGCTGCGGGAGAGGCTGCTGCAATGGGAGGCCCACACAGACCAAAGAACAAAGATGGATGAAAATAAATAAATAACTAAGAAAAGGCTCGTGGCATGAAGTTAAAAGACAAAACAAAACTGGAATCATACCATATGTAGTCTTCCGTGTCTGGCTGCTTCACTTACCATGAGGCTCATCCAGCTGTAGTATTTAACAGTAGTTTATTATTGCTTGTGTTCCATTGTATGGAACACATTTACTTCATCCACGCTAGTTGGTGAACACTTGAATTGTTTTCACTTTTGGGCTATTATAAATAATCCTATTATAAGCATTTATGTATAAATATTTGCATGAATGTATGTTTTCAGTTCTCTTAGGTACATACCCGAGAGTATAATTGCTGCATCATGTGGTAGCTTGGTATTGAACTTTCTGAGAAACTGCCACATGGCTTCCCACAGAGGCAGCACTGTTTTGCGTTCCCACCAGCAACGATGAGGCTTCAGATTTCTCCACTTCCTCGCCAGCAATTGTTATCATCTGTTGTTTTGTTATATTTAATGTGTAAAGCAGGTAAAGTGATATGTCACTATGGTTTTGATTTGCATTTCAAATTTTATGAATCCAGTTTATCTTGTTTTGGTTCCCTAATTCTAATGATATTGCAGATTTCTAAAAGGCGATAACAGTAACTTCGCTGTACACCTGAAACTAATGCAACATTGTAAAACGACCAAACCCCAATAAAAACAAAACGAGTGATCTTTTAATCCAGCACACATCCAGATATCCGTGCGCGCACACACAGATACACACAGAGGTACATATGGAATTATTTAATGAAATAAAGAATTATTTCAGCCACATGAGCTGAAACCCTGTGCATATTAGCACTTAGTACCAGTTAAGCCTTCTCCCCATCCTCTGCCAACCACTGTTACTTCGTCTCTATGGATCTGCTTATCCTGGACGTTTTATAAAACTGGAATCATGGGACTTCCCTGGTGGTCCAGTGGGTAAAGAGTTCGCCTTGAGGTGCAAGGGGCACCAGTTCGATTCCTGGCCCTGGAAGATCCCGCATGCTGCGGAGCGGCTGAGCTGGTGTGTCCAATTACGAGCCAGAGCTCTGGAGCACACGCGCCCAGAGCAGGTGCTCTGCTGCGGGAGAGGCTGCTGCAATGGGAGGCCCACACAGACCAAAGAACAAAGATGGATGAAAATAAATAAATAACTAAGAAAAGGCTCGTGGCATGAAGTTAAAAAGACAAAACAAAACTGGAATCATACCATATGTAGTCTTCCGTGTCTGGCTGCTTCACTTACCATGAGGCTCATCCAGCTGTAGTATTTAACAGTAGTTTATTATTGCTTGTGTTCCATTGTATGGAACACATTTACTTCATCCACGCTAGTTGGTGAACACTTGAATTGTTTTCACTTTTGGGCTATTATAAATAATCCTATTATAAGCATTTATGTATAAATATTTGCATGAATGTATGTTTTCAGTTCTCTTAGGTACATACCCGAGAGTATAATTGCTGCATCATGTGGTAGCTTGGTATTGAACTTTCTGAGAAACTGCCACATGGCTTCCCACAGAGGCAGCACTGTTTTGCGTTCCCACCAGCAACGTATGAGGCTTCAGATTTCTCCACTTCCTCGCCAGCAATTGTTATCATCTGTTGTTTTGTTATATTTAATGTGTAAAGCAGGTAAAGTGATATGTCACTATGGTTTTGATTTGCATTTCAAATTTTATGAATCCAGTTTATCTTGTTTTGGTTCCCTAATTCTAATGATATTGAGCATCTTTTCATGTACTCAACATCACATCTTCTCTGGAGAAATGTCTTTTAACCTTTTGCCTGTTGTGAAATTGGGTTATTGGTTGTTTCATTGTTAAGTTATGAATTCTTTATATATTGGGGATACAAGACCCTTATCAGACCCTTATCATTCTCTCCCCATCCTCACTTTCTTAATAGTGTCTTTTGAAAGCACAAAGGTTTCTAATTTTGATGAATCCAGTTTATTATTTTTTTTGATTGCTTTTGCATTTGGTATCATACCTGAGAAATCATTGCCTCATCTGGGGTCATGCAGATTTTTCACTTGTATTTTCTTCTAAGAGTTTTGTATTTTTCTCTCTCAATAATCCTCTATTAAAAGATGAAAATTCCAGGCTATCCACTAGAAAGATGTGATGCCAGGGCAGGTGTACATTGAGGTTGCCCTTGGCAACCCAAGGGTGTGCCGTCCTGCCTCTGCTGGACTATGGGAGAGCCAGCTGGGGGAGGGGAGGGCAAGGGCAGGGGTCGATCCAGTCATTTCTCTCCTTTATGTTCAATGAAAGACCAGAGAGGACGCAAGCTTTCTTTGGTGCCTGATGGGATCTAGACTGAGTTTCATGGAATACCGTGGCTTTCTTTAATCTTTTATGTAATGTATAAAGAGATCTTCACCCCAAGACAGGGGTCCTGAAGAAGGGGGTTACATAGAAATGAAAGTGGGAACATGCCTAACATCTACTTCAAATTTTTATTCAAACTGGATACCCTAGCCTCTGAGAACTAAGTTAGTCACATTTCCTTCTCTCATGGCCACTTCAGGCCTAGGTTGGTGGTGGCTTGGGTTCCTTTGGTTGCTCATCTGTGGGGTGCATTATTGGACCTTGTTAGACTTCTTAGCCTTCATGAAGTTGCTAATCAAATCCCCGTACCAAATTCTCTCTGCATGAAATGTCTGGAATGCTTTCTGTTTTCTTGACTGAGTGTTGACTGAGTCAGCGCTTGCCTGTTTTCTTTTTGCCATAATCCTGACGTGATTCATGTTGCCCACTGAATTCCATTATGGTGATCTCCTTACTGAGCTCTCCTTTCTTGGGTTTTCTGTCTTGTATGTACCCCGTCCTCTATCTCCTGTCAAACTTGTTCCAGTTCTTCTAGGGAACAAGCATAGAAACCAAGGCAGCAGAGCGGAAGCAGAAGGCAACGTGCAGCCTGGTGGACCTCAGCTGCCTCGGGCAGCGCAGGACAGGACTGGCTACAACCTGAGAGGAGGAGCCATTGCTCCACCTGGGCAGGTGACGACGACGGTCCCCTTTTCTATGCAGCCCTCACTGCCTCCCTCCAAGATCAGTCTCCGGAAACTCCCAGGGAAAGGAGGGTGTGAAACAAAGTCACCTATGGTCAGGGGTTCTTCCCACGCACTCAAAACCGGTATCCTAGGTCGACCTTCAATGCAGTCATTTATGACTTGTCCTTAACACCAGCATGAGCAATACTATCTTTATATGAGGAGTTGACTTCATAGTGCTTTAGAGTGACAACATCATAACTGTCTATGAATATGTTGTTTTATCTGCTGTCATAATTTGCCTGCTCTGACCACGTTCTGGCCAAGTTTAGAAGTTTCCATGTAAATGAATGGCGATAATGGTAACAAAGTAATGAAGACAGGACAAAATAAGGTCAAGTATCACATTTAATCCACAAATATTATGATACAATGAAATCGTTTAAGGGGAGGCTAACGTAAATTGTTGGGGGTGGGGGGTGGGGCAGAGGTGGGCGGTTGGGGGAGGGAATGATGTGCGTATCGCTGCCAGGCTAAAAAGAGAGAAAGGATGCCCAAACGGGGACTCCAGGGAGCATGCATCGTTAGAACTTCTTTTCTCCCCCCATTCTTGTTAATGGTGTTCATCTTTAAAAGTGATTTGGTGGTGACCTAACAGACCAGCCTCAGTGCATTTATGGTGCATAGAAATTTAAACTGGCACTTTAACAGCAACAAAAAAATATTCCTTCATAACACTCGGTGGTCTGTGACACGTCTGGAAGTGTGCCATTAAAGGAAATTAATTCTGAAATGGAGTTGGTTCCCATCTATTTTCACTGAAAGTGGGTTTGACTCTGTAAAGGTGTTAATTAAGGTAGCAGGCAGAGAAATGCAGAACAATGATTGCTCACTCCAGTCTTTTTGGGAAAAAAAAAAAAAAAGTACACCTAGGGTCTAATCTATCATTCTCTCTTCTTTGAGTTTGGAATCCTCTCTTGTTCCCAGTTACCTTCCAGCTATTTGAGACTCTCCGGGGATCTTTCTTGATGGCTTTGGTTCTCAGGTGTGTTGATGGCTTGAAGCTGGCAGATTTCAGGTTAGGAGGGTCGAATCTGGAACCCAGGAGACCACACCGAGGGGTTCGGCTGCTGTCTGAATGGCCATGTTGTACAGGAAAACTGGTGATAGAACAGGTTAAACAAACCACACTTAAGCTTGCAACTGATTTCACTCCAAGAACTTGACCTTCAACAGAGTGACCTATGGTCAGGGTTCTCCAGACCCCGTATCCTAGGTCGACCTTCTATGCAGTCATTTATGACTTGTCCTTAACACCAGCATGAGCAATACTATCTTTATATGAGGAGTTGACTTCATAGTGCTTTAGAGTGACAACATCATAACTGTCTATGAATATGTTGTTTTATCTGCTGTCATAATTTGCCTGCTCTGACCACGTTCTGGCCAAGTTTAGAAGTTTCCATGTAAATGAATGGCGATAATGGTAACAAAGTAATGAAGACAGGACAAAATAAGGTCAAGTATCACATTTAATCCACAAATATTATGATACAATGAAATCGTTTAAGGGGAGGCTAACGTAAATTGTTGGGGGTGGGGGGTGGGGCAGAGGTGGGCGGTTGGGGGCAGGGAATGATGTGCGTATCGCTGCCAGGCTAAAAAGAGAGAAAGGATGCCCAAACGGGACTCCAGGAGCATGCATCGTTAGAACTTCTTTTCTCCCCCCATTCTTGTTAATGGTGTTCATCTTTAAAAGTGATTTGGTGGTGACCTAACAGACCAGCCTCAGTGCATTTATGGTGCATAGAAATTTAAACTGGCACTTTAACAGCAACAAAAAAATATTCCTTCATAACACTCGGTGGTCTGTGACACGTCTGGAAGTGTGCCATTAAAGGAAATTAATTCTGAAATGGAGTTGGTTCCCATCTATTTTCACTGAAAGTGGGTTTGACTCTGTAAAGGTGTTAATTAAGGTAGCAGGCAGAGAAATGCAGAACAATGATTGCTCACTCCAGTCTTTTTGGGAAAAAAAAAAAAAAAGTACACCTAGGGTCTAATCTATCATTCTCTCTTCTTTGAGTTTGGAATCCTCTCTTGTTCCCAGTTACCTTCCAGCTATTTGAGACTCTCCGGGGATCTTTCTTGATGGCTTTGGTTCTCAGGTGTGTTGATGGCTTGAAGCTGGCAGATTTCAGGTTAGGAGGGTCGAATCTGGAACCCAGGAGACCACACCGAGGGGTTCGGCTGCTGTCTGAATGGCCATGTTGTACAGGAAAACTGGTGATAGAACAGGTTAAACAAACCACACTTAAGCTTGCAACTGATTTCCTCCAGACTTCCTACAAAGAAATCTTGGAGCCTTTCAAAGGTTCAGAGTGAACTCAATAATATTTCTAGGAAGGTGTGGAAGTGACGGTGGTGAGTGAGGGTGTTTGAGCCTAGAGAGATGCCGAGGTCTGGAAAACGGGGTGCCTTTGCCTTTCATTGTTGTTCAGTTGCTAAGTCCTGTCCGACTTCTGTGATGCCATGTACGGTAGCCTGCCGGGCTCCTCTGTGCATGGGCCCACCTCTTGAGACTTCTTTTTATAAGGGCTGGAGATGTAGCTTTAGAGAGCAGGTGTCTGCCATCTAATCTACTTTGAAAATGAGTGGCAAGAAAGAGGGAATAAACCCCCCCCCCCCAAATGTACCATTTAGTCTAAAAGAAAAAAACCCTACACTACATCTCATCAATTCCTTACATTTATTTTAATTTTTTGTAATGTGGTAGCTCCAGGACCACTTTGCATAGTGAATACCGGTGACCAACACCTTTTAAATGCCCCCTGTTGGAGAGTTTGTTCTCTCGTCCTGGTTTCAGTGGAAACTCAGCAGCCTCTGGGTCCTTTCACAAAGCACAATCCGGGGCTTACAAAGAAATAAGATGGAGTAAGGGACATTCGCAAGTATATCCACCCAACAACTGCTCTGAGGGGTGAAGGTAAACACAGGCCAGATATTCACGAAGCTTCAAGGCTGCAGTGAGGTGTGTCGAGCCTATTATCGAAGCCGATGAAGTTCAAGGAACCAGTTCTGAGGTAAACATCCTTATTCGCATGCCGCAGACACACTGTTTCCCTCAACAGAGAGACTTGAGGCCCAGCACTTTTAGGCTAGAGCAAAGATTTGGGTCAGAATCAAAGTTTTAAAGACTTTTTATTGAAGAAGTTAAAAGATTCATTGGCCAGCAGCCAACTGTGGTCTGATTTGTGTTGATGGCTTGAAGCTGGCAGATTTCAGGTTAGGAGGGTCGAATCTGGAACCCAGGAGACCACACCGAGGGGTTCGGCTGCTGTCTGAATGGCCATGTTGTACAGGAAAACTGGTGATAGAACAGGTTAAACAAACCACACTTAAGCTTGCAACTGATTTCCTCCAGACTTCCTACAAAGAAATCTTGGAGCCTTTCAAAGGTTCAGAGTGAACTCAATAATATTTCTAGGAAGGTGTGGAAGTGACGGTGGTGAGTGAGGGTGTTTGAGCCTAGAGAGATGCCGAGGTCTGGAAAACGGGGTGCCTTTGCCTTTCATTGTTGTTCAGTTGCTAAGTCCTGTCCGACTTCTGTGATGCCATGTACGGTAGCCTGCCGGGCTCCTCTGTGCATGGGCCCACCTCTTGAGACTTCTTTTTATAAGGGCTGGAGATGTAGCTTTAGAGAGCAGGTGTCTGCCATCTAATCTACTTTGAAAATGAGTGGCAAGAAAGAGGGAATAAACCCCCCCCCCCAAATGTACCATTTAGTCTAAAAGAAAAAAACCCTACACTACATCTCATCAATTCCTTACATTTATTTTAATTTTTTGTAATGTGGTAGCTCCAGGACCACTTTGCATAGTGAATACCGGTGACCAACACCTTTTAAATGCCCCCTGTTGGAGAGTTTGTTCTCTCGTCCTGGTTTCAGTGGAAACTCAGCAGCCTCTGGGTCCTTTCACAAAGCACAATCCGGGGCTTACAAAGAAATAAGATGGAGTAAGGGACATTCGCAAGTATATCCACCCAACAACTGCTCTGAGGGGTGAAGGTAAACACAGGCCAGATATTCACGAAGCTTCAAGGCTGCAGTGAGGTGTGTCGAGCCTATTATCGAAGCCGATGAAGTTCAAGGAACCAGTTCTGAGGTAAACATCCTTATTCGCATGCCGCAGACACACTGTTTCCCTCAACAGAGAGACTTGAGGCCCAGCACTTTTTAGGCTAGAGCAAAAGATTTGGGTCAGAATCAAAGTTTTAAAGACTTTTTATTGAAGAAGTTAAAAGATTCATTGGCCAGCAGCCAACTGTGGTCTGATTTGTTTGCATTTCCTCTGGGAACTCACAGGCAAGCAAGGAGTTGGCTGGCCGTGCCTGTGAGAGAGACCCACTGCCCTGTGGGCCTTTTCTCCCTGGGCATTTGCAGGGCGGGGGAGGAGAGGCAGGGCACCCTTTCCTTACAAAGGCCCAGTTCAGCAGCCCAGGCAGGCTGCAGTTCTCTTTAGGGTAGAGAAGCCTACAGCCTCCCTCCCAGCAGCCAGTGTTTATTAGTCCACAAGCGAGACCAACATCACTCAGGATGAGAGGAGAAAGGGGGAAGATGGAAGGCGACATGTGACCGTTTGTTCTCTTCACTAGCGATCGTCTGAAAGCCTGCTGCAGGCTCAGAGACACCAAGCATGCATGCTCATAGGTTGGTTTTCCTTGTTCAAGTTCTTGGAAATGTTGAGTTTTGCAAAAACGATCTTTCAGACAATGCAATTGCTTGTAGTTAATTCAGAGAACTTTGGGGAAATTTGTCAACAGAATTTATCTTTAAAAAATGAAGACAGAAAACCCCAACAAACATGGTATAGTTTTTGAAGTCAGAAAAGAAGATGTGTACACATATACGAAGCATAGAGATCCCTCTCTTTTTCTTATTGATCACATTGGTAGAAAATTAGGCAAAAATGTCAAAGGATACATGATTGCAAGAAGGTGAGGAGAAAGAGTGGAGAGGTTTAAAGCGGTGGGTCCCTGGTCCTCTGGGACGGGTGACTCCTGACCTGTGGCTGAGCAGAATTCACGACCACTTCAATGGTCTGAATGCTCCAGTAGGGGACGGAACAGGACCACTGGAAATCATAAGATACAGATGTGTTCGGGCACGGGGTGAGGGGCAGGAAACGCCAGGGTGAACGTGCCCAGGAGAATTCCGGGAAGATGGTGGAGTAAGAAGCAACAGGAAATCTGTCTCGCCATCTTGTATGGCAACTGCACTGGCAGAATTTGTCTTACATAATTATTTGGAAACCCTGGAGTTTATTGAATAAGGCTTATACCTTCCAGGGGAGGACTTGGAAGGTTAATTTTGACCACTTTCAGCTCTTAGCATAGAAGCAGCTACCCATTCCCTGTCTCCAGCCATGAGGCTGTGTACATACTCCTGGAGCATCTTGCACAGCTTGTAGGAACCAAGGAGGGCAAAAAGGATCCTGTCTTCCACATATCATGGGTCTATACCCTGAGTCATGGAGATGCATCTGAGCCGACTGCAGGAGACAGTGGGGAAGAGAAGCCCGGTGTGCGCTAGTCCATGATGTCGTGAAGAGTGGGACACAGCTCAGTGGCTGAACGACACCAAGCGGTGCTCTGCCCTCTGACCGCTCCTGACCACAGAGGTGCGGGTGACCTTGTGCTCCTCACTGCGGTGTCAGTGCCTCATCTTCCAGCTGGTGTGACGTACAGGGGATTTAGAGAACTGGCACCTTCTCCTTTTCTTCTTTCTCTCACTCTCTCTCTTTTTATTTCTCTGTCTCTTTTTTTTCCTTTTTGGGAGCCAGACATCAAAGACAAGGACATTCAAAAGCACATCTGTATGTATGGAAAATTAGAAAGTGAATATGCCCACCCAGGGAAAGGGACCTGAGAAGATCGTAAGTTTACACCTTCGACTTGGCAGAGAAAACGGCCTGTGATGATAAAACAATAGCAACAACAGAACCCAGCAGACTTGGGGAAGAGCAGAGTCTAATTTACGGAGCTCACCCCATCATTAGTCCAAGGCACAGCTTTCAACCAGAAAACCATCATCCAGGAATCCTATGGTGAGGAGAAAGAGTGGAGAGGTTTAAAGCGGTGGGTCCCTGGTCCTCTGGGACGGGTGACTCCTGACCTGTGGCTGAGCAGAATTCACGACCACTTCAATGGTCTGAATGCTCCAGTAGGGGACGGAACAGGACCACTGGAAATCATAAGATACAGATGTGTTCGGGCACGGGGTGAGGGGCAGGAAACGCCAGGGTGAACGTGCCCAGGAGAATTCCGGGAAGATGGTGGAGTAAGAAGCAACAGGAAATCTGTCTCGCCATCTTGTATGGCAACTGCACTGGCAGAATTTGTCTTACATAATTATTTGGAAACCCTGGAGTTTATTGAATAAGGCTTATACCTTCCAGGGGAGGACTTGGAAGGTTAATTTTGACCACTTTCAGCTCTTAGCATAGAAGCAGCTACCCATTCCCTGTCTCCAGCCATGAGGCTGTGTACATACTCCTGGAGCATCTTGCACAGCTTGTAGGAACCAAGGAGGGCAAAAAGGATCCTGTCTTCCACATATCATGGGTCTATACCCTGAGTCATGGAGATGCATCTGAGCCGACTGCAGGAGACAGTGGGGAAGAGAAGCCCGGTGTGCGCTAGTCCATGATGTCGTGAAGAGTGGGACACAGCTCAGTGGCTGAACGACACCAAGCGGTGCTCTGCCCTCTGACCGCTCCTGACCACAGAGGTGCGGGTGACCTTGTGCTCCTCACTGCGGTGTCAGTGCCTCATCTTCCAGCTGGTGTGACGTACAGGGGATTTAGAGAACTGGCACCTTCTCCTTTTCTTCTTTCTCTCACTCTCTCTCTTTTTATTTCTCTGTCTCTTTTTTTTCCTTTTTGGGAGCCAGACATCAAAGACAAGGACATTCAAAAGCACATCTGTATGTATGGAAAATTAGAAAGTGAATATGCCCACCCAGGGAAAGGGACCTGAGAAGATCGTAAGTTTACACCTTCGACTTGGCAGAGAAAACGGCCTGTGATGATAAAACAATAGCAACAACAGAACCCAGCAGACTTGGGGAAGAGCAGAGTCTAATTTACGGAGCTCACCCCATCATTAGTCCAAGGCACAGCTTTCAACCAGAAAACCATCATCCAGGAATCCTATGTCTGGCTAACTGTCCTTCAAAAGTGAGGGAGAAATTAAGACATTCCCAGAAAAACAAAAGCTTAGGGAGCTCATTCCCCACCCTGCAAGAAATGCTGAACGGAGCCCTGCAGGGTGAAATGAAAAGAGAGTCGGGAGCAACCTGAAGCTGCATAAAGAAATAAAGACCTCAATAGCAATACATGCATGGGCAATTATAAAAGCTCGTATTAGTGTATTAAGGACAGTGATTTGTAACTCCAGTTTTTCTTTGCTACATGACTTAAGAGACTAGTACTGCTAGTCAGATCTGAGGTGGGCTTGGGAGGTAATGGCCCTAGGGTACCAGAGTTCTTTCTAAAGTGACAAAAATATTGCAAAATTGACTGTGGTTATGGTTACACATCTCTGTGAATATATCCAAAGCCACTGAACTGTATGTTATGTGAATTTTATCTCGATAAAGCTGTTTTTAGAAGATGAGTTATCAGCACAGGGGTGCACGGAGCACACTGTGTAAAGATGTGTGTTAAGGTCAACTCAGACAGTGGCCCCGGGGGAGGTTTTGAGAGGTCCATAAAATGTCCTGTTTGTTGGGGAATGGTCTTATTACTATAGTTTTTTCATTACTGTATTTTAAGATAATTCTGATAGTTTACTAGGATATTTGGCTCGAATCAGTAATAACTTACTCATGCATCTGCTTACTGCCCTGTTATCTCTACAGAGATATTGATACATTACTGGAATTGGACATCCTACAAAATGTGACCCCAGTACAGGGATTTAGAGAACTGGCACCTTCTCCTTTTCTTCTTTCTCTCACTCTCTCTTTTTATTTCTCTGTCTCTTTTTTTTCCTTTTTGGGAGCCAGACATCAAAGACAAGGACATTCAAAAGCACATCTGTATGTATGGAAAATTAGAAAGTGAATATGCCCACCCAGGGAAAGGGACCTGAGAAGATCGTAAGTTTACACCTTCGACTTGGCAGAGAAAACGGCCTGTGATGATAAAACAATAGCAACAACAGAACCCAGCAGACTTGGGGAAGAGCAGAGTCTAATTTACGGAGCTCACCCCATCATTAGTCCAAGGCACAGCTTTCAACCAGAAAACCATCATCCAGGAATCCTATGTCTGGCTAACTGTCCTTCAAAAGTGAGGGAGAAATTAAGACATTCCCAGAAAAACAAAAGCTTAGGGAGCTCATTCCCCACCCTGCAAGAAATGCTGAACGGAGCCCTGCAGGGTGAAATGAAAAGAGAGTCGGGAGCAACCTGAAGCTGCATAAAGAAATAAAGACCTCAATAGCAATACATGCATGGGCAATTATAAAAGCTCGTATTAGTGTATTAAGGACAGTGATTTGTAACTCCATTTTTTCTTTGCTACATGACTTAAGAGACTAGTACTGCTAGTCAGATCTGAGGTGGGCTTGGGAGGTAATGGCCCTAGGGTACCAGAGTTCTTTCTAAAGTGACAAAAATATTGCAAAATTGACTGTGGTTATGGTTACACATCTCTGTGAATATATCCAAAGCCACTGAACTGTATGTTATGTGAATTTTATCTCGATAAAGCTGTTTTTAGAAGATGAGTTATCAGCACAGGGGTGCACGGAGCACACTGTGTAAAGATGTGTGTTAAGGTCAACTCAGACAGTGGCCCCGGGGGAGGTTTTGAGAGGTCCATAAAATGTCCTGTTTGTTGGGGAATGGTCTTATTACTATAGTTTTTTCATTACTGTATTTTAAGATAATTCTGATAGTTTACTAGGATATTTGGCTCGAATCAGTAATAACTTACTCATGCATCTGCTTACTGCCCTGTTATCTCTACAGAGATATTGATACATTACTGGAATTGGACACATGACCATGAAATCAAAATATCAGCCCTAACACTGAGTCCCAGTTGGCCCACCGGCTGATGACCTGAGCCCACATTATGCAGTTCACTGGTCTTTGTAGATTTTACCCTGCATTTTCTGGCTTAAAACGTTTCCCTTCCGAAATCATGAACTTAGATCTACACTCAAAAATCTTTTTTTTTTTTTTTGAACACAGAAGTAGAGTTGATTTACAGTATTTTGTTAGTTTCAGGTATACAGCATAGTGATTTGGGTGTTTTTTATCTTTTATTTTAATTTTTTTGCAGATTATACTCCATTATAGATTATTACAAGACATACAATAAGCCCTGTTGCCCATCTGTTTTATGTGTAGTAGTTTTTCTTTTTCTTTTTTTATTGGGCGGGGGGCGGGTTGGGGAGGGAGGGGGGTGGGCGGGCAGGCCACTTCCATTGGCCTTTCATGTATCTATTTTCATCCATCTTTGTTCTTTGACCCACGTGGACCTCCCAGCGCGGTGGCCACTGTTGTTGCAGAGCACAGGCTCTGGGCACATGCGCTCCAGAGCTCCAGCTCGGCAATTGGACACATCTGTCCAGCCGCTCCATGGCACGTGGGATCTTCCCAGGCCAGGGATCGAACCGGCGCCCCTTGCACTGCAAGGCGGTGTCCTTACCCACTGGACCACCAGGGAAGCCCTGTGTAGTAGTTTTTAATCTCTTAAATTCATACCCCTAATTTGTCTCTCTTGCCCTCTCTCTCTCTCCTTTGGTAACCATAAATCTGTTTTCTATACCTGTGAGTGTCCCTGTTTTGTTTGTACATTCATTTGTACTATGTTTTAGATTCCATATATGAGTGATATAGTACAGTACTTGTCTTTGACTAAGTATAATGTTCTTTAGATCCATCCACATCAAAATGGCAATATTCCATTCCCTTTTTATGACTATTATTCCATTGCATATTACCCACACACACATATTATGTCTTCTTAATCCAGTTTTATTGAGTTGCTTTTGTGATGGGCACTTAGGTTGATGGGCACTTGGGTTGATGGGCACTTTGCTATAAATTAATTGATTATAGGCACCTGGGTTTGTTTCTAGGCTCTCTGTTTTATTCCATTGAACTATATGTCTGTTTATTGTGTCAATACTGCACTGTTTTGATTACCGTAGCTTTGTAGTATAGTCTGAAGTCTGAAAGGGTAGTCTTCCATCTTTGTTCTCTTTCCTCAGGATTTCTTTGGCAGTTCTGGACCTTTTGTGGTTCTATATTAAATTTCAGGATTATTTATTTTAGCGGTGTGAAAAATGTTAATAGAGATTGCATTAAATGTTTTATCTTTTATTTTAATTTTTTTGCAGATTATACTCCATTATAGATTATTACAAGACATACAATAAGCCCTGTTGCCCATCTGTTTTATGTGTAGTAGTTTTTCTTTTTCTTTTTTTATTGGGCGGGGCGGGTTGTGGAAGGAGGGGGGTGGGCGGGCAGGCCACTTCCATTGGCCTTTCATGTATCTATTTTCATCCATCTTTGTTCTTTGACCCACGTGGACCTCCCAGCGCGGTGGCCACTGTTGTTGCAGAGCACAGGCTCTGGGCACATGCGCTCCAGAGCTCCAGCTCGGCAATTGGACACATCTGTCCAGCCGCTCCATGGCACGTGGGATCTTCCCAGGCCAGGGATCGAACCGGCGCCCCTTGCACTGCAAGGCGGTGTCCTTACCCACTGGACCACCAGGGAAGCCCTGTGTAGTAGTTTTTAATCTCTTAAATTCATACCCCTAATTTGTCTCTCTTGCCCTCTCTCTCTCTCCTTTGGTAACCATAAATCTGTTTTCTATACCTGTGAGTGTCCCTGTTTTGTTTGTACATTCATTTGTACTATGTTTTAGATTCCATATATGAGTGATATAGTACAGTACTTGTCTTTGACTAAGTATAATGTTCTTTAGATCCATCCACATCAAAATGGCAATATTCCATTCCCTTTTTATGACTATTATTCCATTGCATATTACCCACACACACATATTATGTCTTCTTAATCCAGTTTTATTGAGTTGCTTTTGTGATGGGCACTTAGGT
This sequence comes from Tragulus kanchil, assembly GCA_022376925.1. Classification (NCBI taxonomy): domain Eukaryota; kingdom Metazoa; phylum Chordata; class Mammalia; order Artiodactyla; family Tragulidae; genus Tragulus; species Tragulus kanchil. Next base: position 167,675,686 of record JAIOJX010000024.1, read on the forward strand.
TGATGGGCACTTGGGTTGATGGGCACTTTGCTATAAATTAATTGATTATAGGCACCTGGGTTTGTTTCTAGGCTCTCTGTTTTATTCCATTGAACTATATGTCTGTTTATTGTGTCAATACTGCACTGTTTTGATTACCGTAGCTTTGTAGTATAGTCTGAAGTCTGAAAGGGTAGTCTTCCATCTTTGTTCTCTTTCCTCAGGATTTCTTTGGCAGTTCTGGACCTTTTGTGGTTCTATATTAAATTTCAGGATTATTTATTTTAGCGGTGTGAAAAATGTTAATAGAGATTGCATTAAATGTTTTAGATTGCTTTTGGTAGTATGGCCATTTCAACAGTATTAATTCTTCTAAGCCAAGAGGATGGCGTATCTTCGCATTTCTCTGAATCATCTTCAGCTTTCTTCATGAGTGTTTTATTGTTTTTAGTCTATAGGTCTTTTGCCTCCTTGATTAGGTTTATTCCTAGGTGTTTTTTTTTTTTTTTTTTGGATGCTATTTGAAATGAGGCTTTTAAAGAAAACTTTCTACAACAAAGGTCTTAAAGGGGATCATTGATATGTCATCTCTCAGTCCATTTGGAAGTATTGCTTCATAACTAATGACTAACTTCCCTTCTGAGAAACGTATAATACAGAAAATGCCCAGAGCTTCCCCTCCTGCTGTGATGCTCAGAATGAGAAGTTTTGAAACTGGAAGGTTTCTTAGAAACTGTGTGCAACTCTGCTTTTGCAGTTGAGGAAACTGAGGCCCAGAGAGGTGAAGGAGAAGGAAATCACCGGGTATTGGGGAAGCTGAGACTCAACCTCCTGACTCATGGCTTCTTTCATATTCAACACTTTCCGCTGCCCATGAGAGCTGAAAAGAAAGCAAAACCCAAAATACTCATCTCCCCAGTCTTTCCAGACCCAACAATCTGTTTCTAAAATCAAGTTGTAATAGTTTCTGAATCACAGAGCAGGGGCAGACCCATCCCATCACTGCGGCCCTGCGGCCCTCTCGGCAGGGAGTCTGCTGCTCTGAGGGGTAGACGGAGCCCTTCACCGGTGGCCAGCCCATGGGCTCTTCCTTCCCAAGGGAGGAGGCTGGAAGAGTGCTCCCTCCGCCCATGGTGCAGTCTCACTGCGGCTTCTCTGCTGGCCCCTTGCTCTGGGCCAAGCTCTGGCTCCCACCCAGCGCCTTCTAAAGGCAGAGCCAAGCCCCAGACTGCCTTGTCCCAGGAGCCGGTCCAGAAAGGCCGTAGAGTCAGCAAAGAGGAGCTCCATGCCACAGCCTGGGGGGTCCTGGCTGCCTCACTCCGGCTTCTTGGGTACGCGGCCAGAACTCCTCCTCTGTGGAGACCTCCTCCACTCAGCAAAGAACACGGTGGGGGAAGGCCCTGAGGGATAGAGGAACAGTGAACATACTGCTGTGCCAGCATACTGAGAATATACCACTGCGGGAGAGAGGTGTGAGAGTGCTCGCCTTGGCTCATTGCTCCTTCTGGGACTGGGGGGAGTTCTGAGTGTCATATGCAGTAAACTCAAAGGGTAGGTCACTGGTGTCCTGGAAGCTCGTGTCTGACAGCTGGGCCTCTGCATGCCAGCAGGGGTTGCTGGGATTGGGAGAATGCAAGCAGGTGCAGTTGACTTCTCTTGCAAGGAGGCTTTGCAGCCAGTTTCTCCACTCCTCCCAGCCTTGGCGGGGCGCAGTGCCTGGTTTGGTCATTGATGGCCTCCCTTGTGTCTTTGAGATTTATTATAAGAGTTGCCAGGATGGGTTGGTCAATTCTTTGATTATTTATGGTAGCTTTTTTCTGGCCAGTTTTCAAAGGGCAGGCAAGACATGTGGGATCCTACCTCCTTCTGCAGGAGGCCTATGTATCCCCCAGGCAGAGGTTCACCTCTCAACCTTTGAGTGCCCACAGATGTGTCTCTATTAAGGGTAGGGTGACAGTCTTTCCCTCTCTGCAAGCCTATACTATTATACACTGTGGAACCTTTCTCAAAATGGAGAGCTCGTGGATGCCGAAGCTATGCATGCGGACCCTAGGGGATGCCCGGGTCTAGCTAAAGAAACACATTTAAGTTAAATTCTTTTCTTTGGCTTGAGTCAAACAATCAGCATGAACAACATTGTGAACCCACAGAAAAACCTGGGCCCTGAAGGCAGATGGCGCTCCCTGGCTGTAAGGCGGTCATCCCATGACTCAGAGGTACTGAGGCTGAGGGGAGCTCCCCCGGTAGCTCAGTGGTAAAGAATCCGCCTGCCCATGCAGGAGACACAGCTTTGATTCCCGATCCAGGAAGACCCCACATGCTGCGGAGCAACAGAGCCCGAGAGCCACAACTATGGAGCCTGTGCTCTAGAGCCCAGTAGTCACAACTCTGGAGCCCGTGTGCCGCAACTACTGAAGCCCGTGTGCCCTGGAGCCCGTGCTCCACAACAAGAGAAGCCACGGCAACAAGAAGCGTGCTCACCCCACCTCGAGAGTGGTCCCCACTCCCTGCAACTAGAGAAGAGCCTGTGGCAGCAACAAAGACCCAGAATAGCCAAAAATAGATAAATAAAATTAAAAAAAAGAGAAGGTACTGAGGCTGATTGTGATTTTTTTAAGTTGTCAGAGAGACAAAATTTAAAACGCTTTTTAGAACTCATGAACTTTTACCCCATGCAGACCACCCCTGCTCTCCCAGCACTTTCATGGATTTCCAGAAGCCGTTTTGAGGAACAGGATTGTAGAAGGATCCTTCCCCCATCCAGCAAGACCTCCCTCTAAGGCAGGAGCTAGAGATGGTCTGGTTGGAGCTGTGGTCCCATAGCAGGGTCAGACTAAACAACGGTCACCCACGGACCACCCGGTATTGAGTTGCGAGAGCCTTGGAAATCCTTTCTCTCAAGGCCGTCTGATTCATGGCTCTGCTGTCAACATTCCATTCCATTACTGGACAGTTCCTACCAGTGCAAGGGCTTTGCATCCCAGAGTGGGTCGATCTAGAATTTTCAACGATTGGTTTGACTCTTGACTTCTGGGGCCATGTTGAATTGATCAAAAGCCTCCAAAACACTGGGGCCGAGGGTACATAGGCCTTTTTTTTGAGCTCCATTTTTTAATATATAAGTGGATACAAGAAGTTCACTGGGGACTTCCCTGGTGGTCCGGCGGCTAAGACTCTGTGCTCCCAATGCAGGGGACCCAGGTTTGATCCCTGGTCAGGGAACTAGATCCCTCATGCCACAACTAAGACCTGGACCAACCAAATAAAATAAAATAAAAAAAGCAAAGAAGTTCATCGGAGCAGCCAGCAAATGTACTGATGTGCCTCTGACAAACGTACAGACAGGTGGGATGGGAGTTTTGAGGAGAAGCACAGATGGAGAGTTCTTTTTGGTTTGATTTGTGACTGAGCAGAGACCTGAGGTTGCCGAGGGTGTCAAGACTCACAGATGCAAATGCAGCGAGAAGAGTGACACAGACGCATGGCTGGCACAGCTGGCGGGAATGTGTTTCTCTCGGGTTCAGACAGACACAAGAGGACGCAGCCGGGGTTGGGTGGACACTTCAGCACAAGTCCCTGGCATCCTCCCGTGGGGTCAGAGCCGAGTGTTCAGGAATGGCTGAAGACTTGGTGAGGTCTCCAGATAAGAGTGCTGTTTCCTGCCTCTGCCCCTGATTTGCGGAGGCAGGCCTTGCTCTCTGAGTTTGCGTGGGACTTGACCAAATGAGTGGTTTAGTCCTGTTGCTTCTCTTGAAATCAGTTTTACTGAGGGGGCCACCTAAATGTAGATATTGTAACTTGGCTTTTGTGGGTTCTCACTATCGAAAGTTTAGGACAGAGTTCGGAGCACAAACGCCTACCTACAGAGTCTTGTTTTTAAAAGCATCTGCTGGCCTCTGTCACATTGTCTTCCACCGAAACAGCTTTTTAGGGGCAATAAGTGACGTAGAGTCCTAAGGATAAACTGGTAATGAGATTCCTTGGCCACTGGATTGTTAGGTAAAGTATTTTAAGTTGTGTAGGTGTTTCAGTTGGCTGGTGAAACTCACTCATCACTTGAGTTTACATGCCAGTGGTGTGCCTGGAAGGGAGACAGGAGGCAGGTGCTGACTACTTTCAGAGGTGTGGTGGGTTAGTTGTGCCTGGGGGGCCCAGCTCTCCCCGTCTCCTGCCGGTAAGATGAAAAAGCACTCTGTTGGCCCCGTGTTTGGCTGTCCCAGTGGGGAGGCAGAAGGTGGTAGACTGTTTTGGTCCATGTTGCATCATACTTTCTGAGGTCTGCTGGTGGAAGTGCTCATCCTTTTCTGACCACACAAGGAGCACCCCTTTCCTCCCTAGGCTTGTGGCTCGGAACCTGCTCAGCCGTGCTCTGCTGCACGGTGCTGTGACCTGTGGAGAGGGGACGCCTACTCTCCTCTGTGACTGGGGACCCGCCTTCTCTGCCTGCTGTGTCTCAGGCGGACAGGAGCCAGTTCCACCCGTCCTGCTGGCAGGGCTGAACTCTCTGGGTAAGTCCACCTACTTAGCAAAAAAGAACCTGCTTATAGAACCATCCATCATATTAGAACATAGTGCATAAGCAGACGAGGACACCAAGGCAGGTGGTGAGGGCAATATGTGAAAATTCAGCGGGCGCTGGGCTGCTTGCTGGCTAGTGGGCAGGTGGGCAGGAAGGAGCACGTCACCCGCAGCTTCCACTGGCGCTGCCTCAAAGACCAGTGGCTTCCAAGGCCCAGATGGGCATGGGCCATCACTGTTCAGTCCTGGGGCCTGTGAAGAGAGGCTGGGCCATGCGTGTCAAATGTGGAGACAGGGGCTGACTTAGTCCCCACTGGACCTCCGTCCTGTAGACGAATTTTGAGTGCTGGTGGCTGAAGAGCTTCACTGGATGCTCTATACTGATATTGACACGGGAGCCAGTCGGGGTTGGGCGGCCACAGCAGGTGCAGTGGCCATCTTTTCACACTTGCCCACAAATAATTTGCCGATGCTCCTGCTAGAGAGGCCATGGGGTGGGATGACTCCTGGGGCTTGCGCTAGTGCACTGGTTTTGCATTAGCATCAGATGCAAGAGAAGCTTAACAGGACAGGAGGTGATGCTGGAGGTGATCTTAAGGTGATGTCCTCCAGACAGCATTATCAGGCATTGAATATTTTGTGTGAAATCAAGGATTTAAGACACTCAAGGAAGGAGGTCACAGAGTCCGTGAACTAGTTCCCCTCTGAGCAGGGGCCCAGGGCCCGGCCTATACCTGCTCCTGCCTTGGCAGGGGCCACTTTCCTACTCTTTACTTGTGTCTTCCTTTCAATCCCATCATTCTTAACACCGCGTCTAAGTCCGAGGAATTTGATTTTTGAATCACAACTCCAAAACCTCTTGTTTGAAGGATAATTCCAATTTATTAACAAACCAGAGTAAACAGCACAAAATGATTGAGAAAGACCAAGGAAGAAGGATAGGGGTTCATTCTGGCCAACTCTCCTGGGCCTCCCTGACGGTGCCCCTCAGATGGGGAGACTGGCCCTGCAGAGCCGGGGAGCACAGTTCTTCTCTGCTTCTGCTCGTGGGTGGGAAACTCTCTCTCCACTGCCCACCCTCAGGAAGTTCCCTCTGCAGGACCATGAACCTACACATCTAAGACCCGAAAAACGACAGCTCCTGAAAAACATTTTTCCAATTTGCTACTTTGGATTCACGTTTATGAAAGAAAAGGTGTGTTTGAAACAGCACATCTCGACACAGATGGCAAACCCAGCGTGGGCAGGTGGGCAGGAAGGAGCACGTCACCCGCAGCTTCCACTGGCGCTGCCTCAAAGACCAGTGGCTTCCAAGGCCCAGATGGGCATGGGCCATCACTGTTCAGTCCTGGGGCCTGTGAAGAGAGGCTGGGCCATGCGTGTCAAATGTGGAGACAGGGGCTGACTTAGTCCCCACTGGACCTCCGTCCTGTAGACGAATTTTGAGTGCTGGTGGCTGAAGAGCTTCACTGGATGCTCTATACTGATATTGACACGGGAGCCAGTCGGGGTTGGGCGGCCACAGCAGGTGCAGTGGCCATCTTTTCACACTTGCCCACAAATAATTTGCCGATGCTCCTGCTAGAGAGGCCATGGGGTGGGATGACTCCTGGGGCTTGCGCTAGTGCACTGGTTTTGCATTAGCATCAGATGCAAGAGAAGCTTAACAGGACAGGAGGTGATGCTGGAGGTGATCTTAAGGTGATGTCCTCCAGACAGCATTATCAGGCATTGAATATTTTGTGTGAAATCAAGGATTTAAGACACTCAAGGAAGGAGGTCACAGAGTCCGTGAACTAGTTCCCCTCTGAGCAGGGGCCCAGGGCCCGGCCTATACCTGCTCCTGCCTTGGCAGGGGCCACTTTCCTACTCTTTACTTGTGTCTTCCTTTCAATCCCATCATTCTTAACACCGCGTCTAAGTCCGAGGAATTTGATTTTTGAATCACAACTCCAAAACCTCTTGTTTGAAGGATAATTCCAATTTATTAACAAACCAGAGTAAACAGCACAAAATGATTGAGAAAGACCAAGGAAGAAGGATAGGGGTTCATTCTGGCCAACTCTCCTGGGCCTCCCTGACGGTGCCCCTCAGATGGGGAGACTGGCCCTGCAGAGCCGGGGAGCACAGTTCTTCTCTGCTTCTGCTCGTGGGTGGGAAACCCCTCTCCACTGCCCACCCTCAGGAAGTTCCCTCTGCAGGACCATGAACCTACACATCTAAGACCCGAAAAACGACAGCTCCTGAAAAACATTTTTCCAATTTGCTACTTTGGATTCACGTTTATGAAAGAAAAGGTGTGTTTGAAACAGCACATCTCGACACAGATGGCAAACCCAGCGTGCTAGAAATCACTGTCCTTTCCTCTGCGGCCTAAGAGTCTAGATCCAGGTGGATCCCCACCACGTGCCAAAGAGAAACTAGTAAGACCTCATTCTGGAGTTTTAAGAGCGTGAATGTAGTCTCGTTTGATCCTCACAGCAGCCCTGGCCGGTAGGCAGGCAGGCACGATGGTTCCAGAATCCAGAGGACGAAGTCATAACTGAAGAAACTGGGAACCAAATGCATGTCCTCCGGCCCCTGGCCCAGGGCTCCTCCTCCACAAGGTGAACTGGGCTCACCCTGATAAGCAGGGTGGCTTTTCTGCTTGGGAGAGATGAGATGGCCTTTGGATTTGCAAACAAAGGAGACTCTAAGTATGGACTTTAGGAGAGAGCTCAGCGGATAAACACACCTGAGCTCAATCTAGCATCAACGTCAGAGAGATGCACAGGACAGACAGGGGCGTCTTTGAAAGGGTTTCTTCTTGTTTCCTGATTCTCACCTGGAACCTGCTGGGTGCTGTGCCGTGAACGCAGCTGTGTCCAGGGTGAGAGAAGGCGTTCAGAGGACTTTCTCATCTATCAGCTTATTGATGCCCTCACAGATCTTCTTGAGGTTGGGCCGACAGTCTCCATGGAGGCTATACAGGGTGGAGAGGAACTCCGCGTCGGCAAAGTGGTTGAAGACGCGGTCGATGCGCCCGTGGGTCCTGGGCGTCAGGTGTCGCTGCACCAGTCCGTGGACCAGGTCCTTGCACTCGTGCAAGACGGGCGGTCGGATGGAGGTCCAAAGCACCAAGGAAGAAGGATAGGGGTTCATTCTGGCCAACTCTCCTGGGCCTCCCTGACGGTGCCCCTCAGATGGGAGACTGGCCCTGCAGAGCCGGGGAGCACAGTTCTTCTCTGCTTCTGCTCGTGGGTGGGAAACTCTCTCTCCACTGCCCACCCTCAGGAAGTTCCCTCTGCAGGACCATGAACCTACACATCTAAGACCCGAAAAACGACAGCTCCTGAAAAACATTTTTCCAATTTGCTACTTTGGATTCACGTTTATGAAAGAAAAGGTGTGTTTGAAACAGCACATCTCGACACAGATGGCAAACCCAGCGTGCTAGAAATCACTGTCCTTTCCTCTGCGGCCTAAGAGTCTAGATCCAGGTGGATCCCCACCACGTGCCAAAGAGAAACTAGTAAGACCTCATTCTGGAGTTTTAAGAGCGTGAATGTAGTCTCGTTTGATCCTCACAGCAGCCCTGGCCGGTAGGCAGGCAGGCACGATGGTTCCAGAATCCAGAGGACGAAGTCATAACTGAAGAAACTGGGAACCAAATGCATGTCCTCCGGCCCCTGGCCCAGGGCTCCTCCTCCACAAGGTGAACTGGGCTCACCCTGATAAGCAGGGTGGCTTTTCTGCTTGGGAGAGATGAGATGGCCTTTGGATTTGCAAACAAAGGAGACTCTAAGTATGGACTTTAGGAGAGAGCTCAGCGGATAAACACACCTGAGCTCAATCTAGCATCAACGTCAGAGAGATGCACAGGACAGACAGGGGCGTCTTTGAAAGGGTTTCTTCTTGTTTCCTGATTCTCACCTGGAACCTGCTGGGTGCTGTGCCGTGAACGCAGCTGTGTCCAGGGTGAGAGAAGGCGTTCAGAGGACTTTCTCATCTATCAGCTTATTGATGCCCTCACAGATCTTCTTGAGGTTGGGCCGACAGTCTCCATGGAGGCTATACAGGGTGGAGAGGAACTCCGCGTCGGCAAAGTGGTTGAAGACGCGGTCGATGCGCCCGTGGGTCCTGGGCGTCAGGTGTCGCTGCACCAGTCCGTGGACCAGGTCCTTGCACTCGTGCAAGAGCTTGGAGAGCACGGTTCTGTCGAAGGTGTATTCCACCTCGTAGAAGCTGACGATGGTCATGGCGGTCTGGTTCAGTTTCTTCCTGAGCTTCTCCACTATCACAACTTCCTCCGGGCTGAACTGGCTGTTCCGGTAGAGAATCCCAATTTTGATGGCCACCTTGATTAAGTCTTTCATGATCTTGTGGGCTTCCTTTTGTGTGTGTGTGCTCTTTGGTGACTTTGTAGAGCTCGTCAAAGATCTCGCTGCTGGTGTCATCGATCAGCATGTTGGCCACTGTTTTGCTGGCTATTTTGCTCAGAATCTTCTTCTGGGCTTGAAGGGCAAGGTTCTTTGAACTAAAAACATCAGGACCTATGATAAGACAAGAAAAGTTATATAAATATGAGAACCACTGATTATGTTTCTACAAGTCAAATACACTAACTTGAACTTACATTCTTACAGCAAAAATGTATGCCTTCATACCCCATGACTCTTTTATGGGAGACCCTACCCTAGACTGGTCACTCCACTGTCATTGCCACAAGACATGTCTGCGTGCCTACTTGAACCTTCTACATCATGCTCTTTCCTTTGTGGACAGGGTCTTCTCATGTCCAGGCCAGCCTGCACCCTTTTGAGCTACTTCATCCCCAAACTCCCTTGAATCCATTTGATCACAGAGCACTCGCTGCAACGATGATTGCCCTGGAAACCATTCCATTTTGCAAATTACAGGAGGAGATTTTTGCGTAGTGATAAGAACATAGCACTAACACCTACACCATTTCTCACAGACAGGGCGTCTTTGAAAGGGTTTCTTCTTGTTTCCTGATTCTCACCTGGAACCTGCTGGGTGCTGTGCCGTGAACGCAGCTGTGTCCAGGGTGAGAGAAGGCGTTCAGAGGACTTTCTCATCTATCAGCTTATTGATGCCCTCACAGATCTTCTTGAGGTTGGGCCGACAGTCTCCATGGAGGCTATACAGGGTGGAGAGGAACTCCGCGTCGGCAAAGTGGTTGAAGACGCGGTCGATGCGCCCGTGGGTCCTGGGCGTCAGGTGTCGCTGCACCAGTCCGTGGACCAGGTCCTTGCACTCGTGCAAGAGCTTGGAGAGCACGGTTCTGTCGAAGGTGTATTCCACCTCGTAGAAGCTGACGATGGTCATGGCGGTCTGGTTCAGTTTCTTCCTGAGCTTCTCCACTATCACAACTTCCTCCGGGCTGAACTGGCTGTTCCGGTAGAGAATCCCAATTTTGATGGCCACCTTGATTAAGTCTTTCATGATCTTGTGGGCTTCCTTTTTGTTGTGTGTGTGCTCTTTGGTGACTTTGTAGAGCTCGTCAAAGATCTCGCTGCTGGTGTCATCGATCAGCATGTTGGCCACTGTTTTGCTGGCTATTTTGCTCAGAATCTTCTTCTGGGCTTGAAGGGCAAGGTTCTTTGAACTAAAAACATCAGGACCTATGATAAGACAAGAAAAGTTATATAAATATGAGAACCACTGATTATGTTTCTACAAGTCAAATACACTAACTTGAACTTACATTCTTACAGCAAAAATGTATGCCTTCATACCCCATGACTCTTTTATGGGAGACCCTACCCTAGACTGGTCACTCCACTGTCATTGCCACAAGACATGTCTGCGTGCCTACTTGAACCTTCTACATCATGCTCTTTCCTTTGTGGACAGGGTCTTCTCATGTCCAGGCCAGCCTGCACCCTTTTGAGCTACTTCATCCCCAAACTCCCTTGAATCCATTTGATCACAGAGCACTCGCTGCAACGATGATTGCCCTGGAAACCATTCCATTTTGCAAATTACAGGAGGAGATTTTTGCGTAGTGATAAGAACGTAGCACCAACACCCACCCCATTTCTAGAGCAGACATAGGTGGCTGATCATGGTACTGATTTTTTGACTGAGTCTTAGAATCCATATTCCTGGAGTCTGAGATGCACGCTTCTCACGTTTGATATCTTGTGAGTCGTGATGTGCTTTATAGTCACTCTTGTCAGGAGGCAGTTGTGCTGTGGTTGCATGACCTGTGTGTGCATCACTTTACACAGCAGGAGACAGATGTGAGTAGAGGTCATGAGGACTCTTGTAAGAAGCGTTGCCTCAAGAATGCTTTCGATGGCACAGAGAACCGCACTGTGTGGGAAAGACAGATACCAACAGCTCTGAGCAAGGTGCCTCAGCCAGGCAGTGCCCTGAATGTGAGGAAGCTTAGGAAAACCAAAGCCGGTTTACTTCCCCATGACTTTCCAGCTTATGAATGAATGAATGAATGAGAACAAAAGATGTTAAAGGGGAAAAACACTATGTATAAGTAAGTCTAAAAAGAATCTTCCAATAAGAAATTGGACATCAAATTCTAAGCAGCATGAAAGCCGTCATTTGTAATTTAATTGGAAGCATTTTCTTCCTTCTTAAGAGCACATCAAAAGGCATCGTATAATTGATGGTGTCTTAGATGGGATGAAATACTCCATGAGGACAGCAGTTAGCTGAAACTGACATTTGAAATGAGACCGCCTGGCCATCCTCATTCAGGGGTGCACGTGTGTATCATCCTTATTTCACGAGGAGAGTCAAGTTGCCTGAGGACACCGTCTTCTGCAGCACCTCGCTCCGTTACTGGACCTATCAAAAAAAAACTTTTTCAAATGAACTTACATTCTTACAGCAAATGTATGCCTTCATACCCCATGACTCTTTTATGGGAGACCCTACCCTAGACTGGTCACTCCACTGTCATTGCCACAAGACATGTCTGCGTGCCTACTTGAACCTTCTACATCATGCTCTTTCCTTTGTGGACAGGGTCTTCTCATGTCCAGGCCAGCCTGCACCCTTTTGAGCTACTTCATCCCCAAACTCCCTTGAATCCATTTGATCACAGAGCACTCGCTGCAACGATGATTGCCCTGGAAACCATTCCATTTTGCAAATTACAGGAGGAGATTTTTGCGTAGTGATAAGAACGTAGCACCAACACCCACCCCATTTCTAGAGCAGACATAGGTGGCTGATCATGGTACTGATTTTTTGACTGAGTCTTAGAATCCATATTCCTGGAGTCTGAGATGCACGCTTCTCACGTTTGATATCTTGTGAGTCGTGATGTGCTTTATAGTCACTCTTGTCAGGAGGCAGTTGTGCTGTGGTTGCATGACCTGTGTGTGCATCACTTTACACAGCAGGAGACAGATGTGAGTAGAGGTCATGAGGACTCTTGTAAGAAGCGTTGCCTCAAGAATGCTTTCGATGGCACAGAGAACCGCACTGTGTGGGAAAGACAGATACCAACAGCTCTGAGCAAGGTGCCTCAGCCAGGCAGTGCCCTGAATGTGAGGAAGCTTAGGAAAACCAAAGCCGGTTTACTTCCCCATGACTTTCCAGCTTATGAATGAATGAATGAATGAGAACAAAAGATGTTAAAGGGAATAACACTATGTATAAGTAAGTCTAAAAAGAATCTTCCAATAAGAAATTGGACATCAAATTCTAAGCAGCATGAAAGCCGTCATTTGTAATTTAATTGGAAGCATTTTCTTCCTTCTTAAGAGCACATCAAAAGGCATCGTATAATTGATGGTGTCTTAGATGGGATGAAATACTCCATGAGGACAGCAGTTAGCTGAAACTGACATTTGAAATGAGACCGCCTGGCCATCCTCATTCAGGGGTGCACGTGTGTATCATCCTTATTTCACGAGGAGAGTCAAGTTGCCTGAGGACACCGTCTTCTGCAGCACCTCGCTCCGTTCCGGGCACAGGGATGGAACAGCACTCGTTAAGTTCAATGCCAGAGAAATTCTGCAGAAAAATAAATCTTCCTTCGAGCACGGAGGCCCTCTAGGCTCCCTAGAGTCTTGGCCAGCACTCTGGTCCTACGTGGACGTGTCAGGCAGCACGGACAGGCGGACGACCCCACACGCGGCTTCTGCAGTCCCGTGGGGCCCCTCCCGGTCTCCTGTCCCACCCGCTCGGCCCTCCTGGATCCACCCCTCCGCGCAGTGCCCTTAATCCTCGAGTCCTTCAGTCTCAGACACGGACTCAGTAAACACGGACTCACACACCACTCAGACACAGGCCCTGGCGCTTCCTCCACCCGCATGCCCCCGCGTGGGCTGGCTCCCTGCCTCCCCGCTCCGCTGGGTCTTCCAAGGACAGCGACTGCTGCCCCTGGACCTCGCCAGGGCCGTGGCCGGGGTGGGGTGGCTGCAGCGAGGTCCGCGGAGCTGAAGCAGCAGGCACGCGGGGCTCTCGGCCCCGGGAGGCGCTCCCGGATGTCTGCGTGTGAAGGAGAGACGCCAGTGGCACAGGGCTGGACAGCATTTGGAACTTCCTTACCATGAGATTACTTCCTGCACAGAGTTGGTCACAAATAATATTCCTGCTCAGTGCTATCATCTACCATGAACACTGGACCTCTGTGTAGATAACCTTGGTCCCCCAAACACCAAAGTCCTCCCCCCTGTACAAATATTTACCAGCAACAATGACGTTTAAAACATTGTGCTAGAATTCTCTGAAGTGAATTCTATAAGAGAAACTTCAAGACTTAAAAAAAAATTTTTTTTTTTGCCTCTAAGTCATCATTTCTTTAATTTTCATTTTACTTTTACAGAGTTTTGTTGTTTACAGATATGCATGATCCCAGATTAGTCATATGTGGATAATCGTCAGGATTTCCCAGGCGAGAGTACGGGTGTGGGTTGCCATTTCCTCGTCAGGGGGTCTTTCCGACCCAGGGACTGAACCTGCGTCTCTTGTGTTGTCAGGCAGATTCTTTACCGCTGCGCCACCTGGGAAGCCCGGGGGGAGACGCGACGTCTCCAGGTTCCCACCACCTGCCATAAGAAGCAAGCCGCTCAGGGGTCCTGGGGGGCCACCATGACGTGAAAGAGCAGCAGCCTCCACCGGGCCCCCAAGGGAGTGTGCGGAGGGAGAGCATGAGAACTTTGCTTCTGTTTCCTTGTCTTCTAATGAGATCGAGTAAGTTTTACTAATATTTAACATTCCGGCTCAGCCTGGGACCCCGTGGTGTGTGGTATTCTAAGGAAAGAGGAGAGGACGGCCCTGTGCCCCAGGGAGATTTCATTTGTTTATTCCCTCTCAGCTGTTTTGGTTTATTTCGTTATATGTGTATGTGTACTTGGTTAATAGACTCACGGATTATATTATTTAGTTCTAACTAAACTAAACATTATGAAATGAACCAATGATTTCAAAAGATTCCTGCAAGTAACAAAACGGAAGCCTGAAGACAATGTGCCAGTCATACCAGCACAAGTAAATAGCAAAAACATGGCAGAGCTGACGATTATCCTCATCGTAAGAGCTTTTCCACTGTCAAATTATAACGTGTAAGTAATGATCTAATCAGATCAGACAAGAAATGATCTATAAAAATTTCAAAAATTCTAGTAAGATGATGTGACGTGTAGATTCCACACACTCGCACTTGCCTCAAGACCTCTCCCGAGGCAGTAGGAAGCCACGCAAGTAGCAGGACGGTGGACGCTGAGTGCCAAGTTGCTTCCGACCCTTTGCAGCCTGTGAACTGTAGCCCGTCAGGCTCCTGTGTCCATGAAAGTCACCAGGCAACACTACGGGGGTGAGGTGCCATGCCTTCCTCCAGGGGACCTTCCTGACTCAGGGATTAAACCTGCGTCTCTTCCGTCTCCTGCATCGTCAGGCAGGCTCTTTACCACTAGCACCACCTGGGAATTCCAGCAAGACAGATGCATTGTGATTTTGATCTCAGCTTGGCCTGTGGGTGAGAAGAGGCAAATAAGGAACAGCCTGGGGGACGCTGGGGGAGACAGATGAGTCGGGGTGAGGCTGAGTGCTTAGTCTAGCTGGGGAGCTGTTGAGTGGGGGCCGTGAAGGCACCACCAGCTCAAACAGGCATCCGTCTGGGACTGTGTGTGGGGAGGGTGCCTTCAGGCCTGAGCATGTTGAGTTCTAGGGGTCCTGGGGGGCATCTGGGGGGAGATGGTCACGTGAGTCTTTACTGCTGGCATCTCCAACTTGAGGTGTTATACCCTGAGCTTCCCATTTCCCCATTCAAACCCTGTCCTTATCTGTCAAGCAACTGACGGTGAAAAGACCTAGCTTCCTTAACTAATTAGCCAGTTAAAGATCCTGAGGGATAAATAAACAGGTTCTTCCTTTAAAATGCAAACTCCTCGTTAAAGTGCGGTCTCTCATTTCAGGGCCATGCCCTAGCCCTCCTAGGGCTTCTCCCCGGCTTTGTGGTCCACCGCCAAATTGCTCCTCCTTCCCCACCAAGGAAATGGATTCGTTTAAAATGAGGGTAGGAAGTGCCAGGCAGGTTTGGGTACAAAGGGTTGGGGTGCAGGGTGGAAGGAGGAAGGGCTGAATGGCCAGAGACAGCCACATGCAGAGGAGAGGGTACGCATCGTGCCTCTGGCTTAGGCTTGAAAGAAAGCCACGTGTTAGTTACTCAGTCATGGCCCTAAATGTTTGTGATCCCGTGGACTGTAGCTCACCTGGCTCCTTTGTCCATGGAATTCTCCAGGCAGGAATACTGGCGTGGGTAGCCATTCCCCTCTCTAGGGGATCTTCCTGACCCAGGGGCTGAACCCAGGTCTCCTGCGTGGCAGGGAGGGTCTCTGTAGTCTGAGCCACCAGGGGAGGGGTGCTCCAGAGCTCGGGCCTGGGGACAGGCACAGACTTTCGCTTTGCCCTGGGGGACTGCTCAGTCCTAGAGATCCATTCATGCAGTAGTCAGCAATGAGGATTTGAGTGTTTTGGGGGGAACAAGCACAATGAAATTCTTTAGCTATATTGGATGTTTTAGGGCGCTGGGGAAAGACCGTATGAAAACATTGGTGGACAAAACAGGGTGCTTCTTATAGAAAAGCAGATTCAGATTGTTGCAACATCTTGCATTGAATAATTACACTTTAAAAGCAACATTTAATGACCTTCAAGATGAAGAGATTTTTTGTTTTTGTTTTTTCATTCCCAAAACTGTCCCTGGGCCTTGAAATAACATCATTTCAGGTGTGAAGAAATCTGGCAGGGTCAGCTGTAAGCTCTTCCAGATCCCACAACCCACCCACCCATCAGCGCTGAGGAATTCATACCTCAATTCATAATCACACCAGAGCTGATGTTAACTAAGAGCATGGATTATGTACTCCAGAGGGTGCACACTGTGTGTGAGATCCTCACACAAGGGCTGCAAAAGGCAGACTGTGAGTCCCACTTACAGATGAGGAAACCGAGGAACATCAGATTTAAGGAATTCATTTAGAGCTGCGTGGCTGGTAAGAGAGCTACGTGGAGACAAATCCACTCTAGACGAAGCCTGCAGTCTTTGCCTTCCTGGATCTGCTTTTAGAGAATTGTCCCTGGCTCCCTAGTGACTGTGATAGCTCACTGATTTGAGAAATTAAAGAGGCCTCAATTAAAATCCCCATCTAGCAATAGGATTTACATTTCATCATTTTAAAAAATATTATACAAAAAGTCAGTCTTTGTTATTTATCTGGTCGTGGGGAGGTCTTTGTTGCTGCACCCAGGCTTTCTCTAGGCGAGGCGAGTGGAGAACTGGGGGGCTACTCTTCATTGTTGTGTGTGGGCTCCTCATTGCAGTGACTTCTCTTATTGCAGAGCACTGGCTCTGGGTGCTCAGACTTCGGTAGTTGTGGTTCATCGGCTCTAAGGCGCAGGCTCGGTAGGTGTGGTGCATGGGCTTCGTTGCTCTGTGCCATGTGGGATCTTCCAGGACCAGGGAGCGAACCTGTGTCCCTTGCATTGCAAGGCAGATTCTTAACCACTGGACCACTAGGGGAAACCCCCAAAATCAGTCATGATGTGACAGAACAATACCATCTTATTCATCAAAACTTAAAAGTAGATGTCGCTTTCATTTTAAAGAGGACTCTACATATTTGAACTCCATTCATGCAGTAGTCAGCAATGAGGATTTGAGGGGGACGCTGGGGAAAGACCGTATGAAAACATTGGTGGACAAAACAGGGTGCTTCTTATAGAAAAGCAGATTCAGATTGTTGCAACATCTTGCATTGAATAATTACACTTTAGAAGCAACATTTAATGACCTTCAAGATGCAGAGATTTTTGTTTTGTTTTTCATTCCCAAAACTGTCCCTGGGCCTTGAAATAACATCATTTCAGGTGTGAAGAAATCTGGCAGGGTCAGCTGTAAGCTCTTCCAGATCCCACAACCCACCCACCCATCAGCGCTGAGGCATTCATACCTCAATTCATAATCACACCAGAGCTGATGTTAACTAAGAGCATGGATTATGTACTCCAGAGGGTGCACACTGTGTGTGAGATCCTCACACAAGGGCTGCAAAAGGCAGACTGTGAGTCCCACTTACAGATGAGGAAACCGAGGAACATCAGATTTAAGGAATTCATTTAGAGCTGCGTGGCTGGTAAGAGAGCTACGTGGAGACAAATCCACTCTAGACGAAGCCTGCAGTCTTTGCCTTCCTGGATCTGCTTTTAGAGAATTGTCCCTGGCTCCCTAGTGACTGTGATAGCTCACTGATTTGAGAAATTAAAGAGGCCTCAATTAAAATCCCCATCTAGCAATAGGATTTACATTTCATCATTTTAAAAAATATTATACAAAAAGTCAGTCTTTGTTATTTATCTGGTCGTGGGGAGGTCTTTGTTGCTGCACCCAGGCTTTCTCTAGGCGAGGCGAGTGGAGAACTGGGGGGCTACTCTTCATTGTTGTGTGTGGGCTCCTCATTGCAGTGACTTCTCTTATTGCAGAGCACTGGCTCTGGGTGCTCAGACTTCGGTAGTTGTGGTTCATCGGCTCTAAGAGCGCAGGCTCGGTAGGTGTGGTGCATGGGCTTCGTTGCTCTGTGCCATGTGGGATCTTCCAGGACCAGGGATCGAACCTGTGTCCCTTGCATTGCAAGGCAGATTCTTAACCACTGGACCACCAGGGAAGCCCCCAAAAATCAGTCATGATGTGACAGAACAATACCATCTTATTCATCAAAACTTAAAAGTAGATGTCGCTTTCATTTTTAAAGAGGACTCTACATATTTGAACAGAGTTACATACTGGGTGTGTGATCTACAAAACACAAACAGCCTCACAGACATGGAGAATAAACTTGTGGTTGCCGAGGCGCAGAAGGGAGAGGAAGGGATTGAGAGTTTGAGATTAGCAGATGCAAACCATTATATAGAGGATGGACACAAACCAAGGTCCTACCCTATAGCACAGGGAAGTATATTCAGTATCCTGTGATAAACTATAATGGAAAAGGATACAAAATAATATGCATATGTATAACCAAGTCATCTTGCTATACAGCAGAAATTAAACACAACATTGTACATCAATTGTATTTCAATACAAAGTGTTAAAAGGGCTATATTTATATATATGTACAGGTGTGTGGCTGTACATGTGATAGGGACGGAGTGGAATGGTCAGGTGGTTGTGGAGTCCTCGTAGCGGACTGTAGGTGGACGGGTAAAACCTGAGAGAAGTTGGGAGGCCAGTCAATTAAGGATAACTCAAGAAAGCTGCTCCTGATTCAATAAAGCAGGGAGAGCTGGGGAAGGAGGAGCTCGTGATGTACGCCTTATGTCTGCATCTGCGTCCACGTGGAGAAGGCGGTCTTCTACCCTCCTACATATATGTCGCAGTCCACCCAAAGAGGAGGAGCAGGGCTTTCCTGCCTGCCCGCTCGCACCTCTTACAAGTACCCTATCCTCATCAATCCTCTTCTTGCCTAGGACTCTGCGTCTCGCTGAATTCCTTCTGCATTGAGGCACGAAGAGCCTGAGCCTCAGTGGGTCCAGACGTTGGGTGAGTGCTGGACTAAGTCCTGGTCATATGGGTTCAAGTTCCAGACAGCGTTTTGGCTGGGTTCAAGCCCCAGCCACGTGGGTTCAAGTCCCAAACAGGCTTTTGGCTGGGTTCAAGCCCCAGTCACACGGGTTCAAGTCCCAAGCAGGGTTTGATCAGGTCTGGGCCCCAAGTTTAAGTCTCAGTGTGAGGTCGAACACTTTAATATGCATAAATAAATATATGTATGTACATAGCGAAATTGATTATCATGGATTATCAAGCTTTCTTCATAAATTATAATGCAAACACCTGTATTTTGTTCGAAATTAATTTTGCTTAACATCTGAGTAATATGTTATTATGTATTTAATTATTCAATAATTATTTGATTGAATATTTACGCATATGCTTAGGTCTATTTAATTTGTTTTTGCCTCTCCCATTTTCAGAGAGAGACAGGTTTGTTTGCTTTTGCTTTTACAGAGTTTTGTTGCTTAAAGATATGTATAATTCCAGATTAGTCATATGTGTATCCCATGCCTCCCCATCCCATCCCTCTAGGCCATCGCGTAGCCCCACGTACAATCCCTTAGTCCCTCAGCACATTGACAACAGTTATCTCTTTTCTATAAGATAGTATAGGACCCCATGTTATGCTTTCCATATCTCTCACCCACTTTTCTCTCTCCCAATGTCCACAAGTCTGTTTTCTATGACTGTTTTTCCATCGATGCTCTGTGGGTATACTTTTCAGTACGAACTTACTAGATTGTATATATATGTGTTAGTATACTGCATTTGTCGTTCTCTTTTTGACTTACTTCACTTTGTATAATGGGCTCTAGATTCATTCATCTCATTAGGACTGAATCTTCTGCATTTCTTTTAGTGGCTGAGAAGTACTCCATCATATACACGTACCAGAGGAGAGACCGGTTTAAATAATGCAAATCTACCACTTAAGTTTGTGGTTTGGGGTAATCGAATCTCTGTGAATCTGTCACTTTCTCTTAAAACTTAGTTGTGAACGATACCAGCTTTCTCCATGTCCTGGTTTTGCTATGAGGTCATGAGTGTGGGAGATCTCACTGTTATGACGTCACAGTTTAACTCTGAATGACTTGACGGCTGGCAAGGCCACCAGAGAGCTTAGAGAGGGTGACAGAAAGGAAACAATCCAGGTGCATCTGTGCTGAGTTGTGTCCTGGACAGTGTGGAGATGGGGCCCAGATGATTTTGAAGGGCAGATTCTTGCTCTGAAGAGAAGACCGGGTTAGACCACAGTTTGGGGAACCTGTAGCTTCATGCTGGGGAAAACGGGCCGTCTTTTCCAAATGAAAATGTACTGTTAGAAAAGAACAAGGCTGAGAGCCCAGCCTTAGGATTCACAGATAGAAAACAGGTATTAGTGAGGGATGCAGAAGAGGAGTGGAGTGGTACAGGGAAGTCAGGATTACATACGATTGGAGAAACCAAAAGGAAAAAAAGGCAAAAAAATTCAGATTTAATTCCCAACAGCCACTGCTCGGGCCTTCTTAAAAGTTGCCTCTGTGTTACCTTAGCTAGGCCTGCTTCGATTACCTGTGATTGAATCACTCAATTAAATCTTAAGGGTAGGGCTTCCCTGGTGGTCCAGTGGGTAAGGACACTGCCTTGCAGTGCAAGGGGCGCCGGTTCGATCCCTGGCCTGGGAGGATCCCACGTGCCGCGGGGCGGCTGGACCCATGTGTCCTATGACCGAGCCGGAGCTCTGGAGCGCATGCGCCCAGAGCCGGCGCTCTGCGACCACAGAGGCCACTGCGATGGGAGGCCCACACGGGCCAAAGAACAAAGACGGATGAAAATAGAGAAAGGAAAGACCAATAGAAGTGGCCCGCCTGCTCCCCTCCCTCCCCAACCCGCCCTCCCCCGCCAAAAAAAAAAAATCTTAAGGGTAAGAGAGAGACTAACACAGATGAACAAAGTTCCCATTTTCCTTATAAAGTAAAAAATCAATCTATATGAAGATTAAAAGCATAATTGGAGAACCAGAGGCCAATAAATCTATCCCCAAAGCTGGAAGCTATTAAAGTCAAAGTAAAAGTTACCTTTGCAATGACCCCTGTGCAGCTATAAAACCTACCAAACTCCTCTCAGGTATTAAAGAAATGTAAAACTCTTCTGAGGGCTCCGTGCAGGGCTCTCCAGAGCGGGAGGTCGGCCGGGAACTCGGGAGGGGCCTGGCGTGGGCCTGTGAGGTCTGCCCTCTGGGCAGCCACGCTGGGAGGAAGACCGCAGCGAGAAGACAGTGGAAGGTGCCAGAAGGAAGCTCAGCAGGGTCTTTTTGCTATCCCAACACTCAGAGTAACTCTGATCCTTTTAAAACTCTGATCCTTTTGAGAGAATGATGGTGGGAGCAGAGTATCCGGCCTCCAGCTCTGGTCCTGGTGCTGCTGGCGGAACAGCCACGTGCTCAGTGAATGTTTCAGAAGGGGACGCTTGTCCTCTCCGCAAACCTCCTTTCTCCCTAATGAAGGTCTCTTGCATTTTGCAGGATAGCTTTTGGATGACACTCTTTGGGAAAAGTCCACCTATTTGTAGGACTCAATCTAATTTCCTTCTTTGTACTGTTTGTGCACATTCTACCATAAAACTGCATCCCTTTGTTGGGAAAATAGTGTTACTGAAAAGCAGTAAAGAAGAGACACTGCTAGAAACCCAAACCCGCGTCGTCCAGCTCAGAATCTCAAGCCCTCACCATTGTGGTAAAGTTGCATCTTGGAGTTTTCTCTTGCCGTTGAGTTCAGCGGGTCCCCATGTCCTGCAGAGTCTAGGTCTAGAATGATTCTAAATGCTGGAGTGGAAGAAACGCCCTAGGACCCAGCTTAGGTGCACTCTGATAGAGGGGACGTTCATTTGTCTTCGGCGCCCCTCTGGACTCTGCTGTTCAACCGTCTCCCTTCTCTGTCTACTCCTCCACCACGTTCCTGAGACCCTAGACATGCACGTGGCTGCGGGGTCCTTCCAGCACCTTCTCTCCCTCGTATCTGCGTGTGCTGCTCTCATCTCCCTCCCAAACCGCCCTTGCCGGCTCCTGCTCTGGAGCTCGTGACAGCCCCTCCTTGCCCACGTGCTGCTGGGCCACTGCGGGAAACGTCTGAAGCTTAAATCAGGGCCTCCTGGAGACTGAAGGTCCTGACCTACCATAAGGAGGCTCATGAAGGACCCTAGCGGTCCAAGGGCCCTGCGGGAGCTGGTGGGGATGCACATGAGCCCAGTGGCCTCCAGCGATCTGACTGCAGGGTCTGCCTGGTAAAGAGCACCGTGTCTGGAGTTAAGACTGGCTTCGTGTTCACTGGAAAGCCGAACATCCTTGAGCAAATGACCGAACCTCTCTGTGCCTCAATTTCCTGGCCTATACAATGGGGCTCTTTATAGTACCTAGCCTGGAGGGCCTGTATGAGCCTTAAATACCATATAAATATAAACCCAGTCTCAAATACACTTGTGTCTGACGCTTTGCCGCCCCATGGACTGTGCCCGCCAGGCCCCTCTTCCACGGAACTCTCCAGGCAGCGGTCCTGCAGTGGGCGGCCACTCCCTTCTCCAGGAGATCGTCCCACCCCGGGGGGAGCCCAGTGCAGTGTATGTGCTTAAATAACACAAAGTTAAGTCCCAGTTCAAAACATCGGTGCTATTTTACATCTAGTACTAGCCCAGCCTCACAACTTCTCATCTTGTTTGATATTTGCCACAACTTCTTTTTTTAGGGGGGTGGGTTGGGGAGGGAGGGGCGGGCGGGCCACTTCTATTGGTCTTTCATTTCTCTATTTTCGTCCATCTTTGTTCTTTGGCCCGTGTGGGCCTCCCATCGCGGTGGCCTCTGTTGTTGCAGAGCGCCGGCTCTGGGCGCAAGCGCTCCAGAGCTCCGGCTCGGTGATTGGACACATCAGTCCAGCCGCTCCGCGGCACGTGGGATCCTCCCAGGCCAGGGATCGAACCAGCGCCCCTTGCACTGCAAGGCGGTGTCCTAACCCACTGGACCACCAGGGAAGCCCCTTGCCACAACTTCTGAAGCCTCCTTTCTCTACTCTGTCACCCAGATCCAAGGCTTCTCTCCCTGACTTTCTTGCTGTTATTCCAAGGAAACCAAGGAATCAGACTCAAGCTGGTAGGAAAGAGCTCCTGCAGAGGCCTGCCCGGCAGGCGGCCCCCTTCATTTCCCTCCCACATTCCTCCCTGAAAATCTGGTTACCTTCCTATCATAACCCCCAGGCCCTAAATTAGGAATGCAGGCCGTGTGTGCTCACCAGACAGCCCTGCACAGCTTCCTCTCACACATGAAACTGGATGCCTCTCCCTTAGCAGCACCAACGGCGAGTTTCCATAAAGCTGGGTGTCACCAAACTGCTTCCTTTTCCAGGCGAGCAAAGTTTCCCAGAAAGCATACGTTACTTTCGAGAAGACAATCTAGAAACTAGTGGTTGTTCAGCGGTTTAAGCCAGTGTCTGGGCACCAGCAAAGTGTCTCCTTTTCTTTTCCCTCTGGAGAGCCGAATTACAAAATACTGGTTTCTATTAGGGTGTGTCCAGCACTTTCTGTGCTGCCAAGCCCTCCACTTTCATCGTCTGCACACTAGATTTTCCATGAACAAGCTCAATTTTATTCCCGGAGAATGATGTTTAGGAAATCCAACATGAACACGAAGACTGTGCTAAGGCAGTTCCAGAGCCCGCGCTGTGCCGTCGCCTAGAAAGAGCATTTCTGATGTATCAAAAATATGCCTGGGGGACCTATCGGGGAAAAGGGTCCTCCCCACTCGTCTGTTTTCTTAGCTTGGGCTATCTCAGGAAACTTCTCCGTTTAAGTTCTTCCCAAGCCTCTGTTTCTATACTTGAACAGAGTTCAGCCCAAACAGCCACCTACGTAGGCATTTTACAGAGAGAGTTGGAAGCCAAGTGACTGAAAAACAAAACAGAATTATGTATATAGTGTCTTTATAGAGATTTATGTGTGAATTCAGACGGGGGCCAATGGTACCCCTGGAGGAAAATGAGCCAGTTAGAGAAAAGTGCTAATGGAAAGTGTGACTATAATTTGGTTTTGCTGACTAATAAAAAACCAGATGCCATATTTTTAGAAAAAAATAACCTAGGAAACAGAGCTTTACATGCACATAGGGACTCTCTGCGTCTCCAGAAGCTCACACGTGGGCCACCGGGACGCCCAATTCCGCGTCCTGGGGAAGCCCGCCCTCTCCTCCCGAGCCCTCCGGGGCCATGGGGCCAGGCCAGGTTTCCCACAGGCTCCTGTCTTGCTACCTGCTCCATGCCCCTCGGCTCTCTCTTCCCCCATCTAGACCCTCCAGCCCTTCAAGGCTGTTCTCCAGGCCCATTTCCTCCACGAAGCCTTCCCACCAGCACCCCAAACCAGGGTGCCCCATGCTCCAAATCCAACACTATTTTTAAATTGTATTTTTTATTTATTTATTTTTTCAGTTTGAGGGCAGCACCTCTGGTATCCAAACATTTATTCACTGATTAAATACTGGCAGGAGTAGTGATGGTAATTGTCACGTTTTTTAAAGTTTATTTTAATTCACGACCTTGGCTGCACGGGGTCTCAGTCGTGGCATGTGGGATCTTGCTCCCCGACCAGAGACTGAACCTGGCGCCGTGTGCTGGGCGTGCAAGTCTTCACCAGGGAAGGCCCTGCACCTGACACTCATAAACAGGGCCGATGCTGCCCAGTCTGGCAGATTCATTTTGGGTAGGTGTTTTCTCTCTCTGTGGCTGCTAGCCTCTTGAAGGCAGGGCCACATCTAATTCCATTTCCTTTTAAAAAAAAGAAAAAAAGGGCTTCCCCTGGTGGTCCAGTGGGTAAGGACACCGCCTTGCAAGGCAAGGGGCACCGGTTCGATCCCTGGCCTGGGAGGATCCCATGTGCTGCGGAGCGGCTGGACCGATGTGTCCAATTACCGAGCCGGAGCTCTGGAGCGCATGCGCCCAGAGCCGGTGCTCTGCAACGACAGACGCCACCGCGATGGGAGGCCCACAGGAGCCAAAGAACAAAGACGGATGAAAATAGAGAAATGAAAGACCAATAGAAGTGGCCCGCCCGCTCCCCTCCCTCCCCAACCCAACTCCCGTCCAAAAATAAGTAAATAAATAAATCTTTAAAAAAGAGAGAGAGAAAAGAAAAAAAACACAAGTTTTATTATTTGTTTTTTAGTCACACCCTGAGGCATGTGGGCTGGATCTCCGTTCCCCGACCAGGGATAGAGCCTGCACTCCCTGCACTGGAAGGCAGTTTTCACCGCCAGACCACCCGGAGGGTCCGTAAGACCGTTCCTGTTTGCTACCACAGCACCCCCCGCACACTGACACAAAGCAGATGATGAGCCAGGGTCCACTGGGCTGCGTGGACTGAGCAGCTGGGTGCATGTTTGTGAGATCTAAAACGGCTAATTTCATCTGGCTAAATGGCCCTCAGGAGGTCTGGATAAGGTTCATAGCTCAGCGACTGTCCCCAGAACTCTGCCCGCCGGCAGCGCAGCCGCCCCTCAGGACACATCCCTGGCGCGCTCCGGAGGCCGACGGGTGGACGCTGGGGTGCAGCCCAGTTCCCCTGCAGGCATGAAGGGCCAGGCGCTCCGCAAGCTGCTGCAAGTGCTGCCTGCAGACGGCCCTCCGTAGACGGGAGCAGCTCGGTCCAAGACACGGGGACGGACTGAGCGTTACTGCAGGGGACACAGAAGCCTGGCCCCTCAGCCCACCTCCGTTCTGGAGGCCTTTCCACCTCCGGACCTTGAGGCCACTGTCGGGTCTGCACGGCAGCTCAGCGTCTCACTCTACCCAGCCTGGCCTTCCCTCCCTCCGTCCGTCTTCCCCAAGAGCCTCCCCCAAATAAACACATCGCTTACTGACCTCCATCTCAGAGCTTGCTTCCTGGGAACTGACCTACAACATCATCTGTGCATCCGTCCACCTAGCCGGGCAGCCAGCCAGGCACCAGTAACTCAGCGCCGTGTTTAGGGCCCACAGTAGGTGGGAGATGACACAGGGGAGAGAGGGCCCCATCTTCACCCATAGGGAGCTGAGGCCAGCACAAGAGATGAGACTCGCACAGGAATAACTGTAAAACACACAGTGGAAAGCGGCTGGTGTCGAAAGAGAACATCTAAACAGAGCCCTGGCCAGCGCATGACCTCAGGCAAGGGGCGACCATCTTGCTGCACTGGCTTACAGCACCCACGTCCCATCCGCCCATCGGATCCCAAGCCTTCCTGGAGACAGGACGGACTGAGTCCCGACGTCTCCTTTCACCCCCGTACTTCCCAACGGAGCCCCAGACAGTGCAAGTCATCTCAAACACTGAAGCCAACTACTGAAGGACAGCGTTGGCCGTCCTGCTTTACGGGACAGGTTTCTGGCTGCCCATGTGGCCTTTCCGTGCGGAGCTCTCAGGAGGCTCCTCAAGTTGCTCCTTCATTTATTATGTCCATAAAACACTGAGAACACGAAAGCACAAGACCTGGTCCTGATCCTCAAAACAGCCCACTGCGTGGCTGAGGGGCCCAAAACAGCCGGCTAATTTCATCTGGCTAAATGGCCCTCAGGAGGTCTGGAAGGTTCATAGCTCAGCGACTGTCCCCAGAACTCTGCCCGCCGGCAGCGCAGCCGCCCCTCAGGACACATCCCTGGCGCGCTCCGGAGGCCGACGGGTGGACGCTGGGGTGCAGCCCAGTTCCCCTGCAGGCATGAAGGGCCAGGCGCTCCGCAAGCTGCTGCAAGTGCTGCCTGCAGACGGCCCTCCGTAGACGGGAGCAGCTCGGTCCAAGACACGGGGACGGACTGAGCGTTACTGCAGGGGACACAGAAGCCTGGCCCCTCAGCCCACCTCCGTTCTGGAGGCCTTTCCACCTCCGGACCTTGAGGCCACTGTCGGGTCTGCACGGCAGCTCAGCGTCTCACTCTACCCAGCCTGGCCTTCCCTCCCTCCGTCCGTCTTCCCCAAGAGCCTCCCCCAAATAAACACATCGCTTACTGACCTCCATCTCAGAGCTTGCTTCCTGGGAACTGACCTACAACATCATCTGTGCATCCGTCCACCTAGCCGGGCAGCCAGCCAGGCACCAGTAACTCAGCGCCGTGTTTAGGGCCCACAGTAGGTGGGAGATGACACAGGGGAGAGAGGGCCCCATCTTCACCCATAGGGAGCTGAGGCCAGCACAAGAGATGAGACTCGCACAGGAATAACTGTAAAACACACAGTGGAAAGCGGCTGGTGTCGAAAGAGAACATCTAAACAGAGCCCTGGCCAGCGCATGACCTCAGGCAAGGGGCGACCATCTTGCTGCACTGGCTTACAGCACCCACGTCCCATCCGCCCATCGGATCCCAAGCCTTCCTGGAGACAGGACGGACTGAGTCCCGACGTCTCCTTTCACCCCCGTACTTCCCAACGGAGCCCCAGACAGTGCAAGTCATCTCAAACACTGAAGCCAACTACTGAAGGACAGCGTTGGCCGTCCTGCTTTACGGGACAGGTTTCTGGCTGCCCATGTGGCCTTTCCGTGCGGAGCTCTCAGGAGGCTCCTCAAGTTGCTCCTTCATTTATTATGTCCATAAAACACTGAGAACACGAAAGCACAAGACCTGGTCCTGATCCTCAAAACAGCCCACTGCGTGGCTGAGGCGGAGGCCCCTGAAGATGCCCACCGGTGAGAACAAGAGCTGGGGCTGTGACTAACAGCCAGCCCGGGCCCCTCCCCAGGCGGTCCCGTCGTGGATGGGCAGCCCGTCCACTGTCAACCTGTTAGGCAGCGAAGGTGACTGAGGCGTTACCCGGCCAGCAGCATCCAGACTCCAGAGCCGCCTGATCCTCCAGCATGATTCACTGTCTGTGAGGCAGCCTCGCTTTGAGCAACCCCCAGGTAAGCGCTGTGCAGCGTCTGACGGAGAGGAAGCAGCGGGGAAGCGGTGGGCCAGCCTGCCGGCGCCTCTCCCGCTGCAGCCCAGCTCAACGTGCCGGCCCCTGCCGCGCTCCCTTTCCTTTGACTGCTTTGTACAATCTGTCACCAACTTCTGTCATTTGTTTCTCTGAAATGGCGTTTTTGTCCTTCCTCTCCTGCCTCGCCGAGGGCTCCCGTCCCCTCTGACGGGGTGGTCACGCTCTGGTAGCCGAGGCTGCAAGCCCAGGCCGTCCCCTGACTTCAGGTCTGTCGCTGGGGCTTCTGAAAACCCAGCTCTCCGTCGGGCAGGTCTCTGCCCTCCTACCGGCTCAACA
Source organism: Tragulus kanchil (assembly GCA_022376925.1). Classification (NCBI taxonomy): domain Eukaryota; kingdom Metazoa; phylum Chordata; class Mammalia; order Artiodactyla; family Tragulidae; genus Tragulus; species Tragulus kanchil. The sequence continues at coordinate 167,703,446 of JAIOJX010000024.1, forward strand.
GGCGCTCCTTGGGCACCATCAGGACCAAATAGCAAGACCGCCTCTAGTAAGCGACTCTCCCGACTCTCGTCGACATTTATTTCCCGGTACACCGTAGCAGAGGCCCTCCTCTCCTGTTTATCTGTGCCTTTGCTCGATGGGGTCTGACTTCTGAAACACCCTCTCCCCCTCCTCTCGGGCAGCTATGGAATCCTACCCACTCCTTTGCCGCTCTGTTCACACTGACCCCACTGAGGACCTACTGGATGGGAAAGACAGGACTCCCCTTTTTCCGGCTCCTGCCCACCCCGTACCCCGGAGCCCCAGACAGTGCAAGTCATCTCAAACACTGAAGCCAACTACTGAAGGACAGCGTTGGCCGTCCTGCTTTACGGGACAGGTTTCTGGCTGCCCATGTGGCCTTTCCGTGCGGAGCTCTCAGGAGGCTCCTCAAGTTGCTCCTTCATTTATTATGTCCATAAAACACTGAGAACACGAAAGCACAAGACCTGGTCCTGATCCTCAAAACAGCCCACTGCGTGGCTGAGGCGGAGGCCCCTGAAGATGCCCACCGGTGAGAACAAGAGCTGGGGCTGTGACTAACAGCCAGCCCGGGCCCCTCCCCAGGCGGTCCCGTCGTGGATGGGCAGCCCGTCCACTGTCAACCTGTTAGGCAGCGAAGGTGACTGAGGCGTTACCCGGCCAGCAGCATCCAGACTCCAGAGCCGCCTGATCCTCCAGCATGATTCACTGTCTGTGAGGCAGCCTCGCTTTGAGCAACCCCCAGGTAAGCGCTGTGCAGCGTCTGACGGAGAGGAAGCAGCGGGGAAGCGGTGGGCCAGCCTGCCGGCGCCTCTCCCGCTGCAGCCCAGCTCAACGTGCCGGCCCCTGCCGCGCTCCCTTTCCTTTGACTGCTTTGTACAATCTGTCACCAACTTCTGTCATTTGTTTCTCTGAAATGGCGTTTTTGTCCTTCCTCTCCTGCCTCGCCGAGGGCTCCCGTCCCCTCTGACGGGGTGGTCACGCTCTGGTAGCCGAGGCTGCAAGCCCAGGCCGTCCCCTGACTTCAGGTCTGTCGCTGGGGCTTCTGAAAACCCAGCTCTCCGTCGGGCAGGTCTCTGCCCTCCTACCGGCTCAACAGGCGCTCCTTGGGCACCATCAGGACCAAATAGCAAGACCGCCTCTAGTAAGCGACTCTCCCGACTCTCGTCGACATTTATTTCCCGGTACACCGTAGCAGAGGCCCTCCTCTCCTGTTTATCTGTGCCTTTGCTCGATGGGGTCTGACTTCTGAAACACCCTCTCCCCCTCCTCTCGGGCAGCTATGGAATCCTACCCACTCCTTTGCCGCTCTGTTCACACTGACCCCACTGAGGACCTACTGGATGGGAAAGACAGGAGGGCAAAGTCAGCGGCCTGCTGCTGTCCACTCCTTTTATTATCCTGAGGCTTCCCTACCACGGCCTGACGCCATCCCATGGAGACGCCTTTCTGGGGCACCTACCCGGCCGCAGAGAGCTCCCCCAGCTGGACTGCCTGGCTCGAGCTCCGGGTGGAAGACGCTTGTTTTTCAGCTGGGTGGGCGATCTCAGTTTTACAGATCAGAAAGGGAAAAAGCGAACCCTGCTCATGTTTACTCGTGTGTTGCTCCTCAGCAGAGGCTCTCAGTAAGTGCCCAGTTAATACATCCAGCTCTGAGATTTATGAGCGATGGATGGTGTCAAAGGAGAGACTGCCAAGTTGGGTCTCTGGAAAGAATTCAGTGTTCCATAAATGCTGTCTCTTTCCTAATCATAGAAAGAACCATAAAACTACAGAAAGGCCGAGGAGAGCGGCAGGCAGGCAGCCGAGAGACGTGCTTCTTGAGAAGACAGAGCATGCAGAGGAAGACGGATCTCCCCCACTCTCCCCTCCCGACCTTCCCGTGCTGGGACGGCCCCGTGAGAGCAGGACAGAGCGGACACTGCAGAGGTCTTTGGAAAAGTCTCTTGGAAGGGTGACAGTGCAGAGATTTCCTCACTCTGCCGGTTTTTAACCAGGGAGGCTGTGAGACGGGCACCACTGGAGAATGGTGAGTACCTCCCAAGCCTTCTGTTACCTTGAAGGGAAGAAGCTGAACCAGTGTGTGTGCGCACGCAGCGGGGTTGGGGGGTGGGGATCAACCCCTCTTCTTCTACTGGAAGTGGCTTAAAGATGGCTAATCTCCAGGTCAGAAGGTGGACGTGAAAGGGGTTCTCTACTTTGTGCACTTTATCTAGAGCGGGAAGAAAAGGATGGTGAAAGCAGTAGGTTTCTCTTTTTTTTGAGGTTGTTTTCTTCTTCTTGCCTCTAAGTCATCATTTGTTTTCATCCATCTTTATTCTTTGACCCGTGTGGGCCTCCCATCGCAGTGGCCTCTCTCGATGCAGAGCACCGGCTCTGGGCGCATGCGCTCCAGAGCGCTGGCTCATAACTGGACACACTGGTCCAGCCGCTCCATGGCACATGGGCTCTTCCCCGGCCAGGGATCGAACCGGTGCGCCTTGCACTGCAAGACAAACTCTTTACCCACTGGACCACCAGGGAAGCCCCAAAGCAGTAGTTTTGAATGTCCTGTCTTTATTATGCCTGGAGCTAGAAGATGATGAAAATGAAAAGAGGTAACTTAAAAATAACCTTCCCCAGGCAAAGGCGCTAACAAACACACACGTGCACACAGACATCCCCCAGGGAGAGAGTGACAGAATGAAAAGGAGAAAATTCAAAACAAATCTCCTCAAGCAATTACATTAATGGGATCATAATGACAATAGTACTAATTGTTTTATACATGCCCGGTGGTTTACATTCTACAGAGCCCTGGGGCACATTATTAGCAGTATTCTGATAACAAACAATCCAGTCAGGTGATAGTAAAAACAGCAGCTGCCCCTTACTGAACGGTTACCAGGAGGAACGCGGTCCCTGTGCTCTTTAATCCGCTCCCTCCCTGATACTACTGTTACCCCCGTTTACAGCGGGAGACCTTAACTTGCCCCAAATGTGGCACGAGTGGTGCAGAACCCTCCTGTCAGTGCAGAACATGCAAAGAGACTGGGGTCCAATCCCTGGGTTAGGAAGACCCCCTGGAGAAGGGAACGGCGACCCTCTCCAGAAGTCTCGCCTGGAGGGTCTTTCAGACAGAGGAGCCCCCTACGGCTCATGGGGTCACAAAGAGTCGGAGACGGAGACCCAGGTCCTTCTGATCCCCGAGTCCAGGCTCAGGACCTCCGCAGGGCTCATCCTAGGGCGGGGCTTCCCCGCGTTCCAGGAGAGGGCGGCGGGGAGGAAGCAGCCCTCTGTCTGAGCGGCCTCTGCGGCAGGTGCACACAGGCCCGCAGCGGAACGCTCGGCGGGGTCCCGCGCTCTCTGCCGTCCTCAGTGACCACCCCCAGCCTGCACAGGTGCAGCTCCACGCCTGGCCGCCGTGTTCCGCGCGGGGACAGCGGCCGACCTCTGTGGATCATTTCACCTGTCCCTGAAGCTGCAACAGGAATTGCCTTTGGATAGGAGGTCGCCAGAGCTAGGGGGCGAAGTAGCAGGTAGTTTTGAAGGTCTGTTTCCAAACCTTTAAGGCTGAAAATAACGAGTGTGACTGAATACCGTTTAGCAGAATGGCTTGTGACATTCAAATAAACGTGAGACTCGGGCACAGAGAGGAAGCAGCAATGACCGTAGAAAACAGGAGGGCACGCGCACGGTGCCGGCTCCCAGAACTGGCTGCCCTGTTCTTCATCAGGTCCCTCGACCCGCCGCTCGCTCGCGACGGAACAGCCTTCCCACAAAGAGGCAGCGCACCAGGGGTACTCCCTGCTGGGCGGGCTGCCGGGAAAGGCACCCAGACCCGGGACCTCTTTTCCTCCCTTTTCATCCAAGGGGGACCTCTGTGAGTGTCTCCTGCCGCCCCTCTGCTCTGCTCTTTCTCAAGCCTTCCGACGCTGCCCCCTTCTCCGCCAGCCAGCATAAGCGACCCGAGGGCGGGAGCCGGGAGAGCACGCTAGTTCCTGGGATGCTGAGAGTGAAGTGTCAATGCCACGGTACCCACCGCCCGCCTTGCGAGCTCTACATAGCCTTAGATACTCACAAAACACCCACGGGGGCTTTTCAGTGGTGTGCGGAGATCCACAAGCCACCTGTGAAACCGCAGTTGGTGCGTCGCGGTCGCGGGAACACACAGGCTCCTGAGGGGCTGGTGTTTGTTAATTACGTCCACGCACACCTACACGAGCAGGCTGCCCTTGCACACACACTGGAATCCGCGCGCACACGCACCGTGACCACGTCGCCTTGCTTCGCCGCCATCCTCACCTCTTCCCACCCAGCCGGAGGGGGCGACCCCAGCCGCCCTGGGAGACGCGCTAGAATGGCAGTCGCCCGAGGCCCCTCCCTGGCTGTGACCCCGTGCGTAAGACAGAAAATGGAAATCCTCATCACCCGGCCAGGTGCTGGGAGGGCGAGGGAGAACAATATAGCGAGGGCCTGTGCCACCGCTTCGGGCGCTGTCCTGCCTGATTCCCGAGCCTGCAGATTCGACGCCCACGCCTGGGCCGGTGGGGCCTCCGGACACTCGGCCCCCACCCTCAGGACGCTGGTCTGACTCGGGGAAGCGTGGGGGCTCGTCTAGGACCTCGCCTCTGTGCCAGGAGGATCTCGGGTCTCAGGTCCCAGGTGCACCGGCCACGGCTGGCCTGCAGGGCGGCGTGGGCGCGGGGAGCCCCGGGTCCGCGCAGGAGCCGGTGGAGGCGGGCCGCGCGAGCCGGGCGGTGAGTCTACCCCAGGGCTGTGGGTGGCCTCCGCCTGTTGCTCAGTATCAGGGAGAGGCGGGGGAGGACATTCCTTTTTTCGTAAGCATCCTCCCACCGCTCCGATCGCTATCGACCGTGCAAGCTGGCAGCGCCCCTTCAAGGCGCAGCTCGGCCCCCGCGCGCCGCCGGGGCTGCCTCCCCGGACCCTCCGCGGGACCTCCGCGCGCGCAGCGCAGCAGCGGCGGGCGCCTCCAGCAGCTCTGGGACGCGTCCCCGGGGGCCGTGGTGGGAGTCCTGCCCGCCCCCGCGAGGTCCTCTCCTTCCCCGAAGGTTCCGCGGGGCCCTCGCGCCGGTCCCCTGGTCCGCAGCGTCCCTGGCGTCCGGGGTTCGAGCACCCGGCCGGCCGGCGCTGGGAAAGTTCTTTGGAGCAGCAGCTGTGCGGCAGCCCTGGCCGCCGCAAACGACAGGACGCGCGAGTGTTCCGAGCCGGCCCGGCGCCCCGCGCCCCGCGCCCCGCGCGCACAGCCCGAGCCCCGAGCCCCGCCGCGCGCAGGGCCCCCGGAGCGGAGCCAAGGGCAGGGCTGTCGGCGCCGGCCGCCCGCCTCGGGGCCCCGCGCCCCCGTACCTGCGGCGGTCCCGGGCTCGCCCTCGCTCTGCTCGCCGGAGTCCGAGTCCATGCCGCCGGCCAGGCGCTCGGGGCCGCGGGGCGCGGCGGCCGGAGGCTGCGCGCGGGGCGGAGGCGGGGCGCGGGCGCGGGCGGGGAGGCGGCGCGGCGGCCGGGCTCGGCTAAGTACCCGCCCGGCGCCGCCGCCCCGCCCGCCCGGAGCCGAGCCGAGGCCGGGCGCTGCCCGGGAGGCGGGGGCGGCGGGAGCGCTCGCGGGCGTGGAGCGCCTCTCCCCGCGCGGGCACAGGCGAGGCTCCGAGCGGGCGCGCGGCGCTGCCCGGGCGAGGCTGGCCTCGGAGGCCCCGGGCGAGGGACTCTGTCCGGTTCCGCTGGGGAAAACGGGGGGCAGGAGGCTTCCTTTTTGTCCGCAGCGGTCCGGCGCCCCGGCAGCGCGAGCGCCTGTGGCCCTCCTGGGCGCGGCCTGCACCCGACTTGGGCCAAGAACGGGTGTAAAAGCCTTTGCCTTTAGCACAAGACTGAAGTTTCTCAGTACCCACTCCTTCCACGTGCTAAAAGAAAAGAAAAAAAGAGAGAGAAGTCGTTGTGTATCTATTTAGTAACGAAGAGACTAAACTGGGGTGCGGGTGGCGGTGGGGAGACGCAATGCACGGAGCAGGAAGGCCTGAGGGGAGTCCTTGGTCGTTAATTCTTTTTGTTTTTTTTTTTTTATTTTTTATTTTTTATTTTTTTGGTCGTTAATTCTTGATGATCCACGCAGTCTTACTTTCTCCCTGAAGTATCAGCTCCAACACTTTCAACGCTTAGGCCAGCTTTTTACATGTAAAGTGTTTTACATGTAAAGGAACACACTTTATTGACCTGAGCAAAATGAAACTGGAACGAGAAAAGTCTGCCAAAAAGCGCCATTTATTGTTCCCTCTTTGCACTGGTTTTAATCTCTACAAGGGTCCAGTGAGGAATTTACGTCCAGCCATTGGAAAATAAAATTGTGTTTTTTCTTTTGGAGGTCAAACGTGGTTGAAAGTTGGCAGTTCCACAGAATTCAGCTTACGTTGTTATTTCCATTTCGAGATGTGGAAACTGATGCCCAAGCTTCCCTGGTGGCTCAGTGGGTAAAGAATCTGCCTGCAAAACGGAGACACGGGTTCATCCCTGGGCGGGGACAATCCCCAGGAGAGAGAAATGGCAACCCACTCCGGGATTCTTACCAGGAGACTCCCATGGACAGAGGAGCCGTGGCAAGAGTGGGACACGACCTAGGGACCAAGCCGCCACCGACCTGAGTCTCGGGGCTCATGCTTCGGGCTCATGTGAGCGAGCTGGGCCTCGATGTCTGATCTGCTGTCCTAACCTTCCGCGGACCGCTCAAGTAGTGTCACCGGTGAGCATGGTTTCTTGGCAGCCCGGAGTGTGCCTCCGTTGGTAAAGGTGTGGCGTTTTCAGAGTGCAAATAAACACCTTCTTTTTGGGTTCTCAGAAGATGTTTTCTGGGTGGCCAGACTCATGGGCTTCAGCTGGTAAGAGTTGGATGGATTTCATCGGAGGGTCAAAAGAACCCCAGGCTAGACATAGGAACCTGGGCGAGTGGCTTAACCTCTCGGTTTCTTCAGGCCATGGCCTCTCCTTCACAGGGTGGTGGTAAGGGAGAGAATGAAGTAACGAGCGTGGAAGCTAATCAGTACACCATGCCTGCCTCACAGTCGCTGTGTGATACATGGAAAGAACATTCTTAGATCTCACTGATCCCATTTAGAAAAAGAAAATATGTTAAAATCATAATTTTAAGTGAAAAGAAAAAATGAGTAGCAGCAACATTTGGATAAAAGTTGATACTCAAAAGGCAAATGGCTGGGATCATTTAAAACGTTTTGCATCGTAGCTTTGTAGTCATGAGGAAAAACGACAACGAGAGCATCAGAGAGCAGAGCATACTGAACCGAAAAGTCATCCAGCTTCCTCTAAGGGCTATGCCTGAGTTCAACAACAGGAAATGTGAAAAGTCTGCCAAAAAGCGCCATTTATTGTTCCCTCTTTGCACTGGTTTTAATCTCTACAAGGGTCCAGTGAGGAATTTACGTCCAGCCATTGGAAAATAAAATTGTGTTTTTTCTTTTGGAGGTCAAACGTGGTTGAAAGTTGGCAGTTCCACAGAATTCAGCTTACGTTGTTATTTCCATTTCGAGATGTGGAAACTGATGCCCAAGCTTCCCTGGTGGCTCAGTGGGTAAAGAATCTGCCTGCAAAACGGAGACACGGGTTCATCCCTGGGCGGGGACAATCCCCAGGAGAGAGAAATGGCAACCCACTCCGGGATTCTTACCAGGAGACTCCCATGGACAGAGGAGCCGTGGCAAGAGTGGGACACGACCTAGGGACCAAGCCGCCACCGACCTGAGTCTCGGGGCTCATGCTTCGGGCTCATGTGAGCGAGCTGGGCCTCGATGTCTGATCTGCTGTCCTAACCTTCCGCGGACCGCTCAAGTAGTGTCACCGGTGAGCATGGTTTCTTGGCAGCCCGGAGTGTGCCTCCGTTGGTAAAGGTGTGGCGTTTTCAGAGTGCAAATAAACACCTTCTTTTTGGGTTCTCAGAAGATGTTTTCTGGGTGGCCAGACTCATGGGCTTCAGCTGGTAAGAGTTGGATGGATTTCATCGGAGGGTCAAAAGAACCCCAGGCTAGACATAGGAACCTGGGCGAGTGGCTTAACCTCTCGGTTTCTTCAGGCCATGGCCTCTCCTTCACAGGGTGGTGGTAAGGGAGAGAATGAAGTAACGAGCGTGGAAGCTAATCAGTACACCATGCCTGCCTCACAGTCGCTGTGTGATACATGGAAAGAACATTCTTAGATCTCACTGATCCCATTTAGAAAAAGAAAATATGTTAAAATCATAATTTTAAGTGAAAAGAAAAAATGAGTAGCAGCAACATTTGGATAAAAGTTGATACTCAAAAGGCAAATGGCTGGGATCATTTAAAACGTTTTGCATCGTAGCTTTGTAGTCATGAGGAAAAACGACAACGAGAGCATCAGAGAGCAGAGCATACTGAACCGAAAAGTCATCCAGCTTCCTCTAAGGGCTATGCCTGAGTTCAACAACAGGAAATGTGAAACGTTCTCTGCTCACTTAGAACCTCCTTTTCTGGCACTTGGGAGCGTTTCTTTTTTTGTTTTTGTTTGTTTTCATGGACAGGTGGTCTGGATTGAAGACAGAAATAACTGAGACATCTATGCATCTCAGCGCAGAGAAACTCACTACTGGGACTTGACCTATAGTAAATAGTACAATTGACAGCAGAGATGCGTTCACTGGTTACCAGCTCTTTACTGAGTTTGTAGTTTATTTTAGACCAGAGGTAAAATTCTGGGGGTAGAGGGAAGGGTGTGTCCTAGCACACACGTGCTTGGTCAGTTGTATCTGACTCTTTACCTCCCCTGTGGGAAGGCTGGTCAAAGTGCTCCTGAGAAGTCTTTGAGGTGAGTTGTTAATAAGCAAAACCAATTCATTGAGCTGTCCCTCTAATTAATCATAGTGCATGTCTGCAAAAAGAGGCAGATGTCGAATGAAAAACTGAATGTGGAATTAAACAATGGAGAAGAGAGATCCAAACCAAATAAAATCTCCATTCCAATTTCCTATGATATGCAATCTGGTGTCAGAGGATAGCAAGACAAAGGGAAATGACTGCTGGCACGCATGTGGGTTTAATGAGGACCATGAGTGGAACCCACCTTATCTGTCCTCCCAGTGTGGAAAAATCTGTCTAAGAGAAGGAAGTCCTTAAAATAGTATCCCCTGACCATCACCTCCACAAAAAACAGTGCAATCTGAGGTGGTGAATCTCCCTTAACAATCCCTTCCCTAGTTTATTTCTTTAAAAGAGAAAAAGCAAAAGCTCTTAGAAAGGAGGAAAGGACTTCCACAGTTCCTCTGTGTATTTTTAGAAGAATGGCATCACTTTGCAGCCTTGAATCCAGAATTTGAGACTTATACACCACTTTATTCAGTGTTTCCCCTCCATCTTTTCAACCTGGCTACTCTTCAGACACAAACATCCCTAACTCTTATCGGTCATTTAAAACGTTTTGCATCGAGCAGTCAAAAAAAATGGAAAATCTCAAAGTCCAGCTTCCTCTAAGGGCTATGCCTGAGTTCAACAACAGGAAATGTGAAACGTTCTCTGCTCACTTAGAACCTCCTTTTCTGGCACTTGGGAGCGTTTCTTTTTTTGTTTTTGTTTGTTTTCATGGACAGGTGGTCTGGATTGAAGACAGAAATAACTGAGACATCTATGCATCTCAGCGCAGAGAAACTCACTACTGGGACTTGACCTATAGTAAATAGTACAATTGACAGCAGAGATGCGTTCACTGGTTACCAGCTCTTTACTGAGTTTGTAGTTTATTTTAGACCAGAGGTAAAATTCTGGGGGTAGAGGGAAGGGTGTGTCCTAGCACACACGTGCTTGGTCAGTTGTATCTGACTCTTTACCTCCCTGTGGGAAGGCTGGTCAAAGTGCTCCTGAGAAGTCTTTGAGGTGAGTTGTTAATAAGCAAAACCAATTCATTGAGCTGTCCCTCTAATTAATCATAGTGCATGTCTGCAAAAAGAGGCAGATGTCGAATGAAAAACTGAATGTGGAATTAAACAATGGAGAAGAGAGATCCAAACCAAATAAAATCTCCATTCCAATTTCCTATGATATGCAATCTGGTGTCAGAGGATAGCAAGACAAAGGGAAATGACTGCTGGCACGCATGTGGGTTTAATGAGGACCATGAGTGGAACCCACCTTATCTGTCCTCCCAGTGTGGAAAAATCTGTCTAAGAGAAGGAAGTCCTTAAAATAGTATCCCTGACCATCACCTCCACAAAAAACAGTGCAATCTGAGGTGGTGAATCTCCCTTAACAATCCCTTCCCTAGTTTATTTCTTTAAAAGAGAAAAAGCAAAAGCTCTTAGAAAGGAGGAAAGGACTTCCACAGTTCCTCTGTGTATTTTTAGAAGAATGGCATCACTTTGCAGCCTTGAATCCAGAATTTGAGACTTATACACCACTTTATTCAGTGTTTCCCCTCCATCTTTTCAACCTGGCTACTCTTCAGACACAAACATGCCTAACTCTTATCGGTCATTTTTAAGCTTCAGCAAGTGAAATTGGTGGCTTTTTAAGGAATACGTCTGTCTGGTGGGAAAAGCACATATATTTGTAAGGCGTCAAGAAACAGATAATAAAATAGATCCATTTCTGCAAACACAATCACACTACCTTAATCCCAGCCAGCGCTGTGACTCCTCGCCTGTCTCCTCTTGTGGGACGGGAAGGGAGATGTCTGCAGCCTTCCGCAGGCAGCCTGGAGGAGGGAGGGAGGCTCCTCGCCCAAGCTAGGGCTGCTGTTCTGCTCTGAAACTCTACAGGGTTCTGGAACTGCCATTGCTCTGGGCTGAAGTGGCCCTTGATACCTTGGCATGAGATCTCGCCCCGGGAACAGCCTCATTTTTAATAACTTGTGTCAAGGCGGTCGCTGGTACCAAAGAAGCTTCTGCCCAGAGCCAGGGTGACCTCCCTGGGGCTCTAGGCAAGCTGGACCAGTGGGGTTTGAGCTGGTTTCCTATCCATCTGGCAGATTAAGATGCTGGAAGACAGCCTTGAAAGAGGGGGATATTCCTATTTTTTTTTTTTCCTGACTAGCAAAAATAACTGTTACTGTCCCCCACCTCACATTGCCTTATTTCAAAAGCAATGCACATCACTTTAGAAAAAAGGAAAAATTAGGGCTTCCCCTGGTGGTCCAGTGGGTAAGGACACCGCCTTGCAGTGCAAGGGGCGCCGGTTCGAGCCCTGGCCTGGGAAGATCCCACGTGCCGTGGAGCGGCTGGACGGATGTGTCCAATCACCGAGCCGGAGCGCTGGAGCGTATGCGCCCAGAGCCGGCTCTGCAACAACAGACGCCATTGCGATGGGAGGCCCGCAGGAGCCAAAGAACGAAGACGAATGAAAATAGAGAAATGAAAGACCAATGGAAGTGGCCAACCCGCTTCCCTCCCTCCCCAACCCGACCCCCGCCCAAAGTAAATAAATAAATAAATCAAAAAAAAAAAAAAAAAAAGAAAAGAAAAAAGGAAAAATTATAGGCAAAAAGAGAAGATTTAAAAATCCATTCGTAATTCCACCAGTGGCAATAACTATGAACATATCTTTTGAAAAATGTCCTCCTTCATGTGTATAGCGTTCTGCTTTTATAACTTCCTTTTTCCTTTTACCATCGTTATGATGAACGTCATGGTGAGCATGATTCCATCTACTCTCTGACAATATGATTTTTAATAGCTGTACCTCATTCTCTTGTCTGGGTGCACCATAGGTATGTAAACATGCTCCACTGTTGGGTGTACAGGTTGTTTCCAATTTTCTGCTAAAATTTCTGCGTCAGTGGACATCTTCATGTCCGGATCTTTGCAGTGCGTCTTCAGCCAAATGTCTGTGAACCTTTAGCAGTCCTCTTTGTTCCTGGGAGAAAAAAAACAAGACAGAAAATTATAGCGAACAAAATAATAGCTGTATCTATCCTGAAACATTAAGGTTATCAAGAATTTTAATGAGCACAGTCCCTCTCAGCAGAAGATGGGTTAGCTGAGTTCATTTTTGAATTTATCAAGCATTGATGGAGCCACGAGGGCCTTCCCATAGGTTGGGGCGAAGAACAGAAAATATCCCTCTGCACGTTTTGGTGGGCAGCGTGTCCTCTGCCCAAGCCCGTCCACGTCCAGGCACCTGCGGGGCAGTAGGGTGGAAGAGACTGGCCGTTTGGCCACGAGGCTGTTCTCCTAGGCTTTTAGTTCTGCCCTCACGTGCTCCCTGTAGGACAGCTTCCTGAGCAGTGAGTGAAACAATAGTGACTCTAAAGCACGGATTCAGAGGGAGAGGAAGGTTGAGGAAGAGGAAAACTGTGGGTCCAATCTCTGTTGTGTTTTGGCTCAGCTTCCTGAGGGGCTGCCTATAAGCCTTTTAAATAGCAGGACCAGGATCGCAGGTTCAGCTTCGCTGGGAGGCCCCTGGTCACATATGGCGTCTGGGGTCCCTGCAGCTTTCACTCTGGGGGCTGTGGGACGTGAGGGCACTGCGTTGGAGCTGTTGTTAAAATCATCCACAGGGCTTGCGCCCGGACACCTTAAGTGACTGATACAGCTGTGTTCTGTGGCTTCTCGTCGTCCTGGAGCCTCACAGAGCTCGGCGGCACTGAAAGGAGCAATGCACTCCTACTGGGGAGACGCAGCGCTCAAGACACGTGACCCTCGAGCAGCAACCAGAATCCTTCTAGTTTAGGAAGATGAGAGAATACCCCAAGCCTGGATCGGGGCAAGAGTGTCCCAGCTTTCAAAAGTAGGAACGGGGGACTTCCCTGGTGGTCCAGTGGGGAAGGACACCGCCTTGCAGGGCAAGGGGCGCCGGTTCGATCCCTGGCCTGGGAGGATCCCACGTGCCGCGGAGCGGCTGGACCCATGTGTCCAACGACTGAGCCGGAGCTCTGGAGCGCATGCGCCCAGAGCCGGTGCTCTGCCACAAGAGAGGCCACCACAATGGGAGGCCCACGCGGGCCAAAGAACAAAGGTGGATGAAGATAGATAAATGAAAGACCAATAGAAGTGGCCCACCTGCCCCCTCCTCCCGCCCCACCCCCAAGAAAAAAGTAGGAACGGAGTAGATTTTAGGAGTAACAGATTGATGGCCTTTTTCTGCCACTCACTAGAAAACGTCTGGAACAAATAGGTTTATAGACATTTACAGGAGAAAACGGGGATCATCAGTCAACATGGGTTCATTATGATGTCCTGTTGAGATGACTGTGTAAACTTTCTTTACACAGGGCCATTCGGTGTATGAATCAAGATAATTGTATTCAGCTTCAGGTGCACCGTGAAGGGAGCTGACTGCCACAGACACTGCGCGTTGTGATTCAAGTAGAGAATTGGATGAGGTCTTGTGTAATTCCCTTGCTCCTAGGTGGACCTGGAACTGGTTGGGCAGCACTGCCCGGTGAGGCTTGCTGCACCGCTCTGAGCTGACTTGAAAGGAGGTCTCCCGTGGAGTGACAAAGAGCTCTGTCCTTGGCTCTGGTCTACTCTATACTTCTTCCTCCTCCTCTTCTTTTTAACTCAGTTCTTTAGAGGAGGAATTTGGTTGTGCTTATTAAATGTGTGGCTACCCTGTTAGGACACGTCGAGAAAGCCTTGAGGTCCCATACAGAGGCCGGTGGGCTTGACTGTTCACAGGCTCCCGGACACCTTAAGTGACTGATACAGCTGTGTTCTGTGGCTTCTCGTCGTCCTGGAGCCTCACAGAGCTCGGCGGCACTGAAAGGAGCAATGCACTCCTACTGGGGAGACGCAGCGCTCAAGACACGTGACCCTCGAGCAGCAACCAGAATCCTTCTAGTTTAGGAAGATGAGAGAATACCCCAAGCCTGGATCGGGGCAAGAGTGTCCCAGCTTTCAAAAGTAGGAACGGGGGACTTCCCTGGTGGTCCAGTGGGGAAGGACACCGCCTTGCAGGGCAAGGGGCGCCGGTTCGATCCCTGGCCTGGGAGGATCCCACGTGCCGCGGAGCGGCTGGACCCATGTGTCCAATTACCGAGCTGGATCTCTGGAGCGCATGCGCCCAGAGCCGGTGCTCTGCCACAAGAGAGGCCACCACAATGGGAGGCCCACGCGGGCCAAAGAACAAAGGTGGATGAAGATAGATAAATGAAAGACCAATAGAAGTGGCCCACCTGCCCCCTCCTCCCGCCCCACCCCCAAGAAAAAAGTAGGAACGGAGTAGATTTTAGGAGTAACAGATTGATGGCCTTTTTCTGCCACTCACTAGAAAACGTCTGGAACAAATAGGTTTATAGACATTTACAGGAGAAAACGGGGATCATCAGTCAACATGGGTTCATTATGATGTCCTGTTGAGATGACTGTGTAAACTTTCTTTACACAGGGCCATTCGGTGTATGAATCAAGATAATTGTATTCAGCTTCAGGTGCACCGTGAAGGGAGCTGACTGCCACAGACACTGCGCGTTGTGATTCAAGTAGAGAATTGGATGAGGTCTTGTGTAATTCCCTTGCTCCTAGGTGGACCTGGAACTGGTTGGGCAGCACTGCCCGGTGAGGCTTGCTGCACCGCTCTGAGCTGACTTGAAAGGAGGTCTCCCGTGGAGTGACAAAGAGCTCTGTCCTTGGCTCTGGTCTACTCTATACTTCTTCCTCCTCCTCTTCTTTTTAACTCAGTTCTTTAGAGGAGGAATTTGGTTGTGCTTATTAAATGTGTGGCTACCCTGTTAGGACACGTCGAGAAAGCCTTGAGGTCCCATACAGAGGCCGGTGGGCTTGACTGTTCACAGGCTCCCCGTGGGTCAGCGGTGAGTTGACCGCCGCATCGCTGCGAGAAGGGCAGGGCCAGTTCTCTGTATCTGAGCTGGTGTTACGGCCACCAGGGGTCTTGGGAACATCTGGTGCCACATTTTAAGGAAGCAAACCAGGGGGGGCCCGGAGGAGGGGAACCAGGACAGTGAAGGAGGTTTGGAAAATATTCTGTGTGAGATAGTCTGAGTGTCAAGCTTGGGAGAGAAAGAAAACAAGACATGACAGGATGGATGTTCTCAGAGGTGTGGAGACCTAGACGCTAGGTTGATACAGAACACACAGATGTTGTGAGAAGGCAGAATATGGATTTTGGGCCAGTCCCGGCCTGCTTGTCCTCAGACCCACCCTTGCGCTTTCCCTGGAGAGGGCTGACCCTTGCAGGCTGCATTTGGCATTCTGTGAGCCAGCTGCTAGCTGGATGCAGCCCGTGTGAGACGCTGGCAGATGAGCGGAGGCCAGGGCAAGGAAGAGCCGGCCTTCCCTCAGGGCTGTGTCCATGGCTGCCTCTCTCCCACCAGTGGGCACGCTGTGGGCCCAGCTTGCATCAGGTGCCCTTGGCCTCTGCGTTCCAGTAACAGCACCTCATCTCTCTCTTCCCTCCCGCCCAGGACGGCGCTGGCTTCCTGCTGCTGATCGCATCTAGGTGGCCTTGGGGCTTCCCAGGTGGCACCAGTGGTAAAGAATCTGCCGGCCAGTGCAGGAGACACAAGAGACGTGGGCGGGCTCCCTGGGTAGCGAGATCCCCTGGAGTAGGAAACAGCATCCTGTTCCAGTATTCTTGCCTGGAAAATTCCATGGACGTGAGAGCCTGGGGGCTACAGTCCATGGGACTGCAAAAGAGTCAGCATGACTGAGCACACTCACACACAGACACACACACTCACACACACAGGCTGCCTCACTGACCTCTGGCTCCTCACCTCTTCCATCCCTCTGTAACCGGTCTCTTGCATTCTTCTTTTTAAAATTATATATTTGGAGTTGGGATTAGAACTCAAGGCAGCTGATATGAGATCAGCACTCTTTTCATTTCATGTTGGCTTTTTCCTCCTGCGTAGGTCTTTATTAACCATCCACCCATGGTTTCTATTAGTCACTCTTCTGATCTATGGGAGGAAAATTGAGTCGCCTAAATCGTTTTTAAAAAACTTCTCTTGTGATTATGTGACAACCTAGTTCAATAACGCTTACTTGCTAATTATTTTACAGAACAAATACTGCTCGCCAAGTGTTGAGTGGAACCTTTTTTTCCTCCCTTCAAAGCATTTTGTACTTAGAAAAGCTAAATACATGTTCCAATCTGGAAGATTCCATTTATGTAAGTCTCTGATTTCATAATGTCTATGTTGAATCAAAGGCTGTAGAAAAGGAAAGGAATGCTCGAGGCCACCTAGTCTATCACTTTAGATATAAGTGATGTTTATCACTTTACATATAATGAAACACCCACCTCATCACTTTAGATATAAAGAAACAGGTTCAGAAAGATGGAGCAGCTTTGCCAATGTTAGAGGCAGAGGTGGGGCAAAATCCCAGATCTCAGGCCTGAGTTCAAGACTCGTACACATCATGCTCCTTTATGGGCTGTTTACTCTCATTCAGGGCATCCCGGTTTCAAATCTGCTTCTGCCTTCAGATCCCAGATCTCTTTCCAGTGCTGATCTTTTCCTTCTTTTCAACTCCTGCTTTCCAGTGTTTCACTAGCCCATCTCCACTCGGAATGGAATTATCAAAGCAGCAGTTGATCAAACCCTTTTTAAAATTTATCTCATCAGTAGCTTCCTTTGGTTCTCTCTCTTTCCCTTTCTCCTCCCCTCCAGTTCTTTCCAGGATTCTCAGATTTTCCATTCTTCTCTCCCCTCTAGCCAACATTTTTCTTCCCTACTGAGTCTTCTCTTGGAATGGCCCTTTAATTGGTCCCTCCCTTTTGTATTCAAAGTCAAGCTTCCCCCACCCCAGTTGAAGCCTTCTAAGAGAGGAATCTTTCAGGCACTGAATGATTTCTGGTTGCCACAAACCTTTGATTATTCTGTGAGGAAAGCAATAAATTAATACCATTCCTTGACAGGACCCCCGAGCCTGTCCAGATCACTTCCCTGGCCCCTCGATGGTAGATGTGATCACCGGAACACCTCAGACACTAGGGTATCAGTGGGAAATTCTCCCATTGCCAAGAATGTAACATTTATTTTAGGTCAAACCATGAACATGTATCGTGCCATGGGAATTTCCAGTGTTTTAGTGTTTTAACAACTTTCCCTTTTAGCTGTCAGTATCAATCTTAGCTGGTTTTTAGATCTTTCTAAATTTATGGTATCCGGATGTTCATGAGTGCTTAGATTTACTGAAGCTCTTCCAGGAGAACATCAATGCAATATAATATTTGACTCACTGGGACTCTTTTTAAATGGACTAACCCTACTTCAAAACAGACACATTGACACCTTATTTCCAGTTGGCTCAATTGTATTCTTCTCGTCTTCCAAATTGTGTGTTTCTTCCAGCGTGGATTTTGTCAAGTCACGTACTTGTCAGGAAGCCAGGACCTCATTTCACCCTTCACATTCCTGCAGCTCACACTTTAATTTCTCTTGGTGCAGTGGGTAAGTCCAAGGATCAAGTGCGGGATCTCTGTCCCAGGAAACAATTGTAGGGGACATCCGGCTCCTTCTTTAGTCCAGGTGATACTGGACGAGTTAGCAGGGATGAGGGGTGGTCCAAAGGAAAGAGGGTAGCCTTAGGCTGCCAACCCCACTGTGTGCTCTTCTCCTAGATACAGACAATCACATCTTTCCAAAATCTCCATAGTTACCTAAGTTGCCGACAGCCTCCTAGTTCCTCAGACTTGTCTTCAGATTCTGTGATTTTTGGGGGAGAGAGTCTTACTTCCACTTTGGCATTCACGGTTCCATCAAATTCTAATGGTGTTTCTTCCACAAGTCTCTTGATGTTACCCTTTCCAAATCCGCAGTCTCCCTCCTCCCAGTCCTTTGCCTGGGTCTTGATTGCTGTAACAGCATGCTTCCGCCAGCTTTGCCCAGATCCCCCCTACCCAAGCCAGAGCTCAGGTTTCCTCAACCATCACTCTTTCTCATCCGAGAGCTCGTGTCTCCACCATCCTGTGCTCCTCCCCATGCAAGGGAGAGCCTTGACTATGTATCCAAGCAAAGAACTTGCCAGAGTATCAGCAGCGATGGATTCGTCCCAGTGCACCTTGTTTCGGTCTCTCTCTGCCTCCTGCCTTGATTTCTCTGGCTGTCTGTTTGCTGCAGCTTAATCCCTGATGTGTGGGCTCCTCTGCCCTCCTTTCCTTAGCATAAGACCTGTCTCTTTCCTGCCAGCTGGGATGCTTTGCTGTGACAGCTAGAAGTCTGGACTCTCTGCCTTGGCCTGAGGCTCTTGTCCCCAGAATTATCCTCAAGGGAACTTGGATTAGCACACCCCACATCTTCTTGGCATTGCTTTTGGACCACTAGCTGTTAGGTAATTTCTAGCATGTTAGAGTGAAGACACCGGGATTTTTGTCATGAACTTTATGTGTGAGTTTAAATAAGTCAGGGCTGCCTGCCTCAGCCCTCTTCAGATGCCAGTTCTGAGGACCTTCAGCTTGGCACATTGCATGCCTTGAACATATCCACCACTTCCCCCCCAGTGCCTGAACCTGTCCTGACCGAGCCCCTTTCCCCCAACAAGGGAAGATGAGTCTTGCCTATAGCCAGGTGGTCAGCATACCCTGGGTTCCTGCAGATTCCCTGAGCCACGGTTTCTCCTTTGGCTCTGTTCCCCAGACTGTGTGGACAGTGTGCTTGGGTCTTGCCTCAGTGTCTCCACTTGCACTCAATGTGTTCTTCTTGGGGTGGTGGCCGCACCTTCAACACTGACTATGGGGTCTGACCGCTTCTTGTTACTTGAGGTGACACGAGCAAGGAGGTCTTCATCTCTGCCGAAGTTGCCCCGTCCAGCCTCCTCTTTGTAGACTCTTACGCAGATGTGCACGCTAAACTGCTTCAGTCATGTCTGACTCTGCGACCCTATGGACTGTAGCCCGCCAGGTTCCGTTCGTGGGACTGTCCAGGCACGAGTGCTGGAGTGAGTTGCTGTGCCCTCCTCCAAGGCATCTTCCTAAATTGCACGTGATTTCCCAAGCGGGAGAAGCATGCTTCCGCCAGCTTTGCCCAGATCCCCTACCCAAGCCAGAGCTCAGTTTCCTCAACCATCACTCTTTCTCATCCGAGAGCTCGTGTCTCCACCATCCTGTGCTCCTCCCCATGCAAGGGAGAGCCTTGACTATGTATCCAAGCAAAGAACTTGCCAGAGTATCAGCAGCGATGGATTCGTCCCAGTGCACCTTGTTTCGGTCTCTCTCTGCCTCCTGCCTTGATTTCTCTGGCTGTCTGTTTGCTGCAGCTTAATCCCTGATGTGTGGGCTCCTCTGCCCTCCTTTCCTTAGCATAAGACCTGTCTCTTTCCTGCCAGCTGGGATGCTTTGCTGTGACAGCTAGAAGTCTGGACTCTCTGCCTTGGCCTGAGGCTCTTGTCCCCAGAATTATCCTCAAGGGAACTTGGATTAGCACACCCCACATCTTCTTGGCATTGCTTTTGGACCACTAGCTGTTAGGTAATTTCTAGCATGTTAGAGTGAAGACACCGGGATTTTTGTCATGAACTTTATGTGTGAGTTTAAATAAGTCAGGGCTGCCTGCCTCAGCCCTCTTCAGATGCCAGTTCTGAGGACCTTCAGCTTGGCACATTGCATGCCTTGAACATATCCACCACTTCCCCGCCAGTGCCTGAACCTGTCCTGACCGAGCCCCTTTCCCCCAACAAGGGAAGATGAGTCTTGCCTATAGCCAGGTGGTCAGCATACCCTGGGTTCCTGCAGATTCCCTGAGCCACGGTTTCTCCTTTGGCTCTGTTCCCCAGACTGTGTGGACAGTGTGCTTGGGTCTTGCCTCAGTGTCTCCACTTGCACTCAATGTGTTCTTCTTGGGGTGGTGGCCGCACCTTCAACACTGACTATGGGGTCTGACCGCTTCTTGTTACTTGAGGTGACACGAGCAAGGAGGTCTTCATCTCTGCCGAAGTTGCCCCGTCCAGCCTCCTCTTTGTAGACTCTTACGCAGATGTGCACGCTAAACTGCTTCAGTCATGTCTGACTCTGCGACCCTATGGACTGTAGCCCGCCAGGTTCCGTTCGTGGGACTGTCCAGGCACGAGTGCTGGAGTGAGTTGCTGTGCCCTCCTCCAAGGCATCTTCCTAAATTGCACGTGATTCTTTACCACTGAGCGACCAGGGAAGCCCAAGTAACGTTCACCAGTAGGCAACGGACGTGTGTGTGTGTGTGTGTGTGTGTGTGTGTGTATAGGCTGCCTTCCTTTCCTGTCACTCTCCCAGTCCCCTGCTAGGGCTTCTTGGAATTATCACCCTAACAAAACACCTGCCCTCAGATCCTTATTTCCGGGTCCATGTCATAGGAAGCTCTTCATGGCAAGAACAAAAGGCCAAGAGGTGATGAAAAGAGAAAAGAGAAGAATGTTGAAAAAGCAGAGACAGGCACTAATGTGTGGGGTCCCTGGGCTCTTCTAGCAAGGACCACTGAGAGGAGAGTCTGTGGTATTCTCCTGCCGCACCAAGGGCTCTCGTGGTGATCTAGGGGCAGTGAGTTCTCTCCTGGAGGCCCCAGGAGGAAGCACAGCATTTTTAGAAAGGCTTCCGCCTGAAAGGTCAAAACAGATCGAGATGCTGAAAGGGACAATTTATTGGCTCTGTAGAGGCTTGAGTTTCTTGCGTCCCCCTTTCCTTGATAGTTAGAATTTACTGGGTTTTCATTTGAACTAAAGTCATTGGCTTCATACTTCTAAGCTTCTGGTTCCCACTGGTTCTTCTTTTGAGATTTGTGTTCTTCGCATTTTTCATAGTCCTCGATTTCATCCCATCCCCTGTTAGCATAGTGGAGTTCTGTTTTTAAAGTATGCCTTCCCATTTGTCTTGGTAACTGTCACATTGCACCTGAAAATATGTGGGTTATTTTCAAATACCTTTATCAAAAATATTTATTGTTTCTCTCTCTTTTTTAAAAATTTTGGCCTCTTTTATTGGTTTTTCATTTCTTTATTTTCATCCATCTTTCATTCTTTGTCCTGTGTGCACCTTCCATCGCAGTGGCCTCTCTCATGGCAGAGCACTGGCTCTGGGCACATGTGCTGCAGAGCGCTGGCTCGTAATTGGCCACACCGGTCCTGCTGCTCCACGGCACGTGGGATCCTCCTGGGCCAGGGATCAAACTGGTGCCCCTTGCACTGTGAGGCAGATTCTTTACCCGCTGGATCACAAGGGAAGCCCTCAAATATCTTTTGATGTTGATTTCCACATTAATTCCACAGCGATAAGAGAGCAGACTCTGTACGATTTCCATACCTTTAGACCACGAAATGTTTGTGCCTTGTTTTATGTCCCTGGATATGTTCCAGTGTCTCCCAGTTTACAGTCTATGGGAACTTGAATAGAATTTGTGCCCTACTGTTGTGTGAAAATTGTATAAATCTTATTGATACTGAATTGATTCACAGTGCTTTTCAGATCTACTGTATCCTTCTACTTCTTTGTATATTCATTCTATCAACTTTTCAGAGTTTGCTATTAAAACTCCCAACTGAAAAATCTAGTCTATCAACTTAAGAATTCATTGTAATATATAGTGTAACTATATATAGTCTTGTTCTGTATTTTACCAGTCTCCTGCAAGGGTGTAATCATACTTGCATATTTAAATAAATAAAAGTAAATATATAAAGTATGTCTTCCCACAGAGCCCCTACCCACTACCTTGATTATTCCAATAGCCCTTCTTGTGCACCATTATCTCATTCTCAGGGTAGAGGAATGCTCTGTTCAGTATTCCAAAGGTTGGTTCACCGAGACTTGTACTTCTGTTTTGTTTCCCGTCCAAACTGATTATTTTTTCAGTTTTCATCCAGATGTTGGATATCATGTAAACACAGCTTGAAAGTGTTCTTGAACTGCTTGCAGATGTACACCAGTGAAGCCCTTTCCAAATTATATATAATGATGCTCTATTTATATCTGTGTCATAGTCTCTGGCTTGAGTTTTAGCTATAAGACTCAATTGAAAAGAAAGTGAACAATTCACATGTGTGAACGATTTGTCTACTTGATTAAAGACTCCAGATATTTGGAAATATTCAGGAATTGATATCATTTCTCACTAAATGCTGGCCTATCTGTAGCTATGCTGTTCTGAACTGAATATTTGTGCCCGCATTTGCAGGTAAGGCCCAAAGGCCTAATGTGATGGTATTTGGAGATGAGTTCTTTGGGAGGTGCTTAGTTCTATGGGGCCTTTATAATAAGAGACACCAGAGGCCACACCGGTCCTGCTGCTCCACGGCACGTGGGATCCTCCTGGGCCAGGGATCAAACTGGTGCCCCTTGCACTGTGAGGCAGATTCTTTACCCGCTGGATCACAAGGGAAGCCCTCAAATATCTTTTGATGTTGATTTCCACATTAATTCCACAGCGATAAGAGAGCAGACTCTGTACGATTTCCATACCTTTAGACCACGAAATGTTTGTGCCTTGTTTTATGTCCCTGGATATGTTCCAGTGTCTCCCAGTTTACAGTCTATGGGAACTTGAATAGAATTTGTGCCCTACTGTTGTGTGAAAATTGTATAAATCTTATTGATACTGAATTGATTCACAGTGCTTTTCAGATCTACTGTATCCTTCTACTTCTTTGTATATTCATTCTATCAACTTTTCAGAGTTTGCTATTAAAACTCCCAACTGAAAAATCTAGTCTATCAACTTAAGAATTCATTGTAATATATAGTGTAACTATATATAGTCTTGTTCTGTATTTTACCAGTCTCCTGCAAGGGTGTAATCATACTTGCATATTTAAATAAATAAAAGTAAATATATAAAGTATGTCTTCCCACAGAGCCCCTACCCACTACCTTGATTATTCCAATAGCCCTTCTTGTGCACCATTATCTCATTCTCAGGGTAGAGGAATGCTCTGTTCAGTATTCCAAAGGTTGGTTCACCGAGACTTGTACTTCTGTTTTGTTTCCCGTCCAAACTGATTATTTTTTTCAGTTTTCATCCAGATGTTGGATATCATGTAAACACAGCTTGAAAGTGTTCTTGAACTGCTTGCAGATGTACACCAGTGAAGCCCTTTCCAAATTATATATAATGATGCTCTATTTATATCTGTGTCATAGTCTCTGGCTTGAGTTTTAGCTATAAGACTCAATTGAAAAGAAAGTGAACAATTCACATGTGTGAACGATTTGTCTACTTGATTAAAGACTCCAGATATTTGGAAATATTCAGGAATTGATATCATTTCTCACTAAATGCTGGCCTATCTGTAGCTATGCTGTTCTGAACTGAATATTTGTGCCCGCATTTGCAGGTAAGGCCCAAAGGCCTAATGTGATGGTATTTGGAGATGAGTTCTTTGGGAGGTGCTTAGTCTTAGAGGCGGCTATGAAGGTGGGGCCTTTATAATAAGAGACACCAGAGACCTCTGCTTCTCTCTCCCTGTGCTCGCACTGGCAAGCGTCATGAGCACGCACAGGGAGAAGGTGGCCACCTGCAACTCAAGAGAAAACCTTCCATCAGAAGCTGACCTTGCTGGCACTTTGATCTCAGATTTTTAGCCTCCAGATTATGAGTATATAACGTTTTTGTTGTTTACGCACCCAGTCTACAGTATTGTGTTACGGGTACTGAGCAGAGCAATATACATGGGGACCGATAATCCGTTGGTTCATTCAGTATATGATCACCGTGACTCTTACACCTGTGGTGCACAAGCCGAGGCCTCCTTACTTGATGTTTGTCATCAGAAAGGCACCCTCTAAACCCTTCAGCTCTACTTAATGACTATCGAAGGCTTGGCTGCAGATGCGTTAATAGTATTTAAAGATGATTGATTAAGGGGTATTACAGCAGATCGGATTGTCCAAAGAGGGCTGCAACAACGTCTTTGATCCACATCTTCTCTGCAATGTGACCTTGACACAAGAAATGGAGTCTTTGTCTTTCCCCACAATCTGGGTGGGCTTGTGGCTTGCTTATAACTAACTGCATGCTGTGAAAGGGACTTCGTACACTTCTGAGGCAGGCGAGAAATGCGCAATGTACACGGCTTCTGTCTGGCTTTCCGGGACACTCAGCTTCATAGCCCCAGCTGCCACAGAAGGATTCCAGCTGCCTTGAGGACGCTGTGCAGTGAGCACGCCCTGGCTACCGGAAGAGGATGTGTGTGAGCCCCCCTGTTCCGACCCAAACCGGATTAACCCCTAGACACACACGAGAAGGTGCCTCCATTTGCCACCAGGTGAGTCTGCAACATTGTGGAACAGAAACAAGCTGTCTGTTTTAGAGTCTGCCCAAATTTCTGGCCCCTAAAGTTGTAAGAAATAAACGGTTGTCGTCGGTCACTAAATTTGAGGCAATATGTTATGCTGTTCTGAACTGAATATTTGTGCCCGCATTTGCAGGTAAGGCCCAAAGGCCTAATGTGATGGTATTTGGAGATGAGTTCTTTGGGAGGTGCTTAGTCTTAGAGGCGGCTATGAAGGTGGGGCCTTTATAATAAGAGACACCAGAGACCTCTGCTTCTCTCTCCTGTGCTCGCACTGGCAAGCGTCATGAGCACGCACAGGGAGAAGGTGGCCACCTGCAACTCAAGAGAAAACCTTCCATCAGAAGCTGACCTTGCTGGCACTTTGATCTCAGATTTTTAGCCTCCAGATTATGAGTATATAACGTTTTTGTTGTTTACGCACCCAGTCTACAGTATTGTGTTACGGGTACTGAGCAGAGCAATATACATGGGGACCGATAATCCGTTGGTTCATTCAGTATATGATCACCGTGACTCTTACACCTGTGGTGCACAAGCCGAGGCCTCCTTACTTGATGTTTGTCATCAGAAAGGCACCCTCTAAACCCTTCAGCTCTACTTAATGACTATCGAAGGCTTGGCTGCAGATGCGTTAATAGTATTTAAAGATGATTGATTAAGGGGTATTACAGCAGATCGGATTGTCCAAAGAGGGCTGCAACAACGTCTTTGATCCACATCTTCTCTGCAATGTGACCTTGACACAAGAAATGGAGTCTTTGTCTTTCCCCACAATCTGGGTGGGCTTGTGGCTTGCTTATAACTAACTGCATGCTGTGAAAGGGACTTCGTACACTTCTGAGGCAGGCGAGAAATGCGCAATGTACACGGCTTCTGTCTGGCTTTCCGGGACACTCAGCTTCATAGCCCCAGCTGCCACAGAAGGATTCCAGCTGCCTTGAGGACGCTGTGCAGTGAGCACGCCCTGGCTACCGGAAGAGGATGTGTGTGAGCCCCCCTGTTCCGACCCAAACCGGATTAACCCCTAGACACACACGAGAAGGTGCCTCCATTTGCCACCAGGTGAGTCTGCAACATTGTGGAACAGAAACAAGCTGTCTGTTTTAGAGTCTGCCCAAATTTCTGGCCCCTAAAGTTGTAAGCGAAATAAAACGGTTGTCGTCGGTCACTAAATTTGAGGCAATATGTTATGCATCTCTAGTAACTAGAAGAGATAAACATTTTGTTGGTTCTTGTGGGTAAAACACCACCCCTGAATCAAACCAGACCAACAGAATCCACCTTAGTTGGACTGTTTTGAACAGCCCTGGCTTCTACCAACAGGAAGGTTTGGACTCCATACCCTTTCTAGTTATGGTGGGAATTGATGGCAACTTTGAGGTGCACATAGGTTAGAATACTTATCCAAGTGCAGATGCATCTCGTTTGTGGGAATGGGGTTTTGTTGCAATTAGCTCTGTAGGTGTTGAGTTGTTCTTGAGAGTTAAAAAGCTTTATTTTACTTTGGCTCCAAAATCACTGTGGGTGTTGACTGAAACCATGAAATTAAAAGATACTTGCTACTTGGAAGAAAAGCTATGACAAACCTAGATTTTTTTTTTTTTTTATTAAGAAGCGGAGACATTACTTCATCAACAAAAGTCCGTATAGTCAAAGCTGGTTTTTCCAGTAGTCATGTATGGATGTGAGAGTTGGACCATAAAGAAGGCTGAGTGTCAAATATTGATGCCTTTGAACTGTGATGTTGGAGAAGACTCTTGAGAGCCCCTTGGACTGCAAGGAGATCAAACCAGTCCATCCTAAAGGAAATCAGCCCTGAATAGTCATTGGAAGGACTGAGGCTGAAGCTCCAATACTTTGGCACCTGATAAGAAGAGCTGACTCGTTGGAAAAGACCCTGATTCTGGGAAAGACTGACGGCAGGGAGAGAAAGGGACGACGAGGATGAGATGGTTGGATGGCATCACTGACTCAATTTGAGCAAGCTCCAGGGGATGGAGGTGGACAGCGAAACCTCGCGTGCTGCAGCCCATGGGGTCACGAAGACTCGGTCACGACTGAGGAACTTAGCGGCAGCAACAGTTCTGCTGGAGGAGGGAGCTGGTGGCTGGGGCCCAGCGGGCCAGGAAGCAAAGGAGACAGAGGCATGGCCCCAGGGGTAGCCTCTCTCCCAGTTCCCACTTTCTGAGCTGTTTCCTTTTCGCCCTTCTATATTACCACTCTCCTCAGGAGAGATTCATTGCTTATTCAAAGAGGTTCCCTGGAAAACCTCTCAGATGTCGACCACTGCTGTGGATGGGGTTTCTGCTTGTTTCTGAGCACTGTCCCGTAGAGAGGTGTTTGCCATGTGTCCTCGCCTAAGGATGGAAGGGGCTTCCCTGATGGTTCAGAAGGTAAAGAATCTGCCTGCAACTCAGGAGACCCTGGTTTGATCCTAGGGTCAGGAAGATCCCCGAGAGGAGGGCGTGGCTACCCACTCCAGCATTCTTGCCTGGAGAGTTCCACGGGCAGAGGAGCCTGGTGGGTACAGTCCGTGGGGCTGCAAAGAGTCAGACACAATTGAGCAACTAACGCTTCCACTCTCCCAGACGGAAACTGGAGAAATGCGTCATGGTACTGAAATAATTCCTCTTGACGGGTTCATCCAGGAGCTCGGACAAGCATCATGACCACGGGCTTCTGGGCAGGGCTCGGGTGTTCCTGCAGTCCGTGTCAAGGCGGGCTCGTGAGGATTCCCTGCCGCCCACATCCTCTGCCAGGCAGTGATTCGAGGCACCAGAGAGAAGAGATCCAGACCTGAGGAAGAGAACGCCATCTAAGCCCTGACGGCACGCTGTCATTTATCCGGGTGATGCCGCGGGAACCGCGACCTAGATTCTCAAATCTCTCTAACGAGGGTCTGCAGAGATGGCCTTTTGGCTGCTAGAGCAGTTAGGCTTTTAAGTAGGCGTGAGGTGACGCACCGGCTCCACACCCCTGCCCTGCTGGCCGCGCGCCTGAAGCCCGGCCACCGGGGGTTCAGGCCACTGACTCAAGAGGGAGTTCTCAGTGTACACGAGCCTCCTAATAGTCACGTCCCTGGATGAGCACTCGGAGCAGATGCAGGGGAGTCCCAGGCTGACCTGCTGCCTCCTCTGTGCCCCACCCCTCCTCGCTTCCAGGAGCCAGAGCGCTGGACCTTCCTCAGGCCAAATGTGCTCAGCCCTGGTTGGCTCTGGAGCCAGGCCAGCATGTCGGTGGCCTTCGCCTACCAGCAGGTGGGGTTTGGCCGTGGGCTCACTCGTCCATCCAGTTTCTGTCGAGCAGCTCCAGGCGCTAGGCGTTTGGCTGGACTCTGGGGGACTGGCAGGTCACAGGCCCGGCCACCGGGGGGCGCCCGTGGTGCTGGAGGAGGCAGACACATTCGCGAGTGAAGGTGCCGTGGGTCGAAGGGCGAGCCGCGCTGTGAAGCAAACGAGGGGGCCGCTGTGTGACGGTTCGCACGGGCAGACGGCGAGGTTCTCTTGGGCCAGGTGACGGCTGGGCAGAGGCTGTAAGCAGCGAGCCGGAAACGAGCCAGTGACCTGGGGAGGGTGTTCCAGGCAGAGGGGTCCAGGGTGTGTCGGGGCACCCACAAGAGGCCTGGGGGCTGGGAGAGGCAAGGGAAGGAGGTCAATGAGGAGGGCAGAGAGGGCGGGGGCAGGAGTGGTCACTCCTTATTCCCAGCCCAAGTGCTGGAAAGGCTTGGAGTAAACGCTGGCAGCACTGGCCGAGTCACAGCCTCTCTCCCAGAGAGCCAAGAAGCCCCGTTGGGAGCCCCAGCGTATGTGGACAGGGCCCTGGAAAGCGCCTGCCAGTTGCCCCGGGGCTGTGACCCTGGCCCTCCCTCTGTGCCTTGGCAAGTCCCTCCGCAGGCTCGGAGCCGCCCCCCCAGCGTGGTCCCTACAGCCTTCCCTTGGCCGCGCCCACCCACCCCTGACGCCAGCACCTGGCCCAGCTGGGCCGCCTGTCGGCTTCTGGGCCACACGCTGTGCCCAGCCAGTCTCTCCACCCATTCCTGAGGCTGGCCCGTTTGCCTGCAATCACTGCTCAGAGAGCGCTGTCAGATGCTTTGTGGACAAGCACCTTCTACCCTGTCGTTGTGTCCAGGGCTCACCCAGGATAAGCCTTCTCCTGCTCTTGGGGACCTCACTGAGTATTTGGTGTGTACCAGCACTGTGCTTTTACACGTGACAAGATTTTCCAGTGAAACAGGTGGTACTAAATTTCATCCCCACTTCACAGACGAAAATGGAGGCTCAGAACGGCTAACGTTTGCTGAACGGTCACACAGCAATGTCGGTGGCCTTCGCCTACCAGCAGGTGGGGTTTGGCCGTGGGCTCACTCGTCCATCCAGTTTCTGTCGAGCAGCTCCAGGCGCTAGGCGTTTGGCTGGACTCTGGGGGACTGGCAGGTCACAGGCCCGGCCACCGGGGGGCGCCCGTGGTGCTGGAGGAGGCAGACACATTCGCGAGTGAAGGTGCCGTGGGTCGAAGGGCGAGCCGCGCTGTGAAGCAAACGAGGGGGCCGCTGTGTGACGGTTCGCACGGGCAGACGGCGAGGTTCTCTTGGGCCAGGTGACGGCTGGGCAGAGGCTGTAAGCAGCGAGCCGGAAACGAGCCAGTGACCTGGGGAGGGTGTTCCAGGCAGAGGGGTCCAGGGTGTGTCGGGGCACCCACAAGAGGCCTGGGGGCTGGGAGAGGCAAGGGAAGGAGGTCAATGAGGAGGGCAGAGAGGGCGGGGGCAGGAGTGGTCACTCCTTATTCCCAGCCCAAGTGCTGGAAAGGCTTGGAGTAAACGCTGGCAGCACTGGCCGAGTCACAGCCTCTCTCCCAGAGAGCCAAGAAGCCCCGTTGGGAGCCCCAGCGTATGTGGACAGGGCCCTGGAAAGCGCCTGCCAGTTGCCCCGGGGCTGTGACCCTGGCCCTCCCTCTGTGCCTTGGCAAGTCCCTCCGCAGGCTCGGAGCCGCCCCCCCAGCGTGGTCCCTACAGCCTTCCCTTGGCCGCGCCCACCCACCCCTGACGCCAGCACCTGGCCCAGCTGGGCCGCCTGTCGGCTTCTGGGCCACACGCTGTGCCCAGCCAGTCTCTCCACCCATTCCTGAGGCTGGCCCGTTTGCCTGCAATCACTGCTCAGAGAGCGCTGTCAGATGCTTTGTGGACAAGCACCTTCTACCCTGTCGTTGTGTCCAGGGCTCACCCAGGATAAGCCTTCTCCTGCTCTTGGGGACCTCACTGAGTATTTGGTGTGTACCAGCACTGTGCTTTTACACGTGACAAGATTTTCCAGTGAAACAGGTGGTACTAAATTTCATCCCCACTTCACAGACGAGAAAATGGAGGCTCAGAACGGCTAACGCGTTTGCTGACGGTCACACACAGCTGGTGCGTGGTGACGTTTTGGTTGAAACCCACATCTGTCTTTCCCCAGAGCCCCTCCCATAAAAACGAAAAGAGCTGAGTGTGTTCAGAAAGAGGTTGTGGACTGAGAACTGTAGAGGGGACAGCTCTGCAGCTCCAGCGTGGAAAGCTGATCCGTGCATGTTGCCTGCGTTGTCTGCCCAGCAGGAATGAAGATCCTGGAAGCGGTCCCTCCGTTTCTCTCCAGCGATGGCTCTGCTCTGCCCGCATCGACAGTCCTGCCGCTCCTCAGGCCCAGAGCTCCCTGATTAAAAAGAGAAAAATGTCTGCATTTGTAGTACTTCCCTTGAGGCCTAAACGTTTTTTTTTCCTGGCCTGCTCGCCTGGCCTCTTCCATCAAATGCTCGCCCTCTGGGTACCAAGGGCTGGGAACACAAAGCTACTTATGGCTCCGTCTCTGCTGTGTAGGCACCCCAAAGAGGGGCCTTTTGAGATGGCGGCCTCCTGCCCTCTCTCCCTGAGGGAAAGCCCACGCTGCTGCCTTCGCCCACAGCCCCCTCGGGTCTGCAAGTTCTTAATGAGCACCGAGTACCTGTGAGGTTTGGTTTTGGGCCTGCTTAGTGAGAAATGAAACCTTTCTAGTCTGAAGATTGAGGGGGTGGGGGAGGCAAAGCAGGGTACACGGAAGACAATAACCCATAAACCTCTGCTGGTGGGCAGAACATGGCCTTCTTTTGCTTAACTACATGCTTCAAAACAAGACAAAATTTTTTTGTCTTGTTTTGTTTTTAGTTTTTGTTTTGGAGGGGTTGGTTGGGGAGGGAGGGGAGCAGGCGGGCCACTTGTATTGATCTTTCATTTCTCTATTTCCATCCACCTTTGTTCTTTGGCCCATGTGGGCCTCCCATCGCAGTGGCGTCTGTCGTTGCTGAGCACCGGCTCTGGGCGCATGCGCTCCAGAGCTCCGGCTCGGTGATTGGACACATCGGTCCAGCCGCTCCGCGGCACGTGGGATCCTCCCAGGCCAGGGATCGAACCGGCGCCCCTTGCACTGCAAGGCGGTGTCCTTACCCACTGGACCACCAGGGAAGCCCCAAAACAAGACAAAAATTAAAGACAATGTTATTTCAACAAGATGAGCCTGAAATGAAAGTGGACATGATATAACATTTTTCCATAGAAAATTCAAACTGAAAATTGTTTTTCAGTACACTGTTTTTTTTTTTTTTAAAGAAAACTTCCGCATTTATCTCACATAGTTTTCTGAAGGATTTCCAGGAGATTTTGATGCTTCTGTGTGATTGTTTAAGTCTGTTTTTGTTCGGTGTCTGGATGTGAAAACTCACAGGGAACATTGAGCCCCCATTTTTAGAAGCAGTGGCAAAAGCCCAGAGCTTGTGCAGTTGCTCAGGTGTGTGTAGTTTGCGTCTCAGTCTAGTTTGCGTCCCGTTGCTGCGTCGCCGGCGGTCTCGCCACGTCCTCAGGGACTGCTGGTGATGTCTGACCAGAGGGGCAGGATCTGGCTGCCCCCAGGGCTACTTCGGGGAGATCATTTCTTCCGGCGGCACCTTGGGGCTCAGGGAGGAGCAAGTCACCGGCAGGGCATGTGATCTGGAAGGTGCCCGAGTCCTCCCTGCCGCCAGGTGTGGCCCAGTGCCCGCCGTGGTACCCAGACGGCCCTGGCCAGGGCGTGCCCACGGGGGTTGGTGATCGGCGCACACTTGCTCTGAGGGAATCGTGACCGCGTGCTGGAGCTCTTTCTGCCAGTGAGCTCAGAGGCCTGGGGGTACAGAGCTCCGATGTGAATTGGGGCGCTCCCTCTTCCTGCGTTCTGGACACCCCTACGCACCCCACCCCGCCGTCCTGCCTGTTCCCACAGCCGGAGGAAGCCCCCGGATGACAGCCTCGTGGCCCCTGGGACGACGGCTTTCTGGCTTCTGCCTCGTGTTCTCTCTCACACCCGCCTGGATGGGCAGCTCCGCCACACTCCGCTTTCCACGGGGCACCCGTCCTGGCAAGTACTTGGTGAGGCTTGCAGACGCCCCTGAAGATCCTGAGGACGTCAAAGGAGAGTTCAGCCTTCTGTCGGGCTCGCCTCTTTGTCCTCTGTCGCCTCTCACATGTTGATTGCCTGGGGCTCCAAAGTCGCCTTGCACTGCAAGGCGGTGTCCTTACCCACTGGACCACCAGGGAAGCCCCAAAACAAGACAAAAATTAAAGACAATGTTATTTCAACAAGATGAGCCTGAAATGAAAGTGGACATGATATAACATTTTTCCATAGAAAATTCAAACTGAAAATTGTTTTTCAGTACACTGTTTTTTTTTTTTTTAAAGAAAACTTCCGCATTTATCTCACATAGTTTTCTGAAGGATTTCCAGGAGATTTTGATGCTTCTGTGTGATTGTTTAAGTCTGTTTTTGTTCGGTGTCTGGATGTGAAAACTCACAGGGAACATTGAGCCCCCATTTTTAGAAGCAGTGGCAAAAGCCCAGAGCTTGTGCAGTTGCTCAGGTGTGTGTAGTTTGCGTCTCAGTCTAGTTTGCGTCCCGTTGCTGCGTCGCCGGCGGTCTCGCCACGTCCTCAGGGACTGCTGGTGATGTCTGACCAGAGGGGCAGGATCTGGCTGCCCCCAGGGCTACTTCGGGGAGATCATTTCTTCCGGCGGCACCTTGGGGCTCAGGGAGGAGCAAGTCACCGGCAGGGCATGTGATCTGGAAGGTGCCCGAGTCCTCCCTGCCGCCAGGTGTGGCCCAGTGCCCGCCGTGGTACCCAGACGGCCCTGGCCAGGGCGTGCCCACGGGGGTTGGTGATCGGCGCACACTTGCTCTGAGGGAATCGTGACCGCGTGCTGGAGCTCTTTCTGCCAGTGAGCTCAGAGGCCTGGGGGTACAGAGCTCCGATGTGAATTGGGGCGCTCCCTCTTCCTGCGTTCTGGACACCCCTACGCACCCCACCCCGCCGTCCTGCCTGTTCCCACAGCCGGAGGAAGCCCCCGGATGACAGCCTCGTGGCCCCTGGGACGACGGCTTTCTGGCTTCTGCCTCGTGTTCTCTCTCACACCCGCCTGGATGGGCAGCTCCGCCACACTCCGCTTTCCACGGGGCACCCGTCCTGGCAAGTACTTGGTGAGGCTTGCAGACGCCCCTGAAGATCCTGAGGACGTCAAAGGAGAGTTCAGCCTTCTGTCGGGCTCGCCTCTTTGTCCTCTGTCGCCTCTCACAGCTTGATTGCCTGGGGCTCCAAAGTCGCTCCTGCCCGTGAGCTGCCTCAGCCGGCCCTGGCCCCGGCCGTGCTCTGCCTCCGGCTTTCTGGCTTCCTGCTGCTCCAGCGAGAGGCTGCAGTCATCCTCGCTGCTCCTCTCTCTCTGTGTCCCCTACCAATGTGTCCAAATACCAATGTCTGTCTATCCTAAATATCCCCATTTCTCCAGGATGGATAGACTCCTGTGGTGGGGGCTTCAGGAATAATCTACTGGTGAAGAGGCCTGTTTCCTACCTACAGGTGCATAGCCCACACCCTGTTTTGCATTGCCGACTCGGGGTGACTCTCGGAGGTGAGCTGATGGAGATGACGGGCAGTGGCTAAAGTCCCCCAACCCTTCCACGACCACAGCGACGTCTCTGAAGCCCCCCCTAGGCTCCCACTGCAGGGGGCGGGACAGCCGCACAGCCACCTGCACGGACTCCCAGTCCCGCTGCCCCTTCTGGGCCACTCTCCGCACAGCCTTCAAGGCGGGCTTTCTGGAAGTTGCATCCAATCTGTTGCTCCTCAGCCGAGTGGTCCTTTCTGTAGCGTCTCTCTTAGCTCCCCCACGTCGTTGCTCTCCACGTGAGCCGCAGACCCGTTTTCAGGCCCTGCGTGCACGCATGGTATCCTGCGCAGGTAACTCTCTCCAGGCCCGTTGCCTGGGGAAACCCTCTGTGTCTCAGCCTAACCTATCCCAGAGGAAGTTAAACATGACTTAAACATGACTTTTTTTTTTTAATAG
The DNA here is from genome assembly GCA_022376925.1 of Tragulus kanchil. Classification (NCBI taxonomy): domain Eukaryota; kingdom Metazoa; phylum Chordata; class Mammalia; order Artiodactyla; family Tragulidae; genus Tragulus; species Tragulus kanchil. The sequence goes on from JAIOJX010000024.1 coordinate 167,736,999, forward strand.
GGTTAAAGGGATGTCTTAATGGGTGACTGTGAGGTGGCTGGATGGTATTACTGGCTCAGTGGAGGTTGAGTAAGTTCTGGGAGAGTGAAGGAGAGGGAAGCCTGGCTGCCGCCGTCCATGGGGTTGGGTATGACTTAGAGCTGAACAACAAGAGGGGCCAGCCTAGGGATTTCTTTGCTGCAGATAACATCAGTGGGCACTTCGACTGAGGGCTTCTCTTGCTGACAGACTATGGCAGTCCTGCTGTCCTGAAAGGCCAGGCTATCCAAGGTTGTCCTCCTAATATCTGATGCAAGTTTGACACATCGTAGGTGTCCAGTGAATAAGTGCTGAATGAATGAATGAACAGAGTTCCAGAGGGATGTTTCCATGTGAAAATGGATCTGAAGTTTCTTCTGGAATGGAGACAACAGGCAAGGGTAGGAGGCTTGCATGGTTGTTAGCCTGAGGTTGCCATGAGACGTTGGTGAGTCAGAAATAACGTGTGGAAAGTGCAGAGCACGGCACCTGGGATTCAGGAAGCTTTCACTGAAGGACACTTTCCATCCCCACTGGTCCCCTTGTGGCCATACCCACAAACCCCGGCCTCCAGCAAAGGAATGAATTGCAGGTACAAGCAGAATTCAGAGAAGCAGGTTTCTGTGCCTAGGAAGAAAAACTTTCAAACAGAATATTCTGGATCCTGGTGATATCCCCTTATTGTACTCATATGATGTTGAAACAGGGGGACAATCTCCCAGAGATGTGAATAGGGATGGCCAGACGTCTGTTAGGTTTCTCTCCCTCCCCAAGAGGCTCTGATTCGGTTATGCCATTAAAAAAGTCTTTTGTTGCTTTGACTTAAAATAGGTGTGGAGATGCTGCAAATTCAAATATAAGAGAAATCGCAGGAAAATTATGTTACTAGGAAACCAAAAGGGTTTGGCCCTTCAAGAGAATTTCTGTTCTGACCAAATTGTTCCTGAGGTCTTCCCAGGCCCGTTGCCTGGGAAACCCTCTGTGTCTCAGCCTAACCTATCCCAGAGGAAGTTAAACATGACTTAAACATGACTTTTTTTTTTTAATAGGGTTAAAGGGATGTCTTAATGGGTGACTGTGAGGTGGCTGGATGGTATTACTGGCTCAGTGGAGGTTGAGTAAGTTCTGGGAGAGTGAAGGAGAGGGAAGCCTGGCTGCCGCCGTCCATGGGGTTGGGTATGACTTAGAGCTGAACAACAAGAGGGGCCAGCCTAGGGATTTCTTTTGCTGCAGATAACATCAGTGGGCACTTCGACTGAGGGCTTCTCTTGCTGACAGACTATGGCAGTCCTGCTGTCCTGAAAGGCCAGGCTATCCAAGGTTGTCCTCCTAATATCTGATGCAAGTTTGACACATCGTAGGTGTCCAGTGAATAAGTGCTGAATGAATGAATGAACAGAGTTCCAGAGGGATGTTTCCATGTGAAAATGGATCTGAAGTTTCTTCTGGAATGGAGACAACAGGCAAGGGTAGGAGGCTTGCATGGTTGTTAGCCTGAGGTTGCCATGAGACGTTGGTGAGTCAGAAATAACGTGTGGAAAGTGCAGAGCACGGCACCTGGGATTCAGGAAGCTTTCACTGAAGGACACTTTCCATCCCCACTGGTCCCCTTGTGGCCATACCCACAAACCCCGGCCTCCAGCAAAGGAATGAATTGCAGGTACAAGCAGAATTCAGAGAAGCAGGTTTCTGTGCCTAGGAAGAAAAACTTTCAAACAGAATATTCTGGATCCTGGTGATATCCCCTTATTGTACTCATATGATGTTGAAACAGGGGGACAATCTCCCAGAGATGTGAATAGGGATGGCCAGACGTCTGTTAGGTTTCTCTCCCTCCCCAAGAGGCTCTGATTCGGTTATGCCATTAAAAAAGTCTTTTGTTGCTTTGACTTAAAATAGGTGTGGAGATGCTGCAAATTCAAATATAAGAGAAATCGCAGGAAAATTATGTTACTAGGAAACCAAAAGGGTTTGGCATTCTTTCAAGAGAATTTCTGTTCTGCCACCATAGATTGTTCCTGAGGTCTTGCCAAGCCAAATTTTTTCTCTGTGGCTAGTCTTCTTTGGGCTAGATTCTCCCACAATGAGCCTTGGCCACTGAGCACCGAAAGCCACTTGTTGAGGCCTGCCTCTCCTGCTTTTAGGTATTAAGGCAGAAAGCAGAGTTTTCAGACATACTTCTAATGCCAAGCACGAAGGTGGATTTATTCTGGACACTTTGGGCTCTGTTTATGAAAGATTTACGGTGTCTAGGTCAGGGTTTCTCAACCTTGGCATTATGCCATTTTAGGCTGGATAGTTCTTGGTTGTGAGCGGCTGCTCTGTGTATTATGGGATGTTTCAGTAGCCTCCTTGGCCTCTACCAGCTAGATTCCAGTAGCATTTCCCTAGTTGTGACAACCTCAAGATTTCTCCAGATATTGTCAAATATCCCCTTGTCCAAAATTTCACCAGATGCCATTTGTCCCCTGTCAAAATTACCTGTGGGTAAGAACCATGGCCTAAGTAGAGGCTGGAAGGAAGTCATCTAGATGTTTTTGGTCTAGGTAATTAACATATTGGAACTGAAATCCTTATAACCTGGTCTAAGGAGGCAGGACCTCAGTGTGATTAAGATACAAAAGCCAAAAGACATGTTCAAAATCCTGATCCTTTCACCTCTAAATTGTTAACCTCTGTCAGCTTCTGTTTCTTCATCTGTGAAAGAGGGCATTAATAGGATTTACCTTACTCTCTGGCCAAGAGGATTAAATGAGGTCATGTTTACAAAGTACTTATCTCTTTATCTGATACTTAATAAGGCTGCAATCCACATGACCTACTATTATGGCAAAAACTTCCCAGGCTGAAAAAGACAATCTGTTCTTTTGCAGATATAGTAAAAACTGGCATGCATTCTGCATTAGACAGCAGAGGCTGAGCTCTGTAACAAGTCCCTGAACTTTAAGTGGTTAACCACAGTGGAAATGTGCTTCTCCTACTCCCAGCAGGCCATCGCTCGTGTTTCTGGTAGGACTGCTCTTGATAGTCGACGGTAGACAGGTCGCTGTGAACGGGGCCGGATTCTTGATCTCCAGTGGGGAAGAATTCACATTGGGATTAAAAAGACTTGGCTTTGGTCACTCAGAGCTTCATGAAATAAAAGTTTATTAAGAAAAGAGGATAGAGAGAGCGAGCTTCCGGCACAGACACTGGAAGGGGGATAGAAGAGAACCCCCTTAGCCACTTCAGGCAAGACAATTTGTATTCTCCAGTCGGTTATTACAACAGATCAAAAGAATATCTTAAGGTTGTAAAGGCCATGTAGGCCCACACCCACAACATCAACATAAGATTACCTAGAGGACAGTCTCCACGCTTCAGGGCTAGGTGAGACGTTTTAATGTAAAGGCCTTGCTAGGCCCACAACATTAACATAAGACAAGACTTCGTTTCAGTTTCAGTATTGAAAAGCTTTGCCTTTCTTTCTCCTTTTTCCTCCCCGTCTCCTTCTTGGGACCAACTGGCCTACTTATCAGATCTGCCTATTAACTCCTTTCAGTCCCCCGGGGCAGCGGCAAGCAGTGACTTGGGGATCTAGGTTCCTTCTATCTTGTGGCCCCTCTGTAAGAATCCTTCTTGAGTATAAATGTTCCATGAAAAAGCATCTAGAGGAGTTCTGCGGTCAAATGCATTTGAGAAATAACACACTTATAACTTCTTTCTTGGAGATTCAAAGTTTTTGTTGGCATAGGAAGGATTGTGACAAATTCCACAGTGAAGAAACCCACTGAACTTTGTTTAACCCATTGTTTATCAATAAGTCCAATTGATTTGGGCACCAGCCTCCCCTTTGTTTTGCTCTATCAGCTACTAACAACACACAGAACATTCTGTGGGATGGCCTGTGGGAAATCTGAACTTTGGGTCTGAGCAGAGAAATGACATCATCAGGCTTGTGTTTCAGACAGGGAACTCTGGGCTCAGCTGGAAGGATAGTTTGTAAAGGTGAGTGACTCAGAGAAGAGGGTTTTGTCACAGGCCAGGCAATGACAAGGAGCTGAGCCAGGGCAGTGGCAGCCGGGAGGGAGAAGAGAGACTAGAGATTTAACGTGTCCTATTCTGATGGAGATGCCATAACAGAATACCACAGGCTGGGCAGCTTAAACAGCGGACACTGATTTCTCACAGTGTGGGAGGCTGGGAAGTCCAAGATCAAGATTCCGGCAGGTTTGGTTTGGGGCGGGGCTCTCTTTCTGGCCTGTAGACGGCCAGCTTCTGGCTGTGTCCCCATGGGGTGGAGAGAGACCTCTCCTTCTTCCTGTGGGGCACTAATCCCATCAGGGGGCTCCACCCCCACGAGCTGGTCTAACCCTCATCAGCTCCTGAAGGTCCACCTTCCAACCCCGGCACAGTCATCAACATAAGATTACCTAGAGGACAGTCTCCACGCTTCAGGGCTAGGTGAGCGTTTTAATGTAAAGGCCTTGCTAGGCCCACAACATTAACATAAGACAAGACTTCGTTTCAGTTTCAGTATTGAAAAGCTTTGCCTTTCTTTCTCCTTTTTCCTCCCCGTCTCCTTCTTGGGACCAACTGGCCTACTTATCAGATCTGCCTATTAACTCCTTTCAGTCCCCGGGCAGCGGCAAGCAGTGACTTGGGGATCTAGGTTCCTTCTATCTTGGGGCCCCCTCTGTAAGAATCCTTCTTGAGTATAAATGTTCCATGAAAAAGCATCTAGAGGAGTTCTGCGGTCAAATGCATTTGAGAAATAACACACTTATAACTTCTTTCTTGGAGATTCAAAGTTTTTGTTGGCATAGGAAGGATTGTGACAAATTCCACAGTGAAGAAACCCACTGAACTTTGTTTAACCCATTGTTTATCAATAAGTCCAATTGATTTGGGCACCAGCCTCCCCTTTGTTTTGCTCTATCAGCTACTAACAACACACAGAACATTCTGTGGGATGGCCTGTGGGAAATCTGAACTTTGGGTCTGAGCAGAGAAATGACATCATCAGGCTTGTGTTTCAGACAGGGAACTCTGGGCTCAGCTGGAAGGATAGTTTGTAAAGGTGAGTGACTCAGAGAAGAGGGTTTTGTCACAGGCCAGGCAATGACAAGGAGCTGAGCCAGGGCAGTGGCAGCCGGGAGGGAGAAGAGAGACTAGAGATTTAACGTGTCCTATTCTGATGGAGATGCCATAACAGAATACCACAGGCTGGGCAGCTTAAACAGCGGACACTGATTTCTCACAGTGTGGGAGGCTGGGAAGTCCAAGATCAAGATTCCGGCAGGTTTGGTTTGGGGCGGGGCTCTCTTTCTGGCCTGTAGACGGCCAGCTTCTGGCTGTGTCCCCATGGGGTGGAGAGAGACCTCTCCTTCTTCCTGTGGGGCACTAATCCCATCAGGGGGCTCCACCCCCACGAGCTGGTCTAACCCTCATCAGCTCCTGAAGGTCCACCTTCCAACCCCGGCACAGTCATCACTGCGGGGGGTTAGGGCTTCCGTGCACACTCTTTGGGGGGACAGTCAGTTCACAGCAAGATATTTCGGCAGTAGAATTCCTTGGCCTCAGTGGGCAAGTGAGGGTGGAAATGAAACTATCCGCACCGTCTCTCCTGTGCGACAGGGAAGACTCGATGCTGAGAGCGGAGGCAGACAGCTCGAGACTCGGAGGAGGATGGTGAGTCTCTGAGGAGGAAAGTCTTTTCAGGGGGAGGGTGTGAGAAAGCAGAGCGGGGAGCTCAGGGCGGAGTCTTCGAGAAACACCCCTCAGGGAGGGCCTGGAATGAGCGCGCAGAGGCAGGAGAAGGGCTGGGACAGCCTGTCTCAGAGGCCGTGGAGAAGCGCGTTTCCAGTGCACTATCCTGTGCCTAATGGGTAACTAGCGAGAAGCTGTGCTATAATACAGGGGGCTGGATGGGAAGTGGGGAGGAAGGTTCAGGAGGGAGAGCTTTCATTGAAGGTACAGCAGAAAACCAGCACAACATTGGAAAGCAATTATCCTCCAATTACAAAAAAAATAAAAAGAATAAAAAAGAAGACCAGGGCAGGTATTAAATATTGCACAGCAGTCTTCTAGGAAAGAGGATACGAAACCACCACTGAACTTGATTGGCATTTAAGAGCACAGTGTTATAGAGTGGGGAAGCGGAAACTGACCTCGAGGGCGAGAGAGGCAACAGAGACGGCGAGGGTGGACCCTCCTCTGGGGTGTTTGGCCAAATGGGAGAGAACAGGGGGAGGGTTTGAGGGGAAAGAGTTCCGGTGGGAGGAAGCCAAGACTAAGAGAGAGACCGAGGAGACCAGAGGAGAGGGGCCTGGGAGAGGGAGAAGGAAGCCCTTGCCTCTGAGGGGAGGGCCGCAGGCAACATGGAGAGTAATGCAGAGAAAACGTGAGGGCAAGGCTGGAGAACGCTGTGAATTTCCTTTGTTTCTAGAGATGTAGACAGGAGGAGCATCTGTCAGGAGACAGAAGGGGAAGAAGGGATGCGTAAGAGAGGGCCTTCTGAGGAGCTGCCACCAAGCTTCCGAAACTTGCTTTATAAGCAGATTGCTTTCCAGAATGGAAGCATCTTTATTGCTTCTGCTGATCATGACTCGTAATATTGGTCAAAATTCGAATTATTCCCAAATACAGACAGATGACAGTGAAAATTGAAAGTTGCCTATAATCTCACATCCTAGAAATAACCTGTTAGGTATGCCTCTTTCCAGGTTCCAGATTCCTCGATCTGTCTCTGTCTCTCTCTCCTTCTCCATGCTTCTCTCTTGCAGTTTTGTTGCAAAAACAGGATCATGCCTCCTGCTTTGCACCTTGCTTTAAAAATCAGTTCTGGGCACCTCGGCATGTCTATTCATATGATTTCTACCTTCTCATCATTTTAATGGTTACATCGCCTTCCATTTTGTGAATATATCATGAAGACTTCCATTCCTTAAATTACATGATTTAAAAAGTTTTAAAGGCCATGTGCGGCTACAATAGACTCTAGTATATATACTAGAAACACACAAAAATTTCTGAAGACAGAAAACAGCCATAGGCTCTGCTCTCATCTTGGAAAATAATTCTGTTATCTACAGCTGTTCCTACTATGATTCCTTTAGGAGCTGTTTGTTCTCATTTTTATAGTTCAACATAGTTTCTGTATCATAATTCTCAGAACAATCACTTTTTATAATATGTTATATTTTATTTTAAAATGACAGCACACTGCCTCTTCATAGAAGACATTCGGGACAACTCAGTCTTACAAGTGCGTGACATTCCTCCAGAAGGGCATAACCTGAATCTAATGATGACAAAATACCAGACAAACCCACTCTGAGGGCATTTCTATAAAATAACTAGCCACTCTTGCAACTTTTCTGTGATTCTGAAGTGATATCTAAAAAAAATTCTGGATGGACATATAAAATGTAACTCTTTCATTTTTATTATTGCCAAAAGACTTAGATACGTATTTTGAAATGTTTACTTGGAAATGGTTGACTCATGACTCATTAACCTTTAGAAAAATCACAAAAATTTAGCTTTTTCTTGAGTGTTGCTGATCACTCACTCTCTTTCAAGCTCAGTTCCGGTGACACACAAGCAGTGTACACTCACCCACACTTACTCACTCTCACTGAGCATGTCCATCTGTCCACTAACTTCCCAAACATCAAAAGGACTGTGTGCATCCAATCTGCTTGACCATGGTGTGTGTCTGCAGCATTTCAGGGTCAGATCCATCATTGTAGACGTGTTCCGTAAACTCCACATTTCGTCGTCACCCCTTCCTACAGTGATGATATAAAGTACATGTCGACTTGAATATTTCTTTCTTTCCTCTCAATCTGAAGAAGGTTGTCTGCATGCTTCGACTTTTTTTTTTTTTAAAGATTTATTTATTTTTTGGGGGGTGGGGAGGGAGGGGAGCAGGCGGGCCACTTCTATTGGTCTTTCATTTGTATATTTTCATCCATCTTTGTTCTTTGGCTCGTGTGGGCCTCCCATCACGGTGGCCTCTGTTGTCGCAGAGCACTGGCTCTGGGCGCATGCGCTCCAGAGCTCCGGCTGGATCATTGGACACATGGGTCCAGCCTCTCTGCAGCACGTGGGATCCTCTCAGGCCAGGGATCGAACCGGCGCTCCTTGCACTGCAAGGTGGTGTCCTTACCCACTGGACCACCAGGGAAGCCCACGCCTCGACTTTTGTTCCTTGCGTAACACCCTCACTTTTCCCTCTCCCCACTCCCATGTTTAGAAGAGTTTCCTTTTGTCAAAAGTTTTCCAAGACTTTTTTTTTAACTTTTATTTTACTTTTAATTTTTACAGAGTTTTGTTGTTTACAGATATGTATGTTCTCAGATTAGTCAAGACTTTTTTGATATAGAAAGATCGGAGCAGATAGGCTGGAGGGAAAGGGAAGCACTGTGCCAGAAAATTGAACTCCGGAGTAGTATATTTGGAGGAAGAAAGGGAACAAAAAAGTACTCAGGAAATGTTGCTGGGAGTTATGAGTGGGAGAGACAGAAGCAAAAGACTGGAAGTTTTGTTGTTAACCGTTTGGGGACTGTGCTTTTTTACTGTAACTTCATCTAGATAGTGGGTGTATGAATCTGAAATGTGTAAGGGTTATGCTATTCCTAACCTTTTAGTTGCTTCCTGTCACCTACAAGATAACTTGTAAACCCTTCAGTCTTGTCGCTGGAGCCCCCTGCTCTGTCCCTGATCTGGCCGCGTAACCTTTTACATCTCTGTGGGAAGCCGCTTGTCCAGCTAAACTGCCTGCCTCCCTGTCCCCCAGCCGTGCTGTGCAGTGGCTGTCCTCTGTGCCATTTCCATCTTTCTCCCATTTGGAGTCTGGCTCACAAGTCTCTCTTTTTGGAAACTGGTTCGCCTGGAAAGCCTTGGTGGAGAGGGCGTCTCACTTCCTGGTACCCCTACGGTGCTCCACAGCCAAGCTTCCTCTCTTTACTTTTCATTCTGCCGTCTCTTCTTGTTGGTGACCTTTTCCTCTGTGTGACTGGCCCCGTATATTCCCCTGCCCCCAACAGCGCCTACTCTGGTGACTGACACTGGTAGGCTGTACGCCTTTCCATGACCTCAGGGGCAGCCACATTTGACGAAACCACATCCCGCAGCCTGATGTTGGCAGCCAGGGGCTCCCTGAGCTTGGGTTCCCCCTGTCCAGAGAACCGGATGCTGTTACACTTATACCACAGCCCCTGCCATCCTTTGATGCACTTAAAAAATGGTTCACAGATAGTCACAAGCACTTTCTGATCCCCTCCCCCATGGCGGTCCCATTGGCCAAGACCTCAATGATGTTATACTTGCAGGTTTCACCTTTAAGAACAGTGTCATCTTCTCTCCCCCAATACTGTGCACTGACCCCAGGCAGTGGGAACTCAAGTGCATAATCTGTCTCCTTGCGATCAGCTTCCAATCATGGTACCTTCAGTCCGTTTTTTTTTTAATAACAATTTATTTTTATTAAGATATTTCAGATATATTAAGTAATACCTATACTTAAAAATTGTATTTTATAGCAACTTTTAAATAAATCAATAAGCCAGAATGTATTTTTATTATAGATTCTTCCTTTACATGTAGGAGTCAAAACCTATTCCTGGGGCTTCCCTGGTGGTCCAGTGGGTAAGGACACCACCTTGCAGTGCAAGGGGCGCCGGTTCAATCCCTGGCCTGGGAGGATCCCACGTGCCGCGGAGCGGCTGGACCCACGTGTCCAATGACCGAGCCGGAGCTCTGGAGCGCATGCGCCCTGAGCCTCCCCCTCCCTCCCCACCCCACCCCTCAAAAGATAAAAACAAAAACAAAGAAACTATTCCTGGCTGTTTAATCTTCGAGGCCATTTTAAGGTCTTTCTGGGTGCTTATTTTTCTGCAATGGACACTTCGAGCGTTTGGGTATATTCTCTGCCTTCCACGTTAGTCAAAGGAGAGACTTTGTGCTCCCACGTCATCGCTCCCATTACTACCCGCCCGGCTCCTCTTTACAATGTGAAGTGAAAGTTTTGTAGGCCGTATGCCTGTGCTGAAAGTGTTGCCCCCTCAAGTCAGTCCCCAGCAAGGGCCCTTCTGCCCCAGGTATCACTTGTGCCAATAGAATAAGACGGAGTTTAAATCAGAAGTGGGCTTCCCTGATGACTCAGACTGTAAAGAATCTGCCAGCAATTCAGGAGGCCCCTGCCCCCAACAGCGCCTACTCTGGTGACTGACACTGGTAGGCTGCCCATGACCTCAGGGCAGCCACATTTGACGAAACCACATCCCGCAGCCTGATGTTGGCAGCCAGGGGCTCCCTGAGCTTGGGTTCCCCCTGTCCAGAGAACCGGATGCTGTTACACTTATACCACAGCCCCTGCCATCCTTTGATGCACTTAAAAAATGGTTCACAGATAGTCACAAGCACTTTCTGATCCCCTCCCCCATGGCGGTCCCATTGGCCAAGACCTCAATGATGTTATACTTGCAGGTTTCACCTTTAAGAACAGTGTCATCTTCTCTCCCCCAATACTGTGCACTGACCCCAGGCAGTGGGAACTCAAGTGCATAATCTGTCTCCTTGCGATCAGCTTCCAATCATGGTACCTTCAGTCCGTTTTTTTTTTAATAACAATTTATCTTTATTAAGATATTTCAGATATATTAAGTAATACCTATACTTAAAAATTGTATTTTATAGCAACTTTTAAATAAATCAATAAGCCAGAATGTATTTTTATTATAGATTCTTCCTTTACATGTAGGAGTCAAAACCTATTCCTGGGGCTTCCCTGGTGGTCCAGTGGGTAAGGACACCACCTTGCAGTGCAAGGGGCGCCGGTTCAATCCCTGGCCTGGGAGGATCCCACGTGCCGCGGAGCGGCTGGACCCACGTGTCCAATGACCGAGCCGGAGCTCTGGAGCGCATGCGCCCTGAGCCTCCCCCTCCCTCCCCACCCCTCAAAAGAAAAAAACAAAAACAAAGAAACTATTCCTGGCTGTTTAATCTTGAGGCCATTTTAAGGTCTTTCTGGGTGCTTATTTTTCTGCAATGGACACTTCGAGCGTTTGGGTATATTCTCTGCCTTCCACGTTAGTCAAAGGAGAGACTTTGTGCTCCCACGTCATCGCTCCCATTACTACCCGCCCGGCTCCTCTTTACAATGTGAAGTGAAAGTTTTGTAGGCCGTATGCCTGTGCTGAAAGTGTTGCCCCCTCAAGTCAGTCCCCAGCAAGGGCCCTTCTGCCCCAGGTATCACTTGTGCCAATAGAATAAGACGGAGTTTAAATCAGAAGTGGGCTTCCCTGATGACTCAGACTGTAAAGAATCTGCCAGCAATTCAGGAGGCCCGGGTGCCATTCCTGGGTCAGGAAGACCCCCTGCAGAAAGGGAATGGCCACCCACTCCAGTATTCTTGCCTGGAGAATTCCATGGACAGAAGCGTCTAATGGGCTACAGTCCATGGGATCACAAAGAGTTGGACACAACTGAGCGACTAACACACCGCGAGTCAGAAGCAAAGGAAAGCTTTATTCTCCAAACAATGAAGGCGTGTGAGCTCTCGCTCTAGAGCACTCAGTCTCCTGAAAAATCCTTGGCAACGGCCAAATGCAGGGTTCTTTTTTTTTTTTTTAAACATTTATTTATTTATTTATTTGGGGGACGTGGGGAAGGAGGGGGACGGGCGGGTCACTTCTATTGGTCTTTCATTTCTCTATTTTCATCCGTCTTTGTTCTTTGGCTCCTGTGGGTCTCCCATCGCAGTGGCCTCTGTTGTTGCAGAGCGCCGGCTCCGGGCGCATGCGCTCCAGCGCTCCGGCTCGCTGATTGGACACATGGGCGCATGCGCTCCAGAGCTCGGCTCGGTGATTGGACACATGGGCGCATACGCTCCAGAGCTCCGGCTCGGTGATTGGACACATGGGCCCAGCCGCTCCACGGCACGTGGGATCCTCCCAGACCAGGGGTCGAACCGGCGGCCCTTGCACGGCAAGGCGGTGTCCTCACCCACTGGACCACCAGGGGAGCCCCCAATGCAGGGTTCTTGTCAGCAGGAGGGGCAGAGCGCCTCCTGGCTGGGCGAGGGTGGGGTTGCTCAACCCCCCCACCCTCAAAAGATAAAACAAAAACAAAGAAACTATTCCTGGCTGTTTAATCTTGAGGCCATTTTAAGGTCTTTCTGGGTGCTTATTTTTCTGCAATGGACACTTCGAGCGTTTGGGTATATTCTCTGCCTTCCACGTTAGTCAAAGGAGAGACTTTGTGCTCCCACGTCATCGCTCCCATTACTACCCGCCCGGCTCCTCTTTACAATGTGAAGTGAAAGTTTTGTAGGCCGTATGCCTGTGCTGAAAGTGTTGCCCCCTCAAGTCAGTCCCCAGCAAGGGCCCTTCTGCCCCAGGTATCACTTGTGCCAATAGAATAAGACGGAGTTTAAATCAGAAGTGGGCTTCCCTGATGACTCAGACTGTAAAGAATCTGCCAGCAATTCAGGAGGCCCGGGTGCCATTCCTGGGTCAGGAAGACCCCCTGCAGAAAGGGAATGGCCACCCACTCCAGTATTCTTGCCTGGAGAATTCCATGGACAGAAGCGTCTAATGGGCTACAGTCCATGGGATCACAAAGAGTTGGACACAACTGAGCGACTAACACACCGCGAGTCAGAAGCAAAGGAAAGCTTTATTCTCCAAACAATGAAGGCGTGTGAGCTCTCGCTCTAGAGCACTCAGTCTCCTGAAAAATCCTTGGCAACGGCCAAATGCAGGGTTCTTTTTTTTTTTTTTTAAACATTTATTTATTTATTTATTTGGGGGACGTGGGGAAGGAGGGGGACGGGCGGGTCACTTCTATTGGTCTTTCATTTCTCTATTTTCATCCGTCTTTGTTCTTTGGCTCCTGTGGGTCTCCCATCGCAGTGGCCTCTGTTGTTGCAGAGCGCCGGCTCCGGGCGCATGCGCTCCAGCGCTCCGGCTCGCTGATTGGACACATGGGCGCATGCGCTCCAGAGCTCGGCTCGGTGATTGGACACATGGGCGCATACGCTCCAGAGCTCCGGCTCGGTGATTGGACACATGGGCCCAGCCGCTCCGCGGCACGTGGGATCCTCCCAGACCAGGGGTCGAACCGGCGGCCCTTGCACGGCAAGGCGGTGTCCTCACCCACTGGACCACCAGGGGAGCCCCCAATGCAGGGTTCTTGTCAGCAGGGAGGGGCAGAGCGCCTCCTGGCTGGGCGTAGCTGTGTTGCTCAGAGGTGCTCCAGCCTGAAGCGCCGGTCCCAGCCCAGTGTCTCTGCGCACAGCCTGCCGCCGCCATCGTGAACTCAAGCGTCCTGCACAGCGCTTCTGCACACGGCCCGACGAGCGGAGGCACCGGGCACCGCATTTTGCGCTCAGCGCGCCCCGCCGCCATCTTGACGGGCGGAGTTGTCGGCAGCGCCCCGCACGGGTGGCTCAGCTGAGGCGTCCCTGCCGCACTGCACACTGGGAACGCTCGTCTGAAGTTCCGGGTGCTGTGCCTCCGCACGTGGCTCTCTGGGAGCAAGACAAACGAGGCGACACACAAAGGACAAAACCAGGTAGGCTTTACATTTTCCAGATTTTACTTTTATTTCCTGGAGATTGTTAATGGACTTTGCTGGTAAGAAACACGCCACAGGGGCACTCAGCCAGGACTTTACACTGAGACACTTTCTCAGTTTGAATTTAGTTTCTTCCCTCGCTTCCTAACTTTCTGCAAAGAAATCCTCCAAGCCCAACAGATTCCTCACTTACTAGCTCTGTGACTGAAAGCCGCTGAGCCTCCTTTTCCTCATCTGTAGGAAGGGAAATGCTACCTTTTTAAAAAAAAAAAAAAAAAATCCCACTTATTTATTTATTTATTTTTTGGGGGGCGGGATGGGGAGGGAGGGGGGCGGGCGGGCCACTTCTATTGGTCTTTCATTTCTCTATGTTCATCTGTCTTTGTTCTTCGGCTCCTGTGGGCCTCCCATCGCGGTGGTGTCTGTTGTCGCAGAGCACTGGCTCTGGGCGCATGCGCTCCAGAGCTCCGGCTCGGACATGGGTTCAGCCGCTCCGCGGCACGTGGGATCTTCCCAGGCCAGGATTCGAACCGGCGCCCCTTGCACTACAAGGCGGTGTCCTTACCCACTGGACCACCAGGGCAGCCCTACTTTCTTATATATGTAGTCAAAATGCCCTAGCGCTTTTGCATATAGGAGGAGTTTAAGAGATGTGAAGTCCCTTTCACCTCTTTCTGTCTAAACACCTTACAACAGTGGGCCTCAAATTAAAACGTATAAGGAACACCTGGGGTCCTTGGGAAGCCTAAACAGACTCCAATGTCCCTTTCCCAGCGTCTGATTCATTGGATCTGGATTGGGCCTTCTGACTAACCGGTGATTCTCACACAGGTGGTCGACAGACCACCCTCTGAGAGGTCTTGCTCTAGAGCGGTGGGATTATGGGAAGGTGGAGCTGGGATGGCCTCTAGAAGCCCTCATTCAGCACTCACTCCCCATTTGGCTGATAGAGACACTGAGTTTAGGTGACTCACCCAAGGTCATGTAGGGAGGCAGTGACTGAACTCAAGTGGAAAGTCGTGTTCCCTGACTCACAGGGGCGGGTGGCTATGCCAGGCGGCCACCGCCTCTTTATTCGGAAACAGAGTCTTGCCTGGCTCTGGTTGAGGTTGCCCTGAGCAACTCCTTGGCAATGAATTAAGCGCTCAGACTTCTTAGTTCGAAGGTCTTCTGCAAATTGTTTTCTGTAAGGAATATTCTTGTATAGCAGCTTATACAACCTTTCCATTGTCTTGTTGAGAGCATCTGCAGATTAGGAAAAATTTATTCAGTTACTTCTTGGGTTACAGTGGGTATCTTGCTGCCCTTTTAAATTTACTTTTGGCATTCTCCTTAATTGAAGGCTATCATGCCTTTTAATGAAAAACATTCCCTTTGCTCGTTTTAACTGTTTCATTGTAAGACAAAACACAAAAAGGAAAAAAGCACACAAAACAAATGATAGGTTAGTGGGCTGTGATGAGGTGAGTATCCTAACCACCACCAGAGTTAAGACATGGGGGATTCTGCCAGATGTCCCAGAAGCCCTTCCATGTACTCGTCCCAAAGACACACTCCACCATCCCTCCAGAAGTAACTGTTGTCGCAGAGCACTGGCTCTGGGCGCATGCGCTCCAGAGCTCCAGCTCGGACATGGGTTCGGCCGCTCCGCGGCACGTGGGATCTTCCCAGGCCAGGATTCGAACCGGCGCCCCTTGCACTACAAGGCGGTGTCCTTACCCACTGGACCACCAGGGCAGCCCTACTTTCTTATATATGTAGTCAAAATGCCCTAGCGCTTTTGCATATAGGAGGAGTTTAAGAGATGTGAAGTCCCTTTCACCTCTTTCTGTCTAAACACCTTACAACAGTGGGCCTCAAATTAAAACGTATAAGGAACACCTGGGGTCCTTGGGAAGCCTAAACAGACTCCAATGTCCCTTTCCCAGCGTCTGATTCATTGGATCTGGATTGGGCCTTCTGACTAACCGGTGATTCTCACACAGGTGGTCGACAGACCACCCTCTGAGAGGTCTTGCTCTAGAGCGGTGGGATTATGGGAAGGTGGAGCTGGGATGGCCTCTAGAAGCCCTCATTCAGCACTCACTCCCCATTTGGCTGATAGAGACACTGAGTTTAGGTGACTCACCCAAGGTCATGTAGGGAGGCAGTGACTGAACTCAAGTGGAAAGTCGTGTTCCCTGACTCACAGGGGCGGGTGGCTATGCCAGGCGGCCACCGCCTCTTTATTCGGAAACAGAGTCTTGCCTGGCTCTGGTTGAGGTTGCCCTGAGCAACTCCTTGGCAATGAATTAAGCGCTCAGACTTCTTAGTTCGAAGGTCTTCTGCAAATTGTTTTCTGTAAGGAATATTCTTGTATAGCAGCTTATACAACCTTTCCATTGTCTTGTTGAGAGCATCTGCAGATTAGGAAAAATTTATTCAGTTACTTCTTGGGTTACAGTGGGTATCTTGCTGCCCTTTTAAATTTACTTTTGGCATTCTCCTTAATTGAAGGCTATCATGCCTTTTAATGAAAAACATTCCCTTTGCTCGTTTTAACTGTTTCATTGTAAGACAAAACACAAAAAGGAAAAAAGCACACAAAACAAATGATAGGTTAGTGGGCTGTGATGAGGTGAGTATCCTAACCACCACCAGAGTTAAGACATGGGGGATTCTGCCAGATGTCCCAGAAGCCCTTCCATGTACTCTGTCCCAAAGACACACTCCACCATCCCTCCAGAAGTAACTGCAATCATGACTTTTATGAGTCATTTCCTTGCGTATCTTCATGACTTGGTTACCCTCACTGAGCATCTTTAGACCACAAAGCTTAATTTTGCTCTTTAAAAAGCACTGATCTCTTCAGTCTCTTAAACTTCACATTCCTTTCTATCCCTTTCTCCTTCCTATAGTTGCGTTTTTGAAGAACCTGCTCTTCCTAACCTATGAGTTTCTTACAAGTTTGATTTTGCTAATTACCAGAGGTTTGATCAAACTCTTAGGTGTTTTAACTGTATTGTTAGTGTTACGTGTTCTTTCATCAGGAGGCATTCTTTTTCTTTTATATTAATAGTCATTGTGCTCAATGCTTCGATCCATGAATTTGTTGGAGATTGCAAGATGGTGATAGTCTGTCATTTCATTTAATTATTGGAATAATTTTATAAAAAAAATTATGAAAAATTATTATAATTTTATAAAAAGAGGCCACTTCTTGTCTGGTGTTCTTCAGTTGGCCACATTTTCATCTAGGTGAAAGATACGCTTCCTTGTATTCTTTGTAGCTGGGTATGACCATATGAGCAATGAATGGAAGTGCCTCTATGCAACTTCTAGAAAGTCTCTCTCTCCCCTTCTAAAAGCTTTGATTGGGGTTTAGTTAATTTACAGTGTTGTGTTTCAGGTGTATAGCAAAGTGATTCAGTTATTCATATACATATATTCATTCTTGTTCAGATTCTTTTCCCATATAGGTTACTACAGAAAATTGAGCAGTTCCTAATGCTATGCAGTAGTCCTTCTCTGGTGTCTATTTTGTGTATAGTAGTATGTGTATATGAATCCCAAGCTCCTAATTTATCCCCTCCCCCAACATTTCCTCTTTGATGACCATAAGTTTGCTTTTGAAGTTGTGAGTCTCTTTCTGTTTTGTCTTTAAGTTCATTTATATAATTTTAAATACTTAGATTCCATATATGATTGATACTGTACATATGTGTCCTTATCTGACTTACTTCATTTAGGATGACAAATGAAAGGTTAGTGGGCTGTGATGAGGTGAGTATCCTAACCACCACCAGAGTTAAGACATGGGGGATTCTGCCAGATGTCCCAGAAGCCCTTCCATGTACTCTGTCCCAAAGACACACTCCACCATCCCTCCAGAAGTAACTGCAATCATGACTTTTATGAGTCATTTCCTTGCGTATCTTCATGACTTGGTTACCCTCACTGAGCATCTTTAGACCACAAAGCTTAATTTTGCTTTTTAAAAAAGCACTGATCTCTTCAGTCTCTTAAACTTCACATTCCTTTCTATCCCTTTCTCCTTCCTATAGTTGCGTTTTTGAAGAACCTGCTCTTCCTAACCTATGAGTTTCTTACAAGTTTGATTTTGCTAATTACCAGAGGTTTGATCAAACTCTTAGGTGTTTTAACTGTATTGTTAGTGTTACGTGTTCTTTCATCAGGAGGCATTCTTTTTCTTTTATATTAATAGTCATTGTGCTCAATGCTTCGATCCATGAATTTGTTGGAGATTGCAAGATGGTGATAGTCTGTCATTTCATTTAATTATTGGAATAATTTTATAAAAAAAATTATGAAAAATTATTATAATTTTATAAAAAGAGGCCACTTCTTGTCTGGTGTTCTTCAGTTGGCCACATTTTCATCTAGGTGAAAGATACGCTTCCTTGTATTCTTTGTAGCTGGGTATGACCATATGAGCAATGAATGGAAGTGCCTCTATGCAACTTCTAGAAAGTCTCTCTCTCACCTTCTAAAAGCTTTGATTGGGGTTTAGTTAATTTACAGTGTTGTGTTTCAGGTGTATAGCAAAGTGATTCAGTTATTCATATACATATATTCATTCTTGTTCAGATTCTTTTCCCATATAGGTTACTACAGAAAATTGAGCAGTTCCTAATGCTATGCAGTAGTCCTTCTCTGGTGTCTATTTTGTGTATAGTAGTATGTGTATATGAATCCCAAGCTCCTAATTTATCCCCTCCCCCAACATTTCCTCTTTGATGACCATAAGTTTGCTTTTGAAGTTGTGAGTCTCTTTCTGTTTTGTCTTTAAGTTCATTTATATAATTTTAAATACTTAGATTCCATATATGATTGATACTGTACATATGTGTCCTTATCTGACTTACTTCATTTAGGATGACAATCTCTAGGTCCATCCATGTTGCTATAAATGGCATTGTTTTGTTCTTTTTATGGCTGAGTAATATTTCATTGTATTTACGTACAACATCTTCTTTATCCATTCCTCTACTGGTGGGCATTTAGGTTGCTTCTATGCTTTGGCTATTGTAAATAGTGCTGCAGTGAACAAAGGGATGCAGGTATCTTTTCAAATTACATTTTTTCCAGATACAGATGCCCAGGAGAGAGATTGCTGGTCATATGGTAGTTCTGCTTTAAATTTTTTTTTTTCTTTTTTTTTTTTTTGTTTTATTATTATTTTTTTTTTTGCTTTAAATTTTTAAAGAAACTTCCATCCTGTTCTCCATAGTGGTTGTACCAGTTTACATTTCCAGCAACAGTGTAGAAAGATTCCCTTTCCTCCACATCCTCTGCAGCATTTACTGTTTGTAGGCTCTTTTTTTAAACATTTATTTATTTATTTATTTTTGGGGTGGGGTGGGGAGGGAGGGGCCGGGCGGGCCACTTCTATTGGTCTTTCATTTCTCTGTTTTCATCCATCTTTGTTCTTTGGCCCATGTGGGCCTCCCATCGCAGAGCACTGGCTCCGGGCGCATGCGCTCCAGAGCTCCGGCTCGGTAATTGGACACATCAGTCCAGCTGCTCTGCAGCATGTGGGATCTTCCCAGGCCAGGGATCGAACCAGCGCCCCTCGCACTGCAAGGCGGTGTCCTTACCCACTGGACCACCAGGGAAGCCCCTGTTTGTAGGCTCTTTGATGATGGCCATTCTGAGTGCCATGAGGCATTGATGATACTTTATTGTACTTTTTGTTTGCATTTCTCTGATAATTAGTGATGCTGAGCATCTTTTCAGGTGCTTTTTGGCCATCTGCATGTCTTCTTCAGAGGAATTTCTATTTAGATCTTCCACCCATTTTTCAATTGGATTGTTTGCTTTTTTGACATAGAGCTGCATGAGCTATTTATATATTTGCTAATTAATCCCTTGTTGGTTGCATCGTTTGCAAATATTTTCTTTCATTCTGTAGGTAGTCTTTTAGTTTTATTGATGGTTTCCTTTGCTGTGTAAAAGCATTTAACTTTAATTATGTCTAGCTTGTTTATTTTTGTTTTCATTACTCTAAGAGGTGGATCAAAAACGGTATTATTGTGATTTTTGTCACAGAATATTCTGTCTGTAATTTCCCCTAAGAGTTTTGCATTGTCCAGCCTTACATTTAGGTGTTTGATCCATTTGGAGTTAATTTTTGTGTACTGTGTTAAATAATGTTTAGAAAATCTTTTTCAAGCGAGAGGACTTTATTTTGTCTTATCTTCCTTCCTAGCAAGACAGGTATGTGGGAGACTTATGGAAGATAAGGGTTGGTTAGTAAGCTTTGTTTTGTAGACTCCTTTGATGGACTAATAAAGATCTAGAGATGTCTCTGGTGATTAACATCCATCCTTTCTATTAGAGAGGGAAGGGGGGACACCTTTGCAAATTTATGTCCTGCTTTTAGGCAAAAAGAGGAAGGACAGAAAACTTTCACTTGCTTCTTCTCAGTTGCATTCAGCTCCTAAATCCTTATGTTCAAGTTGGGTATTTGGGGTGGCATATCCTGCTACCCTTCATCTTGATAGGTGTAAAGTTTTCGTGTGAGTTTTCCCGGGCTACCGTAACAATGAACTACTAGCTGGGCAGGCTTAAAATAACAGAAATGATTTCTTTCACAGCTGTGAAGCCCAGAAGTTTGAAAACAGGCTGCTGGCAGGGCCACGCTCCTTCTGAAATCTCTCAGGGAGGGTCCTTCTTCGTCTCTTCTTAGCTTCCGGTGGCTGCAGGTAACCTGCGGCATTCCCTGGCCAGCAGTTCATCACTGTGTCTTCTCTTTTGTAAAGACGTCAGTCATGCTGAAATTGGCCTTCTGCAATCAATACAGCCCCATCGTAACTAATTACGTGCACAAAGACCTGTGTTTCTAAATAAGATCATACTCACAGAAACCTGGGGTTAGGACTCTGCCTTTTGGGGGCAACACCGTTCAGTCCAGACCAGTGCACGTGGGTTACAGGGGACGGAGGTGGGCTAAGAAGGTAACCTCCCCTCCTCAAGCCACATTAAAAGAAGTAGCAGTAAAAAGGCATGTGTGGGGGCTTCCCTGGTGGTCCAGTGGTAAGGACACCGCCTTGCAGTGCAAGGGGCGCCGGTTCGAGCCCTGGCCTGGGAAGATCCCACGTGCCGTGGAGCGGCTGGACCGATGTGTCCAATGGGTTGCGATGCGCCGAGCTGGTGCTCTGACGACAGAGGCACTCAGGGGGTTTCCTAAGGCATTGTCCAGCCTTACATTTAGGTGTTTGATCCATTTGGAGTTAATTTTTGTGTACTGTGTTAAATAATGTTTAGAAAATCTTTTTCAAGCGAGAGGACTTTATTTTGTCTTATCTTCCTTCCTAGCAAGACAGGTATGTGGGAGACTTATGGAAGATAAGGGTTGGTTAGTAAGCTTTGTTTTGTAGACTCCTTTGATGGACTAATAAAGATCTAGAGATGTCTCTGGTGATTAACATCCATCCTTTCTATTAGAGAGGGAAGGGGGGACACCTTTGCAAATTTATGTCCTGCTTTTAGGCAAAAAGAGGAAGGACAGAAAACTTTCACTTGCTTCTTCTCAGTTGCATTCAGCTCCTAAATCCTTATGTTCAAGTTGGGTATTTGGGGTGGCATATCCTGCTACCCTTCATCTTGATAGGTGTAAAGTTTTCGTGTGAGTTTTCCCGGGCTACCGTAACAATGAACTACTAGCTGGGCAGGCTTAAAATAACAGAAATGATTTCTTTCACAGCTGTGAAGCCCAGAAGTTTGAAAACAGGCTGCTGGCAGGGCCACGCTCCTTCTGAAATCTCTCAGGGAGGGTCCTTCTTCGTCTCTTCTTAGCTTCCGGTGGCTGCAGGTAACCTGCGGCATTCCCTGGCCAGCAGTTCATCACTGTGTCTTCTCTTTTGTAAAGACGTCAGTCATGCTGAAATTGGCCTTCTGCAATCAATACAGCCCCATCGTAACTAATTACGTGCACAAAGACCTGTGTTTCTAAATAAGATCATACTCACAGAAACCTGGGGTTAGGACTCTGCCTTTTGGGGGCAACACCGTTCAGTCCAGACCAGTGCACGTGGGTTACAGGGGACGGAGGTGGGCTAAGAAGGTAACCTCCCCTCCTCAAGCCACATTAAAAGAAGTAGCAGTAAAAAGGCATGTGTGGGGGCTTCCCTGGTGGTCCAGTGGTAAGGACACCGCCTTGCAGTGCAAGGGGCGCCGGTTCGAGCCCTGGCCTGGGAAGATCCCACGTGCCGTGGAGCGGCTGGACCGATGTGTCCAATTACCGAGCCGGAGCTCTGGAGCGCATGCGCCCAGAGCTGGTGCTCTGCGACGACAGAGGCCACTGCGATGGGAGGCCCACAGGAGCCAAAGAACAAAGACGGATGAAAATAGAGAAATGAAAGACCAATAGAAGTGGCCTGCCCATCCCCCTCCCGCCCCAACCCGCCCCTCCCCCTCCACAAAGCATGTGTTACAAGACTTCATAAAGCCTATATATATATTATATATATAAATAAGGTCATTGATATGTTAGTGATAGTTATCTCAAGATAGAATTTCAGGTGAGTTTTATTTTCTTATATATTTAAATACTATTTAACATTTTGCAGTAAACATTTTTTACTTATATAAATGAGGGAGAGACCAATGAGCTCTTATAGATTTTTATTATATGAAAACTCAAAAGTGTCTTGAGTGATTCTGATGATTAACCAAGCTTCATCATCAGGTAGGAAGCTCAAAATAAAATAAAATAAAAAGGCACTTCAAGCACCAGAAAGCAGAGTATCAAGGAAGCCCTCCTGAATGAGGCAGGCTTGCTGGGACCTGGAAGCCAGTCCCCTGGGTCGTGTCCTCCCTGTGGCGTGCGGGGACTGGCTCTGAGGACCGCCGCCGGTCAGATGGGGTGTCGGAAGTCGGGGACTGTGAGGATTGACCCCTGGAGGCCTCAGCCTGTTTCAGGCTCGGGCTTCGGACGTCTGGGTGTCCTGGACTGGGCGCAGGGCTGCGGGAGAGGCGGGCGGCGGGAGAGCAGCGCCGCCCAGCGCCGCCCTTTCTGTCAGAGGCAGTCTCAGCGTGCCGCGCGGAGGACAGGATCCAGGGTCAGCGCGAAGGCTTTGTCGCCACGCAGGATGGTTTGAGCCTGGGGCCTGCCGCTCTCTAGACACAGGACCTCGGACCTGCCACTCCACCTGCCTCGGCCCGGGTCTCCCTGCTGGGAAAGTGCGGAGGGGGCCGCTCCACGGGGCAGGCTTGCTGTGAGGAGGCACGTGGATGCTGCAGGGGCCCAGCGAGTGCTGCAGGGGCATCGCCGCGCAGGAAGGCTCCAGGCCGTGGTCTGGGAGGGCCGGTGGCTCAGCTCGGTGGGCAGCAGAGGGCTGAGGAGCGCCAGCGAGGCCTGGGAATGCAGGCCACTGGGAAAGGGGAGAGGCTCAGGAGGGCCGGGCGGAGGGCTTACCTCTGCATCTCCTGCCCCTTGTGTCCTCTGGACGCAGGCTCCTGTCCTGTCCCTCCTGCATCCCTTTAGTGAATTTGTGTAGATTAGAAGTAGGTGACTGTGATGGATTGAATCACTTCTTTTCATGTCAGTTTGTTTGGCCATACCAAGGGACTGGGGAGCTTAGTTCCCTGACTAGGGACTGAGCCTGGGCCCTGGCGGTGAAAGTGCAGAGGCCTGACCGCTGTGCTGCCAGGGAATCTCCCCCTGGACTGTGTGTTTGTGTGCCCCCAGATTACTGTGCGGAAGCCCCTAGCCCCAGTGTGACTGTGTTTGGAGCTGCGGTCTCTGAGGAAGTAATTAAGTGTAAAAGAGGTCGTAAGGGTGGTGCAGGCCTGACCCAATGGGCTTAGGGCCTGATGAAGAGAGACCCCAGAGAGCTCTGTGCTCACCCGCCACGGAAGGGCCGCGTGAGGAGAGTCGCCCTCTGCAAGCCAGGGGAGAGGCCTCGCCAGAAACTGAGTCCTGAGGCACGTGGGTCTTAGGCTTCTCGGCCTCCAGAACTGTTAGAAAATACATTTCTCTTGTTTAAGCCACCCAACCTGTGGTCTTGTGTGAGGTTTTAGTTGAAAATAATACGACTCCTTTATTCTATTACCGGTTCACAATGTCAGTCCTTAAGAATATCAGCTCTGAATGCGGGCGGGGGCGCGCCAGCGCCGCCCTTTCTGTCAGAGGCAGTCTCAGCGTGCCGCGGAGGACAGGATCCAGGGTCAGCGAAGGCTTTGTCGCCACGCAGGATGGTTTGAGCCTGGGGCCTGCCGCTCTCTAGACACAGGACCTCGGACCTGCCACTCCACCTGCCTCGGCCCGGGTCTCCTGCTGGGAAAGTGCGGAGGGGGCCGCTCCACGGGGCAGGCTTGCTGTGAGGAGGCACGTGGATGCTGCAGGGGCCCAGCGAGTGCTGCAGGGGCATCGCCGCGCAGGAAGGCTCCAGGCCGTGGTCTGGGAGGGCCGGTGGCTCAGCTCGGTGGGCAGCAGAGGGCTGAGGAGCGCCAGCGAGGCCTGGGAATGCAGGCCACTGGGAAAGGGGAGAGGCTCAGGAGGGCCGGGCGGAGGGCTTACCTCTGCATCTCCTGCCCCTTGTGTCCTCTGGACGCAGGCTCCTGTCCTGTCCCTCCTGCATCCCTTTAGTGAATTTGTGTAGATTAGAAGTAGGTGACTGTGATGGATTGAATCACTTCTTTTCATGTCAGTTTGTTTGGCCATACCAAGGGACTGGGGAGCTTAGTTCCCTGACTAGGGACTGAGCCTGGGCCCTGGCGGTGAAAGTGCAGAGGCCTGACCGCTGTGCTGCCAGGGAATCTCCCCCTGGACTGTGTGTTTGTGTGCCCCCAGATTACTGTGCGGAAGCCCCTAGCCCCAGTGTGACTGTGTTTGGAGCTGCGGTCTCTGAGGAAGTAATTAAGTGTAAAAGAGGTCGTAAGGGTGGTGCAGGCCTGACCCAATGGGCTTAGGGCCTGATGAAGAGAGACCCCAGAGAGCTCTGTGCTCACCCGCCACGGAAGGGCCGCGTGAGGAGAGTCGCCCTCTGCAAGCCAGGGGAGAGGCCTCGCCAGAAACTGAGTCCTGAGGCACGTGGGTCTTAGGCTTCTCGGCCCCCAGAACTGTTAGAAAATACATTTCTCTTGTTTAAGCCACCCAACCTGTGGTCTTGTGTGAGGTTTTAGTTGAAAATAATACGACTCCTTTATTCTATTACCGGTTCACAATGTCAGTCCTTAAGAATATCAGCTCTGAATATTCACTGGAAGGGCTGGTGCGGAAGCTGAGGCTCCAATACTTTGGCCACCGGATGCGAAGAGACGACTCACTGGAGAAGACCCTGCTGTGAGGAAAGGAGACGGCAGGAGGAGAAGGGACGGCAGAGGACAGCATAGTTGGCTGGCGTCACCGAGTCCGGGGAGATGAGCTTGAGCAGCTGCAGGAGCGGGGAAGGACGGGGACGCCTGGCCGCCGCCGTCGGACGTGGCCGAGAGACTGACCTGAGCTGGTCACAGCGCGCGGCTCAAGACTGACCCGGAGTCAGGGCCCCGAGAAGTTCTAGGCTCAGCGAAGAAACACACGAGCAAACAGAATCAATGCTGTTCACACTGGGAGCTCTGAGATGAAAGCGAAGGGTGTGGAGACCCAGGACGCACGACCCAGCATGTGCTTACTGGGGTCCTGAAGGTGTCTTCCTGGGCTCCAGTGGTATTTTGAAACTTGAGAAGTTTTTTTTTTTTTTTTCTTCAGTAAATTTACATGTACCTTTATTATGTTAAGGAAGAATGCATCTGTTTCTAATGAGTTTTTAAAATTAAAAAATATTCTGTGTTAATTATTCTGATGATTTTAAAAACATTTTTATTTTACTTTTTACTTTTACAGAGTTTTGTTATTTACAGATATGTATGATCCCAGATTAGTCATGTGTGTATCCTCCTCCCACCCTCCAGGCCGTGCACTGTCCCCTGCAGGATCCCTTTTCTCACAGAGCAATGACAATAGCTATTTTTTCACATATGATAGTATAGGGTTTTTGTTTTTGCAATGGTGCAGGCCTGCCCAATGGGCTTAGGGCCTGATGAAGAGAGACCCCAGAGAGCTCTGTGCTCACCCGCCACGGAAGGGCCGCGTGAGGAGAGTCGCCCTCTGCAAGCCAGGGGAGAGGCCTCGCCAGAAACTGAGTCCTGAGGCACGTGGGTCTTAGGCTTCTCGGCCTCCAGAACTGTTAGAAAATACATTTCTCTTGTTTAAGCCACCCAACCTGTGGTCTTGTGTGAGGTTTTAGTTGAAAATAATACGACTCCTTTATTCTATTACCGGTTCACAATGTCAGTCCTTAAGAATATCAGCTCTGAATATTCACTGGAAGGGCTGGTGCGGAAGCTGAGGCTCCAATACTTTGGCCACCGGATGCGAAGAGACGACTCACTGGAGAAGACCCTGCTGTGAGGAAAGGAGACGGCAGGAGGAGAAGGGGACGGCAGAGGACAGCATAGTTGGCTGGCGTCACCGAGTCCGGGGAGATGAGCTTGAGCAGCTGCAGGAGCGGGGAAGGACGGGGACGCCTGGCCGCCGCCGTCGGACGTGGCCGAGAGACTGACCTGAGCTGGTCACAGCGCGCGGCTCAAGACTGACCCGGAGTCAGGGCCCCGAGAAGTTCTAGGCTCAGCGAAGAAACACACGAGCAAACAGAATCAATGCTGTTCACACTGGGAGCTCTGAGATGAAAGCGAAGGGTGTGGAGACCCAGGACGCACGACCCAGCATGTGCTTACTGGGGTCCTGAAGGTGTCTTCCTGGGCTCCAGTGGTATTTTGAAACTTGAGAAGTTTTTTTTTTTTTTTTCTTCAGTAAATTTACATGTACCTTTATTATGTTAAGGAAGAATGCATCTGTTTCTAATGAGTTTTTAAAATTAAAAAATATTCTGTGTTAATTATTCTGATGATTTTAAAAACATTTTTATTTTACTTTTTACTTTTACAGAGTTTTGTTATTTACAGATATGTATGATCCCAGATTAGTCATGTGTGTATCCCCTCCTCCCACCCCTCCAGGCCGTCGCACTGTCCCCCTGCAGGATCCCCTTTTCTCACAGAGCAATGACAATAGCTATTTTTTTCACATATGATAGTATAGGGTTTTTTTGTTTTTTGTTTTTTTTTTTTACTATGTTTGTTTATTTAGGGGGAGGTGAGCTGGGGAGGGGGGTGGGCGGGCCACTTCTATTGGTCTTTCATTTATCTATGTTCATCCGTCTTTGTTCTTTGGCTCCTGTGGGCCTCCCATCGCAGTGGCGTCTGTCGCTGCAGAGCACCGGCTCGGTAATTGGACACATGGGTCCAGCCGCTCCGCGGCACGTGGGATCTTCCCAGGCCAGGGATGGAACCGGCGCTGCTTTGCACTGCAAGGCGGTGTCCTTACCCACTGGACCACCAGGGAAGCCCGATAGTATAGATTTTCATGCTACTTCCTTTACGCCTCCCACCCACTGTTCATTCCCCACAATGTCCATATGTCTATGTCTATTCTATTTTCATCACTTCACCGCGTGTGTTATCATTACCATCCTACTAGATTCCATATATAATATGTGTTAGTATATTGTACTTGTCTTTCTCTTTTTGACTTACTTCACTTTTCATGATAGATTCTAGATCCAGCCACCTCATTAGGACTGATTCTTCTGCATTTCTTTTTAGAGCTGTGTAGTATTCCGTTGTATGTATGTACCAGAGCTTTTGTATCCATTCATTTGTCGATGGACATCTAGGTTGCTTGGGAAGTTTTAAATAAAAATCTACCTTCTATCTTCTCTTGAAAACTCAGATTCCACACTGGGCCTGCATTTCCATTGCTGCCATCTTTAGAGACGCATGTTCGCCGCTATAACCCAATGCTCCTTGTTGCTTACTTACTTGCTTACTCTGATGCCCTCCTTTGTATCGTGTGGGATCCCTGACATACATGTGGCCCTTTTTATGCTCATAAGTGTGCACAATGGTTGATTTTCCCCTGCATTAGTCAGCAAGCCAATTTTAAAAACATTTTTATTTTACTTTTTACTTTTACAGAGTTTTGTTATTTACAGATATGTATGATCCCAGATTAGTCATGTGTGTATCCCCTCCTCCCACCCCTCCAGGCCGTCGCACTGTCCCCCTGCAGGATCCCCTTTTCTCACAGAGCAATGACAATAGCTATTTTTTTCACATATGATAGTATAGGGTTTTTTTGTTTTTTGTTTTTTTTTTTTACTATGTTTGTTTATTTAGGGGGAGGTGAGCTGGGGAGGGGGGTGGGCGGGCCACTTCTATTGGTCTTTCATTTATCTATGTTCATCCGTCTTTGTTCTTTGGCTCCTGTGGGCCTCCCATCGCAGTGGCGTCTGTCGCTGCAGAGCACCGGCTCGGTAATTGGACACATGGGTCCAGCCGCTCCGCGGCACGTGGGATCTTCCCAGGCCAGGGATGGAACCGGCGCTGCTTTGCACTGCAAGGCGGTGTCCTTACCCACTGGACCACCAGGGAAGCCCGATAGTATAGATTTTCATGCTACTTCCTTTACGCCTCCCACCCACTGTTCATTCCCCACAATGTCCATATGTCTATGTCTATTCTATTTTCATCACTTCACCGCGTGTGTTATCATTACCATCCTACTAGATTCCATATATAATATGTGTTAGTATATTGTACTTGTCTTTCTCTTTTTGACTTACTTCACTTTTCATGATAGATTCTAGATCCAGCCACCTCATTAGGACTGATTCTTCTGCATTTCTTTTTAGAGCTGTGTAGTATTCCGTTGTATGTATGTACCAGAGCTTTTGTATCCATTCATTTGTCGATGGACATCTAGGTTGCTTGGGAAGTTTTAAATAAAAATCTACCTTCTATCTTCTCTTGAAAACTCAGATTCCACACTGGGCCTGCATTTCCATTGCTGCCATCTTTAGAGACGCAGTTCGCCGCTATAACCCAATGCTCCTTGTTGCTTACTTACTTGCTTACTCTGATGCCCTCCTTTGTATCGTGTGGGATCCCTGACATACATGTGGCCCTTTTTATGCTCATAAGTGTGCACAATGGTTGATTTTCCCCTGCATTAGTCAGCAAGCCAACTTAATACAAACTAGGTCCAAAGCCAAAGTACTGATGCTGTGTGACCCTGAATTGTATCACTGATGGAAGAAATTTCATAGCTGGGATGGACTTGGGAACCAGACAGCCTCCCACTTCCTGCTGTTGAAACAAATACCCAGAGAGGTGAGATCGCCCCCTTCCCCCGGCCGTACAGCTAGAAGGCAGGCAGCCCAGCCTGTGTAAGAGCTGACTTTCCTGATGCCTAGTCCAACGCTTGTCCCTTCGGATAAGTTGTTTCCCCCCTTTTATTATCTTGGTAGAAAAAGAAGAGCATCAGTTTGTCACAGAGAATTGGGCAAATACAGCCGTGTGATGTTTAATCTGTGTTCAGGCCCTTCTTTTCACACTGTCAGAGGAGCTGTCAAAAGAAAATGACTGGAAAGCGTTAGCTGTGTGTTATGGCTTCCGAGCCCATGAGCACAGATGTCCACTGGCAAAGCTGAAATAAAAATTGGAAGAAATTAAAACTCATTTTGTTTCCCAGGCCCTTGTGATAAAAAATTCTTGCTGCAGATGAGTGTTCAAGCCCGGTCTCCTCCCCCTTATTATCAAACAAAAGCCGAACACAACAGAAATAGAAACTAATGCAGGAATCTGCTCCGGTTTCTTCTTTTGTATACCAATGTTTTTGTTGGTCAAACCACATTATAGAGCGCCCATTACACTGGCTTTTCTTTCTAGGCCCCAAGGTAATGACTGGGATGAGAAAGGATGGCCCATTGTAAAGCAGGATGGCATGAGAGACCTAGCTCTTTGGGTCTCTGTGCCCCAAATTTGTGGAAAGAGCAATTTAGCATGAAATCCACCAGGAATGAGCTAGGTGGGGAGCTGTGTTGTCTGAGTACGGAAGGCTCCGTGCTTTGGAGCCAGACTTTCTGGGTTCATATCCCAGCGCTGGGGCTTCCCTGGTGGTCCAGTGGGTAAGGACACCGTCTTGCAGTGCAAGGGGCGCTGGTTCGATCCCTGGCCTGGGAAGATCCCACGTGCCGTGGAGCAGCTGGACCCATGTGTCCAATCACCGAGCCGGAGCTCTGGAGCGCATGCGCCCAGAGCCGGTGCTCTGCGACGACAGAGGCCACTGCGATGGGAGACCCACATGGGCCAAAAGAACAAAGATGGATGAAAACAGAGAAATGAAAGACCAATAGAAGTGGCCCGCCCGCCCCCCCCCCCCCCCCCCCCAAAATCCCAGTGCTGTCATTCACCAGCAGTCTGACTTGGGGTCTTGGTTGCCCTTACTTTCTTATTGATGGGCTAGAGGTGGATTCAGCCTCCTCCTTCCAGGGTTATTTTGAGGACTTAGAACATTAAGGCCCAGAGTCTGGCTTGACAGTTATTAGTTGGATGATCGTGGCAGCTTACCAAGATTCTCTCCTTGGACCAAACATTTGTTAGGCTCCCTCTTTTTGATTAGGCTTTGACCTTGGGCTTCCATGTCTACTCGTGCCAAACCCAGTTTTATTAAGTAGCTTGCTAAGTCAGTTTAGAGAGAATTCTCCACCCTTAATAACTGATCACCCTCGACATATAATCATATTTCTCATCCCCTGTCTTTGTACCTGATGACCCTGGCCGACCTTCAGCAGGAATCCTGTTAAGGCAGTCTAGAAGAATCCCTCTAACAGCGATGTCTTCTCTTAGTACTTTTCCAAGCGCTGACCCCTCAGTCTGTTCATTGGTTGTGAATTCCCACTTGTCCTTGTTGAATTTGGCATTGACTCCATCTGTCTCCCCTATGACAATGCCCCTGTTACAGTGTGAGGGTTATTATGTTCACTCTCTCATTTAATTTTTGCAAAAAGCCTTTGGGTGGATATTGTCTCCTGATCTCACAGATGAGGAGCTGGAGGCAGATTGGTTAAATGGCTGCTGAGAGGCATCCGGGCCGTCAGCGCTGGAGGGGTGCTGTGAGGCTGGCGCCGGCGCCCGTGCCCCCGGGCACTGTGGGGGGCTCGATGCGCTGCAGGCCTGGGTGGAGGATGGGATGCAGGAGAAAAGATTGGGAGAGGACTTCCCATTTGAAACAGCACAGGACCAAGGCATGGGAGTCTTTGAGGCGCTGCTGGAGGCCAGAGATGAGACCTTCCTGAACTGACGTATCTGGCTGAAACATTTGCGAGGCTGGTAAGGCTGATCCGGGCAATGAGAGGGACCGTGTGCACATGCATGTGTGTGTGTGCGTGTGTGTGTGACAGAGAGAGAGAAAGAGGAAGAGAGAGATTGGATACATTCTCTGCACTGCCTTCTGTGTTCCAGCCGAAGGTTACTCCCTGCCTCTGTCTCAGAGAAGCCTCTTGACCCTGGGCTGGCATCCACAGACATCGTGGTCCATTGGCATTATCCCACTCTCCTCTGTCCTAGGGTGTGCTTTGGCTAGGGAGGTGCGCAGCCTTGGAGCCATAGAGTACCTGAGCTGGAGATCATCCAATATAAGCTCTTCAGTTTACGTCTGATGAAAATTAGATCCTGGCAGGATAGATTGATTTCTTTAGATTGATGGAGAAGCACGGTTGGGTCAGTGGCTAGATATCCTGAGTTATTATTTTGTCTGATAAGCAGATATTGATCTTTTAGTCTGTGCCAGTGTTGCTCTGGGCCCCTGGACACTATCCTTTCAGGAGGCTCTTGGAATTCTACCTAGTCCATTTGAGCACAAGATTGACTTTATTTACTCCTGTTTGTAGGTGATCAGCGAATGCCCCCTAAGCCTCAGGCCCTGCTGGGGTAGTCGCAGGATCAGAGGAGCTCCTGGCAACACGGAGAGTGTAGTCGAGCGTCCTCCCCTGTCTGGAGGGCCCAGACGGCCAGGTTCTAGAATGCTCTCTGCTTGCCCGCTGCCATGCACCATCACTCCCCTCTCCAGATGTCTGCTTGTTTCTCTCTGCCCCTGCACATCCACACTTATAGCGTCTGTCATTTACATTGGCAGCCTTCAGTTTCCTCCTTCTGCCAACTCATTTCTGGTCTGTCTCCAACATGCCTCCTTCCAAAGGATTAACTGGCTTGTCCAAGGTTGCATGGCTCAAGTCTTTCAACCCAGACTGGATATAAATTCACTCAGTGGGGAAGAATCTATTGGGTTTTTTTTTTTGAAAACCTACCAGGCATTTAACGTCTCTTATATATAAATTCCTTTCTTTTAGAAATTTGAGCTTTTAAAAATAAACTCAAGTACCTTGTGTTTTATACTCAGCTTTGCCCTTTCTATCTACTGTTTCTCGAATCACCATCTTGGTCTTCAAGCCTTTTTCTTCTTTCCCATTAAGGACACTTGAGTTTGAATGCCATCCTACCACTCACTAATGCTGTGACTTTGGGCAAATTGCGTGACTGTTATAGCGTTGATGGGCCTCAGTTTCCCTTTGTGTAAAATCGGAAATTATTACCCTTCTTTGCTGGTTGCTGAGACCATTTGTGAAAATGAGCGTGGTGAGTACATAATATATATTCATTTGTTTCCCCTTTGACTGTCCCCAAGGGATTTCTTCTCACAGAGGGGGGCACGCGTCTTCTTTCTCCTGTTTTAGACTATTGCCACTCAGCCTTTATGCCGGGAGTGGGGGTTGTCACTGAGAAGCCAGGTTTGCCTCACACCTGTCAGGGTGAGGAATAGTGGTGAGGGACTCCATGGGGATGGGCGGGCGCGGGGTTGGAGCTGGCCACCTCCCCCAGCCTGTGCAGGCTGGCTGCTGGTCCCTCGGGGAGCCTCTGCCCCACCCTGCAGGAGGGGCGTTTGTGACCCCTCTCTGGGCCTCAGTGCCACGTGCTGTCCATTCCCAGTCTCAGGAAAGCCAGTGAGGTTGAGTGCCCCAGTGAGCACCGTCACATGGGCAGCACCCAGACCCCCAGCCGGGGGCCAGGGCGCAGTTCTGTCCCTGCTGTGTGTGCGCACATGTGGGTCCACACATGTGTGCATGTGTGTTTTCTCACAGCTCCATGGGCACCCGCCGGGTGGGGGACAGGGAAGCAATGGAGGAAGCACCTGTCCCAGGTCTAGGGAGCGGGGAGGCTCTGCTCTCGCCTCCTCACCCAGCCATGAGGTATGAGCCTAACTGTCTCTTCTACTTGGATTCTGTGATGCCGTGGAATCTGCTCTCAACATGCCTCCTTCCAAAGGATTAACTGGCTTGTCCAGTTGCAGCTCAATTTTGGGGAAGAATCTATTGGGTTTTTTTTTTTGAAAACCTACCAGGCATTTAACGTCTCTTATATATAAATTCCTTTCTTTTAGAAATTTGAGCTTTTAAAAATAAACTCAAGTACCTTGTGTTTTATACTCAGCTTTGCCCTTTCTATCTACTGTTTCTCGAATCACCATCTTGGTCTTCAAGCCTTTTTCTTCTTTCCCATTAAGGACACTTGAGTTTGAATGCCATCCTACCACTCACTAATGCTGTGACTTTGGGCAAATTGCGTGACTGTTATAGCGTTGATGGGCCTCAGTTTCCCTTTGTGTAAAATCGGAAATTATTACCCTTCTTTGCTGGTTGCTGAGACCATTTGTGAAAATGAGCGTGGTGAGTACATAATATATATTCATTTGTTTCCCCTTTGACTGTCCCCAAGGGATTTCTTCTCACAGAGGGGGGCACGCGTCTTCTTTCTCCTGTTTTAGACTATTGCCACTCAGCCTTTATGCCGGGAGTGGGGGTTGTCACTGAGAAGCCAGGTTTGCCTCACACCTGTCAGGGTGAGGAATAGTGGTGAGGGACTCCATGGGGATGGGCGGGCGCGGGGTTGGAGCTGGCCACCTCCCCCAGCCTGTGCAGGCTGGCTGCTGGTCCCTCGGGGAGCCTCTGCCCCACCCTGCAGGAGGGGCGTTTGTGACCCCTCTCTGGGCCTCAGTGCCACGTGCTGTCCATTCCCAGTCTCAGGAAAGCCAGTGAGGTTGAGTGCCCCAGTGAGCACCGTCACATGGGCAGCACCCAGACCCCCAGCCGGGGGCCAGGGCGCAGTTCTGTCCCTGCTGTGTGTGCGCACATGTGGGTCCACACATGTGTGCATGTGTGTTTTCTCACAGCTCCATGGGCACCCGCCGGGTGGGGGACAGGGAAGCAATGGAGGAAGCACCTGTCCCAGGTCTAGGGAGCGGGGAGGCTCTGCTCTCGCCTCCTCACCCAGCCATGAGGTATGAGCCTAACTGTCTCTTCTACTTGGATTCTGTGATGCCGTGGAATCTGCTCTCAGTGCTGCGGGTCACTTCCTCTGGGCACAGGGCCGTGGGCCACTTTGTGGCCTGGCTTGGCTCCAGGCCCGAGGAGGTAAGCCTGACGGCGGTCGGCACAGGCACCTGTCTCTGAGTGCAGAGCCACAGATGTGGCCGGGACAGAGGCTGTTGGAGGGCAGCTGACGGGGGTGTGCCAGGCACCACAGCTGCCTGCAGGGAGACCCGGAGCTGGTCTGCCTTGGAGATGGAGTGGCTGCTGTCGGGTTGGTAGAATCAGATTGGCAGAATCCGGTGGCTGCTTGGAGTGGTGGGTTCACAGGAATCTGGAATGTATGTCTTCAAGTTGGGAAAAATGGTCACTGGGAGCATGAGCGCTGCCTACAGAACCCCAGGAGGCAGAGGAGGAAGGAGAGCAAGTACGAGCTTGTCCTTCCTTGCCCAGGGAATCTCTCTCTCAAAGAGAATGGAGAAAAGGCGGACAATCCCCAAGCCTCCGAAGACATGAGGAAGATTTGCTGTGGCCTGCACGGCACAGTGTGAAGTAGAAAGTTGGCAGATGAGACACTGAGACTCAGAGACTCTCAGACATTGAAGGGACCCTAGAGAACATATGTTCTGGCCTCTTCATTTTGGAAGTGTGCTGGATTTCCAAACAAGGATTTTCTTGTTATCTCTCTCTTTTTTTT
Source organism: Tragulus kanchil (assembly GCA_022376925.1). Taxonomy (NCBI): domain Eukaryota; kingdom Metazoa; phylum Chordata; class Mammalia; order Artiodactyla; family Tragulidae; genus Tragulus; species Tragulus kanchil. The sequence goes on from JAIOJX010000024.1 coordinate 167,771,523, forward strand.
TTTTGACTCTAGCTGAATTCTGCTGTTGTCAGAGACCATACCTGTGGGATTTCAGTCCTTTGAGTTGTACTGAGGCTTGCTTTATGGCCCTGAAAATGATCAATTTTGGTAAATGTAAAATTTTGGTACACTTGGAGAAAAGTGTATTTTCCCGTTGTAGGGTACAGCATGCTTAATAAGGTAAGTCTGTATATTGTGGTGTTCAAATCTTGGGTGCTTTTGTCGTTTTTTGTCTCTGCTTGTTCTACCAGTTACTGAGAGGCATATTCAGTTCAGCCGCTCAGTCGTGTCCAACTCTTTGCGACCCCATGGACTGTGGCACACCAGGTTTCCCTGTCCTTTATCATCTCCCAGAGCTTGCTCAGACTCAGGTCTACCGCGTCAGTGATGCCATCCGACCATCTCGTCCTCTGTCGCCCCCTCCTCCTTCTGCCTTCTATTATCCCCAACACCAGGGTCTTTTCCAATGAGTTACCTCTTCCCATCAGGTGGCCCACGTATTGGAGCTTCAGCTTCAGCATCAGTCTTTCCAGTGAATATTCAGGGTTGGTTTCCTTTAGGATCGACTGGTGTGATCTCCTTGCAGTGCAAGGGACTCTCAATTATATCTCCTATTATGACTTTTGGAGTGCCTTTTTGTGTATGTGCATGCCAGCCTCCTCTGCCCATGGGATTTTACAGGTGAGAGTCCTGGAGTGGGTTGCCATTCTCATCTCCAGGGAGTCTTCCCAACTCAGGGATCCAACCTGCATCTCTTGTATCTTCTGCATCCGCAGACAGACTCTTTACTACGAGCACCCTCTGGGAAGCCCCTCTGAGGTGCCTGTAACTGAAGTGAAAGTCACTCAGTGGTGATCAACTCTTTGCTACCCTTGGACCAGCTTGGCATTCTCCAGGCAAGATCACTGGAGTGGGTAGCCTTTTCCTTCTCCGGGGGATCTGCCCAACCCAGGGATCGAACTCAGGTCTTCCACATTGCAGGTGGATTCTTTACCATCTGAGCCACCAGGGAAGTCCACGAATACTGGAGTGGGTAGCCTGTCCCTTCTCCAGGGGATCTCCCTGATCCAGGATTCAGACCAGGGTCTCTTGCTTTGCAGGTGAATTCTTGACCAGCTGAGCTACATGGGGTGCCTATTGTCTTTAATTCTGTTAAGTTTTGCTTCGTATTTGTGAAGCTGTGCTATGAGGCACAGTTGAATTCAGGATTGCTTCTTGGTGGACTGAGGTTTTTCATCACGAGCTGTTTCTTTTTTATCTTCAGTAATGCTGCTGATACCGGAGTCTATTTTGTCTTGTGTTAGTTGGGCTCCACTGTTTTCCTCAGGTTTATGCTTACATGGCATCTTTTTCCTTCTTTCGCTTTACCTTCCTGTATCTTGATGTTTAAACTATGTCTTTTATAAGGAGTATATTTGAGTTTTATGATAATTTCTCTCTTTTGATCTATTTATTAGGACTATTTATGCTTGATATAATTGGTACATTGGGTTAAATTTTTATCATCATATGTTTCCTATTTTCTTTTGTCTCACCTGTCCTGTATTCCTTTTCTTCCCCCGGCTTTGTTTTGGATAAATCAAGTATTTTACACATTTTTGTAATTTTTACCTAAATTAAAATTTTTTATTGATGTCAAATTCATATAGAATGAACCATTTAAAAATGAATAACACAGTGGCATGCAGTGCATTCACAGTGTTGTGCAGCTGCCTTCTCCTTCTAGTTCCAGAATATTCTCATAGCCTGGAAGGGAAGCACCGTATCCACCATGTGGTCACAGCAACAAAAGGAAACCCTGTATTCACTAAGTAGCTGCTCCCGTTTCCCTCCTCTTGTCCCTGGTGACCAGAAATGTGTATCTTCTGCATCCGAGACAGACTCTTTACTACGAGCACCCTCTGGGAAGCCCCTCTGAGGTGCCCGTAACTGAAGTGAAAGTCACTCAGTGGTGATCAACTCTTTGCTACCCTTGGACCAGCTTGGCATTCTCCAGGCAAGATCACTGGAGTGGGTAGCCTTTTCCTTCTCCGGGGGATCTGCCCAACCCAGGGATCGAACTCAGGTCTTCCACATTGCAGGTGGATTCTTTACCATCTGAGCCACCAGGGAAGTCCACGAATACTGGAGTGGGTAGCCTGTCCCTTCTCCAGGGGATCTCCCTGATCCAGGATTCAGACCAGGGTCTCTTGCTTTGCAGGTGAATTCTTGACCAGCTGAGCTACATGGGGTGCCTATTGTCTTTAATTCTGTTAAGTTTTGCTTCGTATTTGTGAAGCTGTGCTATGAGGCACAGTTGAATTCAGGATTGCTTCTTGGTGGACTGAGGTTTTTCATCACGAGCTGTTTCTTTTTTATCTTCAGTAATGCTGCTGATACCGGAGTCTATTTTGTCTTGTGTTAGTTGGGCTCCACTGTTTTCCTCAGGTTTATGCTTACATGGCATCTTTTTCCTTCTTTCGCTTTACCTTCCTGTATCTTGATGTTTAAACTATGTCTTTTATAAGGAGTATATTTGAGTTTTATGATAATTTCTCTCTTTTGATCTATTTATTAGGACTATTTATGCTTGATATAATTGGTACATTGGGTTAAATTTTTATCATCATATGTTTCCTATTTTCTTTTGTCTCACCTGTCCTGTATTCCTTTTCTTCCCCCGGCTTTGTTTTGGATAAATCAAGTATTTTACACATTTTTGTAATTTTTACCTAAATTAAAATTTTTTATTGATGTCAAATTCATATAGAATGAACCATTTAAAAATGAATAACACAGTGGCATGCAGTGCATTCACAGTGTTGTGCAGCTGCCTTCTCCTTCTAGTTCCAGAATATTCTCATAGCCTGGAAGGGAAGCACCGTATCCACCATGTGGTCACAGCAACAAAAGGAAACCCTGTATTCACTAAGTAGCTGCTCCCCGTTTCCCTCCTCTTGTCCCTGGTGACCAGAAATGTGTATTCTGTCTCCATGAATAATGGATAAACGAGATGTATCTATCATTGAATTTCCTCCTTTTCCAGCTTGTTAATTGATTCCTTTCCTGTTGTTTTAGTGGTTACCTCAGAGATCACAAGACACATCCTTGCTTTGCTAAGTTTTACTTTAAACTAGAACTTTTATATCTTCCAGGGCAAGGAAATGTTTTAGATACACTACAGTTTTTGTCTCCTCAGCCCTGTGCAGCTGCTGAGAGCTGAGGTTAGCTTCCCAAACTCTTAGGCTCTTCTTTCTGCTGGAGTTTTTATTCACTCATCCCGAATGACTTACGAATCACGAAGAACATTGTGAGGCTAAGTGCTGGCAGATTGTTGAACTCACTTCAGTTGGTTCCTTCTCTCTGAGAGCCTGTCTCCTGAAACCTTGGCTGTCAAGGTTTCTCTCCAGTACTTCTAAATTTTATTTTATTTTTTGCCTTTTATATCTTGTCTAGCTTTTTGAGATGTTCTCAGTGGGAAGGCTGGGCTTGCACAAACTCCTCTGCCATTATCAAAGGCAGAAATCTGGCTCTCTCATTTTGTAGCAAGGAAGCAGAGGTTTGGAGGAAGTGTCTCGTTTCATACTGCTAATGAAGACAGAGCTAGAATTAAACTAGGGTCTCCTGATACCCATTCCAGTATTTTTACCATGGCATGCTGGGTAAGGAGATAGTCCGAGTCTATCAAACACTCACCCAAGCCGTCCTTCATTCATTCATTCAACAAATACTTTTCAGGGACTTTATCTGTTCCAATCACTGGGCAAATCAGTGACATTTTTTTCTTACTGCTTTTGAGATTTTTTTCTCCTTGTCTTTATTTTCACCAGCTTTGTTATGGCATGGTGGCTGTGGTTTTCTTTATGTTTGCTTGTGCTTAAAGAATTATAAAACTCTGCTTGGAGGATCGGAGGTAGGCAAGTATGTTATTTAAGAGAGATGGAATAACAGTTGCAGAGACGTGGAATAACAGTGGTTTAAAAATGGCTTCTGTTTCTTTGACTTGCTGGGCTGGAGGCAGCAAGGCTTGGAGCCGTGGCTGTTCTCCACCAGGTGTTGTCCTTATCTGCCGGAACCGGGAGGGCTTGCCGTCCATCTCTGCTCCAGTCGGAAGGGTGGAGGGAGCTGGAAAAAAGACCATAACCCTTCCTTTCAGAGCTTCTCCCTGGAAGTTATCCTCCTCACTTTCTTTATGTCCCATTGCCTGGAATTTTGTAATGTGGCCACAGTTATCTGCAAAGGAGATTGCAAAATGTAGTTTTTATTCTGGGCAGTCACTTTTCAGACTACATTTTAGGGAATCTATTGCTTTAAGAAAAGAGGAAATACTAAAAATTTGGAGATAGTCACGCGTCTTCCGCAGCAAGTAATCATGATACCAGGCAATAGGTGCCAAGCTGTGGCCTTAGAGGAAGAAGTCAGAAGAGATGTCACGAAAGAGGTAGCATTCGACTGGGTATTGAAGGGTGAATAGGAGTTCACTGAGTGAAAATTGATCAAAGGGCACTCCAGACTGGGACACTGGCAGTAGCACTGACTCTTGAGAGCAGAGCCCACCTAGTTTCATCTGTCTAATTTCAGTTCCTGGCACATGATCGACTACCACATAAATGTTGGCAGGTAGAATCAGTTGTGAGGGCAGAGAGAGAGGGAGGCTTTTGCTCTGGGGACTGGAGGCCTAGTGGAACCGGAAAGGCAGTGATACAATGTCCTAGTAAGTGGCATGTTGTGGGAGTGGGACAGGATTTGTGTCATTATAGGTATATTGATTTCTAAGGCGAGCACGGGCACGCCAAGCTGAAATTGTTTGGCAGGCAGCTTAGAGACAGTAAGAACTGAAGACGTGGTTTTGAGAGTTGTCCTTGGGAGAGTGATAGCGGAGGCTGTCTGGAGGCTGCTTTCTTCCACGGAGGAGATGTATTGAGAGTAGGAAGGCAAGGACTCGACTTTTGTAACTGAGGAAAAGAAGAGCTAAGCAGAGAGGACTGCTGTGTGGGGAGCTGTCCTTGGAGAGCTCCTGGGAGGCCTCTTTCCTCGCAAAGGACTTGCTGACGACCTCCTCCCTTGTCCACGTCCCTGGACCTGGTCCCACTTTCCTTCCTGTGACTTCTTGCCTTGATCCTTGATAATTTTCAATTAATAATTAATTCAGTTTCATGTACATTGAACTTTCATTAGATAATTCCATTTCATTCATAAAAGGATTTGAGGCAAATCCTCAAGCTTAGGTTTTATTATGCAAATAGTCCATACACACTGTTAAAAAATATCAAAAAATAGGGACTTTCCTGGTAGTCTGTGGTTAAGAATCCACCTTCCAATGCAAGGGATGTGGGTTTGATCCCTGGATGGAGAACTAAGGTTCCATATGCCTCCTGGCAATGTAGGCCAGCGTGCCAGTCACTGAGCCCACGGCTGCAATGTGGCAACTAAGACCCAGCATAAACAAAATACATACATATTAAAAATATCAGAAAATATATTTAAACAAACAAAAAACCATTAAAATCACCCATACTCCCTGTGCCTAGATTGTTAACATTTCATACATATGTATCCAGATTTTGTACTCTCTCTGTCCCTGTAATATTAATGCCAACAACTGCTAATATTGATAATACTGGTCAATGTTATGTTTGATATGTGTATTACAGTATTTAAACCTCATAGCATCTACAACATAGGTGTTGTTATCCCAATTTACAAATGAGGAAACTTAAGACACAGAAGAGGCTCGAAACTTACCCAGAGTCACTCAGCTAGTGTGTTACTCTAACTTGTACATATATATTGGGTTGCGTTTTCACTTTTGATTTTGAAAAAAATTTACACAAAAATAAAGGGAAGGAATGCCTGAGTGCATGTTTGGAGGCAGGATTTGTGTCATTATAGGTATATTGATTTCTAAGGCGAGCACGGGCACGCCAAGCTGAAATTGTTTGGCAGGCAGCTTAGAGACAGTAAGAACTGAAGACGTGGTTTTGAGAGTTGTCCTTGGGAGAGTGATAGCGGAGGCTGTCTGGAGGCTGCTTTCTTCCACGGAGGAGATGTATTGAGAGTAGGAAGGCAAGGACTCGACTTTTGTAACTGAGGAAAAGAAGAGCTAAGCAGAGAGGACTGCTGTGTGGGGAGCTGTCCTTGGAGAGCTCCTGGGAGGCCTCTTTCCTCGCAAAGGACTTGCTGACGACCTCCTCCCTTGTCCACGTCCCTGGACCTGGTCCCACTTTCCTTCCTGTGACTTCTTGCCTTGATCCTTGATAATTTTCAATTAATAATTAATTCAGTTTCATGTACATTGAACTTTCATTAGATAATTCCATTTCATTCATAAAAGGATTTGAGGCAAATCCTCAAGCTTAGGTTTTATTATGCAAATAGTCCATACACACTGTTAAAAAATATCAAAAAATAGGGACTTTCCTGGTAGTCTGTGGTTAAGAATCCACCTTCCAATGCAAGGGATGTGGGTTTGATCCCTGGATGGAGAACTAAGGTTCCATATGCCTCCTGGCAATGTAGGCCAGCGTGCCAGTCACTGAGCCCACGGCTGCAATGTGGCAACTAAGACCCAGCATAAACAAAATACATACATATTAAAAATATCAGAAAATATATTTAAACAAACAAAAAACCATTAAAATCACCCATACTCCCTGTGCCTAGATTGTTAACATTTCATACATATGTATCCAGATTTTGTACTCTCTCTGTCCCTGTAATATTAATGCCAACAACTGCTAATATTGATAATACTGGTCAATGTTATGTTTGATATGTGTATTACAGTATTTAAACCTCATAGCATCTACAACATAGGTGTTGTTATCCCAATTTTACAAATGAGGAAACTTAAGACACAGAAGAGGCTCGAAACTTACCCAGAGTCACTCAGCTAGTGTGTTACTCTAACTTGTACATATATATTGGGTTGCGTTTTTCACTTTTGATTTTGAAAAAAAAAATTTACACAAAAATAAAGGGGAAGGAATGGTGAAGTTCTGTGCAGCCAACAGCCATCAGTTCACAGTCAGACTTTTTTTGCCCATTCTCCCAGCCAGCCCCACCCCAGTTATTCTAAAGTGGATCCCAGACATCATCCCATTGCATCCAAAATACATGTCTCCATCGATGAGGACCCTTTCTCAACGTAACCACAGCACTGTGAGTACCGCCTCAGTGAACAATGCCCTGGCACCATCCACCTCCTTCTGGTGTTCAGCTCTCCCCAGCTGTTTCATAAGTATTTCCTCACAGTTTGTTTGAATCAGGAGCACACACACTCCTTCATAGTGCTGGGGCTGGGATGCACACCCACATTGGTCTTGCCCCAAACCCATGCTCTTTCCAAACATCAAACTTGCATTATGAATTGAAGAAATCTATAGAGTTTGCACTGTAATTAACTTGAGTGTGCATACGCAGACACACACACAACAATGTAAAGCTCTAGGTATTGATTTAGGCAGTGGACTTCCGTGGCTCAGATGGTAAAGAATCTGCCTGTGGTGCTGGAGACCCGGGTTCGATCCCCGGATCAGGAAGTTTCCCTGGAGAAAGGAATGGCTACTCACTCGAGTGTTCTTGCCTGGAGAATTCCATGAACAGCAGAGTCTGGCAGTCTTGTCAAGAGTTGGACATGACTGAGTGACAAAACAAACAAACACACTTTCTTTAGGCAGTGAAGCTTTTATTTGGAATTTCTCTTTAGTAAAAACTGGTGAAAATCCTTAGCCAAATACTCTCTCTACAATCTGCTATTCTTTTTCTTTACTCCCTGTGCCTAGATTGTTAACATTTCATACATATGTATCCAGATTTTGTACTCTCTCTGTCCCTGTAATATTAATGCCAACAACTGCTAATATTGATAATACTGGTCAATGTTATGTTTGATATGTGTATTACAGTATTTAAACCTCATAGCATCTACAACATAGGTGTTGTTATCCCAATTTTACAAATGAGGAAACTTAAGACACAGAAGAGGCTCGAAACTTACCCAGAGTCACTCAGCTAGTGTGTTACTCTAACTTGTACATATATATTGGGTTGCGTTTTTCACTTTTGATTTTGAAAAAAAAAATTTACACAAAAATAAAGGGGAAGGAATGGTGAAGTTCTGTGCAGCCAACAGCCATCAGTTCACAGTCAGACTTTTTTTGCCCATTCTCCCAGCCAGCCCCACCCCAGTTATTCTAAAGTGGATCCCAGACATCATCCCATTGCATCCAAAATACATGTCTCCATCGATGAGGACCCTTTCTCAACGTAACCACAGCACTGTGAGTACCGCCTCAGTGAACAATGCCCTGGCACCATCCACCTCCTTCTGGTGTTCAGCTCTCCCCAGCTGTTTCATAAGTATTTCCTCACAGTTTGTTTGAATCAGGAGCACACACACTCCTTCATAGTGCTGGGGCTGGGATGCACACCCACATTGGTCTTGCCCCAAACCCATGCTCTTTCCAAACATCAAACTTGCATTATGAATTGAAGAAATCTATAGAGTTTGCACTGTAATTAACTTGAGTGTGCATACGCAGACACACACACAACAATGTAAAGCTCTAGGTATTGATTTAGGCAGTGGACTTCCGTGGCTCAGATGGTAAAGAATCTGCCTGTGGTGCTGGAGACCCGGGTTCGATCCCCGGATCAGGAAGTTTCCCTGGAGAAAGGAATGGCTACTCACTCGAGTGTTCTTGCCTGGAGAATTCCATGAACAGCAGAGTCTGGCAGTCTTGTCAAGAGTTGGACATGACTGAGTGACAAAACAAACAAACACACTTTCTTTAGGCAGTGAAGCTAAGGTATTAATTTGGAATTTCTCTTTAGTAAAAAACTGGTGAAAATCCTTAGCCAAATACTCTCTCTACAATCTGCTATTCTTTTCTTCTTATGTCCTGCAGGTTTTTGAACTGTAAAGAATTTTATACTGTGTTTATCCAACAGTAGGTTGTTCTGAGATTGTAATTTTCTTATATAAGGATCTTTATCATAGTTTTCATTCATCCATTCATTCACCCAACAAATTAATTAGGCACCTATTATTTGCCAGAGACTGTAATTAGCAGATTTGGTTCCCACTCCTGTACACTTATATTCTGTGGGAGGTGGCGGGAGAGACAAACAAAAAATAAATGATAAATAATTAAAACAATTTCAAATTGTGATAAATGCCATGTTAGATCAGCTAGAAGTGAATGTAGAAAACAAAAGTGGAAAGTACTTTCAAAGGCATTTTAGAAAATGATTTTCTTTTACTTGCTCGAAGTTCTTTTTAAATGCATGCTCCATTATTGGTATTGAAAAGAAATGAAACCTTTCAATATGATTTTTGCTAACTCCCTGCTATTAAATAAAATAGCTTAAAAAATTTAACTGATCTGGGATTATACATACCTGTAAACAACAAAAGTCTGTAAAAGCAAAAGAAAAATAATTAACTAATTAAAAAAAATTATTATGCTGTAGTCTTGCACCTCTTTAATTTGAGCACCCCATATTGTGTTACTAGTGTGGTAGTGGGACATTATCCTTGATTTCTTTGGTAAAAAAGGGTAACTTTCATATTGAGTCTTAAGCAGAAAACAGATCTCCCTTTAGGCAGAAATGCAGTTTTCGTATTGCTTGTTGAGTCATTGTTTTTGATTATTTTCAAGACATGAAAATGTTTTTTAATTGAGTTGGTATATGCTTATTTGGCGTTTGAAATCATATAAAAGTTTGCATATGAAATAAAGTCCCTATCAAGCCCTGCTTCTTTCACTCTCAGCTCTCAAGTGTTAATATATATAATAGCTATGGCATTGCACCATGCCTCCCTCCATGTCTTCCTGTGTGTAAGGTGAGCTAGAGTGGATTGGAGCGCGTGGAACAGAGAGGAGGGGGGGGGGGAGAGAGGGCAGGAGGGAGAGGAGGGAGGGGAGGGGAGGGGAGAGGTGGGGAGGGAGAGAGGGGAGGGAGGGAGAGGGCAGGAGGGAGGGAGGCTGGGGAGGAGGAGGCAGGTGGGACAGGGGAGAAAGAGCCGCCAGAGAACTGAAGCCCAGAATTCTGAGCAGAACCTGCTCGCTGCCTTTCCTGTCTCTAACCTTTGATGGAGTTTGCTGTCCCCACAGCTCCTGCTAGGAAAGCTAATTGTGGGTTTGAGAGACAGTTGTGTTTCTCAGGCCTCAGTCCCTCCTGCCTCTCGTGAGGCCTCCCAGAAAGGCTCCAGGTCCTCCCCCCAGCCCAGCCCCCAGTTCTCACGGCCTCTGGGGTGGGGCTAGGGCTCTTTTCACAAAAACAGGACAGACATGATGCTCCGTCTCAGAAGTTCTTTATTTAAGGACATGTTTCATTGGAAATACGGGAGGTAACTTCTGATGGGACATCATCTCAACGTAAAATGACTTAATTAGAGGGTGAGAAAGTTATTCGCCTTTTGATTGTTTCCTGCTTTGTCTTATTGTCTCAAGGAGAAACTTGGTGTGGTGGTTGTTTCCCACACCTCCTTGACACATGCTAATCTCTCCTCTAGTTGGCATCCTTTGGCAGACAACTATTTAGGTAGGACTTAGCACTGTGATATTATTTCCATTGTTTTTATTTTTTACAGTTACATTCCCTTTAGGCAGAAATGCAGTTTTCGTATGCTTGTTGAGTCATTGTTTTTGATTATTTTCAAGACATGAAAATGTTTTTTAATTGAGTTGGTATATGCTTATTTGGCGTTTGAAATCATATAAAAGTTTGCATATGAAATAAAGTCCCTATCAAGCCCTGCTTCTTTCACTCTCAGCTCTCAAGTGTTAATATATATAATAGCTATGGCATTGCACCATGCCTCCCTCCATGTCTTCCTGTGTGTAAGGTGAGCTAGAGTGGATTGGAGCGCGTGGAACAGAGAGGAGGGGGGGAGGGAGAGAGGGCAGGAGGGAGAGGAGGGGAGGGGAGGGGAGGGGAGAGGAGTGGAGGGGAGGGGGGAGGGAGGGAGAGGGCAGGAGGGAGGGAGGCTGGGGAGGAGGAGGCAGGTGGGACAGGGGAGAAAGAGCCGCCAGAGAACTGAAGCCCAGAATTCTGAGCAGAACCTGCTCGCTGCCTTTCCTGTCTCTAACCTTTGATGGAGTTTGCTGTCCCCACAGCTCCTGCTAGGAAAGCTAATTGTGGGTTTGAGAGACAGTTGTGTTTCTCAGGCCTCAGTCCCTCCTGCCTCTCGTGAGGCCTCCCAGAAAGGCTCCAGGTCCTCCCCCCAGCCCAGCCCCCAGTTCTCACGGCCTCTGGGGTGGGGCTAGGGCTCTTTTCACAAAAACAGGACAGACATGATGCTCCGTCTCAGAAGTTCTTTATTTAAGGACATGTTTCATTGGAAATACGGGAGGTAACTTCTGATGGGACATCATCTCAACGTAAAATGACTTAATTAGAGGGTGAGAAAGTTATTCGCCTTTTGATTGTTTCCTGCTTTGTCTTATTGTCTCAAGGAGAAACTTGGTGTGGTGGTTGTTTCCCACACCTCCTTGACACATGCTAATCTCTCCTCTAGTTGGCATCCTTTGGCAGACAACTATTTAGGTAGGACTTAGCACTGTGATATTATTTCCATTGTTTTTATTTTTTACAGTTACATTCTATTTATTGCAAATGATTCTGGTAGGCATTTAGAATAGAGATATAGTGTTTCCTTTAAAATATATTTATTTTTAGAAAAACAGAGTCAGCAATAGTACAGGTGGTTCTAGACTATTTCAAACCTCATGCTGGTGAGAGCCTATGGACGAGAGTCTGGAAAACCGGTCGTTGTTGTTCAGTCCCTAGGTCATGTCAGGCAGCCCCCTCAGTCAGAATTACACAGCTTCCCCTCCGCTCCAGCCCTTTGTACCCCACGCCTTGCCTAAGGACCGCCCCCATCTTTGCTTTGCTCTCCAGAGACCCCGGTCCCTCCTCTCACCTAGTTCTCTGCTTCCCCAGAATCAGTCCTGACCCTGTCTTGGAATTCCTTCCTAAAAGCGTCGATGTGGAGGTGTTAATGGCTGGTACTTGTTCAGTGGTGACATTTCACTCAGGACAGATTTCTTGGCTGAAGAGAAAGTGGAAAGAGCCTGGGCGATCTGCGGGTGAACAGGTCCCAGACTGCTGTCTGCTCGCTGAGTAACAGCAAGCCAGGCAAGCCACAGGAGTTCGTGGAGCCTCCAGGGGCGCTGGGGAAGGGAGGGCCACAGGCTGCTGGGGTCACAGGCGGAGCCCCTGTGCAGCCCCCCCACTCCTAGCGAGAGCAATGAGCTAAAAAGAAGGCTAATCCAAATGGGAAATGAAGTAAAATAATCTCTGTACACAGATGATGTGAAGACTATGTAGAAAATCCCAAAGACTGCACGTGTAAGCAAACGGTAAGGCCTAATGGAGGAACTCAGCACCAGCTCCCGTTCCCACTCCTCCTAGTGGCCGGAACCGCGGCTCTCCACTGCTCTGCACTTCTGATGGGACATCATCTCAACGTAAAATGACTTAATTAGAGGGTGAGAAAGTTATTCGCCTTTTGATTGTTTCCTGCTTTGTCTTATTGTCTCAAGGAGAAACTTGGTGTGGTGGTTGTTTCCCACACCTCCTTGACACATGCTAATCTCTCCTCTAGTTGGCATCCTTTGGCAGACAACTATTTAGGTAGGACTTAGCACTGTGATATTATTTCCATTGTTTTTATTTTTTACAGTTACATTCTATTTATTGCAAATGATTCTGGTAGGCATTTAGAATAGAGATATAGTGTTTCCTTTAAAATATATTTATTTTTAGAAAAACAGAGTCAGCAATAGTACAGGTGGTTCTAGACTATTTCAAACCTCATGCTGGTGAGAGCCTATGGACGAGAGTCTGGAAAACCGGTCGTTGTTGTTCAGTCCCTAGGTCATGTCAGGCAGCCCCCTCAGTCAGAATTACACAGCTTCCCCTCCGCTCCAGCCCTTTGTACCCCACGCCTTGCCTAAGGACCGCCCCCATCTTTGCTTTGCTCTCCAGAGACCCCGGTCCCTCCTCTCACCTAGTTCTCTGCTTCCCCAGAATCAGTCCTGACCCTGTCTTGGAATTCCTTCCTAAAAGCGTCGATGTGGAGGTGTTAATGGCTGGTACTTGTTCAGTGGTGACATTTCACTCAGGACAGATTTCTTGGCTGAAGAGAAAGTGGAAAGAGCCTGGGCGATCTGCGGGTGAACAGGTCCCAGACTGCTGTCTGCTCGCTGAGTAACAGCAAGCCAGGCAAGCCACAGGAGTTCGTGGAGCCTCCAGGGGCGCTGGGGAAGGGAGGGCCACAGGCTGCTGGGGTCACAGGCGGAGCCCCTGTGCAGCCCCCCCACTCCTAGCGAGAGCAATGAGCTAAAAAGAAGGCTAATCCAAATGGGAAATGAAGTAAAATAATCTCTGTACACAGATGATGTGAAGACTATGTAGAAAATCCCAAAGACTGCACGTGTAAGCAAACGGTAAGGCCTAATGGAGGAACTCAGCACCAGCTCCCGTTCCCACTCCTCCTAGTGGCCGGAACCGCGGCTCTTCCCGAGCCTCGCTGGCTCAGGAGCAGCAGAGGGGCCGGGCAGCTGGCGAGCGCTCCCTGAGCACGGCCGCTCGGAGGCGGGCTTTGCTGGCCCCGCCCGCCGCAGGGGCGTCTTCAGCCCCGCCGACATGGACCCCCGTCCTGGAGGAAGTCGCTGCAACTGGCCGAGTGACCAGAGGCTGCCACGTCTCCTCCAGCAGACCTCTGGGGACCCACGCTTCACGGAGGAGTGGGCGCGACACAGGGCTGAGGAGCGCTTAGGGAAGAGATGGCAGGGGGCACGGAGGAGAGCGGTCTCCTGAAGGTGAAGTCAACAGAGACTCAGAGAATACCCCCTCCTCCCAGAGAAACATTGGATTACAAGAGAAAGGAAATGTCCACTCAGAATTCCATGGCCTAGCCTTCTGCTCTCAGGGACTTGAAGTTGGGAAGATATGTCCATGGCATCAAACAGGCCAGGCAGACAATGATTTTTTTTTCTTTTTTTTTATTCTTTAAAGGTTTTACAGAGTTTTGTTGTTCACAGACATGCATGTTCCCAGATCAGTCCTATGCATATCCCTGGTCCCCACCTCCCCAGCTCCCCCCTCCCACCCCTCCAGACCTTCGCCCCAAGCCATTGTGAGCACTCCTGTTCCCTCAGCACTGTGACACTAGCTGTCTTTTCCACACATAACAGAATAGGCTTCCACGTTACTCCCTCCATGCCTCCCCCTCACTGTTTCTTCCCCACAGTGTCCCTGTGTCTGTGCTCTGGCAGACAATGATTTTGACTGGCTGTTTACTTGTACTCTCACTGTCTGTGTTGAGCTTTCAAAGTGAAGTCAGAAAGCAGTTACCAGAACAACCATCTTTATTCCAAGAGGACTATTTATAGAAATTCTTGCTTTAACGTGTCAAGAGTATCGCTTCACAGGAAGGCCTTGGTCCTCGCTCACTCCAGGGGACGCTCTAGATTTCTCTGCTTTGCTTGCGAAAAGGCTCTTTACCCTCCCAGCAGCCATCCCCCCTGACATCTGAAGGAAAACTGTTTCCTAGTGAGTTTCAAGAAGGGGATCTGTGTTCCCTCTGAGCGAAGCCTCCAGACATTTGAAAGGCTGGCTGGCATATCACAGGAGCCGTGGAGCGTCTGTGCTCGGAGACGCCCGGAAGGCCACTGCCACGGTGGGGACCGTCCCCAAGTTCGAGGCTCCGCGTGCGGGCTCCTGTCCTCCCTGCCGTCTCGGCACCAGTAAGGCCACCCTGGCTGGCGGCGTCTGCGGAGACAAACTCCAAGCCCGGTGTCAGTGTGCTCATGAACACGGGAAGCTGCGGCTTCCAGATGGACCGCACGTTCAGGCAGGCACCCAGAAAGGCGGACGAGAGTCCCAGTACCTGCTGGCGAGCACGAGCAAGGGGAGAGGATTTCGCTGTAGGATGTGGGCTCACGGAGAGGCGTCAGGCCTCAGCGGCCCTGCACGTCCGTCTCCCCAGGAGGGAAGCTTCCTTCCAGGGGGAAGCGAGCTGGTGAGGCCCCGACGGAGCTCCGTCCTCCAGCACAGAGCTTGGCGGAACCTGTCCAGGGTTTCCAGGGCCGACCGACTTCCTTCAGATCTAACACGTCGACTTCCTAGACTGTCTCCGTACCCCCTGGTTTGTCTGAGTTGGCATCGGGTCCCCTAGGGCGTCTGTTTTGGATCAGGTTCTCCAGGAAGCAGGTGCACGTGCTTTGGGCGTGCTCTTGGGATGAGCACCTGTGGTGGTAGGAAGACAGCAGCGTTGGGGGAGGGAGTCGAACTGCCACGCGGATGTGGCCGAGGGCAGCCGGTCCCACGGGAGGCCCTGGAGCTGGAGTGGTCCCTTCTGGCTGTGCTGCATCAAGGTGGGAGGCCCAGACTTTGTTCCCTGCCTCTGTCACTGTGGAAAGGGGTCGTGACTTCGAATGAGGCCCCTCCCTTCAACTGAGAGCAGACGCGAGAGGAAAACTCAGCTGAGCCGCCAGCTGCCCGCACTCCTGCAGCGAGGGCCTCAGTCTAGTGCTTGCACCTGGTGGAGGGGCAGGAGGCCGGCGTGTCCAGTGAGGGTCAGAGTCTGGGTCGCTGCCGCACGAGCTGTGCAGCCCCTCTCCCACCATGCAGAGGGCCTGCCGCCCCCGACTGCTCCTTCTGCTGTGCTCCCACCTGCAGCCGCCTTTGCCCGGGATGCTCTCTGCCCAGCCTCCCCCACATCTATCTGATGAAGCTCCACTCATCTTTCAGGGTCCAGTGGGACGGTCTCCTTCTCTGGGAAACCTCCCCTCACCCCGCAGCACCTCCGTCCAGCTCTTTGCAGGGCCGAGCAGGATTTCTCAGGCCTCTCTGGGCTCCAGACCACCTGCCGGCCTCAGGCGGCTCTCTGCATACCTGTGGGTCTGCCAGTCTTTCTCCTGCTGAGCTCCTTGAGGCCAGGGACTGGATCTCAGCCCATCTGGGTCACTGAGCCAGACAGGCTCGGTGGGTGAGCTGCCTGGATGCAGGAGGAACCTGGAAAGCGTTGAATCAAGAATGGAGCAGAGCCGTCAGGCGGGAGAGAAGGCGTGGTGGATTGAACTGGAACGAGCTCATGTCAGCAGCCCAGCAAGGCAGCTCCTTGTCCTTCTCGACTTGAGCTGCACAGGTTCACCTGAAGCCGCCTGTGAATAAGCCGTCTCCCGGGTCGTGGGTGGTGCTGCCTTCGTGTCTCGGCCCCGTGCCCAGCACTGCGGCAAACCACACCAGCCGTCAGCGCCCAGGCAGAAGGTGCTGAGTACCAAGGAGGCTCCAGCGTTCAGGGGTAAAGGCCAAGACTGGGATGTTGCAGGAAGAAGAAAGGGTCCATTTTGAAAATAGTCTGAAAGTGGGAATGATAGGCTCTGACGACAGGGTGTTGTAGATGGAGAAGAAGGAAGGCACCTGCCGCAGATGTGAAGTCCAAGGAATCAACTAAGTCAGGTTAGCTACAGGGCATGTTCAGCTTGCGTGATTCGGCCACCGAACACGGATATGTAAGTCAACAAAGCAGCACTCTGGCTAAGAGAAAATGCGAACATCCTAGCGGAGAGCCGGAAAGGTGGACGGCTGCCATTCAGGTGAGAGCCCCCGTCCAGTTTGCTCTGGGCCCTCAGCGGCTGGCACGTGGATGTCATTGGTGAGGCGCGGTGGAAGGCGTCAGGCACCCCCGGGGGACTCCGCTGCTGTTTTCCATCTAGAAGTGGTCGCTAGGTGGCGACAGACACTCACTCGCCTCCCTGGAGGCCCTGCTTTCAGGTGAAGTACAAAGTTAACCTTGAAGTCCCTCCTTTTGAAAAGCTCTCTGCCCAGCCTCCCCCACATCTATCTGATGAAGCTCCACTCATCTTTCAGGGTCCAGTGGGACGGTCTCCTTCTCTGGGAAACCTCCCCTCACCCCGCAGCACCTCCGTCCAGCTCTTTGCAGGGCCGAGCAGGATTTCTCAGGCCTCTCTGGGCTCCAGACCACCTGCCGGCCTCAGGCGGCTCTCTGCATACCTGTGGGTCTGCCAGTCTTTCTCCTGCTGAGCTCCTTGAGGCCAGGGACTGGATCTCAGCCCATCTGGGTCACTGAGCCAGACAGGCTCGGTGGGTGAGCTGCCTGGATGCAGGAGGAACCTGGAAAGCGTTGAATCAAGAATGGAGCAGAGCCGTCAGGCGGGAGAGAAGGCGTGGTGGATTGAACTGGAACGAGCTCATGTCAGCAGCCCAGCAAGGCAGCTCCTTGTCCTTCTCGACTTGAGCTGCACAGGTTCACCTGAAGCCGCCTGTGAATAAGCCGTCTCCCGGGTCGTGGGTGGTGCTGCCTTCGTGTCTCGGCCCCGTGCCCAGCACTGCGGCAAACCACACCAGCCGTCAGCGCCCAGGCAGAAGGTGCTGAGTACCAAGGAGGCTCCAGCGTTCAGGGGTAAAGGCCAAGACTGGGATGTTGCAGGAAGAAGAAAGGGTCCATTTTGAAAATAGTCTGAAAGTGGGAATGATAGGCTCTGACGACAGGGTGTTGTAGATGGAGAAGAAGGAAGGCACCTGCCGCAGATGTGAAGTCCAAGGAATCAACTAAGTCAGGTTAGCTACAGGGCATGTTCAGCTTGCGTGATTCGGCCACCGAACACGGATATGTAAGTCAACAAAGCAGCACTCTGGCTAAGAGAAAATGCGAACATCCTAGCGGAGAGCCGGAAAGGTGGACGGCTGCCATTCAGGTGAGAGCCCCCGTCCAGTTTGCTCTGGGCCCTCAGCGGCTGGCACGTGGATGTCATTGGTGAGGCGCGGTGGAAGGCGTCAGGCACCCCCGGGGGACTCCGCTGCTGTTTTCCATCTAGAAGTGGTCGCTAGGTGGCGACAGACACTCACTCGCCTCCCTGGAGAGGCCCTGCTTTCAGGTGAAGTACAAAGTTAACCTTGGAAGTCCCAGCGCTATAAAAACAGTTTCCTGTTTGTAAAAATCGCGCAAAGCTTCATTTTATAAAGCAGATAACATTTTTACCAAAGACACATATAAAGAGTGGGAAAACTATTCAGAACAAGGAGCAAACAAATCTAAAGACTCTTTCTCTAGCGGGGCGCTATCCTGCCTGACTTTTCCTCGTGGACTTACTGCTCCAGGGCCTTTAGCTGGTTCTCTTCCTGATTGCTGTTTGTCTGCTTCAGCTTCGGTTGTGTTTATTTAGCGTCACCAAAATAACATTTTGTGACGTTTATTTTTGCCTATTCTGTGGTTTGAAAGAAATTTCACCATTTGTTTCTTTCTTCCTACATAGATTTTCACACAAAACAGGGACAGAGGCTTGTGGTGGAGGTTAGCTGATGAGCCAGTGGAAGGCAGACAGAAGGCTGCCCGCTTCAACAGAAGCACTGAGTTTGTGGAGTTCAGATGAGCCATCAAGCATCACTGCTTTTAGCTTTCTCACCTATAAAATGAGGATTCTAATGTCCCCCACACAGGGTGATTTTAAGATTGGAAAAGTAGAGGACAGAAGACATTCTGAAAATTGAAAATCAGGGTATCAGTGATAGAGCTCTTGTAACAAATGTGCCATATAGTAGGATGTGCTATATAATTGTTTTTTTTAAACCAATACTAAATATAAAAACGTACATCTGCTAACCCTAACCTCCTGCTCAATCCCCAAACCCTTTCCCCTTGGCAAACAGCAGTCTGTTTTCTATGTCTGTGATTCTGTTTCTGTTTCATAGACAGGTTCGTTTGTGGCATCTTCTAGATTTCACATCTAAGTGATAATCATATGGCATTCGTCTTTCTGACTGCTTCACTTAGTTTGATAATCTCTGGTTACAGGCTTGATGCTGTAAGCGGCATTATTTCATTCTTTTTTATGGCTGAACAGTATTCCATTGTATACATGTCCTATATCTTTATCCAGTCCACCTATAGTAGATAGGTAGGTTGTTTCATACCTTGGCTAATGTGAATAGTGCTGCTATAAACACAGGGGTGCATGTATCTTTGGAATTATAGTTTTGCCTGGATATATGCCCAGGAGTGGAATTGCTGGGTCATATGGTAATTCTGTTTCCAGTTTTCTGAGGACCCTCCATACAGTTTCCACAGTGGCTGCACCAACTTACATTCCCACTAACAGCGTAGGAAGTTTCCCTTTTCTCCACATCCTTTCCAGCATTTTGTTAGTCACAGACTTTTACATGATAGCCGTTCTGGCTGGTGTAAGGTGATATCTCATAGTTTTGATTGGCGTTTTTATAATAATTAGTGACATTGAGCATCTTTTCATGCGCCTGTTGCTCATCTGGATGTCTTTGGAGAAGTGTCTACTTAGGTCTTCTGTCCATTAAAGAATTATCTGTTTGTTTATTTTTGGCTGTGCTGGGTCGTCGGCGCTGCTTGCAGGCTTCCTCCAGCTGCGGCAGGCAGGGCTGCCCTTCACCATGGTGCTCAGGTTCTCACTGAGTTGGCTTCTCTTGTTACGGAGCTTGGATGCTAAGTGCCCGGGTTCCAGTAACTGTGGCTCATGGGTTCTCGAGCACAGGCTCCGTAGCCGTGGCACACAGGTGTGGCTGACTGCAGCGTGTGGGTCTTCCTGGACCGGTGCTCAGCCCATGGCTTCCACGCTGGCAGGCGGATCCTTAACCACTGGACCTCCTTCCCTCTAGGGAAGTCCCTTCTCTTCCAGTTTGGATTCCTTTTATTTTTTCTTCTCTGACTGCCATGCCCAGGATTTCCAAAGCGATGTTGAATAGTAGTGATAAGAATGGACATCTTTGTGTTGTTTGTGATCTTAGAGGAAATGCTTTCAGTGTTTCACCATCGAGAATGGTATTTGCTGTGGGTTTGCTTTTCATTTCTGATGCTTCACTTTAGTTTGATAATCTCTGGTTACAGGCTTGATGCTGTAAGCGGCATTATTTCATTCTTTTTTATGGCTGAACAGTATTCCATTGTATACATGTCCTATATCTTTATCCAGTCCACCTATAGTAGATAGGTAGGTTGTTTCATACCTTGGCTAATGTGAATAGTGCTGCTATAAACACAGGGGTGCATGTATCTTTGGAATTATAGTTTTGCCTGGATATATGCCCAGGAGTGGAATTGCTGGGTCATATGGTAATTCTGTTTCCAGTTTTCTGAGGACCCTCCATACAGTTTCCACAGTGGCTGCACCAACTTACATTCCCACTAACAGCGTAGGAAGTTTCCCTTTTCTCCACATCCTTTCCAGCATTTTGTTAGTCACAGACTTTTACATGATAGCCGTTCTGGCTGGTGTAAGGTGATATCTCATAGTTTTGATTGGCGTTTTATAATAATTAGTGACATTGAGCATCTTTTCATGCGCCTGTTGCTCATCTGGATGTCTTTGGAGAAGTGTCTACTTAGGTCTTCTGTCCATTAAAGAATTATCTGTTTGTTTATTTTTGGCTGTGCTGGGTCGTCGGCGCTGCTTGCAGGCTTCCTCCAGCTGCGGCAGGCAGGGCTGCCCTTCACCATGGTGCTCAGGTTCTCACTGAGTTGGCTTCTCTTGTTACAGAGCTTGGATGCTAAGTGCCCGGGTTCCAGTAACTGTGGCTCATGGGTTCTCGAGCACAGGCTCCGTAGCCGTGGCACACAGGTGTGGCTGACTGCAGCGTGTGGGTCTTCCTGGACCGGTGCTCAGCCCATGGCTTCCACGCTGGCAGGCGGATCCTTAACCACTGGACCCCCTTTCCCCTCTAGGGAAGTCCCTTCTCTTCCAGTTTGGATTCCTTTTATTTTTTCTTCTCTGACTGCCATGCCCAGGATTTCCAAAGCGATGTTGAATAGTAGTGATAAGAATGGACATCTTTGTGTTGTTTGTGATCTTAGAGGAAATGCTTTCAGTGTTTCACCATCGAGAATGGTATTTGCTGTGGGTTTGCTGTGTACAGACTTTACTGTGTGGAGGTAGGTTCCCTCTATGCCCGCCTCTGGAAAGTTTTTGTCTTAAAAGGAAATTAACTTTTGTCTACAGGTTTTTCTGCATCTGTTGATCTGATCAAATGGTTTTTATTCTTCAGTTTCTTAATATGATATATCATATTGATTGACTTGTGTATATTGCAGAATCTTGCATTCCTGGGATAAATCCCACTTGATTGTTGTGTATGATCCTTTTGGTTTTTTTTGAGCCTCCTTTTTTTTTTAAATTTATTTCTTTATTTTAAAGTTTTTACAGAGTTTTGTTGTTCACAGACATGCATGTTTCCAGATCAGTTGACCCTTTAATATATTGTTGAACTCTGATAGTATTTTTGCTGAGGATTTTGTGTCTATGTTCATCAGTGATCTTGGCCTGTGCTCTTTTTCTGTCTTACCTTGGTTTTGGTATCAGGCGGCTTCATAGAGTGAGCTCGGGCATGTTCCTGCCTCTGCAATTTTTTGGAAGAGTTTGAGAAGGATGGGTGTTAACCTGTCTCTAAATGTTTGATGGAGTTCACCTGTGAGGCCATCTGGTCCTGGACTTCTGCTTGCTGGAAGATTTTTAAGCATAGTTTCAATTTCATTGCTTGTGATTGTCTGTTCCTATTTATTTCTTACTGGTTCAGTTTGGGCAGGCTGAACCTTTCTAAGAATTTGTCCATTTCTTCCAGGTTTTTCAGCATATTCTTCTTCTTCCTTTTTTTTTTTTTTTTTTGTCTCTACCATGGGGTATGTGGGATTTTAGCTTTCCTACGAGGGATCAAACCTACATCCCCTGTGTTGGAAATGTGGCATCTTAACCACTGGATTGTCAGGAAAGTCTTTGTCCAGCATATTTCTGAAGAGCAAAATTTTGGGAAAAATGTAGAAGAGATACTGGTCATACAAGCCATTAAGATACTAGAAATCTGCAGTAATTAAAACGACAGGACTTCCCTGATGGGACAGAGGGTGGTATTCTGCCAGTTGCAGGGGACAAGGGTTTGGTCCCTGGTCCAGGAAGATTCCACATGCCGCGGAGCAGCTATGCCCGTGTGCCACAGCTCCTGGAGCCCACAGACTCTAGGGCCCACATCCTGCAGCTGGACAGTGGCCCTTGCTCATTGCAACTAGAGAAAGCCCATGCACAGCAACAAAGATGCACTGCAACCCCCCCTCCCCCAAAAAAGATAAAAAATACATATAAAAAGTAAGAAGGGTTTCAAAAGTGATGGGGATGGCAGTAAAACACAGGAACCATTAAAAAACATAATAAAAACACATAACTGGATCATTATTACAGACTAGAATCAAGTGAAATACATACAGGAATTTCCACATAAGTCGTGTCCGACTTTTTTTATTTTTAAAGTTTTACAGAGTTTTGTTGTTCACAGACATGCATGTTTCCAGATCAGTTGACCCTTTAATATATTGTTGAACTCTGATAGTATTTTGCTGAGGATTTTGTGTCTATGTTCATCAGTGATCTTGGCCTGTGCTCTTTTCTGTCTTACCTTGGTTTTGGTATCAGGCGGCTTCATAGAGTGAGCTCGGGCATGTTCCTGCCTCTGCAATTTTTGGAAGAGTTTGAGAAGGATGGGTGTTAACCTGTCTCTAAATGTTTGATGGAGTTCACCTGTGAGGCCATCTGGTCCTGGACTTCTGCTTGCTGGAAGATTTTTAAGCATAGTTTCAATTTCATTGCTTGTGATTGTCTGTTCCTATTTATTTCTTACTGGTTCAGTTTGGGCAGGCTGAACCTTTCTAAGAATTTGTCCATTTCTTCCAGGTTTTTCAGCATATTCTTCTTCTTCCTTTTTTTTTTTTTTTTTTGTCTCTACCATGGGGTATGTGGGATTTTAGCTTTCCTACGAGGGATCAAACCTACATCCCCTGTGTTGGAAATGTGGCATCTTAACCACTGGATTGTCAGGAAAGTCTTTGTCCAGCATATTTCTGAAGAGCAAAATTTTGGGAAAAATGTAGAAGAGATACTGGTCATACAAGCCATTAAGATACTAGAAATCTGCAGTAATTAAAACGACAGGACTTCCCTGATGGGACAGAGGGTGGTATTCTGCCAGTTGCAGGGGACAAGGGTTTGGTCCCTGGTCCAGGAAGATTCCACATGCCGCGGAGCAGCTATGCCCGTGTGCCACAGCTCCTGGAGCCCACAGACTCTAGGGCCCACATCCTGCAGCTGGACAGTGGCCCTTGCTCATTGCAACTAGAGAAAGCCCATGCACAGCAACAAAGATGCACTGCAACCCCCCCTCCCCCAAAAAAGATAAAAAATACATATAAAAAGTAAGAAGGGTTTCAAAAGTGATGGGGATGGCAGTAAAACACAGGAACCATTAAAAAACATAATAAAAACACATAACTGGATCATTATTACAGACTAGAATCAAGTGAAATACATACAGGAATTCGTTGCTGCTGTTTAGTTCATAAGTCGTGTCCGACTCTGTGTGGCCCCGTGGACTGCAGCCCTGTAGGCTCCTCTGGCCATGGGATCTCCCAGGCAAGGGCACCGGAGTGGGCTGCGATTTCCGTCTTCACGTGGGACTTCAGTATATGATAAAAGGTACACTGGCTTCTCTGCTGGCTCAGTGGTGGAGAATCTGCCTGCCAGTGCAGGAGACTCAGGTTTGGTCCCTGGTCCGGGAAGACCCCACACACCGTGGAGCAGCTGAGGCCGTGCGCCTCACTCACTGAACCTGCCGTGGAGCCCACAGGCTGCAGCTGCGGGAGCCTGCACGCCCCGGAGCCCGTGCTCCCCAACGGGGGAAGCCACCGCAACGGGAAGCCCGCAGCTGCGCCTGGAGAGCTGCCCCACTTGCCACAGCGAGAGAAAAGCTTCCTCAGCAGCAAGACTCAGCACAGCCCCAAATCAGGAAATAATACAATATCTAATGATAAATTAATAAAAGGACTCAATGAAATATTTAATAAAATAAATAAAAATTATTTAAAAGCTACATTCGTGAGGGGAAGGGTAAAAATTATTCATTTAAAGCTGTTCAGACAACTAGATAATTACATGAAAAATGTTGGATCTCTAACTCACTTCATACACTGAATTAAATTACAGATGGATCAAATATACAAATGTGAAAATGAAATAATAAAAGTACTATGTGACAATATGAGAGATTTGACTAATAATAACAGAATCTGGAAAGGTCTTCTAATTACACACACACACACAAATTGGTAAATTCTACTACAAAGAAAAACAAAATAAATATTGTGCATAAAAAGAATATTCAGAAAGGCTATCTTTTATAATATATTTATTTATCCTGAAATTATTTCTTAGTATGTATATAAAAGCTCCTGCAAGCAAATGTGAAATGGATAAGTGATAAGAACAAATAGTTATCAAAAAGTAAATACAAAAGATCCAAACATGAAAAATGTTCAACTTTAGTGTGTAATAACAGAGATGCAATTAAAAGCATGATTAGATATCTTTTTAAACCTATCAGATTAGCAAAGAATATACTAGAAAAACAAGGGTCTTTTTCAAAGATAAAGACTTGTGAACTAAAATGGATTCTATACTTGCAGTCATTATTCTGTTGGGATTTTGGACTTCTTAAACAGATGTAGATGTCTGTGAATAAACTGGCATGTTAAAATGATTCGGAGTGGGCTGCGATTTCCGCCTTCACGTGGGACTTCAGTATATGATAAAAGGTACACTGGCTTCTCTGCTGGCTCAGTGGTGGAGAATCTGCCTGCCAGTGCAGGAGACTCAGGTTTGGTCCCTGGTCCGGGAAGACCCCACACACCGTGGAGCAGCTGAGGCCGTGCGCCTCACTCACTGAACCTGCCGTGGAGCCCACAGGCTGCAGCTGCGGGAGCCTGCACGCCCCGGAGCCCGTGCTCCCCAACGGGGGAAGCCACCGCAACGGGAAGCCCGCAGCTGCGCCTGGAGAGCTGCCCCACTTGCCACAGCGAGAGAAAAGCTTCCTCAGCAGCAAGACTCAGCACAGCCCCAAATCAGGAAATAATACAATATCTAATGATAAATTAATAAAAGGACTCAATGAAATATTTAATAAAATAAATAAAAATTATTTAAAAGCTACATTCGTGAGGGGAAGGGTAAAAATTATTCATTTAAAGCTGTTCAGACAACTAGATAATTACATGAAAAATGTTGGATCTCTAACTCACTTCATACACTGAATTAAATTACAGATGGATCAAATATACAAATGTGAAAATGAAATAATAAAAGTACTATGTGACAATATGAGAGATTTGACTAATAATAACAGAATCTGGAAAGGTCTTCTAATTACACACACACACACAAATTGGTAAATTCTACTACAAAGAAAAACAAAATAAATATTGTGCATAAAAAGAATATTCAGAAAGGCTATCTTTTATAATATATTTATTTATCCTGAAATTATTTCTTAGTATGTATATAAAAGCTCCTGCAAGCAAATGTGAAATGGATAAGTGATAAGAACAAATAGTTATCAAAAAGTAAATACAAAAGATCCAAACATGAAAAATGTTCAACTTTAGTGTGTAATAACAGAGATGCAATTAAAAGCATGATGAGATATCTTTTTTTAAACCTATCAGATTAGCAAAGAATATACTAGAAAAACAAGGGTCTTTTTCAAAGATAAAGACTTGTGAACTAAAATGGATTCTATACTTGCAGTCATTATTCTGTTGGGATTTTGGACTTCTTAAACAGATGTAGATGTCTGTGAATAAACTGGCATGTTAAAATAGAGCTTTCAACCGCAATACAATAATAATTGTTGCAGGAAAAAGTAGTAGATGCTAAAATTAGTAGACAGAAATATGATTGAGATGTGGAGTATTAATATGGTCTGGAACTCTCTCTCTATAAATTCCAAAGTGAGAAGTAAGTAATTTACAGTAGTGAATCCAGGTATTCACCATCTTGAAAGGAAGCCACGCACAGAAAAGCTGAAGTTCCTGGGGACAGACATCAATTAAGTGATGTGTGTAGGTAAAGGAACCTCCAGGTGATCCCAGCCTTTAGCTTTAAGTTTTCCGGCGAAGAACCCCAACATCATGGAACACAGACAAGCAGTTTCTGATGCACCTGTTCAGATTCCTAAACGCCAGAATTTTGTTGCTGTTATTTAGTTGCTAACTCATGTCCCAGTCTGCGAACCCATAGACTGTAGCTCTCTAGGCTCCGCTGTCCGTGGAGTTTCCCAGGCAAGAAGACTGGAGGGGGTTGCCCTTCCTTCTCCAGGGGATCTTCCAGACCCGGGGCTGAACCTGTGTCTCCTGGACTGGCTGGCAGATTCACCACCACTGAGCCACCAGGGAAGCCCCAAACCCCAGAACACCTGAGCATCATAAATGGATGCTTAAAATGGCGGTGAGTTTGGAAATAATTTGTTAGGTAGCTCTAGTAACTGGAATAGGTGTTTGCTGAATTTCTCCACTGTAGTTACCACTTTCCCACTTCTAAGCAGGAAGTAATTTATACTTTGAAGTTATAGAAATAGTTTGTACCTCACCAAACTTTCGCCATAATCAAATTAGTTTTAGTGTCCATTGATGATTTTCTAATTCTCTTATTCCATACATACTTATTCATTAGCATTTTTCCTTCAGGAACAGCCTTTCTTTTCTCCTACTTATGTACGCACGTATCTATAGCAGTGTGATGTCATGGATTCTTATTTTATTCAGTGGAATATAATACGGTATCATATAAGGCTCAGATTGTCTTCAGATTTGGCCAATGGAAGTTCTTTTGAGCTTATCTGGAGTCATTTTTTTCAATCATCCATTGAGCATCTCCTTAGTTTCTGGTACAAAAGATGTTCCAATCTTGTTTTGTGCTTGAAAAGCTTCAGTCCTGGAATATAACACTTTTCTCTAGGAAGCCCTCCTTCATTTAATGAAGAATGGTGCTTAGAAACCAAGATCCAAGTGTTAGATACACTCATCGCTTCTAAGTGCCCTCCGTGGAAAGAACTAGAAAATATATTTATTTAACTGTTTATGTATTAAAAAGCATGAGTTCATATCATTACCTCCAATTGCAGTCCATAACCAGAGAATATTCTAATTTTTCCCCTTTCTAGGTTTATAACTCTTTTATTTGGCAGTAAGAAAACTGATCCCCCCCTCCCACCCCAGGTTCTTAACGTATTTACATATTTTCTTAAGCCTAGGATACACATACTTTCCAAATTGTTAACTCATGCCACTGAGAAAAGCTTTCTACTATCTGGAGTTCAGCATTTGCTTTCAGTAATTTTTTAGGCAGTATTTATATTGAGTTAAATGCACATATCATTACATGTACAGTTTTTTTTTTTTTTTTAATTTTGGCCTCTTTTATTGGTCCTTCATTTATTTATTTTCATCTGTCTTTATTCTTCGGCCTGTGTGGGCCTCCCATTGCAGTGGCCTTTCTTGTTGCAGAGCACTGGCTCTGGGCACGTGCATCCCAGAGCACTGTCTCATAATTGGACACACCGGTCCAGCTGCTCCTCGACCTGTGGGATCTTCCCCTGTCAGGGTTCGATCCCGTGGCCCTTGTACTGCAAGGTGGACTCTTTACCCACTGGACCACCAGGGAAGCCCCATCATCTACTTTATAACGACTGGCTTATCTCACTCAGCATAATGTCTGTGAAATTCATTTATCATTTGACAGTAGTTTTTTCTTATTTTTTGCTGAGTAGTATCCATTGTATACCATGGTTCATTCATTAATTTTCCTAGGGGTAGAAATTTGAGTTGTAGTCTATCTTTGACTCTAAAGAATATTCTTATACAAGACTTTCTGTAGATATATATTTTCATTTCTCTTGGGTAGACACTTAGGATCAGAACTATAATAGATGCGTATTCAAATGTAAGAGAAAATAACCTTTCCAAAGTTGTACCAGTTTATGTCCTCATCAGCAGTTTATGGGAGTTTGGGTTGCTTTCCATCCTCATCAACTTTTGGTATTTTCAGTCCTTTTAATTTTAGCTCTTCTGGTAGTTTGAATTTTTATTTTATGATTGGCAATGCCTTTGAGCATTTTTCCTCCACTTTTAAAGCTTGGTCATCCCCAAGGCTTGGGTTTTGGCTCACTTTCCACCCTCTCTTCCTTTGGATTTAGTTCAGGAAGTAGGAGTAGTTGTATAGTTCTTAAGATTTTTGCAATTAAGCTTGAAGAAATGGATCATAAAGTTCAAGGATGCTCTTTACATTCCTAATTCAGATTTACATAAGCTTTTGTTAATGACACAAAAATGTTGTAATTACAAATGCATATAATTTACTTGGGTTTGTTCTGTTTTGTAAAGCTGATTTCAATTATAGATATTTATAAAGAAAATGAGTGTCTGGCATTGTTTACATGCTAACACTTCCAGAGTTTTTATGAAAATTATACAAGTAGAAAGATGAATTCTCATAAGATTTTCTTAACAGCCTTTTTATTTTTAGAAAGTAATGCAAACTGTTCAAAGCTAGCATCAACATACTGCCAGACTGGTAATTGCGCTGGCTGTTTTTGTAGTGCTTCCCTTGGTGCATACTCTCTGGAGGCCCAGCACATCCCTGTCCCATGCTGTCTGCACTTTATAGTTGGAGAGACGGGGAACCAGGAAGGGTGATGCAACTTGGCTTAAGGTCTCGCAGTTGGTAGCAGATCAGGAATTAAAACGAGGAGTCTGTGTCGTGGCCCATGCTGATTCCATTAGGAACTGTTGGGGCCTCCTGGTGAGGCCAATGTGTTCCTTGGCCCTAAGAGCATCTTGTTGTTTTGGTTTCAAACAGAACCGTGGAACATCTCAGGGGCCAGACCCAGCCAGGACTTGGAACGTCAAATTTGGATCAAGATGGTGGTGGCAGACCCCAGAGACTGGGAGAGATTATCAGGTGAGCGTCAGTGGGGAATGGCACCTTGACCTGGGCTCACAGGCCCTCCTTCCGTGACGGGGAGCTGAGGGTGGCCAGTCGTATTCTCGGGACTCAGGCAACTCTGAGAACAGCCAGAACCTGGGTGGGAATGTGCAGGTGGGCTGGGCCCACTCCCTCCTCCTGGAGGCAACTTCAGTAACTTGTTCACTCTCTCATTCCTGCTTCTCTTGTCAGAGAAGCTCAGTAATTTCAAGGCAGTCTTTGTCCATATTTCTAGAACCTTCACCTGGGTCCCCATTCTAGTGTGAACACCATTACTCAACTTTTTCATTCCTTGTTCTTGATTAAGAGGTTTTTAGGGATATAATATCTCAAGAAATATCCTCCAGCTGCAATCTGCAAGTTGTTCCCCAAAGGAAAAGTCAAAGTCACTCAGATGTGTCCAACTTTTTGTGACCCGTGGGCAAGCCATGGAATTCTCCAGTCAAGAATACTGGAGTCGGTAGCTTTTCCTTCTCCAGGGGATTGTGCCCCTCTTGTAATTACAAATGCATATAATTTACTTGGGTTTGTTCTGTTTTGTAAAGCTGATTTCAATTATAGATATTTATAAAGAAAATGAGTGTCTGGCATTGTTTACATGCTAACACTTCCAGAGTTTTTATGAAAATTATACAAGTAGAAAGATGAATTCTCATAAGATTTTCTTAACAGCCTTTTTATTTTTAGAAAGTAATGCAAACTGTTCAAAGCTAGCATCAACATACTGCCAGACTGGTAATTGCGCTGGCTGTTTTGTAGTGCTTCCCTGGTGCATACTCTCTGGAGGCCCAGCACATCCCTGTCCCATGCTGTCTGCACTTTATAGTTGGAGAGACGGGGAACCAGGAAGGGTGATGCAACTTGGCTTAAGGTCTCGCAGTTGGTAGCAGATCAGGAATTAAAACGAGGAGTCTGTGTCGTGGCCCATGCTGATTCCATTAGGAACTGTTGGGGCCTCCTGGTGAGGCCAATGTGTTCCTTGGCCCTAAGAGCATCTTGTTGTTTTGGTTTCAAACAGAACCGTGGAACATCTCAGGGGCCAGACCCAGCCAGGACTTGGAACGTCAAATTTGGATCAAGATGGTGGTGGCAGACCCCAGAGACTGGGAGAGATTATCAGGTGAGCGTCAGTGGGGAATGGCACCTTGACCTGGGCTCACAGGCCCTCCTTCCGTGACGGGGAGCTGAGGGTGGCCAGTCGTATTCTCGGGACTCAGGCAACTCTGAGAACAGCCAGAACCTGGGTGGGAATGTGCAGGTGGGCTGGGCCCACTCCCTCCTCCTGGAGGCAACTTCAGTAACTTGTTCACTCTCTCATTCCTGCTTCTCTTGTCAGAGAAGCTCAGTAATTCAAGGCAGTCTTTGTCCATATTTCTAGAACCTTCACCTGGGTCCCCATTCTAGTGTGAACACCATTACTCAACTTTTTCATTCCTTGTTCTTGATTAAGAGGTTTTTAGGGATATAATATCTCAAGAAATATCCTCCAGCTGCAATCTGCAAGTTGTTCCCCAAAGGAAAAGTCAAAGTCACTCAGATGTGTCCAACTTTTTGTGACCCGTGGGCAAGCCATGGAATTCTCCAGTCAAGAATACTGGAGTCGGTAGCTTTTCCCTTCTCCAGGGGATGTTCCCAACCCAGGCACTGAACCCAGGTCTCTTGCACTGCAGGTGGATTCTTTACCAACTGTACTATAAGGGAATCCTTTTCCAAAGGAAAGTCTCAATTTAAACACTGATATGTCTGATAATATACTTTTTCAGTGTAGATAACTTCTCAGACTGGATTACTTTGACTGAAATTATAGCATTAGATACAAAATAATTTGAAAAGACTAAAGTATTTTAAAGAGAGGTTGCTATAGGCTAAACTTATATCATTTTTAAATTATAGACTTTCATAAAATGAAAACATTTATAGTTAACTCTACAGATAGGATATTTAGCATGTAAATATGATATCATTTGATGATGCAAATTAGTCTGATTTTGTCAGTATGAGATCTAAGTGTAATTGTATTAAGATGTATAATAAATTATTGACAGATGAGAATTTGGCTACAAATTGAGGATAAAAATAAAAACATTAAAAAAAGGCAGTATGTTAGCAATGAAATCTTAGTTTGCACAGTCACACCTCAATTGAATGATGGATACTTCCCTGAAGAATATCGTACTTGAAAGCATATTGCCAGACATATGAAGTCTGTGGAAAATTGGGGAAATGGAAGTGTGATTTCATGACTTTCTATCATGTGTTACAAATTTGAATAGTTTCACAGAGCCAACTCCATGGAGTCTTTGGTAAATGAGAAAGGAAGTCTTAAGTAGTGGGTTTTAATGGTCTTAGATACCAGAAATATAGGTCAAGGAATGAGGTTAGAAACTGAGAAGCCTAGAGGAACAGGGTGGGGCTGAATCTTTAGCCTGGGATTTTTTTTTTTTAAAGATTTATTTATTTATTTACTTTGGGCGGGGGTCGGGTAGGGAGGGAGGGAGTGGGCGGGCCACTTCTATTGGTCTTTCATTCTCTATCTTCATTCGTCTTCGTTCTTTTAGCCTGGGATTTTAATGTGGAGAGGGAAAAAAAAAAAATAGAGCTTGTGGATGGGACACACAGGTCTGGGGGAAGCATCATAGCACACCATGGGGATCCTGGGGCTTAGCTTTCAGAGAAGGAGCAGGCCTTTAGGAATCAGGCTGCCTCATTTGTTTCCTAATCTGGAGCTGGTTGTTTCAGTGGTCACAGGGAAGTTGGTGCCCAGTGCCTGTACCAACTGTACTATAAGGGAATCCTTTTCCAAAGGAAAGTCTCAATTTAAACACTGATATGTCTGATAATATACTTTTTCAGTGTAGATAACTTCTCAGACTGGATTACTTTGACTGAAATTATAGCATTAGATACAAAATAATTTGAAAAGACTAAAGTATTTTAAAGAGAGGTTGCTATAGGCTAAACTTATATCATTTTTAAATTATAGACTTTCATAAAATGAAAACATTTATAGTTAACTCTACAGATAGGATATTTAGCATGTAAATATGATATCATTTGATGATGCAAATTAGTCTGATTTTGTCAGTATGAGATCTAAGTGTAATTGTATTAAGATGTATAATAAATTATTGACAGATGAGAATTTGGCTACAAATTGAGGATAAAAATAAAAACATTAAAAAAAGGCAGTATGTTAGCAATGAAATCTTAGTTTGCACAGTCACACCTCAATTGAATGATGGATACTTCCCTGAAGAATATCGTACTTGAAAGCATATTGCCAGACATATGAAGTCTGTGGAAAATTGGGGAAATGGAAGTGTGATTTCATGACTTTCTATCATGTGTTACAAATTTGAATAGTTTCACAGAGCCAACTCCATGGAGTCTTTGGTAAATGAGAAAGGAAGTCTTAAGTAGTGGGTTTTAATGGTCTTAGATACCAGAAATATAGGTCAAGGAATGAGGTTAGAAACTGAGAAGCCTAGAGGAACAGGGTGGGGCTGAATCTTTAGCCTGGGATTTTTTTTTTTTAAAGATTTATTTATTTATTTACTTTGGGCGGGGGTCGGGTTGGGGAGGGAGGGGAGTGGGCGGGCCACTTCTATTGGTCTTTCATTTCTCTATCTTCATTCGTCTTCGTTCTTTTAGCCTGGGATTTTAATGTGGAGAGGGAAAAAAAAAAATAGAGCTTGTGGATGGGACACACAGGTCTGGGGGAAGCATCATAGCACACCATGGGGATCCTGGGGCTTAGCTTTCAGAGAAGGAAGCCAGGAATCAGGCTGAGTTAGGGAACAGAAGGGGTGCCCAGTGCCCCTTTTGATCTAGTCCTCATTTGTTTCCTAATCTGGAGCTGGTTGTTTCAGTGGTCACAGGGAAGTTTGTACGGCCTGATGCGCTCACCCTGCAAGGGCCATGGCTTACCGGAGCTGCTCTGTTACATGAAGCCTGTTTCTTACCCCAGAACGTGGTCGTGCACAATGCCAACTATGATTCAAAGGGAGGAGCTTCAGAAGGAATCCCATCGCAGTGTGTGTCCTTTCCTGAGAAGTGTTTGGGTTGGATTCCTCTGTGTGACCCCAGAGTGAGCACTGGGAACTGTGTCATCAAAAATGAACTAATCTGACCTACCTAGCAGGATTGTAATGAATCCATTGTGGGGTTGGCTATTTTCCTTATCTACCATAACCAGATGAGGGCTTAGGAGAGTCAGCCTGCAGAGATTGAGGACCCTGGCAGGCAGCACCAATGCTGTGTGGTGATGGTAGACGATTCGTGTCCTGACCCATTCAGAACGCCTATGCCCTCAGCTGTGGCCACTTTCGAATTGTACAGTGACTCCTGGGCACCAATTTAGGGCCTGTATCACCTCTATCCCCCAACCCTAGGAGCTCTACTCTAGGATAAAGATGGATTATTAGGGTCGGACTTCAGAGGGCAAAGTGCTGCTGAAGTCAGACACTGCATTGCTGCAGGTGTATTCTTTATTCTCATCATGGCCCTAGCCATGGTGTTTGAAGAAGATACAGCAGGTTATGTCAGTAGCCAGAGATCTAATGGAGTTTACAAATGTTAAATGTCCGTTTCTCTAATTTCTCAACCACAACTGATACTTAGGCGCATGTCAAATCCTGTTAAAATTAAAAAAAAAAAGTGATAGAGAGCTATTAACTGCATTTGAATAGCAAAGATTTAGCAAAGTCCAGGAATTAAACAGCAGAAGGCCAAGTGTGGAATATAATGAGAATCATTACCCTCATCTGGGCTCTAAAGGCACAGAATGGGAGACCCTTAGTGGTGGCAGTCGCAAAGGCTAAGGGGGATTTAAGGAAAGCGTGCAGAACATGGTCAATCTCCCTTAACTTCCCTTCCTCCTTCCCTTCCTTCCTTCCTTTGGAAAAAGGGATTTTAAAGTTGGCAGTAAGAGCGGATATACATTCTTACACTACTTCAATACTTTATCATATACATGTGCTGGCTTTCTATAAATAAATGCTGCAGGCAATAAGATTTAGAGTAAATGAGCTGTGCTGAGGTGGTCTTATTTTAAATGCTGGCCAAGAATGCTGGAATGTCATTTGGCAACATGTTTCAAGAGCCATAAAAGTGCATACATTTTGTTGCTGTTGTTCAGTTGCTAAGGCATGTCGGACGCTACGCCAGGCTTCCGTGTCCTTCACTGTCTCCTGGAGTTCGCTTGAAATTATGTCCATTGAGTCAGTGGTGCCCGTCGGTCGTCCTCGGTCAGCCCCCTTTCCTCCTGCCTCCAGTCTTCCAACATCAGGTCTTTTTCAGCGAGTTCGCTCTTCAGATCAGGTGGCCAAAAGTATTGGAGATTCAGCTTCAACCTCAGTCCTTCCAGTCGGGTTGATTCCTTTAGGATTGACTGGTTTGATCTCTCTGCTGTCCAAGGGGCTCTCAAGAGTCTTCTCTAGCACCAAGGTTTGAAAGCATCAGTTCTTCAGCACTTAGTCTTCTTTGTGGTTCAGTTACTGGACCTGACTACTAGAAAAAACCATAGCTTTGAATTTGTCAGCAAAGTGATGTCTTTGTTTTTTTATTACCCTGTACAGGTTGGTCATAGCTTTTCTTTGAACTTTATGGCTGCAGCCACTGTTTTCAGTGAATCTGGAACTCCCCAAAAATAAGACATGCTGCTGCTTCCGTCTATTTGCCATGAAGTGATGGGACCAGATGCCAGGATCATTGTGCTTCGAAGGCTGAGTTTAACAAAGCCAGCCTTTTCACACTCCTCTTTCAGAAGCTCTTTAGTTCCTCTTTGCTTTCTGCCACTAGGGTAATATCATCTGCATAGCTGAAGCTGTTTATATTTCTTCCATCAATCTTTATTCCAACTTGTGAGTCATCCAATCCAGCATGGATGTACATTCTGTACTCTGCATAGAAGTTAAATAAGCAGGGTGACAATACACAGCCTTGATGTAGCCTTTCCCAGTTTGGAACCAGTTCATTGTTCTGTGGCTGTTTCTAACTGTTGTTTCTTGACCTGCATGCATATTTCTCAGAGGCAGGTAAGGTGGTGTGGTATTCCCATCTCTCTAAGAATTTTCCAGTTAGTTGTGACCCACACAGTCAAAGGCTATAGTAGTCAATGAAACAGGTTTTTCTGGAATTTTCTTGCTTTTTCTATGATCCAAAGATGTTGGCAATTTGATCTCTGGTTCCTTTGCCTTTTCGTAATCCAACTTGTACATCTGTAAGCTCTTGGTTCACATACTACTGAAGTCTAGCTTGAAGGATTTTGCACATATTCTTGCTGCCATGTGAAATGAATATTACATGGTAATTAGAACACTCTTTGGCATTGCCCTTCTTTGGAATTGAAATGAAAACTGATCTTTTTCATTTTTGTGGCCACTGCTGACTTTTCCAAATTTGCTGACACATTGAGTGCAGCACTTTAACAGCATCATCTTTTAGAATTTTAGGATTTTAAATAGCTCACCTGGAATTCTGTCACCTCCACTAGCTTTTTCATAATAATGCTTCCTAAGGCCCACTTGACTTTGCATTCCAGGATGTCTGGCTCTAGGTGAGTGACCACACCATTGTTATATGGATTATTAAGACCTTTATTGTACAGTTCTTCTGTGTATTCTTTTAGAATTTGTCATAGAAAATAATTATTGCAGAATTTTTTATAGGGAAAATTGAAACAATCTGCCTAAATACCCAACAGCAACAGCAGGTAAATTTAAAATGTCAAAATCAGATGAGATTTCAAAATGTTAACATTGGTAATCTCTGGGTGTGGTGTAAGATCACAACCCTTAATTACGCCTGTTAGTTTTGGGTGCTGTTACGGGCAGAATGTTTGTTTCTATCAACAATCATATGCTGAAGCCCTGTAGTATTTGGAACTGTAGCCGATGGGAGGTCATAAGGTTTCTATGAAGTCATGAGGATGGGGTCCCAGTGGGGATCAGTTGGTAGTTTAACAAAGCCAGCCTTTTCACACTCCTCTTTCAGAAGCTCTTTAGTTCCTCTTTGCTTTCTGCCACTAGGGTAATATCATCTGCATAGCTGAAGCTGTTTATATTTCTTCCATCAATCTTTATTCCAACTTGTGAGTCATCCAATCCAGCATGGATGTACATTCTGTACTCTGCATAGAAGTTAAATAAGCAGGGTGACAATACACAGCCTTGATGTAGCCTTTCCCAGTTTGGAACCAGTTCATTGTTCTGTGGCTGTTTCTAACTGTTGTTTCTTGACCTGCATGCATATTTCTCAGAGGCAGGTAAGGTGGTGTGGTATTCCCATCTCTCTAAGAATTTTCCAGTTAGTTGTGACCCACACAGTCAAAGGCTATAGTAGTCAATGAAACAGGTTTTTCTGGAATTTTCTTGCTTTTTCTATGATCCAAAGATGTTGGCAATTTGATCTCTGGTTCCTTTGCCTTTTCGTAATCCAACTTGTACATCTGTAAGCTCTTGGTTCACATACTACTGAAGTCTAGCTTGAAGGATTTTGCACATATTCTTGCTGCCATGTGAAATGAATATTACATGGTAATTAGAACACTCTTTGGCATTGCCCTTCTTTGGAATTGAAATGAAAACTGATCTTTTTCATTTTTGTGGCCACTGCTGACTTTTCCAAATTTGCTGACACATTGAGTGCAGCACTTTAACAGCATCATCTTTTAGAATTTTAGGATTTTAAATAGCTCACCTGGAATTCTGTCACCTCCACTAGCTTTTTCATAATAATGCTTCCTAAGGCCCACTTGACTTTGCATTCCAGGATGTCTGGCTCTAGGTGAGTGACCACACCATTGTTATATGGATTATTAAGACCTTTATTGTACAGTTCTTCTGTGTATTCTTTTAGAATTTGTCATAGAAAATAATTATTGCAGAATTTTTTATAGGGAAAATTGAAACAATCTGCCTAAATACCCAACAGCAACAGCAGGTAAATTTAAAATGTCAAAATCAGATGAGATTTCAAAATGTTAACATTGGTAATCTCTGGGTGTGGTGTAAGATCACAACCCTTAATTACGCCTGTTAGTTTTGGGTGCTGTTACGGGCAGAATGTTTGTTTCCATCAACAATCATATGCTGAAGCCCCTGTAGTATTTGGAACTGTAGCCGATGGGAGGTCATAAGGTTTCTATGAAGTCATGAGGATGGGGTCCCAGTGGGGATCAGTACCCTTACAAGAAGAGGAAGAGACACCAGCGCTTCTTTTCTTCACCATGTGAGGGCGCAGTGAGAAGACAGCTCACTCCTAGCCAGAAAGGAGGATTTCACCAAGAACAGAATCTGTGGCTTCCCAGCTTCCAGAACTAAGATCACTTCATGGCAAATGGATGCGGAAACAGTGACAAACTTGATTGTCTTGGTCCCCAAAATCACTGTGAATGAGGACTGCAGCCATGAAATTAAAAGACACTTGTTCCTGGGAAAGAAAGCTATGACAAACCTAGACAGCATATTGTAAATTAGAGACGTTACTTTGCTGACAAAGTCAAAGCGATGGTTTTCCTGGTAGTCACACGTGGATGTGAGAGTTGCACCATAAAGAAGGGTGACTGCTGAAGACTTGACGCTTTCAGCCTGTGGTGCTGGAGAAAACTCTTGAGAGTCCCTTGGACAGCAAGATCAAACCAGTCAGTCCTAAAGGAAATCAGTTCTTTGAGGGCTGGAAAGACGGATGCTGAAGCTCCAGTATGTTGGCCACCTGATGCAAAGGGCTGATTCATTGGAAAGACCTGATGCTGGGAACGATTGAAGGCAGGGGCAGAAGGGAGCGACGGAGGATGAGACGGTTAGATCGCATCACTGAGTCGATGGACGTGAATTTGAGCAAGGGAGATGGTGAAGGACAAGGAAGCCTGGCATCCTGCAGTCCGTTAGGTCACAAAGAGCCAGATACATCTTCGTGACTGAACAACAACACCTCCGGAAAAGTGAGAAAAGTCCGTTGCTGAGCCCTTCAGCTCCAGTCAATTCTGTCAGCTCAGTTTTGGTTTTAAGTTCTAAAGTCCCAGCAGGGGAGGCCTATGACAAAATCAGATGAGATTTCAAAATGTTAACATTGGTAATCTCTGGGTGTGGTGTAAGATCACAACCCTTAATTACGCCTGTTAGTTTTGGGTGCTGTTACGGGCAGAATGTTTGTTTCCATCAACAATCATATGCTGAAGCCCCTGTAGTATTTGGAACTGTAGCCGATGGGAGGTCATAAGGTTTCTATGAAGTCATGAGGATGGGGTCCCAGTGGGGATCAGTACCCTTACAAGAAGAGGAAGAGACACCAGCGCTTCTTTTCTTCACCATGTGAGGGCGCAGTGAGAAGACAGCTCACTCCTAGCCAGAAAGGAGGATTTCACCAAGAACAGAATCTGTGGCTTCCCAGCTTCCAGAACTAAGATCACTTCATGGCAAATGGATGCGGAAACAGTGACAAACTTGATTGTCTTGGTCCCCAAAATCACTGTGAATGAGGACTGCAGCCATGAAATTAAAAGACACTTGTTCCTGGGAAAGAAAGCTATGACAAACCTAGACAGCATATTGTAAATTAGAGACGTTACTTTGCTGACAAAGTCAAAGCGATGGTTTTCCTGGTAGTCACACGTGGATGTGAGAGTTGCACCATAAAGAAGGGTGACTGCTGAAGACTTGACGCTTTCAGCCTGTGGTGCTGGAGAAAACTCTTGAGAGTCCCTTGGACAGCAAGATCAAACCAGTCAGTCCTAAAGGAAATCAGTTCTTTGAGGGCTGGAAAGACGGATGCTGAAGCTCCAGTATGTTGGCCACCTGATGCAAAGGGCTGATTCATTGGAAAGACCTGATGCTGGGAACGATTGAAGGCAGGGGCAGAAGGGAGCGACGGAGGATGAGACGGTTAGATCGCATCACTGAGTCGATGGACGTGAATTTGAGCAAGGGAGATGGTGAAGGACAAGGAAGCCTGGCATCCTGCAGTCCGTTAGGTCACAAAGAGCCAGATACATCTTCGTGACTGAACAACAACACCTCCGGAAAAGTGAGAAAAGTCCGTTGCTGAGCCCTTCAGCTCCAGTCAATTCTGTCAGCTCAGGTCAAGTTCTGTCCCCATAGTTTTGGTTTTCAGAGTTCTTGCACTTCCCGCTTCTGTGAGGAGAGCACATGCAGACGAGACTTCCCAGCAGGGGGAGGCCTCCGAGCGCCCACCGCTTCTGGTTCGGGGGTAAGGGGGCTCTGAATCTATGCCGCAGGCCCTGTCTTTTAGGTTTGGAGGAGCAGCGTGGGGAGCAGAAGCGGAAGTGTTTATTTCACACTTGAAAGTTCTCTCTTGTGTAGCGGAGAATCCCAGATTTGGGCAGACACCCTAGATTTCCACTAACCCCCTTCGTGAATGCCGTATCAGGGCACACTGTGGGTGTTCGTCTTTGGGTATTAGTCTTTCCATCAGATCACCATCTAAAAACACCAGGTCTCTTGTTTCTTCCCTCCCTTTCTCTGTCTCTCTTTTTTTTTTTTTTTTTTTGCATATTCAACGGCACTGGCGTCCTATTATGATCTTTTTGGTCTTTATTCACATTGCCTGGACTGCTCCCCTGCCATATATGCACATTGTATCTAAACTCAGTTTGGTCTCATTTCCACATTTGTTTTAAGTAAATAGATCCCA
The DNA here is from genome assembly GCA_022376925.1 of Tragulus kanchil. Taxonomy (NCBI): domain Eukaryota; kingdom Metazoa; phylum Chordata; class Mammalia; order Artiodactyla; family Tragulidae; genus Tragulus; species Tragulus kanchil. The sequence goes on from JAIOJX010000024.1 coordinate 167,811,008, forward strand.
GAACTTCAGCGTAACTCCCTCTCATTTTTACCTCTTTATTGGTAGAATTGTGTCCAGATTAGAGTTCACTGGCTTTCTTGGCAGGAAGGTAACTTTGCTGAGCTTTCTGTTTATGGTCCCTACTGCCCAGACACTAAAAATTAGATGTTTGCTTGTGGGAAACTAACAGAAGATGACTGGTTCTTGCCTAGTTGAGGTGCAGATACTTCTGTTTGGTAATCTCAAGAGTGATGGTTATGTTTCTGTATAACCAATTTTGCATCTAATTTAGGAATCTTATTCTCCTAGTTTCTTTGTCACTGACTCTATTTCATTTTCTTGTGTGTTCTCTTGAACGAGCCTTTTCATCCTGTCTTTCCTCATTAATAAGTTGTGGAAATCTTCTGATACATGTTCCTTGTATTCCTATATGAAAATTACATGTTTTAACATTTTGAAAATTATACATTGGCCCCCAAAATGTGATGGAGATTGAGTGTCTCACCATTCTGGAGAGTCATTGAGCCTAGGTTTAATTTGAATTAGAAAAATGAAGTGAAATGCGATTCTTGCTCCAAAGTATGGTGGTTTAAAGACTTTAACAGTTTACAGTTTGCAGCTTTAACAGTAGGAAATCACAGGACTAGGAGTCAGCACCCTCTTATCTCATGTTGCTTGAGGACAATGATTCTAGCTTAAGAAAATGAAATGGACATTGATCTGTGAATGGATAGGATAGTGTTCCACTATGCATTCCATATTACACACTCACTCACTCAGTTATTTTTTTTTTCCACCCATACCTTTGTTGAGCATCACTATTTGCTTGACATGGTTCTAGAATCTACATAAGAACTGGAAACAGTGAAATGATTTAGACAAAGCTCCTGTCCTAAGAAGCACGCAGGGTGATGGGAGAGATGGAAATACATAGTCAGTTATGTAAGACGATCAGTACACAGAATGTCATGGGAGCCATGCACAGTGGGTAAGAGCAAGGGTATTACGAAAGTGTCCAGGCTTGCTCCTAACACACCCCAGAAATTTACTCAGGTTGAGTTTTAAAATGTGAGTTAAGACCTAGCCATAGATGAGGTTGAGGAAAGACTGGGGGGGGGGGCGCAGAGAAGCATGGGAAAAGGGAGAAAACTGCACAGCATATGTATAGAGGTTCCCGTCCCCAGAGTATTGGTGTGAGGAAGGGAGTGGCATGTGCTCCATAAATCGGCTTTTCTTTATGTGCTAGTTAATTTTATGCATCCACTTGAATGTGTCATGAGATACCCAGATATCTGGGTAAACATTATTTCTGGGTGCATCTATGAGGGTGTTTTGAGAATAAATTATGATTTGAATTTGGTGGACTGGGCAAAGCAGTTTTCCCTCCCCAGAGTGGATGGGCATCCTTCAACCTGTTCAAGGCCCTCATAGGACAAAAAGGTGGAGAAGGGCTGAATTCTCTTTTTGACTGAATGCCGAGCTAAGATGTCCATCTTCTCCTGCCCTTGAACTAGGGCTTAGACTATCTGTGGTCCTTCTTTTAGGCCTTTAAACTCAGATAGGAATTCCCTGGGCCTCCAGGTTGCAGATAACAGATGACGAGACTTCTTAGCCTCCATAATTGTGTGAACCAGTTCCTTACAACAGAGTTCATACTTTTAGTTCTGTTTCTCTGGAGAAGCCTGACATACAGTTTATGTTCAAAATCTTTTTTTAAAAAAACATTTATTTTTTATTTATTTATCTTTTAGGGGGTCGGGTTGGGGAGGGAGGGAAGCAGGTGAGCCACTTCTATTGGTCTTTCATTTCTCTATTTTCATCCGTCTTTCTTCCTTGGCTCCTGTGGGCCTCCCATCGCGGTGGCCTCTGTCGTTGCAGAGCGCTAGCTCTGGGCGCATGCGCCCCAGAGCTCCGGCTTGGCATTTGGACACATCGGTCCAGCCGCCCTGCGGCACGTGGGATCTTCCCAGGCCAGAGATCGCACCGGCGCCCCTTGCGCTGCAAGGCGGTGTCCTTACCCACTGGACCACCAGGGGAAGCCCCATATGTTCAAAATCTTAATTGATGTTCTCCTCCACCCTATCTTGAACTCACTGTTTTTCTTTCACTTCCGTTCTAAAATCTTTCTTTCCTTGTGTACAAGGCAATTAGAGAAGTTAACTCCTTTTTTGAAGGGACAGGGTCCCTTATAGAATCAGAGTGAAAACAGCAGCACATTCCTGATTTCACTTTCAAAGTTCTTAGCATAAGAAGAGTCTCCAAGCATCCTGTGAACACATTTCCAACCCCTCAGATAGGACAGATCTTCCATGGCTTTGGAGAGAATAACTCAAGAAGAAACACCAGGAAAACACCTGAGGCCTTTATCTTCCAGAATTTTTTGTCTTTTTTGAGAATACCCAGATATCTGGGTAAACATTATTTCTGGGTGCATCTATGAGGGTGTTTTGAGAATAAATTATGATTTGAATTTGGTGGACTGGGCAAAGCAGTTTTCCCTCCCCAGAGTGGATGGGCATCCTTCAACCTGTTCAAGGCCCTCATAGGACAAAAAGGTGGAGAAGGGCTGAATTCTCTTTTTGACTGAATGCCGAGCTAAGATGTCCATCTTCTCCTGCCCTTGAACTAGGGCTTAGACTATCTGTGGTCCTTCTTTAGGCCTTTAAACTCAGATAGGAATTCCCTGGGCCTCCAGGTTGCAGATAACAGATGACGAGACTTCTTAGCCTCCATAATTGTGTGAACCAGTTCCTTACAACAGAGTTCATACTTTTAGTTCTGTTTCTCTGGAGAAGCCTGACATACAGTTTATGTTCAAAATCTTTTTTTAAAAAAACATTTATTTTTTATTTATTTATCTTTTAGGGGGTGGGGTGGGGAGGGGAGGGAGGGGGGACGGGTGAGCCACTTCTATTGGTCTTTCATTTCTCTATTTTCATCCGTCTTTCTTCCTTGGCTCCTGTGGGCCTCCCATCGCGGTGGCCTCTGTCGTTGCAGAGCGCTAGCTCTGGGCGCATGCGCCCCAGAGCTCCGGCTTGGCATTTGGACACATCGGTCCAGCCGCCCTGCGGCACGTGGGATCTTCCCAGGCCAGAGATCGCACCGGCGCCCCTTGCGCTGCAAGGCGGTGTCCTTACCCACTGGACCACCAGGGGAAGCCCCATATGTTCAAAATCTTAATTGATGTTCTCCTCCACCCTATCTTGAACTCACTGTTTTTCTTTCACTTCCGTTCTAAAATCTTTCTTTCCTTGTGTACAAGGCAATTAGAGAAGTTAACTCCTTTTTTGAAGGGACAGGGTCCCTTATAGAATCAGAGTGAAAACAGCAGCACATTCCTGATTTCACTTTCAAAGTTCTTAGCATAAGAAGAGTCTCCAAGCATCCTGTGAACACATTTCCAACCCCTCAGATAGGACAGATCTTCCATGGCTTTGGAGAGAATAACTCAAGAAGAAACACCAGGAAAACACCTGAGGCCTTTATCTTCCCCAGCTCAGTTTCTCTGTCTATGGAGTCCTGAGGGAGCCAGTTGTCTTTTTAAATATTGATCAGTTTTATTTTATAAATAAAGATGCTGAGTTTTCTTCCAGTTAGCAACAGATCAGCTTTACATGCCACTTATTATTGGTGGTGGTTTAAAAACTTATTTAAATAAGAAGCCAGTTTTCATGAGCAAGTCTTGTTGTCTCCTGAGTGAAGCCAATGAGGAGGCCCCATCAGAGGCTGAGGGGCTCCTCTCTGTTCCCCAAACTTGTCTCAGCTCCCCACTAATGCACATGGGTACCCCACTTTCCACGGTCCAGGATATGGCCAGGTCCGCTCTATAGTAGATGGTGGAGCTGTGGATACCCTGGGGTGAGGCGGTGTGGAAGAGCTGTAACTCCTGGACCCGGGCAAGACGGGAGGAAAAAGAACTGGCAGCCGTCACTTCTCAAGTGAAACGAAGGAGGCTTGCTACAGAAACGATCAACCTCTAATCCATTGGAGGGCGCTGAGTGCCTCGCACGTCTCCAGGAGGAGGTGGCAAGAGAAGGGAACCTGTGCCTCTGAAGACAGGCGGTCACCAGGCGGAGAACGTCGATAATCCAAGTGTTACATGTGGCCGTGTGACGTTGGTCCCTTAGGTTCTGTATCAGTTAGGCAATGAGTGTGTCTGTGTATTAGTTATCTATCGCTGCATAACACGTTTAGTCTCTTAAAGCAATACCAATCATTTATTACTTCACAGTTTATGTGAGTCAGAAATGTAGGAGCAGTTTGTGTGGTAGTTTTCGGCTTGAGATCCTCATTGAGACTGCAGTCAGGATGACAGCTGGGGCTTCAGTCCCCTGCAAGGCTCGATGGGCGTGGAGAGTCTGCTGCTAAGAGTCGTCTGCATGGCTGGCCAGTTGACCCTGGCTGTTGGTGGAGGACCTTAGTTCTTTGCTACGTGGTTTCTTTTGTTGGGGAAGTGGGGGTGGGGAGGGAGGGGGGCGGGCGGGCCACTTCTGTTGGTCTTTCATTTCTCTATTTTCATCCATCTTTGTTCTTTGGCCCGTGTGGGCATCCCATCGCGGTGGCCTCTTGTTGCAGAGCACCAGCTGTGGGCGCATGCGCTCCAGAGCTCCGGCTCGGTGATTGGACACATCAGTCCAGCCGCTCCACGGCACGTGCAATCTTCCCAGGCCAGGGATGGAACCGGCGCCCCTTGCACTGCAAGGCGGTGTCCTTACCCACTGGACCACCAGGGAAGCCAGCTACGTGGTTTCTTCATCGGACTGTTTGTGTGCTCTCAGTACTCAGCTGTTGACTTCCCAAAGAGTGAGTGATCCAGGAGAAAGCACGGCAGCATCTACCAAGCCTTTCAGGACCTAGCCTCGAAGGTCACACACCACCATTTCCTCAGCATCCTGTTGGCTACACAGGTCAGTTCTATTCAGTGTGGGAAAGGATTAAACAGGAACAAAAACACCAGGATGTGATGACCACTGGGGTCCAGCTTGGAAGCTGGCTACCATACAGTCACAGTGACAGAGGCCTGAAATAACAAGGGATAGGGTTTTATTTTCCTCCTGCATAAAATCAATCTGGAAGTAGGTGGACATCAGTATCGCAGGCATTTTTCGTCTCTTGGCACTCGCATTCTCAGGGTTCCCTCGTAGTCCCACGAGGCCCTCTGTGGCTCCTGTCGTCACCTCTGAATCCAGTTAGCAAGAAGGAAGGAGGAAACGCCAAGGGCATCCCCGCTGAGCCAGCTGCTCTTTGAAGGCGTTTTCCCACATGCCCAACTCAGCGACTCTGGCCCGTGTCCCGCTTGCCAGAGTGGAATTATATGGCTGCCCTTATCTGCCAGGCAGGCTGGAAAACACCATTTTTCATTTGGGCACGTTTGCAGCCCACCACAAAATCAGTCTAATACTGAGGAAGCAAGTTAGACTCTAAGTGAAGAAGGCTTTTGCTCCGCCTTCATCGCCCTGCAGCCCCGCGGAGGCTCTGTGCCGTCACGGGGTCTCTCCTGCCGCGCGCCCTCCCACCGCGAGTGTCCCTGCTACAGGCTGGTCGACAGCTACGCTGACTCAGTCCCCCAGGTTCTTTAGGCTGGCTTTGGTTTGGTTGGATAAGGAGGTTGCTTTCCTGCCTTCTGGAGTTCTTTCTGGTAGACAAGGACCCTCTCTCATTGCTTTCTAGCTCCCGGGGAGAGCTGGCGGTGGCGGTGGTGGTGGTGGTGGTGGTTATCAGAATAGCCTTGGGTGGAAAATACTTTCCAGTTTTTTAAGGTGACCCTCCCCTGTCCCTGGTCTGATGCTTTTTGAAACTCACTGTGTTATGAACATTTTCCTTAGATAAGACTGTGACACCCATTCCAGTGTGTGTGAGTGTGTGTGTTTCCTGCCTTTACCAGGCAGTCCTCTGACACCAGCGGGGTGTCCTAGGCTTTGGCTCAGTGCTGACGCTGTCCGCCGGGAGATGGCACGCGATGCCCAGGCTAAGGGCTCAGGTCCACAAGGCTGCCCTCTGCCCGCATCCGCGTCAGATGTGACTCATGAGGCCAGGTTGTCACCTGGCTTCTAATAGGCTGTAGATCTCAGGGTCCCGTGACCCCACCAACGGTTTGATTAATCGGCTAGAGAATTTCACAGAAGTCAGAGAAACATTTTACTTACTATATTATCAGTTTCTTATAAATGGATATCATTCAGGCTCACCCAGGAGGAAGAGATGCACAGGGCAAGGCATGAGGAAAGGACACAGAGCTTCCCTGCTGTCTGAGCTTGCGACTCTCCCCAAGTCGCCATATGTTCGCCAGCCTGGAGGCTCTCCAAACCAGGAGACCAGGTCCTTCGTAGAGGCTTGATTACACAGGCATGACTGACTGCAATAAATTACTGGCCGTTGGCAACCCGAACTCAATCTTCAGCCCTTCTCCCCTCCTTGGAGGTCAAGGGTGGAACTGAGAGTTCTAATCCTCTTATTGCATGGCTGATTTTCCTGGCAACCAGTCCCCATGCTTGGGTGCCTTCCAAAAGGCCCCTCATAAACATAAACTCAGGTGCTATTGAAAAGGATTTGTTATAAATGTCATGATACATTTATCACTTACCACTCAGGAAATCCCAAGCGCTAGAGAAACTCTGCCAGTTTCTTATAAATCAGACTACCAAACAGAGGTATTCTGCTGTGCATCTTTTCACAAACCATCTTTAACTCCATTAAAATCTCTGTTTATTTTACCCTTTTCCTCAAAGAATCCATCCTCTTCATTTCTGGAGTTTTCTCACTAAGGCACTTTCCAGCATTTCCTAGTCATGCATTGCTATCCTGTGTATCTGAGAGGGTGGGAAGTGCTTGGTATTGCTGAATGTTTGCTAAGTCCAGCTCTTGGCGACAGCATGGACAGTAGCCCACCAGGCTTGCCAGGCCCTCCTTTAGGGGATCTTCCCGACCTAGGGATCAAACCCACGTCTCTTACATCTCCTGCATTGGCAGGCGGGGTTCTTTACTACTAGCACCATCTGGGAAGCCCACTATTGAACGAGTTCAGATGAATGCTTTAGAGCCACGAGTTGTGGAGGTGGGCTTGCGGCCAGTCAATGGGGGCATTGTATTCTCCATTATGGCTGGCCTCGGGGAGCCCTGGCCCTGCGAGGGCGCACCTGTGAAACAGAGATGGTGCTGCCTGTGGTCTGTAGCCTCTTCTCCTCAGAGAGGCGAGCCTCGATAAAATCTCTTTCTCGTGACTTTGTGTTACTGAAGCCTGCCCGTGTGGGTTCTGCTCCGGGGCTCAGAGTCCTGGCTGTCAGAGCTGCCTTTCCCTCCGGCTCCTGTGTCCTCATCAGGCCGAATGAGCCCTTCCCCTGGGAAGACCTCCTGACTGCAGCTGGACCTTCTGGGAACTTTCTCTCTGGCTGTCGTAACCATCTACCCCGTACCCAGTATGCCCTTCTTTCCTTAATATGATTGGTTTCTTAGTGTGAAATCCCAGTCGGGTCCTCTGAAGGTCATTTTTGCTCCAAACTCCACAGTGACAGTCATGTTAACAACCCTAAAAATGATTGTGGCCACAGCTGTTATCAGCTCATCCTTGCTCACAGCGGTGGAGACCGCAGTCACACTCCCACAGGAGCGACAGGAGCTGCCGTTTACGGAGAGCTCATGATGTGTTAGGCACTAGCAGTTTATATTCTCCTAATCCTCACGTTTAGCTATATGTGGTAGGAGCTGCTATGCAGAGATGAAATTCAGAGGTTAAACAAGTTACCGAGTGTCACGTAGCTGGTAAATGGCAGGGTGGGAGCACCTGACGGCGTGGCCAGTATCTGCCTCCTGTTGCTGGGCCAGCGTGCTGCGTGGTTTCTGCTGCTGCTCTCTGTGACCATATGCCCTCTTCTGGGCAGGCGGGGGCCCGCCCTTCAGGCTTTCCATCCAGCGTGGATGTCGGTGGTGGCCTGGAGCCCAGTTAGGCTCAGGCACAGTTAACGTTAAGATTCCCCCTTACGGGACCCAGAGCACTGTCCTGATGCAGCACCTTTTCCCACTGCCATCTCTCAGCTAGGCTGGCCACTGAGAGAAAGAAAGGCAAAGACAAGCAGACTAGGGCCTGCTTGTGAATGGAAGCCAGTCATTCTGCCACCCTTGGGGTACTGCTGACGTTTTTCAAACTGTGGAGCTGGAGAAGACTCGTGAGAGCCCCTTGGACAGCAAGGAGATCAGACCAGTCAGTCCTCAAGGAAATCGACCCTGAATCTTCATTGGAAGGACTGATGCTGAAGCTGAAGCTCTAATCCTTGGCCACCTGATGGGAAGAGCTGACTCACTGGAAAAGAGCCTGATGCTGGGAAAGACGGAGGCCAGGAGGAGAAGAGGGGGACAGAGGATGAGATGGTTGGATGACAGAATCGACTTACTGGACGTGAGTCTGAGCCAGCTCCGGGGCACAGTGACGGACAGGGAAGCCCGGCGTGCGACAGTCCGTGGAGCCACAGAGTCGGACACGACTGAGCCGCTGAACAGCAGCCGGAGGCAAAATTGTGTTGTGTTTGGAGGTGGCGTGGGACAGAGAGGGAAAGCAGTTTGATTCTTTTGATTCCTTGGAGGGACGGGAGGTGACGTCTATGTCAGCCTCAGAGGCAGCGGCCGTCTCCCTTGCTCTCCAGCCACCTGGCTGTGCGGCCAGCCTGTGGCTAAGGAGGGTGCTTAGATTTTGGGGAACAAAACCTGTTAAAATTAGATATGGGCGATATTCCAAGAAAAAGTTGCCTGTACTTTATCGATCAGTCTAGTTGGTCATCCTAGCAACTGCGCTTCTGTTTTTACCCAAGGGAAGAAGGAAGGTTTGCTGAGCTTTCTCAAGTGGTGAATCACAGCCTGGAATTGTGTTGACCTCTGCTCTGTTCTTTTTTAAAAACTGCAGGCTGCCCAGGGCAGGCAGCTCTTCCAGCACAGCTGCGTCATTCACAACAGCAGGGCCACAGTACCTCCTGCTGCCCTGCCTACATTGCTTGGGGAATTTTGTGTGTGTGCATGTCTTTTATTCTATTTTTCCATCTGGTGACTTTTGTTTTCTTCCAAATGGTGCTGTTGAAATGCTTTCCACAACTGCAATCTGGAAAATAAACACATCGAATGGATAAGAACAAAGGAAGATCCATTTGTGATGCTGATCACTGCTGAGAGGTTCCCTCAGCTGCAGGAAGATGGGGGTGGGGGGACAGGGGCAAACGGATGAATGGATCATCAGAGTGAAACACCACCCAAGGGCGCTGCTGGGATTAGAATCCAGTCAGAGCATGGGAACAGTGTCCTGACACCCATTTGAATGGAAGGCCTCAGCAACTGGGCATTTAAGATCAACCTGAAAACTTTGGGGGCTCATTTCCTAGTTGGTAATTCCCAAAAGCCTGGGTTTCATGCCTCCAAAACTTCCCAAGAGAGAGAGTAGCTGCATTGTCATTTCTTCCTGAGGAAAGACGGAGGCCAGGAGGAGAAGAGGGGGACAGAGGATGAGATGGTTGGATGACAGAATCGACTTACTGGACGTGAGTCTGAGCCAGCTCCGGGGCACAGTGACGGACAGGGAAGCCCGGCGTGCGACAGTCCGTGGAGCCACAGAGTCGGACACGACTGAGCCGCTGAACAGCAGCCGGAGGCAAAATTGTGTTGTGTTTGGAGGTGGCGTGGGACAGAGAGGGAAAGCAGTTTGATTCTTTTGATTCCTTGGAGGGACGGGAGGTGACGTCTATGTCAGCCTCAGAGGCAGCGGCCGTCTCCCTTGCTCTCCAGCCACCTGGCTGTGCGGCCAGCCTGTGGCTAAGGAGGGTGCTTAGATTTTGGGGAACAAAACCTGTTAAAATTAGATATGGGCGATATTCCAAGAAAAAGTTGCCTGTACTTTATCGATCAGTCTAGTTGGTCATCCTAGCAACTGCGCTTCTGTTTTTACCCAAGGGAAGAAGGAAGGTTTGCTGAGCTTTCTCAAGTGGTGAATCACAGCCTGGAATTGTGTTGACCTCTGCTCTGTTCTTTTTTAAAAACTGCAGGCTGCCCAGGGCAGGCAGCTCTTCCAGCACAGCTGCGTCATTCACAACAGCAGGGCCACAGTACCTCCTGCTGCCCTGCCTACATTGCTTGGGGAATTTTGTGTGTGTGCATGTCTTTTATTCTATTTTTCCATCTGGTGACTTTTGTTTTCTTCCAAATGGTGCTGTTGAAATGCTTTCCACAACTGCAATCTGGAAAATAAACACATCGAATGGATAAGAACAAAGGAAGATCCATTTGTGATGCTGATCACTGCTGAGAGGTTCCCTCAGCTGCAGGAAGATGGGGGTGGGGGGACAGGGGCAAACGGATGAATGGATCATCAGAGTGAAACACCACCCAAGGGCGCTGCTGGGATTAGAATCCAGTCAGAGCATGGGAACAGTGTCCTGACACCCATTTGAATGGAAGGCCTCAGCAACTGGGCATTTAAGATCAACCTGAAAACTTTGGGGGCTCATTTCCTAGTTGGTAATTCCCAAAAGCCTGGGTTTCATGCCTCCAAAACTTCCCAAGAGAGAGAAGACGGTAGCTGCATTGTCATTTCTTCCCTGAGGAATTTCCTTGGTCACCTCCTATAAGTACATACCCCATCTACTCCTCTCTGATCACTGCCTTAATTTGGGCTCCTCCAAAAGCAGATGGTGAGACAAAGATTTGAGTACAAGTTAATTGATTTGGGAGGGATCAAAAACCCCAGTAGGAAAGTGATACAGGGAAAGAAAGCAGTCAGTAAAGGGTGTGTTAAATCTCAATTATCCCAGAAGGCAAACCGCTCAGTCCTGCGGGGATCTCTGGAAAAGAGGATTGAATACATCCTCAGCATGTGTTCAGTTCTGAGGGTGAGAGAGTTGAGGCACTGATACACCAGGTTCAAGGAGCGTGGGTCGAGGGCTGCGTTTTTGTTGTTGTTGTTCAGTCACTCAGTCATGTCTGACTCTGTGTGACCCCATGGGCTGCAGCCCGCCAGGCTTCCCTGTCCTCCACTGTCTCCCGGAGCTTGCTCAAACTCATGTGCATTGAGTCGGTGGCAGCATCTAGCCATCTCATCCTCTGTCACCCCCGTCTCCTCCTTCCCTAACTCTTTCCCAACATCAGGGTTTTTTCCAGTGAGTCGGCTCTTTGCATCAGGTGGCCCAAGTATTGGAGCTTCAGCTTCAGCATCAGTTCTTCCAATGAATATTCAGGGTTGACTTCCTTTAGGACTGACTTGTTTGATCTCCTTGCAGTTCAAAGGACTCTTCAAGAGTCTTCTTCAGCTCCATAGTTCAAAAGCATCCATTTTTTGGTGCTCAGTCTTCTTTATGGTCCAACTCTCACATCTATATATGACTCCTGTGAAAACCAGAGCTTTGAGTATATGGACTTTGGTTGGCAAAGTGCTGTCTCTGCTTTTTAATATGCTAGCTAGGTTTGTCATGGCTTTTCTTCCGAGGAACAAATGTCTTTTAATTTCATGGCTGCAGTCACTGTCCACAGTGATTTTGGAGCCCAAGAGAATAAAGTCTGTTGATGTTTCCATTTTTATCCCCATCCATTTGCCATGAAGTGATGAGACTGGATGCCATGATCTTAGCTATTACTTTTTTGGAAAGAAATGCGTTTTATTTATTTATTTATTTTTGGCTATTCCTGTTTTCACTGCTGCTGCAGCCTCCTCTCTAGTTGCAGGGAGTGGGGGCTACTCTTTCGTTGAGGGGAGCAGGCTTCTTGTTGCAGTGACTTCTCTTCTTGGGCTCTGGGGCACAGGGGCCTCAGTAGTTGGAGCACACGGGCTCCATAGCTGTGGCTCCGAGGCTCTAGAGCACAGGCTCCATCGTTGTGGCTCATGGGCTTTCAGTAAAGGGTGTGTTAAATCTCAATTATCCCAGAAGGCAAACCGCTCAGTCCTGCGGGGATCTCTGGAAAAGAGGATTGAATACATCCTCAGCATGTGTTCAGTTCTGAGGGTGAGAGAGTTGAGGCACTGATACACCAGGTTCAAGGAGCGTGGGTCGAGGGCTGCGTTTTTGTTGTTGTTGTTCAGTCACTCAGTCATGTCTGACTCTGTGTGACCCCATGGGCTGCAGCCCGCCAGGCTTCCCTGTCCTCCACTGTCTCCCGGAGCTTGCTCAAACTCATGTGCATTGAGTCGGTGGCAGCATCTAGCCATCTCATCCTCTGTCACCCCCGTCTCCTCCTTCCCTAACTCTTTCCCAACATCAGGGTTTTTTCCAGTGAGTCGGCTCTTTGCATCAGGTGGCCCAAGTATTGGAGCTTCAGCTTCAGCATCAGTTCTTCCAATGAATATTCAGGGTTGACTTCCTTTAGGACTGACTTGTTTGATCTCCTTGCAGTTCAAAGGACTCTTCAAGAGTCTTCTTCAGCTCCATAGTTCAAAAGCATCCATTTTTTGGTGCTCAGTCTTCTTTATGGTCCAACTCTCACATCTATATATGACTCCTGTGAAAACCAGAGCTTTGAGTATATGGACTTTGGTTGGCAAAGTGCTGTCTCTGCTTTTTAATATGCTAGCTAGGTTTGTCATGGCTTTTCTTCCGAGGAACAAATGTCTTTTAATTTCATGGCTGCAGTCACTGTCCACAGTGATTTTGGAGCCCAAGAGAATAAAGTCTGTTGATGTTTCCATTTTTATCCCCATCCATTTGCCATGAAGTGATGAGACTGGATGCCATGATCTTAGCTATTACTTTTTTGGAAAGAAATGCGTTTTATTTATTTATTTATTTTTGGCTATTCCTGTTTTCACTGCTGCTGCAGCCTCCTCTCTAGTTGCAGGGAGTGGGGGCTACTCTTTCGTTGAGGTGAGCAGGCTTCTTGTTGCAGTGACTTCTCTTGTTGTGGATGGAACTCGGGCTCTGGGGCACAGGGGCCTCAGTAGTTGGAGCACACGGGCTCCATAGCTGTGGCTCCGAGGCTCTAGAGCACAGGCTCCATCGTTGTGGCTCATGGGCTTCGTTGCTCCACAGCATGTGGGATCTTCCCGGATCAAGGTTCGAACCTGTGTCTCCTGCATTGGCAGGAGAACTCTTTTCCACTGAGCTACCAGGGAAGCCCCGATCTTAGCTTTTTAAATGTTGAGTTTTAAGCCAGCCTTTTCACTCCTCGAGATAACACCCTACACTTCTGGAACTTCTTTGCACGTGATCTGAGGGCCCACTCGCAGTTCTGGAGAGAAGGCCGAGGCACAGGGCTACAGACGCTGGCGGCACGAGGTTGACTGCTGTGAAGCGACAGGTCTGAGGGAAGCGTCTGGGGTGTGGGCGGGGCCTGCTCTCTTCTCACACGTGGCTGAAGGCCAGTGCCTGCCTCTGAGTCAGAGCCAGAGCCACAGCGGAAGGGCTTGCTCCCGCTAATTTTTATTTCGTGCTTACCACCATCAAGGTACCCACATCAGAGCCACTCTCCTTTTCCTGACTGGGTATACTTTCTTGATAATTGGAAAGAATTGATTCCTTGCCTTTTCAGACGAAGGTGTCAAGCATTTTGGCTCGAAAGGCCCACAGCAGAAATGGCTACAGGGCCCTGAGTCCCAACCTCTGGGAGAGGCAGCAGTTTGCCGAGGGCAGGATGTCAGTTGTCACTGGTGGTGACATTAAGCCTCGCTTCCTCCCCAGGAGTATTTGGTCCACCAGAGAAGGGGCGGATAACAGGGCTTGTATCAGTTACACAACTGAAGCACAAGCTGGAATCAAGATCCCTGGGAGAAATAGCAATAACCCCAGGTAAGCAGATGACACCACTCTTTTGGCGGAAAGCGAAGAGGAACTAATGAAGGTGAACTAATGAACTAATGAAGAGACACTTGATGAAGGCGAACGGCGGCTATGAAATTAAAAGACACTTGCTCCTTGGAAGAAAAGCTATGAGAAACTTAAGCGTATTCAAAAGCAGAGACATCACTTTGCTGGCAAAAGTCCATAATAGTCAAAGTTATGGTTTTCCCAGTAAGTCATGTATGGATGTGAGAGTTGGACCATAAAGAAAGCTGAGTGCCAAAGAATTGATGCCTTTGAACTGTGGGGCTGGAGAAGACTCTTGAGAGTCCCTTGGACTGCAAGGAGATCAAACCAGTCAATCGTAAAGGAAATCGACCCTGAATATTCATTGGAAGGACTGATGCTGAAGCTGAAGCTCCAATACTTTGGCCACCTGATGCGAAGAGCTGACTCATTGGAAAAGAGCCTGATGTGGGGAAAAGTAGAAGGCAAAGGAGAAGGGGACGACAGAAGCTGAGATGGTTGGATGGCATCACTGAATCAATGGACATGAGTTTGAGCAGGCTCTAGGTGACAGTGAAGGACAGGCAAGCCTGGCGTGATGCAGTCCGTGGGGTTGCAAAGAGTCAGACACAACTGAGCGACTTAGCTAAACTGATCAGTTACACTGCCATTAGCAGCAGTAACAAAACTTCAGTTCAGACTGTTCAAACCCACAGAAAGCTTATCTCACTGAACAAGGAGTTGGAGATAGAATGTGTGCGTGTTAGGTCACTTGAGTCATGGCTGACTCTGGGCAGCCCCACGGACTGTAGCCCTCTAGGTTTCTCTCTCCATGGGATTCTCCAGGCAAGAAAACGGCAGTGAGGTGCCATGCCTCCTCTAGGGGTCTTCCCGATCCAGGGTTCAGACCCGAGGCTCTTGTGTCTCCTTCTTGGCAGGCAGGTTCTTTACCACCAGCACCACCTGGGCAGCCCTTAAGGTCGGGTGCTCTGGGCTGAATTCAGTGCTTCCGATTCTTTCATCTCCCTGCTTTGCCCTCTTCAGTGTGGTTGCGTTGTCTTGGGCTGTCTCCCTTCCTCTTAAGTTGGCGGCTGCAGGTCCAGGTGTCATGTGTAACACACACACACCACTGTAACTTGCCGTCACGATGTGGAAGCCCAGGCCAGCCCCACAGGGACAGGCCCAGTGCAGATATCCTGGCCAGCCGTCAGCTGAAGTCCCAGCCACCAGCCAGCACCGACCGCCAGAATGTGAGGACACCGCCAGAAGGTTCCAGGCCCCTTGTCATTGAGTTTTCCCAGCTAATGCTCTAGACAGCATGGGGCAGAGACAAACCATTTCTGTGACCCTGGCTGAGTCACTGACTCACAGAATCCAAGCGTGGCACTCCTTTGTTTCACTGAGTTGTGGGGTGGTTGCCAATCCCAAAAACCGAGTCCCTTGGACTGCAAGGAATAAAAGGAAATCGACCCTGAATATTCATTGGAAGGACTGATGCTGAAGCTGAAGCTCCAATACTTTGGCCACCTGATGCGAAGAGCTGACTCATTGGAAAAGAGCCTGATGTGGGGAAAAGTAGAAGGCAAAGGAGAAGGGGACGACAGAAGCTGAGATGGTTGGATGGCATCACTGAATCAATGGACATGAGTTTGAGCAGGCTCTAGGTGACAGTGAAGGACAGGCAAGCCTGGCGTGATGCAGTCCGTGGGGTTGCAAAGAGTCAGACACAACTGAGCGACTTAGCTAAACTGATCAGTTACACTGCCATTAGCAGCAGTAACAAAACTTCAGTTCAGACTGTTCAAACCCACAGAAAGCTTATCTCACTGAACAAGGAGTTGGAGATAGAATGTGTGCGTGTTAGGTCACTTGAGTCATGGCTGACTCTGGGCAGCCCCACGGACTGTAGCCCTCTAGGTTTCTCTCTCCATGGGATTCTCCAGGCAAGAAAACGGCAGTGAGGTGCCATGCCTCCTCTAGGGGTCTTCCCGATCCAGGGTTCAGACCCGAGGCTCTTGTGTCTCCTTCTTGGCAGGCAGGTTCTTTACCACCAGCACCACCTGGGCAGCCCTTAAGGTCGGGTGCTCTGGGCTGAATTCAGTGCTTCCGATTCTTTCATCTCCCTGCTTTGCCCTCTTCAGTGTGGTTGCGTTGTCTTGGGCTGTCTCCCTTCCTCTTAAGTTGGCGGCTGCAGGTCCAGGTGTCATGTGTAACACACACACACCACTGTAACTTGCCGTCACGATGTGGAAGCCCAGGCCAGCCCCACAGGGACAGGCCCAGTGCAGATATCCTGGCCAGCCGTCAGCTGAAGTCCCAGCCACCAGCCAGCACCGACCGCCAGAATGTGAGGACACCGCCAGAAGGTTCCAGGCCCCCCTTGTCATTGAGTTTTCCCAGCTAATGCTCTAGACAGCATGGGGCAGAGACAAACCATTTCCCTGTGACCCTGGCTGAGTCACTGACTCACAGAATCCAAGCGCGTGGCACTCCTTTGTTTCACTGAGTTGTGGGGTGGTTGCCAATGCAGTGAAGGGAACTGGCACATCCTTCCCGAGGCATTTGTGTCAGTCACGAGGGAAATCTGAGGAGAACGATAGGAACTTTTGCGGCGTCCTCTCCGCTGCCGTCCACCTCTTAGAGAAGGGTCCGTGGTCCACAGGGGAGAGGAAAAGTTGGCACAGTGCCCCAGCACCTGAAAAAGGCCGGGAAGATTTCTTTTCAAGGACGGTGGGATCTGTCATCCTGGTGACACCCAGGGAGGGCTTTACAGGACGGGTTTTTGGGGTTGGGGTTCACTGGAAGATCCTGAAAAGATGGTCCCAAAGGTTTCTGAAGACTCCTAAATCCCACAGGCTGTACCCTCAAAAGGTGTCCAGAATCTGGCCACCTCTCCCCATATCCAGTGACCACTCTGTTCCAATCATTTTTTGTCTGAAACTGGCTACTGAATTTGGCTATTACTGATCGGCTCGTGAAATGAGTTCCTAAGTGATCTTCCCATGCCTCCCTTGTCTCATCACATTTGTCTTGTCTCATCACATTACCCATGAAGTGGCCAGAGTGGTTCCTTTCAGACGTGCCAGGTCATGTAACTGGTCTGCTCAGAACGTCCCCGTCAGCCTCAACATAAAAGGTTCTGCACGAGCTGCACCTCCTGGCCCTCTCCAGCTCCGTCTGTGACAGGCTTGTCCTCTGCGTGCTCTGGTCCAGCCACGTGGCCTCCTGTTGCTCCTCAGATGTGCCGAGTGCCTTCTTACCACAGGCCTTTGCATTGCTTTTTCCCGTATCCAGAATGTTCTTTCCCCAGACAGCTGCATGGCTTACTGCGTCACTTAACTTCAGGTTTTACACCGATGCTCCCTGGCCAAGGCCTTCTTTGGCCGTACTAAGTATATTTGCATCACTGTGCGAGCTCGCATGCTCAGTTGCTTTAATCATTTCCGACTCTTTGCGTCGCTATGGACTGTAGCCCTCCAGGTCCCTCAGTCCCTGGGATTCTGCAGGCGAGAATCCTGGGGTGGGTTGTCGTGGCCTTCTACAGGAGAGCTTCCCATCCCAGGGACCAAACTCGAGTCTCTTATGTCTCCTGCATTGGCCGTTGGGTTCTTTACCACTAGCACAACCTGGGAGGCCCATCTGTATCCTCCCCCTTCCCTAATTCTCCACATTTGTTTTCTCTTTTTTGATTTACTCTATAAAATGTATCCCTGTCTAACCTTAGTTTGTATTTCACTTATGTATCTTAACTGCCCCCACTGACATTTTAGCTCTATGAGAATAGGGCTTTTTGCCTGTTTTAATCAGCTTGAAACTGTGCTCAACACAAAATAGATTCACAATAAATATGTGTTGAATGGATAAGCTATGTGACCCCTCCTTAGTAGCCCTACATTTTCAGCTTCTGACTGGACAGCACCACCCTGAGGTCCTGCCAGCGCCTTGGGCCCACCATTCTAGGTGCACATTCTCACCACCTGGGTCTAGGATCAGGCCCTCCCAGAGTGCTCTGTGTACATGGAGTGATTTTCTTAGTGCTGGTTTGAATCCCACCTTCACTTCACCTTCCAACAGAAAGGGCAGATAACCCTTCCTACCTCATGAGAATGTAGTTTGTTTTTTTGTTTTGCATTCTTCTTTTTTTTTTCTGTAACTTTAAAGTTTTCATCTTGTATTGAGGTATAGCCAATTAACAGTATTTTAATTTCAAGTGAACAGCTAAGGGACTTTGCCATATATATACCTATATCCATTCTCCCCCAAACCTCCCTCTTGTTTGGGCTGGCACACAACATTTCACAGAATTCCATGTGCTACACAGTAGGTCTTTTTTTATTATTTTATTTTATTTTATTTTTGACTTTGACTTTTTTCTTTTTACAGAGTTTTGTTGTTTACAGATATGTATAATCCCAGATTATACAGTAGGTCTTTGTTGGTTATCCATTCTAAATATTGCAGTGTGTACATGACCGTCCCATAGTCCCTAACTGTGCCTTTTCCCCCTGTAAGCATAAATTCGTTTTCTGTGTCTGTAAGTCTCCTTCTGTTTTGTAAGCTTTAAGGTTGTCTTGAAAGGAAAAAATGCTAAGCCCTAGGAATTACGTCTGGCAGAAAGCAAATGGCAGTCCTTATTCTCACCCTGAACGACTTTTTCCTCTTAAAAGCATGTGTTAATTCTCCTTTGTACATGTGGTTGAGAATTGTGGAACATTTAGCTTTGATAAAGGAACAAGAATTTGACTCGCTTTTGGACTGAGTTATATTTCACCTGGAGCTTCCCTGCTGGCTCAGTGGTGAGGAATCTGCCTGATGATGCAAGAGATGTGGGTTTGACTCCCGAGTCGGGACGATCCCCTGGAGAAGGAAATGGCAGCCCACTCCGGTATCCTTGCCTGGGGAATCCCGTGGACAGAGGAGCCTGGTGTATAGTCCATGAGGCTGCAAAAGAGTCAGACACAACTTTGTGACTAAACAGCAATGATATTTCCCCTAGTGCAGGTTACAATGCCTTTCTTTTGTCAAGGGAAAACAATAGTAATAAATAGAGCTCCACTGATCAAAAAACTCAAGAGCAACAAGAACTTTCTCATTGCATCCTCCATCGGGATGTATAAGGTCTTCCAATGATAGTAACAGTAAAGTAGCTGCCATTGATCACATGCTAAATACAGAGATGATACTAAGAGTTCAACATATAACACTACTAAGGTTTCACATCCCTCTTCGCATCAGAAAGGTAGGTACTATGGTATTGATAGGAACAGAGTAGAATAGTTAGGGAGTTGTGGAGTCCTAGTAGGGGACTATAGGCGGAAAGGTAAAACCTGGAAAAAGTTGGGAAGCCAGTAAGTTAACGATAACTCAAGAATGCTGCTCCTTATTCAGTAAAGCAGGAAGAGCTGGGGAAGGAGGAACTAATGATGTACGCCTTACGTCTGCATCTGCACCTACTTGAGGAAGGCGGTCTTCTACCCTCCTATATATATGTTGCTGCCCACCCAAAGAGGAGGAGCAGAGCTTTCCTGCCTGCTCGTTTACATGTGTTACAAGTACCTTATCCTCTTAAATCTTCTTCTTGCCTATCACTCTGCCTCTCGCTGAATTCCTTCTGCATCGAGGCACGAAGAACCTGAGCCTCAGTGAGTCCAGACATTAGGTGAGTGCTGGACTAAGTCCCGGTCACATGGATTCAAGTCCCAGACAGGGTTTGATTAGGTCTGGGCCCTGGGTTTACGTCTCAAATCGAGATAGAAGCCTTTCAGTATTATCAATATTGTAAAGAGAAAGAAATGAAACTTGGGAAATTTAACTCAAGTGAAATGTGCAGAGAAAGGAATTAAACCCCAAGCCTTCAAGATCTAGTGTTAATATTGCTGGCTTAGACTTGTTTTGCTGGCTCCTGAGCCAGTAGGTAGACTGAGAGGGTGTCCACAGCCCTAGCTTTGCTAGTGTAGCATCCTTCGCTACTCACTATTGACTGCTTTCGGGTTGGCTAGAGTTCCTTCCAAGGTCCAGCCAACCTTCACTGGACAGGAAGCAGAGCACAAGCCGGACCTGGGGCTCTGGCCTCATGTCCACAGTATGAGGGCCACCTGGGCTCCTGTCAGCATATTTGAGTAAAGACTAGACCTTCCTCAGCAAACACCAGGGCCACAGATCTGAACCTGTCTTCTTCTCATGTGTTAAGAGGATTCAAAAAATGTAAAATCAGGGCTTCCCTGGTGGTTCAGTGGGTAAGGAGACTGCCTTGCAGTGCAGGCACCATCAGTTCGATCCCTGGCCTGGGAAGATCCCATGTGCTGTGGAGCGGCTGGACCATTGTGTCCAACTACCGAGCCAGAACTCTGGAGCACGTGTGCTCAGAGCCAGTGCTCTGCAGCGAGAGAGGCCACTGTGATGGGAGGCCCACACAGGCCAAAGAACAAAGACAGATGAAAATAGATAAATGAAAGACCAATAGAAGTGGCCAAAAAAAAAAAAAAAGTAAAATCATGATTCTCACGCAAACATAAAATGAACACGTGTCAGAGATTTAACTTAACCCACTAATTGAATGCAGACATTGGTAAGATACAACTGTTTCAAAGAAGTCAAAAGACTGCACGTTTGTGTGGGGTAAAGGAATTTTGAAGCAATTTTATATATGGATTTGGATATTTATTATTGTTTTGGGGGCATTCCAGAATTTATTTGCTTGTCTTTAAGGAAGAATTCTTTGTATTATTATCCCTTATTAACAGTTTTCAGAGGGCTTCCCTGGGGCTCAGCTGTAGAATCTGCCTGTAATGCAGGAGACACAGACGTGGGTTTGATCCCTGGGTTGGGAACATCCCTGGAGGAGATGATGGCAGCCCGCTCTAGAATTCTTTCCGGGAAGATACTGTGGACAGAGGAGCCTGGTGGGCTACAGGGTTAGGGCGTTTCAACGGGTCAGACATGACCGAGCAGCTCAACAACAACAACAGCAACATAAAGGCAATGGGCAGCACAGAGCCCTCCCAGAATCAGATGATGAGACGACTCCAGCACCCCATTGGAAGGCTACACAGGAGTTGGGTTTTTTTTTGCTTATTTCAAAGTCTAACATGTTTCCTCACATTTGAATGATTTTATTGTTTATCCTTTCCATTTCCTGGTTTCTAGAAGAGAGTTTTTCCTTTTTGTCAGGGAAAATAAATAGTGAACATTGAGACTAGGCAAGCCTAGAGTTCAGATCTCCAGTCTGCATTTACTAGTGTTGACTAAAAATGGTGAACAGCTTGAGAGCTGTGGGTTAAGTTTTATTTGGGGCATAATTAGGACTGCAGCGTGGGAGGCAGCACCCCAGACAGTTCTGAGAGATGGCTCCAAAGAGGCAGGGGGAGAAAGATCAATATTTAAGGATTTTGGTGAGGGGGGCGTCCAGTATCAAGAAACAGTCATTTTGCAAAAGGTTTTCAGTTAATCACGAGGATCTGATGTCACCATGAAGAGATTTAGTGTTCTTCTAAATATGAGGAGATGCAGGGATTGAGATCATACAGTCTGTTCCTAAAAGCGTCCACCTAGCTCAAGACCTGCCCCACCGGATTCCCTGGAGCACAGAGCGCCTCCCGCATCCTGAGCACCCTCAGGGCTGCTGAAGGTCAGCAGCGGTCACAGCACAGGGTCGATCTCCACAGAGGCAGGTGGCAAATGCCCTTGTTCAGTCATTGGCCATGGAATTGGTAAATGCCCATTTGTAGTGGACACTAAGGCATGTGGCCTCGTTGAAAATCCCTGCTCCCCTAAGCCTGCATCTTAGGATGGATGTCGGAGTTCAAGTGCCCCGCACACAGATGCGACAGAAGTGGCCCCTTGACAGAGGACAGTAGATAGCCTAGGGGAACGGTGTCGGGTTCATGACCTTCAAAGCAGAAAATCTCACTTCGGGATCAAAAGACTTGGCTCTGGTCACTCAAAGTTTCATGCAGCAAAATTTTATTAAAGAAAAAGAAGAGAGAAAGTTTCTTCCAAAAAGGCACTGGAAATGGGTAGGAAAGTACCGCGAGCAGCTAGTTTAGGCGAGACATTTTGTACCTTTTCAGTTGGTTATAAACGATAGATTGAAAGAATATTTTAAGGTGGTAAAGGTCTTACCAGACCCTCACCCACAACATATATCTTTAGACAGCATAGGTACAAATTAAGAAGGAGAAACATGTCCTCCAGCAAG
The DNA here is from genome assembly GCA_022376925.1 of Tragulus kanchil. Taxonomy (NCBI): domain Eukaryota; kingdom Metazoa; phylum Chordata; class Mammalia; order Artiodactyla; family Tragulidae; genus Tragulus; species Tragulus kanchil. The sequence goes on from JAIOJX010000024.1 coordinate 167,832,926, forward strand.
ATACATTGTCGTTATAAACGTTAGCCCTGGGCCTAAAGAAAGTCGTAGGCAACATAGATTATTCTCATAGGTGTGGCAGTCAAGGTGAAGACACCTTGGCTAAAAATGTTTGTTCCCCCTCCTCCTCCTCCTCGGAAACCACTGGACTCCGCACCGACTACTCACCCCTTTCACCCTTACCTGCTCACCTGTGTGCGATGTGGATCCAAATATTATGTTGTCAAGCCTATGGCCACCCCTCGCTTAGAGACGCGCAGACGGAGACAGTAAGCGTTTAAGGCGCTGACCCGGGCGTGCTGTGGGCGCGTGCGCTGGGGCTTGGGGCGAGTCCAGGCCAGCGGCTCCGCTGCCGCCCTCAGCGGCGCGCGGGGTACGAAGGCGCCACGCACCACGGGGTGTCTTTACGCCAACCACGTCTCGCCACGAGTGAGTTGGTTAGTCCCCTCGGACACCAGCGGTGGAGTTGGCGGTCCTGCCTCACTCCCTGGACACGCTCTACCCCTTTGTGGCACTGGTGCGGGCGCCCTTCCTGGGACCCCGTGTCAAGAGCCTCGGATCTGCTTGTGGTGGTGTTTTTACTTTGTGTTGACATCTAACGTAAAACTTGTAGAAAAATGCACAGTTGAATGAATTTTCACAAAGTGAGTGTGTATGCGTGGAAGCAGCCCATCAGGGAACAGATCGCGCCCGGTGCTCTGGAAACGAGCGGGCGCAGTCTGCCCGGCGGCGCCCCCGGGTGACCACTACCCTGCCTGGTCATGCTGTGGTGCAGCCTGCCTCGGACCCTTATGTGAAAGCGGTCATGCAGTCTGAATATTTCCGTGTCTGGCTTCTTTCATCCAGTATTCTGTTTATGAGATTCAACCGTATTGTACCCAGTTGTAGATTGTTCATTCTCATTGCTGTACTAAAGTCCAGTCTTTCTCCACTCTCTGACTGACAGACATTTTGGTAGTTTCCCGTTTATGGTTCCAACACATACCTTTTGGCACATGGAGGTACATTTTCTGTGTAGTCTACTTAGTTTTTAAAAGAAAGGTTGTGAGTTGCTTGGCTAGGATACTTTCTTTTTCTTTCTTTTTTAACTGTATAGCCAATTCAGACCAACACTTTTTTTTTTTTAAATCTTGGCCTTTGTGACTTTTTTTTAAATTTATTTATTTTCCATCCATGTTTACTCTTTGCCCTGTGTGGCCCTCCCATCGCAGTGGCCTCTCTTGTTGCAGAGCACCGGCTCTGGGCGCATGCGCTCCAGAGCTCCAGCTCGGTAATTGGACACATGGGTCCAGCCGCTCCGCGGCACATGGGATCTTCCCAGGCCAGCGATGGAACCGGCGCCCCTTGCACTGCAAGGCAGTGTCCTTACCTGCTGGACCACCAGGGAAGCCCCAAGATATTTTCTTAGCAGTTGGATCAACCTGCTTTTCCATTGCCCCAAATCAGCAAGTTTTCTTTTTCCTTTTCTTCTTAAGTCAAGTATACTGGGCCATATGCAGCCCTCTTCCATGTGTACTGAGCACTGCAGTGCTTTAACACATGTGTCGGGCTTCCCTGGTGGTCCATTGGGTAAAGACATCATCTTGCAGTGCAAGGGGCGCTGGTTTGATCCCTGGCCTGGGAAGATCCCACGTGCCGCGGAGCGGCTGGACCGATGTGTCCAACGACCGAGCCGGAGCTCTGGAGCGCATGTGCCCAGAGCCAATGCTCTGCAGCGAGAGAGGCCACACAGACCAAAGAACGAAGATAAATAAATGAAAGACTAATAGAAGTGGCCAAAAAAAAAAAAAAAATCCCTCCCACTTAACACATGTGTTGACCAGCTCCTTATGTCCAATCCTGATTCATGGAGGTACGTGGACATCAGGACCAAAGGCCACTTGACGGTCACGGGGGACCTGCGATCAGCCAAGCAGCCGCTGACCTGGGAGCTTCTCCCTTCAGGTTTCTCTGCTTCTGGGCAGCGATTTCTGCTCCCTGATCTTCGTCGTTCCTTGATAGGAAACGTATTGTTAACTTGTCTTGACCCTGATTCATCTCTGAAATGGACACGAGGCCCTTCACCCTAGCTGTGCTTTTTAGGGCTCACCTCCACCACCGCCCCTCCGAAGTCTTCTCTCCTCTCACTGGGAGCTGCCCTGGGAAGAATCTTTATTTTTAGCTGCATTTCCCTTTCTCCCCCAGAGCACCAATCGTGTCTTTCTCAGAGTTGTTTTGATTACTACTGTTTCATCTCCTTTCCCCTTAGGCCGAGTTAGTCATTTCCTTACCTGTAAATGTGTAGTTTTTTTCTTTTTCTGGGCCGTCACCCTCCTTTCCCCAAAGTGCTCCAGTCTCTGACCAGTGCGTCCTCTCAGTCAGGCAGTAGCCCATAGCTGTGGACCCGAGGGCAGCTCAAAGATACAGACAGTGACTTGGTCAACTACACATGCCAGTGGAATGTCACAGCCGACCAGAAAAGCCCAAATATCTGCTGACCACAGTGGACGAAAGAGCAGCCAATATGGGCCTTCTGATTTAGTAGTGAACTTCTCTGTAACAAGGACAGCAAAAGAAACCAGAGATTATAGTGTTACTGTTATGAAGATAACAGATAAAAGATAAAAATAGATACAGCATCAAAGATAATAATTGTGATCTTCAGGAAGAACTATCACATTCATTTTTCTACCTGCCAAACAACCTGGCTCAGGGCTTTAAACATAGTAGGTGCTCAATAAATGTTTACTTAAGGCATATGTTAGTAAAGCAAAATCACTGTAAACAGCGGGCTAACAGTGTACAGGGAGTGCTTGCTATGTGATAAGCAAATGATAGTCTGTGCCCATCAACAGCCAGCCGGGTGGGCACTGTGGTTCCCTTTGCTTTGAGATGAAACCAAGTGTGAATGTAACTTCGCAGAGTTAGAGCTCGGGTGTATCCTCGTGGTGATTTACACTCGCGTGCCCTGCCGGAGCCAGCCAGCTTCAGCACTAAGGAATCTGAAACGACCGAGCAGATGAGCATCTGTGAGTGTGTTTGTTTCCCTAGAGAGTCAAACCAGTCGCACTGGCTTTTTACCGCTGGTCCCGGCTGGACACCAACGCAGGCTGCTCTCCCTCTGCGGCCGGCCGGGGCTGCAGGACTGAGAAACCTTCTCCACGCGCGCCCCCTGCCGGCTGGCGTATGGAGAGCAGGGCTTTCTCCCGGCTTGTGGCAGGAGCATCTTCAAGGAGCCTAAGTGAGGCCTGGCCCACTTCTTGGCTTTGTGGAGAGGGTAGTGTAATACTCAAACCTCAGACTAGGATCTGCACTCTGACAAACCAAAGTGTCTAAGCAAAGACGGCTGAAATTGCTTGCTGTCCTGGCAAATCTGTTCTGTGTGGTCACTTGACCCAGGGTGCAGGCACCATGGAGGAGCTAAACTCTTGTTTTAAGAGCACTGGAAGAAGAGTTGGGCAACTTGGGCTCTAGTCCCAGGAGGGCCACCTGCCAGAACAGCAAGTACCCTCCTGGCTCTGTTTGCCACTTGCAGAATGAGGCATGAGACTCCATGATTTTTTAGCCCCGACACTCCCCTGAGTGGAATGTCACCAAAAAGCCAATATCAACAGTGGACGAAAGAGCAGCCAATATGGGCCTTCTGATTTAGTAGTGAACTTCTCTGTAACAAGGACAGCAAAAGAAACCAGAGATTATAGTGTTACTGTTATGAAGATAACAGATAAAAGATAAAAATAGATACAGCATCAAAGATAATAATTGTGATCTTCAGGAAGAACTATCACATTCATTTTTCTACCTGCCAAACAACCTGGCTCAGGGCTTTAAACATAGTAGGTGCTCAATAAATGTTTACTTAAGGCATATGTTAGTAAAGCAAAATCACTGTAAACAGCGGGCTAACAGTGTACGGGGAGTGCTTGCTATGTGATAAGCAAATGATAGTCTGTGCCCATCAACAGCCAGCCGGGTGGGCACTGTGGTTCCCTTTGCTTTGAGATGAAACCAAGTGTGAATGTAACTTCGCAGAGTTAGAGCTCGGGTGTATCCTCGTGGTGATTTACACTCGCGTGCCCTGCCGGAGCCAGCCAGCTTCAGCACTAAGGAATCTGAAACGACCGAGCAGATGAGCATCTGTGAGTGTGTTTGTTTCCCTAGAGAGTCAAACCAGTCGCACTGGCTTTTTACCGCTGGTCCCGGCTGGACACCAACGCAGGCTGCTCTCCCTCTGCGGCCGGCCGGGGCTGCAGGACTGAGAAACCTTCTCCACGCGCGCCCCCTGCCGGCTGGCGTATGGAGAGCAGGGCTTTCTCCCGGCTTGTGGCAGGAGCATCTTCAAGGAGCCTAAGTGAGGCCTGGCCCACTTCTTGGCTTTGTGGAGAGGGTAGTGTAATACTCAAACCTCAGACTAGGATCTGCACTCTGACAAACCAAAGTGTCTAAGCAAAGACGGCTGAAATTGCTTGCTGTCCTGGCAAATCTGTTCTGTGTGGTCACTTGACCCAGGGTGCAGGCACCATGGAGGAGCTAAACTCTTGTTTTAAGAGCACTGGAAGAAGAGTTGGGCAACTTGGGCTCTAGTCCCAGGAGGGCCACCTGCCAGAACAGCAAGTACCCTCCTGGCTCTGTTTGCCACTTGCAGAATGAGGCATGAGACTCCATGATTTTTTAGCCCCGACACTCCCCCTGTGACATACCCTCACCAGGTCTCCTCAGACCTCAAGCTCTCACTCCCAACATCACCCCCAGCCCCCGCTTCCTGTCTCTGAGTGGCTGACCGGCATCTCTTGGTTGCGGGGCAACTTTGCAAGGCACCACCTGTCTCTCCTGATCCCGAACACGACCTCAGAACCTTCATGTGACGTCTCCAGGCCCACAGGAACCGAAACTTAGAATCTTATGATTCAGAAAACTGGTCTCTCCTTCTTGACATTCAGGCCAACTTGCTTCCCGGCCCCTGAAACGCCTGACTCAGGGTGTATAAAGAGAGAAGAGCTTGCAGGGGGTTTTGTTTGGGACTGAAGGTGCAGTCTGATATAATAACAAACCTTTGCACAGCATAGTATTTACCAAACATTCTGTCACTCATATGGTCACAGTGTGGTAGATGCTTAGTTAAGATGGAAAAAACATTAAATCTGTACAGATACTTAGACAAATAGACCACATTCACATAACTCTTATTACACAATATTATAATTGTTCTATTTTACTATTAGTTATTGTTAATCTCTTCCTGTGAAGAAACAAAGTAAAAAGGCCATTAATCTTACAAACATCTTAGAATGGCAAGCCTCAGGCAGGGGAAGTGTTAAATTCTCTCTTCCTGCCATCTACAGGTGGACAGGATTCTCCAAACACAGGTATTTTACTTCACAATCAGGCAGAGAGGCAGGGTCCTTGGGCAAGCCATTAAGTATGACTATAATAATCATGCAAGGGGAAGATGGCAAAGAAACAGTTTGTAACATGGGGCCAGAATTGATTTTCTCCCTGCCACAGAAACACCACGCAATAGTAAGGACTGAAATTCTTATTAATTAATAGATTTCAGAACGTTGACTATTCTTGTCATCCCCTATCTCCCTCTATAATAGAAGCAGCAAGCAATTTATATAATTTCTATTAACAAACTTGGATTGACAAATTTTAAAAGGTTGGAGGACAATAGTTGACAGCAGACAGGCTACTATGAAGGGTGTCGGATTCTTGATCTCCAGCGGAGATGAATTCACATTGGATCAAAAAGACTTGCCTTTGGTTACTCAGAACTTCGTGAATAAAAAGTTTATTAAAGAAAAGAAGGATCGAGAGCTTCCAGCACAGGTCCTGGAAGGGGGTATGGAGGGAACCCCGCCTTAGCCTGTTCAGGCAAGACAGTTTGTAATTTTCATGATGGTTATTAAACAGTAGATCAGAAGAATGTCTTAGGTTGGGGAGGCCCCGCAGGCCCGCGCCCCCAGCATTAGCACGGGGTTAGCTAGAGGATAGTCTGGGGCGAGGGCCAGGTGAGACAGCCAATGGCAAGGCCTTGCTGGGCCCACAGCGTTAACGGGAGAGAGGAAGCTTCGTTTCAGGGTTGATCTTCATCACAACAAATACTTCAGGCTAGAAAAATGTTTGTCTTTCTTCTTCCTCCTCCTTTTCCTCCCTCTCCTCTTTTAGCACCTGCTGTCCTCCTTACCAAATCTGCCTGTTCACCCCTTTCAAGGAGAAACAGAATTTCTGCTCTGACCTTCAGAGATTTTGTGAATATCATAAAACACATTACTCTGCCCATATCTTTTGAGAAATTATTTTTGCTATTGTCTCTAAGTCATTTTCAACTCTTTGAGACCCCACGGGCTGTAGCAAGCCAGGAGCCTCTGTCCTCCATTATCTCCCGGAGTTTGCTCAAATTCTCTCTTCCTGCCATCTACAGGTGGACAGGATTCTCCAAACACAGGTATTTTACTTCACAATCAGGCAGAGAGGCAGGGTCCTTGGGCAAGCCATTAAGTATGACTATAATAATCATGCAAGGGGAAGATGGCAAAGAAACAGTTTGTAACATGGGGCCAGAATTGATTTTCTCCCTGCCACAGAAACACCACGCAATAGTAAGGACTGAAATTCTTATTAATTAATAGATTTCAGAACGTTGACTATTCTTGTCATCCCCTATCTCCCTCTATAATAGAAGCAGCAAGCAATTTATATAATTTCTATTAACAAACTTGGATTGACAAATTTTAAAAGGTTGGAGGACAATAGTTGACAGCAGACAGGCTACTATGAAGGGTGTCGGATTCTTGATCTCCAGCGGAGATGAATTCACATTGGATCAAAAAGACTTGCCTTTGGTTACTCAGAACTTCGTGAATAAAAAGTTTATTAAAGAAAAGAAGGATCGAGAGCTTCCAGCACAGGTCCTGGAAGGGGGTATGGAGGGGAACCCCCCGCCTTAGCCTGTTCAGGCAAGACAGTTTGTAATTTTCATGATGGTTATTAAACAGTAGATCAGAAGAATGTCTTAGGTTGGGGAGGCCCCGCAGGCCCGCGCCCCCAGCATTAGCACGGGGTTAGCTAGAGGATAGTCTGGGGCGAGGGCCAGGTGAGACAGCCAATGGCAAGGCCTTGCTGGGCCCACAGCGTTAACGGGAGAGAGGAAGCTTCGTTTCAGGGTTGATCTTCATCACAACAAATACTTCAGGCTAGAAAAATGTTTGTCTTTCTTCTTCCTCCTCCTTTTCCTCCCTCTCCTCTTTTAGCACCTGCTGTCCTCCTTACCAAATCTGCCTGTTCACCCCTTTCAAGGAGAAACAGAATTTCTGCTCTGACCTTCAGAGATTTTGTGAATATCATAAAACACATTACTCTGCCCATATCTTTTGAGAAATTATTTTTGCTATTGTCTCTAAGTCATTTTCAACTCTTTGAGACCCCACGGGCTGTAGCAAGCCAGGAGCCTCTGTCCTCCATTATCTCCCGGAGTTTGCTCAAATTTATGTTCATTGAGTCGGTTTTACTTGATTAAATGTTAGTTAATAAACAGCTAGGACTTCCCTAGTGCTCAGTGTTAAAGAATTCTGCCTGCCAATGCAGGAGATGTGGGTTTGATCCCTGGGTTGGGAAGATCCCCCAGGGAAGGGAATGATGACTGACTCCAGTATTCTTGCCTAGGAAACCCCATGGACAGAGAAGCCTGGTGGACCACGTCCATGGGGTCGCAAAAAATTGAACAGGACTGAGCACGGGCGCGCACACACACACGCACGCACGCACGCACACACACACTTCAAGAAGAATGACCCCAGGGATCAGGTTTAACAATAGGAAAGAGCAAACGATTTTTGTCCTCTAGGGGGAGCCAGCATCTCGGCTATCCTGCGTCACAGGCTGTGACTTGGCAAAGAAAAAAGTCAGTTCTAATGAGGTGGATAAATCTAGAACCTATTATACGGAGCAAAGTATGTCAGAGAGAGAAATAAATATTTTATACTGACACGTATATATGGAATCTAGAAAGAGGATGCTGATAAATGAATAGGCAGAGCAGCAATGGAGAGGCGGACCTGGAGAACAGGCTTATGGACACTCGGGTGAGGGAGGGGAATATGCGTGGGGACTAGAGGATCTCAGACAGGGGCTCCGTGGCGACCGGGAGGGGTGGGATGGGGAGGAAGACGAGGGGAAACATATGTATACCTGTGGGCTGACTGAGGTCAATGTGCGGCAGTAAGCAACAAAACTGTAAAAAATAAAGGAAAAAAGAGTAGGCAAGAGAGCAGCGATATGCACAGTATGCAAAGTGTCACCAAGGACAAACAACTTAAAAACTAAGGTCGCGCATTAAAAGTAGGCTGGCTTGATCTACCCAGAGTCAGTCAGGCAAGTGAAGAAGGCAAGGCGGGTGAGGAGCTGGGGACACCAGCCCCGGGTTCTCCGGACGCAGGAGGAAACCTCCCTCCCAGGGCGTTTTGTGAATATCATAAAACACATTACTCTGCCCATATCTTTTGAGAAATTATTTTTGCTATTGTCTCTAAGTCATTTTCAACTCTTTGAGACCCCACGGGCTGTAGCAAGCCAGGAGCCTCTGTCCTCCATTATCTCCCGGAGTTTGCTCAAATTTATGTTCATTGAGTCGGTTTTACTTGATTAAATGTTAGTTAATAAACAGCTAGGACTTCCCTAGTGCTCAGTGTTAAAGAATTCTGCCTGCCAATGCAGGAGATGTGGGTTTGATCCCTGGGTTGGGAAGATCCCCCAGGGAAGGGAATGATGACTGACTCCAGTATTCTTGCCTAGGAAACCCCATGGACAGAGAAGCCTGGTGGACCACGTCCATGGGGTCGCAAAAAATTGAACAGGACTGAGCACGGGCGCGCACACACACACGCACGCACGCACGCACACACACACTTCAAGAAGAATGACCCCAGGGATCAGGTTTAACAATAGGAAAGAGCAAACGATTTTTGTCCTCTAGGGGGAGCCAGCATCTCGGCTATCCTGCGTCACAGGCTGTGACTTGGCAAAGAAAAAAGTCAGTTCTAATGAGGTGGATAAATCTAGAACCTATTATACGGAGCAAAGTATGTCAGAGAGAGAAATAAATATTTTATACTGACACGTATATATGGAATCTAGAAAGAGGATGCTGATAAATGAATAGGCAGAGCAGCAATGGAGAGGCGGACCTGGAGAACAGGCTTATGGACACTCGGGTGAGGGAGGGGAATATGCGTGGGGACTAGAGGATCTCAGACAGGGGCTCCGTGGCGACCGGGAGGGGTGGGATGGGGAGGAAGACGAGGGGAAACATATGTATACCTGTGGGCTGACTGAGGTCAATGTGCGGCAGTAAGCAACAAAACTGTAAAAAATAAAGGAAAAAAGAGTAGGCAAGAGAGCAGCGATATGCACAGTATGCAAAGTGTCACCAAGGACAAACAACTTAAAAACTAAGGTCGCGCATTAAAAGTAGGCTGGCTTGATCTACCCAGAGTCAGTCAGGCAAGTGAAGAAGGCAAGGCGGGTGAGGAGCTGGGGACACCAGCCCCGGGTTCTCCGGACGCAGGAGGACAGTAGAAACCTCCCTCCCGTAGTCGCTCTGGCTGTCGCCCTAGGTGGGGGGATGTGAGGCTGACAGAAGGACTGGGAGAAGAAGGGTCTCACAACTGAGGAGGCTGAGTGAGGTCCCCCAGCTCAGAACGGATAGTGGGCAGGGTAAGATGCCTGGTCCTGGAGGTCGTTATTCTTCTTGAAACGGGTGACCCTGGGGCCTGCAGCCCACCAGGCTCTCCCGTCCGTGGGGATTCTTTGGACAAGACCCCCGGAGCGGGTTGCCGTGCCCTTGTCCTCTAGTATCTCCACCCGGCGCTGAGCCCGCGGCCAGCGCGCCAGGGTGCAGGGGACAGCGGTGCCGGTGAGCGGCCGGTCTCACACCTCTCTGTCCGCACTCCCCCACGGTCAGCCTTGGGACGGGCTCACACCTGGTCCAGAAAGCAGACTCGCGCTGCATGCCTTTGGTCCCGAGCGACCACCAGCGTTTTAAAGCAGAACCTTACCTCTTTGTTTTAATCCAAGGAGGAAGCTAAGCGGTCTGCCTGAGGTCAGCAGTAGCTGGTGACTGAAGGTGAGGCTGGCGCGTCTGGGGCAGAGCCCCGTGTGATAGCCTGTTTGCCTAAGAACAGCTCCCAGAGGAGAAAGCACAAGTAGACATCAGGTGGCCCTCGCTGTGCCTGTTTTGGTGGTTGTCACTGATCCGTGGGAGTTCACGAGAGCAGAGGCTGCGCCCGCCTCCTGCTTACCCGCAGTGCCCAGCAGCTCATGAACTGTCATACGGCACGCTGGACCTAGCTGAGTATCTCTTTCCTCCAGTGGACTGGTGCATCTTGAGGGCAGAAACCATGTCTTATGCATCTTTATTTCCCAGCACCCAGCACGTGCTTGTTGACTCTAACAGAAATGAATTTGCTAGAAGACGGAGCACATGGCTAAAAACGCGGAATTTCTGTCACATGGGGCTGGGTTAGTGCCTCACCTTATTCTTGGGCTTTCCTGGTAGTAAAGAATCTACCTGCAGGGTGGGAGACCTGGGCTCAGTCTCTGGGTGGGGAAGCTCCCCTGGAGGAGGGCACGGCCACCCACTCCAGGGTTCTTGCCTGGAGACTCCCACAGACCGAGGAGCCTGGAAGGCTGCAGTCAGTGGGGCCACAGAGAGTCAGCACGACTGAGTGACTAGGCACACAGCTCACACTGAGGTCGCTGCAAGAGAAAGTGAACCTTTACAATAGAGAGATCTGACTGCAGCCATCCTGAGCTGGTCAGATTTGGTATCAGCAATATGGAACTACCTTCCCTGGTCTCTTGATGTGATGCAATATGAACTACTTAGGACTAAACAGGAAAGTATTCTTTTAAAAGTTATCGTAAATCAAATTGAGACTATAGACCTGGTGTTCAGTGTATACGCAATACTGAATAGAAGAGGATGCTCAATGACACCATAATGAGCCAATGAGAGAAATTTAGGATGTGGGACATCCTGTAAGACAACTGATGTGGTCTTTTCAGAAGGTGAAGGTCAGGCAAAACATGGGGCGATTGTTCTTCTAACTTTCCTGCTGGCCTAGAGAAGCAGACTCGCTGCATGCCTTTGGTCCCAGCGACCACCAGCTTTTAAGCAACCTTACCTCTTTGTTTTAATCCAAGGAGGAAGCTAAGCGGTCTGCCTGAGGTCAGCAGTAGCTGGTGACTGAAGGTGAGGCTGGCCGTCTGGGGCAGAGCCCGTGTGATAGCCTGTTTGCCTAAGAACAGCTCCCAGAGGAGAAAGCACAAGTAGACATCAGGTGGCCCTCGCTGTGCCTGTTTTGGTGGTTGTCACTGATCCGTGGGAGTTCACGAGAGCAGAGGCTGCGCCCGCCTCCTGCTTACCCGCAGTGCCCAGCAGCTCATGAACTGTCATACGGCACGCTGGACCTAGCTGAGTATCTCTTTCCTCCAGTGGACTGGTGCATCTTGAGGGCAGAAACCATGTCTTATGCATCTTTATTTCCCAGCACCCAGCACGTGCTTGTTGACTCTAACAGAAATGAATTTGCTAGAAGACGGAGCACATGGCTAAAAACGCGGAATTTCTGTCACATGGGGCTGGGTTAGTGCCTCACCTTATTCTTGGGCTTTCCTGGTAGTAAAGAATCTACCTGCAGGGTGGGAGACCTGGGCTCAGTCTCTGGGTGGGGAAGCTCCCCTGGAGGAGGGCACGGCCACCCACTCCAGGGTTCTTGCCTGGAGACTCCCACAGACCGAGGAGCCTGGAAGGCTGCAGTCAGTGGGGCCACAGAGAGTCAGCACGACTGAGTGACTAGGCACACAGCTCACACTGAGGTCGCTGCAAGAGAAAGTGAACCTTTACAATAGAGAGATCTGACTGCAGCCATCCTGAGCTGGTCAGATTTGGTATCAGCAATATGGAACTACCTTCCCTGGTCTCTTGATGTGATGCAATATGAACTACTTAGGACTAAACAGGAAAGTATTCTTTTAAAAGTTATCGTAAATCAAATTGAGACTATAGACCTGGTGTTCAGTGTATACGCAATACTGAATAGAAGAGGATGCTCAATGACACCATAATGAGCCAATGAGAGAAATTTAGGATGTGGGACATCCTGTAAGACAACTGATGTGGTCTTTTCAGAAGGTGAAGGTCAGGGGCAAAACATGGGGCGATTGTTCTTCTAACTTTCCTGTTCATTTGAACTTTTCTTATAAGAAAGTTGAAAAAAGTTTTCTTTTCTGTTATTAAAGTGACCTCTTTCATGCTTCCTCAGCTTCCTTGGCCCTCGGCTAACTCTGCCCTAGTTCCCTGGTAAAACCTCAACCCCAGGAAGTCCAAATCTTAGCTCATTCTGCTCGTGCCTGGGAGCTGAATAGGGCCAGGGAAAGGGGACACACACACATAGACACACACACACTCACACACGTATCAGTTAAATTCAGGTGGGATCATGGTAAAGCTGCCCATTCTAGTACATTTCCTGAGTCCAGCCACTCTCTCCCTCTCCTGGATGACTTATATTCTGTCTCCTCTCTCCTTCAGCCTTCTTCCTCAACTTTAATCTCAAGTACAGACTTGATTTCTTGTTTTGCTGAGAAAAAACTAGGAGCTCTGCAAGTCCAGCCACCAGCATCAGTGCCCATATGTCCAACCTTCCCCCCGTTACTGAGAATGAAGGCCCACGTCTCTATTCAAGGCCAACTTCATCGGTCCCCTGGGTCCCCTGTGTCATCTCATCTGGCACATTCCTCCTTTCTGCGGCATGAACAGTCTTCCTCGGTGACTCATTATTCCAATCAAAACACACACTCTTGTATCCTAGCAAACACAAGCTCCTTGGACCAAACATTCCTTTCACCTCTGTTCTATTTCTCTGCCTCCTTTATGACAAGCTCCTTGGAAGAGTTGTCTATGCCTGCAGCCTCCAGTTCTTCTCTCTCTGTTGTCTACAGGGGTCGGATGTTGCCCGCAGCGCTCCACTGGAGCTGCCCTGGTCAGGGCCTCCCTGGTGCTCAGTGCAGTGCTCCCGTCTGTCCACTCACGTGGCACCGTCTGGGTAGCTGGCGACTCCATCCTCCCGACATGCACTCCTCACCTGGCTGTCAGACCACCACGCTCTCCTGGCTGTCCCTTCTCTCTGTGGCTCTCCTCAGCCTCCTTTGCTAGTTTCTGACTATAGTGGAAGGTCTGGTTAGCCTTCTTAATACCTAATTCAGTTACATCCTGTAAGACAACTGATGTGGTCTTTTCAGAAGGTGAAGGTCAGGGCAAAACATGGGGCGATTGTTCTTCTAACTTTCCTGTTCATTTGAACTTTTCTTATAAGAAAGTTGAAAAAGTTTTCTTTCTGTTATTAAAGTGACCTCTTTCATGCTTCCTCAGCTTCCTTGGCCCTCGGCTAACTCTGCCCTAGTTCCCTGGTAAAACCTCAACCCCAGGAAGTCCAAATCTTAGCTCATTCTGCTCGTGCCTGGGAGCTGAATAGGGCCAGGGAAAGGGGACACACACACATAGACACACACACACTCACACACGTATCAGTTAAATTCAGGTGGGATCATGGTAAAGCTGCCCATTCTAGTACATTTCCTGAGTCCAGCCACTCTCTCCCTCTCCTGGATGACTTATATTCTGTCTCCTCTCTCCTTCAGCCTTCTTCCTCAACTTTAATCTCAAGTACAGACTTGATTTCTTGTTTTGCTGAGAAAAAACTAGGAGCTCTGCAAGTCCAGCCACCAGCATCAGTGCCCATATGTCCAACCTTCCCCCCGTTACTGAGAATGAAGGCCCACGTCTCTATTCAAGGCCAACTTCATCGGTCCCCTGGGTCCCCTGTGTCATCTCATCTGGCACATTCCTCCTTTCTGCGGCATGAACAGTCTTCCTCGGTGACTCATTATTCCAATCAAAACACACACTCTTGTATCCTAGCAAACACAAGCTCCTTGGACCAAACATTCCTTTCACCTCTGTTCTATTTCTCTGCCTCCTTTATGACAAGCTCCTTGGAAGAGTTGTCTATGCCTGCAGCCTCCAGTTCTTCTCTCTCTGTTGTCTACAGGGGTCGGATGTTGCCCGCAGCGCTCCACTGGAGCTGCCCTGGTCAGGGCCTCCCTGGTGCTCAGTGCAGTGCTCCCGTCTGTCCACTCACGTGGCACCGTCTGGGTAGCTGGCGACTCCATCCTCCCGACATGCACTCCTCACCTGGCTGTCAGACCACCACGCTCTCCTGGCTGTCCCTTCTCTCTGTGGCTCTCCTCAGCCTCCTTTGCTAGTTTCTGACTATAGTGGAAGGTCTCAATGGTTAGAACTGCCTTCTTAATACCTAATTCAGTTGTACTAGGCAAGTTAAGTCAAAGTATATGAGATGGAATCTTGATTTCCCACCATCCCAAAGATGTGCCGCCTGCTCTGTCTTCTATATAATACATATCCAGCTGGTAATAGTGGGGACAACCATCCTGGTTTGCCTGGGACTGTCTTAGTTTTAGCTTAAAAATCCCATACTGTGGGAAATCCTCTGGTCCCAGTAAATCAACGCACTTATTCACCATACTGCTGTGTTTTATGTTTTAGCCTTTCATCGTTGGCTATTTAATACTGTGCTCAGAGCTTACTGAGAGGTTGCCCTATGCCAAATACTGTGAAGAAAGCAGCACTTGTAATCACCGTGTCAATTTTCTGAGACATTTATTATCCCCAGTGGAGTGATGAGAAAAGAGGTCTGAGAGACTAAACGGTCTGACCAAAGTATACATTTATTTAAAGGCTGAGCCCAGATGCAAGACTTCAGTGCCTCCTTATTTGTGGATTTGTAGGTGAGAGGAACTTTAAAAATGACCTGGGCCACAGGCTCAGGTTCCACGTCTTATAACTTAAGAACTCAAGACTTGGATAAATCCAGCTGAACGGACAAAGATTCCTTTCAAGGCATTTGACAGGTGTTGGTGAGCCAGTCTTTCTGTAGGCACCGGGGAGAGACTCCGTCCCAGAGGCCCTCGCACGGGCGGCGGAGGAGGGCCTGGCTTGCACGCCGTCGGGCGGGACAGTGCCGCACGGGTCGCTGGGCTGTTAGCACCGCGAATCGGGAGGGTGCTGCTTGGAGCAAGAAGTGACAGCTTCCAGGTGGCATTTCCTGTTATGTGGGGCCCTTTTGAATGAGATGATTTTCCATTTAGGAGAGGGAAGAGTAAGATGCCAATGAAGGCAAAGGGGGGATGTCTCAGACCTCCAAAGATAGTAGACGACAGTTTGAAAATGGTAGGGCCCTCATATGTGTGCATTTCACTAATAATTTATACGTCCCAGTTCTCTGAGAGTTGGTGACGACAGACTATAAGCAGATCCAGAGTCACAATGAGGTACTTAACTATGAAGCACACTCTGAAGAGAAAGCAGGATTTTCAAATATATGTTCACTGGGCCACTGAAAAGTCAGTGATATTTCAAATTCCTAAGGCCAAGCCTGTACAGTCATATAGGACTTGTCAATACAGAAAAAAGAGAGTAGCACGTTGAATAATTATCCAGATAATTTGACTCTGGGAGAGTTTGCTTAGATCATGGAAACCAGCACTTCCACTTCCTGGTATCCTCTGGTACCTACCCCCCACACTCCTGTTTTTTCCAAGCATGTTTTCTTATCTGCATCATCTATATATATTATATCATCCTGCATTTCACGTATACTGTACAGATGATGTCTTTGGCTCCATATATACCCATTAAATACAGTGGATTTTGAGAGATTTGAATGAGTATAGTACACTGATCCCAAGTCTGCTTTCCTCTACTGTACAACTCCAGTCATATTAAACTGTGTTTATAATCATCTGGTGGAAACATTAAATGTAAAATCCTGGCCCTTCCTTTGGGGGTCTGGATGATTCGGATGTCTGTCTAGACTTGGCTATATGGGCCTCCTCATTGACTCAGTGGTAAATAATTTGCCCGCTATGTGAAAGTTGCAAGAGATGTGGGTTTGATCCGTGGAATGAGAAGATCCCAAGAGGAGGAAATGGCAAGGCATTCCAGATTTCTTGCTGGAAAATCCCATGGACAGAGGAACGTGGAAGGCTGTAGTTCATGGGGTCTCAGAGAGTTGCACATGAGTCAGCGAATAAGCAGGCATGCATTAGACTTAACTACAGACATACCCAGGTACACAGGCCTGCTACCACATACGTTCAGGTGATACTGATGATCCAGAGAGTTCCATGCTTAACTATTTCCTACATTGCCTTTTTTTTTTTTTCCTATCATGCCTCTTTTATTTATATTTATTTTCATCCATCTTTTTATTCTTTGGCTTCTGTGGGCCTCCCATTGCAGTGGCCTCTCTCCTCACAGAGCACTGGCTGTGGACGCATGCGCTCCAGAGTGGCTGGCTCGTAATTGGACACACCGGTCCAGCCACTCTGCGGCACGTGGGATCCTCCCAGGCCAGGGGTTGAACCGGTGCCCCTTGCACTGCAAGGCGGACTCTTTACCCACTGGACGACCAGGGAAGCGCCCTCCTACATTGTGTTTAATTGAAGTATAGTTGACTGACCTCACTGTATTGGTTTCAGGTGTACAGCAAAGTGTAACTGTTTTCTTCTTTACTAATGCCCATCCCTGACTGCTTATGATACCTTTCCCTTCTACCTGGATTTTGGGTCAGTTAGCATCTCTCTGAGCTGAGTGTTGATTCAGTACTGATCTCAGACAAAGAATGGAGGAGGGTTCCAGGATCCTGCATGCTGTGAGGCACAGCCCCTCCAAAAAAAAAAAAAATGGAGAACTGGCCTGAGCTCCAAACGAAAGATAAGAGCTCTGTCAAATGGCACAATGAAAAGAATATTCAGGTTGACTTAATGTCCAACCTTTACATGTTTTTAAATGAGTTAAATTTTTCTGTTTTTAAATGGTCTTCAGTACAGGTAGTCATATTGGTGATATAGCACGAGGAAACTGGTGTTTGGAAAATTTCTCATCTATTGGATTTCCTCTCAAGAACTCATAATGAGGCATACACTTACGCCTGGCTACATGTAGTGATCAGATAGGCTGTGTACCTGTTAGATCTCTAAGGAGACAAATCTGAGCTAGGACACGAGGTGACAGCAGAGGCTCTACCCTGGCTGTGTTCTCTGCTGATCTGTTGCTCTTTGCTTTTGGGGTCACAGGAAAAAAAAGATGAGGGAGAAATGTTAAGGGAGAAAGGTATGGATAAGTGAGGAGCACTCCTTAAAAATGTGAACTCACTGGGTGATAGATTTACATATAATCTCAGAGACTTCCTCTCCCTTCAACTCACAGAAGCTGTCATAAGAGCCAGTAGGTGCCGATACCTAACATCATCGCTTGGTTAATACACTCCTGGAGCTAAGCCACAATGCAGACACACAAAAAAGAAATTTTATTTGAATTTGAGCACATCGTGTGAATTTTTTTTCCTACAGCACGTATGTGGTCTGGCTGAGGTATAGATTAAGTAATTCAGAAATTAGTCTTTCATTTAACTTTTGCAGCAGATAAATCACATGTGGATAAACGAGAGCTAATTGAATATAATTCATAGGAAAAATCAAATGCTGAATTTGTAGACATTTCTTCATGTTGTAGTCCCCAACCCACCAAAAACCAAATCAAAAACCTTTAATTCACACAAGCAGGTATGCTTAGCACTAGGTACCAGTGCCAGCCTGGCCATTGTAATTGATGGAGTGCTTCTGCCCAGACATTAAAAAAGCCGTCTCAGTGCAGGGCATTAAGGAGTTGCATGATTTTTGCCGGTGGCTTGAACACAGAAGGGGCTTCCCGAGGGGTTGAGGCAGTAAAGACTCTGCCCTGGGCGCAGGGGAGCCAGGTTTGATTCCTGGGAGGGTAAGATCCCCTGGAAAAGGGATGGCCGCCCACAGGTCCTCTTGCCTGGAGAGTTCCATGGACAGAGGACTGTGGCAGGCTAGGGTCCATGGGGTCACAGTCGGGCACGACTGAGTGACCAGCACTTTCACTTTGAAAATAGAAGAGGTAAGCCTGTAAAACGACACAGGCCACGGTTGTTCACGTGAGGAGGACTCACTGGCCGAGACGGGTGGCGTCCTGTTGAGCAGTGCTCCGGGCAGGGACTGGCCAAGCTTCTTTAGCACTCGATGCACTTGTCTGAATTTCTTGGGGTGAAAATCATTTCCAGCAGGTCAGTAGTCTCATCTGGGTGCAAGGATAAGTCATTGTTCTTCTGCATCTTTTCCACACAATGACCTCGCAATGTCTGCACGTGGAAGCGTCTCAGAAGGGTGGCCAGGACGACCTTCATCATCACCATCGCGATGTACTTCCCGGCGCAGGCCCGGGGCCCGAAGCCGAATGGCTGAAAGTACCTGTAAGGAACCTGGGACAGAGATCCGACAGTTAGCTGGAGCAGTGAAGGCTGGAGGCATGACTCGCCGATTCACCCTGAAAGCTTGGTTCCGGCGACTTAGCCACACACACTGCCGCTTCACAGGCAGGAGTGACTGCGGCCCTCAGAAGACTCTGCATGCAGTCTGAGCGCTCTCTGTGGCGCAGACACAGCCTCCGACCGACCCAGTTACATTTTCACGTCAAATGCTCAGCTGGCTCTGTGCAAAGGCCACTGCTCTTCTGCCCATCATCGAGGCACAGACTGCTGTGCCAGGCCATACAGCCTGATGACAAGGACAGATTCAGGCAGAAGCGTGGACTTCTGTCCTATGAGGCCAAGCATCTCAATTTTCACTGGTACCAAAAAAAAAAAGCAGGTATGCTTAGCACTAGGTACCAGTGCCAGCCTGGCCATTGTAATTGATGGAGTGCTTCTGCCCAGACATTAAAAAGCCGTCTCAGTGCAGGGCATTAAGGAGTTGCATGATTTTGCCGGTGGCTTGAACACAGAAGGGGCTTCCCGAGGGGTTGAGGCAGTAAAGACTCTGCCCTGGGCGCAGGGGAGCCAGGTTTGATTCCTGGGAGGGTAAGATCCCCTGGAAAAGGGATGGCCGCCCACAGGTCCTCTTGCCTGGAGAGTTCCATGGACAGAGGACTGTGGCAGGCTAGGGTCCATGGGGTCACAGTCGGGCACGACTGAGTGACCAGCACTTTCACTTTGAAAATAGAAGAGGTAAGCCTGTAAAACGACACAGGCCACGGTTGTTCACGTGAGGAGGACTCACTGGCCGAGACGGGTGGCGTCCTGTTGAGCAGTGCTCCGGGCAGGGACTGGCCAAGCTTCTTTAGCACTCGATGCACTTGTCTGAATTTCTTGGGGTGAAAATCATTTCCAGCAGGTCAGTAGTCTCATCTGGGTGCAAGGATAAGTCATTGTTCTTCTGCATCTTTTCCACACAATGACCTCGCAATGTCTGCACGTGGAAGCGTCTCAGAAGGGTGGCCAGGACGACCTTCATCATCACCATCGCGATGTACTTCCCGGCGCAGGCCCGGGGCCCGAAGCCGAATGGCTGAAAGTACCTGTAAGGAACCTGGGACAGAGATCCGACAGTTAGCTGGAGCAGTGAAGGCTGGAGGCATGACTCGCCGATTCACCCTGAAAGCTTGGTTCCGGCGACTTAGCCACACACACTGCCGCTTCACAGGCAGGAGTGACTGCGGCCCTCAGAAGACTCTGCATGCAGTCTGAGCGCTCTCTGTGGCGCAGACACAGCCTCCGACCGACCCAGTTACATTTTCACGTCAAATGCTCAGCTGGCTCTGTGCAAAGGCCACTGCTCTTCTGCCCATCATCGAGGCACAGACTGCTGTGCCAGGCCATACAGCCTGATGACAAGGACAGATTCAGGCAGAAGCGTGGACTTCTGTCCTATGAGGCCAAGCATCTCAATGTTCTTTGTTATACAAATATTTAAAGGGATACATTGATCTATCTTGTCCCCATTTGGATTTACATGAAGGATGCTCAGTAAGTTCTTTTTGACCAATTAGCAGCATGGGACCCGATGACTTTAGCAAGCAAGCTAAGTCACTACCGTTGTGTCTGACTCTTTGCGACCCTGTGAACTGTAGCCCACTAGGCTCCTCTGTTCATGGGATGCTCCAGGCAAGAACTCTGGAGTGGGTTTTCATAGCCTCCTCTGCTTGTATATAAGTACAGAGAATTAGAGAACTGGTTTAACTATGATCATATCCTTTACCCATTCAGAAATTGAAAAATGGGGTACACATGGAATCATATGACTAATTTAGTTTAGAAAAGAATCTTGCCTAGAATTTGACATAATGAAGGCAGAATGTTCCATCCATCTTAATCACAGGAAAAGAATAAGGTGAGGTTCTTCTAATGACCATATCCTGTTTAGAATGGGAGACTAGTGCTTGTGGGAACATTTGGAGAACCAAAGGCAAACTGAAAAAAAAACAAAAAACAAAGCCAAATCGTTTCTTCTCATTTGATGTCCCTGTAAAGCAGAAGTGGATTTCTTTGACTTTAAATGACGCTGGAGCTGAATCTCCATGATGACAGGTGATATGTTTAAATGGAAAGGTGGGTTGGGTGAAAAATTCAGCTCATTTTAGGCAAATTAATGGACTAAATTGTTCACACTCTTATGTGGCCTCCACGGAGACACCTTCCAGAGCTGGAAAGCCAGCGCCTCTGGCTTGAGGACTGGAGGATGACTCGGCCGATTCACCCTGAAAGCTTGGTTCCGGCGACTTAGCCACACACACTGCCGCTTCACAGGCAGGAGTGACTGCGGCCCTCAGAAGACTCTGCATGCAGTCTGAGCGCTCTCTGTGGCGCAGACACAGCCTCCGACCGACCCAGTTACATTTTCACGTCAAATGCTCAGCTGGCTCTGTGCAAAGGCCACTGCTCTTCTGCCCATCATCGAGGCACAGACTGCTGTGCCAGGCCATACAGCCTGATGACAAGGACAGATTCAGGCAGAAGCGTGGACTTCTGTCCTATGAGGCCAAGCATCTCAATGTTCTTTGTTATACAAATATTTAAAGGGATACATTGATCTATCTTGTCCCCATTTGGATTTACATGAAGGATGCTCAGTAAGTTCTTTTTGACCAATTAGCAGCATGGTATGGGTTGTTTTTAGCACGCATGCTAAGTCACTTCCGTTGTGTCTGACTCTTTGCGACCCTGTGAACTGTAGCCCACTAGGCTCCTCTGTTCATGGGATGCTCCAGGCAAGAACTCTGGAGTGGGTTTTCATAGCCTCCTCTGCTTGTATATAAGTACAGAGAATTAGAGAACTGGTTTAACTATGATCATATCCTTTACCCATTCAGAAATTGAAAAATGGGGTACACATGGAATCATATGACTAATTTAGTTTAGAAAAGAATCTTGCCTAGAATTTGACATAATGAAGGCAGAATGTTCCATCCATCTTAATCACAGGAAAAGAATAAGGTGAGGTTCTTCTAATGACCATATCCTGTTTAGAATGGGAGACTAGTGCTTGTGGGAACATTTGGAGAACCAAAGGCAAACTGAAAAAAAAACAAAAAACAAAGCCAAATCGTTTCTTCTCATTTGATGTCCCTGTAAAGCAGAAGTGGATTTCTTTGACTTTAAATGACGCTGGAGCTGAATCTCCATGATGACAGGTGATATGTTTAAATGGAAAGGTGGGTTGGGTGAAAAAATTCAGCTCATTTTAGGCAAATTAATGGACTAAATTGTTCACACTCTTATGTGGCCTCCACGGAGACACCTTCCAGAGCTGGAAAGCCAGCGCCTCTGGCTTGAGGACGGACCTGGTGGCCGTGCTCCAGCCGGGGGAAATGTGTTCTCCTGGTGAGGCCGGAAGGGATGACTAAACAGAATGAACTGTACGTGGTACCAACACAGAAACAGAGGATTCGACACTTTCAAGGGTGGCGCGCTCAGCTGTAAGGAAGGGCTCTTACATTCTTGGCAAAGTTTTCAAGAGTAAACTCATTCGGCTTTGGGAAAAACTCGAGTCGATGCATTCTCCCAATATTCAGGATAATGTTCGTCCCCTTTTTCACTGGGTAGCCGTCGATGACATCGTCCTCTAAGGCTTTGCGCATGACCAGGTCCACGACAGGCTGGTACCGCATGCTCTCGTAGATAAAGTTTTCTAACACATTTAGCTTTTGAATATCCTCATTCTTTATTTTTCTTTCACCTGTGGGAGCAGACAAAAAGGAAAAGGAGGTCATGATAATTTCAGTGTTGCTTTAAGCCAGTTTGGTCTTTGTTGAAAAAAATTATATGTATAATTCTAAAATATTAATATGTTATGTTTGGTCCACCAAATCCTATGAAATGTCAAATTTGTACTCAATTATCTTAACATCTGAGGGATTTCATTGAAACATCTGGACTTGTAGAAAAATAAAAAACCCAGGTGACATTGGATTCACATCCGCACATGGCAGCATTTGGCTGAAGTTGGGACGCTTATGAGCCCAATAGAAGGACTCCTCTTTGCAGCATCATGTAGACCTACTCAGTCTGCTTCAGACGTTTATCTGCTGCCTCTGTGGTTCTTGAGTTTAGTCCCCTAAACTCTAGAAGGTACACATTTCTCCTCTAGTCAAAGACATAGGAGAGGTTAGTCTCTTCTGTTGTCCTGTCAGAAAATATCTCTGATCATCCCTCCTCTCATCTAATTGAGAACAACCTGGTGCGGCATAATGACAAGAACCCCATCTCCCCACCACAAAAAGGGGGGCCTGAGATCCGTCCTAGGTGGGTTGAAGATTGGTAGACACCTCCAAGGTCTCAGACTGTTTGCCCCGTACAGATCAGAGATGCTCAACTTACCCTCAGAACTGGCAAAACTTTAGAGCATCCTCAAACAAGATATCATTTCTGCAGAATGAAAATCAGTCCAGGGTCCCGAGGCAGGTCTGTCGTCTGTACAACCATGCTATTCAGGAGAGGTCTCCCTTGACCAGAGAACTCTGTCAACCTAATCCCTCATACAGTGCTCTTTTGTACTGAAGAGTCTAATGGCTCAGCTGTAAGGAAGGGCTCTTACATTCTTGGCAAAGTTTTCAAGAGTAAACTCATTCGGCTTTGGGAAAAACTCGAGTCGATGCATTCTCCCAATATTCAGGATAATGTTCGTCCCCTTTTTCACTGGGTAGCCGTCGATGACATCGTCCTCTAAGGCTTTGCGCATGACCAGGTCCACGACAGGCTGGTACCGCATGCTCTCGTAGATAAAGTTTTCTAACACATTTAGCTTTTGAATATCCTCATTCTTTATTTTTCTTTCACCTGTGGGAGCAGACAAAAAGGAAAAGGAGGTCATGATAATTTCAGTGTTGCTTTAAGCCAGTTTGGTCTTTGTTGAAAAAAATTATATGTATAATTCTAAAATATTAATATGTTATGTTTGGTCCACCAAATCCTATGAAATGTCAAATTTGTACTCAATTATCTTAACATCTGAGGGATTTCATTGAAACATCTGGACTTGTAGAAAAATAAAAAACCCAGGTGACATTGGATTCACATCCGCACATGGCAGCATTTGGCTGAAGTTGGGACGCTTATGAGCCCAATAGAAGGACTCCTCTTTGCAGCATCATGTAGACCTACTCAGTCTGCTTCAGACGTTTATCTGCTGCCTCTGTGGTTCTTGAGTTTAGTCCCCTAAACTCTAGAAGGTACACATTTCTCCTCTAGTCAAAGACATAGGAGAGGTTAGTCTCTTCTGTTGTCCTGTCAGAAAATATCTCTGATCATCCCTCCTCTCATCTAATTGAGAACAACCTGGTGCGGCATAATGACAAGAACCCCATCTCCCCACCACAAAAAGGGGGGCCTGAGATCCGTCCTAGGTGGGTTGAAGATTGGTAGACACCTCCAAGGTCTCAGACTGTTTGCCCCGTACAGATCAGAGATGCTCAACTTACCCTCAGAACTGGCAAAACTTTAGAGCATCCTCAAACAAGATATCATTTCTGCAGAATGAAAATCAGTCCAGGGTCCCGAGGCAGGTCTGTCGTCTGTACAACCATGCTATTCAGGAGAGGTCTCCCTTGACCAGAGAACTCTGTCAACCTAATCCCTCATACAGTGCTCTTTTGTACTGAAGAGTCTAATGGTTATGTGTATTTGGGATGGAGTGGTAGAAGACAGATGATGGAGAAGGTAACCAAAGGCATTTCCTAGAAAGCAACTACCAGGTGTGTGGGTCTAGAGGACCATCTATTACACCTGTACAAATAATTCTCTTGATTTTCCATCTGTTTATTGAAGTTGTCAGGGAATGTCATAGGGCACAAGCCCTTTTATTTATTATTTTTTAAAGATTTATTTATTTATTTATTCTGGGGTCGGGGGGAGTGGGGTGGGGAGGGAGGGGAGCAGGCGGGCTACTTCTATTGGTCTTTCATTTTCATCCATCTTTGTTCTCTGGCCCATGTGGGCCTCCTCCCTGGCACAAGCCCTTTTAAACCTCTCAAGGAGGTTGAATCAAAGGCTTATGGTATCAAGAGCAGCTTCCGCCTTGCTGTCCTGCTATGGCTCTTTCTCTCACTGCAGTGAGTGAGCCTGCTTGTTGAGTTCTCTCTCTCTCTCTCTCTTTTTTTCATAAGTCTGAGAGCCCCGGGATGGCAGGGATGGCTTCGGATGGCCTTGTTCACTGTGCTGCCCCTGCTCCTGGCTCAGACCCACAAACTGCAATGGGCTCTTGAGAGACATTCCAGAACTTGAAACCTGGATGCTGTTCTGGCCACTTCCTCTCTACCTTCCCAGGCAGCTTCGCTCCTAGAGCAGCACAGCTGCAGAACCCTTCTGTTACGTATTTGATACTTGTATGAAATGTCTCCTTTTTGTCAGTGATTTCAAGCAGCACTCAATTGTTTTAAAGGCAAATACTATAAAAAATTTTTAAAAAGTATACTGCCTTTCTGCAGCAAAGTAGGTTGTTTCACAGAGATCCTTTAAAGAAAGAGAAGTCTGTACTGTTACTAATAGCTCTTCACGTGTGTCTGAAAGGTGCTTCTGAAGACACTACCTATAGGAAGCACGTGGCAAATAAGGCATTCTGTTTTCTCCAGAAACCAGTCCTGACGTCTTCTGAACGTGGCCGTGTGTCTCGGGAACGGTGGGGACATGAGGAGCAGTGGCGGAGCTGAGGAGAGCTGAGCAGAGGAGGCGGCGGCAGGGGCGGGGAGGACGGGGCCGGCACCCCCGGGCGGGGAGGGGGAGCAGCACTGACCCGCCTCGGCCTTCGCCATCACCCCTCCTCCTCCCTCTGCTCCCAGCTGCCGGAGTGGACCGCTCGGAACCCAGCACCGCCTTAAATGATAAAGCCATTTCTGAGTGGACCCTTGAAAGCCTTTTGTTACTAATAAGGTAGCAAATTCTTGTGGATGGTATCATGTTTCTTAAACACAAAGAAAACCACATACATGTGCTTAGAGCCCATACAAAGACTTGAAAGAATACACATAAAAATGTGACTCCCTGTGGGGGATGGGAATGAGACTGTAGACGAGAATAGGAGGGATAAGGGGATCTTTGCTTTATATCTCTCCATTATTACAACCGGCATTATTTTATACCAGAAAAACACTGAAATCTGTCTGAAAATATGACACAATGACTTGCTGTATTGTTCTCTGGGAGGATTCTATAAAGGTTTTGATATAAGATTCTTAGGACATAGACATTGAAATTCAGAAGGCCTTGATTTCTAAGCTCTATTGTCTGCTTGATAGAGTCTTACCAACCACAGTCTGGATTTCCTTCATGATGGCCTCCTCAACCTGGGGGTGCTTGGCAATGAGAAACAGCATGAAGAACACCGAGACAGACATGGTGTCCGGTGCTGCGATCAGCATCTCCAGGATGCACTGGTTCACGTTCTCTCTCGTCAGTTCACCACGCTTCTGGACAGTGGAAAGGGGGGGAAATATTATAAAAGTGAATGAGGTTCAGAGCAAGAAGGGAGGTGGCACTCAAGGATCAATCACCTCAATAAAATGATATCATAGGAATTACACATCTCTTGAAATGATGATAGACTTTTGCACTAATAGTCTTCAGTCCACAGCTAAACAATTTAACTAAAGATCTCTGTGTGTTTAGTGACTTTGCACTCCTTGGTTTTGGGTTTATTTTTCATTGATCTTTTCCTCGTGTTTCCTGCCTAGAGAAGTTCCTTTATCATTTGTTGTAAAATTGGTTTAGTGGTGCTGAATTCTCTTAATTTTTGCTTGTCTCTAAAGCATTTGATTTCTCCATCAAATCTGAATGAGAGACATGCTGGGTTCTTCCCTTTCATCACTTGGAATATATTGTGAAATTCCTTCCTGGTTTGTAGAGCTTTTTCTGAGAAATTGGCCGATAACCTTATGAGTTTTCCATTGTATGTTATTCATTTTTTTTCCCTTGTTGCTTTTAATAATTTATCTTTGTCTCTAATTTTTGTCAGTTTGATTACCATGTGTCTTGACGTGTTCCTCGCTGGGTTTATCCTGCCTGTGACTCTCTGTGCTTCCTGAACATGGTTGACTATTTCCTTTTCCATGTTAGGGAAGTCTTCAGCTATTATCTCTTCAAATATTTTCTTGGGTTCTTTCTTGGCCTTCTTGGACTCCTGTAATGAGAATGTTGGTGCATTTGATGTCCCAGAGGTCTCTTAGGCTGTATTCATTTATCTTCATTGTTTTTTCTGTGTTCTGCTTTGCAGCACTGATTTCCACCATCTGTCCTCAGGTCACTAATCTGTGCTTCTGCCTCAGTTACTCTGCCATGGATTCCTTCTAGTGTATTGTTCATTTCTGTTTGCTTGTTCTTTAGTTCTTCTAGGTCCCTGGAAAACACTTCTTGCATCTTCTCCATTCTGTTTCTGATATCCTACTCTATCACTGTCGTTATTCTGAGTTCTTTTCCTGGGAGGTTGCCTGTCTCTACTTCATTCAGTTGTTCCTCTGGGTGTTTAGCTTGATCCTTCCTCTGGGACATAGCCGTTTTCTCAGTTTGGGTAGCGTTGTGTGATTGTGGCATCAGTTCTGAAGGCTGGTGGGGTTGTGCTGCTGCTTGCTTCCGTCCGCCTCCTGGGGAGGCTGAGAGGCTCGCGCCGTTTCTGGGGGCGCCCGGGGCTGGCTGTGGGGGCGGGGCCTGCGCTCTCGCGCTGGAACCCAGCTGTCTGCCGCGGGGCGGGGCCGCGCCCTCCCCGTTGGTCCCGCCCGCGGCGGCTCAGGCCTGGCGCCCGCTCCCGCCGGTAGGCCAGGGACGCCTCCAGCCGGCCCCGGGCCCCGACGCGCGCTCAGCGCCGCCCTCTCAGTGCTCAGCGCCGCCCCCTCGGAGCTCAGCGCCGCCCCCTCGGTGCTCAGCGCCGCCCCCTCAGTGCTCAGCGCCGCCCCCTCAGTGCTCAGCGCCGCCCCCTCAGTGCTCAGCGCCGCCCCCTCGGTGCTCAGCGCCGCCCCCTCGGTGCTCAGCGCCGCCCCCTCAGTGCTCAGCGCCGCCCCCTCAGTGCTCAGCACCGCCCCCTCGGTGCTCAGCGCCGCCCCCTCGTGGCAGAGCGCGAGATCCTCGCGCACAGGCAGGGCTGGCGCAGCCCCCTCCGGGTCACGGCTGCTTCCCCTGGGTCCGGGGCTGCGGAGGGTCTGCCTGCGCCTCTAGGAGGCTCGATTCCCTCCGTCTCACGGAAGCTCCGGAGTCAAATCCCGCTGACCTTCCAGGTCGGATGCCCTGGGGATCCGGAGGCCTTTGGCCAAGCCCCCAGGCCGGGGAGCCTGCTGTGAGGGCCGAGAACCTTCCCGGCGACTCTGCTCTCCACCTGTGGGTCCCCGCCCGGCAGGCACAGGGCTTGCTGTTACCGGAGTTGTTCCGCTCCTGCCGTTTGCTGCGGCTTCGCCTTTGTCTTCGGACGTGGAGCCACGTGTCTGTGGGCTCCCGCGGCCCCTGTCGCTGTCTGCGCAGCAGCTGCGGGGATCGCGGTGCTCTGACAGCAGGGGGTGGGCACGTGCCCTTCTGCTCCAGCGTCCTGGTCTCGTCTGGACTTCCCGGTTTTCGTGTTCTCTGTTGCACAGGCCCGCGGATGTTTCAGTCCGAGTCTTCCCTGACTGCCTAATAGTGGACCATGGATCGGGAATTATAGGTAATAGGGCGGATGCTCGAGAACAGAAACAAGCAACAATGGATAGGGAAAATTTAGACACCTATACAGAAATAGTCACACACATGTGCTGTGAAGGATTGTGGTTAGGGCAGGTCTGTACCTCAGCCAGAATCAACTCAGTGGCAAAGTCCATGGAGTCTTCCAGCTTCTCTGCTATGGAAATACGGTGTCTTTTTTTTTCTATCAAAATTTCCAGTTCGGCTTTCAAGTCTTTGCTGGGAAAAGCAGTGGAACTATTATCTACGTGTTTACAGATATGACATCTAGATAAACAGATTCAATTGTCATTAGAAAATAAAATGATCTAATTCAATTGAAGTCATTAGTGTTCACAATTAACTGAATTTATACTTATTTCTTTGCAAATATCCTTAAATTACATATACATTATGTCATGTTAAGGAGCCAGAGTTAGCCAAAGTATCTCAGCCCTGGTAGCAAGATTGTAATCTGTGGTTAAAGGTTGAAAACTAGTACCAAAAGGCTAAATCCAGTTATGTTTTCTGATATTTGATTGGGCCAGCACAGTGCTTAAAGTAAGCATCAAACCCCCAAGCCACTGAATGCCATTGGTGGGAACACGCACTCCCCAGTCTGCTAAGAGCCGACCTCTGTTTCCTTTATTTTTCCTCTGTGCTGGGCCATCCCCCATCCCCCTGCCCCCACCCCCGCCCCGCCCTGCCTCCATGAAGTACTGTAAGAAGTGCTTCACCAGCATCTTAATCAACAGCTCCCTGTGGTTCTGGAGATGCCAGCCATAGCTAAGACACAACACAAACCAATCTCATCAGTAAGTGTTCCAAAATGTGTTACTTACACAGACTTCTCATACTTTCTGCACAGCCAAGGAATCTTAAAGAAGATGTCTGGTTTGAGAAGGAGAGCTTGCCATGCATCAAAGTAACCCTGGATTTTAACCACAATGGCACTTTCTGGAAAAACAGAAAAAGATGAGAGGAAGTGAGCAAAACTGTGAGTGCAAGAAGCACATGCTGATGGGAGAGGGTCCCTGTAGACTCTTCTAGCATCTGGGACTCTCAGCGGGGCAAGGTTCTGCCTTCAGTGGGTGTCGCACTCACAGGAATGTCACAAAGCAAATCAACACTAATTCGTTCTAATTAGGCACCCAAATTGCCGTTGTTAACCAGAGATTTGGCAGTTTTCAGTTTGTGATAGAGACACAGCTTAGAATCTCACACACTCTCCTTGGTTGAGTCTTGAAGACCTTCTGTCTTCCTGACCGTGAAAATAAGAAGTCACTGATGCTGTTATGGCCTCAAACTGGCACCTGGAAAGGCGAAAAGCCTTACCATCCTGTTTTTTATATTTCAATCCAGTATGTAGAATTCATTTTGAAGTCTTCACTGCCTTGTCCTTCATCTTGTGAAGTCAGCTCTTTAATGAATATTTTTGAATTCAATGGAATATCAGAGAAAAGATGATCACTGATTTTTTTCAGGTTATACACGTGGAAAGGGAAGAGACATGTATTTTCAGTTGCTAAACATCAAGCTCAGGGTAAGGTACTTCACAGAACAGACTTCATTTCATCCTTACAGTCTTGCGAGGGGCGTGACAGTGTCCTCAGGAGCTGCAGTTCGTAGACGTGAGGAAGCCTGCCCAATGCCATGCAGCCAGTGCGGGGCAGTCCCTCGGCCGGAGCCCTGTTCTGTCTGAGCTCAGGGCCATGTCCTTTCCCCTTGGGAGCACTGGATCCCTCAGGCCCATCGAGGGCTTAACAAGGACCGTGAGCAGCTGTCCATAACTCTGTATGGGCTCGGCAGGGTCTTGGCACCATCTGCATCCAGCCGTGAGTCAGCAGACAGCTGCACGATGGCCTTTACTTGATCCCTCCTGGGAATCAAGGCTAGTGGGAAACCAGGGATCGGGGCTTCTAAAATAGGTACCTGCAGACCTGAGGAGAGGTGTAAATAGGACTCTGACAGCCCCTGTCTGAAAGGGGATCAGAGTGAATGCGACTCCCACCCTGCTGTCCGTCAGACAGGGGTCCTAGGACTCTTGCAAGGAATAATAAGAGCAAGGGCAGCGAGGCAAGGAGAGCAGAGAAGAGAAAGGGAGGGCTTGGCGCTTGTTTGTGTCCAGACGTGGTCAATCAGGGAGCAGATGCGATGGCTCAGCTGGTGGGCAAGTGCGAAAAATCACACCTTGTTCTTAATGCCGGTTCGTTCTTCCCTCCGATGGGCAGGGGGCGCGTGGGCCCTGTCCACCGGGGGCTGTGCCCAGGTGTGCGTCCCGCAGGGGGCTTCCCGTGCACCCTCTCTCCCCACAGTGGTCTCGGTCTCTTTCCCACCGTCCCCTTCTCTCTCTAGCCCTTTGCCCTGCTATTTATTTTCCCGAGGGACTTACTAATGCCTAAAATATCACTAGATGGTTACCTGTCTACTGTTCATTTGTCCCCTGAGGTATAAACGCTTTGCAAGCAAAAAGTTATCTAGTTTAATCTAGGCAACTAATCAATATTAATTGAATGAATGTATGATTCAATGAACACTGTTAGAAACCCAATCACGAAAAATTACATTAAGATGACAAAAGCTGAATGGAATGAATCCACATGATAAATGTTTGTTCTTTTGTTGGCGGTAGAGTTGCCTGTATGTTTTTTAATGATCTTTTTCTGTAGTATAGTGATAAAAAGCTCCTTCTTGAGTGAGATATCTTTCCAGGGTTGTTATAAATACTAAATCATTAACTTTATGTGAAGCAACTTTTATACAGCTTGTCACAGAGCAGATATTGTTAATGATGATGTCATCATTATTTCCAGCAGCAGCAACAGCAAAAGCAGCAAAAATGAGAACATCATAGAGATAGACTCAAAGTTTTGATACTCAGTGAGTTTGATGGAGGGCTGTGTCCACTTATGTGTGCACACACACACACATATACATGTATGGAGATATATATGGAGTTATAGAATGTTTATATGTGCATGTATGTGTTTTTATACATCCTCTGTGGAATATATATATCATGGCCAAAATATGGTTGGTAATGCTTAAATGCATAGGTTTGGTGGTAGAATGTATTCATGAACAAATGAAATGATCACATTTGTGAAGTTTCAACAATGGGTGGAATCATCCTATTTCCTAGACCAATGACGAGAGATACAAGAGAAATAGAAGATGGCCCTTCCTATGAATACTTAAGGAATAATAAGAGCAAGGGCAGCGAGGCAAGGAGAGCAGAGAAGAGAAAGGGAGGGCTTGGCGCTTGTTTGTGTCCAGACGTGGTCAATCAGGGAGCAGATGCGATGGCTCAGCTGGTGGGCAAGTGCGAAAAATCACACCTTGTTCTTAATGCCGGTTCGTTCTTCCCTCCGATGGGCAGGGGGCGCGTGGGCCCTGTCCACCGGGGGCTGTGCCCAGGTGTGCGTCCCGTTCCCGTGCACCCTCTCTCCCCACAGTGGTCTCGGTCTCTTTCCCACCGTCCCCTTCTCTCTCTAGCCCTTTGCCCTGCTATTTATTTTCCCGAGGGACTTACTAATGCCTAAAATATCACTAGATGGTTACCTGTCTACTGTTCATTTGTCCCCTGAGGTATAAACGCTTTGCAAGCAAAAAGTTATCTAGTTTAATCTAGGCAACTAATCAATATTAATTGAATGAATGTATGATTCAATGAACACTGTTAGAAACCCAATCACGAAAAATTACATTAAGATGACAAAAGCTGAATGGAATGAATCCACATGATAAATGTTTGTTCTTTTGTTGGCGGTAGAGTTGCCTGTATGTTTTTTAATGATCTTTTTCTGTAGTATAGTGATAAAAAGCTCCTTCTTGAGTGAGATATCTTTCCAGGGTTGTTATAAATACTAAATCATTAACTTTATGTGAAGCAACTTTTTATACAGCTTGTCACAGAGCAGATATTAAGTTAATGATGATGTCATCATTATTTCCAGCAGCAGCAACAGCAAAAGCAGCAATAATGAGAACATCATATAGATAGACTCAAAGTTTTGATACTCAGTGAGTTTGATGGAGGGATGTGTCCACTTATGTGTGCACACACACACACATATACATGTATGGAGATATATATGGAGTTATAGAATGTTTATATGTGCATGTATGTGTTTTTATACATCCTCTGTGGAATATATATATCATGGCCAAAATATGGTTGGTAATGCTTAAATGCATAGGTTTGGTGGTAGAATGTATTCATGAACAAATGAAATGATCACATTTGTGAAGTTTCAACAATGGGTGGAATCATCCTATTTCCTAGACCAATGACGAGAGATACAAGAGAAATAGAAGATGGCCCTTCCTATGAATACTTATGAGCTTATAAGTGAAGAAGGCAGACACACCAGGAAAACGTTAGGAATACTTAGAAAGGGTCAAAGAAGAGCAGCGTACAAAATAGGACAGGTACTCCTGACTCCATTATCCTTCCCGTGCCCTGTTTAGTGAAGGGCTGAATGTCAGGTCACGAGAATGAAAATTTCAGTACCGTCCAAGGGGATCCCCAGGAAGACCGTGTTGGAGGTGTCCAGCATGATGCGCCGCATGAGGGTCAGCACGTCCACATAGCCCGAGTCGTTGCGGACCTCCTCCAGCCTGTCCAGATGCTTGGTGATGGAATCAGCACAGATGGTCACCATGCGCACCAGGCCCGGGCCGGACAGAGCTGAAGGGGACACAGCAGAGTCAGCTGCCTCCAGCTCTGGGCACACACAGGATCAGGCAGTTTTGGCTTTTTATGTTTAGAGCTTAATTCAGTATGTGGGTGGAATTTCATCTTCTTTAGTTTTTCTGATATATTCTACTAATTGTCCAATATCAAGTAACATTCTTATAATTAAAAATAAATGGGGCTTCCCCTGGTGGTCCAGTGGGTAAGGACACCACCTTGCAGTGCAAGGGGCGCCGGTTTGATCCCCGGCCTGGGAGGATCCCATGTGCCGCGGAGCGGCTGGACCCATGTGTCCAATTACTGAGCCAGAGCTCTGGAGCGCATGCGCCCAGAGCCGGCGCTCTGCGACAACAGAGGCCCACACGGGCCAAAGAACAAAGCGGATGAAAATAAATAAATGAAAGACCAGTAAATGTGGCCCAAAAATTAAAAAAAAAAATAGATGAAAGGATGCACGAAAAGTAAATATTTTTAAAACAAATGACTCAATATTAAATTTGTATTCTACCTATGGCAAACCAGTTGTTTGTGACATTGCAAGTAAAACATTCTGTGGAATATATATATCATGGCCAAAATATGGTTGGTAATGCTTAAATGCATAGGTTTGGTGGTAGAATGTATTCATGAACAAATGAAATGATCACATTTGTGAAGTTTCAACAATGGGTGGAATCATCCTATTTCCTAGACCAATGACGAGAGATACAAGAGAAATAGAAGATGGCCCTTCCTATGAATACTTATGAGCTTATAAGTGAAGAAGGCAGACACACCAGGAAAACGTTAGGAATACTTAGAAAGGGTCAAAGAAGAGCAGCGTACAAAATAGGACAGGTACTCCTGACTCCATTATCCTTCCCGTGCCCTGTTTAGTGAAGGGCTGAATGTCAGGTCACGAGAATGAAAATTTCAGTACCGTCCAAGGGGATCCCCAGGAAGACCGTGTTGGAGGTGTCCAGCATGATGCGCCGCATGAGGGTCAGCACGTCCACATAGCCCGAGTCGTTGCGGACCTCCTCCAGCCTGTCCAGATGCTTGGTGATGGAATCAGCACAGATGGTCACCATGCGCACCAGGCCCGGGCCGGACAGAGCTGAAGGGGACACAGCAGAGTCAGCTGCCTCCAGCTCTGGGCACACACAGGATCAGGCAGTTTTGGCTTTTTATGTTTAGAGCTTAATTCAGTATGTGGGTGGAATTTCATCTTCTTTAGTTTTTCTGATATATTCTACTAATTGTCCAATATCAAGTAACATTCTTATAATTAAAAATAAATGGGGCTTCCCCTGGTGGTCCAGTGGGTAAGGACACCACCTTGCAGTGCAAGGGGCGCCGGTTTGATCCCCGGCCTGGGAGGATCCCACGTGCCGCGGAGCGGCTGGACCCATGTGTCCAATTACTGAGCCAGAGCTCTGGAGCGCATGCGCCCAGAGCCGGTGCTCTGCGACAACAGAGGCCCACACGGGCCAAAGAACAAAGCGGATGAAAATAAATAAATGAAAGACCAGTAAATGTGGCCCAAAAATTAAAAAAAAAAATAGATGAAAGGATGCACGAAAAGTAAATATTTTTAAAACAAATGACTCAATATTAAATTTGTATTCTACCTATGGCAAACCAGTTGTTTGTGACATTGCAAGTAAAACATTCAGTACTAGTGGTCATAAAGTACAAACCAGTGATTTTCTACATTTATTATATACATTTCTCCCTAAAGAAGGTTTGGCTTTCATAGGGGTGATACTTTATGTTTTAGTGGGTGGCGGAATATTGATACAGGACTATTCAAATTGGATCTTACCTTTTATATCGAAGGTGCTTCCTGTTTAATTATACTTCATATTTGTAAAGTGTTAGTCTTCCCAGGTGGTGCTAGTGGTAAAGAACCCACCGACACAGGTTCAATCCCTGGGTCAGGAAGACCCCCTGGAGAAGGGCCTGGCAACCCTGGAAACCCATGGACAGAGGCGCCTGGCGGGCTGTAGTCCAAGGGGTCACACAGCGTCGGACACGACTGAAAGGACTTGGCACACGCATGTGCACAGTCTTATAAATGACCAAGTATACCTTCCTCTTAATTTTGGTTTCTCTTCAAACTATATCCAGATTTACTGTGCTCCGTGTTAAAACAGAAAGAACGAAACAAACAAAAAACCCACAAAAACCCTTTTTGTTTGAGTAGTCTTCCTCACAGGACTGGAAATAGTTTAAAGTACAGTAATAACCTATTCGCTTTACACTTCACCTCCGCAGAACATCGTGGTCCTTGCAAAGAGTGGAGGAACGGATACATGAAACCAGGTAGGGGGAGCTGGCTCTGATCTCTTCCTTTGCTTGGCTCCTGACCCGATGAGCAGCTGGTGATCCTGATGGTCGGTGGTCCAACAGAGTTTAACTCTTAAAGTCCTACTCTTTCTCTCTGGTTCAAGGTTGCTGTGAGCTTTCTTTAGGAATAATTCTTTCTTTTTCTGTATTTTTTATGCAGATGTATTGTTAAAGTCCTCAAGCCAAACAAAATCAGCTGCGCTGCAAAAAGCCCCCTGAGGCACACTCTGTGAAGAAGGAAGGAGCCTGGTGAGTGGTCCTAGATTCTGAGTAGTTCCACCCATGTGTAAAACGGAAGGCGGAGTTGGCAGCACCCTTTCTGACGAGGAGAGACTTGGAGGTATGAAAGGCAGGGATGCTGTTGCCTGGGTGACGGGCACAGCCACAAGCGGGACGAATGGTCCTTCATGAATCAGCCCCTTGCGTGGAAGGGCTGGCCTGCGTATCAGTCCCAGCGGGTGTGTGACTTGCCTCTACACTCAAGAGCTTGAAACCTCATTCCAAATGCACAGACTGCACTTTAAACATATAAACAGAACGGACAGGCTCTAGACACTGGAGAAGTCAAGAAAGCACGTCTCCCTCGATCTTCCAGAAAGGAACACAGCCTTGCCAGGGCCTGAGGTTCACCCATGGAACCCACATCAGACCTCTGACTCGTAAAAGTCTAAAATAGTGCATGTGTGGTTTGAAGCCACAGATCAGCTCCAGCAGGATACACTAAAGAGGGAAATCCCTGGTTCAGGGTGTTTGGAATCCAGTTTCTGCTCTTCCGTGTCTGGCTGTGTGGCCGGGGGGGAAATCACAAGCTCTCTAGAAATGTGTTTACTTAAGTAGAAAACTCAGAGCCTGAAAGAGAGGCTAGGGAGACAAGATGACACGATGACACCCCTTCACAGGCCTAAAATGCCCTCAGCTATTTGTAAACTGCCTTCTAACAAAACACCCGGGATGCCAGCGAATGCTTCAGCAAACGTGTTGGCTATTTAAATCAACTATATGACTGACCCACTAAATTCTTACCTGAAGTGACATTAAGTCTATAGGGAGCCAGTTTTTCACATCCATGAGATGGATGCAGAGACATAAAGAACCAAATTGAAGTGGTTACGTATGTAGGCTCTGGGGTTGTCTCCTACGCTGCCTTTTATTTCTTTATTTTTTGGCGACTTCTATTGGTCTTTCATTTCTCTATTTTCATCCGTCTTTGTTCTTTGGCTCCTGCGGGCCTCCCATCGCGGTGGCCTCTGTCGTCGCAGAGCGCCGGCTCTGGGCGCATGCACTCCAGAGCTCCGGCTCGGTCATTGGACACATGGGTCCAGCCGCTCCGCGGCACGTGGGATCTTCCCAGGCCAGGGATCCAACCGGTGCCCCTTGCAGTGCAAGGCGGTGTCCTTACCCACTGGACCACCAGGGAAGTCCCACTACCTTTTATTAATGATAGAAATTGCAGAAGGTGCTTTACCTTTTCATGCCTCAGTTTCCTCATTTGCAAGATTTAGAGATATCTACCATCTGGAGTTGCTGTGTGATTACAGTATCTGGTGTTTAAAGCAGGACCTATTATATAGTATGTGGGTAATGAATGTTAGTTCCTTACTGTTTCAAAACTGTGAAGCAGCAGAAGTTAAAAATGATTTCATAAGGCGTATTCATAGACAACACAGCAGAATGTACCCGGCACCTGAATACCTTTCATAAAGTATGTTCTGACAGCCTTCCAGAGGACTGGGTTATTATTATATATAATGCCATTCTCATGCATGCCGATGATTTGCAAGCCAAGTTTGCTGCCGAATCGAGAGATATAATGATTGTGCTTCATTACATGGAATAAACTTGAGGACCTGCAGGGAAAGCAAACCTTAGGGTTACTTCTTAAGGGTCAGGAGAACTCGGTGTGAAGAGTTTGCCTACCTGGTGTCTCTCACAGCAAATGCCTGTTGATATAAATTCAGTGCATGATTTCTAGTGCTCAGATTAAATAAGCACCTGCTTCTCTGTGTAGGAAAAGAGCCTCCTCTGGTTGAAACATTTTCACCTACTAGCTCTCTGTCTGAGCATCACTAAAGATCAACACACACACACACAGAGTTATCTGTTATTTCTGCTGCTTCTCTAACACCAAGCCTCTAAAATATTACCCGTTACTGTGGTCGGAGCTGCAAGGCTGTAAGAAACCCCACCCTCCACACCACCGCGTTCCCGAGAGCCTGCAGCCCCGAGGCAGCCCTCCCCCAGACGCTGCCCTCCCCCACCCTGCAGAAGTGAGCCCGGGCAGGTCCCCAGAGGTCCAGATACTTCTGTTATTAATTCCAGGGAATTAGTTTGATTGACACATGGATAAAAACATGCTCACCACGCTCTAGAAAGGACTGAAATTCTTATTAATTATAGATTTCAGAACTTTAGCTATTATTACTATCCCCTCCATTGCTCTACAATCACAGCAGCAAGTCAGTTGTTTGTATGCTCTTAATTCACAAACTAGGATCAACAAATTTTAAGTTCTTAGAGAACAAGCAGACTACTATTTTCTATGCTGACCTTTAGATGTCTGGGATATATCATAAAGCACACTGGTCTGTGCATATGTTTTGCCGAATTAATGCTCGGTTAAAGACCTCAACCCACAGAAAGCCAAAAGCCACAGGTGTGCTCTGTGGCAACGTAGAGGGCCGGGATGCGGTGGGAAGTGGGAGGAGCTTCAAGAGGGAGGGCACCCGTGCATGCCTGTGGCTGATTCATGCTGATGTAGGGCAGAAACCGACCCAACAATGTAAAGCAATTATCCTCCAATTAAAAATAAATGGTTAAAAACAACCCCCCTTCAACCCAACTCAATGCTAGTTCATAAAGAGGGAATGATGATACCAGTTGCGCGCTAGGGGGCGCCAACATCCCAGTTAGAGACACTGAGGGCTCTGACTTGGCAGAGAGCAAGGTAGGCGAGACAGAAATGATACGCATTTCTTTAAAGTATAAAATGGACAGGCCGGCTTTCGCTAGCCGGAGCAAATCAGGAAACTGAAGAAGGGAAGGCTGATGAGCTCGGGACGCCGGCCAAGAGCTCTCTTGCCGTTTAGGAGAACAGTAGCGACCTCCTCCTGGCGGCTGGGCCAGCCGGCGGCACCAGGGGAGGGAGGCGTTTTCACATTGGCTGGCTGACTGAGAGGAGCCCAGCAAGTCCCTGAGCTCAGAAGGGACCGTCTTCGTGTAAGATGCCTGTCCTCGGGAGTCCTTAGCCTTCTTGAAACATGACTGGAATCAAAAGCCACCTCCGAAGATGGCAGGTCTT
This sequence comes from Tragulus kanchil, assembly GCA_022376925.1. NCBI lineage: Eukaryota > Metazoa > Chordata > Mammalia > Artiodactyla > Tragulidae > Tragulus > Tragulus kanchil. The sequence goes on from JAIOJX010000024.1 coordinate 167,871,336, forward strand.
TTGTCCCTTCAGAATGAGAAGTCGCCGTGAAGTCAGTTCTTAGGTGGTGAGGAGGAAGCCAGCCTCCCGTCTGAGCTTAAAGACCTCACAGACCTGGGGTCAGGCTCGAGATGGACGAGGACTAGAAGCAGGAGACAAGCCGTCAGTGGAGTAACTGGTACCCGGCCTTCAAAAGCGCTGGCTTCCTGCAGATCTGTTCTGTGCCTGTCCCTCACACGCTGTCAGTCCTGCCACGTGGTCCCTGCCCTTTGCCCTCTAACATCCTTACCCAGCTCTAATACCGCGGTCCTGCAGGACACGATGAATGGAACAGAGACCCGACCACAGTCAGCTAAGCTGATCAGATTTAGTAACGGCAGTATGGAACCACCTTCCCTAGGCCCTCGATGTGATGCAGTATGACAGCCTAGGATTAAACAGGAAAGTATTCTTACTAAACAGTTAGCCTAAATCAAATTGAGACTGTAGGCCTGGTCCTCAGTGCATAAGCAGTACGGGGAACAGAGGAGGATGTTCAGAGACACCATAATGAGACAATGAGAGAAACTTAGGATGTGTGGTCATCCGCAGGGTCTCTTCAGAAGGTGAAGGTCAGGGGACAAAACTTGGGGAGGCTGATCTGCGAACTTTTCTGCTCATTTGAACTTTTACTAGAAGGTTAGGAAAATCGTTCCTGCATAACATGAAAATCTCTTCCATTCATCCATCCTCAGCTCCCTCGACCCTCAGCTTACTTTGTCCTAGCTGCCTTGTAGAAACTCAGCCCAGGTTAAACCACCTCTTGCCTAAGTCTGTGCTCGCATCTGGCCGCGGAGCGAGGCTGGGGAAGCTACTGGTGCGCATGGACACGGGCTTCCCGGGCGGAGCCGCGGCGAGTCTGCCTGCCGCTGCAGGAGATACACGAGGTGGGGGTTCGATCCCTGAGTTAGGAAAATCCCCTGGAGGTGGAAATGGCAGCCCACTCCAGTATTGCTGCTGGTATAATCCCATGGATAGAGGCGCCCAGCAGGCTACAGTCCCTAGGGTTTCAAAGAGTTAGCCATGAGTGAGCCATGAGTGAGAAACTGAGCGTACAGACACACATGGATATACATGAACACACACACGGGCAGGTCGCAGTCAAATTCGTGGTAAAAGCTGCCCATTCTAGCATGCAGCCTGAGTTCAGTCTCTGCTGTCCTGGGTGACTGTCACATCCTACCTCCTGTCTCCTTCAGTGTAGCCTTCCCTACCTTTAATGCCAATGAAAGACTTGATTTCCTGTTTTACTGAGAAGAGAAATGACTAGAATCTCTGCAAGCCCAGCCAGCAAGATCAGTGTGCATATGTTCAGCCTTGCCTCCTGCTGCTGAGGACGATGGCCCGTGCTCCTGCTCGGGTGAACGTCACTGGTCGCCCGGAGCCCTCCGGCACGCCGGGCACCTGCCTCCTGCTGCGCAGGCTTCCTCGGTGACTCAGCATCACCATCAAGGCGCCCACGTCACAGTGCCTTGTGCCTTAGCAAACAGAAGAGCTCCTTGGAGCTCCCTTTCAGCCTTATTCTATTTCTCTGCCTCCTTTATGACAAACTCCTTGAGAGACTTGTCTATGTCTGCCGCCTCCTATTCCCCTCTCCCCATTCTCTACAGGGGTCGGATGTTGCCCCCAGCACTCCACTGAAGCTGCCCTGGTCAAGGTCACCCTTGACTTCCCTGGTGCTCAGTGCAGTGCTCCCGTCTCTGTCCACTCACGTGGCACTGTCTGGGTAGCTGGCGACTCTATCCTCCCGACATGCACTCCTCACCTGGCCGTCAGACCACCAGGCTCTCCTGGCTGTCCCTTCTCTCTGTGTGACTCTCCCTCTCAGCCTCCTTTGCAAGTTTCTGACTACAGCGGAAGGTCTGGATGGTCAGAACATCCTTCTTAACATCCCAGTCAGTGGTACAGGCAAGTGAAGGCAACACATCTGACATGGAATCCTGGTTTCTCCCCATCCCGAAGATGCTCCACCCACCTCGTCCTCTGTGCAGCACACTTCTACCTCACAACGGTGTGGGGAACCTTTGCGGTTTGCCCGGAAGTATCTGAGTTTTAGCAGAACCATCTCACGACATGGGGATACATTTATACACTATTAAAACAGGTATACAAATAGTGTAGCAATAGGGAGTATTTACATTGGTAACAGATGGGCCAGTTTGGCCCCGGTTAGTGTATTAAGTGCTGTGCCCTGTTGTTGATGCTACCCACATGCTGCTTTTTGATGCTATTGCAAACATTAATGTGCACCCCTGGGAGGTAGTGTCATCCCCAGTGTCTGTAGATGTTCATGAATTGAGAGCATCCCCGCCTGGGGGATCGTCCGTTCCCCACAGATGACCAGATGCCTCCCCCGACCGCCCCTAGGGACTCAGGCAGGACCCCAGCAGCACTGGTGCCTGACGCCCCGGCCCCCGAGTCCTGCCACCCCCCCACTTCAGAACTGAGCTGCGTTGAGAGCCCGGCCATAATCGCAGCACAGTAGCAGGGACGCAGCCTGGCGGATTATTCAAAGGAAAAGCTTTCCGCGGCCCGGTGGGGTCTCTTCAGGAGGCACGGGCAGCCCCGGCGGGATCTGAAGGGCAGGCCGGGAGAGAAGAGGGGGACACACACGTCCTCCGCCTGCGGGGAGCTCAGCCCTTCACCGCCACTCCGAGCGGCTCAGAGCTCTTAGGGGGAACACAGACTCCAGGCAGAGGAAAGCCTGTGGGAGCAGGACAGGGAGAGCGGGGAGAGGGGCACGGAGCGGGGCAGGGCGGCGGCCGTGTCCCGGGTGTGAGGTCAGCACAGTCCCGCCGCCGCCACCCTCCTGCACGGGGCGGCGAGGTCGGCTGCCCCTGCGCTGTGGGGAGGGTTCTGTTTCAGGAGCTGCCTTTGGGGTTCCTGGGGAGTCATCTGATGCTCTCAGTGTGGAGTGTCTAAGGGCAGTGTCCGTCTGGCCCTCTGGTCCTTCCTCGGGTTCATTCCTCCCTCCGGGGCTCGTCTTTTGCCCTCGGCGCTACCTGAGCTAGACTTCAGGGGGATGAAATTAGACCAAACCACTCCAGCCTGCTTGAGTGTCTCCCCAAACCAGGGAAACCCCTGACCTGGAAGCTTCCTAGCTTGTCTCCTCCCTGCAGCTCTGTGGCTTGTTGTGATCACCTGGGGACACCTAAAACGTACTGCTGCCCGGGTCCCCTCCCCAGTGGAGACTGTGAATGTTTAGTCTGTTGCCAAGGCATTGGCGTTTTAAATAGCAACCTGCATAAGAAGCACTGCTCTAGTTTCTGAGCTATGGTGGTCATCCTTGATTTAAGGAATGGAAAGGTATCTTTAGCAGCAAATTTCAAAATATCAAAATGAGTGTGTTTTTAATATGAAAAACCCCAGCATTGATTTTTAAATATATCTCCGATTATTAAGAGACTCACCTGCTAGTAATGATGGTTTCCTCTCACATATCCACACTCGTGAATTCTCCGTACATCTTGTTGTAGTAATTGCAGGCACTGCCGATCCCCATCCACAGGAACCTGCAGTGGGAGATGAGGGGCCCGATGCCCAGGAAGTAGCTGGGACCTAGGAAAGTCACCAGATCACAGTCATTGTTTCAGCAGCACTCCAAAGAGCACGCGCTTGAAGATTCTGCTGGTTTTGTTCCTGTAAATCCACATGTCCTTTCACATCTTGTGATGCATGTAGATGAGTTACACACACAAAATGCTTTTTTTAAAAAACTGAGCGAACATGAGGCTCTTCGTAGCTCTTGGAGTAAAACACAGTCCAGAGTCTGCACCACTGCGCTCCAGCTCTACTTGGTCTCGAGTATTTCAGTCTGAATGGACAGGAATAGGTGTCTACTCTCGCTGTGCTAAATGGAGTCATGAGTTTCAAATGCAAGTCGTCAGTCCCTCTGGTAACAGGCGCGAACATCATGACAAGTGGCAAGCTACCCGATCTGCTCTCCCAGGTCTGCCTTTGGGGTTCCTGGGGAGTCATCTGATGCTCTCAGTGTGGAGTGTCTAAGGGCAGTGTCCGTCTGGCCCTCTGGTCCTTCCTCGGGTTCATTCCTCCCTCCGGGGCTCGTCTTTTGCCCTCGGCGCTACCTGAGCTAGACTTCAGGGGGATGAAATTAGACCAAACCACTCCAGCCTGCTTGAGTGTCTCCCCAAACCAGGGAAACCCCTGACCTGGAAGCTTCCTAGCTTGTCTCCTCCCTGCAGCTCTGTGGCTTGTTGTGATCACCTGGGGACACCTAAAACGTACTGCTGCCCGGGTCCCCTCCCCAGTGGAGACTGTGAATGTTTAGTCTGTTGCCAAGGCATTGGCGTTTTAAATAGCAACCTGCATAAGAAGCACTGCTCTAGTTTCTGAGCTATGGTGGTCATCCTTGATTTAAGGAATGGAAAGGTATCTTTAGCAGCAAATTTCAAAATATCAAAATGAGTGTGTTTTTTAATATGAAAAACCCCAGCATTGATTTTTAAATATATCTCCGATTATTAAGAGACTCACCTGCTAGTAATGATGGTTTCCTCTCCACATATCCACACTCTCGTGAATTCTCCGTACATCTTGTTGTAGTAATTGCAGGCACTGCCGATCCCCATCCACAGGAACCTGCAGTGGGAGATGAGGGGCCCGATGCCCAGGAAGTAGCTGGGACCTAGGAAAGTCACCAGATCACAGTCATTGTTTCAGCAGCACTCCAAAGAGCACGCGCTTGAAGATTCTGCTGGTTTTGTTCCTGTAAATCCACATGTCCTTTCACATCTTGTGATGCATGTAGATGAGTTACACACACAAAATGCTTTTTTTAAAAAAATGAGCGAACATGAGGCTCTTCGTAGCTCTTGGAGTAAAACACAGTCCAGAGTCTGCACCACTGCGCTCCAGCTCTACTTGGTCTCGAGTATTTCAGTCTGAATGGACAGGAATAGGTGTCTACTCTCGCTGTGCTAAATGGAGTCATGAGTTTCAAATGCAAGTCGTCAGTCCCTCTGGTAACAGGCGCGAACATCATGACAAGTGGCAAGCTACCCGATCTGTCTGGCTGCCCAGTTTTGTCTGAATACTTTGGATTTGAAAGCACCAGCTGATGGACTGGGTGGGCTTGAATTTGGATTGTGATTTTGGTGTCGTCGCTTTAGCTGTGAGAACCATGCTCTGCAAGGACCATGTCTAAACACAAGGCATACATGGCTTTTCCTTGAAAAGGTTTTGGTTTGAGAAGAGACTCTTAAGCTAAACCTCATTAGACAGAATAAAGAGAAGCACTGAGAAATGAGGCAGTGGGTCTGATTGGGGTCTGGACCGGAGCCTGTGGCCGGTGACATGGTTTTGCTAAAGAGCAGGGGCCCTCCCTCCCTTGCTGAGGTCGATGAGGACAGAGTGGTGAAGAGCGTGGACCCGGTGAGCAGCCGGGGTGCTGGCTGCTGCTTGCACAGAGAGCAGACCCGGGAGCTTGATTTCAGTGGTGGTGGCCATGAGTTAGTCAAAAATCGTTGCAAAGGTTTTAGGAGTTTTGTTGTACAGTTATGCCATTTCTATATCTCACTCCTTAATTCTGTTCTGTCTGTGAATTAGTCTTGGATCCCAAACTCACACAACTGTCTGAGACAGTATAGTGATGATAATTTAGAGAAGTTTTCGTGTGAATTATTTAAATTGGACGTCAAAGCCCCAGTCTGACAAACAAGTTTTATTACTTAAACTTTGAAGTAGCTGAGTTAATGTGGAAAAGACTGTTGGGCCTTTTTTCTTTGCTCTTAACATGAAAGGTATTTGTCAGTGCCTATGTAACAAAAACAAGTTTGGAGTCTTAGGGTCAAGGAGTCTTAGTCTTAGGATTGTTCTTGAGAACGCTATAAGCACATGGCTGACATAATTTATTGGACTGGGGACTCATGCCTGTCATGAAGAATTGTCCCTGAAAACTACAAAACCATCTGATATTCCTTAGAATTGGGAGTTAATCTGACGATGTAGAGTGGTGGGGTTTCTATTAGAATTGTCTGGATAATTATACTCTCTTCCTGATTGACTCGCAGAGCTCGTTGAAGATTCTTTCAGGATGTGAGGTTTCAGGAGCCACAGCGGTCCCCATTTTTCTTCCACTACTCAGGTCCCATCCAACCCTTATGGTGACATCATCATCACCACCACACCCGAGAATAAAAGAAGATAAAGAGTGGGATAAAGAGAAAGAATAAGTTAAAGAAGAGAGAGGGCAAAAGATATGGATGAGGCAAAGTGGGAGGGAAACAGAAACGACAGAAGGCGTTCGTTCCAGAGACATTTTCACTTTTAGAGCAAAGTTGGAGTGAGTTTGAATTGAAAGAGAAAAGGCAGTCCCGGAGTGTTACCTTGTTTTACTCCATCTTACTTTAAAGGATACATCTACCAAGTTTCTTTTACAAACCAAATGCAGACTAGAAGGGATTATCTAAGATATTTCTTTAATGCTTTCATTGAACATGTACAGAAAATCATTATAAAAATACTCACCCGAGTTCGCTTCATAATGGACTGTGAGCTTCAACCATATCCTCGGGTTTACTCTGTGTCATTTTCAAAATTGTTTTTGCCCTCATGAACCAAAAGCCCAAGCAAACATTCTCCTTAGGCCTAGAACTAAGTGGCTCTGTTACCTGGTATTGAGGCTGTGTTTTTATAATTCCAAGTCAGCAGAAGAACGCCGGCGAGCAGCAGGATTGCAGTGCTGGCAACGGGCACAGCTTTGGCCACCAGGCTGGTGACACCAGAATGCAACAGGCTCAGCACTTCCAAAGCCATCTTGTGTTGCTCGATCTCAGGGGAAGCAGCTTAACGTCCTGTAGAGGCGGGGCAGGAAAATCAGAGAATCACCCAAAGGTACATCTAGGACTTCTGTTGCTCCACAGGATGCCGGACACTAGAGATGAGTGTTTTGTTTGATAATGTGATGGGACACTTAGACCAGACAAATGTGTAATTTCAAGTCAAAACAACCAATCTCAAGGAGATCTTCTGGCTTGAAGTGCAGCATTCTGGTCTTTGCAAAATGGAAGTCAATTGTCCTGAAAACTACAAAACCATCTGATATTCCTTAGAATTGGGAGTTAATCTGACGATGTAGAGTGGTGGGGTTTCTATTAGAATTGTCTGGATAATTATACTCTCTTCCTGATTGACTCGCAGAGCTCGTTGAAGATTCTTTCAGGATGTGAGGTTTCAGGAGCCACAGCGGTCCCCATTTTTCTTCCACTACTCAGGTCCCATCCAACCCTTATGGTGACATCATCATCACCACCACACCCGAGAATAAAGAAGATAAAGAGTGGGATAAAGAGAAAGAATAAGTTAAAAAAGAGAGGGCAAAAGATATGGATGAGGCAAAGTGGGAGGGAAACAGAAACGACAGAAGGCGTTCGTTCCAGAGACATTTTCACTTTTAGAGCAAAGTTGGAGTGAGTTTGAATTGAAAGAGAAAAGGCAGTCCCGGAGTGTTACCTTGTTTTACTCCATCTTACTTTAAAGGATACATCTACCAAGTTTCTTTTACAAACCAAATGCAGACTAGAAGGGATTATCTAAGATATTTCTTTAATGCTTTCATTGAACATGTACAGAAAATCATTATAAAAATACTCACCCGAGTTCGCTTCATAATGGACTGTGAGCTTCAACCATATCCTCGGGTTTACTCTGTGTCATTTTCAAAATTGTTTTTGCCCTCATGAACCAAAAGCCCAAGCAAACATTCTCCTTAGGCCTAGAACTAAGTGGCTCTGTTACCTGGTATTGAGGCTGTGTTTTTATAATTCCAAGTCAGCAGAAGAACGCCGGCGAGCAGCAGGATTGCAGTGCTGGCAACGGGCACAGCTTTGGCCACCAGGCTGGTGACACCAGAATGCAACAGGCTCAGCACTTCCAAAGCCATCTTGTGTTGCTCGATCTCAGGGGAAGCAGCTTAACGTCCTGTAGAGACGGGGGGCAGGAAAATCAGAGAATCACCCAAAGGTACATCTAGGACTTCTGTTGCTCCACAGGATGCCGGACACTAGAGATGAGTGTTTTGTTTGATAATGTGATGGGACACTTAGACCAGACAAATGTGTAATTTCAAGTCAAAACAACCAATCTCAAGGAGATCTTCTGGCTTGAAGTGCAGCATTCTGGTCTTTGCAAAATGTCAGGTTCATTTAGATGCTTGTTCTGATAGAACTTTATCATCTTGCCCTTGGGTAGGTAGAGTGACTGAATTACCAATCAAGAACCAAATTTCTTACTAAAATACTTGAAAATGTCACGTTCCAAAAGTGGAGTCATTCTGCGACTTCATCAGTATTTTGTTTAGGCAGCCTAATCTTCCCTGGAGCCAATTTTTTTTTTTTTTTAAGCAATGTCTCACCCTCTTCTTGCTGGAAGATTACTTTCTCCAAAGAATAAGCTTTTATAGGAAGGAAGACTTCTGACTTCTCACTCTTCATTCTTAGTTTGACTTCTCTGTTCATTTTTATGATTATTACATTAAACTCTTCATCATATAGATTGCTTATCTCCATTTCAGTTAGTTATTTGGGGGGGGGGGATTTATCTTACTGTTTGATTTGGAACAGATTTCTCTATATTCTCTTTTTGACCAGTTCACTGTTTTTATTCCTGTGTATTTGGTATATTGGTTTTTTCCCCAGTTTTGGGGATTTCCTTATGAGAAATGTCGTGTGGGACCCAGCAGTGCACTGCCCTCTGGTTCCCTAAGCGATATGCTTTCGGGGTGCCCTCTGTGTGGGCGCCGTGGGCTTCTCTGTTGGGGCAGGCTGGCTCCTGTGGACGTGGTGACTGATACGACTGCACCCAGCGCAGGCTGGTTGCCAGGCCCTGCCTTGTCGACAGACGGCTGCCTGCAGGTGGGCAGGGCTGGACCATGGAGGGACTGGCTCTGAAGTCCCAGGAAAAGGGGCCCTTGGACGAATGCTGGTCTGGCGGTGAACAGCGCTTGGTCCTGGGGTGGGTGGCTGGCTGTGGGTCCAGGGCTCCTAGAGTTGTGCCAGCCGGTTGATGGGTGGGGCTGTGACTCAGAAGTGCTTGTTCTGATGGCCCCCTACTGGCAGGCAAGGCCAGCTCCTGACTTGTGGGACTGTGGTGTCTGGGGTGGCCCAGGGCTAGTGCTAGCTTGCTGGTGGGTGCACCAGATCCTGGCGCAGCAAGCTGCAGGGCCATGGTTTTTTCAGGACTAGTGTCCACCACTGAGAGGTAAGGCCAGATCCCAGGTCCAGGGGTGGCCCGCCCTGGGGTGGGTGTGTATCTCTGGCTGTAGGGTCCTAGCTTTCTGCTGTAGGTGTCAGCCTGCCGGGGGGCTGGGGCAAGGCAGAAGGGACCTCTCAAGACTAGTGCTGACCCCCTGCTGGGCACAGCTGGGTCCCAGGGGCTCTGGCAGGAGGACCCTGGTGTGACACTCAGAACTGGTGTCAGCCCACAAGGGGGTGAGGCCAGATATAGGACGAATTTAGGGTTCCTAGTGGGTGGGCCTGGGTCTGATGGCTAGCTCCGGAGTCCTGGGGGTCCTGGGGCTTTGCTGGCCGGGTGGTGGGTAGAGACAGCCCGGGGGCTGCTGGGTGTGGAGGTGTCCTTCGGCGGCAGGCCCGCTGGCCAGCGGGGCAGTATACCAGCCCAGCCGACTGCCTGGACCGGGGCCTCCCAGGACTGAGGCAGATGCGCAGGGGGCAAGGGCAGGTCCTGCGCTAATAATCTAGACAGAGACTTCCACAGCAGTGACTCCCAGCCCCGGTGTTTCTTGGTGGGACGTGCTCTTCTCACGCGTGATTGCTGGCAGCGTCTAAACCCCAAGGGCGAGAGTCGGTTGCTTCCTGCATCTCCAGGAAGCGCTCCAAGATCCACACACGGGTGTCATGCAGGTTCCTTTCAAATGACTGCTCCTGTGTATCATCTAAGAGCCTGTGAGATTTTATGTCCCCACTAAGGACTGGATTCTCTGTTTGCCACAGACCCCTGGCTCCCCCCCTACAGAGTGGCCTTAACTGGCCTTTAAACCAGATGTTCTGCAGGACTGAGAACACAGAATAGACCCATGCATTTATGCTCAATTAATCTGTAACAAAAGAAGCAAGAGTATATGACGGAGGAAAGACAGTCTCTTCAGAGTGGTGCTGGGAAAACTGGACAGCTACATGGAAAAGAGTAAAATTAGATCATTCACTAACACCCAATACAAAAACAAACTCAAGATGAATTAGAGATCTAAACATAAGATTGGATACTATGAAACTCTTAGAGGAAAATATAGGCAGAACACTCTATGACATAAATTGCAGTGATATATATATTTGGATCTGTTTCTTAGAATAGTGGAAATAAAACCAAAAATAAACAAATGGGACCTAACTGAACTTAAAAGTTTTTACACAGCAAAGGAAACCATAAACAAAATGAAAAACCATTTATGGAATGAGGCATAATATTTGCAAATGATACAAATGACAGACTGATTTTTAAGATATACAAACAGCTAATACAGCTCAGTTTGAAGAGAAGTCCTATTGAAAAAAAGTGCAGAAGCTCTAAACAGACATTTCTCCAAAGAAGATGTACAGATAGCCAGCAGGCACATGAAAAAAGGCTCGATATGGCTAATTATTAGAGAAATGCAAGTCAAAATTACAATGAGGTATCATCTAACGCCAGTCAGAATGGATATCATGAAAAAATCTACAAATGATAAATGCTAGAGAGGCTGTGGAGGGAAATGGAACCCTCTTACATTGTTGTTAGGACTGTAAATTGGTACAGCCACCATAGCAAACAGTATGGAGATTCCTCAAAAAACTAAAAACAGAGCTGCCATATCAGATAGCAATCCCACTTCAGGACATATGTTCAGAGGGGCTATAATTCAGAAAGATTCATGTACCCCAGTGTTCATAGCAGCACTATTTACAATAGCCAAGACTACTGGCTATGAAAAAGAGTGGATACAGAAAATGTGGTATATATACACAGTGGAATATTAATCAGCCATAAAAAGAATGAAATAATGCCATTTGTAGCAACATGGATGAACCTAGAGATAGCCATGCTAAGAAGTTAGCCAAAGACAAATATCATATGATACTGCCTTTATATGTGGAAGTGAAAAAAAAGATACAGATGAACTTATTTACAAAACAGAAACAGATGGATAGATATAGAAACAGATGGATAGATACAGAAACAAACTGATGATTTTCAATGGGGAAAGCAAGGGAGCGATCAATCCCAAAGGGGAGTTTGGGATTAAAATATATACACTACTATATATAAAATATATGACCAACAAGGACCTACTTTATATCCCAGGGAGTTACACTCAGTATCGTGGAGTAATAACCCATAATCGAAAGGAATCTTAAAAAGTATATACATATGTTTGTAAACCTGTAACTGAATCACTACGCTGTATACCTGAAACTAACATTATAAATCAACGATATTTCAATAAAAGTTAAATGGATAAATACATTTGATTTTAGCCATTAAAAAAAGCACAGAAGTCCATGAGGTTCATGTCATTGTATAGAATGGCTGGCTGAGGAGTCCAACGTGGGGTTCAGGTCCATGACTCATAGGGGAGCACCTCTGCAATTATAATTATCCTCGCATTAACAGATTGCCCACCTGGTGTGTAGGAATCTCAACCGAGGTTCCTGTGCCTCCTACCTGTCTTGTTGTAGCTCCTTCTGTAGGTCTTTAGTTGTAGAAGATCCTTTTTGCTAGTCTGCAGATCTTCCTCACCAGTAGTTGCTCTGTAAATAGTCCTAACTTTGGTGTGCCTGTGGAAGGAACGATTCTGGGTCTTCTTGGCCACACCCTCCTTCCTATGAGATTAAAGGAATGCGTATAACTTCTGTAGGCGTTCCCCTGAATAACTTCACTATGCGTTCTGTGGCTGGCAGTCCTAAGCAGCTTGAGGGCCACGGGGAAGAAGGCAAGGATGTGCAGGATTTGGGGAGAGGCTGGGGGACAGTTAGGACTGACTTGGTCTTAGAAGTAGAGATGTTAGCGCTCCAGGAGGAAGAGGGTGCAGACCAGCCATGAGGAGGAGGACAGAAGGAACAGGGGGTCAGAGTGGGCTGGTGACGGGGAGGGAAAGGGCGGTCACCCAAGAGAGTGGGTTTGGGGAGCAGACAGAGGCCGGAATGATCTCAGTGAAGAGCAGGTCCAGGACTGAATTCCTGGGGCACACATTAGCTTTTAAGCAGGCGTCATCAGCAGTGCAGGCAGGAGGGATGGAAGGTACCTGGAGGCTGGTGCATGGGAGCTGAGCTGGAAACGAGCAGCTTTGGTGACAGAAATGGCCAAGGGGGTCTTCTTGGAGTCCCACCCATAGTGGCCCTGTAGTGTCTTCCGGGTGTTGTGTGGGGTGCAAGGCAATTGCAGTCCTCAGCAGCCTGAGGGAACCAAGAGACCCTATTAATGGAAGCACGGGAAATTTTCTGTTGATTAACGTGTCCTGCTGGCTCATAGGTCCTAAGCAGCTGCTTCAGGGTTCCTTCTTTCCTCTGGGTGTTCTGGGTCTGTCTGGTGTGGTCCCAGGCCTTTGCTGAACCAAAATGAGGATCCCCCTGCTTCTCCTCATCCCTTTCCACGGAGCCCCAGTTCACCTCTGAGTCAGAGCCTCGCTATGTACATGGTATAGAATGGCTGGCTGAGGAGTCCAACGTGGGGTTCAGGTCCATGACTCATAGGGGAGCACCTCTGCAATTATAATTATCCTCGCATTAACAGATTGCCCACCTGGTGTGTAGGAATCTCAACCGAGGTTCCTGTGCCTCCTACCTGTCTTGTTGTAGCTCCTTCTGTAGGTCTTTAGTTGTAGAAGATCCTTTTTGCTAGTCTGCAGATCTTCCTCACCAGTAGTTGCTCTGTAAATAGTCCTAACTTTGGTGTGCCTGTGGAAGGAACGATTCTGGGTCTTCTTGGCCACACCCTCCTTCCTATGAGATTAAAGGAATGCGTATAACTTCTGTAGGCGTTCCCCTGAATAACTTCACTATGCGTTCTGTGGCTGGCAGTCCTAAGCAGCTTGAGGGCCACGGGGAAGAAGGCAAGGATGTGCAGGATTTGGGGAGAGGCTGGGGGACAGTTAGGACTGACTTGGTCTTAGAAGTAGAGATGTTAGCGCTCCAGGAGGAAGAGGGTGCAGACCAGCCATGAGGAGGAGGACAGAAGGAACAGGGGGTCAGAGTGGGCTGGTGACGGGGAGGGAAGGACGGTCACCCAAGAGAGTGGGTTTGGGGAGCAGACAGAGGCCGGAATGATCTCAGTGAAGAGCAGGTCCAGGACTGAATTCCTGGGGCACACATTAGCTTTTAAGCAGGCGTCATCAGCAGTGCAGGCAGGAGGGATGGAAGGTACCTGGAGGCTGGTGCATGGGAGCTGAGCTGGAAACGAGCAGCTTTGGTGACAGAAATGGCCAAGGGGCTCTTCTTGGAGTCCCACCCATAGTGGCCCTGTAGTGTCTTCCGGGTGTTGTGTGGGGTGCAAGGCAATTGCAGTCCTCAGCAGCCTGAGGGAACCAAGAGACCCTATTAATGGAAGCACGGGAAATTTTCTGTTGATTAACGTGTCCTGCTGGCTCATAGGTCCTAAGCAGCTGCTTCAGGGTTCCTTCTTTCCTCTGGGTGTTCTGGGTCTGTCTGGTGTGGTCCCAGGCCTTTGCTGAACCAAAATGAGGATCCCCCTGCTTCTCCTCATCCCTTTCCACGGAGCCCCAGTTCACCTCTGAGTCAGAGCCTCGCTATGTACATGGTTAAAGTCTCTTCTCATAAGGTCTTCAGATCCAGGCCTTTCAGGAGGTGCAGCTGGATGCTGGGATGCTTCACTATGAAGTGAAGCCCATGATTGGTTTCCACACCTGCCTGTGGTACCAGCTGGAGGTCCTCATGCGGGGCAGGGGGATGATGCAACCTCGGTCGAGCACCTGCTCTGGTGGCAGGGTCTCTGAGCCTCTTAGGCATCTCATCTCACGTCATCCAGCCTGTAGGGTACATTCTCTCCGTATGTTTTACACGGGGAAACTGAAACTCTATCTCCATGTCAGCAAAATTTGCACATCCAGAAAGCAGCAGAACTCATGCCTTCTTGCCTTTCTTCTCTGCTCACCTCCCAGTGCTGTTCCAAAGGAAGTACACCTGGCCATAGAGTCCCACGCAGGTTCTGAGTCAAGAGTGGCATTTGGAGTTCTCTGCTAGGAGACCTGGGCTCTTCTCCCAACTCCACAGCCCTTCTCTGGGCCTCAGGTCTCTGACAGGTAGAGTGGAACTGTGGTTTTCCCATCTCCACACTCCTTTCAGCAGCAACAATGCATGATTTGTGCTCTGAACCCCTCATCCTCATCAAGAATGGTCAAGAGACTCTTGGAAAGAGATCTGTTATCTTTTGGTCTTAATTTCAACCAAGTGTGGTAGGCATTTCATGGCCAATTTGTCCCAAGATGCCAGGAAGCTTTATTCCCATATCAAGAGTGAAGTTTCACTGTTAGTGGAATGCTATCACTGGAGTAGGCCTTTGCACTGCCCGTTCTATTCGCCTGTTTTGGTTCGGGAAATAGTTTCCTCCGGTTGCTTCTTTCCATATCCAGAGTTACACTGTTAAGATGGTTGATCTTATACAAGTACATATTTGATAATAGTTTCAGGTTGCTTAATCCTCATTCATTTTATCTGATGCTTAGTCTTACATCTAGTAATACCAGGAACAATAATCTTGTAAATGCATGTGTGGTAAGTTGCTTCAGTTGCGTCCAACTCTTTGAGACCCCATGAACTGTTGCCCACTGGGTTTCTCTGTCCATGGGATTCTCCAGGCAAAAACACTGAAGTGGGCTACTATGCCCCCTTCCAGGGAATTTTCCCAACCCAGGGGTTGAACCCGCATTTCTTATGTCTCCAGAATTGGCAGATGGGTTCTTTACCTCTAGCATGACCTGGAAAGCCCAATCTTGTAAGTAGGCAAATACAAGTAACATCACTAATAATATTGGGGAGATCATAAGTGAGTATTTAATTTGAGAATTTCCACTAGGTTTGGTCAAGTATCTCCCCAGATTGTCTGACTAGTCTGATCTGCACCAACCACTATGATTAAAGGAAATAATATATTGGCATTGTAGGTAAAGATCACCAAAGATGTCTACATCTGCATGATGAGTGAAGGAATGATGGGTCATTGTGGCCACTGTAGGATTTAAAAAGAACCTTATCTTTTAAGGAGTTACCTGATTCATTTCAGAAGGAGAAAAATTGGTGTTTATGGCTAAGCAAGTATTTCTGCCTTTGGGGAGGGGGTGGTTTGGTTAATGTGAATGCAGATGCAGAGTGCACACTAGATAGGAGGAAAGGGGCCAAAGGACAGAGAGAAAGCGTTGTTTAAATTTTTCTGGTGTGACTTTAAGAAGTAAATTTGTATTTTAAATCAATATCAATAAGTTTACTGTGGGGTTTTAAAGTGAACTCAGAAAACAGTCACGAGCGAAAATATCTCCTTTATTCTAAGGAAATTAACAGAAGAATCTTGCCTTAATATACCAACTACATTGCCTCACAGTAGGGCTTTAGTCATGTTTCACTCCTGGCGAAATTCTCAGTTCTTTTCCCTCCTTGTACTTGTGTGAGAAAACTCTTCAACCTCCCAGCACTTGTCCCCCCGACATCTGAAGGGAAAGAAATCTGTTTCCTAGTGAGTTTGGTCTGAGAAGGGGCCACACTGGGAAAGCAGACGTGTCTCTGTGTTCCCTCTGAGCGAAGCCTCCAGATATTTGAAAGGCTGGCTGGCATATCGCAGGGAGCCGTGGAGCGTCTGTGCTCGGAGACGCCCGGAAGTCCACTGCCACGGTGGGGCCCACCCCCAAGTTCGAGGCTCCGCGTGCGGGCTCGCACGTCCTGTCCTCCCTGCCGTCTCGGCACCAGTAAGGCCACCCTGGCTGGCGGCGTCTGCGGAGACAAACTCCAAGCCCGGTGTCAGTGTGCTCATGAACACGGGAAGCTGCGGCTTCCAGATGGACCGCACGTTCAGGCAGGCACCCAGAAAGGCGGACGAGAGTCCCAGTACCTGCTGGCGAGCACGAGCAAGGGGAGAGGATTTCGCTGTAGGATGTGGGCTCACGGAGAGGCGTCAGGCCTCAGCGGCCCTGCACGTCCGTCTCCCCAGGAGGGAAGCTTCCTTCCAGGGGGAAGCGAGCTGGTGAGGCCCCGACGGAGCTCCGTCCTCCAGCACAGAGCTTGGGGGAACCTGTCCAGGGTTTCCAGGGCCGACCGACTTCCTTCAGATCTAACACGTCGACTTCCTAGACTGTCTCCGTACCCCCTGGTTTGTCTGAGTTGGCATCGGGTCCCCTAGGGCGTCTGTTTTGGATCAGGTTCTCCAGGAAGCAGGTGCACGTGCTTTGGGCGTGCTCTTGGGATGAGCACCTGTGGTGGTAGGAAGACAGCAGCGTTGGGGGAGGGAGTCGAACTGCCACGCGGATGTGGCCGAGGGCAGCCGGTCCCACGGGAGGCCCTGGAGCTGGAGTGGTCCCTTCTGGCTGTGCTGCATCAAGGTGGGAGGCCCAGACTTTGTTCCCTGCCTCTGTCACTGTGGAAAGGGGTCGTGACTTCGAATGAGGCCCCTCCCTTCAACTGAGAGCAGACGCGAGAGGAAAACTCAGCTGAGCCGCCAGCTGCCCGCACTCCTGCAGCGAGGGCCTCAGTCTAGTGCTTGCACCTCTTTGGTCCACGCTGTGACTTGTGAGTATGAGCCTTGACCCCAGGGCCTGTTTCTCCGTGACTGTTGAGCCCATACAAGCCCAGCCTTATCAGTGGAACAGCCTGTGAGATGAGTCACACAGGGCTGCATGGGGATTCATTCATGGGAAACCTTATTAGTAGCTGTTCTGGCCTCAGGCATCCTCAGGGGTGACCAGTCCACCTGGTGGAGGGGCAGGAGGCCGGCGTGTCCAGCGAGGGTCAGAGTCTGGGTCGCTGCCGCACGAGCTGTGCAGCCCCTCTCCCACCATGCAGAGGGCCTGCCGCCCCCGACTGCTCCTTCTGCTGTGCTCCCACCTGCAGCCGCCTTTGCCCGGGATGCTCTCTGCCCAGCCTCCCCCACATCTATCTGATGAAGCTCCACTCATCTTTCAGGGTCCAGTGGGACGGTCTCCTTCTCTGGGAAACCTCCCCTCACCCTGCAGCACCTCCGTCCAGCTCTCTGCAGGGCCGAGCAGGATTTCTCAGGCCTCTCTGGGCTCCAGACCACCTGTTCTCCCTGCCTCAGGCGGCTCTCTGCATACCTGTGGGTCTGCCGGTCTTTCTCCGGCTGGGCTGCTTAGGGCCAGGACTGGGTCTCATGCCATCGGTATCTCTGAGCACAGAGCCAGACAGATAGACTGGATGACCTCCCTGGATGAAGGAGGGAACTTGGAAACCTTCCAGTCAGGAATGAATAAGAGCATTCAGGTGGAAGGGAAGGCATGGTGGATTGAAACAGAAAGAGTTCATGTCAGGAAGCCAGCAGGGGCGCTCCGCATCCTTCTCAACTTCAGGTTTCCCCTGAACCCTTCTGTGAATAAGCCCTCCGTGGATCCACGGGTGCTGCTGCCCCTGCCTCTCCGCCTGTGCCCAGTGCTGCGGGTGAATACTCCAGCAGTCAACGCGGTATACACACCAGCCAAAATGTGTTGAATGTCTGAGCGAATCCGGAATTTGGGGATAAAGGTCAGGATTGGGATCTGGCTGGCGGAGAAAGGGTTAATTTATTTTGAAAGCAAAGGATAGGCTTGGATTGCAGGATGCAGCAGCTGGGAAGCGAGGAGGCCTCGTGCCACAGGTGAAGGTGGCAGAGTCAAGTAAATCAGGTCTGGGTGTCGAGCATGGTCAGCTTCCAAGGTTGATTCACTGAATAGGAATCCTTAAGCCAACGAAGCCGGACTCTGGTTGAGAGGCAATGTGGAAACTATACTGGAGAGCAGAAGAGAAGCATGGTCGCTAGGTCAGGTCAGAGCTGCTGTTCTGTTTGTGATGCTTCACTTTAAATACTGCAAGTAGGGTTCTAAGATCTTTCAAATATTATGTGTTTCCATTCAGAAATGACAACTATGGATTTCCTGCTTAGACTGCTCTGTCCTCGTAGTGACTGTCAAATGGAGCCTTCCTTGCTGTTTCCCATTCAGATATGTTTACTAATTCTCCACCGTGACTCACTTGGCTTCTGTGTTGTCGAGCGCTGAGTCACGTCTGACTGTTTGTGGCCCCATGGACTGCCGCACGCCGGGCTTCCCTGCCCTTTGCCATCTTCCAGAGTTTGCTCAAACTCATGTCCATGGAGTGGCAGCAAAGCCATCCAACCGTCTCATCTTCCATTGTCCCCTTCTCCCCCTGCATTCAATCTTCCCCAGGATCAGGGTCCTTTCCAATGAATTGGCTCTTCACATCAGGTGACCAGAGCTTTGGAGCTTCAGCTTCAACATCAGTCCTTCCCAAAGAATAGTCAGCGTTGATTTCCTTTAGGACTGATGGGTTTGATCTCCTTGGTTGATATCTCCTTGGTTGATCTGATTGGTTTGATATCCAAGGGACTTCCTGCAGAATACGTGCTTTTGGATAAACTATAAAATTAGTCTCATGGTATTTCAGCTCCACAAAAACAAATTTCTCTTTGTAAAACAACTCAAACCTTCATTATATGAAACAGTTGAAAATTTACCCAAGATGTATTTAAGGAATGTAAAACCATTCAGAATAAATATGCAAACAAACATAATGACCATTTTTCTGTAATTAGGCATTATCCACTATCCTGCCTGCCTTCCTGTTTTTTTAATTGAAGAGTTTTGCTGTTTACTGTCAAACATCAACATGAATCAGCCATAGGCATACATATGTTCCCTCCCAGTTGAACTTTGCTCCTGTCTCCCTCCCCATTCCACACCTTTAGGTTGTTACAGAGCCCCTGTTTGAGTTCCCTTAGTCCCACAGAAAATTTCCATTGGTTGTCTGTTTTGCATATGGTAATTTAAATTTCCATGTTACGCTTTCCATATATCTCACCCATTCCTCCCTCCCCACAATGTCCACAAGTCTGTTCTCTATGTCTGTTTCTCCGTTGCTGCCCTCCGTAGACATTCATCAGTGTTATCTTTCTAGATTCCATATATGTGTTAGTATACAATATTTTATCTTTCTTTCTGACTTCAGTCTGTATAATAGGCTCTAGATTCATCCACCTCACTAGAACATTTCTTTTTATGACCGAGTAATATTCCACTGTATATATGTACCACTGCTTCTTTATCTACTCATCCTACTGTCCCTCGTAGTGACTGTCAAATGGAGCCTTCCTTGCTGTTTCCCATTCAGATATGTTTACTAATTCTCCACCGTGACTCACTTGGCTTCTGTGTTGTCGAGCGCTGAGTCACGTCTGACTGTTTGTGGCCCCATGGACTGCCGCACGCCGGGCTTCCCTGCCCTTTGCCATCTTCCAGAGTTTGCTCAAACTCATGTCCATGGAGTGGCAGCAAAGCCATCCAACCGTCTCATCTTCCATTGTCCCCTTCTCCCCCTGCATTCAATCTTCCCCAGGATCAGGGTCCTTTCCAATGAATTGGCTCTTCACATCAGGTGACCAGAGCTTTGGAGCTTCAGCTTCAACATCAGTCCTTCCAATGAATAGTCAGCGTTGATTTCCTTTAGGACTGATGGGTTTGATCTCCTTGGTTGATATCTCCTTGGTTGATCTGATTGGTTTGATATCCAAGGGACTTCCTGCAGAATACGTGCTTTTGGATAAACTATAAAATTAGTCTCATGGTATTTCAGCTCCACAAAAACAAATTTCTCTTTGTAAAACAACTCAAACCTTCATTATATGAAACAGTTGAAAATTTACCCAAGATGTATTTAAGGAATGTAAAACCATTCAGAATAAATATGCAAACAAACATAATGACCATTTTTCTGTAATTAGGCATTATCCACTATCCTGCCTGCCTTCCTGTTTTTTTAATTGAAGAGTTTTGCTGTTTACTGTCAAACATCAACATGAATCAGCCATAGGCATACATATGTTCCCTCCCAGTTGAACTTTGCTCCTGTCTCCCTCCCCATTCCACACCTTTAGGTTGTTACAGAGCCCCTGTTTGAGTTCCCTTAGTCCCACAGAAAATTTCCATTGGTTGTCTGTTTTGCATATGGTAATTTAAATTTCCATGTTACGCTTTCCATATATCTCACCCATTCCTCCCTCCCCACAATGTCCACAAGTCTGTTCTCTATGTCTGTTTCTCCGTTGCTGCCCTCCGTAGACATTCATCAGTGTTATCTTTCTAGATTCCATATATGTGTTAGTATACAATATTTTATCTTTCTTTCTGACTTCAGTCTGTATAATAGGCTCTAGATTCATCCACCTCACTAGAACATTTCTTTTTATGACCGAGTAATATTCCACTGTATATATGTACCACTGCTTCTTTATCTACTCATCTGTTGATGGACATCTAGGTTACTTCCATGTTCTAGTTATTATAAATAGTGCTGCAATGAATGATGGGGTACATGTGTCTTTCTCCATTTTGGTATGCCTAGTAGTGGGATTGCTGGGTCATAGGGTGGTTTTATTCATAGCTTTTAAAGGAATCTCCACACTGTCTTCCATAATGATTGCATCAGTTCACATTCCCATCAACAGTGTAAGAGGGTTCCCTTTTCTCTACACCCCTTCCAGCATTTATTGTTCATAGACTTTTTGATGATGGCCATTCTGACTGGTGTGAGGTGATATCTCATTGTAGTTTTGATTTGCATTTCTCTAACAGTGAGCAATGTTAAGCGTCTTTTCATGTGTTTGTTGACCATCCATATATCTTCTTTGTAGAGATGTCTGTTTAGGTCTTTTTATCACTTTTTGAATGGGTTGTTTGTTTTTTTGGTATTGAGTTGTATGAACTGCTTGTATATTTTGGAAATTAACCCTTTGTCAGTTGTTTCATTTGCTATTATTTTCTCCCATTCTGAAGGTTGGCTTTTCATCTTGTTTATAGTTTCCCTTGTTGTTCAAAAGCTTTTAAGTTCAGTTAGGTCCCACTTGTTTATTTTTGTTTTTATTTCCATTACTCTAGCAGGTGGCTCATAGAAGATCTTGCTTTGATTGATGTCATTGAGCGTTCTGCCTATGATTTCCTCTAAGAGTTGTATAGTTCTGGTCTTACAGCTAGGTCTTTTATCCATTTTGAGTTTATCTTTGTGTATGGTGTTAGGAAGTTTTCCAACTTCATTCTTTTACATGTAGCTATCCAGTTTTCCCAGCATCACTTATTGAAGAGGCTGGTTTTGTCCCATTGTATATTTTTGCCTCCTTTGTCAAAAACAAGGTACCCTATAAGTGCGTGGGTTTACCCCTGGACTATCTTATCTTATTCCATTGATCTATATTTCTGTTTTTGTGCCAGTACCATACTATCTTGATAATTATTGCTTTGTAGTAGTCTGAAGTTAGGAAGGTTGATTCCTCCATCTCCATTCTTCTTTCTCAAGACTACTTTGGCTAACCAGAGTCTTTTGTGTTTCCATATGAATTGTGATTTTTTTGGTTCTAGTTCTTTGAAAAATACTATTAGTAATTTGATAGGGATAGCACTGAATATGTAGATTACATTTGGTAGTATAGTCATTTTCATGATATTGATTCTTCCAACCCAGGAACATGGAATATCTCTCCATCTGTTTATGTCATCTTTGATTTCTTTCATTTGTGTCTTATAATTTTCTATATACACTTCTTTTGTCTCCTTCAGTAGGTTTATTCCTAGATAGTTTATTCTTTTTGTTGCATTATGGAATGGGATTGATTCCTTGATTACTCTTTCTGATTTTTCATTGTTAGTATATATGACCTGACTTAACCATGGTGTATGAACTTTTTATGTGTTGTTGAATTTTGTTTGATAGAATTTTGTTGAGGATTTTTGAGGAATGCAACTGATTTCTGTGTATTGATTTTATATCCTGTGACTTATCTAAATTAACTGAGTGTCTCTAGTAATTTTCTGATAGTATCTTTAGGGTTTTCTGTGTATAATATCATGTCATCTGCAAATGGTGAGAGTTTTAGTTCTTCTTTTTCAATCTGGATTGCTTTTATTTTTTTTCTCTAATTCCCATAGCCAGGACCTCCAAGACTACGCTAAAAAATAATAGTAGTGAGAGTACACACCCCTGTCTTGTTCTTGTTCTTAGAGGGAAAGCTTTCAGTTTTTCATCATTAAGAATGTTTATTGTGGGCTTATCAAAGCAGGTGGCTCATAGAAGATCTTGCTTTGATTGATGTCATTGAGCGTTCTGCCTATGATTTCCTCTAAGAGTTGTATAGTTCTGGTCACAATTTTTCTTTTTTCTTTTAAACTTTTTTGTAGCTATCCAGTTTTCCCAGCATCACTTATTGAAGAGGCTGGTTTTGTCCCATTGTATATTTTTGCCTCCTTTGTCAAAAACAAGGTACCCTATAAGTGCGTGGGTTTACCCCTGGACTATCTTATCTTATTCCATTGATCTATATTTCTGTTTTTGTGCCAGTACCATACTATCTTGATAATTATTGCTTTGTAGTAGTCTGAAGTTAGGAAGGTTGATTCCTCCATCTCCATTCTTCTTTCTCAAGACTACTTTGGCTAACCAGAGTCTTTTGTGTTTCCATATGAATTGTGATTTTTTTGGTTCTAGTTCTTTGAAAAATACTATTAGTAATTTGATAGGGATAGCACTGAATATGTAGATTACATTTGGTAGTATAGTCATTTTCATGATATTGATTCTTCCAACCCAGGAACATGGAATATCTCTCCATCTGTTTATGTCATCTTTGATTTCTTTCATTTGTGTCTTATAATTTTCTATATACACTTCTTTTGTCTCCTTCAGTAGGTTTATTCCTAGATAGTTTATTCTTTTTGTTGCATTATGGAATGGGATTGATTCCTTGATTACTCTTTCTGATTTTTCATTGTTAGTATATATGACCTGACTTAACCATGGTGTATGAACTTTTTATGTGTTGTTGAATTTTGTTTGATAGAATTTTGTTGAGGATTTTTGAGGAATGCAACTGATTTCTGTGTATTGATTTTATATCCTGTGACTTATCTAAATTAACTGAGTGTCTCTAGTAATTTTCTGATAGTATCTTTAGGGTTTTCTGTGTATAATATCATGTCATCTGCAAATGGTGAGAGTTTTAGTTCTTCTTTTTCAATCTGGATTGCTTTTATTTTTTTTCTCTAATTCCCATAGCCAGGACCTCCAAGACTACGCTAAAAAATAATAGTAGTGAGAGTACACACCCCTGTCTTGTTCTTGTTCTTAGAGGGAAAGCTTTCAGTTTTTCATCATTAAGAATGTTTATTGTGGGCTTATCATATATGGCTTTCAGTATGTTGAGGTAGGTTCCTTCTATGCCCATTTTTTGAAGAGTCTTTTTTTTTTTTTGAGTGTTAAATTTATTTTTATTTATTTATTTTTTTAATTAAAGTTTTTTTATTTGCATTGAAATATAGTCAACGAACACTGCCGTGATAGTTTTAGGTGGACAGCAAAGGGACTCCGCCATACACATACATGGGTCCATTTTCCCCAAGCTCCCCTCCCACCCAAGCGGCCACACAACATGGAGCAGAGCTCCCCGTGCTCTGCAGTAGGTCCTTGTGGGTTAATTCCTCCTGTGCAGCCCCGTGCCTTGTCTTTCTCCCCACTTCTGCTTCACGGCTGCAGGTGGACAGCAGAGCCGTGTCCCAGCAGGCCCACCTTTATCTATCTCCCCGGCGACCTTCCGTCCAGGCCTCTGAGCAGCTGGAAACCGAGCTTCTGATGTCCTCTAGGGGACCACTTTCTTCTTCATGTGAAAGACATCCGTGGCCCCCACTGATTTTGCAAACATTTCATGGCCAGCATTTACCCTTTATTTATTTATTTATTTTTAAACCTTTATTTTACTTTTAACTTTTACAGAGCTTTGTTGTTCACAGACATGCATGTTCTCAGATTAGTCACATGTATATCCCCCCCTTCCCTCCCCTCCCGACCATCACACAGCACCCCTGAAGGATCCCCTTTTCTCACAGAGCAATGACTAGAGCTATTTTCTTCACTTATGATAGTACAGGCCTTCATGCTACTTCCTATACGCCTCTCACCCACTGTTCCTTCCCCACAATGTCCATATGTCCACTGTCCATGTCTGTCTTTCTGTCGTTTCACTGCATGTGCCATCATCACCATCCTACTAGATTCCATATATATGTGTTAATATACTGTATTTGTCCTTCTCTTTCTGACTGACTTCACTTTTTAGGATACGTTCTAGATCCAGCCACCTCATTAGGGCTGATTCTTCTGCATTTCTCTTTACAGCTGTGTAGTATTCCATTGTATATATGTACCAGGGCTTCTTTATCCATTCGTTCGTCGATGGGCATCTAGGTTCCTTCCATGTTCTAGCTATTGTATAGAGAGCTGCAATGAACATTGGGGTACAGGTGCTTCTTTCAGTTTTGATTTCATCAGGGTATAAGCCTAAGAGTGGGATTGCTGGGTCATATGGTGCTTCTATTTTTAGTTTTTTAAGAAATCTCCAGACTGTCTTCCATAGAGGTTGTATCAATTTACACTCCCACCAGCAATGCAGGAGTGTTCCCTTTTCTCCGCAGCCTCTCCAGCATTTATTGTCTGTCGATTTGTGGATGATGGCCATTCTGACGGGTGTGAGGTGATATCTCATTGTAGTTTTGATTTGCATTTCTCTAATTATTAGTGAAGTTGAGCATTGTTTCATGTGTTTTTGGGCCATCTGTATGTCATCGTTGGAGAGGTGTCTGTTTAGGTCCTTTTCCCATTTTTGGATTGGGTTGTTCGTTTTTCCAGTGCTGAGTTGTCTCAGTTGCTTGTAGATTTTGGAGATTAATTCTTTGTCTGTTGTTTCATTTGCTATGATTTTCTCCCACTCTGTGGGCTGTCTGTTCAGCTTTTTTGTAATTTCTTTAGCAGTACAAAAGCTTTTAAGTTTCATTAGGTCCCACATGTTCATTTGTCTTTTTAGTTCCACTATTCTAGTAGGTGGGTCAGAGAAGATCTTGCTTTGATTGATGTCCTTGAGGGTTTTGCCTATATTCTCCTCTAAGAGTTTGATGGTTTCTGGCCTTACATTTAAGTCTTTAATCCATTTTGAGTTGATCTTTGTGTATGGTGTCAGGGTATGTTCCAACTTCATTTTCTTGCATGTAGCTGTCCAATTTTCCCAGCACCATTTGTTGAAGAGGCTGTCTTTGTCCCATTTTATATGTTCGCCTCCTTTGTCAAAAATAAGGTACCCATAGGTGCGTGGCTTTATCTCTGGGTTCTCAATCTTGTTCCATTGGTTGATATTTCTGTTTTTGTGCCAGTACCATACTGTCTTGAGGACTGTTGCTTTGTAGTAGAGTCTGAAGTTGGGGAGGCTGATCCCCCCAGCTCCATTCTTCTTCCTGAGGATTGCTTTGGCTATTCGAGGTCTTTTGTGTTTCCATATGAACTGTGTTATTCGTTGGTCTAGTTCTGTGAAGAATGTTACTGGAAGTTTGATAGGGATCGCATTGAATCTATAGATGACATTTGGTAGTATGGTCATTTTCACAATATTGATTCTCCCGACCCAGGAACACGGAATATTTCTCCATCTGTTTAACTCTTCTTTAATGTCTCTCATGAGTGTCTTGTAATTTTCTGTGTACAGTTCTTTTGTTTCTTTGGGTAGGTTTATTCCTAGATATTTGATTCTTTTGGTTGCGATGGTGAAGGGGATTGCCTTTTTGATTTCGTTTTCTGATTTTTCATTGTTTGTGTATAGGAATGCCAGTGATTTCTGTATATTGATTTTATATCCTACAACTTTGCTGAATTCGCTGATTAACTCTAGTAGTTTTGTAATAGTGTCTTTGGGATTTTCTATGTATAATATCATGTCATCTGCAAATAGAGAGAGTTTGACTTCTTCTTTTCCAATCTGGATTCCTTTTATTTCTTTCTCTTCTCTTATTGCTATTGCTAGAACTTCCAGGACTATGTTGAATAGTAGTGGTGAAAGTGGACACCCTTGTCTTGTTCCTGATCTTAGAGGGAATGCGTTGAGTTTTTCACCATTGAGGATAATGTTCGCTGTGGGCTTCTTATATATGGCTTTCACTATGTTAAGATAAGTTCCTTCTGTGCCCATTTTTTGAAGAGTCTTTTTTTTTTAATCATAAATGGGTGCTGGATTTTATCAAAGGCTTCTTCTGCATCTCTTGAGATTATCATGTGATTTTTGTCTCTCAAGTTTGTTGATATGGTGTATCACATTGATTGATTTGTGGATATTGAAGAATCCTTGCATGCCTGGGATGAACCCAGCTTGATCATGGTTTATGAGCTTTTGAATGTGTTGTTGAATTCTGTTTGATAGAATTTTGTTGAGGATTTTTGCACCTACGTTCATCAGTGATATTAGCCTTAATTTTATTTTTGTTTGTGTTGTCTTTGCCT
Organism: Tragulus kanchil; assembly: GCA_022376925.1. Lineage (NCBI taxonomy): Eukaryota > Metazoa > Chordata > Mammalia > Artiodactyla > Tragulidae > Tragulus > Tragulus kanchil. Next base: position 167,897,894 of record JAIOJX010000024.1, read on the forward strand.
GGTTTTGGTATCAGGGTAATGGTGGCATTGTAGAATGAGTTTGGAAGTGTTCCTTCATGTGCAATGTTTAGAGTCTGAAGTTGGGGAGGCTGATCCCCCCAGCTCCATTCTTCTTCCTGAGGATTGCTTTGGCTATTCGAGGTCTTTTGTGTTTCCATATGAACTGTGTTATTCGTTGGTCTAGTTCTGTGAAGAATGTTACTGGAAGTTTGATAGGGATCGCATTGAATCTATAGATGACATTTGGTAGTATGGTCATTTTCACAATATTGATTCTCCCGACCCAGGAACACGGAATATTTCTCCATCTGTTTAACTCTTCTTTAATGTCTCTCATGAGTGTCTTGTAATTTTCTGTGTACAGTTCTTTTGTTTCTTTGGGTAGGTTTATTCCTAGATATTTGATTCTTTTGGTTGCGATGGTGAAGGGGATTGCCTTTTTGATTTCGTTTTCTGATTTTTCATTGTTTGTGTATAGGAATGCCAGTGATTTCTGTATATTGATTTTATATCCTACAACTTTGCTGAATTCGCTGATTAACTCTAGTAGTTTTGTAATAGTGTCTTTGGGATTTTCTATGTATAATATCATGTCATCTGCAAATAGAGAGAGTTTGACTTCTTCTTTTCCAATCTGGATTCCTTTTATTTCTTTCTCTTCTCTTATTGCTATTGCTAGAACTTCCAGGACTATGTTGAATAGTAGTGGTGAAAGTGGACACCCTTGTCTTGTTCCTGATCTTAGAGGGAATGCGTTGAGTTTTTCACCATTGAGGATAATGTTCGCTGTGGGCTTCTTATATATGGCTTTCACTATGTTAAGATAAGTTCCTTCTATGCCCATTTTTTGAAGAGTCTTTTTTTTTTAATCATAAATGGGTGCTGGATTTTATCAAAGGCTTCTTCTGCATCTCTTGAGATTATCATGTGATTTTTGTCTCTCAAGTTTGTTGATATGGTGTATCACATTGATTGATTTGTGGATATTGAAGAATCCTTGCATGCCTGGGATGAACCCAGCTTGATCATGGTTTATGAGCTTTTGAATGTGTTGTTGAATTCTGTTTGATAGAATTTTGTTGAGGATTTTTGCACCTACGTTCATCAGTGATATTAGCCTTAATTTTATTTTTGTTTGTGTTGTCTTTGCCTGGTTTTGGTATCAGGGTAATGGTGGCATTGTAGAATGAGTTTGGAAGTGTTCCTTCATGTGCAATTTTTGGAAAGAGTTTTAGAAGGATAGGCATTAGCTCTTCTCTAAATGTTTGATAGAATTCATCTGTGATGCTTCCTGGTCCTGAGCTTTTATTTATTGGAAGATTTGTGATCCCAGTTTTGATTACAGTGCTTGAAATTGGATTGTTCATAATTTCCATTTCTTCCTGGTTCAGTCTTGGAAGACTGAACTTTTCTAAGAATCTGTCCATTTCTTCCAGGTTGTCCATTTTATCACCATACAGCTGTTCATAATAGTCTCATAATCCTTTGTATTTCTGCACTGTCTGTTGTAACCACTCCTTTTTCGTTTCTAATTTTGTTGATTTGATTCTCATATCTGTTTTCCTTGATGAGAATCTGGCTAAATGTTAGAGAAGAATGTCTGAAGTACATTGAGGAGGCCACTGAGAAACTAAGTAAGCAGCACCAGTGCATCAGAGCCTACCATCCCAAGTGGGGCCTGGACAGCGCCCGGTGCCTAACTGGATCCCACAAAACCGACAGCTTCTCTGCCAGTGAGCGTGGCCAGCTGTGGTGCTCGCATCCACATTCTTCAGGGAAGGCGGCTAGGAGAAGAAGGGCTACTCTGAAGACCACTTTGCGTCTGTCAACTGTGACCCCTTTGCTGTGACGGAATCCCTTATCTACACGTCTTTTCAACGAAACTGGAGAGGAGCCCTTCCAGTGTAAGCACTAACTAGAGTAGGCTTGCAGTCTTCTAAAGCCTTCCTCATTCTACACCCGCTCCCACGCTCACCCTCTCCATGTTATAATAGCTGTAACTCAAAGAGTGGAACACAAGGTTTTATTATTATTATTATTATTATTATTCTCTACGCCCAGTTAATCACTCTTGCTTCCTCTGGTTGGGATTGAGGGGTCAAGGTCTTAATCACTTCACAACACCTATCTACCCTCCTCCCTCTTTTCTTTTTCCTGTCACTGAAGCTTTCTAGTGTGTTAGTTGGGAGCGGGGTTGGGAAATATAACCACTACTTCCATTTAATCAGGTGTGTTTGTCCAATAGGCCCAGCTGTCTGGACCGAGAGCGCAGTTGTGAAGGGAAGGCAAGGACTTTCTGAGCTGTAGCTGAGTTGGGGGTGGGGGGCTGGATTCTGCAGCTAGGTTAAGATTTCCCTTCTCGGTGGAACGCTCCATTACTTACAAGGTTGTAACCAACTTTCCAGTAAAGGGGAGAATTAGGGAGAATTAGGTGACCAGTCAGTGAGGAAAAACACCCTAGATCTTCTGCCTGGGACTTCATGCCCTGAGAAGTTCAGCATAAATGGACAGATAGGCCTCTCTCTCTCTTTTTTTTTTAAAGATTTATTTATTTATTTATTTTGGGCGAGGGTCGGGTTGGGAAGGGAGGGGAGCGGGCGGGCCACTTCTATTGGTCTTTCGTTTCTCTATGTTCATCCGTCTTTGTTCTTCGGCTCCTGTGGGCCTCCCATCGCGGTGGCCTCTGTTGTCGCAGAGCACTGGCTCTGGGCGCATGCGCTCCAGAGCTCCGGCTCGGTGATTGGACACATGGGTCCAGCCGCTCCGCGGCACGTGGGATCTTCCCAGGCCAGGGCTCGAACCGGCGCCCCTTGCACTGCAAGGCGGTGTCCTTACCCACTGGACCACCAGGGGAAGCCAGATAGCCCTCTCTTAAAAGAAAATGTTCTCGTCATTTGGTCCTCCGTTTATGACACAAAGCAGAGCAGTATTTTTATATTTAAGTGTAAAAACAACAGATTGTGTATATGGGTGTGCAGATAAATGCATGTTTTCTCTTAAGGGAGAGACGGCCATTCTGGTTACAGGAAGCCCCAGTTTGAGGCTAGTAGCCTGGTTAGAAACAGGACCTCCTTTTGGGTGCTGGTGGGGTGGGGCTGTGTGGGGCATTCCCTCGCTCACTTCAGGGCCCCTGTGTGCCCGGGTCCCCCTTCTGGGGAGGCTGACCCTGGTTGGTTAACAGGTGGAAGCCATGCGAGCAGTAGCCGTCACCTGAGCCAGAAGCAGTTCCTCTAGAATTAGTCAGAGACAAGAAAAAAAAATTATTATTTTTACATTTTGTTTTATTCTAGAGGAACTGCTTCTGGATTTCCACCCCTCCTTTCCCCCCTTGCTGTGAGTGAGTCTGTCTAAGATGCTGTCCACCCCTGGCTGTGTCTCTGGGCCTGCTGTGGGGACAGATCAGACTCTAAACTGACCCGCGCCTGTCTGTTCTCGCCTCCTGTGTCCACAGCTGTTAGAACGAGTGCATTTTCTTTTGTGGGGACAGTCACAGTCCTTTTATAAATTCCATAGTAACAGGGTCTGCCTCGTTGATGGTGCGTTGTTGTTTTTTTTGAACTTTTATTTTACTCCTAACGTTGATGGTATGGTTTTAATCTGTAGCTTAGACAGCTGGGGGGAAGGTTTTGTGTCCTCTTCCTTAGCCGCCCAGCTCCTGGGTTTCCGTTGTGATTTTGTCTTCACCCCTGCGTGTGGGGCGGCCGGAGGCTGCCCTAAAGGATGCGGGTCTGCCCTAGGGAGGGCCAGGGGAGCCGGAAGTGAGGGCCGCTGAAAGTGGGGTGCTGCGTAAGGGAACAGCCGCTCCAGCGTGCCTGCCCGAGAGGTCTCTGGGCCGAGAGGCCTGGCAGGCCACGGTCCAAAGGGTCCCAACGAGTCCCACACGCCCCGCGTGCCTCCTCCTGCACAGAGGCAAGACTTCTTGTCGCCTCTGGCAGGTCTGTCCCAGTGGGGTCGCACGTGGAGGTGGCGTGGCTTTTGGTCGCAGGAGCCCCGGCGGCTGTCGGCGGAGGAGAGACGCGCGATGAGGGCCTTTTCTAGCCTGGCGCGCGCCGCCCCAGCAAAGGCTGAGTGCAGAGGAGGCACAGCGGCTCGGTCACAGGGTCCCTGGTGGCACCAGGTGTGCAGGGACACAGACTGCCTCCGCCGCAGGAGCTGTGGCCCTGTCAGCATCGTTTCCTTGCCTTTGGCAGCTGGCGATCAGAGGGCCTCTTTTACTGGTCCTGCGCTAAAAGGCGCCCACTGGCTGGGGTGAGCCGGGCCCTTGATCTTTAATCCAAGTATCTGCTGAGGGGTGGAGCTGTGTTCCTCCCTGTGATGTGGCCTGAGGCCAGACTACGGTAAAGCACGCATGCCCACAGGCCGCCCGGGGACTGCGGTTGCAGTGTCCCAGACTCCAGGGCAGGCCGCTGCCCACCCCCGCCTCCGCTGGAGACACCGAGGCAAGTCTGGCTCAGCCTCATATGGGGGTCGCTGCTCCCTTCTCCAGGGTCCCGGGGTGCAGAGTTTTGTTTGGGCCCTCCAGAGTCCTTTTCCCCAGTCCTGCTGGACGAATCGATAGTCCGGCTAGCGGCAGCCTCCTTCGAGGGGCTGATGGCCCACACCACGCCTCCCAGGCCTGCTGCCGGCCCCTGCTGACCCGCGCCTCCACAAGAGACACTCGGGAGGCGCTCGCACCCTCACAGGCGGGGCTGGCTTGGCGCTCGCGGTGGCCGCGGCTCCTCTCCCTGGGCTTGGTGTGCACGAGGTGGTGTTTGCCCCTCCCAGCGTCCCTGGCAGGTGTGAGGCTTGGTTTTCACAGTGCGATTGCACCCCTCCTACGGCCTGTGCGGCTTCTCCTTTGCGCGCAGATGTGGGCTGTCTTTTCCTGTGGGATCCAGCGTCCTGCTGGCGATGGTCTTTCAGCAGCTAGTTGCAGTTGTGGTGTTCTCGCAGGAGAAGATGAGCGCACGTCCTTCCACTCCGCCGTCTTGGCTCCTGATCACTGCCCGCTTTTCTTGAGGAGCTCGTTTGTCTAGGAGCTCTAAGCGGCTCTCTTCCTGAGTTCTCCCTGTCTGTCTCAACTTCTGATTTTGTGAAGTTTGTTTCTTCCTCTTCTAAGGTTTGAAAGACACTGTAGTTTTCTCCTTTTCTTCCTATAAAGGTTTTTCACACAAAATAAGGGCAAAGCCTTGTGAAAGGGGTTACTTGATGAACCACTTGGAGATGGACAGAGAAAGTTGTTTAAGCTGCCGGAACAGAAGCATTGATTTTGTGGAGCTCAAGGAAGCCATCCAACTGTGCTGGTTTCATATTTCTTGAAAAATGAGAATTATCATAACATCTCCCTCATGAAATTGTTTTAAGAATGAAAAATAAATGGGCAAACAGTGCATACAGTGACAGACTTCATTTTCTTGGGCTCCACAATCAGTGCAGATGGTGACTGCAGCCATGAAATTAAAAAGACGCTTGCTCCTTGGAAGAAAAGCTATGACACACCTAGACAGCGTGTACAAAAGCAAAGGCATCACTTTACTGATAAAAGTCCATCTAGTCAAAGCTGTGGTTTTCCCAATAGTCATGTATGGATGTGAGAGCTGGACCATAAAGAAGGCTGAGTGCCAAAGAATGGATGCCTTTGCACTGTGGTGCTGGAGAAGGCTCTTGAGAGCCCCTTGGACTGCGAGGAGACCACACCAGTCCATCCTAAAGGAAATCAGTCCTGAATATTCACTGGATGCCGAAGCTGAAGCTCCAGTACTTTGGCCACCTGATGTGAAGAGGTGAGTCATTGGAAAAGAGCCTGATGCTGGGAAAGACTGAAGGCAGAAGGAGAAGGGGACGACAGAGAGCTCGATGGTTCGTTGGCATCTCTGAGTGGAAGGGCCAGTGTTGGAGCAAGATTCAGGAGATGGTGAAGGACAGGGCAGCCTGCTTTCGTGCACTCCATAGGGTCGCAGAGATTTCAGCATGATCTGAGCGACTGACTGAACTAACTGAAGAAGACGACAGAAAGTGGTCTTATGCTTTTGTGTGGAGCCCTAGATTCATTTCCTACTAAGTGTGTTGGTGCTTAATATGGAAATTAATAATATTGTCTCCCATTAAGTGATGTAAACTTAGGGAGCTTATAAACTCTTGAAGTACTTGTAAACAGTTATGTAGAAACTGCAAGGTAGGAGGGAAAAAAGAACTAATTTACAATAGTGAGAAAACAGATGAAATATTCCCAAAATAAATGTAATCATATAAATAGATATATACCAAAAATGCATTTAAAATGCTATAGTAAGCTGTACCAAAAAAGAGTACCATAAAAGCCTTGAGCAGCAGAAAGGTCTGAAATGTTTGAACTTCTGAGGACTTGAGAAGACGTTGACACTGATATGTCTGTATGAAAAAATGTAAAGTCTCCCTAAATTAATCCAGAAACATTACTTTTATGTAACAATTGATTTTTTCCTGCATATAAACTGAAATGAAAAAGAAGCATATTCTTAGAGAAAGAAATTATAGAAAAATTATAATGAAATGATACTGCTCAAACCAAGTCTACAACAATTAAAACATAAGTAGATCACTAATATAGACTAAAAAGTAAGGCAAATACATTTGAGAATTTCTTATATTATAAAAGTTGTGTAAAGTAGGTAAAAGGTAAATGATTCATCTAATGGTGTTCAGATAACTATTAAATAGTCATGTATGGATGTGAGAGCTGGACCATAAAGTCCAAATGATGCCTTTGCACTGTGGTGCTGGAGAAGGCTCTTGAGAGCCCCTTGGACTGCGAGGAGACCACACCAGTCCATCCTAAAGGAAATCAGTCCTGAATATTCACTGGATGCCGAAGCTGAAGCTCCAGTACTTTGGCCACCTGATGTGAAGAGGTGAGTCATTGGAAAAGAGCCTGATGCTGGGAAAGACTGAAGGCAGAAGGAGAAGGGGACGACAGAGAGCTCGATGGTTCGTTGGCATCTCTGAGTGGAAGGGCCAGTGTTGGAGCAAGATTCAGGAGATGGTGAAGGACAGGGCAGCCTGCTTTCGTGCACTCCATAGGGTCGCAGAGATTTCAGCATGATCTGAGCGACTGACTGAACTAACTGAAGAAGACGACAGAAAGTGGTCTTATGCTTTTGTGTGGAGCCCTAGATTCATTTCCTACTAAGTGTGTTGGTGCTTAATATGGAAATTAATAATATTGTCTCCCATTAAGTGATGTAAACTTAGGGAGCTTATAAACTCTTGAAGTACTTGTAAACAGTTATGTAGAAACTGCAAGGTAGGAGGGAAAAAAGAACTAATTTACAATAGTGAGAAAACAGATGAAATATTCCCAAAATAAATGTAATCATATAAATAGATATATACCAAAAATGCATTTAAAATGCTATAGTAAGCTGTACCAAAAAAGAGTACCATAAAAGCCTTGAGCAGCAGAAAGGTCTGAAATGTTTGAACTTCTGAGGACTTGAGAAGACGTTGACACTGATATGTCTGTATGAAAAAATGTAAAGTCTCCCTAAATTAATCCAGAAACATTACTTTTATGTAACAATTGATTTTTTCCTGCATATAAACTGAAATGAAAAAGAAGCATATTCTTAGAGAAAGAAATTATAGAAAAATTATAATGAAATGATACTGCTCAAACCAAGTCTACAACAATTAAAACATAAGTAGATCACTAATATAGACTAAAAAGTAAGGCAAATACATTTGAGAATTTCTTATATTATAAAAGTTGTGTAAAGTAGGTAAAAGGTAAATGATTCATCTAATGGTGTTCAGATAACTATTAAATAGATCATTCTATGAGCCTGCCCACAGCGAGGCATGGTCCTTTCCTTCCCCAGGCTCTGCTTGCAGGTCACTGGTGCCTGGCTCCTTTACACAGTCTGCCTGGGGAGCTCTCACAGCCTGCACACTGCTGCACAGGGGGACTGGTCTCACGTCTACGTAAGGCAGATGCTGTTGCTTTAGGGGGATCTGGAAGGCAGAATTTTCTTTCCTTCCACGAGTCCTGCTTCTGATGCTTATCATTTTTTAAGGCAACTTTTGGGGAAAAGCTATGATGAAGGGAGAAAAAGATTTTGATCGATTGATCTATCTATCTATCTATATGCTTTATAACCGAGGTAGATCAGTTCAGGAGAGCAACAGAAATGGTGGGCAGGTGTTGATAAGAGACCCTGAGACCCTGAGCGTTATACTGAAGTTTGTGTGGGGAGGTTTGGGAAACTCTACACAGCAAGTAGCAAAGAATAATAAATAGCAAAGTGGCTGGAAGGGCAGAATTCATCTGTAAAATGGGGGTAATACCTGCCTCATAGTATTGTTGGAAGGATTAAATGATTTTTTAAAGGACTGGATACAATAAGAAAGTACCTACAGTTATGATTGCTTTATTGCTGTGAAAGAATGAACGCACTTCGCAATAAATTAGAATAAGAAAGAGGCCAAAGAATGAAGCATTCTTAGTTCCTCATCCATCCAAGCTGAACTAGGCTAAAAGCAGAAACCACCGTGCCTGTGTCTAGCTGGGTTAAATACCTGGTTATTTGAAAATAACCAGATGAGGGACTGTTTTATTCATATCTGACATTCTTGCCAAAGGAAGAATTTGCCTGACTGCTGTCTCCATCATAATGAGTTTCTTAGCATTTCTTAATTTGGCTAAAATGGAGACGAATGTTATGGCCATCGTGAAGTCTGGCTTGCCCTCTGATAAAAAAAAAAAAAAAAAGTAAATTATTACTTCTTTATCCACTCTATTTTTTGTCCCTTACAGTACCACATGAATTGAAATTGTGCAAGACTAGGAATGTTCCCAGTGGTTAGGTAATAGCTTAACGGAATCTGATAATTTCCAGTCGAGGCGGTTGGTGTAATCCACACATTACTTTCCCATGAACCAGCTATCTCGAAAAAGAGCTTCCAAACATTCATGAGCATTGGGTAAGGAAGGTAGAATCACCCTGCTTTTATGGATAAAGAAACCAAGGTATTTCCTCACTGAGATTCTTTGGGTAATGAGCTGGGGGGGCGGTGAGAAAGGCTTGGAAGGGGTCTACCCAACATCAGCTGGGGAGAATCAGGAACCTGGGTCTAGACTCCTCAGCCTTCCAGCAGCGAGTCTTGTTGCAAAGATGCCAGATGATGAAGGGGCTGAAGGCTTGAGATGGGAAATGGGTGGGACTCCAGCTCCTTTACTGGCCGAGTCCTTGTGGGAAAGTCTCCCCGGGCCCCAGGGCCTCTGTCTTGTCACCTATACAAAATGGCGCTTCCCGGGGCAGTTGTACCACTGCTGGGCTGTCAGGAAGCCTAAAGTGGGATCATGCGTGTGAGAGCATCTGGCACATCTTCTGCCTCTCCGCTGCATGAAAAGAGGTTTCAGGGTGTCACGATAAGCCTAGTTACTGAGCATCATCATCACCAGGCCCAAGACTTACTGAGAGGCCGCCCTATGCGGACACTGTGCTGAAAGCAGCACCTTAATCATTGCTTGTAATTGCCACATCAACCTTTGGAGGAACTTGTTATCCCCACGGGAGTGATGAGGTTTGAGAGACTAAACAGTCTGATCAAACTGTGATATATTTATTAAAAGGCCGAGCCCAGATGTAAGACAGCACTGCTTCCTTATTTGTAGATTGGTAGGTGAAAGGGTTAAACAATAACCCAGACCACAGGCTCTGCTTTCATGTCTCATAACTTGTAATCTTTATTACAAGAAGTATTTATCAGTAAGTTAAAATAGTAAAGTTTGTGAAATATTTGCTTTAGGCAATAATTAGAGTACATTTAAGGTTATTCTTGCAGTAATTCTTATAAGTATATTCTCATAATAATTGCCTGGTATGCAGCAGCCCATGGGCTCTCAGAGTCGAACACAACTGAGTGACTAAACTGAACTGAACTGAATAATTTAAATTTGTCTTGTACTTGGTAATGCTTTCTCGATGGACAGTAAAGAGGCAGGTGTACCCGACAGGTGGGTTTGATGACCAATTGCCTTATCTATATGCATTCCTTTTGTCAGTTGATCTGGTGGAAACAGCGCATCAGCGAGTCCTTAGACACAAGCCAAAACCTGCTAAAAGTTGCAGCAAGGGAATGAGTAAGATCTTGTTTGAGTTGAGCCATGGAGGGTTTAGCCCTTGACTTAGTTTGTGTGTTAAACTTAGCTGGAAATACCACAAATTCCACTCAGCTCGATACTCTGACAAAGTTTAATTTGGCCGGTCTTTCTGCAAATACCGATGAGACATCCAGTTCCGGAGACCAGCGGATACAGGAGCCTGAAGAAGGCCCAGGCAGCATTCTTTCCAGCGGCCAGTGCCGCACGCTCCTGTGGGAATGTTGGCACCGTGACAGGTGGGGGCGCTGCTGAGAAATAAAGTGACAGCTTCCCACTGCCCTTTCCGTGAAGAGGCATCCTTCTGAATGAGAGGACCTCCCATTGGGGGAGGGAGAGGGAAGAGGTTAATAATGGCAGAGGCAGGTGTCTGGAACATCCAAAGATGGCAGAGTACAGTTTTCCTCACAAGTGGAAAATGGTAGAGCCCTCATGCATATGCATTTCACTAATAACTTATGCATGTCAATGCTTGGAGAGTTGGTGAGGATAGAATACACAACACATTCAGAATCACAATTAAGGACTTTACAACGAGGCAAAATTCAGAAGAGAAAACAGGATTTTCAAATATATGTTCGTCAACCCACCGAAAAGTCAATGATTTCCATATTCCTTAAGCCAAGCCTTACATATTTATAAGATTTGTTAATACAGGAAAAGACAAGCTAAACAATTACCCAGGTAACTGGTTCCTGGGAGAGTTTGCTTAGGAAAAGACCCCTATGCTTATTTTTACAATAATTAGAGTACATTTAAGGTTATTCTTGCAGTAATTCTTATAAGTATATTCTCATAATAATTGCCTGGTATGCAGCAGCCCATGGGCTCTCAGAGTCGAACACAACTGAGTGACTAAACTGAACTGAACTGAATAATTTAAATTTGTCTTGTACTTGGTAATGCTTTCTCGATGGACAGTAAAGAGGCAGGTGTACCCGACAGGTGGGTTTGATGACCAATTGCCTTATCTATATGCATTCCTTTTGTCAGTTGATCTGGTGGAAACAGCGCATCAGCGAGTCCTTAGACACAAGCCAAAACCTGCTAAAAGTTGCAGCAAGGGAATGAGTAAGATCTTGTTTGAGTTGAGCCATGGAGGGTTTAGCCCTTGACTTAGTTTGTGTGTTAAACTTAGCTGGAAATACCACAAATTCCACTCAGCTCGATACTCTGACAAAGTTTAATTTGGCCGGTCTTTCTGCAAATACCGATGAGACATCCAGTTCCGGAGACCAGCGGATACAGGAGCCTGAAGAAGGCCCAGGCAGCATTCTTTCCAGCGGCCAGTGCCGCACGCTCCTGTGGGAATGTTGGCACCGTGACAGGTGGGGGCGCTGCTGAGAAATAAGAAGTGACAGCTTCCCACTGCCCTTTCCGTGAAGAGGCATCCTTCTGAATGAGAGGACCTCCCATTGGGGGAGGGAGAGGGAAGAGGTTAATAATGGCAGAGGCAGGTGTCTGGAACATCCAAAGATGGCAGAGTACAGTTTTCCTCACAAGTGGAAAATGGTAGAGCCCTCATGCATATGCATTTCACTAATAACTTATGCATGTCAATGCTTGGAGAGTTGGTGAGGATAGAATACACAACACATTCAGAATCACAATTAAGGACTTTACAACGAGGCAAAATTCAGAAGAGAAAACAGGATTTTCAAATATATGTTCGTCAACCCACCGAAAAGTCAATGATTTCCATATTCCTTAAGCCAAGCCTTACATATTTATAAGATTTGTTAATACAGGAAAAGACAAGCTAAACAATTACCCAGGTAACTGGTTCCTGGGAGAGTTTGCTTAGGTCATGCTAACCAGTGTTTTCCCTCTCCCCTTGCCCCCACCCACATCCCAGTTTTCCCCGATCTTATTTTTGTGTGTGTATCGTCTGTATACAACTGTATTCACCTTCCATTGCACTTCGTATAGGCAGACTGTGGTCTCGGCAATATGTATGCACATTGAATACAGTAGACGTTCAAGGGAACTAGACGGATGAAGCATAGTGATCCAGAGTCTGTTTCTCCCTATCGTGCAGCTCCAGCCAGCCAGAATAACTGCTAATAGTCACCAAATGAATGAATGAGAATACATTAAGTCTGAAATCCTTGATTTTCTTTCAGATGTCTGAAGTGTTTAGATACTCATCTAAACCTAAGTATATACATCTACATCTAGATACACAAATATATTTCTGCATATGTTTATGTCACGTAGGTGATTTAGATAATTCCAATTTTGAATATTTGCTGCTTTCCTAATACCCACCCTTGAATTCTTAGGATACCTGCTTCCTTTTCCTTGATTTGTGGGCCCACTAGAATACCCTGAACCAGAGGGTCACTTCAGGGTTGATCGTGAAAGCAAGTATGGGGAGTACGAATGGGGATGGGCGTGGGTTTCAAAAGACAGAAAGGATCTCCTGCTCCCAGGCGCTTACAGCCTCGCTTTATACTCAGCTGTGGCCCCACTGTCAAGCAGCAGGGCGAGACGGATATTCAGGTTGACTCAATAGCAAACATTTATTTACATGTCTGTAAGTGAATTTAGCTCTTTAGTTTTTAAGTGGCTTTCAGCAGATATACTTGTATCATGATATTGACATAACACAAGGAAAGTAGTATTATATGTGAAAAATTCACTCATCTGTTTGACTTGGCCTGAAGAGCTAATTCCAAGGTATGCATTTGTTGAAGGCTTCATAAGTGGTGATTCAATAAACTAGATAATCGTCGTTTTTCTTTTTTAATTAATTAATTAATTTATTTTTGGCAGGGGGCGGGTTGGGGAGGGAGGGGGGCAGGCGGGCCACTTCTATTGGTTTTTCATTTCTCTATTTTCATCCATCTTTGTTCTTTGGCCCGTGTGGGCCTCCTATTGCGGTGGCCTCTGTTGTCGCAGAGCGCTGGCTCTGGGCGCATGCGCTCCAGAGCTCCGGCTCGGTAATTGGACACATCAGTCCAGCCGCTCCGCGGCACGTGGGATCTTCCCAGGCTAGGGATCGAACCGGCGCCCCTTGCAGTGCAAGGCGGTGTCCTTACCCACTGGACCACCAGGGAAGCCCTAAACTAGATAACTGTTAAATCTCTAAGATAACTGTTAAATCTGAGCTAGGATAAGATGTGGTTGTAGGGACTTGGCCCTGCCATGTTCTCTACTCCTCTGTGGCTCTTTGTGTTGGGGTCATGGGAAGAACGAGGCGGGAGAAATGTTGAGGGAGAAGGATAAGGGCAGGTGAAGAGCACTCCTTAGAAGTTTGAGCCCACTGGTCTGTAGATTTACGGGTAGACTCAGGGTCTTCCCCTGAAAGTCATAGAAGTTGTGGTAAGAATTAACAGGTGCCATCACCTAAAGGTATCTCTTGGTTACTGTGCTTCTGGAGCTCAGCAGCAATGCAGGCATGAAAACAGGAATTTCATTTAATTTAAAATGGATTGTGTGGATTTTTTTTACTACAGCAGATAAATGATACTAATTATATTTTACTCAGGCCATTAATAAGTTACCTTACATTATTATACCTGAATCTACACCTGTCGTATCAGAGGTAAGTGAAGAGTAGATTATTGAGAGACTGGGAAAGGACAGTCTTCAGTTTCACTTTTGCTACAGACAAATCACATGTAGATAAACAAGACTTAATTGAATGTAGTTCATAGGAAAAGTCAAACGCTGAGTTTGTAAGCATTTCTCCAAAGATAAGGATGTTGTAGTCCCCAACCCACCAGAAAGCAAATCAAAACCCTTTTATTCACACTAGGATATATGTTTGATCCTAGGTACCCAAAAGGCAACCTGCCTTTGTAAGCAAATTGTGTGCTTCTGCCCCAGAGGTTAACCATCTCCCATCTCAGTGCAGAACAGTAAGGAGTCAGGCTGAGTTTTGCTGGAGGCTTGTCTTTTCCAAAGCATGTTTTGTGGAATTTGGCCTTTAGGGCTAAAGTTTCCTGCACAAACTCTTGGCCTCTGTATTTTATCTTGCACTCTGGTTTCTGGTTTGGATCCATTCGGATGACACATGTCTCTTGGCTTGCTGACAATCCACAGGAGATAAGCCTGTAACGTGGCACAGGCCACGGCTGTTTGTGTGAGGAGGACTAACTGGCTAAGACGAGTAGTTCCCATGTGGAATCATGTTGAGCAGTGCTCCGGGCAGGGACTGGCCAAGCTTCTTTAGTATGCGATGCACTTGTCTGAATTTCTTGGGGTGAAAATCATTTCCAGCAGATCACTAGTCTCATCTGGGTGCAAGGATAAGTCATTTTTCTTCTGCATCTTTTCCACACAACGGCCTTGCAATGTCTGCACGTGGAAGCGCTTCAGAAGGGTAACCAGGATGACCTTCATCATCACCATCGCGATGTACTTCCCGGCGCAGGCCCGGGGCCCGAAGCCGAATGGCTGAAAGTACCTATAAGGAACCTGGGACAGAGATCCGACAGTTAGCCAGAGCAGTGAAGGCTAGAGGCATGCACCTCTGTTTGATTCACCCTGAAAGCACTGTCGGTCAGAAGGTCAGTTTTAATGACTTGGCCATATTGCTCCTTCACAGACAGGAATGACTGTGACTCAGAGAAGAATTTGTCTTCATTCAGTCTGATCACTCTTTGTGATACAGATGCAACCTTCAGCAGGCCCCAGTTACAGTTTCATGTAAAATACTCAACTATCTCTGTGGGAAGACCATGTTGCTGTTCTTCTGCCAGTCATTGACACAAGGACTGTTTCATCAGGCCACAGAATTCTCCTAACGACAAGGACAAATTCGGACAAATTCGGGCAAAAGTGTGGACTCCTGTCTTACTAGTATTAGTAATCTAAATATTTCTTGTTGTACAGATATTCAAAGGGACACACCTCTCTGTCTTGTCCCCATTTGGACTCAGTGCCTGGCACCTAATAGATACTTAGTAAGTTCTTTTGGACCAATTGGTGACATGGTGTGGGTTGCTTATATTGAACCAGAATGAATTAGAGAACTGGCTTAACTAAGATCATATCTCTTCCCCATATGGCAACGGAAAAACAGGGCACAGAGGGAAATGTATGGATAATTCAGATTAAAAAAATCATTACCTGAGACTTTGACATAATGAAGGCAGAATGTCCCATCTACCTCAATTACAGAAGAAAAAAAAAAAAAGTACTGTGAAATTCTTTTAATTACCATGTCTAGAATAGGGACTAGTGCTTGTGGGGCCATTTGGAGAACCAAAGGCAGACTGGAAAAAAAAACCCAAAATCATTTCTTCTCATTTGATTTCCATGTAATCATCTTAGATGATGCTGCAAGCTGAATCTCCATGATGAGAAGGTGATAAGTTTAATTGGAAAAGTGGGTTGGATAAACAAAACTCACCTTGTTTTAGGCAAATTAATGGCCTGAATTGTTCACTCTTTGACCTATCGTATGGCCTCGGTGAAAACATTTCCCAGAGCTGGAAAGCCAGCGCCTTTGGCTTGAGGACGGACCTGGTGGCCGTGCTCCAGCCGGGGGAAATGTGTTCTCCTGGTGAGGCTGGAAGGGATGACTAAACAGAGTGAACTGTACGTGGTGCCAACACAGAAACAGAGAATTCGACACTTTCAAGGGTGGCATGCTCAAGGGCTCTTACATTCTTGGCAAAGTTTTCAAGAGTAAACTCATTCGGCTTTGGGAAAAACTCAAGTCGATGCATTCTCCCAATATTCAGGATAATGTTCGTCCCCTTTTTCACTGGGTAGCCGTCGATGACATCGTCCTCTAAGGCTTTGCGCATGACCAGGTCCACGACAGGCTGGTACCGCATGCTCTCGTAGATAAAGCTCTCCACCACTTTTAACTTTTGCATATCATCAATCCTTATGTCTCTTTCACCTGTAGAATAAGATGAAAAAGATAGAGCTCATGTTAATTTCAATGGTCAGTGTTTAAAATCATACATTTTTCACAGAACAGTTTGCTTTTAGTCATAAAAATTTATATCTATAAGTTTAATGTAAGCCAGTAACCTGAGTAACATATGCTGTTTGTTCCATGGAATGTCTTATGAAAATTTTGATTTAAAGTTTGTTATCTTAGCACCTGAAGGTTTCATAATGAAGTCCATTTCCAGAAAATTTAAAAAAATATTGGATCCGCATACCCACACGACACCAGTGAGCTGAGGCTGAGAGGCTGATGAGCCCTGCAGAGGGGCGCCTCTCTGCAGCGTCATGCACGCTTCCTCAGTCTGCTTCAAACTTTCATCTGCTACCTCTGCACTTTTTGAGTTTTGTTCTCTACTCTAAACCCTAGAAGATACGTATTTCTTCTCTAGTCAAAGTGAGATGATGAATTTACTCATGGTCAAAGCCGTGTTCTCTTCTTGTGTCCTGTGCAGTCGTCTGCCAGAAAATACCACTGATAATCGCTCTGCTCCATCTCATCGAGGACAACCTGGCCGGGTGCTTGGTGTGGTCAGGCATCAAGAATTCCCTCTGCCCACCACACAGAAGCGGAGGCTTGAGATCAGCCCCAGACGCGCTGGGGACTGATGGGTCACCGCAGTCCCCCCGTGACCCAACCCTGGTCAGACAGGCTCAGATTATTCTCAGAACTGGCAAAACTTAAAGCATCCTCAAATGGGATACCATGTGTGCAGAATGAACATGAATCCAGGGTCCCGATTCAGGAGGCAGGTCTGTCTCCTATACAGCCGTGCTCTTCAGGAGAGGTCCCCCTTGGGCACGGAACTCTTAACAACCCTAACCCTTCACAGACTTTTCTTTATACACTTAAGGGTCTCATAGGTGTGTGTAGGTCTAATAGGGGAGGTAGAGGGCAGATGATGAGGAAGGTAATCCGAGGCACATTCTAGGAAGTAATCAGCAGGTGTGGGTCTAGAGGGAGAATGTACACATGTATTAGTGTTTATCCTGGTTTTATCTTTTGAGAGGACTGTTTTGTCAGGGAGCCATCAGAGCACACAAGCCCTTTTCACCTCTCAAGGAAATTAAAAGCTCACGGTCTAAAGAGCAACTTCCCCCTTGTTGCCTGCAGTCTGTCCTGCTACGGCTCTTTCTCTCACTGCAGTGAGTGAGCCTGCTTGTTGAGTTCTCTCTCTCTCTCTCTCTCTTTTTTTCATAAGTCTGAGAGCCCCGGGATGGCAGGGATGGCTTCAGATGGCCTTGTTCACTGTGCTGCCCCTGCTCCTGGCTCAGACCCACAAACTGCAATGGGCTCTTGAGAGACATTCCAGAACTTGAAACCTGGATGCTGTTCTGGCCACTTCCTCTCTACCTTCCCAGGCAGCTTCGCTCCTAGAGCAGCACAGCTGCAGAACCCTTCTGTTACGTATTTGATACTTGTATGAAATGTCTCCTTTTTGTCAGTGATTTCAAGCAGCACTCAATTGTTTTAAAGGCAAATACTATAAAAAATTTTTAAAAAGTATACTGCCTTTCTGCAGCAAAGTAGGTTGTTTCACAGAGATCCTTTAAAGAAAGAGGAGTCTGTACTGTTACTAATAGCTCTTCACGTGTGTCTGAAAGGTGCTTCTGAAGACACTACCTATAGGAAGCATGTGGCAAATAAGGCATTCTGTTTTCTCCAGAAACCAGTCCTGACGTCTTCTGAACGTGGCCGTGTGTCTCGGGAACGGTGGGGACATGAGGAGCAGTGGCGGAGCTGAGGAGAGCTGAGCAGAGGAGGCGGCGGCAGGGGCGGGAGGACGGGCCGGCACCCCATGTGTGCAGAATGAACTGCCAGGGTCCCGATTCAGGAGGCAGGTCTGTCTCCTATACAGCCGTGCTCTTCAGGAGAGGTCCCCCTTGGGCACGGAACTCTTAACAACCCTAACCCTTCACAGACTTTTCTTTATACACTTAAGGGTCTCATAGGTGTGTGTAGGTCTAATAGGGGAGGTAGAGGGCAGATGATGAGGAAGGTAATCCGAGGCACATTCTAGGAAGTAATCAGCAGGTGTGGGTCTAGAGGGAGAATGTACACATGTATTAGTGTTTATCCTGGTTTTATCTTTTGAGAGGACTGTTTTGTCAGGGAGCCATCAGAGCACACAAGCCCTTTTCACCTCTCAAGGAAATTAAAAGCTCACGGTCTAAAGAGCAACTTCCCCCTTGTTGCCTGCAGTCTGTCCTGCTACGGCTCTTTCTCTCACTGCAGTGAGTGAGCCTGCTTGTTGAGTTCTCTCTCTCTCTCTCTCTCTTTTTTTCATAAGTCTGAGAGCCCCGGGATGGCAGGGATGGCTTCAGATGGCCTTGTTCACTGTGCTGCCCCTGCTCCTGGCTCAGACCCACAAACTGCAATGGGCTCTTGAGAGACATTCCAGAACTTGAAACCTGGATGCTGTTCTGGCCACTTCCTCTCTACCTTCCCAGGCAGCTTGCTCCTAGAGCAGCACAGCTGCAGAACCCTTCTGTTACGTATTTGATACTTGTATGAAATGTCTCCTTTTTGTCAGTGATTTCAAGCAGCACTCAATTGTTTTAAAGGCAAATACTATAAAAAATTTTTAAAAAGTATACTGCCTTTCTGCAGCAAAGTAGGTTGTTTCACAGAGATCCTTTAAAGAAAGAGGAGTCTGTACTGTTACTAATAGCTCTTCACGTGTGTCTGAAAGGTGCTTCTGAAGACACTACCTATAGGAAGCATGTGGCAAATAAGGCATTCTGTTTTCTCCAGAAACCAGTCCTGACGTCTTCTGAACGTGGCCGTGTGTCTCGGGAACGGTGGGGACATGAGGAGCAGTGGCGGAGCTGAGGAGAGCTGAGCAGAGGAGGGGGCGCCAGGGGCGGGAGGACAGGGGCCGGCACCCCAGGCGGGAGGGAGCAGCACTGACCCGCCTCGGCCTTCGCCATCACCCCTCCTCCTCCCTCTGCTCCCAGCTGCCGGAGTGGACCGCTCGGAACCCAGCACCGCCTTAAATGATAAAGCCATTTCTGAGTGGACCCTTGAAAGCCTTTTGTTACTAATAAGGTAGCAAATTCTTGTGGATGGTATCATGTTTCTTAAACACAAAGAAAACCACATACATGTGTTTATGTGGCCCTTTAATACGGTCTTGAAGAATAGAGGGTTTGGGATCAAGTGATGCTATTTTCTGCTCTCTACATTTCTCCATTATTTAGATTTTTTCAGTGAGTATGTATTATTTTAAAATTAGAAAAACACAGAACTATTATTTTAACTTGTCTGGCATGATTAAAGTATGACAGAATAGCTTTATTGTTCTCTGGACAGATTCTAACAACATTTTTGCCGTAAGAATTTTAAGACATAGAAGCTAATATCGAGAAGGAATTGACCTCTAAGCTCTGTTGTCTGTTTGATAGAGTCTTACCAACCACAGTCTGGATTTCCTTCATGATGGCCTCCTCAACCTGGGGGTGCTTGGCAATGAGAAACAGCATGAAGAACACCGAGACAGACATGGTGTCCGGTGCTGCGATCAGCATCTCCAGGATGCACTGGTTCACGTTCTCTCTCGTCAGTTCACCACGCTTCTGGACAGTGGAAAGGGGGAGAAATATTGGAAACAGGACAGGAAGGAAGGTGGCACTCAAAGATCAATAACCTCAGCAAAATGAAATCATAGAAATCACAAGTCTTTGGAATTGACAGTCGACATTTTTATTAATAATTTTGAGCTCAAAAGCTGAACGATCTAGACATTTGTCTGTGTATTTAGTGTTTTTGCACTCCCTGGTTTTCGTATGCTGTATTGTGATACCCAGAACCAGTCCTGAAGCATGTGGCAAATAAGGCATTCTGTTTTCTCCAGAAACCAGTCCTGACGTCTTCTGAACGTGGCCGTGTGTCTCGGGAACGGTGGGGACATGAGGAGCAGTGGCGGAGCTGAGGAGAGCTGAGCAGAGGAGGCGGCGGCAGGGGCGGGGAGGACGGGGCCGGCACCCCCGGGCGGGGAGGGGGAGCAGCACTGACCCGCCTCGGCCTTCGCCATCACCCCTCCTCCTCCCTCTGCTCCCAGCTGCCGGAGTGGACCGCTCGGAACCCAGCACCGCCTTAAATGATAAAGCCATTTCTGAGTGGACCCTTGAAAGCCTTTTGTTACTAATAAGGTAGCAAATTCTTGTGGATGGTATCATGTTTCTTAAACACAAAGAAAACCACATACATGTGTTTATGTGGCCCTTTAATACGGTCTTGAAGAATAGAGGGTTTGGGATCAAGTGATGCTATTTTCTGCTCTCTACATTTCTCCATTATTTAGATTTTTTCAGTGAGTATGTATTATTTTAAAATTAGAAAAACACAGAACTATTATTTTAACTTGTCTGGCATGATTAAAGTATGACAGAATAGCTTTATTGTTCTCTGGACAGATTCTAACAACATTTTTGCCGTAAGAATTTTAAGACATAGAAGCTAATATCGAGAAGGAATTGACCTCTAAGCTCTGTTGTCTGTTTGATAGAGTCTTACCAACCACAGTCTGGATTTCCTTCATGATGGCCTCCTCAACCTGGGGGTGCTTGGCAATGAGAAACAGCATGAAGAACACCGAGACAGACATGGTGTCCGGTGCTGCGATCAGCATCTCCAGGATGCACTGGTTCACGTTCTCTCTCGTCAGTTCACCACGCTTCTGGACAGTGGAAAGGGGGAGAAATATTGGAAACAGGACAGGAAGGAAGGTGGCACTCAAAGATCAATAACCTCAGCAAAATGAAATCATAGAAATCACAAGTCTTTGGAATTGACAGTCGACATTTTTATTAATAATTTTGAGCTCAAAAGCTGAACGATCTAGACATTTGTCTGTGTATTTAGTGTTTTTGCACTCCCTGGTTTTCGTATGCTGTATTGTGCAGACATAGAGATGTTTAAATCTCAAGGGTCGGTCCAATCAGATTGTCTAACACAGGGCAGTTTAGTTTGGGCATTAAAGAAACACTAAAGCAAACATTTAAAAGCAGAAACATGCATCAGTTAACAAGTGTGGATTTTTGGACACCTATACATAGTCATACTTGCTTCCCAGGTAGCTCAGAGGAAAAGAACGTGCCTGTAATGCAGGAGGCTTGGGTTCAATCCCTGGCTCAGGACGATCCCCCTGGAGGAGGAAGTGGCCACCCACTCCCCTGCTCTTGCCTGGGAATTTCGTGGGCAGAGGAGCCTGGTGAGGCAGGCCACAGTCCACAGGGTTGCCAAGAGTCAGACGTGGCTGAGTGACTGGCCGTGCTTGCATATACGGTCGTACACATGTGTTGCGTGGGAATTATGATCAGTACAGGTCTGTACCTCGGCAAAAATCAGCTCCGTGGCAAAATCCATGCAGTCTTCCAGCTTCTCCGCTGTTGAAATCCTGTGTCTTTTTTCTTCTATGAGAATTTCCATGGCATCTTTCAAATCTTTGCTGGAAATAAAAGTGAAAATATAATCTACCTGTACTCAGTTAAGACACCAAGACATTGATTTTCTTGCCATTTGCTTAAATAAAATAATATGCTATAGATGAAGCTACTAGTGCTCATGAATTTCTGAATTTACACGTAATTATTTGCAGATGTCCTTAAATTACGTATCCATTGCAATTCATATTCAGCAACCAGAGCTAGCCACATATCTAGCTACTGATAGCAAAATCAAGGCTATAACCTATAGTTAAATGTTGAAAACTGTTACCCAAAGGCTAAATTCAATATATTTTTAAGGTATTGGTGTGAGTGAGAAAAATATATAATGTCTTTCTCACTTGTATGTGAAATCTTTTAAAAAATAATTGTATTTATTTGTTTTTGGCCGTGCCGTGTCTTCACTGCTGCCTGGGGACTTCCTCAGTTGGCAGAGAGGGGGGACTACTGTCCAGCTGCAGTGTGGGCTTCTCGTCTTGGTGGCTTCTCTCGTGGCAGAGCCCCGCCTCTACGGCACGCAGGCTTCCGTGGCTGCAGCACGCAGGCTCCGCGGAGGCGGCTCCTGAGCTCCAGCGCACAGGCACGGTGGCTGTGGCCCACGGGCGTGTGTGCTCTGTGGCGTGTGTGGGATGTCCCAGACCAACACTGAACCCAGGTCTCCTGCATTGGCAGGCAGATTCTTTACCACTGAGCCACCGGGAAGCCCTGTGCGATACCTTTGTTAAAAAATGGGAGTTCATAGACACATAGAACAGATTGTTGCTTACCGAGGCATGAAGTTGAGGGTGGGGACAAATTGATGGTAGTGGTTATCAGAAGACACAGATTTGGGGTTATAATAATAAGTCACTGAGGTGTAATGAGCAGTGTGGTAACTATAGTTCACGGCCCTGTGTTGTGTATCTGCAGGTTGCTGAGAGAGATCTTAAAAACTGTGTATGGTGACGGATGTCAGCTAGACTCACGAATGTGGTAATTTTGCAGAATATACAAATACTGAATCATATGTTGTATAGCTGAAATGTGATTTTGTATGTCATTGATAGCTTAAGAAAAAGCAAGCATTGGCATATTGCGAAGGCATATGGGGAAGCAGCCTAAAACATTTCCTTAGGTCTTTACTACTCGAAGCCATACGAGATGTTCACTAAACATTAGCAAATGCCCTACATATGTATAGAATGTTGCTGAGCTGATTTTAAATAAAGCAAAGAGAAACTGTTATACAGTCTCATGGGATAAGTTTCTGTGGGCCTGCTGACCATAATGAAGCTAAAATAATGGCCAAGTGTAGCTGCAGAACGGTATGACTCTAGATCACCACAAAATCCGACTGCAGTGTAGAGATGAATCATTAATCTTAGTGATTCAAGTCATAGTAAACTCTGGGAGAAGAAAAGACACGTGTCTAAAGGAGAAAGTGTCCAGATCATCCACCTGGTACTCATCCACCACTTGAGAACAGGAAGAACAGCACGAAGCTGACTTCCTCCCTGGAGACTGGTATCACTGAATTTCAAAATGTGCCAATGGATAAAGTGAACGCTTCAGTGAAGTTTGGAAATTTTATGAGTTAGAGAATTTAAAATAGTATCGACATCTGGGGAAGATATGAGCAGAGGAATGGAGTGAGCTAACATGTTTGCTGCCTGCTGTGTGTCATGCTCTGAGCTGATTCCCTGCATAGAGGATCTGGTTAACCTATATCCCACCATGGAAAGTAGGTTATAATTTATTTTGAAGACCAACACTAAGGCCATTGGCAGGCAGATTCTTTAAGACACCAGTGTGCGATACCTTTGTTAAAAATGGGAGTTCATAGACACATAGAACAGATTGTTGCTTACCGAGGCATGAAGTTGAGGGTGGGGACAAATTGATGGTAGTGGTTATCAGAAGACACAGATTTGGGGTTATAATAATAAGTCACTGAGGTGTAATGAGCAGTGTGGTAACTATAGTTCACGGCCCTGTGTTGTGTATCTGCAGGTTGCTGAGAGAGATCTTAAAAACTGTGTATGGTGACGGATGTCAGCTAGACTCACGAATGTGGTAATTTTGCAGAATATACAAATACTGAATCATATGTTGTATAGCTGAAATGTGATTTTGTATGTCATTGATAGCTTAAGAAAAAGCAAGCATTGGCATATTGCGAAGGCATATGGGGAAGCAGCCTAAAACATTTCCTTAGGTCTTTACTACTCGAAGCCATACGAGATGTTCACTAAACATTAGCAAATGCCCTACATATGTATAGAATGTTGCTGAGCTGATTTTAAATAAAGCAAAGAGAAACTGTTATACAGTCTCATGGGATAAGTTTCTGTGGGCCTGCTGACCATAATGAAGCTAAAATAATGGCCAAGTGTAGCTGCAGAACGGTATGACTCTAGATCACCACAAAATCCGACTGCAGTGTAGAGATGAATCATTAATCTTAGTGATTCAAGTCATAGTAAACTCTGGGAGAAGAAAAGACACGTGTCTAAAGGAGAAAGTGTCCAGATCATCCACCTGGTACTCATCCACCACTTGAGAACAGGAAGAACAGCACGAAGCTGACTTCCTCCCTGGAGACTGGTATCACTGAATTTCAAAATGTGCCAATGGATAAAGTGAACGCTTCAGTGAAGTTTGGAAATTTTATGAGTTAGAGAATTTAAAATAGTATCGACATCTGGGGAAGATATGAGCAGAGGAATGGAGTGAGCTAACATGTTTGCTGCCTGCTGTGTGTCATGCTCTGAGCTGATTCCCCTGCATAGAGGATCTGGTTAACCTATATCCCACCATGGAAAGTAGGTTATAATTTATTTTGAAGAACTTCACAAGACCATTTGGTTACTAAGTAGTAGAGAAAGGATGCAAACCAGGTCTGTCTACCTCTAGATCCCCTAGGTTTTCTACTAGTGGTTAGAGGTTGCATGTTCAGTGGCTGGCAACGTACACATTGGGATTTCCCTAGTGACTCAGTGGGAAAGAATCTGCCTGCCAAGCCGGAGATACGGGTTTGAGCCCTGGGTCAGGACGATTCCCCAGGAGTAGGAAATGGGAGCTCACTCCGGTATTCTTGCCTGGGAAATCCCATAGACAGAGGAGCCGGGCATGCTATACTCCATGGGGTTACAAAAGAGTCAGACGTGACTTAGTGATAAACAACAACATCTGCGCCCTAAAAACCCAGTGATTATGCAGTAGGCCACTGAGCATTTGTCCATTCTTCTGATCCCCCAAGGCATGAGACGTATAAGTAGACAAAAAATACACCGTATGAAAGTCTATCATGAAAAAAATTCTTTAGTGACTACTGTCAATTCTTATAACATGTGTTCTTGCAACACAACAATAAATGATTATATGTTTCCATTTTTCTAAACATGCAAAGAGAATTTTGACAAACAGTAGATGATAAGTTCAGCCAATCCTTGTCTTCATCTCAAAACACACTGTAGTGTCCTAGTTTCAGATACGGTACTCTCAGTTTCATAGATGAAATGTGCCCCTGGGCCAAAGGCTGCCTTTCCTCTGTGGTTTGGCCACACAAGCCCGAAGTGCTGCCAGAAGTGCTTCACCAGCATCTTAGTCGATAGCGCCCTGTGGTTCTGGAGATGAGAAAGCTTGCAAAGAGGCCAGCGGTAGCTAAGACACAGCACAAATCAGATTCATCAGTAATGTTCCAAAGTGGGCTACTTAAGACTTCTCATTTAAAGTGATTTCTTCAGTGAGTTAAAGAGAATTTAAAATAGTATCGACATCTGGGGAAGATATGAGCAGAGGAATGGAGTGTGCTAACATGTTTGCTGCCTGCTGTGTGTCATGCTCTGAGCTGATTCCCTGCATAGAGGATCTGGTTAACCTATATCCCACCATGGAAAGTAGGTTATAATTTATTTTGAAGAACTTCACAAGACCATTTGGTTACTAAGTAGTAGAGAAAGGATGCAAACCAGGTCTGTCTACCTCTAGATCCCCTAGGTTTTCTACTAGTGGTTAGAGGTTGCATGTTCAGTGGCTGGCAACGTACACATTGGGATTTCCCTAGTGACTCAGTGGGAAAGAATCTGCCTGCCAAGCCGGAGATACGGGTTTGAGCCCTGGGTCAGGACGATTCCCCAGGAGTAGGAAATGGGAGCTCACTCCGGTATTCTTGCCTGGGAAATCCCATAGACAGAGGAGCCGGGCATGCTATACTCCATGGGGTTACAAAAGAGTCAGACGTGACTTAGTGATAAACAACAACATCTGCCCCCTAAAACCCAGTGATTATGCAGTAGGCCACTGAGCATTTGTCCATTCTTCTGATCCCCAAGGCATGAGACGTATAAGTAGACAAAAATACACCGTATGAAAGTCTATCATGAAAAAAATTCTTTAGTGACTACTGTCAATTCTTATAACATGTGTTCTTGCAACACAACAATAAATGATTATATGTTTCCATTTTTCTAAACATGCAAAGAGAATTTTGACAAACAGTAGATGATAAGTTCAGCCAATCCTTGTCTTCATCTCAAAACACACTGTAGTGTCCTAGTTTCAGATACGGTACTCTCAGTTTCATAGATGAAATGTGCCCCTGGGCCAAAGGCTGCCTTTCCTCTGTGGTTTGGCCACACAAGCCCGAAGTGCTGCCAGAAGTGCTTCACCAGCATCTTAGTCGATAGCGCCCTGTGGTTCTGGAGATGAGAAAGCTTGCAAAGAGGCCAGCGGTAGCTAAGACACAGCACAAATCAGATTCATCAGTAATGTTCCAAAGTGGGCTACTTACACAGACTTCTCATACTTTCTGCACAGCCAAGAAATCTTAAAGAAGATGTCTGGTTTGAGAAGGAGAGCTTGCCATGCATCAAAGTAACCCTGGATTTTAACCACAATGGCACTTTCTGGAAAAACAGAAAAAGATGAGAGGAAGTGAGCAAAACGGTGAGTGCAAGAAGGACGTGCTGATGGGAGAGGGTCCCTGTAGACTCTTCTAGCATCTGGGCCTCTCAGCGGGGCAAGGTTCTGCCTTCAGTGGGTGTCACACTCACAGGAATGTCACAAAGCAAATCAACACTAATTCATTCTATTTGGCACTTAAATTGGCCACGTTAACCAGAGATTTGGTAGTTTTCAGGTTTGTGATAGAGGCATAGCTTAGAATCTCAAACGCTTCTCCTTAATTGAGCCTCTAACACCTTCTGTTTTCTTGACCATGGAAATAAGAAGTAATTGATGCTATTATGGCCTCAATCTGGCACCTGGAAAGGCAAAAAGCCTCACCATTCATTCTCCTGTGTATATTTCAGTTCAGAGTGTAGAATTCATCTTGGAGTCTTCAATGTTGTATCCTAAGTCTCATGTACAGTCAGTCCTTAATAATTGATTTTCTTGAAGTCGATTGAATACTAGAGAAAAGAAAAACCCTGCTTTTCTCAAATGATACACAAGAGAAGGGAAGAGATATGTATTTCCAACTGCTGCACACGAGGGGAGCGAGAGTGTCCTCAGTGTGTAGGTGCAGGAGCTGCAGTTCATGGAGATGAAGAAGCCCAGCATCATGCACCCAGTGCGCTGTGTGACTGGCGGTCCTTTGGCTGGAGCCCAGTCCTGTCTGACCTCAGGACCACATCCTTTCCTCTTCGGAGCACTGGGTCCCTCAGGCCATTGGGAGTTTGGCAAGGACCCAGTGAGCCGGGGTCCGTAATTCTGTATGCCAGCGGGGTTTCAGCCTCACAGCCTCCAGCCGTGAGTCAGCAGAGAGCTGCACGATGGCCTTTACTTGATCCCTCCTGGGAATCAAGGCTAGTGGGAAACCAGGGATCGGGGCTTCTAAAATAGGTACCTGCAGACCTGAGGAGAGGTGTAAATAGGACTCTGACAGCCCCTGTCTGAAAGGGGATCAGGATGGCCCCCCGTTACTTGATCCTCCGGGCGGAAATCTTAAAGAAGATGTCTGGTTTGAGAAGGAGAGCTTGGCTGCCATGTAAAGACCTGGATTTTAACCACAATGGCACTTTCTGGAAAAACAGAAAAAGATGAGAGGAAGTGAGCAAAACGGTGAGTGCAAGAAGGACGTGCTGATGGGAGAGGGTCCCTGTAGACTCTTCTAGCATCTGGGCCTCTCAGCGGGCAAGGTTCTGCCTTCAGTGGGTGTCACACTCACAGGAATGTCACAAAGCAAATCAACACTAATTCATTCTATTTGGCACTTAAATTGGCCACGTTAACCAGAGATTTGGTAGTTTTCAGGTTTGTGATAGAGGCATAGCTTAGAATCTCAAACGCTTCTCCTTAATTGAGCCTCTAACACCTTCTGTTTTCTTGACCATGGAAATAAGAAGTAATTGATGCTATTATGGCCTCAATCTGGCACCTGGAAAGGCAAAAGCCTCACCATTCATTCTCCTGTGTATATTTCAGTTCAGAGTGTAGAATTCATCTTGGAGTCTTCAATGTTGTATCCTAAGTCTCATGTACAGTCAGTCCTTAATAATTGATTTTCTTGAAGTCGATTGAATACTAGAGAAAAGAAAAACCCTGCTTTTCTCAAATGATACACAAGAGAAGGGAAGAGATATGTATTTCCAACTGCTGCACACGAGGGGAGCGAGAGTGTCCTCAGTGTGTAGGTGCAGGAGCTGCAGTTCATGGAGATGAAGAAGCCCAGCATCATGCACCCAGTGCGCTGTGTGACTGGCGGTCCTTTGGCTGGAGCCCAGTCCTGTCTGACCTCAGGACCACATCCTTTCCTCTTCGGAGCACTGGGTCCCTCAGGCCATTGGGAGTTTGGCAAGGACCCAGTGAGCCGGGGTCCGTAATTCTGTATGCCAGCGCGGGGTTTCAGCCTCACAGCCTCCAGCCGTGAGTCAGCAGAGAGCTGCACGATGGCCTTTACTTGATCCCTCCTGGGAATCAAGGCTAGTGGGAAACCAGGGATCGGGGCTTCTAAAATAGGTACCTGCAGACCTGAGGAGAGGTGTAAATAGGACTCTGACAGCCCCTGTCTGAAAGGGGATCAGAGTGAATGCGACTCCCACCCTGCTGTCCGTCAGACAGGGGTCCTAGGACTCTTGCAAGGAATAATAAGAGCAAGGGCAGCGAGGCAAGGAGAGCAGAGAAGAGAAAGGGAGGGCTTGGCGCTTGTTTGTGTCCAGACGTGGTCAATCAGGGAGCAGATGCGATGGCTCAGCTGGTGGGCAAGTGCGAAAAATCACACCTTGTTCTTAATGCCGGTTCGTTCTTCCCTCCGATGGGCAGGGGGCGCGTGGGCCCTGTCCACCGGGGGCTGTGCCCAGGTGTGCGTCCCGCAGGGGGCTTCCCGTGCACCCTCTCTCCCCACGGTGGTCTCGGTCTCTTTCCCACCGTCCCCTTCTCTCTCTAGCCCTTTGCCCTGCTATTTATTTTCCCGAGGGACTTACTAATGCCTAAAATATCACTATGTGGTTGCCTGTCTACTGTTCATTTGTCCCTGAGGTATAAACGCTTTGCAAGCAAAAGTTATCTAGTTTAATCTAGGCAACTAATCAATATTAATTGAATGAATGTATGATTCAATGAACACTGTTAGAAACCCAATCACGAAAAATTACATTAAGATGACAAAAGCTGAATGGAATGAATCCACATGATAAATGTTTATTCTTTTGTTGGCGGTAGAGTTGCCTGTATGTTTTTTAATGATCTTTTTCTGTAGTATAGTGATAAAAAGCTCCTTCTTGAGTGAGATATCTTTCCAGGGTTGTTATAAATACTAAATCATTAACTTTATGTGAAGCAACTTTTTATACAGCTTGTCACAGAGCAGATATTAAGTTAATGATGATGTCATCATTATTTCCAGCAGCAGCAACAGCAAAAGCAGCAATAATGAGAACATCATATAGATAGACTCAAAGTTTTGATACTCAGTGAGTTTGATGGAGGGATGTGTCCACTTATGTGTGCACACACACACATATACATGTATGGAGATATATATGGAGTTATAGAATGTTTATATGTGCATGTATGTGTATTTATACATCCTCTGTGGAATATATATATCATGGCCAAAATATGGTTGGTAATGCTTAAATGCATAGGTTTGGTGGTAGAATGTATTCATGAACAAATGAAATGATCACATTTGTGAAGTTTCAACAATGGGTGGAATCATCCTATTTCCTAGACCAATGACGAGAGATACAAGAGAAATAGAAGATGGCCCTTCCTATGAATACTTATGAGCTTATAAGTGAAGAAGGCAGACACACCAGGAAAACGTTAGGAATACTTAGAAAGGGTCAAAGAAGAGCAGCATACAAAATAGGACAGGTACTCCTGACTCCATTATCCTTCCCGTGCCCTGTTTAGTGAAGGGCTGAATGTCAGGTCACGAGAATGAAAATTTCAGTACCGTCCAAGGGGATCCCCAGGAAGACCGTGTTGGAGGTGTCCAGCATGATGCGCCGCATGAGGGTCAGCACGTCCACATAGCCCGAGTCGTTGCGGACCTCCTCCAGCCTGTCCAGATGCTTGGTGATGGAATCAGCACAGATGGTCACCATGCGCACCAGGCCCGGGCCGGACAGAGCTGAAGGGGACACAGCAGAGTCAGCTGCCTCCAGCTCTGGGCACACACAGGATCAGGCAGTTTTGGCTTTTTATGTTTAGAGCTCAACTGACTACAAATTTTTATTCAATATGTGGGTAGAATTTTTCATTCTCTTTTTTATACTTTTTCTGTATTCTCTTGATTTTCCACTAGCAGGTTATCACATTCATAGTTTAAAAAAATGAAAGAAGACATATTTTTAAAATGAATTACTCAAAATTACACTTTTTTCATATAATAACAAGTCATTTGTGAGACTGCAAATGAACCATGTAATACTTGTGGTCATAAATCACAAATATGTGATTTTGCATATTTATGGTATACTCCTCCTGAAGAAGATTTGGATTTTGTAGTGGGATATTTTGTTTCAATGGGTGGGAGAATATTGCTACAGAACTATTCAAATTGGATTTTACTGTTTTGATCTAAGATGCTTTCTATTGAATTATAGGTTATTTTTTGTCCTTTTTTCATTAATTAATTTTTTAATTGAAGGATAGTTGTTTTACAGAATGTTGTTGGTTTCTGCCAAACAGCAGCATGAATCAGCCATGGGCATGCATGTGTCCCCTCCGTCTGGAACTTCCCTCCCGTCTCCCTCCCCATCCCATTTCTCTAGGTTGTTACAGAGTCACTGTTTGAGGTCTCGGAGTCTTACAACAAATTCCAGTTGGCTATCTGTTTTACATATGGTAATGTAAATAGATTATTTCTGTAAAATTCTAGTTTTCTAAATTACCAAACGTTTTTTATTGTTTAGTCACTAAGTCATGTCTGACTCTTTGCAACACCATGGACTGTAGTTCTCCAGGCTTCTCTGTCCATGGAATTTTCCAGGCAAGAATGCTGGAGCGAGTTTCCATTTCCTTCTCCAGCGTGTCTTCCTGACCCAGAGATCAAAGCTATGTCTCCTGCTTGGCAGGCAGATTCTTTACCACTGAGCCAACTGGGAAGCCCTTACAAAATATAACCTTCTCTTAATCTTAGTTTCTTTTCAGACTACAACCATTTATTGTACTCAATAAATGAATGTCATAAGAGCGAACCAAATCCTTGTTTGAGCAATCTTCCTCATAGAATTGGGCACTCTTTCAGAGCAGTGATAACCGATGAGCTTTATATTTCTTCAAGTCCTTAGTACATGGAGACTCTCCGTGTGTGTCTGTCAAAGAGAGGAACGCAGTGAACCTGGTGTAGTGAGCTGGCTCTGTTCTTTCCCTTTGCTCTGCTGCTGCCTTAGCAGTCCTGATGGAGGAGATGTAACATGAGAGTTTAACTCTTAAAATCCCTTCTCTACTGTTGTAAGTTTTCTTTAGGAGTAATTGTTGTTTTATGTCTTTTTTTTTTTTCAGACTTGCTGTTAAACTCAGAGTGCTCAAACGAAACAAGTCAGTTGTGCTGAAGAAGCCCCTGAAGACACACTTTGTAAAAGTGGGATATTTTTTTTTTTTGGGCAATGGGTGGGAGAATATTGCTACAGAACTATTCAAATTGGATTTTACTGTTTTGATCTAAGATGCTTTCTATTGAATTATAGGTTATTTTTTGTCCTTTTTTCATTAATTAATTTTTTAATTGAAGGATAGTTGTTTTACAGAATGTTGTTGGTTTCTGCCAAACAGCAGCATGAATCAGCCATGGGCATGCATGTGTCCCCTCCGTCTGGAACTTCCCTCCCGTCTCCCTCCCCATCCCATTTCTCTAGGTTGTTACAGAGTCACTGTTTGAGGTCTTGGAGTCTTACAACAAATTCCAGTTGGCTATCTGTTTTACATATGGTAATGTAAATAGATTATTTCTGTAAAATTCTAGTTTTCTAAATTACCAAACGTTTTTTATTGTTTAGTCACTAAGTCATGTCTGACTCTTTGCAACACCATGGACTGTAGTTCTCCAGGCTTCTCTGTCCATGGAATTTTCCAGGCAAGAATGCTGGAGCGAGTTTCCATTTCCTTCTCCAGCGTGTCTTCCTGACCCAGAGATCAAAGCTATGTCTCCTGCTTGGCAGGCAGATTCTTTACCACTGAGCCAACTGGGAAGCCCTTACAAAATATAACCTTCTCTTAATCTTAGTTTCTTTTCAGACTACAACCATTTATTGTACTCAATAAATGAATGTCATAAGAGCGAACCAAATCCTTGTTTGAGCAATCTTCCTCATAGAATTGGGCACTCTTTCAGAGCAGTGATAACCGATGAGCTTTATATTTCTTCAAGTCCTTAGTACATGGAGACTCTCCGTGTGTGTCTGTCAAAGAGAGGAACGCAGTGAACCTGGTGTAGTGAGCTGGCTCTGTTCTTTCCCTTTGCTCTGCTGCTGCCTTAGCAGTCCTGATGGAGGAGATGTAACATGAGAGTTTAACTCTTAAAATCCCTTCTCTACTGTTGTAAGTTTTCTTTAGGAGTAATTGTTGTTTTATGTCTTTTTTTTTTTTCAGACTTGCTGTTAAACTCAGAGTGCTCAAACGAAACAAGTCAGTTGTGCTGAAGAAGCCCCTGAAGACACACTTTGCAAATAAGAAGGAGACCTGGTAAGAGACTCAGCATTTCTACCCATGTGTAAAAAGGAGGTTTGGCTTGGCCACACATTTTCTGACTTAAGGAAGGACTTGGCGATACGGATGGTGGGGGTGCTGCTTCCCGGGTGACTGGCACATCCACAAGTGGGAAAAATGATTCCTTAATGAATTAATCCTTTGCATGAAAGGGTTGACCTTGAATATCAGTCCCAGGCTGACTTCTGATTTGTCTCCTGATGGCTCAAATGGTAAAGACTCTGCCTGAAACGCTGGAGACCTGGGTTCAATCCCTGGGTGGGGAAGATCCCCTGGAGAGGGAATTGGCTACCCACTCCAGTCCTCTTGCCTGGAGAATTCTATGTACAGAGGAGCCTAGCAGACATGGGATCACAAAGAGTCGGACCCAACTGAGAGACTAACTTTCACTTTCAAGAACTTGAAGCCGCGTTTCAAACATATAAACAGGATGTAATAGCACTGATAGGGCCGTGGGCCAAGGAAGGTGGGCAGCCTCTAGAAGCTGGAAAGGGCAAAGAAACATTTTTTCCCTAGGTCCTCCAGAAGGAATATAGCTTTGCCAGTATCTTGATTTTTATCCTGTGAGACCAACCTTAGACTTTGGACCTGTAAAACTATAAGATAATGAATGTGTGGTTTGAACCAAAGACTTCAACTCTAGCTACAGATGATAAAGAAGGAAATTACTAGATAAGGATGTTTGGAGTCTAGTTTCTGCTCTTCCTACCTGGCTCTGTTGCCTTGGGGGAAAGTCACAAGCTCTCTAGAAATGTGTTTACTTAAGTATGAAACTCAGGCTGGAAGAGATAACATATGCTGCCATTCACAGTTCTAAAATTCTCTAAGTTACTGGCAAATTGCTTTCTGTTAAAACAGCTGGGATGTCAGCCCAACATTTTGTCTCTGTTAAATCAACGTATGACTGACATAGTAAGTTCTTAATCGGAGTGGCATTAAGTGTTTAGAGAGCCAGTTCTTCTTTACATCCTTGAGATGGACGTAGCAGCAGGAAGCAGCACCCAGGCCATAGTGGTTAAATATATAGGCTCTGAGATTGTCTTCTGTGCTAGCATTTATTAATGGCGGAAATTGGGCAAGATAGTTAGCCTCTTTATGCCTCAAGTTGTCTCATTTGCAATATGTAGGTGGTATTGTTTACCACATGGGGTTGCTGTGGACCTAAGTATTGAGCGTTTAAGACAGTGCCTACTACATAGTACATAGTGAATGTTAGCTCTAACCGTTTTAAAACTGAAGCAGCAGAAGGTGAAAATGATTCCATGACAGGCATATTCACAGACAAAGCAGCAGAATGTACCCGGCACCTGAATACCTTTTGTAAAGAAAGGTCGGACAGCTTTCCAGAGTGCTGGATTATTGTTAAATATGATGCCTTTCTCGTGCATGCCGATGAATTGCAACCC
This sequence comes from Tragulus kanchil, assembly GCA_022376925.1. NCBI lineage: Eukaryota > Metazoa > Chordata > Mammalia > Artiodactyla > Tragulidae > Tragulus > Tragulus kanchil. Next base: position 167,931,908 of record JAIOJX010000024.1, read on the forward strand.
AAGTTTGCTGCCAAATCGAGATATGTAGTGACTGCTGCGTGGAACATGCTTGAGAGACTAACTTTCACTTTCAAGAACTTGAAGCCGCGTTTCAAACATATAAACAGGATGTAATAGCACTGATAGGGCCGTGGGCCAAGGAAGGTGGGCAGCCTCTAGAAGCTGGAAAGGGCAAAGAAACATTTTTTCCCTAGGTCCTCCAGAAGGAATATAGCTTTGCCAGTATCTTGATTTTTATCCTGTGAGACCAACCTTAGACTTTGGACCTGTAAAACTATAAGATAATGAATGTGTGGTTTGAACCAAAGACTTCAACTCTAGCTACAGATGATAAAGAAGGAAATTACTAGATAAGGATGTTTGGAGTCTAGTTTCTGCTCTTCCTACCTGGCTCTGTTGCCTTGGGGGAAAGTCACAAGCTCTCTAGAAATGTGTTTACTTAAGTATGAAACTCAGGCTGGAAGAGATAACATATGCTGCCATTCACAGTTCTAAAATTCTCTAAGTTACTGGCAAATTGCTTTCTGTTAAAACAGCTGGGATGTCAGCCCAACATTTTGTCTCTGTTAAATCAACGTATGACTGACATAGTAAGTTCTTAATCGGAGTGGCATTAAGTGTTTAGAGAGCCAGTTCTTCTTTACATCCTTGAGATGGACGTAGCAGCAGGAAGCAGCACCCAGGCCATAGTGGTTAAATATATAGGCTCTGAGATTGTCTTCTGTGCTAGCATTTATTAATGGCGGAAATTGGGCAAGATAGTTAGCCTCTTTATGCCTCAAGTTGTCTCATTTGCAATATGTAGGTGGTATTGTTTACCACATGGGGTTGCTGTGGACCTAAGTATTGAGCGTTTAAGACAGTGCCTACTACATAGTACATAGTGAATGTTAGCTCTAACCGTTTTAAAACTGAAGCAGCAGAAGGTGAAAATGATTCCATGACAGGCATATTCACAGACAAAGCAGCAGAATGTACCCGGCACCTGAATACCTTTTGTAAAGAAAGGTCGGACAGCTTTCCAGAGTGCTGGATTATTGTTAAATATGATGCCTTTCTCGTGCATGCCGATGAATTGCAACCCAAGTTTGCTGCCAAATCGAGATATGTAGTGACTGTGCTTCATGACGTGGAACATGCTTGAGGACCTGCAGCAAAAGCAAACCTTGGTGTTGATTTTTAAGGGTCAAGAGCTCACAGTGATGAGTTTGACTACCAGTTGTCTCTTGTAGCAAATGCAATTGATCTAGACAAAAATGTATAATTTATAGCAGATTTTATAAATACTTGTGTTAGCACAAGAATCACCTCCTCCAGTTAAAACATTTCTACCTACTAGCTCTCTGTCTGAGCATCACTAAAGATCAACACACACACACAGAGAGTTATCTGTTATTTCTGCTGCTTCTCTAACACCAAGCCTCTAAAATATTACCCGTTACTGTGGTCGGAGCTGCAAGGCTGTAAGAAACCCCACCCTCCACACCACCGCGTTCCCGAGAGCCTGCAGCCCCGAGGCAGCCCTCCCCCAGACGCTGCCCTCCCCCACCCTGCAGAAGCGAGCCCGGGCGTTGGGAGATGCGCGAGAAGCTGAAGTCTCATCTCTTTCCTCTGGAAGCGGAGGTTCTGCCTTGCACCACCCGTTCCCCAGAGTCTCTCATCAGGCCTGGCCCTCCGGGGGGCATGATTCTGGGCTGAAGGCCGTCTCCTGGGCGCCTCTGCCCTGGGCGTGGCCAGCGGGCCGGGCCTGGAAGGCCTTCTGTGGCGGCGGCCGCCGCTCTCTCTCGGGGCTCCACCTCCATCATGAGTCACCAGGGTCCCCAGGCTCCCAGAGCTCTCCCAAGACGTGGGCTGTGTGGAGCCACTGGGGAGCCCTTGCTGGGGCCGCCCGGGGACTTGGCCAACAGGCCAGGCTTCCTTGAATGTCCCAGTTCCTCTCTCACTGCTCTGCCCTCTGTGCCAACCCAGCGGTCCGGGTCCCAAGGCCTGGGCGGGGCCTTCGAGCAACTAGGAAGAAGGCCGCAGTCCCCACCCAGGACTTGCTTCTTGCCCCAAATTCTAGTCAATGTACCCGGCACCTGAATACCTTTTGTAAAGAAAGGTCGACGCTTTCAGAGTGCTGGATTATTGTTAAATATGATGCCTTTCGTGCATGCCGATGAATTGCAACCCAAGTTTGCTGCCAAATCGAGATATGTAGTGACTGTGCTTCATGACGTGGAACATGCTTGAGGACCTGCAGCAAAAGCAAACCTTGGTGTTGATTTTTAAGGGTCAAGAGCTCACAGTGATGAGTTTGACTACCAGTTGTCTCTTGTAGCAAATGCAATTGATCTAGACAAAAATGTATAATTTATAGCAGATTTTATAAATACTTGTGTTAGCACAAGAATCACCTCCTCCAGTTAAAACATTTCTACCTACTAGCTCTCTGTCTGAGCATCACTAAAGATCAACACACACACACAGAGAGTTATCTGTTATTTCTGCTGCTTCTCTAACACCAAGCCTCTAAAATATTACCCGTTACTGTGGTCGGAGCTGCAAGGCTGTAAGAAACCCCACCCTCCACACCACCGCGTTCCCGAGAGCCTGCAGCCCCGAGGCAGCCCTCCCCCAGACGCTGCCCTCCCCCACCCTGCAGAAGCGAGCCCGGGCGTTGGGAGATGCGCGAGAAGCTGAAGTCTCATCTCTTTCCTCTGGAAGCGGAGGTTCTGCCTTGCACCACCCGTTCCCCAGAGTCTCTCATCAGGCCTGGCCCTCCGGGGGGCATGATTCTGGGCTGAAGGCCGTCTCCTGGGCGCCTCTGCCCTGGGCGTGGCCAGCGGGCCGGGCCTGGAAGGCCTTCTGTGGAGGCGGCGGCCGCTCTCTCTCGGGGCTCCACCTCCATCATGAGTCACCAGGGTCCCCAGGCTCCCAGAGCTCTCCCAAGACGTGGGCTGTGTGGAGCCACTGGGGAGCCCTTGCTGGGGCCGCCCGGGGACTTGGCCAACAGGCCAGGCTTCCTTGAATGTCCCAGTTCCTCTCTCACTGCTCTGCCCTCTGTGCCAACCCAGCGGTCCGGGTCCCAAGGCCTGGGCGGGGCCTTCGAGCAACTAGGAAGAAGGCCGCAGTCCCCCCCCCCCCCCCCACCCAGGACTTGCTTCTTGCCCCAAATTCTAGTCTAATTTGAGGGCGATAAGGCAATGAGCCTTGTAAAATACTGTGATTTCATAAGCGAAGACATCCTGGGGCCTCTCTCTGTGAGGTTAATATTGTCTTCTTGGGACAGTGGTACGGAATTCTGCAGAGAGATTCACTTTGTTGAAAAGATATTTTATTAAGACTGCCTGGGACTTCCCTGGTGGTCCAGTGGTTACGACTCTGTGCTTCTAATGCAGGGGGCCTGGGTCTGAGCCCTGGTCAGGGAACTAGATCCCACATGCCACGACCAAGACCCAGTGCAGCCAAATTAAGATAAATAAAGCAATAATGAAAATAAATAAATAAATAAAAAATAAAAGAGACTGTAAGTTAGGATACGGCATTGGAAGGCAAAATGGATTATATAGATAATTTAATAATTGAGAGGATAAAGGGCGGGTAGATAGTTATTGTCTTCAGGATAAAAGTGGGGCGGGTCTACAGGATGGTGGGCACGGGCAGCGCAGGGAAAGGCTGAGAGGAAAAGCTGAGATGAGCCTGTGTCTGTGGGGGTTTATGGAGGAAAGGGATCCCGGTTCACTGCTCAGGACAAGAGGGACTTTGGAAGAAAAGAATGTCTGTTGGGAACGCTAGAAGGTGAAAACTAGGCATAGGTCGTTTAATTTTCATCTACCCAGAGAAAAGGAAGAAAATCTGCAGGTGAAGGCATTTCCTGTGGAAAAGGGACCGAGGCTGGAAAAGGTGAGTGCAGGCCCCGGGCAGAAGTAGCTCGCCTCGGTGAGGGCCGCGTGGCGTCTGTGCCCCCCCCACCTCCATCATGAGTCACCAGGGTCCCCAGGCTCCCGGGCTCTCCCAAGACGTGGGCTGTGTGGAGCCACTGGGGAGCCCTTGCTGGGCCGCCGGGGACTTGGCCAACAGGCCAGGCTTCCTTGAATGTCCCAGTTCCTCTCTCACTGCTCTGCCCTCTGTGCCAACCCAGCGGTCCGGGTCCCAAGGCCTGGGCGGGGCCTTCGAGCAACTAGGAAGAAGGCCGCAGTCCGCCACCCAGGACTTGCTTCTTGCCCCAAATTCTAGTCTAATTTGAGGGCGATAAGGCAATGAGCCTTGTAAAATACTGTGATTTCATAAGCGAAGACATCCTGGGGCCTCTCTCTGTGAGGTTAATATTGTCTTCTTGGGACAGTGGTACGGAATTCTGCAGAGAGATTCACTTTGTTGAAAAGATATTTTATTAAGACTGCCTGGGACTTCCCTGGTGGTCCAGTGGTTACGACTCTGTGCTTCTAATGCAGGGGGCCTGGGTCTGAGCCCTGGTCAGGGAACTAGATCCCACATGCCACGACCAAGACCCAGTGCAGCCAAATTAAGATAAATAAAGCAATAATGAAAATAAATAAATAAATAAAAAATAAAAGAGACTGTAAGTTAGGATACGGCATTGGAAGGCAAAATGGATTATATAGATAATTTAATAATTGAGAGGATAAAGGGCGGGTAGATAGTTATTGTCTTCAGGATAAAAGTGGGGCGGGTCTACAGGATGGTGGGCACGGGCAGCGCAGGGAAAGGCTGAGAGGAAAAGCTGAGATGAGCCTGTGTCTGTGGGGGTTTATGGAGGAAAGGGATCCCGGTTCACTGCTCAGGACAAGAGGGACTTTGGAAGAAAAGAATGTCTGTTGGGAACGCTAGAAGGTGAAAACTAGGCATAGGTCGTTTAATTTTCATCTACCCAGAGAAAAGGAAGAAAATCTGCAGGTGAAGGCATTTCCTGTGGAAAAGGGACCGAGGCTGGAAAAGGTGAGTGCAGGCCCCGGGCAGAAGTAGCTCGCCTCGGTGAGGGCCGCGTGGCGTCTGTGCCCGCGATGAGCAGAGAGGTCAGGAAGCGGCAAGTCCAGCACGCCCTCTGTGGCTGACCTCTGTATGGAGAGTGGGACGGAGGGGGTATGAGCCCACATGGGGTGGGGTTCGTCAGAACATACGAAGACATAAGCAGGACACGTGTGGTATTTATAGGTCCACTGTGTTCCTAAGGGCCAAGATCTGTACAATAGGCGAAGACCAAACAGAAACACCACTTGGCGAAATCAAACAAGATCACCTAAAGCCACAGGAGGAAGTGAGTTCAGTGAGGACCCAAGGCAGACAGACCAGGGCCGGAGGAGGTACAGAAAGCCACCTCCACATCCTTCCCATAGGAGTGCCTGGTTTTAAGAAGTGAGAAGGGAAAATGAAGTCACGTCTCAGCCACCTCGCCCTAAGGTCCGGGCTTCTTATGTGCAGCCCTGCCGATGCTCCTCTGTGGCACCCGGCCCTCAGGAGACAAGAGCACTGCAGAGCCTGTGCTCAGGCACCCACGAGGCCTCAGGTTGCACCTTCCACCTCCCTGTGTGAGCACAGCTGTTGGAAGCATGTTAACCAGACTTCTGTGTGGGGCAGGACAACAGGGTTTATGTCACAGTGTTTACACGTGGACCATACAGCCCAGTGTGCATCCCTCTTAGTAGCATGCAAGTCTGGCAGAGTGATTTCCCTCCATCCATGTGTCTGCAACTTCAGAATATTTCCACTTGAGTATAATGGACAGCCATTTTTCTTAGAGATAATCTGAAACAGGAAACAGTTTGGGCATTAAAAAGAGGGGCAATGTGGTCAGCAGAGAATTAGGAGAGGGTTTTGGCATTGCAGCTGCTAGAGCGCGCAGCACGTCAGTGCAGGGCGAGCTGGGTGGGCCGTGATTCAGCCGGGTTCACCAGGAAGGGGCCGGAGCGTGAGAGACGCCCGCCTCGCGCTCCGCCGCGGAGCCGCCGCAGGCAGCGCCAAAATGCTGCCGCCCGTCCACTCCGGCTCAGGAGCCCACCTGCTCGTCCGCTAGGGGCGCTGGAAGAGACCTTCCGGAGCTTTCCCCGTCCCGCGAGTCCACGGCCAGAGTGGAGTTCAGAGATACAGACCACAGGATCAGAAAGGGCCCACGTATTTGAGCAGAGGAATAAAAAGAAAATATGCACATTATACCAGGAAAGAAAAATATACTTATTTTTAAATAGAATTTTTGTTTGACGTGGACCATTTTAAGTTTTACTGAATCTATTACAGTACTGTCTCTGTTTTCTGTTTTGTTTTTGGCTTCAAGGCAAATGGGATCTTCGCTCCCCAGTCGGGGAGGGAGCCCACACTGCCTGCACTGGCAGGTGAGGTCTTAACCACTGGAGTGCCAGGGAAGTCCCTAGGGTACGTTTATAAACATCTTTTTGATATTGCAAAGGAGGTAGACTCTGGACTTTTTCTGGTGTGCGGGGAATAGAAGTTGGAAGGAATTGTACAGGACTCATTGGTGCAATTTCTGGATGCATAACATATTCCTGGTGTTAGCTTTATTTAGATGTTATTTTTTTCCCTTATTTTGGTGAACTTAGTATTATACAAGTTTTTATGTAGCCACTATTCTTTTGGCTTTTCTTACTTCTATACTAAAACTCTGTTTCTCAACTGCAAATTCTCCTACTGTGGCTGTTTTCTGAACAGACACCACTCAAAGATTGGGAATGGCTACTGTGCCCTACACATTTCTTCTTCCACTGGGCTAGGATGGTCATCTCCCCATTAGCTCCTCTCTCTCCAAGTTGCAATTGGCTCCTGAAACCATGATTTAGATCTAATGTTCGGTTAATGTCTGTGAGAACATATTGCCATAGAAGACCCTGGGCTAAAAGACCTCAGCTCCAACTGAGTAGATTAGGTAGTAGGCTAAGTATTAGCCAAACCACAGATTTGTGATGGATTCCAATGCCCTTTTAAACTTGAAGGGAAAACCCCTGAAATAATAGCAGTGCTTTGAAATGACAGCAGGATTATCATATGAAAGAATGATTTACTTGATATATGTTGCAGGTTTGATATATAATTTCAAAGCAAAATACCTCTCTAATTCACATATACACTTGATTTAATGCCAGATTATATTAACCAGATTATTTTAAGTTTGGAGCAGGTTTTCTCTTCCTAGCAACTATAAAAGCCAAAAAAAGAGAAAGAAACCACAAAAATTCCGATGCTTCTATTTGCATTCCCTGGAACAAAATATTTGACCAGCTAGCCAAATTTTGTCCTGTATCAAAACATCATGCTATAGAAAGGACTGAAATTCTTATTCATTAAAAGATTTCAGGCCTCTAAGTTTCTCACCTTCTTCCTCCTGATTCTATAATTAAAGTTGAAAGTAAGCAATTTATATACTTTTTATCCATAAACTAGTATATACATTTTAACTAATTAGGAAACAGGCAAAATAGTATTTTTCTGCTCTGACTCCTACAGCTTTTGCATTATTTCATAAAAGATATTAGTCTATCTGTGTTTTGAGGAATTACCTCATCATTTTAAAAAAGAATAAGAAACCCCAAATTAATCCAACTAAATGCTGGTTATTGAAAAGCTACCATTTAAGATCAATGTGTTCTTTAAGGGGTGCCAGAATCTCAGTTATGTTGAAGCAGAGGCTCTGACTTGGCAAAAGACACTGCCCAGCCACTCCTGGTAAAGAACCGAGCTGCTCATGCAGGAGATAGAAGAGATGTGAGTCTGATCCCTGGGTCGGGAAGATGCCTGGTACTTTCCTATTCTTTTGGCTTTTCTTACTTCTATACTAAAACTCTGTTTCTCAACTGCAAATTCTCCTACTGTGGCTGTTTTCTGAACAGACACCACTCAAAGATTGGGAATGGCTACTGTGCCCTACACATTTCTTCTTCCACTGGGCTAGGATGGTCATCTCCCCATTAGCTCCTCTCTCTCCAAGTTGCAATTGGCTCCTGAAACCATGATTTAGATCTAATGTTCGGTTAATGTCTGTGAGAACATATTGCCATAGAAGACCCTGGGCTAAAAGACCTCAGCTCCAACTGAGTAGATTAGGTAGTAGGCTAAGTATTAGCCAAACCACAGATTTGTGATGGATTCCAATGCCCTTTTAAACTTGAAGGGAAAACCCCTGAAATAATAGCAGTGCTTTGAAATGACAGCAGGATTATCATATGAAAGAATGATTTACTTGATATATGTTGCAGGTTTGATATATAATTTCAAAGCAAAATACCTCTCTAATTCACATATACACTTGATTTAATGCCAGATTATATTAACCAGATTATTTTAAGTTTGGAGCAGGTTTTCTCTTCCTAGCAACTATAAAAGCCAAAAAAAGAGAGAAAGAAACCACAAAAATTCCGATGCTTCTATTTGCATTCCCTGGAACAAAATATTTGACCAGCTAGCCAAATTTTGTCCTGTATCAAAACATCATGCTATAGAAAGGACTGAAATTCTTATTCATTAAAAGATTTCAGGCCTCTAAGTTTCTCACCTTCTTCCTCCTGATTCTATAATTAAAGTTGAAAGTAAGCAATTTATATACTTTTTATCCATAAACTAGTATATACATTTTAACTAATTAGGAAACAGGCAAAATAGTATTTTTCTGCTCTGACTCCTACAGCTTTTGCATTATTTCATAAAAGATATTAGTCTATCTGTGTTTTGAGGAATTACCTCATCATTTTAAAAAAGAATAAGAAACCCCAAATTAATCCAACTAAATGCTGGTTATTGAAAAGCTACCATTTAAGATCAATGTGTTCTTTAAGGGGTGCCAGAATCTCAGTTATGTTGAAGCAGAGGCTCTGACTTGGCAAAAGACACTGCCCAGCCACTCCTGGTAAAGAACCGAGCTGCTCATGCAGGAGATAGAAGAGATGTGAGTCTGATCCCTGGGTCGGGAAGATGCCTGGTCCCCAGCGTCATTATTCTTCTTGCAGCATAACTCAAGTCAAAAGCCGTCTCCAAAGATGGCAAATCTTTGTCTCTTCAGAATGAGAAGGAGCCACGAAGGCAGTTCTTAGGCTGTGAAGAAGAAGCCACCCTTCCTTCTGAGTTTAAAGAGCCCACAGACCTGTGGTCAGGCTCAAGACTGATGAGGACTAGAATATGGGGAGGCCGTCAATGGAATAACTGGCACCAAGCATTCAAAAACACCTGCTTGCTGTAGACCTGTTCTGTGCCTTTTCCTCACACTCCGTCAATCCTGCCAGCCTCGCCTTCCTGAGCTCTAATACTGAGGTCACCACAAGAGAAAATGAATATAAAAAAAGACATCTGACCACACCCACCCTAACCTGACCAAATCTACTATCTGTAGCATGGACCACTTTCCCTGGCTCTTGCTGTGGCGTGATCTCTTGATGTGATGTAATATGAAGTGTCTTGGACTAAATGGGAAAGAATTCTTACACATCAGTTAACCTGAAATGAATTGAGCCTGTAGAGATCAGCTTACAAGTGATACCAGGAATAGGAGAGTTTGTTCAATGATACAATAATGAGACAATGGAAAAATAAGGTATGTGGGACACCTTATGAGACACCAGACATGGTCTCTTCAGAAGGTCAAAGTTATGGGGGCAAAAGTAGGGGAAGTGTTCTAACTTTCTTGTTCATTTGAGCTTTCCTTACTAGAGGTTTGGAAAAGTATTTCCTGTGTAACATTAGAATCACTCCCTTTCATTCATCCGCAACTCCCTTGATGCTCTGCTTACTTTGTCCTGGTTCCCTGGTAAAATCTCAGCCCTGGTAAATGCAGCTCTTAGCTTACTCAGCTTACACCTGGCAGCTGCATAGGGCCAGGGAAAACCATACATGCACAAGGAGACAAGCACGCAGAGGACGGTTTCAGTTAAAGTTAACTGGGCCCATGGTGCAGCTGTTGCCTGAGCCCAAGCCGCTCTCTCGCTCTCCTGGATGGCCATCCTGCCTCCTTTCTCCTACAGTGCTCTACTTCCTCACCTTTAATCTCAACTACAGACTCAATTGTGTTGGGAGATTCCCTGAAGAAGGGAATGGCATAACTCAAGTCAAAAGCCGTCTCCAAAGATGGCAAATCTTTGTCTCTTCAGAATGAGAAGGAGCCACGAAGGCAGTTCTTAGGCTGTGAAGAAGAAGCCACCCTTCCTTCTGAGTTTAAAGAGCCCACAGACCTGTGGTCAGGCTCAAGACTGATGAGGACTAGAATATGGGGAGGCCGTCAATGGAATAACTGGCACCAAGCATTCAAAAACACCTGCTTGCTGTAGACCTGTTCTGTGCCTTTTCCTCACACTCCGTCAATCCTGCCAGCCTCGCCTTCCTGAGCTCTAATACTGAGGTCACCACAAGAGAAAATGAATATAAAAAAAGACATCTGACCACACCCACCCTAACCTGACCAAATCTACTATCTGTAGCATGGACCACTTTCCCTGGCTCTTGCTGTGGCGTGATCTCTTGATGTGATGTAATATGAAGTGTCTTGGACTAAATGGGAAAGAATTCTTACACATCAGTTAACCTGAAATGAATTGAGCCTGTAGAGATCAGCTTACAAGTGATACCAGGAATAGGAGAGTTTGTTCAATGATACAATAATGAGACAATGGAAAAATAAGGTATGTGGGACACCTTATGAGACACCAGACATGGTCTCTTCAGAAGGTCAAAGTTATGGGGGCAAAAGTAGGGGAAGTGTTCTAACTTTCTTGTTCATTTGAGCTTTCCTTACTAGAGGTTTGGAAAAGTATTTCCTGTGTAACATTAGAATCACTCCCTTTCATTCATCCGCAACTCCCTTGATGCTCTGCTTACTTTGTCCTGGTTCCCTGGTAAAATCTCAGCCCTGGTAAATGCAGCTCTTAGCTTACTCAGCTTACACCTGGCAGCTGCATAGGGCCAGGGAAAACCATACATGCACAAGGAGACAAGCACGCAGAGGACGGTTTCAGTTAAAGTTAACTGGGCCCATGGTGCAGCTGTTGCCTGAGCCCAAGCCGCTCTCTCGCTCTCCTGGATGGCCATCCTGCCTCCTTTCTCCTACAGTGCTCTACTTCCTCACCTTTAATCTCAACTACAGACTCAATTGTGTTGGGGAGATTCCCCTGAAGAAGGGAATGGCAGCCCATTCCAGTATTCTTGCCCGCGAGAATCCCACGGACAGAGGAGCCTGGTGGGCTACAGTCCATGGGGTTGCAAAGAGTTGTACACAACACACACACACACACACCCCACACACACCACAGACTTGATTTCCTATTTTTTTGAGAAAACAGAAGCAACTAAAACTTCTTCAATTCCAGCCACCAGGATCAGTACCCATATGTTCAGCCTTCCTTCCTGTTACTGAGAATGAACGTCCAAGTCCCTATTCAAGGCCAATTCCACTTGTCAGTTCAAACCCTTTGTCGTCACACTCCTCCTTCCAGCGGCATTGATGGTTTTCCTCAGTGACTGGAAAAGGGCGGTTTTCATTCCAGTCCCGAAGAAGGACAATGCCAAAGAGTGCTCAAACTACCACATCATCGCACTCATTTCACACGCTAGCAAAGTAGTGCTTAATATCCTCCAAGCCAGGCTTCAGCAGTGCACGAACTGAGAACTTTCAGATGTACAAACTGAATTTAGAAAAGGCAGAGGGACCAGAGATTAAGTTGCCAACATCTGTTGGCTCATAGAAAGTTCAAGAGAATTTCAGAAAAACACCTACTGCTTCACTGACTCTGCTAAAGCCTTCGACTGTGTGAATCACAGCAAACTGTGGGCACCTCTGAAATGCGTGGGTACACTAGACCACCTTACTCGCCTCGTGTGAAACCTGTGTGCAGGACAAGAAGCAACAGTGAGAACCTGACATGGGACAATGGACTGCTTCCAAAAATTGGGAAAGAAGTAGGTCACTGTATATGTCAGCTTATAACTTATATGAAGAGACATCATGCAAAATGCAGCTCTTAGCTTACTCAGACCTGGCAGCTGCATAGGCCAGGAAAACCATACATGCACAAGGAGACAAGCACGCAGAGGACGGTTTCAGTTAAAGTTAACTGGGCCCATGGTGCAGCTGTTGCCTGAGCCCAAGCCGCTCTCTCGCTCTCCTGGATGGCCATCCTGCCTCCTTTCTCCTACAGTGCTCTACTTCCTCACCTTTAATCTCAACTACAGACTCAATTGTGTTGGGGAGATTCCCCTGAAGAAGGGAATGGCAGCCCATTCCAGTATTCTTGCCCGCGAGAATCCCACGGACAGAGGAGCCTGGTGGGCTACAGTCCATGGGGTTGCAAAGAGTTGTACACAACACACACACACACACCCCACACACACCACAGACTTGATTTCCTATTTTTTTGAGAAAACAGAAGCAACTAAAACTTCTTCAATTCCAGCCACCAGGATCAGTACCCATATGTTCAGCCTTCCTTCCTGTTACTGAGAATGAACGTCCAAGTCCCTATTCAAGGCCAATTCCACTTGTCAGTTCAAACCCTTTGTCGTCACACTCCTCCTTCCAGCGGCATTGATGGTTTTCCTCAGTGACTGGAAAAGGGCGGTTTTCATTCCAGTCCCGAAGAAGGACAATGCCAAAGAGTGCTCAAACTACCACATCATCGCACTCATTTCACACGCTAGCAAAGTAGTGCTTAATATCCTCCAAGCCAGGCTTCAGCAGTGCACGAACTGAGAACTTTCAGATGTACAAACTGAATTTAGAAAAGGCAGAGGGACCAGAGATTAAGTTGCCAACATCTGTTGGCTCATAGAAAGTTCAAGAGAATTTCAGAAAAACACCTACTGCTTCACTGACTCTGCTAAAGCCTTCGACTGTGTGAATCACAGCAAACTGTGGGCACCTCTGAAATGCGTGGGTACACTAGACCACCTTACTCGCCTCGTGTGAAACCTGTGTGCAGGACAAGAAGCAACAGTGAGAACCTGACATGGGACAATGGACTGCTTCCAGATTGGGAAAGAAGTAGGTCAAGGCTGTATATTGTCACCCTGCTTACTTAACTTATATGAAGAGCACATCATGCAAAATGCCAGTCTGGATGAAGCACAAACTGGAATCAAGATTTCTGGGAGAATTATCAATAACCTCAGGTATGTAGATGGCACACCCTTATGGCAGAAAGCAAAGAGGAACTCAACAGTCTCTTGATGAAAGTGAAAAAGGAGAATGAAAAATCTGGCCTCAAACAACCCAATCAAAAAATGGGAAAGAGCTAAAGACACATCTATCCAAGGAAGACATACAGATGGCAAAAAAAAAAAAAAAAAAAAAAAACCACATGAAAAGATACTCAACATCATTTATTATTACAGAAATGCAAATTGAAACTACAATGAGATATCACCTCACACCCGTCAGAATGGCCATCATCAAAAAATCTACAGATAATAAATGCTGGAGAGGGTGCAGAGAAAAGGGAACACTCTTGCATTGCTGGTGGGAATGTAAATTGATACAACCACTATGGAAGACAGTATGGAGATTCCTCAAAAAGCTAAGAATAGAAGCACCATATGACCCAGCAATCCCACTATTAGGCTTATACCCTGATGAAATCAAAATTGAAAGAGACACTTGTACCCATATGTTCACTGCAGCTCTCTATACAATAGCTACAACATGGAAGCAACCTAGACGTCCATCGATGAATGAATGGATACAAAAGCTCAGGTACATATATGCAATGGAATATTTCTCAGCCATAAAAAGGAATACAGAGGGTTTCCCCTGGTGGTCCAGTGGGTAAGGACACCGCCTTGCAGTGCAAGGGGCGCCGGTTCGATCCCTGGCCTGGGAAGATCCCACGTGCCGCGGAGCGGCTGGACCGATGTGTCCAATCACCAAGCCGGAGCTCTGGAGCGCATGCGCCCAGAGCCGGCGCTCTGTGACGACAGAGGCCACCGCGATGGGAGGCCCACAGGAGCCAAAGGAACGAAGACGGATGAACATAGAGAAATGAAAGACCAATAGAAGTGGCCTGCCCACTCCCCTCCCTCCCCAACCCGACCCCCGCCCAAAGTAAATAAATAAATATATTAAAAAAAAAAAAAAAAAAAGGAATACAGAAGAATCAGTCCTAATGAGGTGAAAAGTGAAGTAAGTCGAAAAGAGAAGGACATATAACAGTATACTAACACATACATATGGAATCTAGTAAGTTCGTATTGATAAATACACACGCAGAGAATCGATGAAAAGACAGCCATAGAGAACAGACTTACGGACATTGGGGTGAGGTAAAAGTGGGTGAGAGATACGGAAAGAGCAACATGGAACCCTATACTGTCTTACGTAAAAGAGATAACCACAGTCAATGCACTGTGGGACTAAGGGATCCTACATGGGGGCTATGTGATGGCCTGGAGAGATGGGATGGGGGCGAATGAGACATGCATATGACTAATCTGGAATTATACATGTCTGTAAACAACCAAACTCTGTAAAATCATAAAAGCCAAATAAAAAAACCTGGGATTGTGAAAAAACAAAACAAAACCAAACAACAAGCTGGCCTTAAACTCAACATTCAAAAAATGAACATCACGGCATCCAGTCCCACCACAACAGATGGACAAACAATGGAAGCAGTGACAGACTTCATTTTCTTGGGCTCCAGAATCAATGCAGATGATGACTGCAGTCATGAAATGAGAAGACACCTGCCCCTTGGAAGAAAAACTATGACAAACCTAGACAGTGTATTCAAAAGCAAAGACATCACTTTGCCAACAAAGGCCTGTATAGTCAAAGCTATGGTTTTCTTAGTAGTTATGTGTGGATGTGAGAGTTGGACCATATAGAAAGCTGAGTGCCAAAGAGTTGATGCCTTTGAACTGTGCTGTTGGGAAGGCTTTTGAGAATCCCTTGGACTACGAGGCGATCAAACCAGTTAATCCTAAAGGAATTCAGTCCTGAATATTTATTGGAAGGACTGATGCTTAAGCTGAAGCTCCAATACTTTGCCACTTAATGCAAAGAGACAACTCATTGGAAAAGATTCTGATGTTGGGAAAAGTAGAAGACAAAAGGAGAAGAGGACGACAGCAGAAGAGATGGTTGGATGGCATCACTGAGTCAGTGGACGTTACCCTGAGTAAGCTCTGCGAGATGGTGAAGAACAGGGAAGCCTGGCGTGCTGCAGTCCATAGTCTGGCAGAGACAGACACAACTGAGCGACAGAAATGAACTGAACTCAGTGACTTATCCCCATCAAAACAAACATGCTATAGCATCTTGTATCTTAACAAACAAAAACTTCTTGGACCAAATACTCCTTTCAGCTCCATTCTATGCCTCTGCCTCCCTCATAACAACCTCTTTGGAAGAGTTGTCTATACCACCTCCTATTCCCCTCTCCCCATTCTCTACAGGGGTCGGATGTTGCCCCCAGCACTCCACTGAAGCTGCCCTGGTCAAGGTCACCCTTGACTTCCCTGGTGCTCAGTGCAGTGCTCCCGTCTCTGTCCACTCACGTGGCACTGTCTGGGTAGCTGGCGACTCTATCCTCCCGACATGCACTCCTCACCTGGCCGTCAGACCACCAGGCTCCCCTGGCTGTCCCTTCTCTCTGTGTGACTCTCCCTCTCAGCCTCCTTTGCAAGTTTCTGACTACAGCGGAAGGTCTGGATGGTCAGAACATCCTTCTTAACATCCCAGTCAGTGGTACAGCAAGTGAAGGCAACACATCTGACATGGAATCCTGGTTTCTCCCCATCCCGAAGATGCTCCACCCACCTCGTCCTCTGTGCAGCACACTTCTACCTCCAACGGTGTGGGGAACCTCGTTCCTCTGAGTTTAGCAGAACCATCTCACGACATGGGGATACATTTATACACTATTAAAACAGGTATACTATGGTTTTCTTAGTAGTTATGTGTGGATGTGAGAGTTGGACCATATAGAAAGCTGAGTGCCAAAGAGTTGATGCCTTTGAACTGTGCTGTTGGGAAGGCTTTTGAGAATCCCTTGGACTACGAGGCGATCAAACCAGTTAATCCTAAAGGAATTCAGTCCTGAATATTTATTGGAAGGACTGATGCTTAAGCTGAAGCTCCAATACTTTGCCACTTAATGCAAAGAGACAACTCATTGGAAAAGATTCTGATGTTGGGAAAAGTAGAAGACAAAAGGAGAAGAGGACGACAGCAGAAGAGATGGTTGGATGGCATCACTGAGTCAGTGGACGTTACCCTGAGTAAGCTCTGCGAGATGGTGAAGAACAGGGAAGCCTGGCGTGCTGCAGTCCATAGTCTGGCAGAGACAGACACAACTGAGCGACAGAAATGAACTGAACTCAGTGACTTATCCCCATCAAAACAAACATGCTATAGCATCTTGTATCTTAACAAACAAAAACTTCTTGGACCAAATACTCCTTTCAGCTCCATTCTATGCCTCTGCCTCCCTCATAACAACCTCTTTGGAAGAGTTGTCTATACCACCTCCTATTCCCCTCTCCCCATTCTCTACAGGGGTCGGATGTTGCCCCCAGCACTCCACTGAAGCTGCCCTGGTCAAGGTCACCCTTGACTTCCCTGGTGCTCAGTGCAGTGCTCCCGTCTCTGTCCACTCACGTGGCACTGTCTGGGTAGCTGGCGACTCTATCCTCCCGACATGCACTCCTCACCTGGCCGTCAGACCACCAGGCTCCCCTGGCTGTCCCTTCTCTCTGTGTGACTCTCCCTCTCAGCCTCCTTTGCAAGTTTCTGACTACAGCGGAAGGTCTGGATGGTCAGAACATCCTTCTTAACATCCCAGTCAGTGGTACAGCAAGTGAAGGCAACACATCTGACATGGAATCCTGGTTTCTCCCCATCCCGAAGATGCTCCACCCACCTCGTCCTCTGTGCAGCACACTTCTACCTCACAACGGTGTGGGGAACCTTTGCGGTTTGCCCGGAAGTATCTGAGTTTTAGCAGAACCATCTCACGACATGGGGATACATTTATACACTATTAAAACAGGTATACAAATAGTGTAGCAATAGGGAGTATTTACATTGGTAACAGATGGGCCAGTTTGGCCCCGGTTAGTGTATTAAGTGCTGTGCCCTGTTGTTGATGCTACCCACATGCTGCTTTTTGATGCTATTGCAAACATTAATGTGCACCTGCGGCAGGTAGTGTCATCCCCAGTGTCTGTAGATGTTCATGAATTGAGAGCATCCCCGCCTGGGGGATCGTCCGTTCCCCACAGATGACCAGATGCCTCCCCCGACCGCCCCTAGGGACTCAGGCAGGACCCCAGCAGCACTGGTGCCTGACGCCCCGGCCCCCGAGTCCTGCCACCCCCCCACTTCAGAACTGAGCTGCGTTGAGAGCCCGGCCATAATCGCAGCACAGTAGCAGGGACGCAGCCTGGCGGATTATTCAAAGGAAAAGCTTTCCGCGGCCCGGTGGGGTCTCTTCAGGAGGCACGGGCAGTCCCGGCGGGATCTGAAGGGCAGGCCGGGAGAGAAGAGGGGGACACACACGTCCTCCGCCTGCGGGGAGCTCAGCCCTTCACCGCCACTCCGAGCGGCTCAGAGCTCTTAGGGGGAACACAGACTCCAGGCAGAGGAAAGCCTGTGGGAGCAGGACAGGGAGAGCGGGGAGAGGGGCACGGAGCGGGGCAGGGCGGCGGCGGCCGTGTCCCGGGTGTGAGGTCAGCACAGTCCCGCCGCCGCCACCCTCCTGCACGGGGCGGCGAGGTCGGCTGCCCCTGCGCTGTGGGGAGGGTTCTGTTTCAGGAGCTGCCTTTGGGGTTCCTGGGGAGTCATCTGATGCTCTCAGTGTGGAGTGTCTAAGGGCAGTGTCCGTCTGGCCCTCTGGTCCTTCCTCGGGTTCATTCCTCCCTCCGGGGCTCGTCTTTTGCCCTCGGCGCTACCTGAGCTAGACTTCAGGGGGATGAAATTAGACCAAACCACTCCAGCCTGCTTGAGTGTCTCCCCAAACCAGGGAAACCCCTGACTTGCAGCACATTGGAATTACCTGGGGGACTCTAGATATCACCAGTGCCTAGGTTCCCCCATCAGGAGACTCTAAAACACCCTGGTCGGTCTTAATCTGTGAGCAAATCTTTGTCAGGGATTATAAATATAAATGCTCATTAATGAGACATGCTGGCAGAGAGCCTTGCTAAAAATCTAGCAGTGATAGCTGAAATATATGATATGTGCTCTCTTTTAAAGTTTCTGTGATCAGTTAGTAAGAAAAACCAGTGTTTCACAATGCTAATTCTTTAGTTGATGCACACTTTGTTATCTCTGGCATGAATTCAATCTGCTAAAGTTATCTGGAAAATGTAACAGTGTCTGGGGAACCCAAGACAAGCGTTTCTTTTGCTAGGACACTGACACATAGTCGCCAGTAGGAGAGCGGCACCCTATAGAGAGAAGAAGGCCTTCTTCACCTGCTGTTTACCCTCCTGTTGGCATTAGAATTCTAACACATCAGAAAATTGCTACTATCAGAATTCTTTTCTCAGTTGTTTGCTGAGAAATTTTTACTGCTTGCTTGTTTTAATGCTTACTTCCACGGCTAAGAGCAAAATCTGAGGGAAGCATAAAAGATAATGCCTCTTCCTCAAGGATGTTTTGTCAAAACCAAATCATCTGTATTCTAAGTTTCCACATTTCCTACTGAGAGAAATTTTGAACAATTTCCAGTCTTTCCACAATCCTTTATATGGAAAAACTCTAGCCTCAAGCAAAACCCACTTATTCTGTTTGTCTCAAGTGTTAGAGTTTTACCTGGCAATCACTCATCTTTATTTAAGTAGTGAAAATATAACTTTGGAAACAAAGATGGCAAAATATCAAAATAAGTTTGCTTTAAAATAGGAAATTTCCCAACCTTAATTTTTAAAATATTTGTCCAGTTATTGAGACTTACCTGCTAATAATGAGGGTTTCCTCTCCACATATCCACACTCTCGTGAATTCTCCGTACATCTTGTTGTAGTAATTGCAGGCACTGCCGATCCCCATCCACAGGAACCTGCAGTGGGAGATGAGGGGCCCGATGCCCAGGAAGTAGCTGGGACCTAGGAAAGTCACCAGATCACAGTCAGTGTTTCAGCACCACTCCAAAGAGCACGCGCTTGAAGATTCTGCTGGTCTTGTTCCTGTAAATCCACATGTCCTTTCACATCTTGTGGTGTATATAGATGAGTTACACACACAAAATGATTAAACAATAGGTTAACATGAGGCTCTTCCCAGCTCTGTGAGTAAAAAGTAGTCCAAAGTCTACACCACACCAGAATCTTTTGGTCTCAATCATTTCTGCCCGAATGGGCTGGTTTAAGAAGAGAGTCTTGAGCTAAACCTCAGTAGACAATATGCAGCGAAGTGCTGAGGAACGAGGCGGTGGGTCTGATCAGTGTCTCGCCCACAGTCTGAGTCCAGCGGCGTGGGTTTAGTGATGATCAGTGGCCCTCACTCCCTCGCTGGCGTGGGTGATGACAGAATCGGGAAGGGCGTGAATCTGGTGGGCAGCCAGGAGTCTTGGATCCAAAACTCACACAGCTCTCGGAGACAGTACCGTGCGGGCAGTTTAGATCATCTGAGTTTATTCGTTTTGGTTTTGTGTTTTGACTGTGCAGCATGTCTTGTGGGATCTGGGTTCCTGAATCAGGGATTGAACTGAGGCTTCGGCTGTGAAAGTCAGGGATTAGCCTAGTTAGGCCACCAGTGAACTCCCTATCATCCAAGTTTTTGCATGACTCATCTAAACTGGAAGCAGAGTCCCAAATTTGCAAAATAGGGTTTATGCCTAAAGTTTTCATCAGCAGGATTAATATGGCAAAGACTATCCAGTATTTTGTCTTTTAAGTAAGCTTCTTTGTTAATGTCTATAGAACCAACATAAGAATTTGGGTTCTTTGGATCAAGGGTTCTTAATCTTAGGATTGTTCTCATAGCACTATAGTAGATGACTGATTTTATACTAAAATAATTTCACTGAGTTCTCAAAAAGAATTAAGGTGACTTGTTTATGTATACATATTTCTTTAAAATATCGTCAGTCATACTGACCTTTTATCAATGCAAATATACAAAATGACAAAATATTTTGCTAAATGTTTATAGCTTAAAACATTATAGATCCTCAATAAAGGTCTCCTGCAGTGGGAGATGAGGGGCCCGATGCCCAGGAAGTAGCTGGAAAGGGTCACCAGATCACAGTCAGTGTTTCAGCACCACTCCAAAGAGCACGCGCTTGAAGATTCTGCTGGTCTTGTTCCTGTAAATCCACATGTCCTTTCACATCTTGTGGTGTATATAGATGAGTTACACACACAAAATGATTAAACAATAGGTTAACATGAGGCTCTTCCCAGCTCTGTGAGTAAAAAGTAGTCCAAAGTCTACACCACACCAGAATCTTTTGGTCTCAATCATTTCTGCCCGAATGGGCTGGTTTAAGAAGAGAGTCTTGAGCTAAACCTCAGTAGACAATATGCAGCGAAGTGCTGAGGAACGAGGCGGTGGGTCTGATCAGTGTCTCGCCCACAGTCTGAGTCCAGCGGCGTGGGTTTAGTGATGATCAGTGGCCCTCACTCCCTCGCTGGCGTGGGTGATGACAGAATCGGGAAGGGCGTGAATCTGGTGGGCAGCCAGGAGTCTTGGATCCAAAACTCACACAGCTCTCGGAGACAGTACCGTGCGGGCAGTTTAGATCATCTGAGTTTATTCGTTTTGGTTTTGTGTTTTGACTGTGCAGCATGTCTTGTGGGATCTGGGTTCCTGAATCAGGGATTGAACTGAGGCTTCGGCTGTGAAAGTCAGGGATTAGCCTAGTTAGGCCACCAGTGAACTCCCTATCATCCAAGTTTTTGCATGACTCATCTAAACTGGAAGCAGAGTCCCAAATTTGCAAAATAGGGTTTATGCCTAAAGTTTTCATCAGCAGGATTAATATGGCAAAGACTATCCAGTATTTTGTCTTTTAAGTAAGCTTCTTTGTTAATGTCTATAGAACCAACATAAGAATTTGGGTTCTTTGGATCAAGGGTTCTTAATCTTAGGATTGTTCTCATAGCACTATAGTAGATGACTGATTTTATACTAAAATAATTTCACTGAGTTCTCAAAAAGAATTAAGGTGACTTGTTTATGTATACATATTTCTTTAAAATATCGTCAGTCATACTGACCTTTTATCAATGCAAATATACAAAATGACAAAATATTTTGCTAAATGTTTATAGCTTAAAACATTATAGATCCTCAATAAAGGTCTCCTGAATGAATTTCTACAATTAACCAGACATGTATAAAGTATGTAGTTTTAAATGGCATCCTTATTTAGAATATTTTAGGTGTATTTACATTTTAGTAGAAATGAAAAAAATGTCTTACACTTCATATAGTTAATCCATGTGAAGTCAGACATCTGTCTATTTGGGAATAGAATTTTTCAACAAACATTTACTTTATATCCTAGAACCACGAAGAACAAAGACAAACAAATGAAAGACTGCACTTTCCATGTTTTGTCTAAATGTTTATTGCTATGTGGAAAGCTTTATTATTTGGAAACCACCAAACAAATTTAAAATACGACAATGAAGAGCTGTGTCTATTGAAAAGGGAGGATGCGGTGAACCTTGCTAAGACTGCAAACCTGAGTGTTTTCACCAGAAGAGAATCAGAGTTTGAGTCCTTAGCAGTCAATCATATTTCAGCTTGACTCACCCAACACTGAGACCCTCTTAGGCAGTAGCTTCAAGTTAAGGACTGTGATGGATGATGGGTACAATTAGGTCCCCGTCAGATCCTGCCCAGGGAAAAAGGAATGTGGTGGTGAGGTGGGGGGGCGGACAGAGGGGAAGGCATAAAATTAACCCGTTATCACACAATGTGATCCTTTTATTGATTGTATATCTTATGCCTTCCAGATGGAGAGCATGCTCTATAGACAGAGAAATGTTGTCAGGGTATTAGGGAAATGGCTTCCCAGGTCGTCCCAAATTTGCAAAATAGGGTTTATGCCTAAAGTTTTCATCAGCAGGATTAATATGGCAAAGACTATCCAGTATTTTGTCTTTTAAGTAAGCTTCTTTGTTAATGTCTATAGAACCAACATAAGAATTTGGGTTCTTTGGATCAAGGGTTCTTAATCTTAGGATTGTTCTCATAGCACTATAGTAGATGACTGATTTTATACTAAAATAATTTCACTGAGTTCTCAAAAAGAATTAAGGTGACTTGTTTATGTATACATATTTCTTTAAAATATCGTCAGTCATACTGACCTTTTATCAATGCAAATATACAAAATGACAAAATATTTTGCTAAATGTTTATAGCTTAAAACATTATAGATCCTCAATAAAGGTCTCCTGAATGAATTTCTACAATTAACCAGACATGTATAAAGTATGTAGTTTTAAATGGCATCCTTATTTAGAATATTTTAGGTGTATTTACATTTTAGTAGAAATGAAAAAAATGTCTTACACTTCATATAGTTAATCCATGTGAAGTCAGACATCTGTCTATTTGGGAATAGAATTTTTCAACAAACATTTACTTTATATCCTAGAACCACGAAGAACAAAGACAAACAAATGAAAGACTGCACTTTCCATGTTTTGTCTAAATGTTTATTGCTATGTGGAAAGCTTTATTATTTGGAAACCACCAAACAAATTTAAAATACGACAATGAAGAGCTGTGTCTATTGAAAAGGGAGGATGCGGTGAACCTTGCTAAGACTGCAAACCTGAGTGTTTTCACCAGAAGAGAATCAGAGTTTGAGTCCTTAGCAGTCAATCATATTTCAGCTTGACTCACCCAACACTGAGACCCTCTTAGGCAGTAGCTTCAAGTTAAGGACTGTGATGGATGATGGGTACAATTAGGTCCCCGTCAGATCCTGCCCAGGGAAAAAGGAATGTGGTGGTGAGGTGGGGGGGCGGACAGAGGGGAAGGCATAAAATTAACCCGTTATCACACAATGTGATCCTTTTATTGATTGTATATCTTATGCCTTCCAGATGGAGAGCATGCTCTATAGACAGAGAAATGTTGTCAGGGTATTAGGGAAATGGCTTCCCAGGTCGCTCAGTAGTAAAGAATCCGCCTGCAGTGCAGGAGCCGCAGGAGACATGGGTTTGAGCCCTGGGTCAGGAAGACCCCCTAGAGTAGGAAATGGCAGCCCACGCCAGGATGCTTGCCTGGGAAAGCCCATGGACCGAGGAGCCTGGAGGACTACAGTCCACGGGGTCACAGAAGAGTAGGACGTGACGCAGCATGCCCCACAGCCAGGTTAGGGAAGTATTCTGGTTGTATCCACTCTGAACTTCTCTCAGGTTCTCCGGTTTGGGAAGGTTTGTCTCGGCACGTGTGGCGGAGGCACTTCTTGCACACCCTAAGAGGAGCAGTACGTACATCACAGCAGTTTTTGTGCAGAGACAGCTTACATGAAGCCAAAGTTGTGGCCTCCATGACTGTCCTAATCAAGAAGCCGTCACGTTCCATGTTGAGTGCACACCCTGGAGAAACCTGTACACATGAACGTTCTTAGCAGCCCTGTTCACAATAGCCCCAAATGAAGACACAGTGGATCCCTCAAAATGTCCATCAACATCAGAGCGGGTGATTAAGCCATGAGGTGTTCGTGCATGCTCTGTGAACTGCGGCTGCATGCCACAACCCAGACGAACAGACAAAAAAGTGAGCAAAAAGATAGGAGAGAAGAAGAATGTAGGACTCTATTGCTAAAACATGTAAAGGCAGACAGTTTTGTTTGAATATGAAATTAGGTGAAAAATCAGAAAGCAGGTGAGTGATCACTATAAAATAGAAGATTATTTGTTTCTGGTGGCGAGAGAAGATATAAATGAAAAGGCACAAGAGGAGTTTCTGGGATGCTGTTAATATTCCAGATAACAAGCAGTATCTCGTTCTGGCCTGTGATGACATGCTAATTTGAGCGTTTTCTGTAGAACAGATTTCTAATGGGAACAAGCAGAGTGGACCACCATGCCATTTTCTCCCAGTGCTACCATGAAGCGTGTGGGGCCCAGGACAGAGAGAGGGTCGGGGAAGAGGACCCGTGTCAAGTTACACGTCACCCTGTGGCCTTGGAGAGCATTCTCTATAGACAGAGAAATGTTGTCAGGGTATTAGGGAAATGGCTTCCCAGGTCGCTCAGTAGTAAAGAATCCGCCTGCAGTGCAGGAGCCGCAGGAGACATGGGTTTGAGCCCTGGGTCAGGAAGACCCCCTAGAGTAGGAAATGGCAGCCCACGCCAGGATGCTTGCCTGGGAAAGCCCATGGACCGAGGAGCCTGGAGGACTACAGTCCACGGGGTCACAGAAGAGTAGGACGTGACGCAGCATGCCCCACAGCCAGGTTAGGGAAGTATTCTGGTTGTATCCACTCTGAACTTCTCTCAGGTTCTCAGGTTTGGGAAGGTTTGTCTCGGCACGTGTGAGCGGAGGCACTTCTTGCACACCCTAAGAGGAGCAGTACGTACATCACAGCAGTTTTTGTGCAGAGACAGCTTACATGAAGCCAAAGTTGTGGCCTCCATGACTGTCCTAATCAAGAAGCCGTCACGTTCCATGTTGAGTGCACACCCTGGAGAAACCTGTACACATGAACGTTCTTAGCAGCCCTGTTCACAATAGCCCCAAATGAAGACACAGTGGATCCCTCAAAATGTCCATCAACATCAGAGCGGGTGATTAAGCCATGAGGTGTTCGTGCATGCTCTGTGAACTGCGGCTGCATGCCACAACCCAGACGAACAGACAAAAAAGTGAGCAAAAAGATAGGAGAGAAGAAGAATGTAGGACTCTATTGCTAAAACATGTAAAGGCAGACAGTTTTGTTTGAATATGAAATTAGGTGAAAAATCAGAAAGCAGGTGAGTGATCACTATAAAATAGAAGATTATTTGTTTCTGGTGGCGAGAGAAGATATAAATGAAAAGGCACAAGAGGAGTTTCTGGGATGCTGTTAATATTCCAGATAACAAGCAGTATCTCGTTCTGGCCTGTGATGACATGCTAATTTGAGCGTTTTCTGTAGAACAGATTTCTAATGGGAACAAGCAGAGTGGACCACCATGCCATTTTCTCCCAGTGCTACCATGAAGCGTGTGGGGCCCAGGACAGAGAGAGGGTCGGGGGAAGAGGACCTACGTGTCAAGTTACACGTCACCCTGTGGCCTTGGGGAAGGGAGAGCTGCCCCTGGCAGAGATCAGTGAACTCGGGTTGTTGAAGCTTGCAGGTTCCCGGATAGAAAGGATTCTTTGCTCTCCCAACGCTCATCGCTCTCCCTGATCCTGCCTCCTTTGCTTGTCTGTGTCACCTTTGCACGCTCTGGGGCCCCTCGTCCAGTACTCAGTGTCGGTGGGTTTCAGAAGCTTAGGTTGAGTCCCAGCTTTATCGCCTACTAGTTACAGACACCTGGCTTCTTTAAGTCTCAGTTTCTTCTCTGCAAAGTAGGCATCCACACACTCACCTCAGCAGAGTGCCCAGAGGTTCGCAGAGAAAGGTGGTGAACCTGCCTTGAGAAGTGTAACTTACTTGAGGACTCTGGCTCGTTGGACCTTCTGAACTCTTCGGCCCCCCTGACCTGAGACTTCCATATGCATGAAACTGAGAATCCAGAGAGCTGGGAGGGCAGGGACCTGGCCTGGGCTGGAGGGTTCTGACCAGACGTCCTATTTTCCCTGGGAAAGCATGGAACTAGTCAATAGAAGCTCCTTGGTAGCAAAATGAGCGTCCCCTGGGCTTTAAGACTTCCTGGTGGTTCCCCTGCTCTATTCCCACTTTCCTTTCAGCTGAGATGCCGGGAAGCCATTTCCCTTCTGGGGCGTTAACCCCTCACCTGTGAAAAGAAAAGTGGCCCTGCAGGTGCTCCTGCCTCCCGGACCAGGCAGAGTCCCCCTCTGGGGCGCAAGCTCCCTGTCTGTCAAGTGAAGGGGTTAGGCTCCATTCCGTGGCTCTTAGCCCTGACGGCTCAGGAAAATCACGGGGGAAAATGTAAAGAAATCCAAGGGGAGCCTCCTCAGGCAGGGCTGAGAATGGAGCACCATGTGATGGGGCCACAGCCTGTCAGCGTGAGATGGGCCGATGGTCCCAGCCCCGAGGGAGCTGCCGCCTGGTCTCCTGGTCCAGAGCTTGGGACGCCAGTTCTGTGCTTGCCCCTACCCGCCACCCCAAAGGTCCAAGGGCTCTACCTCACCTGCAACGCAAGCCTCTGGAGGACGGGTTAAAATACCGCAAGGGCCCTTCTGGGGAAGAGGACCTCGTGTCAAGTTACACGTCACCCTGTGGCCTTGGGGAAGGGAGAGCTGCCCCTGGCAGTGAACTCGGGTTGTTGAAGCTTGCAGGTTCCCGGATAGAAAGGATTCTTTGCTCTCCCAACGCTCATCGCTCTCCCTGATCCTGCCTCCTTTGCTTGTCTGTGTCACCTTTGCACGCTCTGGGGCCCCTCGTCCAGTACTCAGTGTCGGTGGGTTTCAGAAGCTTAGGTTGAGTCCCAGCTTTATCGCCTACTAGTTACAGACACCTGGCTTCTTTAAGTCTCAGTTTCTTCTCTGCAAAGTAGGCATCCACACACTCACCTCAGCAGAGTGCCCAGAGGTTCGCAGAGAAAGGTGGTGAACCTGCCTTGAGAAGTGTAACTTACTTGAGGACTCTGGCTCGTTGGACCTTCTGAACTCTTCGGCCCCCCTGACCTGAGACTTCCATATGCATGAAACTGAGAATCCAGAGAGCTGGGAGGGCAGGGACCTGGCCTGGGCTGGAGGGTTCTGACCAGACGTCCTATTTTCCCTGGGAAAGCATGGAACTAGTCAATAGAAGCTCCTTGGTAGCAAAATGAGCGTCCCCCCTGGGCTTTAAGACTTCCTGGTGGTTCCCCTGCTCTATTCCCACTTTCCTTTCAGCTGAGATGCCGGGAAGCCATTTCCCTTCTGGGGCGTTAACCCCTCACCTGTGAAAAGAAAAGTGGCCCTGCAGGTGCTCCTGCCTCCCGGACCAGGCAGAGTCCCCCTCTGGGGCGCAAGCTCCCTGTCTGTCAAGTGAAGGGGTTAGGCTCCATTCCGTGGCTCTTAGCCCTGACGGCTCAGGAAAATCACGGGGGAAAATGTAAAGAAATCCAAGGGGAGCCTCCTCAGGCAGGGCTGAGAATGGAGCACCATGTGATGGGGCCACAGCCTGTCAGCGTGAGATGGGCCGATGGTCCCAGCCCCGAGGGAGCTGCCGCCTGGTCTCCTGGTCCAGAGCTTCGGGGACGCCAGTTCTGTGCTTGCCCCTACCCCGCCACCCCAAAGGTCCAAGGGGCTCTACCTCACCTGCAACGCAAGCCTCTGGAGGGACGGGTTAAAAATACCCCCTCCCTCACCTCCGCCATTCAGGGGCCCGAACTTGGGTGCCCACTGGATGAAGAGAATGCAGCGAGGAAGGGCTAGTGATGGAGGAGGGGTCGAAGTTGAAGACCAGGGAATAGTCTTCCTTCAGACCCCTGTGAGGAAGCAGAGCACAAAACTAACTAAACATTCCATGACGCTGGACACTTAAAGCACCCGAAACAGCAGGCTGACTCAGAGAGAGAGACAGGCCATAGTCTGGAAAATGATAAAGAAGTCAGCCCCAGGGCACTCTGCAGCCGTGCCACGCCCCCGCCGCTATCACCGTGCGAGGAACGTGTGTAAGGAGTGCGCTCCAGAAGTCAAGCCTCACTGGATAGCTATGGGCCTGGGGACAGAGGACCACCGTGAGAAATTTTCCCTGAAAATTAAAAAGCAGTCTGATATTTCTGGGTTAGTGTGGAGTGATGGAGTTTCTATTGGAATTATCTGGATGATTCTATTCTACTCTACTTTTGATTGACCCACAGAGCGTGTTGAAGATGTTTTTAGGTTTTCAGGGGAAAGAGAGTGGTCCCCGTTTTTCTTCCACTGTCCAAGTCCCATCCAGTTCTTATGATGGCACCTACATCACCACCCTATCCAAGAATAAAAGAAAATAAAGAGTGGGATAAAGAGACGGAAGAAAAGGAGAAGGGAGAGGGCAGAGGACAGGGCTGAGGCTAAGTGGGAGGGAGACAGGAGGACAGAGGCGTTCTAGAGGCATTTTCACCTTCAGAGCAAAGTTAGAATGAATTTGAATCAAAAGAAAAAATAAGTTCCTGGAATCTCACCTTGCTCTGTCCCATCTTGAACTTTAACTTACTTGAAAGGATATTTGTCCCAAGTCTATTTTACCAAAGCACAGTGCAGACTGGAAGGTATTATCTGAGGTATTGGTTTAATGTTTTCATTAAACTTGTACAGATAAAAGTTGTTTCAGCTGAGTCTTCATTTGCTTTTATGCTGTGGACTTCACCATCTCTCTAGGTTTATTACTCTATGTCGTTTTGCAGAATTTCCTTTACCCTCATGGACCAAAGCGCAAGGAATCAGCCTCCTTAGATACAGAAATCAATGACTGCCTTACCTGGTATTGAGGAGGTGTCCTTATAATTCCAAACAAAGAGAAGAACTCCAGCGAGCAGCAGGATGGCAGTGCTGGCAGCGGGCACAGCTTCAGACACGAGGCTGGTGATATTGTAATGCCTTGGGCTCAGCACTTCCAAAACCATCTTGTGCTACTTGATCAGGGGAAGCAATTTAAATTTCTGTGGAGATCAGAAGAGGGTAAAAAGTTACAGAATCCCCCAAAATGTACACACAGGATTTCTTTGGCTTCAGAGGATGCTATATTATAGAGACGGGCACTTTGTTTTATAATGTGATTGGACACTCAGACAAGACAAATCTATAGTTACAAGTCAAAACAAGCAAGCCCAAGAGAGATCTTTTGGCTGGAAGTGCAGCATTTCTGACCTTGGTAGAGTCTCAGGTTCGTTTAGACGCTTGGTCTGATAGAACCTTATCATCTTGCCCTTGAGTGGGTAGAGTGACTGAGTTCTCAATTAAGAGCCAAATTTCTTACCAAACACATGAAAATGAAGCTCATTCCAGGGGTAGAATCAGCATATTTTGTTTGGGCAATATTTTTCCCCTTGAAATCAAATAAAAAGTTTTAAATGCAACCCCAACCACCTTCCTTGCTCAGGATTTCTTTCCCCAAAGGATAAGTGTCTCCAGTAATAAGGTATTTCACAGGCATTGCTCAGAGGACAGGGCTGAGGCTAAGTGGGAGGGAGACAGGAGGACAGAGGCGTTCTAGAGGCATTTTCACCTTCAGAGCAAAGTTAGAATGAATTTGAATCAAAAGAAAAAATAAGTTCCTGGAATCTCACCTTGCTCTGTCCCATCTTGAACTTTAACTTACTTGAAAGGATATTTGTCCCAAGTCTATTTTACCAAAGCACAGTGCAGACTGGAAGGTATTATCTGAGGTATTGGTTTAATGTTTTCATTAAACTTGTACAGATAAAAGTTGTTTCAGCTGAGTCTTCATTTGCTTTTATGCTGTGGACTTCACCATCTCTCTAGGTTTATTACTCTATGTCGTTTTGCAGAATTTCCTTTACCCTCATGGACCAAAGCGCAAGGAATCAGCCTCCTTAGATACAGAAATCAATGACTGCCTTACCTGGTATTGAGGAGGTGTCCTTATAATTCCAAACAAAGAGAAGAACTCCAGCGAGCAGCAGGATGGCAGTGCTGGCAGCGGGCACAGCTTCAGACACGAGGCTGGTGATATTGTAATGCCTTGGGCTCAGCACTTCCAAAACCATCTTGTGCTACTTGATCAGGGGAAGCAATTTAAATTTCTGTGGAGATCAGAAGAGGGTAAAAAGTTACAGAATCCCCCAAAATGTACACACAGGATTTCTTTGGCTTCAGAGGATGCTATATTATAGAGACGGGCACTTTGTTTTATAATGTGATTGGACACTCAGACAAGACAAATCTATAGTTACAAGTCAAAACAAGCAAGCCCAAGAGAGATCTTTTGGCTGGAAGTGCAGCATTTCTGACCTTGGTAGAGTCTCAGGTTCGTTTAGACGCTTGGTCTGATAGAACCTTATCATCTTGCCCTTGAGTGGGTAGAGTGACTGAGTTCTCAATTAAGAGCCAAATTTCTTACCAAACACATGAAAATGAAGCTCATTCCAGGGGTAGAATCAGCATATTTTGTTTGGGCAATATTTTTCCCCTTGAAATCAAATAAAAAGTTTTAAATGCAACCCCAACCACCTTCCTTGCTCAGGATTTCTTTCCCCAAAGGATAAGTGTCTCCAGTAATAAGGTATTTCACAGGCATCACTGAGCATTTGTCAGAGCTTCTCATGAGCTGTCTAATTCCATGAGGCTCACTCAGGACAACCTTTTCCTGTTGGCTTGAATGAGACTTAAAAACCTCTTGCACCGTGTGCTGGTTGAAGCAGTACACGCTGGACTTTGACAGAGGTAGTCGGAAAGAAGAAAAGAAGAGGAAGAATAAAAAGGGAGGAGGGACAAGAGGAGTGGGGAAGCAGGAAGAACAGAGGGGGCTTGGTTGCTGGCGCCAGCAGCAGACTCAGGTGTCAGTCAACAGTCAAGGGCCCACAGCAGCTGACCTCCCGGGCAGGGTAATTTTCAGTTTGATTCTCTGGTTCTGATTGTGTGGCTCTCTTCCTTTGCTTTTGGAAAGCATTTTTTTTTCTTCTTTATTGAGATGTGACATATAGAAGCATATAATTTTGAGGTGTATAACATAATGATTTGACTAACATGCATCCTGATATGATTATTAAATAGATTCGGTGATGATCTGTCATCTCATACATATACAACATAGAAGAAATAGAAAAAATTTTTTCCTTGTGATGAGAACACTTTGGACTTACTCTCTTAATGATCTTCATGGATAAGATCGCAGAGTTAGTTATCTTATTCATATTATACTTTATCATTCCTAGTACTTACTTATCTTATTACTGAAAGTTTCTACCTTTTAACCACCTTCAGTTAATTCCCCTGCTAACCACAAATTGGACACTCAGACAAGACAAATCTATAGTTACAAGTCAAAACAAGCAAGCCCAAGAGAGATCTTTTGGCTGGAAGTGCAGCATTTCTGACCTTGGTAGAGTCTCAGGTTCGTTTAGACGCTTGGTCTGATAGAACCTTATCATCTTGCCCTTGAGTGGGTAGAGTGACTGAGTTCTCAATTAAGAGCCAAATTTCTTACCAAACACATGAAAATGAAGCTCATTCCAGGGGTAGAATCAGCATATTTTGTTTGGGCAATATTTTTCCCCTTGAAATCAAATAAAAAGTTTTAAATGCAACCCCAACCACCTTCCTTGCTCAGGATTTCTTTCCCCAAAGGATAAGTGTCTCCAGTAATAAGGTATTTCACAGGCATCACTGAGCATTTGTCAGAGCTTCTCATGAGCTGTCTAATTCCATGAGGCTCACTCAGGACAACCTTTTCCTGTTGGCTTGAATGAGACTTAAAAACCTCTTGCACCGTGTGCTGGTTGAAGCAGTACACGCTGGACTTTGACAGAGGTAGTCGGAAAGAAGAAAAGAAGAGGAAGAATAAAAAGGGAGGAGGGACAAGAGGAGTGGGGAAGCAGGAAGAACAGAGGGGGCTTGGTTGCTGGCGCCAGCAGCAGACTCAGGTGTCAGTCAACAGTCAAGGGCCCACAGCAGCTGACCTCCCGGGCAGGGTAATTTTCAGTTTGATTCTCTGGTTCTGATTGTGTGGCTCTCTTCCTTTGCTTTTGGAAAGCATTTTTTTTTCTTCTTTATTGAGATGTGACATATAGAAGCATATAATTTTGAGGTGTATAACATAATGATTTGACTAACATGCATCCTGATATGATTATTAAATAGATTCGGTGATGATCTGTCATCTCATACATATACAACATAGAAGAAATAGAAAAAATTTTTTCCTTGTGATGAGAACACTTTGGACTTACTCTCTTAATGATCTTCATGGATAAGATGCGGCAGAGTTAGTTATCTTATTCATATTATACTTTATCATTCCTAGTACTTACTTATCTTATTACTGAAAGTTTCTACCTTTTAACCACCTTCAGTTAATTCCCCCTGCTCCACCCTCTGTCTTTGGTAACCACAAATTTTATTTCCTTTTCAATGAGTTTGCTTGTTTTTGAGCTTTAATTGAAGTACAGCACCTTGTTGGTTCCTGGTATAGTGATTTGATATTTCTATACATTTCAAAATAATCAGTGTGATAAGTCTAGTTGTTATCTGTCACCACAGAAAGATATTACATAATTATTGACTATATTCCCACACTGTAAATTTCATACCCATGACTAGCTTGACTTGTGACTAAGAGTTGGTACCTCTTAATCTTCATTTATTTTTTTTCTTCTCCAAAACCCCTCCCTTCTGGCAATCACCTATTTGTTCTCTGTATTTTATGACTTTCTTTCTATTTAGTTATGTTTGTTCATTTACTTTGATTGTTTGGTTCCACATGGAAGTGAAATCATACAGTATTTGCCTTTCTCTATCAGACTTAGTTCATTTAGCAAAATAACCTTTAGGTACAACTCTGTTGACACAAATTATAATATTTCACTCCTCTTTAAGGCTAGGTAATATTCCATTTTATACGCACACACACACATACAACCAACATCATCTTTATCCATTCATCTGTTTATGAGCTCTTATACTACCATATTTTGGCTATGTAAATAATTCAGCAATAAACATAAGGGTTCGTGGATCTTCTTGAATTAGTGTTTTCATTTTTCTCCACAAATACCCAGAAATGGAATTGCAGGATCATAGGTGGTTCTATTTCTAATTTTTTGAGGAAGTTTTGTACTTTTTTCCTGAGTGGCTACAGCAATTAACACTCCCACCGATAGTGTACAAGGGTGCCCCTTTCCCCACATCCCCATCAGCACTTGTTATTTATTCTCTCTTGGATAATAGCCATTCTGATGGGTGAGAAATTATATCTCATTGTAATTTTGATTTACATTCAAATCAAAATGATGTTGAGCATTTTTGTTTGTTTTTTTCTTTCTTTTTTCTTTTTGAGCATGTTTTTATATGTCTGTTGGACATCTGTGTATCTTCTTTGGAAAAATGTCTATTCAGGTCCTCTGTCCATTTTTAAATTGGGTTGTTTGTTTTTTTGATGTTGAATTGGATGAGTTCTTTATATTTTTTGGATATTAACACTTTGTTGAGTATATGATCTTCTCCCATTTAGTAGATGATTATTTTGTTTTGTTCATAGTTTCCTTAGCTGTACAAAAGATTTTCTTTTTACTGTACTCCCATTTACTTATGTTTACTTTTGTTTTTCTTGCCTGAGGAGACATAACCCATAAATTATTGCTAAAACCGATATCAGAATCTGTATTTTCTTCCATAAATTTCAGATCTTATTGTGAAGTCTTTAATACATTTTTAATTTGCTTAATATATGGTGTAAATAGTCTAGTTTGATTCCTTTGCATGTAGTTGACCAGTTTTCTCAGTACCACTTATTGAAGAGGCTGTCTTTTCTTCATTGTTTTAGATTAGTTGTTCATATCAGTGTGAGTAATTTATAGACTCTCCATTCCGTTCCCTTGACTTATGTGTCCATTTTTGTGCCAATAGTATACAATCTTGATGACTATTACTTTGTAGTATAGTTTCAAATCAGGGAGCATAATACCTCCTGTTCTTCTTTCTGAAAAGTCTTAGCTATTAGGGATATTTTTTGTTTCCATACAGATTTTAGAATTACTTGTTCTAGTTCTTTGAAGAACGTTATGGATGTTTTTTTTTTTTTTTTTTTTTTAAGATTTATTTATTTATTTTGGGTGGGGGTCGGGTTGGGGAGGGAGGGGAGCGGGAGGGCCACTTCTATTGGTCTTTCATTTCTCGATTTTATCCATCTTTGTTCTTTGGCTCCTGTGAGCCTCCCATGGCGGTGGCGACTGTCGTTGCTGAGCGCCGGCTCTGGGCGCATGCGCTCCAGAGCTCCGGCTCGGTGATTGGACACACAGGTCCAGCCGCTCCGCGGCACGTGGGATCTTCCCAGGCCAGGGATCGAACCGGCGCCCCTTGCACTGCAAGGCGGTGTCCTTACCCACTGGACCACCAGGGGAAGCCCCCGTTATGGATGTTTTGATAAGTATTATAATGAATCTGTAAATTGCTTTGAGTAGTATGATCATTTTAACAATATTTGTCTTTCCTATCCATGAACACAATACAGCTTTCCATCTGTTTATATCATCTTCTGTTTCCTTCATTGAGACCTTTACGGTTTTCCAAGTATAGATCTTTTACCTCCTTACTTAGGTTTATTGCAATGTATTTTCTTCTTTTTGATGTTACTATGAATGGGATTATTTAATTTTTTTTCTCTTTTAGTGTCTTTTTAATGTATAGGAATGCAACAGATTTCTGCATGTTAATTTTGTCTCCTGTAACTTCACTGAATTCACTGATGAATTCTAGATTATTTTTTATCTTTTGGTGATGTCTTTAGGATTTTCTATGTGTAGTATCAAGCCATTAATTAACAGTGAAGTCTTACTTCCATTCTAGTATGGATTCTTTTTATACATCTTCCTTGTCTGATTGCTGTGGCTAGAACTTTCAAAACTTTATTGTTGAATAAAGTAGGAAGAGTGGGCAGCCTTGTTTTGTTTCTGAACTTATATTTCAGCTTGTCAACATTGAGTATGATGTTAGCTGTGGACTTATCATATATGGCCTTTAGCACATTCCCTCTATTCCCACTTTGTTGAGAATTTTTTCATCATAGATAGATTTTTGTATCCTGTTCTTCTTTCTGAAAAGTCTTAGCTATTAGGGATATTTTTTGTTTCCATACAGATTTTAGAATTACTTGTTCTAGTTCTTTGAAGAACGTTATGGATGTTTTTTTTTTTTTTTTTTAAAGATTTTTTTATTTATTTATTTTGGGGGGGGGTCGGGTTGGGGAGGGAGGGGAGCAGGCGGGCCACTTCTATTGGTCTTTCATTTCTCTATTTTCATCCGTCTTTGTTCTTTGGCTCCTGTGAGCCTCCCATGGCGGTGGCGACTGTCGTTGCTGAGCGCCGGCTCTGGGCGCATGCGCTCCAGAGCTCCGGCTCGGTGATTGGACACACAGGTCCAGCCGCTCCGCGGCACGTGGGATCTTCCCAGGCCAGGGATCGAACCGGCGCCCCTTGCACTGCAAGGCGGTGTCCTTACCCACTGGACCACCAGGGGAAGCCCCCGTTATGGATGTTTTGATAAGTATTATAATGAATCTGTAAATTGCTTTGAGTAGTATGATCATTTTAACAATATTTGTCTTTCCTATCCATGAACACAATACAGCTTTCCATCTGTTTATATCATCTTCTGTTTCCTTCATTGAGACCTTTACGGTTTTCCAAGTATAGATCTTTTACCTCCTTACTTAGGTTTATTGCAATGTATTTTCTTCTTTTTGATGTTACTATGAATGGGATTATTTAATTTTTTTTCTCTTTTAGTGTCTTTTTAATGTATAGGAATGCAACAGATTTCTGCATGTTAATTTTGTCTCCTGTAACTTCACTGAATTCACTGATGAATTCTAGATTATTTTTTATCTTTTGGTGATGTCTTTAGGATTTTCTATGTGTAGTATCAAGCCATTAATTAACAGTGAAGTCTTACTTCCATTCTAGTATGGATTCTTTTTATACATCTTCCTTGTCTGATTGCTGTGGCTAGAACTTTCAAAACTTTATTGTTGAATAAAGTAGGAAGAGTGGGCAGCCTTGTTTTGTTTCTGAACTTATATTTCAGCTTGTCAACATTGAGTATGATGTTAGCTGTGGACTTATCATATATGGCCTTTAGCACATTCCCTCTATTCCCACTTTGTTGAGAATTTTTTTTTCATCATAGATAGATATTGTATTTTGTCAAAAGATTTTCTACATCTATTGAGATGATCTTACGATTTTTATTTTTCAGTTTGGTAATGTGGTGAATGACGTGGACTGATTTTCAGATTTGAAACCATCCTTGAATCTCTGGTAAGAATCCCACTTGTTCATGATGTATGGTCCTTTTAATGTACTGTCGAATTCGACTTTCCAGTATTTTGTTGAAGATTTTTGCATCTATGTTCATCAATGATATTGGCCTATAATATTCTTTTTGCGTGTTATTTTTGGTATCAGGGTGACGCTGACCTTGCAGCATGAATTTGGAAGTGTTTCTTCCTCTGAAAAGTTTTGGAATACTTTGGGAGGGATGAGTGTTAACTGTCTTCTGGTTGGTGGAATTCACCTATGAAGCCATCTGGTCCTGAACTCTTGTTTGTTGGGAGGTTTTGCTTCTATATTACTGATTGAATTTCATTACTAGTAATTGTCCTGTTTATATTTTCTATTTCTTCTTGATTCAGTCTTGAGAAATTGTACATTTCTAAGAATTTGTCAAGTTTTTTCTAGGTTGTCTACTTTACTGGCATAAAACTGTTGGTAGTAATCTTTTATGACCCTATGTTTTTCTGTAGTGTCAGTTGTAACTTCCTATGATGTTATTGATTTGGGTTCTCTTTTTTCTTGATAAGTCTGGCTAAAGGTTTTCCAGTTTTACCTTTTTAAAGAACCAGATCTTAGTTTCACTGATCTTTTCTAAGTCTCTATTTCTTTCATTTCTCAATTCTTACCTTTATGATTTGTTTCATTTGTCTTCAGATATTTTAAAAATTTCTTCTTTGATTTCTGTAGCAATCTATTGGTTATTTAGTATCATACTGTTTAACCTCTATGTGTTTGTGTGTTTTTTGTAGTTTATTTTGTTCGGTTTTAATTAACAGTGAAGTCTTACTTCCATTCTAGTATGGATTCTTTTTATACATCTTCCTTGTCTGATTGCTGTGGCTAGAACTTTCAAAACTTTATTGTTGAATAAAGTAGGAAGAGTGGGCAGCCTTGTTTTGTTTCTGAACTTATATTTCAGCTTGTCAACATTGAGTATGATGTTAGCTGTGGACTTATCATATATGGCCTTTAGCACATTCCCTCTATTCCCACTTTGTTGAGAATTTTTTTTCATCATAGATAGATATTGTATTTTGTCAAAAGATTTTCTACATCTATTGAGATGATCTTACGATTTTTATTTTTCAGTTTGGTAATGTGGTGAATGACGTGGACTGATTTTCAGATTTGAAACCATCCTTGAATCTCTGGTAAGAATCCCACTTGTTCATGATGTATGGTCCTTTTAATGTACTGTCGAATTCGACTTTCCAGTATTTTGTTGAAGATTTTTGCATCTATGTTCATCAATGATATTGGCCTATAATATTCTTTTTGCGTGTTATTTTTGGTATCAGGGTGACGCTGACCTTGCAGCATGAATTTGGAAGTGTTTCTTCCTCTGAAAAGTTTTGGAATACTTTGGGAGGGATGAGTGTTAACTGTCTTCTGGTTGGTGGAATTCACCTATGAAGCCATCTGGTCCTGAACTCTTGTTTGTTGGGAGGTTTTGCTTCTATATTACTGATTGAATTTCATTACTAGTAATTGTCCTGTTTATATTTTCTATTTCTTCTTGATTCAGTCTTGAGAAATTGTACATTTCTAAGAATTTGTCAAGTTTTTTCTAGGTTGTCTACTTTACTGGCATAAAACTGTTGGTAGTAATCTTTTATGACCCTATGTTTTTCTGTAGTGTCAGTTGTAACTTCCTATGATGTTATTGATTTGGGTTCTCTTTTTTCTTGATAAGTCTGGCTAAAGGTTTTCCAGTTTTACCTTTTTAAAGAACCAGATCTTAGTTTCACTGATCTTTTCTAAGTCTCTATTTCTTTCATTTCTCAATTCTTACCTTTATGATTTGTTTCATTTGTCTTCAGATATTTTAAAAATTTCTTCTTTGATTTCTGTAGCAATCTATTGGTTATTTAGTATCATACTGTTTAACCTCTATGTGTTTGTGTGTTTTTTGTAGTTTATTATTATTTTGCTCTCGGGATCTATTATAACTTCTGTAGTTGGAAAAGATACATGATTTGATTTCAATCTTCTCAAATTTACCAAGACTTGTTTTGTAGCATAGGATATGATCTATCCTGGAGAATGGTTCACATGTACATGTGTCACATTTTGATGGACTGTTCTTTATATCTATTAAGTTATTCTAGTGTAATATATCATTTAAGACCAGTGTTTCTTTATCCATTTTCTGTCTAGATGATCTGTCCTTTGATATAGGTGGAGTGTTAAAGTCCACTACTATTTCTGTGTTACTGTCAAATTTTCCCTTTAGGTCTGTTAATAGTTCCCTTTATGTATTTAGGTACTTCCATGTTGGGAGCATATACATCTGTAATTGTCAAGACTTCTTGTTGGATTGATCCCTTGATCATTATGTAACATTTTTTGTCTCTTGTAACAGTATTTATTTTGAAGTCTATTTTGCCTTATATGGCTTTCTTTTTCTTTTCCATTTGCATGAAATATGCTTTTCCATCCCCTCACTTGCAGTCTGTGTGTATGTCTTTAGATCTGAAATGAGTTTCTTATGGACAGCATATATACCGGTTTTGTTTTCTTATCTGTCCGGTGGTTCTGTATCTTTTGATTAGGCCAGTTTGTCTACTTTCATTTAAAGTGATCATTCATCCCCGGTGATCCAGTGGTTAAGATCCCATGCTTCCAGTGCAGGGGCTGCAGGTTCAGTCTGTGATCAGGACTACACGGGATCAAATCCCGCATATCATGTAGCGTGACCCCAAAACAGACTAAATAATCGTTCATTGCTATGTACTTATTCCTATTTCACTCTCTTTGGTTTGTTCTGTAAAGCTTTTTTTAAAAAATTTCCTTTCTTTTGCTCTCTTCCTTTGTGATATGATGGCTATTTTTAGTGTTAAATATAGAGTTCTTCGTCTTTTTTTCTGTGTATATATAGTATAGATTTTTTGGTTTGTGGTTATCAAGAGGTTTGTATATAGTGAATATATATATATATGCATGCATATATATGTGTGTGTGTATATATATATATATAGGCATTTTACATTGGTGATTTTTCATGTTTGAATGCATTTTAACAACTCCAAATTTTCTCCCTCTCCCCAAGGTGTCCTTTTTTTTGGCCACTTCTATTGTTCTTTCATTTATTTTCATCCATCTTTGTTCTTTCGCCTCTGTGGGCCTCCCATTGCAGTGGTCTCTGTCATCACAAAGCACCAGCTCCAGGTGCATGTGTCCCAGAGCTCGAGCATGGTAGTTGGACACATCAATCCAGCCGCTCCATGGCACAAGGGATCTTCCCAGGCCAGGGATCAAACTGGCACCCTTGCACTGCAAGGCGGTGTCTTTACTCACTGGACTACCAGGGAAGCCCCTAATGTGTCTTTTTGGTATCGTATTTTATAGTCAAATCCTGCCTTGGCAGACTGAGAGGCCCAAGGTGTGCTAGAGGGTCTGTAGGCCTGCTGTTGGCCAGAGCCAGAGCCCAGGGCGTCCCTGGGGGGTGCTGGCCTGCTGGTGGGTGAGTTGGGTCTTGATGCGGCTGGTCCTGGGGCTACTATAATCGTGAGGTTGTTGTCTTGCCTGCTGGTGGGTGGGGCTCGGGCACAGGGCTTCCCTGGGTTGGTGCCCCCCACACTAGTAAAGGCAGGTCCTGGCACTACAGCCGGCCCACTCATGGGCAGACGCAGGTCCTAAGTTCTGTACGTCACATAGCTGGCGTTGGCACATTGGTGAGTTCACTGGATTATGACACGGCTGGCCGCAAGTCCTTGGTAGTCCTAGCGCTGTGTCCATCCACCTGTTGGTAGAGCCGTGGCCCAGGGTGTCCTAGGGCTGATGTCCTCCCACTGGTGGGTGAAATCAGGTCTTGAGGTTACTGCCAGCTCACTGGTGGTCAAAGCTGGTGTCTGGGGTCTCTGGTTGCAGGGTCTCAGGGATCCCAAGCGTTGTTGCTGGTCTGTGGATGGGCGTGGCTGGAGCCCAGTGGACCCCACGGCTGGTGCCTCCTTGATGCGTGAAACTGGGTGCAGTGCTGATGCTGGTCCACTGGTGGCTGGGCCAGGTTCCAGGTGGCCAGCGGTTCGGGGCTTCCACAGCAGCTGGCCTGCTGGTAGGGTGGGCTCTGTGCTCCTCCAGCCGGCCACCTGCCCTGGGCTCCAGGACTGACTGGTGTCAGTGGACTGGTGGGGACGGGCCCGGTCCCGGCACTGATAAGCTGGAGGGGCTTCCCGGCCACCGTGTCCCTGTGGTGGGCTGTGCTGCCCACATGGCTGCTGCTAGCGTCCCCCGCCCCAGGCTGAGGTTCAGCTGTCTCCCGCCCCTCCGGGGGAGCCTCTGCGATCAGTGGGCCTGTGAGCTTTCAGATGACTTCTTCTGACCTTTGTCCTAGAGCATGTGAGATGTTCTGTAAACGCTTTAAGAATGGGGTCTCTATTTCCCACATCCCCCTGGGGCTCCTGAAAGCAAGCCCCGCTGCCGCTACTGCTTCGGTCGCGTCTGGCTCTTGGTGACGCTGTCGACCGTAGCCCATCCGGCTTCTCTGTCCGTGGGATGCTCCAGGCAAAAATACTGGAGTGGGTTTCCATGCCCTCCCCTGGGGGATCTTTCCAACCCAGAAATCAAACCCGCATCTCTTAAGTCTCCTGCATTGGCAGGCAGATTCTTTACCACTAGCACCATCTGGGAACCTGGACAGCAAGCCCTACGAGCCTCCAAAGCCAAGTGTCTGGAGGCTCATCTTCCTAGTGTAGAAACCCCAGACTGGGGAGTCCTATGTGAGGCCTGGACTCCTCATTTATTGGAAGTCTCTACATCTGTAATTACTTTCCTGCTGGTGCGTCACCTTCCTGGTGATACAGGACTTGACCACTCTGCCCACCTGTCTTACTATGGTTCCTTCTTTATATCTCTAGCTGTACAGATCTTTTCCACTAGCCTGCAGATCACTGTAGTGGATAGTTGCTCTATAAATATTCAAAATTTTGGAGTGCCCATAGAAGGAGGGGAGCTCAAGGTCTTCCTACTCCGCCATCTTGGCCACTCCCTTCTGCAGTGTTTTTTGACAATGTGTTGAGTCTTTCTTTTGAATAAGGTTTTCCAGTACCTATACTCTTCGAAGAGAGTTTCAGGGACTGTAGTTGAAGAGACTTAGATGGAATAGCCTTGTGTAGTGGAGAAAGAGTAACAGTTCCTTTCAGTTCCTGGTGCAAGGTGACCACCCTAAGGATTACCTTCCCTTGAAAGATATTCTAAGGTTCCAAGACTTGCAACGTCTCTGAAACAGACTTTGTCTGAGTTTTTGTTGCTATTCAGTTGCTAAGTCATGTCCAGCTCTTTCTGACAGCTGAACTGCAGCAATGCCAGGAGTCCCTGTCCTTAACTATCTCCAGGAGTTTGCTCAAACTTACAGCCATTGAGTCGGTGAGGCCATCCGACCGTCTCATCCTCTGTCGCCCGTTTCTCCTCCTGCCCTTAGTCTTTCCCAGTATCCAGGTCTTTTCCCATGAATCAGCTCTTTCAGGTGGCCAAAGTATTGGAGCTTCAGCTTCAGCATCAGTCCGTCCAATGAAAATTCAGGGTTGATTTCCTTTAGAGTTGACTGGCTTGATCTCCTTGCTATCCAAGGGATTCTCAAGAGTCTTCTCCAGCACCACAGTTTGAAAGTATCAGTTCTTCAGTGGTCAGCCTTCTTTATGGTCCAACTGGCTAGGTAGGTTTACCTAGCAATAAAGTTCTAGATTCTTAATGAGATCTTGTAAGAAACTCTGAAATCTCTGAAACACTGCACAAAATGTTATACATGCTCAGCAGCACCTTCATGTGGGAAAAAGCCCATAACTTTCATCAGATTCCTGAAGGGTATACGATTGCTTTTCTTCCCTGACCTATATGAGATCTTATATATGCAATTAAAAATCTGGAAAGGATAGAAATTTCATGAATTTATTCAGTTTTCTGATTGATTCTATTTATGTAATCATTAACAGCTAATTAATCATTATGTAATCATTAAAGTTTCTGGCACATATGTTGGGAAGGTTTTTTTCTTTTCCTTTTTTTGAAAAAATAACATAGAAGTTGAGATTAAAAAGTTAGCCTATGTCTGTTTTCATCTGGTTCCTTTGTTAGTGAGCATTTTTGAACAGGTTCAGTTTTTGAGTTTTTAATTTCCAGAGTGGAATTTTACATCATTCTGAGTAAAGCTCTTGTGTCTTTCAATATCCCTCAAATTTTTCTGTTTACATTGATGAAAACTGAAATCAGTATTAAAAGTATAAATGAAGAAAATGAAGGAGAAAGATGTCCCGGAGGAAATGGGCAAAAACTTCCCATTTAAGAAACTCTCAGAATGATATTACAATTTTGACAGCACAAAGTATAAACTGTTGGAAGCTGATGCAGATTTATAAAAGAATATGACAATTCACAAAGGCATAGAAAAGATATTCTAAATTCTATGAAATGAAGACAGCAGGAACTGCTGAAATACTGTAGCTAAATTTTTTTTACAAAGAAAAAAACACTTTAAGAATTGCAATGGTTCTAATGTTTTAAATTATAGTGTATCAAAATATTGGTTTTACCATTTTTTTTCAGTTCCATATACAGTTAAAACCTATAGCAAGAGAGTTATTCAAGTTTCAACAAAAGTTTTATAAGTCACAGTGTGATTTAAGATCATCCTGCATCATTTCAGTTTGCGTAGTCATTTTACTGTTAGCACTACCTGTATGTCTAAAGGTTTGGTGGGATAAAGAAGCCTGGCTCCTCATCATCCTCAAAAGATGCCTCAAAGAGCACTAAAGACCCAAAGGATGAGGATTTTATTAGTGCTTACAAAGTGTTTGCTGTGTGTCAGACATTGTCCCCAGAACTTTACAAATACTAACCATTCATCCTCACAAAAAGTAGGCTGAATATGATGGTACCCATTTTACACATGAGGAAACCAAAGCGTGGCTAAGTATTTCGACTTTAGGCACCCATATAGTTTGCTTCAGAGGTGGGACTGGAGTCCACAGAGTCCGTCTCCAGAGCCCATCCTCTGAACCATGCCATTAACAGCCTGTTACGGGACTCATTTGGTCTCTACATTCAGGGACTTTTCAGTCACGTATATAACATTTATTCCCAGGCTACTCAGAATGATTGCCTTTTAAAAAGTTAGCTTTTCAGACTTCTGAATGCCACAGCTGGAAAAGTTCTTAAAGATTCTCCCTATCTTGCATATTGGTTTTGCTGTCCAGTAGAATATTCCAATGGACCACACAGACAGGTTGAACATAGGCCTTTGAATTATGGTACAAGAATGGAGGAAGGTCCTAGAACTTCAGAGAGATTACTTATATGTCCCCTGTGCGAGGAATACTTTCCCTTCACCCATAAAAATACATATATACACATGTGGCCTCAAAGTGCCATGGGCCTTCGAAAGTCATCTCACATACCTGGCTCTCCAGGCATTTGTTTGCAGAGTGGTCTCCCTCAC
This sequence comes from Tragulus kanchil, assembly GCA_022376925.1. NCBI lineage: Eukaryota > Metazoa > Chordata > Mammalia > Artiodactyla > Tragulidae > Tragulus > Tragulus kanchil. The sequence goes on from JAIOJX010000024.1 coordinate 167,975,321, forward strand.
TGAGGCATCCCGTACCGCACCAAGCAGGGATTTTTGGCCTCCTTATGAACCAGGTTTGTGCTTCCATGCTCCGTGAGCCTCAAGTCTCCTAACACCTTAATGCTCTACAACCTTAGGATAAAGAAATACCAGTATACCAGTACAGAGTCCCCAGTCTGAGCTAGGGCAAAGTCAGCTGGGGGCACAGCAGAGGCTGGGTGACCCAGTTCCTTGGAGTCAGGGGGTACTCTGGGCCTCACAGTGTCAGAAGGGGCTCCCAGCTGCCCTGATACAGCCCTGACCTTCTGTGAGGGAGGGAAGGCAAGCCCTCACCTTGCAGAAGTGCTGCTCGATTTGACCAGAGCCTACCAGAACCTACCTTGCAGCATAGGAGTGACCAGCCACCCAGGGTCTAAGAGCTGGGTGTCAAGCCTACCCTCCTCATTCTCCCTAGTGCACCTGGTCCGTCTCTCTTTCATGCCCCCCAATCCCAGGGAAACATAACCCAGTCACGTTGGTTCTCCCTGCTACACTTTCTGATTTAAGTCCCCACAGATAGGGGTCTGCCTACTGGGACTCTTGCAAGGAATGGGGCAGATGTGGCCTCAGCTCCCAGGCACTGACAGAGTCTTGAAGGAGGAGTTACAGATTTTTACTGAATGGTTTCCCTAAGTGAGAGAGAGCATCCAGTTGGGAATGGGAAATCCTATGGCTGCAGAATGTCCTGTCCCAGGGAGGGGTTCTGGAATGAGACTGGTGGCCTGGGACTGATGGGAACAGGGGAAGGGTGAGCATGATGTAAAGCAGAAAGAAGGATTAGCAAGGAACAGAAAAGAGGATGGGAACCTGGGGTCCAAGATCTGGGACAGTGTGAGGTGCATGGGGGCTGGAGATGATGACAGAGTAGACCAGTGCAAAGCTTTATAGATGTATTTAAACGGCTAGAATTTGTCTTAAGAGACATGAGCCACTGAAGGGCTTCAAGCAAGGAATCAACAAAGTCATATCTGCATTATAAAAATCTACACCTCTGACTTCAGTGGGAAGAATACAGTGTGGGGAGGGGCATTGGAGAGGGTGAAAAAAGACCAGCTGGGATCGCTTCCATAATTTCTCAGGTAATAGAGGGAGGTATTGAGGTCTTGGGGAATAGAGACAAGTGGACACGTTCATGAGAGATTTGGTGGTTAAGTTGGCATGATTGTCATGGTTTAAATACAATGATTTAAGGAGAAAGCAAAGCATTAAGTATGTCTCCTAAGCTTCCAGACTTTGTACTTAGTGGAGTGGAGTGCTGTTTTTTGAGCTTGGGCCAGTTTTGAGGTTTAGAGAGTGCTTTTCGAGTTTAGAAATTTTGAGTTGGAGGAATTGTTGGAATATCCAAGAGGTAATATGCAATCTATAACTCAGGGAAGAAGTCTCAGCTGACACATGGGCTCTGGAGACTGTATAGACTAAGAAGGGTGTCTTAAGGGGCACCAAAATTTGATGACAGAATATAGAATAAATCTTATGAGCTCACGAAGAAGGCCGAGGAGGATTGGCGCAAGAGCTAGCAGGAGGCCAGCTCGCAGGAGGCTGCTCCTGCTGAGCGCCAGCATTTTTGATGAACAAGGAGGTGTGGCGAGGACGCTGCAATAATGGAAGGTGGAGGATGTTCAAAAGGCATGAATCTCCCAAAAATAAGGTTTTCTAATTTTTGAAAAAAAGTTATGACAGCTGTTATTGCCGTTTTATGAGAGGAACAGACAGCCTGGATGTGGTGTCAAGAGTCCCTAGAAGAGTGTGGACGAGACCGGAGAGCTGGAGCGCCAGCTTCTCACTCACCTGGAGTGCTCCACCAGCTGCTCCACACGCCTCAGGGCTCGGTCACCACAGCCACTTTCTGGAACGAGCTAAATATATCATACTTCTGTTTTACCGATGAGGAAAATGAGCCGTGGCAAGTCAAAGCAAGTGGTACAGTGGGAGGGGAACACCCAGCTGTGAGAACTGACAGCCCATTCTCTTAACCCAAACTCCACTTTCTGCTTCCTCTCACTACATGCATGGCTCCTCTCCTGGCTGCCTCTCCTTGTTTTCCCTCTATATCTCTGGCCTTTTCTAATCTTCTTTAGGGGTTAGCTTCTTTTTCTTTCAAATAAATAAGCCACGTTACCATTTCTCTTATACCCATTTCCTCATAACTTCTGGTTTCTGCTTTACCTACACTCACATCCGTCCCTCAGAGATTAACAACCTTCCTTCCTCCTAGTCTGTACCTTTCCCCGCTTCCATTTTCTTCTTCGATCTCACTCTGTGACTTTGGACCCATTTGGCCATTTCTCTTCCTTTTGTTGTTTGCCCATGGCTGTTGTGATAAAACTTTTCCTTTTCTTCCATTGCTTCTTATTTCCCTGTACCTGTTCCTAGCTTCCCTACAGCCCCTGAAGTCTGAGCATTTCCCAGCCTAAGAGCTTAGCCCTTGGCTTCGTACTTCTTGTGAGAGCTCATTTCTTCCCCTGACTATTGCTGCTACATGGATGCCCACCCTCCATGCCTTTCTTGGCCCTGTCCTCTTTCTTTAATGCCCCTGTCCTCTTTCGTTAATGCCACGTCTGAAATGTCAAGCGCCTACTTAGCACGTAGATGTCTCCCTATCACTCCACACTTATGGCTGAAACTGACTTCCTCCTAGACCTCTCCTCCCAATCTCTTCATATATCTTTTTCCTAGTCATTCTATTTCAAAGTCTTGTTGTTTGTTTTTACTTACCTCTTCCCCTTTCCTACCTGCTACAGATAGTTGCTCCCTATCCCAGCCTAAACACATTATCAGTGTCTGGTCTCTGACACAGGATTTTCTTTTACCTTCAGGCCCGTATCTTAACTTTTGAAATGGACATTAGCCCTGCTCTCTGCTCCATTAACAACGCAGGGGTTAGACCTGGGGGAAATGGAGCGCCAGCTCATACTTCTGTTTTACCGATGGAACGAGCTAAATATATCATACTTCTGTTTTACCGATGAGGAAAATGAGCCGTGGCAAGTCAAAGCAAGTGGTACAGTGGGAGGGGAACACCCAGCTGTGAGAACTGACAGCCCATTCTCTTAACCCAAACTCCACTTTCTGCTTCCTCTCACTACATGCATGGCTCCTCTCCTGGCTGCCTCTCCTTGTTTTCCCTCTATATCTCTGGCCTTTTCTAATCTTCTTTAGGGGTTAGCTTCTTTTTCTTTCAAATAAATAAGCCACGTTACCATTTCTCTTATACCCATTTCCTCATAACTTCTGGTTTCTGCTTTACCTACACTCACATCCGTCCCTCAGAGATTAACAACCTTCCTTCCTCCTAGTCTGTACCTTTCCCCGCTTCCATTTTCTTCTTCGATCTCACTCTGTGACTTTGGACCCATTTGGCCATTTCTCTTCCTTTTGTTGTTTGCCCATGGCTGTTGTGATAAAACTTTTCCTTTTCTTCCATTGCTTCTTATTTCCCTGTACCTGTTCCTAGCTTCCCTACAGCCCCTGAAGTCTGAGCATTTCCCAGCCTAAGAGCTTAGCCCTTGGCTTCGTACTTCTTGTGAGAGCTCATTTCTTCCCCTGACTATTGCTGCTACATGGATGCCCACCCTCCATGCCTTTCTTGGCCCTGTCCTCTTTCTTTAATGCCCCTGTCCTCTTTCGTTAATGCCACGTCTGAAATGTCAAGCGCCTACTTAGCACGTAGATGTCTCCCTATCACTCCACACTTATGGCTGAAACTGACTTCCTCCTAGACCTCTCCTCCCAATCTCTTCATATATCTTTTTCCTAGTCATTCTATTTCAAAGTCTTGTTGTTTGTTTTTACTTACCTCTTCCCCTTTCCTACCTGCTACAGATAGTTGCTCCCTATCCCAGCCTAAACACATTATCAGTGTCTGGTCTCTGACACAGGATTTTCTTTTACCTTCAGGCCCGTATCTTAACTTTTGAAATGGACATTAGCCCTGCTCTCTGCTCCATTAACAACGCAGGGGTTAGGGTTATGCTCCAAAGTGTATTCTCAGTGGTCAGCTGAAGGCCAGTCTATGTCTGCCTTGTAGACTTTTGCCAAAAATTGCCTTGAAATCTCTAATATCCAGTGGTGTTCAGAAGCCTCTTTTGGGAGAAATCTCCCCAACTGGACATTCCTGGTGGACCTTCATCCCACGCTTGGCATTCCCAAGATCTGATGACTTTAAGGGCTGTGTGGATGACAGTTGTGGAGACGGGTAGACATGAGAGAGCCCAGGACTCCTCCCAGTTTCAGGCGTGATGCCAGACAGAGCAGCTCTCCTAGGTCCAGTCCAGACTCCGGCCCGTCTGCAGCCTTCAGGGAGCATCTGAACCAAGTGCCACAGCCCTCCTCAAGGAGCTGCGTGCTTGCACCTGGCGTGGGGTCCTTTCTGCAGCTGCCTTTGCCCAGTTGCTCCCTGGTGCCAGGCCTTAAACGACAGGTGACTTTCTAAGGTCCATCATATGCAAGTCTTTGTTTCATCTAAAGGGATCTTAAGGGAAACAGTTAAAGCCACGTATATTTGTCTTTCTGAATTAGATGTATATGTTTCCTCGAATCCCTTACTGAATAAATTGAGGCTTTCATTCTTAAAGCTTGTCTTCCTCCTCCTGTTTCCTCTCCTGGAAGATGAATTCCCCAAGGCTGGGGATCTGGACCTCCCTTCTTCATAACTGTGTCCCACCCTGAGAACAGTGTCCACACCTTTGCATATGCTCACTACGAACCTGTTCCCTCTGACTGAACCATTTCCACCTCTGTCCAGATTTATATTCCCTCTCTGATGTCCTGCTTTTGAGACCTTCCCTTTCAGTTTAGCCTACAGACTACTGCCAGCTTGTTTTCCAACTCAGTTTTCATGACATCAGTACCCTGTTAAAAACTCTTTTCTTTCTTTGCATCCAGTTAACTACAAGGCTTCCAGATTTATCCTTAGTCAGCCTCATTTCCTGGCTCTCTCTACCCACACTCTGACTCGCCACTGAACCACAGATAGCCTACCTAGGACTGCTCGTGTCTACCCCATGCCACCCTAGCTCAACTGGTACTGCCCTGCGAGCCTCCCAGGAGAGATCTGTTTCTTCCTCTCCTTTCTTGAACCTTCTCTCACCTGGTAGAAACACCCCGCCTCCTTTCCCTTTGATGTGGGTCCTAGGAGAATCTTGCCAAGTCACTCTATAACTCGAGTTGTGGAAGCTTTCACTAAACATTTATTAAGGACCCTGTCTGAGCAAGAGGCTACACTCGGACACAAGAGTTGTGAGGAAAGTTCTGAGGAAAGTGCTGTAAGCCAGAACGTCATGTGAGGACCACAGGTCTATAAGATGACAGGCAGAACTACCCATGAACTTCTGCTTCGAGGAAGTCAGAGTATCAGATATGGAGGGGGGGAGCCCTCTAAGATTTTCCAGTAGTACAGTTCTCCCCCTTGAAGACTGAACCAATCACATGAGATCTAGAGAAGCAAGGTCACTTGCCAATGGTCACTTAAAAACAGGACAGGTTTGCCATGTGCGTGTTCTGCAATCTGATTTCCATCTCCTGGTACTGGGGTAATGACGCTGGTGAGTCAGTCATTTTTCTTAGCAGGCTTTGGAGTGAGTCCCTGGGAATTTCTTATTCTGGAGCAGGAAAGATGATAGAAACTAGCAAGGGCAATCTGGTGGGATAAAGTTGTGTGGCTGGTCTGGACTCCCCTTTAGGACACCACAGGGAGACCTCAGCCACAACCTTCCTGACACGTAGGAAAGACTATTGACAGTGCCTGAAAGGCAAGTTTCCTTCTCTGGTACAGGCTGCCAAAACCCACATCTCATGTAAGCCTACAGACCCAAAGTTCTTGGTCATCAGGCAGGACTGGGGCTTTCCTACTCATCTTTGAGGTCCCATGACGCCAGTGCATGCTTGTGGATATGCTCCTTCCTTTTAAGCTGTTTACTGGCTGCCCTTTATCTCAGCTTTCATCTTCACCCACCTGAGGATGCTCCCTTGTCCCTCAGGTGCCCAGTCCATTGTCTCCCCAGTGGGCTGTATCCGATAGCCTGTCCCAGGAGACTTTGTTTTAAAGTATAGTCAGAGATGGCAAGAATACACAGAAGAACTGTACAAAAAAAAGAGATCTTAATGACTCAGATAATCACAATGGTGCGGTCACTCACCCAGAGTCAGACATTCTGGACTGTGAAGTCAAGGGGGCCTTAGGAAACACTGTTCCCAGAAAGGCTAATGGAGGTGATGGAATTCCAGTAGAACTATTTAAAACCCTAAGAGATGATGCTACTAAAGTGCTGCACTCAGTATGTCAGCAAATTTGGAAAAGCCAGCAGTGACCATGGGACTGGAAAGGGTCAATCCTCATCCTAATTCCCAAGAAGGGCAGTACTAAGGAAAATGTGCTAAGATCCATTGACAGTTGCACTCATCCCCCATGCTAGTAAGGTCATGTTTAAAATCTTGCCTGCTGAACTTCAGCACATGAACCAGGAAATTCCAGATGTTCAAGCTGGGTTAAGAGCAGGCAGAGGAACCAGAGATCAAATTACCAACATTCGCTGGATCAGAGAGCAAGCAAGAGAATTCCAGAAAGACATCTGCCTCTGTTTCATTGACTATGCTTTAAAGTTTTGACTGTGTGGATCATAACAAACTGTAGGAACGCTCTTAAAGAGATGGGAATATCCAACTATCATAGAGGTCTCCCGAGAAACTTGCATGTGGGTCAAGGAGAGACAGTATCCCAGAATCAAGATTTCCAAAAGAAATATCAACAGCCTCAGATCTGTGGATGATACCACTCTAAGGGCAAACAGTGGAGAAGAACTAAAGAACCTCCTGATGAAGGTGAAGGAGGAGAGTGGAAACGCCGGCTTAATACTCAATATTAAAAAACCTAAAAGATCATGGCATCCAGCCCATCACTTCATGGCAAATGGAAGGAGAAAAGGTGGCAGCAGTGACAGATTTCCTCTTGAGGTCTAAAGTCTCTGTGGATGGTGACAGCAGCCATGGAATTAGAAGACAATTGCTTCTTGACAGGGGAGCTATGACAAACCTAGACAATATGTTAAAAAGCAGAGGGCTTCCCCTGGTGGTCCAGTGGGTAAGGACACCGCCTTGCAGTGCAAGGGGCGCCGGTTCGATCCCTGGCCTGGGAAGATCCCACGTGCCACGGAGCGACTGGACCGATGTGTCCGATTACCGAGCCGGCGCTCTGCGACGACAGAGGCCACCACAATGGGAGGCCTACAGGAGCTAAAGAACAAAAACGGATGAAAATAGAGAAATGGAAGACCAATAGAAGTGGCCCGCCCATCCCCCTCCCTCCCCACCCCACTCTCCCCCCCCCCCACCAAAAAAGCAGAGACATCACTTTGCTGACAAAGGTCCATATAGTCAAGGCTATGGTCTTCCCAGTGGTCATGTATGGATGTGAGAGTTGGACCATGAAGAAGGCTGAGTGCCCAAGAACTGACGCCTTTGAACTGTGGTGTTGGAGGGGACCCTTGAGAATACTTTGGACTGCAAGAAGATCAAACCAGTCAATCTTAAAAGAAATCAGCCCTGAATATTCATTGGAAGGCCTGATGCAGAAGCTGAAACTCCAGTACTTTAGCACCTGATGCGAAGAGCCGACTCCTTGGAAAAGACCCTGATGCTGGGAAAGACTGAGGGCGGGAGGAGAGGGGGCGGCAGAGGAGGAGATGGCTGGCTGGCGTCACTGAGTCAATGGACGTGGACTTGGGCAAACTCTGGGAGATGGTGAGGGACAGGGAAGCCTGGCGTGCTGTAGTCCGTGGAGTCACGAAGAGTTGTAAATGACTTGATGGCTGAACGGCAACGTCATGGCTTTGGTCACCTTAAGAGCGTTCTAGATGATGGCCCTGTCAGGTCATGCTACGAGGGGCTGGGAGGGATGTTGAGAGACCATAGGCCCACCTCAGGGCCCTCAGAGCCTTGTGAAAGGAGCCACCCAACACCCAACCGTACTTCTTCCCACGAGCGGGTTGAACCTGTCTCAGAGAGGCAGAGCAGGCCAGGCTGGGTATCGTTCCCACAGCAGCAGTCCAAGCGGTTTCCCTCCACTTCATTTTTCAACTGAGTTTTACAAGATGGAACATGTTATCTGACATCCGAGGGTGGCTGGTGGTGGAGTTTTTTTCAGTCCAGTTTTGGCGTCTAGCCTGAGGGAGAAAAGGCACAGGTGGCGGCATCACAGCAGTAGGATTCAGGGTCATGGGCCCAACTTCCAGTCTTGGCGCTGCGGTTGACCAGCCCTGTGACCTTACTCACTCCCCAGCCCCTTGGCCTCTGGCCGGGGACGTGGATGCTCTCCGCCTCAGGAGTCACTGAGCCACGGACGAGAGCGACACCTCCGATTCTGGGCACCGGCAGTTTCGGCGGTTGCTCCTCGGGCTTCAGAGTCTCCCTGGCACACAGCGGGAGGTGGTGCTGCCAGCCAGAGAGGTCGCTGAGCCTCTGTCGTGGCAAGACGCAAGGCCACCTCTGCACCTCTGTGTCCGAGATTTACCACACCAAGGTCCTTGGGTCCTCAGGTGACTACCTGGCTGCAGTCAGGTCTTTGAAGGGCAGCAGCGAACCTGCCTCCGCAGTGGAATGCCCATCGTCACCACCACCGCACAGGTTCCTGCAAGGCAAAGCCTCCCTATTCAGCCTTTCTGGAGCTTCCTAGAGAGCCGTCATGAGTGTCTGTACCTAGTGAGTGCTCAGTAAATGTCGGTAAAAGGAATGAATGAACGCTTGGCAAGATAAGCTTCTTAGGCCTGGGGTTATCAAAGAGTGATGCATTCACATGTACCCAGAGGGATGTTTTCCTTCTCCTATCTCTGGCTCTAAATGCCAGATTCCAGCAATGACTTGGCCCGAAGCCACGGCCCAAATATTCAGATAGCAGCAGCAGTGCTGGCCTTTCCTTGTGAACTTATCTGTTGTTTAATGAACAGGCTGTGAGGCCACAGAGATGGCCTAGGGCAGGGCCAGTCTCTGGCAAGGGAGTCACTAGCTGACCCCGAGCACTGGGGTTCCTTAACCTCACTGTACCTGCTTTCTTTATCTCTAAAACAAGGGGATTGGGCTCCGTGACCTCATCGAGCTGCGGATCTGATGCCCAGAGCTTTTAGGCTTTATCTCAGCTTCCCTTCACTGCCCTCCTCAGTGCCTTCACTCTCTTCACCTTTCTTGGTTCTTTCCATTTGCACTATTGCCCTTAGGCCAGCCAGTGTTCCCTGTGGGCTCAGGTACCTGGTGGTGACCAGCAGGTGAGAGAATGTAAAGTGGAAGCGGCCATCTTTGGCCATCTTCTCTGGCTCTTCTCATTCTTGCTGGAGCCCCAGACTTATTCTGAGAATCTAATGAAAGTTGTGGAGAAGCACACACAGTGATCAATATACTTTGAGTACAGTGCAGGGTTCCAAACCTCCTGTAGCCCATCCACGGACTCCAAATGAGCACCTCCTAAGTCAAGTTCCTTTATTCACTCACCGCCTCCTGTTCCCTACGTCCCAGAGGCTTTCTCCGGATCAGAACCAGCTCCATGGACCAGTAGGGTATGACTTCCAGGGTGTAAGTGAGTGAAATCTACTTTAACTTTGATGTCATTTAACTTTTCACCTTGACCCCAAATCTACAGCGGAAGACTTGATACGGTGGTAGATTATGCAGCCAGGGAAGCAAGTGAGAGACATTTACAGGGAGAATAATCCCAGAAATCCTCTCTGGGACCCGCTTCACCCTGACACCGTTCCCCGCCGCACTCAGCCTCCGCGGGTCTCAGGGCTCATGGATCTCTGGACCTCTGCCACAGGGGAGCCCATCTCATGGAAAGCAAGCACATGTGCGGACTATTCCTTCCAAAAGTTTAATATCTGCAATGACCCAGCCAGTGTTGTAGGCTCTAGGAATACAGCAATGAACAAAATGAGGCCTTTGGCCTCAGGAAGTTAATTTGAGCAAGATAGAGTAACCCTGTATTTTCTTGGCTCCAAAATCACTGCAGATGGTGTCTGTAGCGATGAAATTAAAAGCTGCTTCCTCTTTGGAAGAAAAGCTATGACAAACCTAGACAGTGTATTAAAAAGCAGAGACATCACATTACCTGACGAAAGTCCATATGGTCAAAACTATGCCTTTCCCAGTAGTCCTGTGTGGGTGTGAGACGGCTGAGTGCCGAACAGTTGATGCCTTTGCACTGTGGTGTTGGAGAAGACTCTTGAGAGTCCCTTGGACTGCAAGGAGATCAAGCCAGTCAATCCTAAAGGAAATCAGCCTTGAATATTCATTGGAAGGACTGGTGCTGAAGGTGAAGCTCCAATACTTTGGCCACCTGATGCGAAGAGCTGACTGATTGAAATAGACCTTGATGTTAGGAAAACTAGAAGGCAAAAGGAAAAGGGGACACCCGAGGCGGAGATGGTTGGATGGCATCCCTGAATGAGCACTCCTTGAGTACAGTGCAGGGTTCCAAACCTCCTGTAGCCCATCCACGGACTCCAAATGAGCACCTCCTAAGTCAAGTTCCTTTATTCACTCACCGCCTCCTGTTCCCTACGTCCCAGAGGCTTTCTCCGGATCAGAACCAGCTCCATGGACCAGTAGGGTATGACTTCCAGGGTGTAAGTGAGTGAAATCTACTTTAACTTTGATGTCATTTAACTTTTCACCTTGACCCCAAATCTACAGCGGAAGACTTGATACGGTGGTAGATTATGCAGCCAGGGAAGCAAGTGAGAGACATTTACAGGGAGAATAATCCCAGAAATCCTCTCTGGGACCCGCTTCACCCTGACACCGTTCCCCGCCGCACTCAGCCTCCGCGGGTCTCAGGGCTCATGGATCTCTGGACCTCTGCCACAGGGGAGCCCATCTCATGGAAAGCAAGCACATGTGCGGACTATTCCTTCCAAAAGTTTAATATCTGCAATGACCCAGCCAGTGTTGTAGGCTCTAGGAATACAGCAATGAACAAAATGAGGCCTTTGGCCTCAGGAAGTTAATTTGAGCAAGATAGAGTAACCCTGTATTTTCTTGGCTCCAAAATCACTGCAGATGGTGTCTGTAGCGATGAAATTAAAAGCCGCTTCCTCTTTGGAAGAAAAGCTATGACAAACCTAGACAGTGTATTAAAAAGCAGAGACATCACATTACCTGACGAAAGTCCATATGGTCAAAACTATGCCTTTCCCAGTAGTCCTGTGTGGGTGTGAGACGGCTGAGTGCCGAACAGTTGATGCCTTTGCACTGTGGTGTTGGAGAAGACTCTTGAGAGTCCCTTGGACTGCAAGGAGATCAAGCCAGTCAATCCTAAAGGAAATCAGCCTTGAATATTCATTGGAAGGACTGGTGCTGAAGGTGAAGCTCCAATACTTTGGCCACCTGATGCGAAGAGCTGACTGATTGAAATAGACCTTGATGTTAGGAAAACTAGAAGGCAAAAGGAGAAGGGGACACCCGAGGCGGAGATGGTTGGATGGCATCCCTGAGTCAATAGACACGGCTTTGAGCAAGATCCAGGAGATGGTGAAGGACAGGGCAGCCGGACGGCCTGCAGTCTGTCAGGTTGCAAAGAGTCAGACACTACTGAGGGACTGATTGAACTCAACTGAGAATCACCCATATTCCTGGTAATATATGCTCAAATTATATGTGTTCAGTCAGAGGCATTATCAGTGATGGTCTAGGAGAGAAAGTGATTATCCTGGGAAGGCTAGGTATGCCCTAGTTAGCAGGCCTTGAAGGAGGAACATTGTTTTGCAAGACATTACATTGAGGGAAAGACACTGCAAGTTGAGAGAATGAGAAAAGAATCGAGAGTGGGAACTCAAATCTCTTCTGCACCCCTGCCAATGTCATTTCCTTTCTGGGGTTCAGATGGACTCCCTCTATCTTTGTGTGTGTTCATTTACTGCTACAGCTCTGCCTCAGTTTTCTCATCAGAAGAATTGGGAAAATAATCGTATTTCTTGATACAGTAACTATGAGGAGGAAATAAGATAAGGCCTTACCAGAGTATCTATATGAAGCACATAGACTTCAACAAACATTGTTAGGGTTGTTAGTCTTCAGTCTCCCACAGGAGCATGAGTAATAAGGGGCAGTCTGGGAACAGGTGGTAAGAGCAGAGTCTGAGTAGTGTCTCTGGGGGTGGCTGGAGCAATGTGTCCTTGTGGGCAGATTGCCACACCTTCTTGGATGCTCTGAGGGGCTGGGCGACGAGGGTGTCTGTAAGTGCCCTCGGTGGTCCAGAGGCAATGGTGACGCTGGCTGCAGAGTCACTGGGGATTGTGTGAGAGATGTGGAGGTGGCCTGAAGACAGACAGCGCTAGAGTCACTCTTCACCTGTGCTTCCCTGGCTCGGCCCTCCCCCTGCATTTCCTATCCACCCACTTCCTGCTCCCCACTCCGAGGAAACCATCTCACCAAAACCGTCTCCAGCGGCTGATCCTGAGTTTGTCCTCTCTCCTGAGGCATTCTCATTTCAACAGGCAGCTGGAGCAGTTCTGTGGACACGTGTGGCACCTTTTCTACTCGGTGGGAGCTCGCAAGCTAGGAGGGGGAAATGCTAATGAGCACGAGGTCCTCACAAGCTCAGAAAGGCACCAGCACAGGGAGAGGGCCAAGAGAGGCCTCTGTGTGAAAGGTGGGACTTGTGCCTGGGAATGTGTCTAGGGTTTGATGGTGAGCGCAGGCGCAGGCTTTGGCAATGCTTGGAGGCAGGACTGAGCGGCGTGGTTGGGATAATCAGAACAAAGCAGCTGAATTCACATTGGGAAGTATCAGTATCCACTGGTGGAACTAGACGTAGGGTGAGAATGTCGAGGAAGGGTGCAGGATAAGCACTTGACCTCCTGACTTCTAATTGATCTACATACTTTTCTGCTAGAAAACTAGCATAGGTACACTTCTATACAAGGGCGCTCAAGTTTTTCTCTTTTCTTTTTGGTATCACTTATATGTGGAATCTTTTTTTCTTTCTTTTTTTTTTTTTTTTTAAAGATTTATTTATTTATTTATTTTGGGCGGGGGTCGGGTTGGGGAGGGAGGGGAGCGGGCGGACCACTTCTATTGGTCTTTTTATTTCTCTGTTTTCATCCATCTTTGTTCTTTGGCCCGTGTGGGCCTCCCATCGCGGTGGCGTCTGTCGTTGTAGAGCGCCGGCTCTGGGCGCATGCACCCCAGAGCTCCGACTCGGTAATTGGACACATCAGTCCAGCCGCTCCGCGGCACGTGGGATCTTCCCAGGCCAGGGCTCGAACCGGCGCCCCTTGCACTGCAAGGCGGTGTCCTTACCCACTGGACCACCAGGGGAAGCCCTCTTTTTTTCTTTTTACAGAGTTTTGTTGACTGCCAAACATCACCACGAATCAGGCATAGGTATACGTATGTTTCTTCCCTCTTGATGGTAAAGGAAGTTTTAAGAAAATAGGAAATCCTTTTAGCTAAACTGTGTGAGTGCTCACAGTAAAGGTGGGCAGGCATCTTCAGAACTGATTTATGAACCTTGCAAAAATGTTTTAAATTTCCACCTGATTTAGCTTACAACTCATTGTCAGTAAGAACGGAGTTTGTCTGTTCCACCACACTTGGCTTTAATGTCTCTTTACTGCTTCGCAAATCAAGCTGATCTTCAGTGGATGAAAATCCGGCCCCACTGACCCAGAGATGCCTGTATGTGACTTAGTTACAGTGCTGCGTTGTTTAGAGGGTCCTCTACCATTCTGGGATATTGGTGGCTAATATTTCTTTGAATATTGCCTAGATCACCAGTAAGACAAATATCCAGTCTTACAGATGCATCCTTCATGTTTCTTACCTGCTTGTTTCTATTTCCCATCTCTTTTATCACTTTGTGCCACATTTTAGGATAATTCTTTGGCTCAGTCCCCAAGACATCATCTCAGCTGTTATGTATTTGGCTTTTCAATCCATTCATTCAGATTTGTATCTCAAAAATCAAAATAGTAATGCCCAGTATCTGTTAATTTTTTTATGGATGCAGTATCTGCTAGTGTCTCTGAGGCCATTGATTCAACATATTCTGGAGCCCTGTTTTGTCAATTATAAACTCTTCTGTTTGTTTACAGTTTGCGAAATAGACTCCTTTCCATGGCATTGGCATTCATCATGTTGGGTGAATCATACACGCTCATGTTTGTGGCTGAAATTCCTTGTCAGCTGGGCTGCTTTTGTTTGCCCACCATTTTAGGGAAGGACGGGAAGAAGTTAGATGTTCTGCTGCAGGTTGTGCTCTGTTTTTAGGAAGAGTGAGGAAGGAGTGCGATATGCTACTACTCAGAATGCCTCGGCAGCTGGGCTTCTGGGCTAGTGTATTCGGTGTCTCCAGTGCCACTTTTCCCTATCGGTAGCTTCTTGGCGGAGCCCACCAGTTTTAAAAAGATGCAAGGAAGGGAAGCCCTCTTTTTCTTTTTACAGAGTTTTGTTGACTGCCAAACATCACCACGAATCAGGCATAGGTATACGATGTTTCTTCCTCTTGATGGTAAAGGAAGTTTTAAGAAAATAGGAAATCCTTTTAGCTAAACTGTGTGGGTGCTCACAGTAAAGGTGGGCAGGCATCTTCAGAACTGATTTATGAACCTTGCAAAAATGTTTTAAATTTCCACCTGATTTAGCTTACAACTCATTGTCAGTAAGAACGGAGTTTGTCTGTTCCACCACACTTGGCTTTAATGTCTCTTTACTGCTTCGCAAATCAAGCTGATCTTCAGTGGATGAAAATCCGGCCCCACTGACCCAGAGATGCCTGTATGTGACTTAGTTACAGTGCTGCGTTGTTTAGAGGGTCCTCTACCATTCTGGGATATTGGTGGCTAATATTTCTTTGAATATTGCCTAGATCACCAGTAAGACAAATATCCAGTCTTACAGATGCATCCTTCATGTTTCTTACCTGCTTGTTTCTATTTCCCATCTCTTTTATCACTTTGTGCCACATTTTAGGATAATTCTTTGGCTCAGTCCCCAAGACATCATCTCAGCTGTTATGTATTTGGCTTTTCAATCCATTCATTCAGATTTGTATCTCAAAAATCAAAATAGTAATGCCCAGTATCTGTTAATTTTTTTATGGATGCAGTATCTGCTAGTGTCTCTGAGGCCATTGATTCAACATATTCTGGAGCCCTGTTTTGTCAATTATAAACTCTTCTGTTTGTTTACAGTTTGCGAAATAGACTCCTTTCCATGGCATTGGCATTCATCATGTTGGGTGAATCATACACGCTCATGTTTGTGGCTGAAATTCCTTGTCAGCTGGGCTGCTTTTGTTTGCCCACCATTTTAGGGAAGGACGGGAAGAAGTTAGATGTTCTGCTGCAGGTTGTGCTCTGTTTTTAGGAAGAGTGAGGAAGGAGTGCGATATGCTACTACTCAGAATGCCTCGGCAGCTGGGCTTCTGGGCTAGTGTATTCGGTGTCTCCAGTGCCACTTTTCCCTATCGGTAGCTTCTTGGGGCGGAGCCCCACGTCAGCTGCCCCTTGGCAAGTGCAAAGAAGATGCAGAGGATCTCCTGAGGCCAGCTCTGAAACCTGCCAGATGCCCCTGGTTCTCTCTGGCTCCCATTACCTCCAGGTGTGGAGCCCGACTGGGTCCTGTCCTGCTTTTGTAGGGATTCTCCTCTCCTGCGTACGTTCTGATACATTTCCTTCATCAGGTTGACCCCATCAGTGTTTATACTCCCAGAATTTCTGGTCCAAAGAGGGCTCCTCTTCCTGTCTTATAATTCAGTTATGAATTTTAAATATCTTTTCCATGAATTTCAGAGATGTGAGTGCCAAGGAAAGGCATGTGGTTCATCTAACATCTTGAACCAGAAGTTTACCGAGGATATTAAAAATAAGGTACCACCGATTTCTGAGAGCAGTTCCAATGAAGGGGCTCCGGGGATGTTTTGGTGACATTAAAATGAACAGCTAGGCTCCCAGGAGAATCCCTTGTTTGGTCATGAACTGACTGACGGGGTAGTCAGCAGTCATGCGGCTCTGGGGTCAGGCCCTGGGACACTACGACATCATCACCGATGTCACAAGCACCCTACATCTCACCTGAGGAGGAGTCCAGAGTTAGAGATGATCCCGCAGGAAATGCAGGGAATAAATGCTGAAAAGGGGTACACTTGGAGACCCAAAAGAAGAAATACAGCCTGGCCATGGGCGTCTGGGGCCTGGATGGAGGAAAAAGCAGTGAGCAGAAAAGCAAACACACACAAAAGAGCTTCTCAGAGAATGGATAGAACACACAACGTGAGAGGTTGTGGCCAGGCATGAGAGTTCTGATAATCAAAAGTTCTACAAGGCAGGGTAAACTTGCAAAGAGGCGATTATTGCATCCTTACCAAGTGACAGAGACAGTCTGGAAAAGGCTCTCAGTGATCTTGACCAATAGACACTTGGAAGCCAGATGTAATCAGCATTGTGAAAGTTTTGATGACACTGTTGTTCATGGAGTTGTGTCGCAGCAGGAAATAATTCACTTTCTAGTTCTACCCCTTACTGTGCGATTTGGGACACACCACTCAGCCTCCTCAACAGTAAAATGCAAGTAATGGAACCTTTATTGCCGTGAGGAAGCATAGGTGAAATAGCTATACAGTCCGTAAGGTGATACAATACCAATGGCAGGGATGATCTTTCTGGAGGCACCTTCTATCCCTCCTGGAGTTCAGGAGCAAAGCGAAAATGAACCATCCAGTGATCCCTGAATGGGAGACAGAAAGTATCCTCACCTTCAAGCAAGCATTCCAGGGGTCCACTTCATGCCACGGCCAGGGTGTTTACTCCCAGAATTTCTGGTCCAAAGAGGGCTCCTCTTCCTGTCTTATAATTCAGTTATGAATTTTAAATATCTTTTCCATGAATTTCAGAGATGTGAGTGCCAAGGAAAGGCATGTGGTTCATCTAACATCTTGAACCAGAAGTTTACCGAGGATATTAAAAATAAGGTACCACCGATTTCTGAGAGCAGTTCCAATGAAGGGGCTCCGGGGATGTTTTGGTGACATTAAAATGAACAGCTAGGCTCCCAGGAGAATCCCTTGTTTGGTCATGAACTGACTGACGGGGTAGTCAGCAGTCATGCGGCTCTGGGGTCAGGCCCTGGGACACTCGACATCATCACCGATGTCACAAGCACCCTACATCTCACCTGAGGAGGAGTCCAGAGTTAGAGATGACCCCGCAGGAAATGCAGGGAATAAATGCTGAAAAGGGGTACACTTGGAGACCCAAAAGAAGAAATACAGCCTGGCCATGGGCGTCTGGGGCCTGGATGGAGGAAAAAGCAGTGAGCAGAAAAGCAAACACACACAAAAGAGCTTCTCAGAGAATGGATAGAACACACAACGTGAGAGGTTGTGGCCAGGCATGAGAGTTCTGATAATCAAAAGTTCTACAAGGCAGGGTAAACTTGCAAAGAGGCGATTATTGCATCCTTACCAAGTGACAGAGACAGTCTGGAAAAGGCTCTCAGTGATCTTGACCAATAGACACTTGGAAGCCAGATGTAATCAGCATTGTGAAAGTTTTGATGACACTGTTGTTCATGGAGTTGTGTCGCAGCAGGAAATAATTCACTTTCTAGTTCTACCCCTTACTGTGCGATTTGGGACACACCACTCAGCCTCCTCAACAGTAAAATGCAAGTAATGGAACCTTTATTGCCGTGAGGAAGCATAGGTGAAATAGCTATACAGTCCGTAAGGTGATACAATACCAATGGCAGGGATGATCTTTCTGGAGGCACCTTCTATCCCTCCTGGAGTTCAGGAGCAAAGCGAAAATGAACCATCCAGTGATCCCTGAATGGGAGACAGAAAGTATCCTCACCTTCAAGCAAGCATTCCAGGGGTCCCCACAAGGTTCTGATATGCCACGGCCAGGGCACTGAACACGTCCTCGCAAATGTCCCCTTCCTTCCGTGAGAGCCTTCTGTACGTCTTCCAGGTGACGGGTGTGCGAGGACTGTGGCTGATAGAGCCGGGTCGAGCTAGAGCCTGTGACCCCGTAGTGAAGGCAGGTCTTGAACTAGAAAGTATAAACACGAGATGAAGCTGGTCGAAGGGAGCGTGCTGGGTTCCGCGGACTTCAGATCCTTTTCCCGGTTCCCCGGGTGAGGCCACGTGCCCCTTCAGTGAGGCTTAAAGATAGCGGCTGTTTATCAGAAGAAAGAGCCACAAAGGGGCGACCTGTACCAGGGAGAGAGAACCGTGTATGCGTGGACCCCAGTGGCTAAGAAGACGGGGCTCTTGCCAAAGGCGGGGAATCGCCCTCTTTCCAAATTTTGCGGGCAGTGTTCCGGTAATTAGAAGCAGACGTTTTTTGTGCTGGAGGTCTCTGGAAGAGCTGGACTTAATTTCTTGTGTGGTTTCTTGACCTGTCAGGGGAGTGAAGGGGAGACTAGACCCGTGTGCAGGCGGGCTCCCCTGGGTTGGCTTCCGCTGCTTCTCACTCAGGTCACTCAGGACATGGGGCACGGACAGGCATCCCTGTCTCTGTAAACACCCAGTTCAAGTAGCACAAAGGAATCTTTGCTAAATGGAACATTTGAGACTAGATTTTTCAGTCTGTATGCTTTCAGGAGGGGAGGGCGGGAAACAGTTTGATCTTCCCACCGCTCGGAACTGGCGTCAAGGCCACCGTTGAAGTTTGGAAGCCCGTCGCTCCCTGGATGGACATTGTCCCTGGGGCCCATGTTAGTTGGGACGAAAGTTGTGACTTGCCTTCTCGTCCTACCAAGTTCTGCATGGAAGCTGTTATCAGTGGCCCTGAGAACCCAGCGCCGGGGGCACGCTGGGAAACGTGCACTTGCTGTGGCAGGATGCAGGGAAAGAGACTACTTCCGGACAAGCACCCTGGAGGTAACAGGCTCTATGATGATGGATGAACAACGTATTTGCCAAAGAAGGCGTTTCATACTCACACTGGTGCTACAGGAAGCAGTCATGATCTTACGCCGTGGGAGCTATCCTCTTGAAAATTAGGGCCCCTGAAAGGACAAAGCCGCCCAGCTAGTTCAGCTGAATTCTGAGTATCATTCCTCAGTTTTACGGAAGCCCTAGCGTTGCTCCCATGAAACGAAGCCATCAAAGGCGAGTATTTCCTCCATCAGGAGCTCCTTACTGGGCAAGGCATTGCACCTGCACCGCCAGGGCAGAGCTGAAGGCGGGCATCCTGAAGCCAGGGCTCCTGCCCTGCTTACCAGAGAAGAGCATCGCGTCGAGAGATGCTGCTCCTCACCCTCCAGCCCAGAACCAAGATGGGAAAAAGAAGGTTAAAATCCACGGCCAGCTTTGCTATATACTGTCCAGGTCTTCTGAAAAACTAGACAAGATTCCATATACAAAGAAACCAGGAGCAGGGTTAATAACTATACTTATGAAGCTCCCATTTCTGTGAAAATCAGAGGGCAGCCGATGGTCGCTCAGACCTGATGATCTGGGGATTGGTGTATACATGGGAGGAAGAGACGAACCTGGGCAGCCCACCCTGTGAGTCCAGCAGGTGAGGGGTGGGAGTGAAGCCCGCCTCCCATCAGACCATCCGGGACTCATCTCTAAACATTTCGATCTGGTAAAGGTCAGAGGCTTTGGCCTACGTAATAAATCCCCCATTCACCCTTCAGTGGACCTGAAACCTTGGCTGGGCACGTTACTTAACCTCTCTGAGCTCAGGCTAAACAACTGTGCGGTAGAAGACACACCTACCGCCTACCGCGGTCACCAGGGCGCGAGGGCTGGCTTCATTAGAGTGCTGAGGAGAAGGGCTCACGCATACTCATTCCCCCATCGCTGACAGGGAGCCGACACAATAAAGTACATTTCTTTCAAAAGACAGAAATGTCGAGGAGGAGGAAATATTTCTAAATATTTGGCTCCTCCAATCACTCAGAAATGTGTTTTGAAGAAAGGCACAGTCAGTGTGGCCTTGAAGACGAGTGGCAGGCAGTGGGCAGATAGTCGTGGACTCGTTTACCCAAAACAGTCCCAACTTATGCCTATTGTCCCAGGGGCATCGCTAACAGCGCCTCCTCACCTCTCAAAATCTCCAGTTTGATCAATAAATTTTATGGCCACCATAATCATAGGTGAGGTTCAGGTGTGCTTTCCGGTGTGGTACCCGCAGCATCAAAACAGCGGGGGTGACAGCTATTAACGATGACAGTGGCTGCTTTTTGTAGAATGCAAAATTTTGCCTTATTATATCTAAACCTCACAACATGTCCTGTAAGGATTTTATTGTGATACCTGTTTTACAGATGTGACACAGAGAGATTAGGTAAACCTGTCCAAGAATACAGTTTTTGCCAAGGGTCGAGTGACGGCCCCTCCTTCCTGCGCTTCGGGGCAGGCCTCTGTGAGCCCTCTGTCTGAAGGTCAGAGTGACAGGAGCCACCCTGGAAATTCCCCTCGGCAGTGACGTGGGTCTCCACAGCCTCCAGGGCCTGGACGACAAAGACCTCTAAGAAGGGCACAGTTCAGAGGACTATTGGCTCTTGGATTCATAGCCGACTGCAGCTTCACGTCCAGGCTACAGTGTAGGGAATCCAAACAGGACCTGAGTGGCTGGGACTTGTGCTCCACTGGCCGAGTCCAGGGCAGAAAATCCATCCCAGACAGCGCCGTCTTCATGACCGCGTTTTCCTCTGCATCGTTATTCCAAAGCGCTAAGTCATGTAAAAGACATCAACACACGATGGCCAAGTTTCTGTCTCTGACCTTTTCTGGTGTCTTTCGAATGTAACTTTCCATCTATGGATCCTAATACTGCTTGTGGATCACAAGAGGCATTTTGTTTGTGCATATGTGTATGCACTAGTAAACACACACGCATGCATGTGTGTGTGATCATAACAGCACCCTAACTGAGCACTTACTGTGTGCCAGGCACTGCTCCGAGCACCCCGTGGGTAATACTCTCATGTAAGCTGGACACCATCTCTAGGATACAGGTGCTACCAATATTCAAGTCCAGAGTCTGCCAGCAGCTTGCCCAAGTTCACTTAGCTGCTGAGTGACGGCCCCTCCTTCCTGCGCTTCGGGGCAGGCCTCTGTGAGCCCTTCCGTCTGGAGGTCAGAGTGACAGGAGCCACCGTGGAAATTCCCCTCGGCAGTGACGTGGCTCACTTAGCTGCTGAGTGGTACAACAGGGCTCGGGTCCAGGAAGTGTGGCTCAGAAGCCACTCTTACCTGCTGTGGCCCTCGCGTTCTTCTCTGTCCTCACCTTTGCACTGGATAGCTCGCATCTGATGCCCTACCTACTTCCACCGGACGGGAGTTTCCTTCAGCAAGCACTGGGTAGGAGTCCAGGGCCCTGCTGGACGGGACAGCCTTGCTTCCTTTTAGCTGGGATGGCACACTTTCCAAGTCCCTGTCTCCTCTGCACGAAGCTCTCTGGGTTTTTTCTGCCTCCCGTAGCCTCTCCTTTGTTTTCCTGTTGCCTATGGCTGCAGCCAGCTGTTAGTGCACATTTTGGTGACGTCTCTAGCACATCTTTTCCCAGTGCCACCCAGGTACAGGCGTCTGTGTGCCTGTGACGTGCGGCACGTGGCGCGACTCTCAGGTTAGATGTCAGCTCTCCTGCCTCTCTTCCACTTCCTCTTGTAGAAAGACCTCTGTTAGTCTACACAGCACATTTGTGTGATTTAGAAAAAAAAAACACCTCTGGAAAGGTAAACTTCAGAAAGGGTGTTCCTTGGGTGGAGTGTGGACTGGATTCCAGGCCCTCCGCTCCCTTCCCTCTTTCCCCACCATCTGTCGCCCCGCGCCAGCCGCCCATGTCTGGCGGAAGGGCTAGTAAGGAGGTGCTCCACACGTGTCGCTTGGCTGCTTGTAATTCTACGGCAGGGGCTCCTGAAATTGTTACAGAGAGTCACAGAAACGCCCAAAGACTGTTAGGGTGATTTTCCCTTTCAAATGTAAATCTGCTTTATTCCATTACAAGAGAGTACACGAGACAACCAGAGGAGCCAGCTTACAGGGATGGTTGCATGCCCAAGGAGCCCACGCTGGCGGGAGCCAGTGCTGCTCACGACAAATTTGACAAAAGCTTGAGAAAGTGGGAAAGCCTTAGGACCGCCACCGCCACGTACAAATCATGGCAATTTAGGAAAATCAGAAACTCGCTCTTCCAGCCCCAGATTGTGCATCTGTAAAATGGGGCTAATGATGCCTCCCCTCCCACCATTCAGAGGGCAGTCTGATCATTAGCGGAGACGGTGGTTAGTGAGCACAGTTACGGAAAAACGGTAAGCAGAGTTAGTGCATTTAGTATCACTATACCCAGGAACATCTGTCAAGTAATCACCAAAGCGTAAAAACATTGTTTTGCATAAAAAATAATCGTGCATGCTTTATACATGCATCAGTTTCTGGCAAACACTTAACTTTAGGAATAACTGGAGATAGCTGCAGAATTTTGGCTGTGTTCAAGAAAAGATGGCCTAAGGAAAGAAGCCAAGAGAAACATGTTCTATTCAACTTCCCAGTTTCAAGGGGGACTTTAGGGGGTCAGTTGGACACTGCACATAGTTTCTTTTGGTTCCAAGACAATCAGGTCCTTTGCTGAGGGAGACTTCACAAGGCTGCCTTGTTAAGAGTTGCCATAGTTGAAGGCGGGGCAGTGTTATGTTATCAGGGCTAGAGAAACCTGGAATGGTAGGACAGTTCTCTAAATGGAAGAGTGCAAAGCCGTGGAATGAAGTCTTATCGAATGACTTTAAAAACGAGTCACGAGAGGGAGTCATGTGGCAGGCACCAGCATTTCAGCAGATTGGAAAGCACTTGGAAGTGGCGATGAATGCCAGGCAGCTGGGAAGAAACTGTGGGAAACCAGGGGGAGTGGGCAGAGAAGAGGCTGAGGGCTCTCAGAGTGGGCAAAGACAGGTGATGCATTACATGGGGAAAATGACCCACATTATGTATCTGATTCACTCATTATCTTATCTAGAACCCTGAACTTCAACTCAGTGCAAAGTATGGCATTAGGATTCCAGTATGGGCGGGTGGAAGTTGTGGGAAGCAGGTGGGAGGAACACAAGAGAATAGCATCTCTGCCTTTAAGAAGCTTCTGATACAGCTAAAGAGAGAGACACAAATACAAATAAAAATAGCAAGGTTCTGTGTGATAAACTCCACAGGAAAGGAGTGTGCAGACTGCAGATATGAAACAGCAAATGGACAGTTGTAGTCAGAGGAAGGAGTCGGGAACTGGGAACTGCCTCCCTCAGAGACAGTACTTCTGGTCGTGTCCATCAGGATTCTGCTGGAATTAGACAGCAGAGTGCCCTTGGTGCTGGCACAGGACCTATATTCAGGTGCATGCTGAGTGTTTTCTGAGAAGGCATTGGTCCTAGAAACCTGCCGAAGTCCTTGGTGAACGTGGGGAATGTTTAGGAAAAGTATTAAATATGAAGAGATATATATAATCCAATCCATATCATAATGAGTTGAACCTTGTTATTGTTTGCATCTAGTGTGACTGAAAATGCCTGGCCCCGTTTAAAAGGCTACAACAGTATGCACATATAAATACCTTACAGAGAGGTTCATTGGAATAAGCTGAGCAGGAATGAAATTACCATGGGTTTTCAGGATGTAAGAGTCATTTAAAGGCTCAGAGGTGGGCTTCCCTGGCGGTCCAGTGGGTAAGGACACCGCCTTGCAGTGCAAGGGGCACCTCTTCCATCCCTGGCCTGGGAAGATCCCGTGTGCCGTGGAGCAGCTGGACCCATGTGACCAACGACCGAGCCGGAGCTCTGGGGCACATGGATCCAGAGCTGCTGCGCAGCAATGAGAAAGGCCACAGCGATGGGAGGCCCACACAGGCCAAAGAATAAAGATGGATGAAAGCAAATGATGATGATTTAGAGGCAAAAAAAAAAGAAAGAAAGAAAGAGAAAAGATGAGAGGATGCATTTAATTAATTGTAAGTCAAGAAAATAGAATAAATACAGTTCTTTCAATTTATGATTTCTTTTCAATGGTTTCAGTTCGAAATTGGTTATTTCGTCAGAGGTGGCACAGTGCCTTGATAAATAAGTTAATTACGTAAGGGCTTGTGTTATGTACCACTGGTGATAACCCTGACCATTTGAACCAAGTGTTGTGGGGATAAAGAGGAGGAAACGAGTCATTCTCCCTGGAGTAATCCAGGAGGTCTTTATAAAGGTCATGATGGAAGAAGAAGATTCCAAGGAGTTAAATGTGGGAGCAAGTCCTTCCAGGGAGAGATAATAGCAAGTACCTGAGGGCCCACCGCAGGGAATGTCCGGAAAATGTGAGGCTCTTCTGTGGACAGTTTCTCACTTCCCAGTGCCCCACTCTCGTATTCCATTGTCATTTCATCTCTGAGAGTCTGCCCTCGCTCCCTTTCTTCCTATTCTCAATGCCGCCCACAAGCTAGGGTTTCCAGACGCTCTCCTCTGGAAGAGATGTGCACGAGCGCCCACTCCTAGCCTCTCCTTCCACCAGCTCTCCTCCGACTGCCAGCAGGCCGCTCTCCAAAGCCCAGTGTGCCGTGCCACTCCTCTGCTTCAGACCTTGAACACGCCCTCACCCCTCAGTGTTGTTTTCACTTTTATCAATCCACAATTCCTCCTCTTTTGGCAAAAGAAAATACCTGACTTTCCTGTTCTGCACTAAAGATAGCATTCACTTAAATTGGGGAGAAAAGGCTGCAGTGACAAGGTCTCACTATTAGATGAGCCCACGAAGGCAGACGTTTGCTCCCTCTTTTGGTAGGCTGAACACGGCCCATCGGGTCAAATTTTGCACCGAAGCTTCGTCCCTTTTCTGTAGGCTGACCCAATGGATTATAGGAATGGTAGACGAAGAAGACACTGCCCACCCTCATGGAGCTTATGGTTCCAGCAGAGGAAAGTATATACAGATAATCACTCGCATAACTACTTAATTACAGTTTTGTTACAGAAAAGGTAAGAATTTAGGCAAGATTAAGCCAGGGTAGAGATGAATGTAAGGTCTTGAGAAAAACCGGAATTGCCAAGGGAGAGTATGGTGTGAGAATTCCCAAAGAACTCAAGACTTGAATTTGGAAAGAGGTTGGGGGGAGGGGGGGGATTCAAGAGGAAGGGGGCATATGTTAATTCATGTTGCTGTATGACAGAAATCAAACCTGTATTATAAAGTAATCTCTTCTATCAATTAAAAATAAATATTTTTAAAAAATTTTGGAGGAGGCTAAACAGGCCGAAGATCCTAAGAAAGTCAGAAGGTATCAAGATCACAGAAGTATTTTTGTCACCAAAGCCAAGAAGAGAGTTTCAAGAAGGAAGACGTGGTGACTGTATCGTGTGCTGCTGAGAGGTCAGGACCCATGAGGGCAGAAAATTCACCTTGGACAATAATCAAGCAAGAAAGCTATTTGTGGCCCCAGCAAGAGCAGCTTCTGCAAGGTGGCGAAAGAGGAACCCAGCACGGCAAGGAGGAGCTAGAGTGGAGGCAGTGCCCGTGCCTGCTCTCAGCCGTAAACACAGAGCAGAGAAACTAGTAGGCAAGAGCCTGAGAGATGTGTGGAACGGAGGGAAAGTTTGTTTGATTGGCTTTATTAGTAACAAAAGATTCTAGCCTATATGTGACTCCCAGACAGAAGGGTCCAGGTGTGAAGAGGAGGCTGAAAACTGGGAAGGAGAGGCATGCCTGATGGAACAGCACCCAGCTTGGGTCGGGAGGGAGGAGATCCGGGGCACACGCGGACCAGCCTTGACTGGAGGAAGAACGTGTGCTCCACAGCACTAGACATGCACTCTATCAACTCCCCCCGACAAGCTGCTCATCTGAAAATAAATGGATTGGAAGCATCAAACTCTGATAACAGGCGATTGGAGAAAGCCACAGAAAACAAAAATAAACCCAACCCTTCGTCCCTTTCTGTAGGCTGACCCAATGGATTATAGGAATGGTAGGAAGACACTGCCCACCCTCATGGAGCTTATGGTTCCAGCAGAGGAAAGTATATACAGATAATCACTCGCATAACTACTTAATTACAGTTTTGTTACAGAAAAGGTAAGAATTTAGGCAAGATTAAGCCAGGGTAGAGATGAATGTAAGGTCTTGAGAAAAACCGGAATTGCCAAGGGAGAGTATGGTGTGAGAATTCCCAAAGAACTCAAGACTTGAATTTGGAAAGAGGTTGGGGGGAGGGGGGGGATTCAAGAGGAAGGGGGCATATGTTAATTCATGTTGCTGTATGACAGAAATCAAACCTGTATTATAAAGTAATCTCTTCTATCAATTAAAAATAAATATTTTTAAAAAATTTTGGAGGAGGCTAAACAGGCCGAAGATCCTAAGAAAGTCAGAAGGTATCAAGATCACAGAAGTATTTTTGTCACCAAAGCCAAGAAGAGAGTTTCAAGAAGGAAGACGTGGTGACTGTATCGTGTGCTGCTGAGAGGTCAGGACCCATGAGGGCAGAAAATTCACCTTGGACAATAATCAAGCAAGAAAGCTATTTGTGGCCCCAGCAAGAGCAGCTTCTGCAAGGTGGCGAAAGAGGAACCCAGCACGGCAAGGAGGAGCTAGAGTGGAGGCAGTGCCCGTGCCTGCTCTCAGCCGTAAACACAGAGCAGAGAAACTAGTAGGCAAGAGCCTGAGAGATGTGTGGAACGGAGGGAAAGTTTGTTTGATTGGCTTTATTAGTAACAAAAGATTCTAGCCTATATGTGACTCCCAGACAGAAGGGTCCAGGTGTGAAGAGGAGGCTGAAAACTGGGAAGGAGAGGCATGCCTGATGGAACAGCACCCAGCTTGGGTCGGGAGGGAGGAGATCCGGGGCACACGCGGACCAGCCTTGACTGGAGGAAGAACGTGTGCTCCACAGCACTAGACATGCACTCTATCAACTCCCCCCGACAAGCTGCTCATCTGAAAATAAATGGATTGGAAGCATCAAACTCTGATAACAGGCAACGAAACCTTCAAGACTCACAGGAGCTCCTAGCAAAGCATGGTACCGGAGCTGAGTGGGGCTGAGGATCCAAACAAGGTTGGGGAACACGAGGTTAGACGGTGTGAACTGTCCAGTGTGCCTTCTTCTCCAGGAATACTGATCTGCTCAGACACAGGCATCAGTAAGTCCGCGGGGCTATGCCAGACAAGGACGGTCACTGAGAGGACCGTGGAGTCAGTCGTAGTTTTAGGACACTGTAGAGGGAACTGTGGCCTCCCTGGTGGCTCAGACGGCAGCGTGTCCGCCTGCAGTGAGAGACCCGGGCTTGATCCCCGGGCTGGAGGATGCCCAGAGGAGGAAACGGCAACCCACTCCAGGGTTCTTGCCTGGAGAGTCCCACGGACAGAGCAGCCTCACGGCCTCGCAGCTAGTTACAGAAGCGCGGCAAGATCGGGGAGGCCCGTGGACAGAGCGCGGTGAGACCGCTGGCCGGGAGGTCTTCGCGAGGCTGGAGGGTACTGAGGGAGCTGGAATGAAGGAGCTGGAAGCGGGGCTGAGAGAACGAGATGTCAGAGGAGGTGCGGCTTCTGACGGCGGCAAGGTTCCAGCTGCCCCGGGAGTGCTCTGAGGTGCAAGGAGAAGGTTCCCGAAGGTGCAGTCACCCAGGAAGCCTGCGGCCAGGATGCTGCCGTGACTGGCCACGAGGACAGGAGGAGCAGAGACGGAGACACAGGGAGGGAGGCCGGAGCCCCGGCGACCAGGGAGGCCAGGGCAAGG
This sequence comes from Tragulus kanchil, assembly GCA_022376925.1. Lineage (NCBI taxonomy): Eukaryota > Metazoa > Chordata > Mammalia > Artiodactyla > Tragulidae > Tragulus > Tragulus kanchil. The sequence goes on from JAIOJX010000024.1 coordinate 168,003,034, forward strand.
GGACGGGCCAGGGAAGCCTCCAGAAGGTCACCGTACCAGCCTGGGGTACTTCGCGGACGGCGTGGTCCAGGTGATGGTTTCTCAAGTCCCTTACGTCACTTTGAAGTGAATAGATAAAAAAAATTTTACACTAAACAGATGTAGGATTGGGCCACTACTCATAAAAATAGCACATATGTAATAAGAAATCAAAGCCAATTAATTTCTTTTTATAGTAAGTCCTATTTCATCTGCTTTTCTAGTCTCCTCCCCTGACATCTGCCCTACAGCCCCCCCAGCTGTGTCAGACTACCCTGGCTTCACATGCACTCTATCAACTCCCCCCGACAAGCTGCTCATCTGAAAATAAATGGATTGGAAGCATCAAACTCTGATAACAGGCAACGAAACCTTCAAGACTCACAGGAGCTCCTAGCAAAGCATGGTACCGGAGCTGAGTGGGGCTGAGGATCCAAACAAGGTTGGGGAACACGAGGTTAGACGGTGTGAACTGTCCAGTGTGCCTTCTTCTCCAGGAATACTGATCTGCTCAGACACAGGCATCAGTAAGTCCGCGGGCTATGCCAGACAAGGACGGTCACTGAGAGGACCGTGGAGTCAGTCGTAGTTTTAGGACACTGTAGAGGGAACTGTGGCCTCCTGGTGGCTCAGACGGCAGCGTGTCCGCCTGCAGTGAGAGACCCGGGCTTGATCCCCGGGCTGGAGGATGCCCAGAGGAGGAAACGGCAACCCACTCCAGGGTTCTTGCCTGGAGAGTCCCACGGACAGAGCAGCCTCACGGCCTCGCAGCTAGTTACAGAAGTGCGGCAAGATCGGGGAGGCCCGTGGACAGAGCGCGGTGAGACCGCTGGCCGGGAGGTCTTCGCGAGGCTGGAGGGTACTGAGGGAGCTGGAATGAAGGAGCTGGAAGCGGGGCTGAGAGAACGAGATGTCAGAGGAGGTGCGGCTTCTGACGGCGGCAAGGTTCCAGCTGCCCCGGGAGTGCTCTGAGGTGCAAGGAGAAGGTTCCCGAAGGTGCAGTCACCCAGGAAGCCTGCGGCCAGGATGCTGCCGTGACTGGCCACGAGGACAGGAGGAGCAGAGACGGAGACACAGGGAGGGAGGCCGGAGCCCCGGCGACCAGGGAGGCCAGGGCAAGGGGACGGGCCAGGGAAGCCTCCAGAAGGTCACCGTACCAGCCTGGGGTACTTCGCGGACGGCGTGGTCCAGGTGATGGTTTCTCAAGTCCCTTACGTCACTTTGAAGTGAATAGATAAAAAAAATTTTACACTAAACAGATGTAGGATTGGGCCACTACTCATAAAAATAGCACATATGTAATAAGAAATCAAAGCCAATTAATTTCTTTTTATAGTAAGTCCTATTTCATCTGCTTTTCTAGTCTCCTCCCCTGACATCTGCCCTACAGCCCCCCCCAGCTGTGTCAGACTACCCTGGCTTCCCACGCACGCACCCTCATTCGAGCCCCAGAACGTCACGCACGGGACCCAGGACTGCGGACCGTGCGAACCTCAAGGAGGTTACGGTATTTTAAAAAGAAAAACAGAATGAGGGTCCAGAGGGAGCAGCCGGGAAGATACCAACCCCAGCTCCTGGAGCTGAAATTGGAGGATGTATGATTGGAAACAAATCCTCTGCTTGAGAGAGTAGAAAGGAGAACAGTCCTCGGGGGTCAGAGCCGGGCTTGAAAGGATCACTGGGGAAGAGGAAGGGTCTGGTGGAGTCTGGCGAAGGAGGGCATGCTGTTCCTCCAGTCCACAGAGCCCCTGGGCTGGGGGCAGGTGAGCCTGTGTCACCCGGTTTACCTGTGTCCCCTCTCCTCATTAAGTCAGCTGAGCAAGTCATTGCCTCGGGAAAGCAGAATGCAGAAGGGAAAAGTACTTTCCAGGCTTTTGAGTTTCAAAATCCAGGCCTTATGGGGCTAGGCAGGAGGGCGCCAGTGGTGGCTCTGGGAAGAAGTGACTGGAGCACCTGTCCCTCCTCCTCTCAGAGAGAGAGGGGTATCCTCAGGCTGGAGGGAGGAGGGGAGAGAGGCGAGGACGCAAGTTGCCTGGACGGCTCGCCCGGCCCCCGGGGACCTGCTTCCTGCCGAGGCCTCTCCAAGAGCAGAGCAGGCCCCCAGCTCCTGGGTGCCTGCGGCCCCTCCCCCACCAGAGCTCCTGCCGGCCTCCCACCCAGCCTGCTAATCTGCCTGTTTGGCTTACAACACTGAGCTTCACATTTGCTTTCACTGCCGTGACTGCAAGTTTTGGATAGCTGAAATGTTTTAAAGCCCAGATTTCAGGCCTCCCTTGCAGAAACGTCAGAAGATCTACCCACGCTGGATCCAGATTCCCCGTGGCCAACAATCTGTTTGGCCCCAAAGGCCCCGTTCCTTCTGGTTATTATCCTCTGACTGACACTTGCCTCAACTTTTTGGGCTCTAAAGTCTCAGATCCCTGATGCCCAGCAGTAGGGGGTACAGGCAGGCTACATGGTTATACCTCAAAGCCATTAATTTCTTTTTATAGTAAGTCCTATTTCATCTGCTTTTCTAGTCTCCTCCCTGACATCTGCCCTACAGCCCCAGCTGTGTCAGACTACCCTGGCTTCCCACGCACCCCTCATTCGAGCCCCCGAACGTCACGCACGGGACCCAGGACTGCGGACCGTGCGAACCTCAAGGAGGTTACGGTATTTTAAAAAGAAAAACAGAATGAGGGTCCAGAGGGAGCAGCCGGGAAGATACCAACCCCAGCTCCTGGAGCTGAAATTGGAGGATGTATGATTGGAAACAAATCCTCTGCTTGAGAGAGTAGAAAGGAGAACAGTCCTCGGGGGTCAGAGCCGGGCTTGAAAGGATCACTGGGGAAGAGGAAGGGTCTGGTGGAGTCTGGCGAAGGAGGGCATGCTGTTCCTCCAGTCCACAGAGCCCCTGGGCTGGGGGCAGGTGAGCCTGTGTCACCCGGTTTACCTGTGTCCCCTCTCCTCATTAAGTCAGCTGAGCAAGTCATTGCCTCGGGAAAGCAGAATGCAGAAGGGAAAAGTACTTTCCAGGCTTTTGAGTTTCAAAATCCAGGCCTTATGGGGCTAGGCAGGAGGGCGCCAGTGGTGGCTCTGGGAAGAAGTGACTGGAGCACCTGTCCCTCCTCCTCTCAGAGAGAGAGGGGTATCCTCAGGCTGGAGGGAGGAGGGGAGAGGCGAGGACGCAAGTTGCCTGGACGGCTCGCCCGGCCCCCGGGGACCTGCTTCCTGCCGAGGCCTCTCCAAGAGCAGAGCAGGCCCCCAGCTCCTGGGTGCCTGCGGCCCCTCCCCCACCAGAGCTCCTGCCGGCCTCCCACCCAGCCTGCTAATCTGCCTGTTTGGCTTACAACACTGAGCTTCACATTTGCTTTCACTGCCGTGACTGCAAGTTTTGGATAGCTGAAATGTTTTAAAGCCCAGATTTCAGGCCTCCCTTGCAGAAACGTCAGAAGATCTACCCACGCTGGATCCAGATTCCCCGTGGCCAACAATCTGTTTGGCCCCAAAGGCCCCGTTCCTTCTGGTTATTATCCTCTGACTGACACTTGCCTCAACTTTTTGGGCTCTAAAGTCTCAGATCCCTGATGCCCAGCGAGCTAGGGGCCTGGCTACAGGCAGGCATACATGACCCGTCTTGATCAACCTCGTTATAATCTCAGAGACAAAGCGGGTCTGCCTTTGCCCACTGCTGAGACAAGCAGCTGGTTGCCTTGGTGGAAAGCTACAAACGCCCTGTTTCCCCAAGTCTGCTCAGACTCAGCAGAGGAAACACTTCTCTTTCTCCTTGCGAGAAATCCCAGACTCGGAAGAGCCAAGACAAGCCTGTGGTAACGCACCCGTCACAGGTCGCAGTGCTTTGCCGACACTGACAGAGCAGGACCAATACTGGCTCAGCCGACGAGGCTGGAGGGCACAGCGGGATCCCAGAGTCAGTGACAGAAGGGAGAACCTCGCCCTCCTCTCTTCCCAGCCAGTGCCCTCGAAGCCTTCATTCTGCCTTGGAGGAGGGACAGTGGGAAGCCTTCTTCAGGAAAGGAGGACGAGCACTTCTACAAGTTCATTCTCCAACCATGGGGTCAAGGATTAGGCCACAGTTTCCCTGACTCAATGAAATTTTCCAAGTTTATTTTTGCTTCTAAACACATGTGTTTGACAGATGTGTTTCCTAAAAAGAGCTCCCATCTGCTCTTGCGCTTTCAGAGTGAGATTTCTAAAGCCGGCCGGGACTACCTGGGCTGTCTGGAGAAAGTTATAGGCGCCAAAATGGCCAGTCAGAGAGAGACCAGTAATCTCTCATGGGCTTTCCAGGCTGGCTGCTCCCCTGTACTCTTTCACTGCAGCTGGATTCTTGTCTGAGGAGCAGCATTCATTCAAGGGAAGGCAAGATAGTGAAAGCGAGCTCGGTATATTTTACTACTCTCTCCGTGGACTTGGCTGTTGCCATGGTGATTTTTTTCAAAATACTTTCAGATGGGCGCCTTCACCTTTATTTCACGCTGGAAAGGAAGCCTGCCAGAAGGAAGGTCTGCACCCAGAGGTATCGGGGGAGAGCAGGACCTCGCGTGCTTCTAGCCTGGCCGGTTTCCTGTTCTGTCGAGAAAACCTGCCCTGCATCCCAGACTTTCCGTGACAGTGCGCGGGTCTCCGGCGCGCCTTTCCCCGCGTGTGACCGGAGCTGTCGGAGCAAAATCAGCCCGGCTCCTGGTGCTGCTGTTGTCACCTTCTTCAGGAGGCGCGCCCTGAGCCCCTCCGAGGGCGGCGCGGCGGGTGGCGGTGCGGCTGTCTCCGGGCGGCAGGCCACAGCCGCAGCCACGGAGCAGGCAGGTCCCGGAGGCGCACCGGGGTCTCGGGCCGCCGGCAGCCAGGCGGAGTGTATGCTGCTCTTTGGAGAATGCTTAGGCAGAGCCCCTTGTTCAAAAAGGAGGGAGGCGAAGGCATTTTCCTTTCTTTTAAAATGTGCTGTTCGATGTTGGGCTCTCTCGGGCCCAGGGATGCGCTTGCGGCAGCCGGCCTGTGGCGACGCAGCGCGCGTGGCCGTGGGCCGGGCCTGTCCTCCTCCGCGGGCAGGACGGGGCAGCGGGCGGTCCAAAGCTCAGCCCGTTGCAGGAGACATGACCCTGTGTGAGCCAGAGGTTCAAGTTCCTGGCGCATTCACTGTCGCATGGGGTTTTGCTTGAAAAATGCAGATTCAAAGATAAAATTACAGAGTCACTGTGGTGGCCGCAGACCATTCAACAGCAAGGACAGTGCCTTCTGAGTGCCAGCTCTGTGCGCCTCCTGCGGGCGTTGGCCCAGGCAGCGAGCCGGCCTGCTCCCCTGCCGAGAGGCGAGGGTCCTGCCTGCGCAGACCCCAGGCCAGCCAGCTGGAGGGCTCGGGGAGCTGGTCAGCACTCGGCCTTGCCCTGTCCTCCGCTTCCTCCAGCCGAGGGCAAAGGCCGATACTAAGTAGGCAAGTGGGAAGCGAGGCACCAGGGCGCATCTTCCTGTTTCTTCCAGGACACCACTGCAGGCTTCCTCTCCTTGATAGATTGCGTTATTTGCACCGGCTTTTGTCTCCCTCTCTCATCCTTTTAAAACGACTTTATTGAGGCATAACTGACATACAGGAAACCTCAAATATTTATAACGTGTACATTTTGAGATGTAACACGTTCTCTGCATATCTGTATATATGAAGAGATCATCACCAAAACCAGGATAACATGTTCATCGCCCTCTTGGAGCCTATCCCTTCTTCCACCTCCTCTTCAGGAGAAGGTCCTCTGCCTCTGCTCACTACGGGTCACTTTACATTTTCTGGAATCTTATCTCAGTCTAATCATGCAGCCTGTACTCTTTTGTATGGTTTCTCTCACTGAGCATATTGGACTCATTCCTTGCCACTGCTCATTTCAGCAGTTCGTTCCTTAATACTTCTGAGTAGCATTCTCTTCTACCGTTAAACCACAGCTTATCCATTCACTTGTTGTTGTACATTCAAGTGGTTCCCCAATTTTTTGGCTATTTCAAATAAGGCTACAGTGCACACTAGCATACAAGAACAGAATATGGCTGTGTTGTGTGATAGCTATTTGTTTAACTTTTTAAGATCAACTGCCACGTTTTCTTTCAGCGTACCAGAAGTATCAGAGTTCCCACCAACACTTGATGTGTGTCAGTCTTTGAATTTTAACCCTTCTAGAAGTACCTGATTTGGCTTTAATTTGCATCTTCCTAATTACCAATAACTTTGAGCTATTTTTAGTGAGCTTACTAGCCTGGGATCTTCCCAGGCCAGGGATCGAACTGGCGCCCCTTGCACTGCAAGGCGGTGTCCTTACCCACTGGACCACCAGGGGAAGCCCAAAAGATTTTAACTTTTGCTGAAGTCCAATTATTAGTTTTTCTTCTATGTTGTGCTTTTTCATGTGTTATAAGGAAAGTTTGCCACCTCAAGATCACGAACATTTTTCTCTTGTTTTCTTTTAAAAGCTTAACCGTTTTAGGTTTCACATTTATGTCTATGGTTCATTGTCATTTAATTTGGGGTATGGCGTGAGGTAAATGTGCATACCTCTCGCACCCCCACCTCCTTTTCCATAGCTGGTTGACCAGCACCATTTCTTGAGAAGAGTTTCCTTTCCCTGTTGAGCAGCCCTTGTGCTTGAGCTTAAAATCGGCGGTGTATGGGGTACTCTTTCTGGACTCTGTGTTCTGTTTTTGTGATCTGCGTGCTTATTTTTTTGCCAATACCTAAATTTCGATTACTATATAGCTTTATAGAAAGTATGGAAATATAAAAATAAGGTTGCTAAATTGAAAGACAAATTCTTCAGCTTTGCTCTGTTTAAAAATTACTTTGTAAGACTTCCCTAGTGCTCCAGTGGCTAAGACTCCAGGCTCCCAGCGCAGTGGCCAGGGAACTGAACGAAGAGCCCTCGTTTCTTTCGTCCCTGCTGTGACTAAGAGTTCTCATGCGTGATGCAGCTACGACCCAGGGCAGTGCGGGTCATCAGTTGCGTGGCTAGTGCTCATGGCTAAACATTCCTTGCCACTGCTCATTTCAGCAGTTCGTTCCTTAATACTTCTGAGTAGCATTCTCTTCTACCGTTAAACCACAGCTTATCCATTCACTTGTTGTTGTACATTCAAGTGGTTCCCCAATTTTTTGGCTATTTCAAATAAGGCTACAGTGCACACTAGCATACAAGAACAGAATATGGCTGTGTTGTGTGATAGCTATTTGTTTAACTTTTTAAGATCAACTGCCACGTTTTCTTTCAGCGTACCAGAAGTATCAGAGTTCCCACCAACACTTGATGTGTGTCAGTCTTTGAATTTTAACCCTTCTAGAAGTACCTGATTTGGCTTTAATTTGCATCTTCCTAATTACCAATAACTTTGAGCTATTTTTAGTGAGCTTACTAGCCTGGGATCTTCCCAGGCCAGGGATCGAACTGGCGCCCCTTGCACTGCAAGGCGGTGTCCTTACCCACTGGACCACCAGGGGAAGCCCAAAAGATTTTAACTTTTGCTGAAGTCCAATTATTAGTTTTTCTTCTATGTTGTGCTTTTTCATGTGTTATAAGGAAAGTTTGCCACCTCAAGATCACGAACATTTTTCTCTTGTTTTCTTTTAAAAGCTTAACCGTTTTAGGTTTCACATTTATGTCTATGGTTCATTGTCATTTAATTTGGGGTATGGCGTGAGGTAAATGTGCATACCTCTCGCACCCCCACCTCCTTTTCCATAGCTGGTTGACCAGCACCATTTCTTGAGAAGAGTTTCCTTTCCCTGTTGAGCAGCCCTTGTGCTTGAGCTTAAAATCGGCGGTGTATGGGGTACTCTTTCTGGACTCTGTGTTCTGTTTTTGTGATCTGCGTGCTTATTTTTTTGCCAATACCTAAATTTCGATTACTATATAGCTTTATAGAAAGTATGGAAATATAAAAATAAGGTTGCTAAATTGAAAGACAAATTCTTCAGCTTTGCTCTGTTTAAAAATTACTTTGTAAGACTTCCCTAGTGCTCCAGTGGCTAAGACTCCAGGCTCCCAGCGCAGTGGCCAGGGAACTGAACGAAGAGCCCTCGTTTCTTTCGTCCCTGCTGTGACTAAGAGTTCTCATGCGTGATGCAGCTACGACCCAGGGCAGTGCGGGTCATCAGTTGCGTGGCTGCGGAGATCTCCTTCAAAAGAACCTGCTGTTGGGAACGTGGTTGACGGGCTCCCTGTAGGTTCGCCAAGGTCACAGAAAGGCTGTCTTTCTCCTGCAAGCTTCCAGCCAGTGCTGAGTATGGGGTGGGTGCACTGACAACCCATTCCTTCCAATGTGAGACTCTCCCGAACGGCAGTCTGAGCTCGGAGACGCCCCTTTCCTGACTAAACCTCTGGGAGCCCCGCTATAGTCTGAAGCCCTTTCCACGCAGTTCTTCCCTCCTCATCTCCTTTCACGGATGCCAGGCCTCCAGCTGGATCAGACAGCTCCCTGCCCTGCCCCCCTTTCTCCTCCCCTGTCATTTTCCTCTAGAAATTCCTTGCATCTCCAAACCCAGTCTCACTGCCTGCTTCTCAAAGGTCCCTAACTAACCATACTTTATTTTGTGTCATTTGCCTTTCTGTATACATTTTGAAATCAACCTTGCTTTATAAAACTCCGCAAAGTGAAACCAAAAGGTCTGCTGAAATTTTGACAATTCAGTACATAATAATTTAGGCAGAACTGCCGCCTTAACAGTAGAGTCTCAGATGACAAGTCTGATGTGTCTCACCACTTTGTTAGGTCTTCCTCCATTTCTCTCAGCAATGTTTTGTGGTTTTTGGTGAGATCTTACACATCTTTTGTTGGATTCATTAGAAATATTTTATGGCTTATGGTTCTACTGCATTGGAACTGTTTTTAAATTTTTATTTTTTAATTGATTGCTACTCATGTATGAGAGGGCTTCCCACGTGGCTCAGAAAGTACAGAATCCCAACTGTGCAGTAAATGACAAAGCTCTGTAAAATAAATATGTAAAAACAAAAACAATAAAAAAAAAGAATCCTCCCTTTATTCAGGAGACCCAGGTTCAATCCCTGAGTTGAGAAGATCCCCTGGAGAGAGGAAAGGCTTCCCACTCCAGTACTCTTGCCTGCGGAATCCCATGGCTCGTCCACGGGTTGCAGTCAGACATGCTCGAGCAACTTTCATGTTCACTTTTCAATGTATACATACAATTGAATTTAGTATTTTAACCTTGTAGCCCGAAACTTTGCTAAATTCATCACTAGTCCCAGTAGCTTTGTCTCTGCTCTTTTCGCCTTTGTAAATAAAACATTGTATGGGATTGCAGTGCTCTAGGAAGAACAGGATGTGGATAGCTGAAGCCTCAGCCTTTGTATCTCCAGAAACTCCCCCACCCCCCACCCGTCTCCCCTGTCTTCAAAAACAGCTTCTGAAGATCTCTTAAGAACTCCAAGGCTAAACACACAGCTCAACAACCCACTGTCCTAGGGGGGCAGGTATGTCCTGAGTACCTTTCCTTCTATTTTATAGGCATTTTATCTTATCTTAGTCTATAAAAAAGAGAAAATAAAGACACCGTCTAAGATAAGTAAAAGCATCCCTATTTGAAAGATGAAGACATAGAGGTTAAATCTCCTTGATACTGTCTCACCGTGGGTTTCTGACGGAGGAAGGGTTAAAATCCTTCTGTCTGACCCCAGAGGTCACGCTCTTTCCTTCCCAGCCAGACTCAGGCAGAGAGCGAGCTGTTCGAAGGGCTTGGTGCTGACGGCCAAGCCCGTGGAGCGCCTCGTTCTGCATCCACCCTGACCGTGGGCTCGCAGGTCGGGGGGCCTGAGGAGGCTCTGATCCTCCGCCGCGTCTGGTTTACCAGTGTCCTGTTCCACCCACACTGCCTTTCGAGGGCACCAGTGACTTCTTTCTCACTGGGCTGATGAGTTGTTTGCAGTCTACGAAATTTTTTACTTCTTTCCTGCTTCAGGGCACATCTTATTGCAACAGCTGGCTCCCGCTTCTCTTCTCAACTCTCTGGTCACCTTTTCCCTGTCTTCTGCCCTGATCCCCACTGTGTCCTCTTCTCCCGCATCACCCAGGGTCGCCCAGGGTCACCCAGTCTGCAGACCGGGGTCTTTTGTCCACACTCATTCGTAGAGACACTCTTTCAGACCCTTTTAGGAGCAAGACCTCTTTCATCAGCTTGGCCAGTTGCCTAAAAGTATGGCCCCAAGGCTTCTCGGGTGTGCCAGAGTACCCCTCCTGTTCCCCTAAAACAATTAAAGTATCTCCAGAATTCTAGTGACTTAGCATCTGTAGGGCGTCCTCCAGGTTGCTCCCCACCCCCACCTTCCTCTACTCTAAAAAGAGTACGAATCCTTAGACCCCATATATCCTGATTTGTACTTTGGGTAACATAGTTAACGTTTCCAAGGAATGCCACCTTCTTGAATAAGCACATGTTTAATATCTAAACCTCGCTGAAAACCAAACTTACCAGGTAGCTAATCCTAAATTTCTCTTACTTCTCGGGTTGCTACCGTTCTTTTTGCTGTCTTTCCTCCTTCCCTCCTTTCATCTAATCACCAAGCCTAGCCCATTGTTTGCTCTGAACTCGTTTCCAGCCGGGCTTTATCCTCTGCAGCGATTGCCCAAGCCACATCCTTAATCAGTTCACTCCTGATTCGTTGGAGGATTTCAAAAGGCTGGTGTAGTTGGTGGGAGGCCCCAGTCAGGATCAGTGACACGTGGACGGAAGTCTTCCTCCGGCACTGTGTGTCACAGGTGTCTCTAGTCTACTGATATTTGAAAACGAGGAGCCTCGATCAGCCGATGGGTATTGACTCCTCATTCTCTGTTCACTTAATCCAGACTTCTTTGTCTGATATGCAGAGGTTTCTGCCAGTGTCCCATATTACCAAGTTCATTATTCACATTATTCGTAAATAGGGGACACCTTCAGCCAAGAGGAGAGACCCAGCGTTTGCTGGCCCTCTCATGTGAGCCTATCAGGTTCCCTTATTACATTATTGTCTTCTTTCTCACTGGGCTGATGAGTTGTTTGCAGTTTTTACTTCTTTCCTGCTTCAGGGCACATCTTATTGCAACAGCTGGCTCCCGCTTCTCTTCTCAACTCTCTGGTCACCTTTTCCCTGTCTTCTGCCCTGATCCCCACTGTGTCCTCTTCTCCCGCATCACCCAGGGTCGCCCAGGGTCACCCAGTCTGCAGACCGGGGTCTTTTGTCCACACTCATTCAGAAAACACTCTTTCAGACCCTTTTAGGAGCAAGACCTCTTTCATCAGCTTGGCCAGTTGCCTAAAAGTATGGCCCCAAGGCTTCTCGGGTGTGCCAGAGTACCCCTCCTGTTCCCCTAAAACAATTAAAGTATCTCCAGAATTCTAGTGACTTAGCATCTGTAGGGCGTCCTCCAGGTTGCTCCCCACCCCCACCTTCCTCTACTCTAAAAAGAGTACGAATCCTTAGACCCCATATATCCTGATTTGTACTTTGGGTAACATAGTTAACGTTTCCAAGGAATGCCACCTTCTTGAATAAGCACATGTTTAATATCTAAACCTCGCTGAAAACCAAACTTACCAGGTAGCTAATCCTAAATTTCTCTTACTTCTCGGTTGCTACCGTTCTTTTTGCTGTCTTTCCTCCTTCCCTCCTTTCATCTAATCACCAAGCCTAGCCCATTGTTTGCTCTGAACTCGTTTCCAGCCGGGCTTTATCCTCTGCAGCGATTGCCCAAGCCACATCCTTAATCAGTTCACTCCTGATTCGTTGGAGGATTTCAAAAGGCTGGTGTAGTTGGTGGGAGGCCCCAGTCAGGATCAGTGACACGTGGACGGAAGTCTTCCTCCGGCACTGTGTGTCACAGGTGTCTCTAGTCTACTGATATTTGAAAACGAGGAGCCTCGATCAGCCGATGGGTATTGACTCCTCATTCTCTGTTCACTTAATCCAGACTTCTTTGTCTGATATGCAGAGGTTTCTGCCAGTGTCCCATATTACCAAGTTCATTATTCACATTATTCGTAAATAGGGGACACCTTCAGCCAAGAGGAGAGACCCAGCGTTTGCTGGCCCTCTCATGTGAGCCTATCATTCTCGCCTCCGTGCTTTCTGCCCATGTTATTCTACATGTCATGCATACCAATTCTCTGTCCCTTCAACTTTCCATCCCACTGGAGATCCTAGCCCTGTATTTTCGTATCCCAGGATTTCTTCTTTCTAACCTTCAAAATGTCCTAGAATATGTCTTTTGGAATTTATTTAGCAAATACCTTATCTGCTTTTAATCCAGCTCTAACAGCCAGAAGTTCTTGTATCAGCTGGAAATGAATATCAGTAGGCTGTGAGCTTCCTCAAAACAAGGACCATGTCTTTAACTTTATCTAATTCAGGGCCAGGCACAGCATTTAAGTGCAGTAAACTAACTCTATTGAAGAGTCAGCTGCCACTGTTTGGTGTCCAGTCTTAAATGAAGGCGTTTCTGCTTTCTAATCTGGAAAACAGTGCTCAACATACCAGCATCATAGACCATGAACATTAAAGAAGAAAACCTCCGTAAAGGTCCTAGCAGAGAACTTGACACACAGAGCTGAGTTCACCCCTTTCCGTCAGGTGTTTGGAACGGTCAGTGCAGTTGCAGAGTCCTCATAAGTCACGTGTCAGGGTGTGCCTGCTGGCGCCGCTGCTGGGGCAGCCCCAGAGCCAGGCTGGCCTCCACGAGGAGGCGCGCCCCCGGGACACCCGCTTACCGTCCACTTTGCTGTGACATTCTGGGGCAGGGCCTGGCCGGACACGTCTGACGTGCAGGTATATGCTGGTTCATCTTTTGGGGAGAATCGATGAACGCAGCATCTGTTTGGGTACTAGGCGTCATAGGGGCAGAGACCAGCTTCAATCCCCTTCCTTCCTTTTCACAGCGGAGAGGAACCATCTGATCCGCAGGCTGAATAGCCTTGGGAAACCGCAGCGTGTTCGCTGCACCAGTGACCTCTGCGTACTTGGTATCCATCAGGGAGAGTGAAAAGTGTGAATCCTGAGGGGCTGTGAAGTCACTTTCAGAGATGTAGCGATTTGCCCTGTATTCTAAGTGGCAGTCAGCCCTCGCTGGACTCTACACCTTCAGCCAAGAGGAGAGACCCAGCGTTTGCTGGCCCTCTCATGTGAGCCTATCATTCTCGCCTCCGTGCTTTCTGCCCATGTTATTCTACATGTCATGCATACCAATTCTCTGTCCCTTCAACTTTCCATCCCACTGGAGATCCTAGCCCTGTATTTTCGTATCCCAGGATTTCTTCTTTCTAACCTTCAAAATGTCCTAGAATATGTCTTTTGGAATTTATTTAGCAAATACCTTATCTGCTTTTAATCCAGCTCTAACAGCCAGAAGTTCTTGTATCAGCTGGAAATGAATATCAGTAGGCTGTGAGCTTCCTCAAAACAAGGACCATGTCTTTAACTTTATCTAATTCAGGGCCAGGCACAGCATTTAAGTGCAGTAAACTAACTCTATTGAAGAGTCAGCTGCCACTGTTTGGTGTCCAGTCTTAAATGAAGGCGTTTCTGCTTTCTAATCTGGAAAACAGTGCTCAACATACCAGCATCATAGACCATGAACATTAAAGAAGAAAACCTCCGTAAAGGTCCTAGCAGAGAACTTGACACACAGAGCTGAGTTCACCCCTTTCCGTCAGGTGTTTGGAACGGTCAGTGCAGTTGCAGAGTCCTCATAAGTCACGTGTCAGGGTGTGCCTGCTGGCGCCGCTGCTGGGGCAGCCCCAGAGCCAGGCTGGCCTCCACGAGGAGGCGCGCCCCCGGGACACCCGCTTACCGTCCACTTTGCTGTGACATTCTGGGGCAGGGCCTGGCCGGACACGTCTGACGTGCAGGTATATGCTGGTTCATCTTTTGGGGAGAATCGATGAACGCAGCATCTGTTTGGGTACTAGGCGTCATAGGGGCAGAGACCAGCTTCAATCCCCTTCCTTCCTTTTCACAGCGGAGAGGAACCATCTGATCCGCAGGCTGAATAGCCTTGGAATCCCGCAGCGTGTTCGCTGCACCAGTGACCTCTGCGTACTTGGTATCCATCAGGGAGAGTGAAAAGTGTGAATCCTGAGGGGCTGTGAAGTCACTTTCAGAGATGTAGCGATTTGCCCTGTATTCTAAGTGGCAGTCAGCCCTACGCTGGACTCTGCTCTCGGTCTTTCTATTTGTACGCTCTTTGCGCGCTCACCCTCTTCCTAGGAGGAATAGTTCTGACGCAGCGGAAAGAGCACTGGACTGGGAGTCAAGGGGCTGCGCTCGACCCCGTGCTCTGACCAGCTGCGGAGACCTCGGGGAGACCACGCTTCAGTTCAGGCTCATCGCCGCCAAAACGAGGATGCAAAGTCTTGAGTCAGTTCCTAAATGGCAACCGATAGGCTTTTTGAGAAATGAAGGGGTCCTTTTTTCCTCTCCTCAGGGATACCGGATGAGAAGAGACTTTCTGCGCACGGTGTAGAGAGGGGGGCGCGGCCAGCGTGGCTGGGGGTCCGCACGCGGTGTCCGCGGCACAGCCCCGTGCGCCAGGCAGGGGCTCAGCAAGGGGCGAGTGTGTCCCATTGGAGACGGCCCCGGGGAGCAGAGGTCTGTGAGCGACTTGGATGCCTTTGCACAAAGAGAGTTGTGATGTTTTGTACGAAGGTAGAACCTGCTACCGCGCATTCTTTTCATAGTTCCTTAGCCTCCCCCTAGCCGTCTAGTTTGGGGTTAGAAAGGTTACCCGTGGGCGTACCCCAGCAGAGGGGGGCTGGAAGAAGCGATGGAAGGTTGCCTGTCACACCTGGGGGAGTGGTCGTCCTTCCTGCGGGGGTGGACTTAGGCGTGGCGGGTGAAGAGCTGCCGCGTTCACTGGATGATGTGCAGCGTTCGAGGCAGATCATCTCCAGCCCCAAACCTTAGACTCTGTGGGCTTGCACGTGTTAATGCCATCACGTTACCCACTGGCAGGAAAAGAACCACAGGGTCTCCAATCAAAAGGCTTTGAGTCTGGCCTTGGGCAGGACTCTTCAGGTCTCTAAGACGGTTGATACAAGGATCAAAAGAGAGAGAGGCGTGGAAAGTGCTTTGTTCCAGGGTGAGTTGCAGCTGCCCTGGCCCTCACTCCTCTATAGGGCTCCTCCCCAAGGGCTGTTTCAGGGAAGGCTTGTTACATTCACTCAAGACTCACGCCTTTGTCGGGGATATTTGAAAAGTGGGCCACAGTACAAGCCAGCGGCTTTCGAACCAGGGCGGGCCGGGAGCTGCTGTCCTGCAGCTTTAAAGCAGCGTCTCTTGAGAGAAACTCTGCTTGCTTTCTGGAGCATCGTCTCACCCGCCCTCACCCCCGCCCCACCTGCCTTCTCTTCTCAAACACTGTAACTTGGTGGCATGCCACTTGACCTGTTTCCTCTCTACCCAGGCAATCCCTAAGTGCTATGACCTGGGGGTGCCCCTGGGGAGCCCTGCCTCAGACTCCGTTCTCACAGAGAGGGCACCTCAAAGATCACGGTGAGCGGCGGCCGCGGGCCTTGTGGTCGCTGCTGCCCCAGCCCCGCCAAGGGCCTCTCCAGTTCATAGCCTGGGACAGCCATTGACAGTCTGGGATCTGAGTCACCCCAGAACCCAGGGTTAAGGAGTCTCTTCTTGAAAAGATGCCTAAAACTCCGTCACCAGCCCACCTACTGAGAACTTTTACTTCACTAAGACTAGCGGGACTCTGCGAAGGTCCGTTTAAAGTAGTCGCTTGTGCCATTATGGTGCCAGGAGAGGCCATGGGCTGGGGAGTCTGACTGGCCCTGAGTGGAAACCCCAACTTTGCCGCTCACTGTTTAGGCAGCTTCCGGGAAAAACTGCTGACCCGGGTTCACACACAGAAAATGGAGCGGCCGATGCCTTTGCACAGCTGCTGTGAGGATCACACAGACCTGCAACGCCGTAAAGCACTGAGCCAAAAGGGGCTGCTCTGAGGGTGTTTTCATGCTTCCCTCTCACCAGAGAATGACCAAATTATCGCAAGCAGGACTCATTTAAGAGGGTTACATTTTTTGCTTGTAAAAAGCCAATTGTGTCGTAATTGATCATAATGCTGCCTGACCATTTCAGTTCGGGCATTAAGGGGTTCCAAAGTAAATGGGTTCATCTGCAGCGTGGACCTCCCACCCTGCAGGACTTGTCTGACAGTGAGCCTGTCAGCTGCTGCCCTCCCGGACCCCTTCCCACCCGCCCGCTCCACCCAGCCCCAGGTCTGAAGGAAAAGCGCCATCGAGTTTGTCTGAAAATCCTAGGCACCAAATGAGGACGCTGTCGGGATATTTGAAAAGTGGGCCACAGTAAGCCAGCGGCTTTCGAACCAGGGCGGGCCGGGAGCTGCTGTCCTGCAGCTTTAAAGCAGCGTCTCTTGAGAGAAACTCTGCTTGCTTTCTGGAGCATCGTCTCACCCGCCCTCACCCCCGCCCCACCTGCCTTCTCTTCTCAAACACTGTAACTTGGTGGCATGCCACTTGACCTGTTTCCTCTCTACCCAGGCAATCCCTAAGTGCTATGACCTGGGGGTGCCCCTGGGGAGCCCTGCCTCAGACTCCGTTCTCACAGAGAGGGCACCTCAAAGATCACGGTGAGCGGCGGCCGCGGGCCTTGTGGTCGCTGCTGCCCCAGCCCCGCCAAGGGCCTCTCCAGTTCATAGCCTGGGACAGCCATTGACAGTCTGGGATCTGAGTCACCCCAGAACCCAGGGTTAAGGAGTCTCTTCTTGAAAAGATGCCTAAAACTCCGTCACCAGCCCACCTACTGAGAACTTTTACTTCACTAAGACTAGCGGGACTCTGCGAAGGTCCGTTTAAAGTAGTCGCTTGTGCCATTATGGTGCCAGGAGAGGCCATGGGCTGGGGAGTCTGACTGGCCCTGAGTGGAAACCCCAACTTTGCCGCTCACTGTTTAGGCAGCTTCCGGGAAAAACTGCTGACCCGGGTTCACACACAGAAAATGGAGCGGCCGATGCCTTTGCACAGCTGCTGTGAGGATCACACAGACCTGCAACGCCGTAAAGCACTGAGCCAAAAGGGGCTGCTCTGAGGGTGTTTTCATGCTTCCCTCTCACCAGAGAATGACCAAATTATCGCAAGCAGGACTCATTTAAGAGGGTTACATTTTTTGCTTGTAAAAAGCCAATTGTGTCGTAATTGATCATAATGCTGCCTGACCATTTCAGTTCGGGCATTAAGGGGTTCCAAAGTAAATGGGTTCATCTGCAGCGTGGACCTCCCACCCTGCAGGACTTGTCTGACAGTGAGCCTGTCAGCTGCTGCCCTCCCGCCGGACCCCCTTCCCACCCCGCCCGCTCCACCCAGCCCCAGGTCTGAAGGAAAAGCGCCATCGAGTTTGTCTGAAAATCCTAGGCACCAAATGAGGACTGTAATAGAGGCTTTTCATTCATGCAATTACCCCTTTTCCTGGGAAATCCTCACGAATGGAGAGGCTCATTTGTTTTTTTCCTGGTTTATGATTTGTCCTGAGACCATTTGTATATGTGTGTGTGTGTCTCAGAAGGAACTAATCCCAACACAGCAGAATAGAGTGCCTTAGTCTCTAGGAGCCAGTCTGTTCCAAGTGTCTCATTGTGTATCTCAGACCTTGCCGTTGTTTGTCCATCTTGCTCAGGTGGCTCGTTACGACAGCCCAAATGACAAGCTCTACAGTGCCGTGGGCCCCTTTGTTGCCTTATGCATAGACAAAACATGGACAATGTGACCCTCAAAAGCTGTGGTGGCTAGATCTGAAAAGTCTTAAAGAAGCGCTGCAAAAACCAGCTACCACTTGCAATATAAACGTTACCATATCTCTGCTTATGGTAGTTCTTTTTCATATTTCAGAGACAGTGATATACTTTAAAATGGAAATATACATAGTCATTGCTCTGTGAGAAAAGGAGATGCTTCACGGGTGCTGTGTGACGGCCTGGAGGGGTGGGATGGGGGGATGTACATGTGACTAATCTGAGAGCATACGTATCTGTAAACAACAAAACTCTGCAAAAGTTAAAAGTAAAATAAAAGTTAAAAAAAATAAAAAATAAAATGGAAATATATCCAAACACAGCCCAGGCAAGTTATACCTTA
Source organism: Tragulus kanchil (assembly GCA_022376925.1). Taxonomy (NCBI): domain Eukaryota; kingdom Metazoa; phylum Chordata; class Mammalia; order Artiodactyla; family Tragulidae; genus Tragulus; species Tragulus kanchil. The sequence goes on from JAIOJX010000024.1 coordinate 168,021,170, forward strand.
GAGTTATTTATCCGAGTTCCTAAAATCCACGAACAAGTTTCCATAAAATGACCAGACCAGAAATATAAGTACAATAAATCTTTAGTTCTAAAGGGCAAAGCTATGTTTCTCTGGGCTTTCATAGTGCATTGTTTTAAGAAAAAAAAAACTTGCTGCAATTCAATTTTTAAAATTTACTCAAGTTGCTAACTTCCAAACAAAGCAATCACAAGAAGGAATTCCTTCTGCCTGAAACTGATAGCAGTAACAGAAATGCAAATCCTAAGCAGCCTTTTAAATCAAGCATGATCTCATAGCGCTAATAAGGAGCTTTCTAACAAGCTGCTGCCCTCCCGCCGGACCCCTTCCCACCCTAGCCCGCTCCACCCAGCCCCAGGTCTGAAGGAAAAGCGCCATCGAGTTTGTCTGAAAATCCTAGGCACCAAATGAGGACTGTAATAGAGGCTTTTCATTCATGCAATTACCCCTTTTCCTGGGAAATCCTCACGAATGGAGAGGCTCATTTGTTTTTTTCCTGGTTTATGATTTGTCCTGAGACCATTTGTATATGTGTGTGTGTCTCAGAAGGAACTAATCCCAACACAGCAGAATAGAGTGCCTTAGTCTCTAGGAGCCAGTCTGTTCCAAGTGTCTCATTGTGTATCTCAGACCTTGCCGTTGTTTGTCCATCTTGCTCAGGTGGCTCGTTACGACAGCCCAAATGACAAGCTCTACAGTGCCGTGGGCCCCTTTGTTGCCTTATGCATAGACAAAACATGGACAATGTGACCCTCAAAAGCTGTGGTGGCTAGATCTGAAAAGTCTTAAAGAAGCGCTGCAAAAACCAGCTACCACTTGCAATATAAACGTTACCATATCTCTGCTTATGGTAGTTCTTTTTCATATTTCAGAGACAGTGATATACTTTAAAATGGAAATATACATAGTCATTGCTCTGTGAGAAAAGGAGATGCTTCACGGGTGCTGTGTGACGGCCTGGAGGGGTGGGATGGGGGGATGTACATGTGACTAATCTGAGAGCATACGTATCTGTAAACAACAAAACTCTGCAAAAGTTAAAAGTAAAATAAAAGTTAAAAAAAATAAAAAATAAAATGGAAATATATCCAAACACAGCCCAGGCAAGTTATACCTTAGAGTTATTTATCCGAGTTCCTAAAATCCACGAACAAGTTTCCATAAAATGACCAGACCAGAAATATAAGTACAATAAATCTTTAGTTCTAAAGGGCAAAGCTATGTTTCTCTGGGCTTTCATAGTGCATTGTTTTAAGAAAAAAAAAACTTGCTGCAATTCAATTTTTAAAATTTACTCAAGTTGCTAACTTCCAAACAAAGCAATCACAAGAAGGAATTCCTTCTGCCTGAAACTGATAGCAGTAACAGAAATGCAAATCCTAAGCAGCCTTTTAAATCAAGCATGATCTCATAGCGCTAATAAGGAGCATTTTCTTAACAGAGCAATTGTTCAGTCGCACATTTTCCGAGACTGTCCTGAGTTTGAACACCCTGGCCCACTGAGCCCTGTCCTTAGACCGAGTTTCCCATTTTCTGGTTCCGGAAGTTGTCAGCATACAATTCAATGGAAAGATAAGTGGCACACACAATGGTTATTAAGAAGGAAAAACAAGTATCCTCATCCCAACTTGTCTTGATTGAAACTGAATTTTTTTGCGGTTTCTCTATAATGTTTCCAAGATTTTAATTTTGCTCTCATGAAACATGTCCTCCCTCCGTATGCACTCTGAGTAACCCAAGTGAGTTTATAATTACACAGTCTCAACTGGTGGAGTTCAGATGAAAAATAATTATTTCTCATCTCTAACTCCAATTTTCTAGAAAGACTTAAGTCTCCTACATCTGGATACCTGAAAAAAGGAAACAAGGCACAGATGGCTGGAATTTCTCCTATTTTTAGCTTTGGAATGTATCTTTTCTTATGGGAATGAAAATAAACGGAAAAATGCTTGCTTTTGTGCTATGAAAGAAAGAAAAGAAAAGCCAGTCCACAAATACTTGCAACAAAAGACCACCACTTGCTACTGGAATAGATGCTGGATTAAAAAGCAGAAGTTTAGAAGTAAAATTATTTTGATACTCAAATATTTCAGCAGCTTAAAAATACACTAGGAAAAAATACATATATTCCCCAAATAGCAGTACTATTTGAGGAGACACTTGCACATTCTCATATTGCCCCAGTGTGGGTTTTTTTTGCCCCTTCAAATGAAAACCTACAGAAATAAACTCCAAAAAAGGAAAGATTACTCCCCTCTTCCATCCTCATGTCAACAAAATATTTTAAGTGAATAGTTTTCTGATCACAAAATTCAAATCCAAGTTGTTTTTTAAAAAATCAACAAACAGTTATTTTAATAGATACATTCTATTAAAAGTTAGCCAAGACCAACTAATAAGACCTCAGAAAATGAACGTATTTCAAAGAATTTTGTTCTCTTCAATAGTTGCATGAGTTGTTTTTTTTTTTTTTTTCAGGAAAATGTGCAAATATCAAGGTTACCTGGGTCTGCCGGTCACTTCTAGTTTTGGACTCTTGAAGATGGTGAGTTTTGCTAATGATGCGCGGCTGTTTAAGCACCGGTGGTTTTTCTGGCAATCACTCTTTGTGTGCCATCTTTTATAAAGGTGCTTCTTGTTGCTAAGAGATCAGTTGCTTAGAGACCAAATCATTAGAAAAAATATATATGTCAGGGTCCAACATAAATTATAACCAAATTTTGTCATTTCAGCTCGCTCTCTTACTGTTTGCCTTTTGTAATAGATCGTAACGTACCAAGAGAAGCCAATTACTAATCACAAATAGAAAATGGACCATGAGGAGGAGAAAGATCTGTGCGTACTCCCATGGCCAGGGAGCAACACCGCCAGTTCCCTGGGAGAGAGTTACAACCCCACGGGGCTCTCTGAAACTTTGACTCCTCGTGGGGTCCGAGATGCACTGGGAATGTGCATTGACGTACACACATATATCACATCCCAGGAAAACTTGAGTGCAGTTTGGAATATGACGACAGGGCAGTTGTTGAAGCCACTTTTGTCTTTTTCAAAGGAAAATTAAGAGAAAAACGCCACACTTAGAAATTCAGTTAGAAATCTGAAGTGATCTCAGCCTTCAGCCAGCTGTCTCCCTGTGCCAGTAGCTGCCGCGGCTGCCGTCCGGGTCAGCACATCCTGGAAGAAGGGGCTGGCTTGCCAGTCTGCCTGTTATCTTCCACCCTGTCCTCAGACACAGCTCTCTTGAGATAGCAACAGAAACAGTTGATTAAGCAGGTAACACGCGGCCTTGAGGTTCTTTCTCTCCCGCTTTGTGCTAACTTTGCCCACTGAGACCCTCTCCTCCAATTAACTGTTACCCAAGTGTTTACCCGTCCCAGGGGCATTTGCATTTTGGGAATATATTTTTAAATGAAAGAATCTTAGATCTCCTTAAGAGTCAAAGGAATGGTAGCATTCCAAGCTTCTTAACAGGTAAGATAGGTGGTATGGGGGAGCAAAATCAAGATATATATGTGTACCCTTTACTGTACGGCTTCATAACCCAACTCCATCCTCCGTCTCTGTTCCTACCTCCTTCACTCTTCACCGGTCTCTTTGGTCCCATCTTATGTGAGAAGCAAGCAAGCAAATAAGGCATCAAAGACTTGGAGTTAAGAATCGTGGTAAGATAGAGGGAGTAACTTGGAAACCTATACTGCGTGAACCCTATATGTGAAAACGATCCTGCAGGGCGGGGTGCGAGGGCCTGGAGGGATGCGAGGGGAGGCCGGGTGTGGGGAGGCGCCGGGGTGCGTAAGGCTGATCTGGTAATAGGCCTGCCTGTGAACAACACAACTCTGTAGAAGTTTCAAACAAAATTAAATCATAAAAAATGCATTAAAAAACAAACAAAAAAAGAATCATGGTTAGAGACTAAAAAGAGTTTTAGATTTCCCCCCCCCAAACCTCTAACGTGCTTGCCATTAGAGAAGAATTAATCCTTTTATCTTGACTCCTAAAGGGTCTTGAGATGAGCACGTGTGTGGGAGGGGGCGGGCCGGGGCGTCAGCGGGGCACTGGCAAGCTCTGCTTCCCCTTCACTCCTTCCCTCGGGTCGCTGTCAGGTTAGCATCATCTCATCACCGACTCACTAAGTACATGAAAAACCCACAGCCAGTATAAATTCATTTAGAGGTATATGGCAGTTGGAAAAAAATATTACAACCTGCATAAATGGCATGGAGCTAATGCTCAACAGAAATTCATTCCAAGAGGAAATGGACGCTGACTTTCCTCAGCCCAGGCTACCAGGCAGATGGACACGGGGCATTTGAGTATCACAGAACAACCTCAGCTATGGCTCCAAGATGTCCCTAAAATCTTTTCCGTCTTTCTAATCCCCCCAATTTTTCTTTATTGCCTTTTTTTTTTTTTTTTTTTTTTGAGAAAGAAATGAGAACACAAACGGAAGGGATCTGAGATAGAGCAATTAAGGAAATTAGGAATTAGGAAAAGGCAAGAAAAGTTAAAATTTCCGAGGACAAAGTTGGTTCTTAGGAAGCGCTAGTTGAAGGAATGAGAGAAACGCAGAGGCTGCTGGGCAGGAAAGAGGTCATGAACTAAACTGTGTGTTTCCCGAGTCAGGGACCACCTTGTACTTTTCTTCCCCAATTTCATGTGCTTTGCACGGGGCTTTTGCATTTAGACCTCTGTCGCATGGTTTTCTGAAATTCTAAATCAAAGGAGAAATAAAGAAGATACGGGCCTGAAGGAACTGACCTAGTCCTTGGCCCTGCGCCCCACGTGCCTGGTTGCCCCCAAAGGAGCAGGCTCAGCAGGTGCTCATGTTTTGGAGCCCAGTCTAAAAATAAACCCTGCGCGCCTCCCTTCTGTCCACCGTGGTCCCTCTCCTCCTTTGGCTCTACTTTGACACCCCTCACCCCGCCAGGAGGCCACCCGGCCCATGTGTGTTCCATCTCCCACTCTCAGGAACTGGGGGCTGCCGGGGGCCTAGAACAGGAGGGCAGTGGCACGCTGGCAGACCTCAAGCCCCGAGGCACCCGAGGCGGCTGCCGCCGCAGGTGCCCTCGTCGAGGACAGCGGTGTCCTTGGATGGCACTCCCAGCCGGGCACCCAGAGGCCTATTGCATACGGCCCAGCTGCCAGCAATTTCCCCAGGACGTGCCTCCGTGACTGGAAACCAAAGACACTGCTGTCTAGAAAGAGAGGAGCCCCTTGCTTAGCTAGGAGGACCGACCTCTGTCCCGGAGAGGTCGCAGTGTAGTAGCCTTCAGCTCTGCTCCCCGTTCCCCAGGAACCTGTTCCCAGAGGAGGCCAGAGGGCCTGGGAGAGGAGCGCACTGTCCCCCTAGACGCGGATGGCCGCGGCCGCGGGTGTCCGGGCCCTCGGGGCCCCTCTGAATGCCTGCAGCCCGCAGAAGCTCAGGGAAGCTCAGCCGGGACCCAGCACGTTGCTTCTGCCACGCAGGCTTTCCTTGCTGGATGTCATGTGCTGGGTGGAGACCTACTCAGGGCCGAAGAGGGGGGCTTGCCCTGGGGAAGCCGCGGCTGGGAAGAGCCGGGTCTGCCTCAAGGCGACTTCGGGCGACTCGGGAGGTGGGAGGGACGGGCCGAGGCGTGTCCAGAGACTGCTCGAGGACAAAGTTGGTTCTTAGGAAGCGCTAGTTGAAGGAATGAGAGAAACGCAGAGGCTGCTGGGCAGGAAAGAGGTCATGAACTAAACTGTGTGTTTCCAGTCAGGGACCACCTTGTACTTTTCTTCCCAATTTCATGTGCTTTGCACGGGCTTTTGCATTTAGACCTCTGTCGCATGGTTTTCTGAAATTCTAAATCAAAGGAGAAATAAAGAAGATACGGGCCTGAAGGAACTGACCTAGTCCTTGGCCCTGCGCCCCACGTGCCTGGTTGCCCCCAAAGGAGCAGGCTCAGCAGGTGCTCATGTTTTGGAGCCCAGTCTAAAAATAAACCCTGCGCGCCTCCCTTCTGTCCACCGTGGTCCCTCTCCTCCTTTGGCTCTACTTTGACACCCCTCACCCCGCCAGGAGGCCACCCGGCCCATGTGTGTTCCATCTCCCACTCTCAGGAACTGGGGGCTGCCGGGGGCCTAGAACAGGAGGGCAGTGGCACGCTGGCAGACCTCAAGCCCCGAGGCACCCGAGGCGGCTGCCGCCGCAGGTGCCCTCGTCGAGGACAGCGGTGTCCTTGGATGGCACTCCCAGCCGGGCACCCAGAGGCCTATTGCATACGGCCCAGCTGCCAGAAATTTTCCCCCAGGACGTGCCTCCGTGACTGGAAACCAAAGACACTGCTGTCTAGAAAGAGAGGAGCCCCTTGCTTAGCTAGGAGGACCGACCTCTGTCCCGGAGAGGTCGCAGTGTAGTAGCCTTCAGCTCTGCTCCCCGTTCCCCAGGAACCTGTTCCCAGAGGAGGCCAGAGGGCCTGGGAGAGGAGCGCACTGTCCCCCTAGACGCGGATGGCCGCGGCCGCGGGTGTCCGGGCCCTCGGGGCCCCTCTGAATGCCTGCAGCCCGCAGAAGCTCAGGGAAGCTCAGCCGGGACCCAGCACGTTGCTTCTGCCACGCAGGCTTTCCTTGCTGGATGTCATGTGCTGGGTGGAGACCTACTCAGGGCCGAAGAGGGGGGCTTGCCCTGGGGAAGCCGCGGCTGGGAAGAGCCGGGTCTGCCTCAAGGCGACTTCGGGCGACTTCGGGAGGTGGGAGGGGACGGGGCGCCGAGGGCGTGTCCAGAGACTGCTCAGCCTGGCCAGAGGCCCTGCACCCCGGCTTGCGCTCGTGCCCACGGCCTCTCTGGACCCACTTCTCGCGTCGCGGTCCACACAGATGTCTAGAGTGCTAAGACCAGAGGGACACGCATTATCGCCGCCTTCCCTGATCTAGCTGCTTTTGGCCTCACCCTCTCCTGGCAGCGAGGAGGCCTTGAGCTAGCACGCAGCAGCCCCCCTTGGCCACATCCTCATAGCCTTCCTCCACAGTTCCTCTAAGCACCTTGCTCCGCCTCTGCCCTGATGGCATCCCAGCCTTGTGGGGTACGCCCCTGTCCACGGGCACAGCCCCCAGCTGGCCGTCGTTACCCGAAGAGCAAGGCCAGACCCAGCGCACCACCTCGGTGCTCGGGAAGGGCTCGCCTTGTACCTGTCACCAGTAATGGACCTGATCCAACTCTTCAGATAGTGCGCCCGTGACAGTGCTCTGCCCCTTCTCTGCCCTGGCTCGCTCTCCACCCCGGCACAGGGAGCGTGGCTTCCGCCCACCCCATGTTCCCAAAGCTCTGATCATGCCAGCATGCTGGCAGCCAGCCTGCGAAAGGGGGTGGCTCGGAAAGGCCTCGGCAGCACCTTGCTCTGACGTGTTGAAGACAGCCCCCGTGAGCCCGGGCGCCGCCCCTGGCTCCAGAGCACGCACACGGGTCCAGCCCATGGTGTGAGTCACCGGCCATTCAAAGCAGGAGCGCTTGGGCTGCCGTGTGTATGAGAATGAGCTCAATAAGAGGCTGGCCTGATCAGCACCAACACATGCCCATCTTCCTGCTTTTCCTGGAGAAAGAACCACGGTGCTCTTCTCACAGCTTCTCTGGCCCTAATTGACCCTCTTCAGAACTGGTGATTTGCTTCTAGTCATTGCCTCAGACAGCTTTCAGGTATTCATTACATGTGTCTGTTGAGTCGTTTACTGGGTGAGGGAAGAAATAGGAGGAAGATGAGAAGCAGTAGAAGACGACGCTGTGGTGGGGAAAGGTGGAAGCAAACGCAAGTCGAAGGTCTGGCACTTTTGAATGGTTGAGGATTACGTGTCCTCACAAGGTGCCTACGTGGATATTCACAATGAACAGATTCCACAGTAACCTCACTCTAGCATCTCCTGACCCTCAGGAGAAATGATAATCACTAATTGCAACACAATTATCAGCCAGCCATGCTGTTTTAGCAAAGTACAATGAAACTGAGCAAAGTTCTCATAAATCGAAACGGGTCTTTCTCCCTCTTTTCTCTGACCCGCCTCTGAGTCCATCTAGCACGCAGCAGCCCCCCTTGGCCACATCCTCATAGCCTTCCTCCACAGTTCCTCTAAGCACCTTGCTCCGCCTCTGCCCTGATGGCATCCCAGCCTTGTGGGGTACGCCCCTGTCCACGGGCACAGCCCCCAGCTGGCCGTCGTTACCCGAAGAGCAAGGCCAGACCCAGCGCACCACCTCGGTGCTCGGGAAGGGCTCGCCTTGTACCTGTCACCAGTAATGGACCTGATCCAACTCTTCAGATAGTGCGCCCGTGACAGTGCTCTGCCCCTTCTCTGCCCTGGCTCGCTCTCCACCCCGGCACAGGGAGCGTGGCTTCCGCCCACCCCATGTTCCCAAAGCTCTGATCATGCCAGCATGCTGGCAGCCAGCCTGCGAAAGGGGGTGGCTCGGAAAGGCCTCGGCAGCACCTTGCTCTGACGTGTTGAAGACAGCCCCCGTGAGCCCGGGCGCCGCCCCTGGCTCCAGAGCACGCACACGGGTCCAGCCCATGGTGTGAGTCACCGGCCATTCAAAGCAGGAGCGCTTGGGCTGCCGTGTGTATGAGAATGAGCTCAATAAGAGGCTGGCCTGATCAGCACCAACACATGCCCATCTTCCTGCTTTTCCTGGAGAAAGAACCACGGTGCTCTTCTCACAGCTTCTCTGGCCCTAATTGACCCTCTTCAGAACTGGTGATTTGCTTCTAGTCATTGCCTCAGACAGCTTTCAGGTATTCATTACATGTGTCTGTTGAGTCGTTTACTGGGTGAGGGAAGAAATAGGAGGAAGATGAGAAGCAGTAGAAGACGACGCTGTGGTGGGGAAAGGTGGAAGCAAACGCAAGTCGAAGGTCTGGCACTTTTGAATGGTTGAGGATTACGTGTCCTCACAAGGTGCCTACGTGGATATTCACAATGAACAGATTCCACAGTAACCTCACTCTAGCATCTCCTGACCCTCAGGAGAAATGATAATCACTAATTGCAACACAATTATCAGCCAGCCATGCTGTTTTAGCAAAGTACAATGAAACTGAGCAAAGTTCTCATAAATCGAAACGGGTCTTTCTCCCTCTTTTCTCTGACCCGCCTCTGAGTCCATCTAGCCCTGCCTTCCCGTGCTTCCCACGCTCTTCCTTCACAGGTGCCCCCATCACGTCACCTCTCGTCTCCAGGCAAGCACCCAGCCTCCCACCCTGCCTGTGTGCCCGCCTGCTCAAGCCTGGGACAGACACACATCTTGAAGTGAGTTGGGCGAGGATAAAGACCCTAAAGCACGCAACAGCAGCCTTTTGCGCATCTGTTTGGCTTGGGTTTGTGTCCCTCCTTTAAAGAGGGATTCCTGCCTAAACCGCAGTCTTCAACCCGCAGGATGTGCAGTGCTTGTTATTCCCTCCACACCTTGCAGTTGGAAGCCAAGTGTGCCACAACCACCAGCACGTCCACAGCCCACTGTGGAAGGCTGTCCGTCCTCTGGGAACTTAAAGGAGATCCTCCTCAAAAGCACACACGTTCTCCGGCTCTATTTCCAACACCAACCCACTCAGGGTTTCCCAGTTGTTTTTTTTTTTTTTTTTTCCAGTTGTTTTTATACTGCAGGGGAGTCACTGGTTTGTAAGCAAAGCAACTGAACAACAGCAGCAAAGCATGTAGCACGCGTCCAAAGGAAGTCTCATGCACATCACCCAGAAGGAAATCAAAGGCAGAGATCAACGCACAGGAGATGCTCTCATCTTCCGCTAACATGTGAGCAAGAAGCTGACCCCTCACACCTGTGACATCTGGAGAGGTAAGCAGTGGTGCATACAGAACACACCTCTTGGAGGCCTCTCGAGAGGAAAGAGGTCTCGTGGAGAAGGATTCCAGCACAAGAGGCTTTCAACCCGTCTCACCTACCATTTCCATCCATGGGGTGGCGTCAGCAGAGAGCAAGGTCAGCGAGGGTCAGGGTCGGTCACCACAAATTCCTATTATGTGTAACTCATCCAGGTGACACCCATTCCAACGAAAAATGGACCCTCTGGGAATGAGCTGGAAAATGTGTGAGTCTTCCTTCCTTCCTTGCCTATCCTGTCCTTCCCAGTCCCCTATGCCAACCCCAATCCAGAGACTAAAGAATACAACTTTCAAAGAAAGGAAAAACAACCCAGCCTTGTCATCCAAGGGAGACAGTGGCTACCAACTGCCGTGGGGTTAAGCGCGATGGTTTCCAAGAAGTACTGCTAAAGAAATAGATACAGTGATGCAAACCAGAGAAGGTCTGTTTGGAAGGGACCAAGAGCTTGAGCACACGTGACCTTGAGGCTTTTCACACTGCTGGTTCCTCGAAGCTACAGCGAGCCTCCTCTGCTTCTCGAGCAGCTGTAGCTCAGGCTTTGGGACCGCGAGCCTGCTGGAAGGTGCTGCGGGGCCTCCTCCGCTCGGGGCAAAAGCACCTCTGCCCGAGCTTCACCCGTAGGTCTCCTTAAACCCGCAGAGTAACTATTTTACTGACTCCTGATAATCTGCAACGACGCAGGGCTAAAACTATTCAGGAAAACAAAAGCGCCCCCTTCTGGACGCCCAACCCAGAGCAGGTCCGGGTCACCAGCTGGTTTTATTGGCAACTCTCAGGAAATTCCGACATCTTGGAGGTGGGGTGTGGACTGAAGGGGGGATGCTAAAAACTTCGATGCTTCAGTGAAATAGTCCATGGATGACTAAGTTTAGCATCTATGAGTAATTTTAGCATATATGCATATATACTAAAGAGTATTATTGGAGGAAGTTGGTAAGTAGTAGAAGGTTGTTTTCATATAAGTTTAAAAGCACCATGCGTATCCCTAGTCTGCACTGGTGGGGGTCATAGGACTGATCTGGGAACATACATGTCTGTGAACAACAAAACTCTGTAAAAATTTTAAAAAAATAAAGTTATTAACAACAACAACAACAAAGCACCATGCATTGGGTAAGTCATCTCGAGGCGCTGAGGTCTGTATTATTTTTCCCCCAGTCTAGCTCGCCCCCAGGTTCAAGGCCTCTCAAGAGTAAGAACCGTGTCTTACTCATCTTCTAATCCCTGGGCTGCCGGTGCCTGTGCGCCTCGGTAGTCAGGAGTGAAGCTCGCTGTCCACCCAGCACCACCCCTCTCCGCCAAGCTCCACAGGTCCTGCCAGCTGAGCTCCCTGCGTTTCCAACCCAATCCAGAGACTAAAGAATACAACTTTCAAAGAAAGGAAAAACAACCCAGCCTTGTCATCCAAGGGAGACAGTGGCTACCAACTGCCGTGGGGTTAAGCGCGATGGTTTCCAAGAAGTACTGCTAAAGAAATAGATACAGTGATGCAAACCAGAGAAGGTCTGTTTGGAAGGGACCAAGAGCTTGAGCACACGTGACCTTGAGGCTTTTCACACTGCTGGTTCCTCGAAGCTACAGCGAGCCTCCTCTGCTTCTCGAGCAGCTGTAGCTCAGGCTTTGGGACCGCGAGCCTGCTGGAAGGTGCTCGCGGGGGCCTCCTCCGCTCCGGGGCAAAAGCACCTCTGCCCGAGCTTCACCCCGTAGGTCTCCTTAAACCCGCAGAGTAACTATTTTACTGACTCCTGATAATCTGCAACGACGCAGGGCTAAAACTATTCAGGAAAACAAAAGCGCCCCCTTCTGGACGCCCAACCCAGAGCAGGTCCGGGTCACCAGCTGGTTTTATTGGCAACTCTCAGGAAATTCCGACATCTTGGAGGTGGGGTGTGGACTGAAGGGGGGATGCTAAAAACTTCGATGCTTCAGTGAAATAGTCCATGGATGACTAAGTTTAGCATCTATGAGTAATTTTAGCATATATGCATATATACTAAAGAGTATTATTGGAGGAAGTTGGTAAGTAGTAGAAGGTTGTTTTCATATAAGTTTAAAAGCACCATGCGTATCCCTAGTCTGCACTGGTGGGGGTCATAGGACTGATCTGGGAACATACATGTCTGTGAACAACAAAACTCTGTAAAAATTTTAAAAAAATAAAGTTATTAACAACAACAACAACAAAGCACCATGCATTGGGTAAGTCATCTCGAGGCGCTGAGGTCTGTATTATTTTTCCCCCAGTCTAGCTCGCCCCCAGGTTCAAGGCCTCTCAAGAGTAAGAACCGTGTCTTACTCATCTTCTAATCCCTGGGCTGCCGGTGCCTGTGCGCCTCGGTAGTCAGGAGTGAAGCTCGCTGTCCACCCAGCACCACCCCTCTCCGCCAAGCTCCACAGGTCCTGCCAGCTGAGCTCCCTGCGTTTCAGTCCCGCCCTCTTCCAGAGCAACCACGCCTCCGGGCAGGACTTCTTACTCAAGCAGCCACGCCTCAAAGTGCGATCCCAACCCACTGTTCACTCCCAAGTTTGTAATGTGGGCCTCGGCGCCTCCGCACTGAGCCCTAGCACCCACAGTTGCTGCTCAAGTCAGAGTCCCCACCATCCCATACGTCTTGGGATCCCCCTGCCGAGAACCAGGACTGCTGCCCCCGAGGCTTCCCTGCTGAGCGGGGGCTCCTCTGAACCCACCTCCTTGTGCTGGGGGGCTGTCTAGGACCCCCTGCAGCTCCAGCGCCCCACGCTAGGAAAGCTTCTGCAGCCTACTGCACGGCCAGTCTGCACCCACGCCTCCTGTCCCTCCGTCACTTCCTTCCTAGAAACAGAAGCCCTGACCTGACCCGCTGCCCTGACGGCTCATTCCCGGTTGAGCTCAGGCTGCTCTTAGTGGTGACAGCAGCCCGCCTCCCCTCAGCCTGCTGTCTGCTTGGCCCCTCTGAGGGGAGGGCCCCTCCCCACCCCCCTCCCCCTCCCCACCCCCCTCCCCACATCCTGAGCTCCTGCTGCTGACCATTTGTTTGCACCCAGAGAAGGGCGTGCTGGCCCTGGGCCCTGCCCTCCCAGCTGGCCCTCCAGTCAGCAGAGGGCCACCAGCAGGGAGAGTGCCCTGCCAGCCCCCGGCCTTTCTTGGCGGCCTTCGACAAAGCGACCGACAGTACGGGATGACCCCACTCCCCGACACACGCACGCACGCTTGCAGCGTTACTCTTGCCCTGTCGGGAGAAAGGGACGGCGAGTCCAGTGGGGAGGGGTGCTCGGAAGCCAGCGTCGCTGTGCAGCTGGCGTGTGGGCTGCTCGCGTTCGTCCTGGCGGGAGGGGCAGGGGGACGGGTGTGATGAGCTCGTGGGGACAGTGCCACTTTCTGCGGCGCTTTATTCATGTCCGTGAAGGTTGGTTTACTTGGTGCTTTACTACATACACAAGTCTTTCCATTTCAAATGCCTTGTTACCGGTCACACACATTTCCAAAACATTTTAAAAGGATTCCTTCTCAGATCACGACCTGAGAGCAGGGGCTCCCGGGTGAGTCGGTGGCCGGGCCGGGAGCGTCGCTCCCCAGGGCCCGGCACCGGCTTCAAGCCCCTAGAGTCCTGCTGCCGATCCACAAGGACGTCCGCTGTCCTCGCGCTCGGCTCCCTCCTTTGTGAGGCTGCAAACGGCCCTCCGACTTTAGCTGGGCGGGCGCTTTGTGGCCTTCGGCTGTGCTCCAGGGCGGGCTTGCCTGCTGAACCCTCAGCTGCCCCCGGGCGCCCCCCTCAGACAGCTGGGGCCCCTTCCCGCTCCTCTCCGCACTCCTCGCCGGAAAGCTTTCCACGTCGTGCGTCTCTTCTTGTAAGTGGGAGGCAACCCCAGCACCTGCTCTAGAGCTATTTGTTTTTTAAGCCCCTTTCCAGTGAATCAAGGAGTGAAAATGGGTCCTTCTGGAGGAGTTTATCCCCAGCCCGCGTGGGCTGGAGCAGCCACTCCCCTGTCCCCGTCAGCACTCCGCCGCCAGACCCCGCGGAAACCGGCGCAGTGCAGAGCGAGCAGCCCGCGCCCGCCGCCACCGCGGCCCCGCGCCGGCCCGCCGCTCGGGAGGGCGCGTCAGACGGCGGGCACGCCCCTGAACCCCAGTCGCACATGCAGCTTTTGAACCCGTAATGCCTCAGTTCTTCAGAGCTTCCTTTACCTCACATTCCTGCCCAGACTCCCAGGCACCATTTGGGAAGGAGGCAATGTGGTTTCTCTTTACACAGTGCCTGGCACGTAGTAAGCACTCAGTAAATGTTAGCTGTTAGTCATAAGAGCAACAAATCCAGAATGAAATCCAGGATGCTTGCACAGAAGCTGCCTGACAGTACGGGATGACCCCACCCCCGACACGCACGCACGCTTGCAGCGTTACTCTTGCCCTGTCGGGAGAAAGGGACGGCGAGTCCAGTGGGGAGGGGTGCTCGGAAGCCAGCGTCGCTGTGCAGCTGGCGTGTGGGCTGCTCGCGTTCGTCCTGGCGGGAGGGGCAGGGGGACGGGTGTGATGAGCTCGTGGGGACAGTGCCACTTTCTGCGGCGCTTTATTCATGTCCGTGAAGGTTGGTTTACTTGGTGCTTTACTACATACACAAGTCTTTCCATTTCAAATGCCTTGTTACCGGTCACACACATTTCCAAAACATTTTAAAAGGATTCCTTCTCAGATCACGACCTGAGAGCAGGGGCTCCCGGGTGAGTCGGTGGCCGGGCCGGGAGCGTCGCTCCCCAGGGCCCGGCACCGGCTTCAAGCCCCTAGAGTCCTGCTGCCGATCCACAAGGACGTCCGCTGTCCTCGCGCTCGGCTCCCTCCTTTGTGAGGCTGCAAACGGCCCTCCGACTTTAGCTGGGCGGGCGCTTTGTGGCCTTCGGCTGTGCTCCAGGGCGGGCTTGCCTGCTGAACCCTCAGCTGCCCCCGGGCGCCCCCCTCAGACAGCTGGGGCCCCTTCCCGCTCCTCTCCGCACTCCTCGCCGGAAAGCTTTCCACGTCGTGCGTCTCTTCTTGTAAGTGGGAGGCAACCCCAGCACCTGCTCTAGAGCTATTTGTTTTTTAAGCCCCTTTCCAGTGAATCAAGGAGTGAAAATGGGTCCTTCTGGAGGAGTTTATCCCCAGCCCGCGTGGGCTGGAGCAGCCACTCCCCTGTCCCCGTCAGCACTCCGCCGCCAGACCCCGCGGAAACCGGCGCAGTGCAGAGCGAGCAGCCCGCGCCCGCCGCCACCGCGGCCCCGCGCCGGCCCGCCGCTCGGGAGGGCGCGTCAGACGGCGGGCACGCCCCTGAACCCCAGTCGCACATGCAGCTTTTGAACCCGTAATGCCTCAGTTCTTCAGAGCTTCCTTTTACCTCACATTCCTGCCCAGACTCCCAGGCACCATTTGGGAAGGAGGCAATGTGGTTTCTCTTTACACAGTGCCTGGCACGTAGTAAGCACTCAGTAAATGTTAGCTGTTAGTCATAAGAGCAACAAATCCAGAATGAAATCCAGGATGCTTGCACAGAAGCTGCCTGGAACACCCAGGAGAGGGAAGAGTGGTGGGCAGCTCAGCTCTCGGCCTGTGGTGGACGACTCATGTAATGTTTATGAAGCAGAGTGGCAAGCCGGACGTGTGGGGAAATAATTCGTTCTGGCCCCAGGACAGGACTGGATCACTGTTTCTAAGTCTCCAGGGAAGTTGAGAAAAGGTTTGTGGCGCCGGCCGAGCACACTGTCCAATACCTAAGACGGAGGCTCATGACAAAACCTCGCCCGTCTGTCCTCATGTCTCGGCGGCGAGGACTCCCGCCCGTCAGGGGATGCGCGCCGTCTGCGGGAGGAGGGAAAGCGAGTGAGATGTGTGAAACCAAATGAGCAAGCCCTGTTTGCAAGACTCCCACCGAAAGCCGGGGAGCGGAAGCGGAACTGCCTTCCGAGTCCAGAGTGAACCTGCCCGGCTGAAGCCCGGGGTCCCAGCACTGCGCCCCCTGTGCTCCGTTGTGCTGCTGTCCGCATGGAGGTTGGAAGTTGGCCTCCGCTTCCTGACTCTGTCTGGATTTCCAGCTGGTCCTCTCACGCTACCTTGATTTCCAGCTGGCTCTGTGGGGCCACGGGATTCCCCTCCTGCCGGAGACTTGCCCTGAGCCCCGAAGGCGAGAGCCCAGCCCCTCGGTGCCAGTCAAGTCCCCACTTCACTTTGGGCATCACCAGGGCCCGAAAAGCATTGCCCCCTACACTCTGAATGCCATTGGGTCGGCTTCTGGCTGTCCTCCAGAGAAAACGAGATTCTGTGCCCCTTGGACCCCAGCATGCCTTGTGAGTGAGCCAGTCAAGGTTTGGCAGAAAACTAGGTTGGAGGCAGATCTGAGGGGTTCAAGCAGGATATCCCCATGATCGGGTGTGCAGGGTGGGCTAGGCAGGCAGAGCCTGAGGCAGACTGGCTGCACAGACGTAGACAACTCCCCCTCAAGGGGGAAAGGAGGGGACCGCTGTGTGAGATGGTGCAGAAGAACAGACGTGGATCTGGAGAGGTGCGGGGGAAGGTGAAGAGGACGGATGGTTGCCTTACACAGTCAGGCCTCTGACTGGCTCCAGCTCCTGCAGGCACTCTCTCCTGACTCCTGAGTTTCTATTTACGTGAGGTTCCCATTCAGTTTACCAGGAACCCCCTGGCGATGAGGCATACCCCCTTTCTAGGAAAGACGCTCATGCTAAGAAGAAACGGGCAAGGGGACCCACATCTAGCAAGCGCTTACAACAGAAGGAGCATTGCTATCCTTCATGGAACCTGAGAGACAGGGACCTTGCCTCTGAGGCGACCCGAACAGCACAGAGCCAGAATCCAGCCTCGTGTGATGCCAAAATCCTCACCATTGGCCACGCACCGTGTTTCTCTAGAGAAGCCAGAAAGAGGAGCAGCATCGAGGGGCAGGATGGCGGCACCGGACACATCGCGGGGCTGGCAGGCCAGGCCGCGGCTCGGTCAGCAGTCATGAGCTACGGGCTGAGAGGCCAGGAGGCAGATCAGGGCCAGAAGAGACCCATCTGGGCATGGACCCCGCCCAGGCACGTCGGGTCTCTCGCGCGGGCGTGGAGGCCGGCCCTGCGGGACACCCTGGGTCTCGGGACTCGTGGAGAAGCCGAAGAGATGCCATGAGAGTAGAAGGAAAGCCAGCAGGGGCTCGACTGACTGGAGCGCAAGGAGGGCCGTGTAGACACACAAAACAAGCCGTCGGCTCAGAACACGTGAGACCCACAGGCTGAGGAAGCAGGCGGAGGCCGGCCGCTTCAGCCGTTAGGAGCTCGCCGCTGCCGTCCCGCAGCCCGAGGCCGTCAGGGGCGGAGCTCCTGCTGCACAGTGCGCGTGCGCGCTCCCGTCGGAGCACCTGCTGGTGAAGAGGAGGGGCCTGGGCCGCGTGGGCCGAGGGAGAAGAGCCCGCCTGCAGGCCAGGAGCCGCCGCGCCTGAAGTTAGCCCCAGCCGGACCGCTCATTGGCCCGGACAGACCCGACTTCGGGAGCCACGGGTTTACGACCCTTGTGGGGCATCCGGCCGCCGCCGCTGGCTGTCAGTAAGAGCGGCGCGCCTCTCCCACGGGGCTGCCGCTCGGCCCGGCCCCTCGCCCGCCCGCCGCTCTGTGCAGGCCGGGAGCCGCGGGGTCCCCAGACCTGCAGGAAGCTCTGAGCATTTTCAGAGAGGGCCGGTCGTGTCAACGCTTGCAGGTTTAAGCTGTTTCTTGGTATTGCCCATTGCGTCAGCCTCCGAATCAGGAAGGGGGCTGTGCAGGAGGAGCAAGGTTAAAGTGCCAGGGAAAGACCCCTTCCCTTAGCATCAGAGGCGAGAGGGCAAAGGGAACACGAGGTCCAGCGTCCGCTTCCTTGCCTTGCCATCCGGGTCCGTCCGGACGAGACACCTTTCTCTAAATTGCACAAAGAAGCGTAGACCAGCAGGGGGTTGCTTGTGCACGTACATGGAGCAGGGTCGGGCCCTCTGTGTGGGCGGAGGGCAGCTCCCTCCTCAAGAGAAGCCGTGTCACCACCCCTCCCCCCGACTGGGGCCCCCGCGCGCGCACCCTCGGCCCCGGCCCCCAGGCTCCCTGGCCGTCAGCCCAGGGTCGAGGGGAGGCTGAGGGTGCCGGGGCCGAGTGCTCCATAGGCCACGGTGGTCTCAGGGAGAAAGGTCAGCTTCCAGCAGAGGGAGGGCGCCCAGATGATCTGCTGAGTCGTGAGAACAAGCCTTA
This sequence comes from Tragulus kanchil, assembly GCA_022376925.1. Classification (NCBI taxonomy): domain Eukaryota; kingdom Metazoa; phylum Chordata; class Mammalia; order Artiodactyla; family Tragulidae; genus Tragulus; species Tragulus kanchil. The sequence continues at coordinate 168,039,249 of JAIOJX010000024.1, forward strand.
GTGGCCCACTGCCTGGCGAAAAACACTGGAATCTGTGCAAATTATTCTAAACATAAAATTGGCTAGTCTCAGCGAGCCTTCTCCCTGGTCCTTCAGCGAGCCAGCTGAGACCAGACCACAAGAGGTTAAATCATGCAGAAATCCCTGTTTTACAATGGAGCTGCATTTAGTCAAGAACCACTTGTGATATGTCTTCAAATCATTACCATTTGCCAGAGAAAATATGCTTTAATTCCTTGATGCCAAAGAATGTCTGAAACATTGTATAATGAGAGTAGGATAATTGTGCTACTTGTTCATTACAGAGCTCTCCAGCCAAATACCCTAAATTCTTCAGCGGCTGAGTGGGCTTCCAGCGAATTAACAACCTTCCTTCTTCTTTAATTATTTTAGGGCCATTGGCCCGGACAGACCCGACTTCGGGAGCCACGGGTTTACGACCCTTGTGGGGCATCCGGCCGCCGCCGCTGGCTGTCAGTAAGAGCGGCGCGCCTCTCCCACGGGGCTGCCGCTCGGCCCGGCCCCTCGCCCGCCCGCCGCTCTGTGCAGGCCGGGAGCCGCGGGGTCCCCAGACCTGCAGGAAGCTCTGAGCATTTTCAGAGAGGGCCGGTCGTGTCAACGCTTGCAGGTTTAAGCTGTTTCTTGGTATTGCCCATTGCGTCAGCCTCCGAATCAGGAAGGGGGCTGTGCAGGAGGAGCAAGGTTAAAGTGCCAGGGAAAGACCCCTTCCCTTAGCATCAGAGGCGAGAGGGCAAAGGGAACACGAGGTCCAGCGTCCGCTTCCTTGCCTTGCCATCCGGGTCCGTCCGGACGAGACACCTTTCTCTAAATTGCACAAAGAAGCGTAGACCAGCAGGGGGTTGCTTGTGCACGTACATGGAGCAGGGTCGGGCCCTCTGTGTGGGCGGAGGGCAGCTCCCTCCTCAAGAGAAGCCGTGTCACCACCCCTCCCCCCGACTGGGGCCCCCGCGCGCGCACCCTCGGCCCCGGCCCCCAGGCTCCCTGGCCGTCAGCCCAGGGTCGAGGGGAGGCTGAGGGTGCCGGGGCCGAGTGCTCCATAGGCCACGGTGGTCTCAGGGAGAAAGGTCAGCTTCCAGCAGAGGGAGGCGCCCAGATGATCTGCTGAGTCGTGAGAACAAGCCTTAGTGGCCCACTGCCTGGCGAAAAACACTGGAATCTGTGCAAATTATTCTAAACATAAAATTGGCTAGTCTCAGCGAGCCTTCTCCCTGGTCCTTCAGCGAGCCAGCTGAGACCAGACCACAAGAGGTTAAATCATGCAGAAATCCCTGTTTTACAATGGAGCTGCATTTAGTCAAGAACCACTTGTGATATGTCTTCAAATCATTACCATTTGCCAGAGAAAATATGCTTTAATTCCTTGATGCCAAAGAATGTCTGAAACATTGTATAATGAGAGTAGGATAATTGTGCTACTTGTTCATTACAGAGCTCTCCAGCCAAATACCCTAAATTCTTCAGCGGCTGAGTGGGCTTCCAGCGAATTAACAACGTTCCTTCTTCTTTTTTTTAATTATTTTGAGATAGGGCACAATATTTACAATAGAATTTTTTTGTGAAGTGCTACTACATTCCTTTTACTCCAAGAAGGATCACCCACTATTCTCTGTTGATAGCGCCAGGGTGATGAAGAAGGACCGGCGAAATGTCAGCCGAAGTGTCACACAGAAGTCCGGGCAAGCGTCACCCGGACCCCTTTTCCCTCGGTTTCTCCGGAGGACCTCCCCTGACTCTCCTTCTCCTAATTTACCAGCCCCGTCTCATAGAGTTTCTGCCACTTGCCTTCCCTCCCGGGAACGCCGTCGCCAGCTTCCCCCAGGAGCTGGGGAGCCCCGTCGAGGCAGCAGCCGTGCGGCGCTCACCTTCCCGCCGGCAGAAGCCGGCCGCAGAGGAGGTCACACCCGGAGGCCCCTGGAAAGGCCCGATGTCGGGGAGAGAAAGGCAGAGTCAGGGGAGAGACCGGAATAAAAGCTGATAAGCCCAGTCCAAACGCGAACCGTCCGATGCTGCCCAGTGGGACTGAGGCCGGTTGCGCCTCTTTGCAGTTCCTGGGAAGAGTGAATGAGGCGCTGGCTGAGTTGGGGCCTCTTGTCCCCGTCGGTCTGTGGTTCTGGGAAAGCTCTGGCAGCAGAGGGGCCTGGGCAGTGGAGGGAAGAGTGAGGAGAGAGAGAAGGGCACCATGAGACACGGCCTGGCAGGCAGAACTGTGGCCACGGGCGCAGGGGGACATTTTAAAGATCATGGACGGGCGAGTTGGAGGACAGTCAACGAAAGGGCCTTGGATTTCCGGACGTGCTCCTCAATGTTTCAACTGATTCCAGAGGCGTGAGGATAGCAGCTCAGCGGCAGGAGGCTGGGAGGGGCTCAGGAGCCGGGCACAACAAAGGCCACACCTTTCCAGGCCAGCGGATGCAAACCGGCGGGAGGCGGGGAAGGCCGGGGTGCCCCTCGACTGGGGCTGGAGAGACGCTGGCGTTTGCTCTGAGCAGCAGCCCGCCGGCCGCCTGCGTGGCAGGAGAGGCCTGGAGGCAGAGACGCAGAGGAGCAGAGGAGCAGAGGAGCAGGACATTGTTTTTCTGAAGTTGGAAGGAAATAGAAAAGAATGGCCGTGGATGTATTTGCTCCCTCAATCTGCCTCTCTCACGTCGACGTGGCGCAGTGGGCGGACGGACCGAGCGGTCACAGTCGTTTCTTTGTGGTGTGGGCTGGGGCTTAGAAAGAACAAGTGAGCGGTGAGGCAGAGCCAGCCACAGCCAGAGGACACCGTCTCCTCGAGACCAGGGGTCCCCGGGGCCAGTCTGTGGGCCGGGGTCCGTCTGTGGTAAACTTCTCACTGAAATCAGGACAATGAGGTCCTTTCTCACAGAGAAAATACAAGGTAAAGGACTGTCCTTTATGTCCTTTTTCACTTTTTTTTCATTAAAGTGTTTTGCTAAACATGAAACAATGAGCATAGATGAGACGTCAGGTTTTGCCCTTAATATCTTAGCAAAAAAAAAAAAAAGAAATGCCGTTCTTTGCGTGCCCCCCCACACCCCCTCACCACATTTTTTCATATTTCTGTTTGTAAATTTTGGGGAACCATTGGGCTCAAAAGCCATGTTTATGTACCTCTAGAATACAGTACAGTTATTTTATATAAAGTATTCATAGCATTGGAGGAAGAGACATTTGGATCTGGGCTCCTGGGTTAGGATTTGTCGCCTCATGCCAGTTCACCAGTTGAATTGTGAGCTGTTTCCTGCAGGGTTCACCTTTAGGATGAAAGGGGAATCGAGCCTTTTCCATGAAAGTCTTTCCAAAGGCACTTTCCAAAAGGACCACATGAAGACCCTTACGTGCACCTCCCCTGGGAGACACCAGTGAACGGGTGTCTGGTGGGCACCGGGCTTGTGCAGCCCTGGGATCCGCCCAGCCCTCGAGGCGCGAACCGGGGGCGTTCATCGCGTAACCAAATCTGGGCTATTCTGTCTGAGCCCCTTTAAGGGGCAGATCTGCCTGACGCCTCCAACCAACCAGCAGCACAGCCGAGATGAGAGGCATCCAGTCTCCAGTCCCATAACCAGGCCTCTCCATCCCCACCTGTTCCCAGAATTGTGGCAACGCTGTCTTTCCCATCAGGCAAGCCACACGCCAGATGACAGCAGCCGTGGCCTCGTCTCCACGGAGGAGAGTGCCGTTGCGCCTTTGTAAGCAACGGCTCTTGCCTCAAATCTGTAGGGACTCTCGACTGTGAGACTCAGAGTTGCCGTGGTCCCTCCTGGAAACGTTTCTTTCCCAGAAGTGAGCTGTCCCCCCTTCGCCAGCCAGTCATGGGGCTTAGAAAGAACAAGTGAGCGGTGAGGCAGAGCCAGCCACAGCCAGAGGACACCGTCTCCTCGAGACCAGGGGTCCCCGGGGCCAGTCTGTGGGCCGGGGTCCGTCTGTGGTAAACTTCTCACTGAAATCAGGACAATGAGGTCCTTTCTCACAGAGAAAATACAAGGTAAAGGACTGTCCTTTATGTCCTTTTTCACTTTTTTTTCATTAAAGTGTTTTGCTAAACATGAAACAATGAGCATAGATGAGACGTCAGGTTTTGCCCTTAATATCTTAGCAAAAAAAAAAAAAAGAAATGCCGTTCTTTGCGTGCCCCCCCACACCCCCTCACCACATTTTTTCATATTTCTGTTTGTAAATTTTGGGGAACCATTGGGCTCAAAAGCCATGTTTATGTACCTCTAGAATACAGTACAGTTATTTTATATAAAGTATTCATAGCATTGGAGGAAGAGACATTTGGATCTGGGCTCCTGGGTTAGGATTTGTCGCCTCATGCCAGTTCACCAGTTGAATTGTGAGCTGTTTCCTGCAGGGTTCACCTTTAGGATGAAAGGGGAATCGAGCCTTTTCCATGAAAGTCTTTCCAAAGGCACTTTCCAAAAGGACCACATGAAGACCCTTACGTGCACCTCCCCTGGGAGACACCAGTGAACGGGTGTCTGGTGGGCACCGGGCTTGTGCAGCCCTGGGATCCGCCCAGCCCTCGAGGCGCGAACCGGCGGCGTTCATCGCGTAACCAAATCTGGGCTATTCTGTCTGAGCCCCCTTTAAGGGGGCAGATTCGTCTGACGCCCTCCAACCAACCAGCAGCACAGCCGAGATGAGAGAGGCATCCAGTCTCCAGTCCCATAACCAGGCCTCTCCCATCCCCACCTGTTCCCAGAATTGTGGCAACGCTGTCTTTCCCATCAGGCAAGCCACACGCCAGATGACAGCAGCCGTGGCCTCGTCTCCACGGAGGAGAGTGCCGTTGCGCCTTTGTAAGCAACGGCTCTTTGCCTCAAATCTGTAGGGACTCTCGACTGTGAGACTCAGAGTGGCTGCCGCCGCCGTGGTCCCTCCTGGGGAAACGTTTCTTTCAGGGACCGGGAGGTCAGTTGGTATAGTCGAGCTGAGCCTCCACGATTTCAACAAAGCTTTCCTGCAAATGTCGCCACTGCCAGTCCCCTCCCCCACCTCTCTGCTCAATGCCCAGCCCCCTGCCTCCCCCTCAAGAGTGGAATCTTTGCTTTTAATGTTTTGATTTGTTTCTTTTTAATTTGTTTATACGGGCCAGTGCAGAGTCCTGACTGCTGCTCAGGCGTTTCTCTAGTCGTGGTGAGTAGGGGCCTCTCACTGCAGTGGCTTCTCTTGTTGCAGGGCATAGGCTCTAGGGCCAGCGGGCCTCAGCAGTCGCGGCGTGTGGGCTCGGGAGTTGCGGGTCCTGGGCTTCAGCGCACAGGCGCAGTGGCTGTCGCGTATGGGCTCCTTTGCTCCGAGGCACGTGAGGTCTTCCCGAACCAGGGATCGAACCCATGACCCGTGTTGGCAGGCGGATGCTTTGCCCCTGAACCACCGGGGAAGCTCAGGAGTGGACTCTTTGTGTCTCACAAACCAGACCTCGTGAGAGTTCCAATTCCACTGACTGGTGCAAAACATTGTCACAGAGTGAAATACCAGGAGTTTACAAACAAGAGCACGCTGCAGCCGTGAAGGACGGGGTGGACAGGGCCCTCGTGGGGAATTAGGATGAAGGCCACTCTGAGGAGCGGAGGGAGGGCCCAGGAAAGCTTCACAGAGAAGACGCTTGAGCTGGGCCTGGAAGAGTGAGTTAGAGGCACAGACCAGGCTCGCCAGCGCCAGCGCCCGCGCCTCGTCCTAGAACCAGCACGGCCTGAGAGCACAGCCACGGCTGTAGAGGCGGCGCGCGGGAGAGCCCGGAGGCCCTGCCGGCGGAGCGCAGCTGCCCTCTGGGCGAGTCTGGCACCGAGCCGCCCTTCCTCACGCGCTGGGCTCTGCCCCACCTGACACAATACGGTCATCTGTCCACTGACTCTGAGATTTAATGCCCAAATGACATTTAAGGTACTCTGTATTTTTGACTTGTTGATCATTTTTAGACTTTGTAGAATAATTTGAAGTTTTATGGTGCCCATGCCATAAAAAGTGAAGTGTAGTAAATGATTGTTTTAACCCTTGCATGTTTGACAAGTTACACTGACATCTCACTGTCCTCTTATGTCCTTGAGTAATGATGTGACCACTTCATGGTGCATGCTCTATTAAGGTGTTTAGTTGGAGATCCGCCATGAGCATGTATTTTCATGTATATTGTGGAAGTCAATGTAAAATGGAAGCCTGGAATCAGTAAGACATGGCTTCTTTCCCCAGCTCCGCTCCTGGCACTAAACGTCTCATCTCTATCATCGGCCTCACTTTCTCGTCTTTAGAAGTGTTGCCGAGGGAGGGGGAAAATGGAATAGATGGTTTCTAAGGACTCTTCCAGCTCTGCTATCTCTATGATGAAATTCTAAGGGATTTTTTTTTTAATTGAACAGTATTCGAGAACATTCCCTTCCATGCCAGTCAACCTTGTGTGATGTTTGCTTCCGAAATTCTGAATCCTTGCTTTCTCAGGAACTCTTAGCATTGGTAGTTTGCCGCAACAGCTAATGTTATTGTCCCAGCTTTAGCTGTTGTTGAGAGAGAGCCAACAGGGCTGGGGGAAGTGGGAAAACAGGAGCTGAATCTGGGGCAAAGAATCACCCTTGGGATCATGGATCACTGCCTTTCTTCAACTTAGAAAATGAGGCCGAAGCTGACTGCAAATGGGAGCTTGCTCCTACAGCTAGCAGGAAGCTAGCAAGGCAAGTGCCTGGGGCCTCCCACCTGCCAGCTCCACGCTAGAAGCCCACCGTCTTCCTGGGCACCAACAAGGCATTTCTTGACTCCTTCAATACTCTGCCTCTGAAGGCTCCATACAGAAGCAAGGGGCTAGCTGCCAAAACAGAGAGCCCTTTCTCCTGAGCCCCCCTGCACTTCTTTCCATTGTGGGTGGCAGCTTCTGCCTGGTGGTGCCTGGGCTTCTTGCCATCACCAGGGCTTCCTTTTGATCCTTGGTTTACATGGCTTTCTGTTGAGCAAATACACACACACCCATCCCTGCTCCCAATAAGACAAAGGCAATTCATTCCCCAGAGCTGCTTCCCAGCGGACAGATGTTCTGGCCTCCTTGCCCTCAGCCAGGCTCACGGCTGACCCCAAAGGTGAAAGGCTCTGTCCCCATTCTCATCCCCCAGTCAGCCAGTTGCTACCCAGGATCATATAAGAATTTTGGCATTTGTCTTTCCTCCCCTCCTCCTGCCTCCACAGAAGTGGCTCTTAGGACAGAGGGCAAAGTGTTTCCAAAGTGGCCTTGGATCCGGTCAGCTGGAGCCGGGAAAGGACAGGCCATGTGGTCAGAGCTGCCTCGCCACAGCTGCTCAAACCCTACATCTGCAGACCTGACCATGCCTTTGGAAGGAAAAGGCCATAAGGAACCCTTTCGAGGTACTTTCCCACATGGAGAGGAAAACAGAAGCCCCTTTGTAGGAGGGTAATGGCTCAGAAAACAAGCATCATCCTTCTGTATTTGCTTCTGGCCTGTCCTGACTCTGGGGATCAGCGTTTAGTTTATTATGGTCTAGCAGAGAGACAAGACCTTCAGTAACTCTCCAGCTTTCAGAGTTGAGAGGCGCTCCCAACCGAATGGTCCCTGAGCCTAGAGGAGGGAATGTAGACTTCCAACAGGACGCCCATGGGAAGCTCTACAGAGGTGGTGACATTTGAACTGGGCCAAGTGGAGAAGCAGAATTTCACATGAAGATGGGAGGGTTCTCGTTTGTGCAGCTGCCTCTGTGTGAAGCCAGGAGAATGTAACGCCAGTCTGAGCAGCGGGGAGAGCGGAGAGGCAGCCTGCGAGACAGGAGCGACCAAGCCACCACCAGCACACTTCTCCAGCTTGCCCATCAGCCCATCCGCGAGTCCTGAGTCACCAGGAGTCCTGAGCCCAGCTAGAGTAATACTCTTTCAACCCTTTTCTTCCGAGAATTCACAGAGAATTTTGAGGGAGAAGTGGTCCCTATGCAGTCCCCTTAAAGAACAGTTTAAGAGTTTCCAAGATCTCAGCTCAACTTTATTCCTTTCCCTAGGCTTCTTTGGAAGCATTCCAACAAATGTTTGGCACCTTCCGACATTTTTCTACAGAAGTTACTGGGTTCTCTTGTGTTTTAAGCCACAGCTGACAAGAAAGCCTACCAGCAGCCTGTTAACTTGTGCAGAGTGAAGAGTCTCTGGAAATCACTTCAGTGCTTTTCAAAGTCATCTTTAAGGGTGCCACAGAGACAGGTCTGAGTGACTTGTGACGGCCTTGAGTGAAACTGACACTTTATCCTTCTGCCCATAGTCAAGGAAGAGTTTCAGGAGAAAGATCCTAAAGAGGCTGCTCCCCCGTTAGGCAGGCCTGCCTCTCTACCACCTCCTGTGCTGGGGCCTCGGGGTCTGAGCGGGACCACCACCGGGTCCTCCTCGAGCCCTGGCCCTGCACCGGGAACCAGCCACTGCTCTTTTCATCTCCTACTAGGAACAGCTTTCCCCAAAATTACACCCATCCTTGTGCCTTATTACTTTATCATGTAAAAAGGACTGCGTCAAGCGCAACCTTTCTGTTGTTTAAAACATAAACTGAAAAGGACCACCTCCAGAAACAGAAAGCAATAGTAAGGGGACAAATTGGACACCCAGTTTGAAGGCCGGCAAAGCGCGGGAGAAGAAGAAGCAGGAAGGAGAACGAGATGAAGGCAAGTGAACAAGCTAAGAAAGGAAAGACGACGCACTCTTTATCCCAAGAGAGACACTGCTGTCAGCGTAGTGGCAGGCGGGGCGGCTGTCAGGGGAGAAATCAGATCCAGGAGACCCCAGGGCACGGCTGAAGAGGCACCTTGATGGGCTTAGCACGAGCTGTCTTTGGAGGCAAACTGTGAGGCAGACAGAGGTTGGAAAGACAGAGGACTGAGTCTGCAGGCTGTTGGGGGGCCAGACAGGGAGTTGAAGCCAGTCACCAGCATCCCCCCCTCTCCAGCTTGCCCATCAGCCCATCCGAGTCCTGAGTCACCAGGAGTCCTGAGCCCAGCTAGAGTAATACTCTTTCAACCCTTTTCTTCCGAGAATTCACAGAGAATTTTGAGGGAGAAGTGGTCCCTATGCAGTCCCCTTAAAGAACAGTTTAAGAGTTTCCAAGATCTCAGCTCAACTTTATTCCTTTCCCTAGGCTTCTTTGGAAGCATTCCAACAAATGTTTGGCACCTTCCGACATTTTTCTACAGAAGTTACTGGGTTCTCTTGTGTTTTAAGCCACAGCTGACAAGAAAGCCTACCAGCAGCCTGTTAACTTGTGCAGAGTGAAGAGTCTCTGGAAATCACTTCAGTGCTTTTCAAAGTCATCTTTAAGGGTGCCACAGAGACAGGTCTGAGTGACTTGTGACGGCCTTGAGTGAAACTGACACTTTATCCTTCTGCCCATAGTCAAGGAAGAGTTTCAGGAGAAAGATCCTAAAGAGGCTGCTCCCCCGTTAGGCAGGCCTGCCTCTCTACCACCTCCTGTGCTGGGGCCTCGGGGTCTGAGCGGGACCACCACCGGGTCCTCCTCGAGCCCTGGCCCTGCACCGGGAACCAGCCACTGCTCTTTTCATCTCCTACTAGGAACAGCTTTCCCCAAAATTACACCCATCCTTGTGCCTTATTACTTTATCATGTAAAAAGGACTGCGTCAGCGCAACCTTTCTGTTGTTTAAAACATAAACTGAAAAGGACCACCTCCAGAAACAGAAAGCAATAGTAAGGGGACAAATTGGACACCCAGTTTGAAGGCCGGCAAAGCGCGGTAGAAGAAGAAGCAGGAAGGAGAACGAGATGAAGGCAAGTGAACAAGCTAAGAAAGGAAAGAGGACGCACTCTTTATCCCAAGAGAGACACTGCTGTCAGCGTAGTGGCAGGCGGGGCGGCTGTCAGGGGAGAAATCAGATCCAGGGAGACCCCCAGGGGCACGGCTGAAGAGGCACCTTGATGGGCTTAGCACGAGCTGTCTTTGGAGGCAAACTGTGAGGCAGACAGAGGTTGGAAAGACAGAGGACTGAGTCTGCAGGCTGAAGAATACCAATGGGGCAGGATTCACCTAATTCTGGATGCAGGGGCTCCGCCTCCAAGACCAAAGCTCCCTCCCTTGAGCTAGGCATTCAAAAGGTCAAGCAGAGAATGACTGTCCACGTCCCACTCCTGAGGATTTTCAGGACCAAGGCCACAGGCCTGCATGTGACCCCACGGCGCCTTCCTTCTTTTTCTCATCTGGCCATCCAACACATGCTACTGCTCTCTCAGGCCTTTATGTTCTTCTCGTCATCGTTTGATTGACTAGACCTGATTTATTTGCCAGTCTCTTTTCCATAAAGTGTCTTCAGGTTGCTTTATCTTTCCAGGTCTAGGATTACTGCTGGCTAAATTTAGATCATTGGCATTGACTAGAATCCTGGTGAAGGCTGGTTATGGTTGGGCTTAAAAACCAAAATCTGAAGGGTATGATGCCACCAAAGATTAAGCAAAAATTGTGCTTGGAAGTGATATAAACATTTTTAAAAGAATTAAAACTTGGGTAACCATTTCCCTGCCAAAGAAAGTTTCAACGAAGTCCCTTCTGTAAATCTCCACAAAAATGTGGAGCTACAATTCGAAAGCAGAAACAAAGGAGAAAAGGAGACTTGGATTAAATGAAGTGTAGACTTCTTACATACTTTTCCCCTTCTGTCTTTGTATTACCATCCTCCTGCCCCTTGACTTTTTTTTGGTGTGTGCGTCAGGCAACTCATTGCCGCCTCCTCCCCGTCTCGGGCCAGCTATAGTCTTCTTTCTCATTTTCTGTCTGCCTACAGACTCTTCAAAACTCGTGCTCAAACTGTTCCTGCCGGAAAAGGACCACCTCCAGAAACAGAAAGCAATAGTAAGGGGACAAATTGGACACCCAGTTTGAAGGCCGGCAAAGCGCGTAGAAGAAGAAGCAGGAAGGAGAACGAGATGAAGGCAAGTGAACAAGCTAAGAAAGGAAAGAGGACGCACTCTTTATCCCAAGAGAGACACTGCTGTCAGCGTAGTGGCAGGCGGGGCGGCTGTCAGGGGAGAAATCAGATCCAGGGAGACCCCCAGGGGCACGGCTGAAGAGGCACCTTGATGGGCTTAGCACGAGCTGTCTTTGGAGGCAAACTGTGAGGCAGACAGAGGTTGGAAAGACAGAGGACTGAGTCTGCAGGCTGAAGAATACCAATGGGGCAGGATTCACCTAATTCTGGATGCAGGGGCTCCGCCTCCAAGACCAAAGCTCCCTCCCTTGAGCTAGGCATTCAAAAGGTCAAGCAGAGAATGACTGTCCACGTCCCACTCCTGAGGATTTTCAGGACCAAGGCCACAGGCCTGCATGTGACCCCACGGCGCCTTCCTTCTTTTTCTCATCTGGCCATCCAACACATGCTACTGCTCTCTCAGGCCTTTATGTTCTTCTCGTCATCGTTTGATTGACTAGACCTGATTTATTTGCCAGTCTCTTTTCCATAAAGTGTCTTCAGGTTGCTTTATCTTTCCAGGTCTAGGATTACTGCTGGCTAAATTTAGATCATTGGCATTGACTAGAATCCTGGTGAAGGCTGGTTATGGTTGGGCTTAAAAACCAAAATCTGAAGGGTATGATGCCACCAAAGATTAAGCAAAAATTGTGCTTGGAAGTGATATAAACATTTTTAAAAGAATTAAAACTTGGGTAACCATTTCCCTGCCAAAGAAAGTTTCAACGAAGTCCCTTCTGTAAATCTCCACAAAAATGTGGAGCTACAATTCGAAAGCAGAAACAAAGGAGAAAAGGAGACTTGGATTAAATGAAGTGTAGACTTCTTACATACTTTTCCCCTTCTGTCTTTGTATTACCATCCTCCTGCCCCTTGACTTTTTTTTGGTGTGTGCGTCAGGCAACTCATTGCCGCCTCCTCCCCGTCTCGGGCCAGCTATAGTCTTCTTTCTCATTTTCTGTCTGCCTACAGACTCTTCAAAACTCGTGCTCAAACTGTTCCTGCCGGCAGACACGAACTCGACATGGACCCGGCCCTCTCACAGATTCAGATAAGCAGTCCTGAGCATGCTCATTCTTTGGGGTCCCATCTCCCACGCGACTGTGTAGCTGTTGTCGTCCACTTGGGAACACCCACTGATGGAGAGACTGTGCCTAGGCCCAAAGGGATGTCACTGGCTGCCCTTCCAAATCACCTACTTTTAGGATAATGCGGCTGAGGGTCAGTCTAAGCACCCTCAGAGAGCACCTGCGATTCCAGCCCTCCGTGCTTAACTTTTAATCATTACTCCCTATAACCAGCAACCCATTTTCCTCTGGTGAATATTGGGCAGAATGTCAGGGCAGGCAGCGTGCCACGCGTGGTGTCCTCTTCTAGAGAATGTTCCTGAAGTGTCCTTGGCCTGTCTCCCACCTTTCTCCGACTATCCCTCCTTCACAGGTTTTGGGGCAAAGTTATCCATCACCACCTGACTCTCTGCCTGTGGGAAGCTCCCCCTCAGCCTCCGAGGTCCAGCTCCAACGCGACCTCCCCAGGCAGGCCTTCCTGGATGTCCAGCCTTCAGCTTTCTCTCTTCTGAAGCCCCCTCTGGACCTTTGGAGTGGCACTTGCTATGGTATTGGCGTTTTATAGCAGGCAGGAAACTCCTCGAGGGCAGGATCCGTGTCTTGATTCCTCTCTGGGCCCCCAGCAGGACTGAGCCATGTGAACCCTTTCTGAGGGATGCAGGGCCGGCTCAGGAAGAGGGTCGGCTCTAACTGTGGCACAGTGTGCTCTGCTGGCAGCCGTGGGCCGGGAGCCTGCCTCTTCCTGGGGCCGGTTCTTTCCCTTCCCTCCCTTTCTCACCCAGCCATTCCCGGAGGACCTGTCTCTTCCACTGTCTTCAGCCAACTGCCACTGCGGGACAGAGTCCTCTGGGAAGGGTTCAGCTGTTAACAGCTTAGAATGTTGCTGTTCCCAGAAGTCTTTGCACCAAAAAGCGGGGAAGTCTGGGGTTGGGGCGGAGGGTTGAGGGAGGTGAGGGGGTGAAACTTCACTCCCCAGTGACATGTACTTCTGTTAGAGGATTTAAGCATGATGGGCTGGGAAAGGGAGGAATTTAGAGGATTGAGAGGGCTATTTATTCAATAAATGAATACTCCCTCAACCACAGCCCCTTTGTATTCTGAGTGGCTTTCCTTCCTTTATGTCCAGGCCTTTTTAAAAGGTGTACACCCTGGCAGTTAGCAGCCTTTAAATAGTAATCATTCCTAGTATTGTCATTACCGGTAAGTCAAGCATATCCATAACACAGACATGTGTAAACACACATAGCCCACCCTAAATACATGAGCACTTGGAAGTGCCTAGTAGGAAATGTAGATGGATTTGGTTAGGAAGAGTTTCCGAAAAGCAGTTTCTGAAAGGAAGGGGCTCAGAAGTATCTGCCTCCCTGGTGGTGGAAACAGTCTGAGGAAAGATGAGGAGGTGAAAACAGCAGGTTGTATGTGCACAGGGAATGGCCAACGACTGGAGAGAGGCCACTTCTAAGAGACTAACAATCGAAGCTGGTTAGGTGGCCGGAGGCAGTGGGAGGGGAGAGAGGGGTCAATTTGAAGGAGACATCACGATGAATTCAACTTGGAGTTGCCACTGTATGTGCCCATAGGTCAATAAGAAGAACTGTCCCCTAGGAACCTGAAGTTCCCAGACTGAGAGTGGAGAGGTGGGCCCTAGGCTCACCAGTGTGAGTGAATCTTGCAAAACGGCACGTATGAGGGAAAGGGCCTGGTACGGGATGCAGCAGGTGTCCAAATGGGAAGTGCTGCAGGTATTGCAATAGGAGCAGAGCTTCTAGTCCTTTTAAGCTCACCAATTACAGCAGAACAATCCAGAAACATAAGGCCGGGGGGGAAATATAGGATGGAGGAAGAGAATGTCATTAGAAATCTAAAGTGTGCTCAACAAAACTTTATTTAAAGTAAATATTGATGTGGTCTTTAATGATTTCGCAGATGAACGTCTTTATTGGTTTTCGGGTTGGGAAATGTGCTGAGGGCTTGATAAATGTTGAGCTAAAGTTGCCGATTGGCCATCTCCCTGGTGCTAGGTTTGTCTTGGGGGTGTTGTGGAAATTGTGTTCTCTCGGTTCTTCTCCCTTTGTCTGCCAGTTCGACAGTAAATATTGCCAATAAAAGTCACTTTTCTGTCTACTCACTGTCACTTAACTAATTATTGATGCAAATTCTTGAAGAGCAACAGTCCCTCTCAGCAGTGCAACTCTCTCCCTAGTTTTCTAGCTTAAATTATGTCAATAATGGTTTTCAGTCAATACTAAGATCATGAGGACTGTTTATTTTCTTCACATTGTATGCATTTTCCAAATATTTCTTAGTTAATTTTCTTGTTTTGTTTTTGAAGGAAGAAAAGTAGATTGAACATGATGGGCATTATCACTCATAAAACTGCCTTCCAAGAGAATCTCTGTAAGCTGCGAACTTCTCAATGATGCGACAATGCCTCTGTGTCTCCTCCAAGAGAATATTCTTAGCATAATATTCAAGATTTTCCACTCAGTTTTGTAAAAGATACATCAGCATAAACTCTACAAGGTAAGCTTTAGTATTGCCCTTCAAAGTAGAGAGTTTACTAGCCCCGGCATAGCTGCTGCTTTCAATGCATTATCGACTCTTCGGTGCATTACAGGAAAACGTGATTTGGGAAGATTCCTAAGAATAGACTTGTGAGGGCATGACCTATGGGACCTATGGCATATCGCTAGCCGGGAAACTCAGTTAGCAGGGACAACAGTCGTGTGGTTAGGACTGTCACAAGACAACTTCACCCAGTACAAACGGAACACGTGACCACAAGAGGCTGCCCACCGCCTGCAGTGCTGCCTTCACGCCCCAGTGCTCTGAGCCAGCCGGGGATTCCCTCTGTGTCCCCCCCACACTTTCTGCTGGCCTGCTGCTGGGCCTTCCATGAACTGACCCAGCCTTTCCTGAGCACCTGGTATATGCTTTGGCCTTGAAATAATGGAACTGGACATGACAGGTCCCTACCATGAAGAGACAAGTGAAGAGAAGAGATAATTGTGCCAAGGTCACAGTGGAACAGATGAATGCTGTCACAAAGGCCTGTCCAGGATGTCAGGGAACACAACTCTCAAATCTGCTTGGGTAAAGGCAGGGAAGAAATAAGGGAGGATAGTCACAAAAGAGGGGACACATGCATGGATTCACCAGGCACACTGGGGAGGGGGCTGTGAAAGAGGAACTGGAAGGTGATGAACCAGAGGGGAAAGCTGGGGGCCACACCACAGGAAAGGCTCAGAAATGATAGGCTTCTCTGCAACCGATTCCGCCAAAATGTTCAATGGCGCACAGCCACACTGACCTAGGACACAGAGGAAAGAGATTCTACGGTAAGTCTTAGAATTCTACCTCTGCAGCCCCTAAGATTCAGGCCCTCACCCCAGTGTGCATGTTTGTGTTATCCACCACCCCTAGAGAATGAGCAGGACTTAGGAACATGATGGGCATTATCACTCATAAAACTGCCTTCCAAGAGAATCTCTGTAAGCTGCGAACTTCTCAATGATGCGACAATGCCTCTGTGTCTCCTCCAAGAGAATATTCTTAGCATAATATTCAAGATTTTCCACTCAGTTTTGTAAAAGATACATCAGCATAAACTCTACAAGGTAAGCTTTAGCATTGCCCTTCAAAGTAGAGAGTTTACTACCCCCGGGCATAGCTGCTGCTTTCAATGCATTATCGACTCTTCGGTGCATTACAGGAAAACGTGATTTGGGAAGATTCCTAAGAATAGACTTGTGAGGGCATGACCTATGGGACCTATGGCATATCGCTAGCCGGGAAACTCAGTTAGCAGGGACAACAGTCGTGTGGTTAGGACTGTCACAAGACAACTTCACCCAGTACAAACGGAACACGTGACCACAAGAGGCTGCCCACCGCCTGCAGTGCTGCCTTCACGCCCCAGTGCTCTGAGCCAGCCGGGGATTCCCTCTGTGTCCCCCCCACACTTTCTGCTGGCCTGCTGCTGGGCCTTCCATGAACTGACCCAGCCTTTCCTGAGCACCTGGTATATGCTTTGGCCTTGAAATAATGGAACTGGACATGACAGGTCCCTACCATGAAGAGACAAGTGAAGAGAAGAGATAATTGTGCCAAGGTCACAGTGGAACAGATGAATGCTGTCACAAAGGCCTGTCCAGGATGTCAGGGAACACAACTCTCAAATCTGCTTGGGTAAAGGCAGGGAAGAAATAAGGGAGGATAGTCACAAAAGAGGGGACACATGCATGGATTCACCAGGCACACTGGGGAGGGGGCTGTGAAAGAGGAACTGGAAGGTGATGAACCAGAGGGGAAAGCTGGGGGCCACACCACAGGAAAGGCTCAGAAATGATAGGCTTCTCTGCAACCGATTCCGCCAAAATGTTCAATGGCGCACAGCCACACTGACCTAGGACACAGAGGAAAGAGATTCTACGGTAAGTCTTAGAATTCTACCTCTGCAGCCCCTAAGATTCAGGCCCTCACCCCAGTGTGCATGTTTGTGTTATCCACCACCCCTAGAGAATGAGCAGGACTTAGGAACATGATGGAATTTCACTCGTGATTGTTATCCTTATATAGCAAAAAGGAACTTATCAATTGAATCAGTAACCCTTATTAGTTGACTTTGAGTTAATTTAAGGGAAGATTACTCTAAGTGGGCCTGAACCAACAGGTGAACCCTTTAAAAGGGTCCAGACTTTCCCAGTCAGAATGATTTCGAGTGCAGAGATGCTCTCCTGATGGCCTCGAAGAAGCAATCCTGCCAGGTTGTGGAGAGGGCCATGTGACAGGGAACAAGCAGGTGGCTTCCGGGAGCTGAAACTGAATCTGGCCAGCAAGCAGTTTGTGGTAATTTGTTCCCTAGCAATAGAAAACTAGTACAATCACTAACGGAGAGAGTGAATGTTGAAGACAGGAGGATGTAAGCTCTGGAGTCCTTTGAGAAGCTTTGGAAGCAAGAGAGCACCCCGGCCAGCTGGGAGTCATTCAGTGAGAGGTGCTGAAATAGAAAATCAGAGAAGCCTCACCCTCCTCCTAAGGATCCCGCGACAGGGATTGAGCCCATGTCTTTCCTTCCCAAGCCTGCTGCTCAGGGGAGTGGTGCTGGCTGCAGGTCGGTGCGTTCTCCCAGCCAACGGGACCGGTGCAGAGAAGAGAATACAGAGATGAAATTTACACCCTGAGGAGGCATCAGCAGTGGGTTTCAGTCCAAGGCAAATCCTTCAGTTGTGTCCCTTGAAACTTGGCAAATTTCTTCCCTGAAATTTAGTCATTTTTAGAACTTTCTTTCATGTTGTGACTTGCTACCAAAGGCACAAAAACAAGTTCCACCATTTTGTGGTGCATTTTTTAAAATATAAAAGCACAGCCAGTTTGTTTTTCCCCGAGAAGAGCCAACATTTGGTTTTTCTTTCTTCTTTTTAAAAAAAAAAATTGGAAGGATCACACTAGTTTCTTTTGAACGGATGAATCATTTCAACGTTTGAATCATTTTAAAGGGTTCAGAGGGACTATTTCTTTAACATTGGAAATAATTAGAGATTATAGCTTTTAAAAGAAAACCCTCCATCTCCTTTTCTTCTACCATCTGCAAAGTTATCTTTAAATTTCAATGCTCTAGTATATTATGCAATAGAATATATATTTTTTCATCTCCCTAATTTCCTTTTTGTTTAATTTTTAATGGAAGGATAATTGCTTTACAATGTTGTGTTGGCCTCTGCGTACCTCAGCATGAATCGGCCATAGGCATACACATGTCCCGCCCTCGTGAACCTCCCTCGCACCTAGACTTTCCCAGTCAGAATGATTTCGAGTGCAGAGATGCTCTCCTGATGGCCTCGAAGAAGCAATCCTGCCAGGTTGTGGAGAGGGCCATGTGACAGGGAACAAGCAGGTGGCTTCCGGGAGCTGAAACTGAATCTGGCCAGCAAGCAGTTTGTGGTAATTTGTTCCCTAGCAATAGAAAACTAGTACAATCACTAACGGAGAGAGTGAATGTTGAAGACAGGAGGATGTAAGCTCTGGAGTCCTTTGAGAAGCTTTGGAAGCAAGAGAGCACCCCGGCCAGCTGGGAGTCATTCAGTGAGAGGTGCTGAAATAGAAAATCAGAGAAGCCTCACCCTCCTCCTAAGGATCCCCGCGACAGGGATTGAGCCCATGTCTTTCCTTCCCAAGCCTGCTGCTCAGGGGAGTGGTGCTGGCTGCAGGTCGGTGCGTTCTCCCAGCCAACGGGACCGGTGCAGAGAAGAGAATACAGAGATGAAATTTACACCCTGAGGAGGCATCAGCAGTGGGTTTCAGTCCAAGGCAAATCCTTCAGTTGTGTCCCTTGAAACTTGGCAAATTTCTTCCCTGAAATTTAGTCATTTTTAGAACTTTCTTTCATGTTGTGACTTGCTACCAAAGGCACAAAAACAAGTTCCACCATTTTGTGGTGCATTTTTTAAAATATAAAAGCACAGCCAGTTTGTTTTTCCCCGAGAAGAGCCAACATTTGGTTTTTCTTTCTTCTTTTTAAAAAAATTGGAAGGATCACACTAGTTTCTTTTGAACGGATGAATCATTTCAACGTTTGAATCATTTTAAAGGGTTCAGAGGACTATTTCTTTAACATTGGAAATAATTAGAGATTATAGCTTTTAAAAGAAAACCCTCCATCTCCTTTTCTTCTACCATCTGCAAAGTTATCTTTAAATTTCAATGCTCTAGTATATTATGCAATAGAATATATATTTTTTCATCTCCCTAATTTCCTTTTTGTTTAATTTTTAATGGAAGGATAATTGCTTTACAATGTTGTGTTGGCCTCTGCGTACCTCAGCATGAATCGGCCATAGGCATACACATGTCCCGCCCTCGTGAACCTCCCTCGCACCTCCCGGCCCACGCTCCCCCTCTGGGTTGTCACAGAGCAACCCCCTGAGTCACAGAGCAAATCTCCCCAGCTGTCTATTTTAAAGATTTATTTATTTATTTTTGGGCAGGGGTCGTGTTGGGGAGGGAGGGGAGCGGGCAAGCCACTTCTATTGGTCTTTCATTTCTCCATTTTCATCCGTCTTTGTTCTTTGGCTCCTGTGGGCCTCCCATCGCGGTGGCCTCTGTCGTCGCAGAGCGCCGGATCTAGGCGCATGCGCTCCAGAGCTCCAGCTCGGTGATTGGACACATCGGTCCAGCCGCTCCGCGGCACGTGGGATCTTCCCAGGCCAGGGATCGAATCGGCGCCCCTTGCACTGCAAGGCAGTGTCCTCACCCACTGGACCACCAGGGGAAGCCCCGCTATCTATTTTAAATACGCCAAAGTGGGTGTTTTCCTGCTGCACTCTGCATTTATCTCACCCTCTCAGTGGAATGTTAAGTGTCTGTCTGGTGAGTACGGCACAGCACTGCTGTCACATCCGCACGTGGAAACACACTTCAGACACACAGTCCAGTTACACGGGGCATAAGGAGTCCAGAAAAGGGGTGCTTGCAGAGGACAGGGAGACTGCTGACAGCAGGCGCCCCGTCTTGGGCCATCTTTGAAAGAAGGTTAATGCGCCTTCAGCGATAAGCACTGAGAAGGAAGGAGCCACCGACACAGGGCAGGAAACAGCTAGGAGGCTTGGAGCAACTAGATACGCGTCTCAGCATGTCTACATGATACTAATCTGTGTTGAAGGGGGAATTCGTGCCAGGAGGTAGAGATGTTTGGGAAAGCAAGCAGCTATGGAAGGTTTTAATGACTGAATGTAGATCTTTGCTGTATGCAGTGGAAAGCCACTAAGTGTTTGGATCCATCAAAAGCAAGTATTTTATGAAAATCTATGGTTGGCTGTTTTTGTCTAGACTGGTGGCAGGAAGCCTATGGGAAGTTTACAGTGAAAGTGATAAGGACCCAGCCAAGGAAGTGACAAGGAGAGAATATGGCATTCAGAATATAATATATACAACAAAATTGGGGCTTCCCTGGTAGTCCAGTGAGTAGGGACACTGCCTTGCAGTACAGGGGACACCGGTTCGACCCCTGGCCTGTGAAGATCCTGCATGAAGCGGCTAGACTGATGTGTCCAACTACTGAGCTGGAGCTCTGCAGTAAGAGAGGCCACTGTGATAGGAGGCCCACACAGGCCAAAGAATAAGGATAAATAAATGCAAGATCAATAGAAGTGGCCAAAAAAAAAAAAAAGGAAAAAAAAAAATATATACAAAAAAGTCAAAAAGATAAAGTGCCTCTCTAGGCAATCTACTGGCCTCACAAGCCTTCAGAGGTTTTGACTGGGACCCTGTTTGTTTGGTGTAGCCAAGTGGTCTCAGGCAGTTGCCTGTTTGCAGAGAAATATAACCATATGTGGGCTTATTCTGACATTTTTACAGAATTAGCTCATGACTGAGAATTTCAGAGATTAAAAATTAGTCACATCTGGAACAGAGCATTGTGATGGTGTGAAAGGCTGCTTGTTCTGGGGCAAATGTGAGCCAAGATTTAAAGATGCTCTTTGGGTGCAAACTGATGCGGAGGGATGCTGCTTGGGTCCTCCATTTCCTTAGGCTTCCACATGTCTTCTTACTTGGCTCCCTGCTAGGCCACAAGTTTCTGGGCTGCCTCTGTTTCTTCCTTGAGAAATCTGTGTCAGTAGCCCTGACGCTAGTCTCAGTTTCATCCCTGCCATTTTGACCCTGTTCTTGCCTCCATTTTCAGCTGTCAGACTCAGCAGCTGCGCCTACCTCTTACCTGGACACTAGTGAAATGAAGGCGATAGAGACACTGTAGGTAAGAGCTAATTACCTATTGGCTAGGGTTTTCCTTGTTTTGAACTAAAATCTGCTTCGTGCTCAGGAGGTTTTTGGGGGAGATGTTTGGGAAAGCAAGCAGCTATGGAAGGTTTTAATGACTGAATGTAGATCTTTGCTGTATGCAGTGGAAAGCCACTAAGTGTTTGGATCCATCAAAAGCAAGTATTTTATGAAAATCTATGGTTGGCTGTTTTTGTCTAGACTGGTGGCAGGAAGCCTATGGGAAGTTTACAGTGAAAGTGATAAGGACCCAGCCAAGGAAGTGACAAGGAGAGAATATGGCATTCAGAATATAATATATACAACAAAATTGGGGCTTCCCTGGTAGTCCAGTGAGTAGGGACACTGCCTTGCAGTACAGGGGACACCGGTTCGACCCCTGGCCTGTGAAGATCCTGCATGAAGCGGCTAGACTGATGTGTCCAACTACTGAGCTGGAGCTCTGCAGTAAGAGAGGCCACTGTGATAGGAGGCCCACACAGGCCAAAGAATAAGGATAAATAAATGCAAGATCAATAGAAGTGGCCAAAAAAAAAAAAAAGGAAAAAAAATATATACAAAAAAGTCAAAAAGATAAAGTGCCTCTCTAGGCAATCTACTGGCCTCACAAGCCTTCAGAGGTTTTGACTGGGACCCTGTTTGTTTGGTGTAGCCAAGTGGTCTCAGGCAGTTGCCTGTTTGCAGAGAAATATAACCATATGTGGGCTTATTCTGACATTTTTACAGAATTAGCTCATGACTGAGAATTTCAGAGATTAAAAATTAGTCACATCTGGAACAGAGCATTGTGATGGTGTGAAAGGCTGCTTGTTCTGGGGCAAATGTGAGCCAAGATTTAAAGATGCTCTTTGGGTGCAAACTGATGCGGAGGGATGCTGCTTGGGTCCTCCATTTCCTTAGGCTTCCACATGTCTTCTTACTTGGCTCCCTGCTAGGCCACAAGTTTCTGGGCTGCCTCTGTTTCTTCCTTGAGAAATCTGTGTCAGTAGCCCTGACGCTAGTCTCAGTTTCATCCCTGCCATTTTGACCCTGTTCTTGCCTCCATTTTCAGCTGTCAGACTCAGCAGCTGCGCCTACCTCTTACCTGGACACTAGTGAAATGAAGGCGATAGAGACACTGTAGGTAAGAGCTAATTACCTATTGGCTAGTTGTCTGTTGGAATTCCCTAGTACAGAATCTTTGCCTAGTAAACTGGTAAAGAATCTGCCTATAGTGCAGGAGACCCCAGTTCAATCCCTGGGTCAGGAAAATCCCCTGGAGAAGGGATAGGCTGCCCACTCCAGTATTCTTGGGCTTTCCTGGTGGCTCAGTTGGTAAAAAATTCACCTGCAATATGGGAGACCTGGGTTTGATCCCTGGGTTGGAAAGATCCCCTCGAGGAGGGCATGGTAACCCACTCCAGCAGTCTTGCTTGAAGAGTTGCATGGATAGAGGAGCCTGGTGGGCTTCAGTCCATGGGTTGCAAAGAATCAGACACAACTGAGCGACTAACACTTGCACTTTCAGTCATCTCTTGAGCACCTACAATGTACCAGGGCCTCTGCCAGCTGAATGTAAAGTGCTTCACAAGATGTCTGGTACAATTGGTGTTCAGTCATTGTTGATTTCTTTTCTCCCTGCTATTGAAATATAAAGAGGGCATGAGGTGGTGAGAGGAAAGGAGCCAGAAGAGAGATGGGCAAGGGAAGCCCTGCCTGGTCTGGAATGCAACATGCAGGCAGCCCCAGCCCTCCTGGAGCAGGAGAAGCGGCTCCTCGCCAGCCGGTCAGGAAGAAGAGAAGTCTTCCCCGCTCCGAGGTCCCAGCTCCCCTCGAGCTGGGGCCAGCCTCGAGGCCTGGTGGGGGATCTCAGAGAGACAGCCCTGCTACTCTGCTGCTTTGGAGTGATTACTGACAGCCCTCCATCCCCAAGTCACCCTGCTGCTCGGAGGAGAGTGTCTTGGAAAATGAACTCTCCTTTAGCTTAGCATTTCTTCCTTTGTATCATGGTCAGTTCTGATTTTTAAAATTTTCCCAGGGACAGGAATTAACACTTACTTGAATTATGCTCCAAGGACATCCAGGTCTGGAGAACTGGGACCTGGCTCCCCAGTGCACTTCCTGTTCACTGGTGAGCCTGCAGGTCCCCATGTTAGAGGAAGGGCCTCTTTTCCTCAAAGCTCTCCTCGAAATGACATACTTGTCACAAAGAAGACTGCTGTGGTTCCAGTGGTGGGAGAAGGGAACATATTCAGACCCCAGAGTCTTAGACGCTGACGCAGTGGAGAAAACAGAACCCATAGCAAGGCCTGGGTTCTAGTCTATGTTTTGCTGCTTTAAGACCTTGACAAAATCATGTCACCCTTTGAGTCTTGGTGCTCTCAAGTATGATCTAGGAATGATAAATCTTATCACAAAGGCTTGCTAGACTGTGGTGAGGATGGTAAGATAATCAATACACAGAGCACCATATGTCCATATGTTACCTCCTAGTTCTGGTGGCTCAGATGGTAAAGAATCTGCCTGCAATGCAGGAGACCTGGGTTCAATCCCTGGATTGGGAAGATCCCCTGGAGAAGGGAATGGCAACCACTCCAGTATTCTTAGTATTCTTTTTTTTTTTTTTTAAAGATTTATTTATTTATTTATTATTGGTGGGGGATGGGGTGGGGAGGGAGGGGAGCAGGCGGGCCACTTCTATTGGGTTTTCTTTTTTTTTCATTTATCCATTTTCATCCATCTTTATTCTTTGGCCTGTGTGGGCCTCCCATCGCGGTGGCCTCTGTTGTCGCAGAGCACCGGCCCTGGGCACATGCGCTCCAGAGCTCCGGCTCGGTGATTGGACACATCGGTCCAGCCGCTCCGCGGCACGTGGGCTCTTCCCAGGCCAGGGATCGAACCGGCGCCCCTTGCCCTGCAAGGCGGTGTCCTTACCCACTGGACCACCGGGGAAGCCCTCTTAGGATTCTTGCCTGGAGAATTCCATGGACAGAGGAGCCTGCCTGGCTACCATCCATGGGGTCACAAAGAGCTGGACACGAGTGAGGGACTTTCACTTCACCTCAGTTCTAATTCTGTGGTGGACTCCTGTTCTTCCTCCTGTTTTTATCTCCTTTCCCAGATTTGATTCTCTGGTCTTATTTTGATGTAGAAAGAGAAGGCCAGTGCTTTCAGAGAGAAAAGGCAGCAGAGGTAGGCTGAGGAGATGTTCATCTTACTTACAAAGGATTATCTCCTTGGCAGGGGCCCTGGTGAGCCTGCAGGTCCCCATGTTAGAGGAAGGGCCTCTTTTCCTCAAAGCTCTCCTCGAAATGACATACTTGTCACAAAGAAGACTGCTGTGGTTCCAGTGGTGGGAGAAGGGAACATATTCAGACCCCAGAGTCTTAGACGCTGACGCAGTGGAGAAAACAGAACCCATAGCAAGGCCTGGGTTCTAGTCTATGTTTTGCTGCTTTAAGACCTTGACAAAATCATGTCACCCTTTGAGTCTTGGTGCTCTCAAGTATGATCTAGGAATGATAAATCTTATCACAAAGGCTTGCTAGACTGTGGTGAGGATGGTAAGATAATCAATACACAGAGCACCATATGTCCATATGTTACCTCCTAGTTCTGGTGGCTCAGATGGTAAAGAATCTGCCTGCAATGCAGGAGACCTGGGTTCAATCCCTGGATTGGGAAGATCCCCTGGAGAAGGGAATGGCAACCACTCCAGTATTCTTAGTATTCTTTTTTTTTTTTTTTAAAGATTTATTTATTTATTTATTATTGGTGGGGGATGGGGGGGGGGGGGGGGGGGGCAGGCGGGCCACTTCTATTGGGTTTTTTCATTTATCTATTTTCATCCATCTTTATTCTTTGGCCTGTGTGGGCCTCCCATCGCGGTGGCCTCTGTTGTCGCAGAGCACCGGCCCTGGGCACATGCGCTCCAGAGCTCCGGCTCGGTGATTGGACACATCGGTCCAGCCGCTCCGCGGCACGTGGGCTCTTCCCAGGCCAGGGATCGAACCGGCGCCCCTTGCCCTGCAAGGCGGTGTCCTTACCCACTGGACCACCGGGGAAGCCCTCTTAGGATTCTTGCCTGGAGAATTCCATGGACAGAGGAGCCTGCCTGGCTACCATCCATGGGGTCACAAAGAGCTGGACACGAGTGAGGGACTTTCACTTCACCTCAGTTCTAATTCTGTGGTGGACTCCTGTTCTTCCTCCTGTTTTTATCTCCTTTCCCAGATTTGATTCTCTGGTCTTATTTTGATGTAGAAAGAGAAGGCCAGTGCTTTCAGAGAGAAAAGGCAGCAGAGGTAGGCTGAGGGAGATGTTCATCTTACTTACAAAGGATTATCTCCTTGGCAGGGGCCCTCAGCTTCTCCCATTCTAATTTCTCTTTTAATATCAGATTCTATTTCTGTTTCAAGCGCTACTCCGGACACTCTCCAATGCCTTCTTCACGTCCCTTTTGAGTTCCGAAACCCCAGACCAGTCTGTATTCCCTAAGAGTATATTTAGTAGGCAAGAAAATGTCTATAGAGAGTAATCTTGGCATTTTGTAGAATTCATAAAATTGCAAGTAGTACTTTACATACTGTCTGATGGAAATGTTTTGTGGTTGGGTCCCCTTAGAAAAGAGAGGCGATTGTAGATGTTTTCTAGAAAGGCAGAGACCCAGAACTGGGCAGGAAATGCTGTCTGACTATGTTCTGTGGTTTGGGGATTCACAGGAGACCTTGAGAAAGATCTCAAGCTTGTACCCTAAGGTTTTAGTCCACATTCCTGTTATTCCACTAGACCGTGAGCTCTTGAGGGCAGGGACTGTGTTTTAGTCATTTTTATATCCCCAGGAAATAGCACATAGGGGCAGTATATCAAGTATGTACTTAAGCAGGGCAGACAGCTTGGAGTCACAGACTCCTGGGAGCTGACGCCACTAGGCCAGGTGCGCAGGATCCCCCATACGGGCTCTGTCTGTCCCAGCTCTATACGGGGTCTCCCCCAGTGCAGGTTCTGTTAGTGGGCAGCTGCCAGCAACACTCAGGGGAGCAGCACCGCCGCCACCACCACCAAAAAGACTCTCTGTGTTACTAGATTTCTGGTTCCAACAAAGTGGAGGAGGCACATTGCACTCTGTGTCCCCTGATTATAACCAAACACTCTGAGCAAAATATTAAAAGAAGACAATTAACGGAGAACTCTGAAAAGTAAATAAAAGAAAGGGGATCTGGGCGGGGGCCCGGGAGGGGGATACAAATACGATGAATGGCCAGTATGCTAGCAACCAGTTTACTTGACTATTTCTCCCGGATCTGTCCTGTCCAGACTGCTGCACAGAATCAGGAAACTGCGTGTCAGTCGTGGACAGCAACAGCTCCAACAAACAGCCTAGTTTTCTGGCAAAATGACCTGAAAAATTGGAACCTGCAAGCTGGAGAGGATGAAGAAAACCCTGTTCTTTTGTCCTGTATATTTAATCTTTTAGCTCAGCTTTAAGGCCAGATGCAGCCCCTAAACTGCACCATTTTAGCAGTTCAGGCACCTAAAATCCCAGAGGGAAAACCTGTACCTCTGGATTGAGAAGCTCAGAAAAATTCACATCACCCTGCAATGTAAGGAGTATGAAGGTCGTCCTCATTTTCTCTCTTGTCACTTTGTTCTGACTTTAAGAGGACCCAGAGTCCCATTATAATACCAAACAGAATGTCCAGATTACAGTCTAAAATTGCCCAACATGATAAAGCAGAAAAATCTGGCCATTTATCAAGGAAAAGACCAGATAAAATTGGAATTACTAGAAAAACACTTTTAAAGCAGCTATTATAACCATCTGTGGTTTGGGGATTCACAGGAGACCTTGAGAAAGATCTCAAGCTTGTACCCTAAGGTTTTAGTCCACATTCCTGTTATTCCACTAGACCGTGAGCTCTTGAGGGCAGGGACTGTGTTTTAGTCATTTTTATATCCCCAGGAAATAGCACATAGGGGCAGTATATCAAGTATGTACTTAAGCAGGGCAGACAGCTTGGAGTCACAGACTCCTGGGAGCTGACGCCACTAGGCCAGGTGCGCAGGATCCCCCATACGGGCTCTGTCTGTCCCAGCTCTATACGGGGTCTCCCCCAGTGCAGGTTCTGTTAGTGGGCAGCTGCCAGCAACACTCAGGGGAGCAGCACCGCCGCCACCACCACCAAAAAGACTCTCTGTGTTACTAGATTTCTGGTTCCAACAAAGTGGAGGAGGCACATTGCACTCTGTGTCCCCTGATTATAACCAAACACTCTGAGCAAAATATTAAAAGAAGACAATTAACGGAGAACTCTGAAAAGTAAATAAAAGAAAGGGGGATCTGGGCGGGGGCCCGGGAGGGGGATACAAATACGATGAATGGCCAGTATGCTAGCAACCAGTTTACTTGACTATTTCTCCCGGATCTGTCCTGTCCAGACTGCTGCACAGAATCAGGAAACTGCGTGTCAGTCGTGGACAGCAACAGCTCCAACAAACAGCCTAGTTTTCTGGCAAAATGACCTGAAAAATTGGAACCTGCAAGCTGGAGAGGATGAAGAAAACCCTGTTCTTTTGTCCTGTATATTTAATCTTTTAGCTCAGCTTTAAGGCCAGATGCAGCCCCTAAACTGCACCATTTTAGCAGTTCAGGCACCTAAAATCCCAGAGGGAAAACCTGTACCTCTGGATTGAGAAGCTCAGAAAAATTCACATCACCCTGCAATGTAAGGAGTATGAAGGTCGTCCTCATTTTCTCTCTTGTCACTTTGTTCTGACTTTAAGAGGACCCAGAGTCCCATTATAATACCAAACAGAATGTCCAGATTACAGTCTAAAATTGCCCAACATGATAAAAAGCAGAAAAATCTGGCCATTTATCAAGGAAAAGACCAGATAAAATTGGAATTACTAGAAAAACACTTTTAAAGCAGCTATTATAACCATCCTTTGTGATGTAAAGATAAACAGTCAGAAATGAATGGAAAGCTAGAACTTCTCAGTAAAGAAACAAACAATTTTTAAAAAAGAGAAAGAGAGCCAAATGGAAGTTTTAGAACTGAGAAATATAGGAGATAAAATCTAACTTGATGGATTTAGCACAGATTGAAAATAACAGAAGAAAGTATTAGTAGGCTGAAAGATCAATAGAATTCATTCAATCTGAAGAACAGAGAGAAAATATTTGAAAAATAATGAATAGAGCCTCAGAGATCTGTGGAAAGATATCAGATGGTCTAACATCCGTGTCATTGGAGTTCTCAGGAGAGAGACCGGTAGAGGAAAAAACATTTGGAAAAATAATATCTGAAGACTTCCCACACTTGGTGGAAGACATAAATTTACAGATTCTCCCCAAGCAGGATAAGCTTAAAGAAAACATCCCTTCCTGCCATCTTACCCACCAATGCCCTCCTTCTCACCTGCTTGGATCTTAAAGACATCTGAGCTCTTGACCCGGGTGTCAGGGAAGAGGCACATGCGTACAAGACACTTGGAGATGAATCCTGACTCACTGGCTCAAGCGTCAGGCCCAGGCAAAGCACAGGCCCCTGCCGAGGTCCTCATCTGGAGAATCGCAGCAGCTCCGGTTCAAGCTGCATCATCTCCCCAGTTCCCTTCCAGCTCTAAGACGTCCAGTATCCGTTCCTAGGTAGACATGTTCCTGTAAATCCGTTAAGCTGGAGAGGATGAAGAAAACCCTGTTCTTTTGTCCTGTATATTTAATCCTAGTTAAATCCCAAGCATTTTAGCAGTTCAGGCACCTAAAATCCCAGAGGGAAAACCTGTACCTCTGGATTGAGAAGCTCAGAAAAATTCACATCACCCTGCAATGTAAGGAGTATGAAGGTCGTCCTCATTTTCTCTCTTGTCACTTTGTTCTGACTTTAAGAGGACCCAGAGTCCCATTATAATACCAAACAGAATGTCCAGATTACAGTCTAAAATTGCCCAACATGATAAAAAGCAGAAAAATCTGGCCATTTATCAAGGAAAAGACCAGATAAAATTGGAATTACTAGAAAAACACTTTTAAAGCAGCTATTATAACCATCCTTTGTGATGTAAAGATAAACAGTCAGAAATGAATGGAAAGCTAGAACTTCTCAGTAAAGAAACAAACAATTTTTAAAAAAGAGAAAGAGAGCCAAATGGAAGTTTTAGAACTGAGAAATATAGGAGATAAAATCTAACTTGATGGATTTAGCACAGATTGAAAATAACAGAAGAAAGTATTAGTAGGCTGAAAGATCAATAGAATTCATTCAATCTGAAGAACAGAGAGAAAATATTTGAAAAATAATGAATAGAGCCTCAGAGATCTGTGGAAAGATATCAGATGGTCTAACATCCGTGTCATTGGAGTTCTCAGGAGAGAGACCGGTAGAGGAAAAAACATTTGGAAAAATAATATCTGAAGACTTCCCACACTTGGTGGAAGACATAAATTTACAGATTCTCCCCAAGCAGGATAAGCTTAAAGAAAACATCCCTTCCTGCCATCTTACCCACCAATGCCCTCCTTCTCACCTGCTTGGATCTTAAAGACATCTGAGCTCTTGACCCGGGTGTCAGGGAAGAGGCACATGCGTACAAGACACTTGGAGATGAATCCTGACTCACTGGCTCAAGCGTCAGGCCCAGGCAAAGCACAGGCCCCTGCCGAGGTCCTCATCTGGAGAATCGCAGCAGCTCCGGTTCAAGCTGCATCATCTCCCCAGTTCCCTTCCAGCTCTAAGACGTCCAGTATCCGTTCCTAGGTAGACATGTTCCTGTTCAAAAGTGGTAGCACGATTTATCAAAACCCAATGCTGTGAAACCAGAGACCATTTTTCTGCCCCGAATTTTGCACTCTTTGTAAAGGTGCAAATGACTGAAATGGAGATGCTCACAGAACAGAACCCAAAATGGAGTTTCAAAGCAACCAAACTAGAGGTTAGCTTTCCCCAGCAGCTTCCTACAGAACCCCTCGAGAGCCATGGGAAATCTGCAAAGGAAAGGAAGCACCATAGAAAACCTTTAGTCCCAATAAACCCATTTCAAATGTCAGATGTTTCAGATGACGAGGCACAGAATGGAATGCCTCAGATTCCCAGGGGAGTCTCAAGTCCGTCTGCAAACACAGGGACGACCACCGCTTGCGCAACATCTCGCAGTGAGTAGAGTCAGTTTCCACGTCACCCTCCTCCTCAGGTAGGTGGAGGCAGGCACCTCCTGGTTTCTCAGAGAGAGTGGTCTGAGAGAGAGTTCACCTGGGACCATCGGGCACTAAGCGGGAGGAAGCGCCCGCTCTCTGGCACCCAGTCCTGAGCTCTTTTCCCACACCAACACCCAGAGGCCCTGAGCAGGGCCAGAGCCAAGCTGCGGGCTGCAGCCACGGGGCTCAGCGCCAGCAGCCCCCCTCTGGAAGGGCAGGATGCAGTGGGTCAGATGCTCTGGGCTCGCTCCTCCCTAGGGGAACACAGCGTGGAGCGGCGGCGCCCGGACGCCCTGCCTCTCCGCGTCCCTCGTGTGCCTCCGGCCAGGCTGTGTGGCTGGGGCAGCGCGCTGGTACGACACAGAGCGTTCTCCTTCCCCACGCCCTGCGGGCGAAGGCTCCTCGGCAGAAGTCTTTCGTCTCCCCCCTCCTGTGCCTGTGAGCACGGCTGGCTGTAAGTCAGGGAGGCTTAGGCACTGAGGCGCTCTGGAGAGCTCTGCTGTCTGACCCCCCCCGCCCCCCCACACACATCCACTTCCCCTCAGCCCTGCTCCCTGCAGGAATTCTGCCCCCTTGCATTCCCACACATCCACGTTGACGTGCCCAGAGCTCCTTTCCCGCCTCCAGCACGAACCATTTTCAGCTCATTTATTCACGCATTGTCCCTTCGCATTCAAGAAAAGAATACAAAGTCGTCTCTTTGAGTGTGGTAACTGAGTCACTGCATGCTGTCGCTTCAGAACAAAAAGAAGTCAAAAGATGGGTGGGCTCATTTCATCAGGCCTTCTCTTCTTTGTTTTTCCCGCAATGACTCATTCAACCTGAATCAAAGCGGAGGCCTTGGCACAGGAGGCTAGTGCGTAGGAAGAGTGGAGTGTAGGCATCGCATGAGCTGGGGCCAGGGGCCCAAACCCCAGGGACCATGAGACACGAAGAGGGCTGAGGAAAAAGAGTGGCCACATGGTGCCACGCAAAGCCCTGGCTCCTCTCTGGTCCCAGTTCTTCCCTCTGTAAAAGCTTCAGAAGCTCTCACAAGTGAGTGGGGAAAGGACGGGGCACACGACTCCCCTATGTCCCTGAATCCCTGTGCTTTCTACCTAGGCAGTGAGTCTTCACTCAGGAGATGAGGCTTTGTTGCAGGGAGAAAACCTCTTCTGACCCCATGATGAAACTGTTTCTTTGACCTGCCTTCTGTTGCTTGTATTTATTATAATCGTATTTAATGGCTTGCCTGGAGGACCCTGCCCCCCTCCCTGACTGTTAAAGTAAAATGCCTCTGTTCCAAACCCTGCCCACCTGTAGATGGCAGGAAGGGAGAAAGTAACACATCCTCTGGGAGGCTTGCCTTTCTAAGAAATGTTTGCAAGACTAATGACCTTTTTGTTTTGCTTGCTCACCTCCCCCCATCTCTGATCTATAAAATACCTGGCACCCAGACCCCAGGAAGAGGGTTATTTCCGAGGCACTAGCCTGCCATCTTGACGGTCAGTTGCTTTCCAGATAAAGTCATTTTCCTTGCCTCGACACCTCGTCTCTCGGATTCACTGGCCTGTCGGTAACTATTTGATGCGTACCTGCTTAGGTACCTGGACAGATGGAGAGAGGACGTTTTGGTGACAGACTTAGATCTGGATCCCCACTCTGTCTTTTCCTGGCTGTGTGACCTTAGAATAAGTACTTAACCTCTCTGAGTGTCAATTTTGTTTTTTGGAAGAAAGGAATAGTAGTACTTATCCGGGTAAGTCCTTGTGAGGATAAAAGTACATTTGTGAAATGCCTAGCACAATGCTGCTGAAATTGTCTCCTGGACTTCCGGAGTCAAAACAAGATAGTGGGACAGTGGACAGGTCGGCTTAGTGACCTTGGACAGCCATTTAATCTCTCTCAGTGTCTTCTTTGGTAAGAAGGATAGCAAGTGTTTCGCAAGAGGATCATCAACATTAGAGATGACGTCATGAAGTGTTCAGCCCAGTTCTGGGGCACTGTGGGCCCCGGGGTGGTGTTGCTGGTCAATTGGAGGTTGTAATTATTTAGCTTAGTGATCCCTGTCAGGGGCCAGGGCTCCTAGAAAGGGCTCTCTGGGAAGACGGCCACCGTCCTTGGAGCCAGGGATGGAGGCTGGACCAAGACAGGAGATACCAGTGGCCGTGGCACTAGAGGAGGTGGTGTCAGGTGCCATCAGCTGGAGACGGCACCCAGAGGCGTCCATCAGGGGGCTCAGGTGGAGGGCATGGTACCTGGCAGGACACTTGCCCCCTAGGGCCAGACAAGCTGTGTCCTCCAGACAGTCTTAGGCCCAAGAAGTCTCTGCTGGCCCACAGGCTCTACTCACAATGTAGGCTGCCAGGCAGGGGTCTAGAAATCATAAAGCAACACCCAGGGACAGCAGCTCTAACCATGGGCGCCTAGGTCACCGCAGAAGACCCACGAGCATAACAGCATTCCACTGGGGGAAGGAGGACTTTTGTTTTTTTCCTGGTGGAAGCTGGGATCGGGGGGGTGTTGGTCACACTCGGTGGTCTAGTGGTCCACAGAACCCTTGAGGTTCCAGCCCAGGTGGAAAGAGCTCTCTACCACTGTCAAAGAGCAATGAGATTCATCTCCACACTCCCTTCTTTCAGCAAAAGTTTGAATTCTTCAGTAAATTCTTTAAGAAAAGATTTTAGTTCTCTCTCCTGGAGGACCAGCTCTTTGTGGTCCTCCCAAGAAAACCAAAACCAAACCAAAACAAAATCACGGTTCTGTCTCAGTACTCCTACTTGCATCACTGTTCAGCCTATCGCGTCCTCTCCATTCACCAAGATCTTACCCATGCTCAAGACCCAGCTCTCTCATCTCTTCCCAGCCCGCAGCACTTATCCCTTCTTCAAACACAGTTATGCTGCCATTTGTTTTTTCTAGACAGCCCATAGCCCATGGTTTTGTTTCTAACACCTACCTTTGTTACTTGAACTTTGTTCTTTATGAGTACTGGTTTCCTCTGTCTTTCCCAGTGTCATACTTCCAGAGTGTCTTCTTTGGTAAGAAGGATAGCAAGTGTTTCGCAAGAGGATCATCAACATTAGAGATGACGTCATGAAGTGTTCAGCCCAGTTCTGGGGCACTGTGGGCCCCGGGGTGGTGTTGCTGGTCAATTGGAGGTTGTAATTATTTAGCTTAGTGATCCCTGTCAGGGGCCAGGGCTCCTAGAAAGGGCTCTCTGGGAAGACGGCCACCGTCCTTGGAGCCAGGGATGGAGGCTGGACCAAGACAGGAGATACCAGTGGCCGTGGCACTAGAGGAGGTGGTGTCAGGTGCCATCAGCTGGAGACGGCACCCAGAGGCGTCCATCAGGGGGCTCAGGTGGAGGGCATGGTACCTGGCAGGACACTTGCCCCCTAGGGCCAGACAAGCTGTGTCCTCCAGACAGTCTTAGGCCCAAGAAGTCTCTGCTGGCCCACAGGCTCTACTCACAATGTAGGCTGCCAGGCAGGGGTCTAGAAATCATAAAGCAACACCCAGGGACAGCAGCTCTAACCATGGGGGCCTAGGTCACTGCAGAAGACCCACGAGCATAACAGCATTCCACTGGGGGAAGGAGGACTTTTGTTTTTTTCCTGGTGGAAGCTGGGATCGGGGGGGTGTTGGTCACACTCGGTGGTCTAGTGGTCCACAGAACCCTTGAGGTTCCAGCCCAGGTGGAAAGAGCTCTCTACCACTGTCAAAGAGCAATGAGATTCATCTCCACACTCCCTTCTTTCAGCAAAAGTTTGAATTCTTCAGTAAATTCTTTAAGAAAAGATTTTAGTTCTCTCTCCTGGAGGACCAGCTCTTTGTGGTCCTCCCAAGAAAACCAAAACCAAACCAAAACAAAATCACGGTTCTGTCTCAGTACTCCTACTTGCATCACTGTTCAGCCTATCGCGTCCTCTCCATTCACCAAGATCTTACCCATGCTCAAGACCCAGCTCTCTCATCTCTTCCCAGCCCGCAGCACTTATCCCTTCTTCAAACACAGTTATGCTGCCATTTGTTTTTTCTAGACAGCCCATAGCCCATGGTTTTGTTTCTAACACCTACCTTTGTTACTTGAACTTTGTTCTTTATGAGTACTGGTTTCCTCTGTCTTTCCCAGTGTCATACTTCCAGAGAGTCACCAAAGATCGTTGGTTGTGCCTCCCAGTGACATCTCAGATCCATCCACTTCTGTCCGCCTCTCAGGACCACTTTCTAGTCCAGGCCACCACCCCTGCACAGCCTCCTAAGTGGTCTCCCCACGTCTAGACATGCCCCTCCAATCCATCCTCTACCCTGTGGCTAGGTAACTCTCTCTAAAATACACACGTGCCACAGGCACTTTGTCCTACTAGCCTCAAGATAAAATACAAACTCACAGGCCTTTCAAAGCCCTGCCCACCTTTCTCATCACACTGCTCAACCTTCCCCACCCCTCTCTTCCATCTCCTGTCACCAAGACCTGTCCCACTCGGGTCGTGAGAGCCGTCTCATCTCTTCACACACCCTCCTCTGGAGTTCTCTCCTAAACACTTTTCCTTTCCACCCTCCATGCGCCTCGCACAGCGCTCCCTCGCTGTGCACACCCTCCGTCCTCAGGCCTCCTCTTCAGGGTGGGGCTTCCCTGCTAGCTCAGCTGGTAAAGAATCCGCCTGCAGTGCGGGAGACCCCGGTTCAGTTCCTGGGTCAGGAAGATCCCCAGAGAAGGACTAGGCTACCCACTCCAGTATTCTTGCCTGGAGGATTCCATGGCTTGTCCGTGGTGTCACAAATAGTTGGACAAAACTGAGTGACTCTCGCTTCAGTGTTCTCTCACTCCCTAAGCCTTGAGCCTCCAGCCAACACCCCAGTCCAGGCAACATCCCGGGAGTACCTTGTCCCCTCATCTCAGGACACCTGTAGTTCTAATTGAAGTTGCCCATGTACTGGGCTCTGTCTTCCACCGGACTTAAGCAATTTCAGAGCAGGAAGCATATCTGCATAATGTACTGTTGTATCCCCAGGGTCGGGCCCTGTGTCCACATTTAGTAGAAACTCAACAAATAATTTGTTTAGTGGATGAATGAAAAGAAGAATGAATCTGTACATCCACATCTTCAAGGGAAGCAACCATTTTTATTCTTCTTTTCAGGATCTCATTCAGGATCCGTGCATTCTAGGTACAAAGGAAAGGAGCAAATTACTTGCTGTGAACAAAAAAGCCTTGTGATTTAGATAGCACACTCCTCTGTTTCGTGATATTTCCCCTTCTCCAGATAGAAGGGTTTTTGAACTACATGCCAGAAGGGACGCAGCTGTCACTGTGGTGACCTAAACCTGAGTGGGGGGGAACTGGACAGGCAGCATGCCCTGTCAGAATTGGGAGCCCCACAGATTTCAAGGCCTCTAGAACCTGAATGGGCCACTCCTCCACAAAGGAGCAGAAAAACCCTTAAGAGAGTCCGGAAACTCATACTCTAGTCCTGGCCCCTTCCTCAGTCAGGGAACAACAGACAAATTATTTAGCCTCTCTGAGGAAACTGAGTTCAGGTTCCTCATTTACAAAATGTACAAAGAGGGAAGGGTCAATAACATATCTTCACTTACAGCTCTAAATTATCATTTTGTGAAAAAACATGTCACCACATTCCTACCCGAGGCGAAGAATCAGAATGTTTCCAGCCGAAAGATCAGGACACCCTAGGACCACTTCAAACAAGGGGTTTTGTAATCACAATCTCATCCATTGTATGAGACTTTGAACTTGGTAGTGAACCTTCATGATGTGTATTCTTTTAAATAACTATGGCAGCGGCAACCATATGCCAGTATCTCTTCTCTCCTTATTTCCTGTCAACTTTGTTAGAAACAGCAATATGCTGTTAAAAAGAATAGTCCCATACTTCCTTTACAACTAGAATGACTAGTTCTAGCCAACAAGATGATATAAGCACAAGTCACATACAGCATTCTGGACATCTTTCTAAAGGGAAAGTAGACAAGTTTTGAACTCTCGTATGCTGACTGAATTCTCGTAAGATGTGTGGAACTTGGCAGCCACAGTGTACCATGAGGTGATGTGGTAAGAACATTGGAGCAGGAAGACAGAGGAGAATTGGTTTTGATACCTGGAACCACCATCCCAGCCGTAGGCCACTTCTGTTGGACCTCTTTTCCACGAAAGACAGACAACAATGTCTACCTTGTTTAAGCTACTATTTTCATTTTCCTGTTGGATGTAAACAAACCTAAGCCTGATTGATAACATGATCATCACTTTTATGCAAGATTCTGTTCTAAATGCTGGAAGGATTGCAAAGGTACATATAATTTAGACACACACGACTTAGGCAAGCAGGTTCTGTCTGGGTATGCAGGAAAAGACAAGAAACGTTTGGTTCCCAGATACATGTGAGCCTGAAGAGAATTCATGTGAGCTGAGACCAGAGAATGCAACGGAAGTTTGAATGCCAGACCACAGATGTTGGATCTGATCCTATGACAGAGTAGATTACCTTGCCCTCAATTTGCAAATGAAGGAATCGAGGCCTAGATGACAGGACTTGCCTAATGGCACCCAGCCAGGCAGGGACAGCGCCAATCTCAAGTCTCTTGACACTCAGTCCACTGTCATCCCCCAGTTCTGCTCTGCGTTTGAAAAGATCTGGGGCAGGAAGAGAGGAAATGGAAGTTTTGCACTGTGACATAGCCAGAACTGGAGGGAGCACTGCTCGAATCGCCGCCAAACCTCCAAGAGGACGCATTGGGAATTGCCAGAAATCTAGGATTCAGACCTGCCTTTAAGGCAGAAGAGCCTTTCTGGGCCCTCGGCTTAGCCGCCCCCCTTGAGGCTGCCGTGGCCAGGGTGCTCCTCTGCTGGGTAGTGAGTCCCCAAGGGTCAGGCACCGTGTGGTGTGCTCTTTATACATTATTTAATTTGCTGTCGTCTACTGCCTAATAGTTATAATACCCATCCCTGTTCTTACAGATGCAGAGGAAGAAACAAAGGTGCAAAAGATGAAGCCACCTACCGAGTGTTGCTCGTTGACGGCAAAGTGGAGGTAAAACCATGTCTGTTCAATTCCGTAGTCGTGTTCTGAGCCCCACATTCCAGTGTCCTTGCACTCTCTGCCGAAGCACAGAGCAGCCTCCTGGTCCTACTCAGATTCCAAGGGCTTACCTCGTTCTGTGGGCTGATCAGCACCCAGGATCTCCTGCCAGGTTCCGGTTGTGCTCATTCCACCTGCGTCTGGAGCCAGCCCCCATCCAGGCGTCAACCCACCTGCTCACGCCCTCTGCTCGTGACCCTGTGTGGGTGAGCTCTGGTCGTGACCTGCGTAGGTGAGGGGTCTCTCGGGGGAGAGTGGCCCACAGAGCCCCGTCCTTCGCGAGGCCTCTCAGTCTTGTCCGGTCACGAGGCAGGGCTATCGGAGCCCTCCGGTTTTAGGTTCTAGAGTTCACAGACTCCAGGGAGCCGTTTCACGGGGTCAGGGACACGCTGTTCCTTGTGTCCTTCCTGGGGCTGTCATGGTTAGAATGCATTTGTTCTGATATTCCCTCACACTCATTCAATAAACAACTGGTCACTGGAACCGAATCTCCTCTCGTTGCCAGCATTTGCAAAGTTGAGCTTCATTTTGCTCGTCATCCAGTGTGTATCTTTCCAGTAATGTGGTATGTCCAGTGTTCCAACAGGAACCACATATTCCCCTAAGCTGACCACCCTGGCTTTCTTTTGGAAATTCCACAGGAAACACCCCAAGATACTGTGGCCTACAGGGCTGAGGGCGATGGATGGGCCTTAGTCCCCCTGCTTTCATTGCCCAAGTACGAGGGGCCGCGCCCTTTGCCAGGCTTCACCCTCGGCCATCATAGATCTGCCCCATTCTTATCTTTCCCTTTCCTGTGGCCAAAGAGTCGCCATTTTTTCCCAAGCTCAGTCTAAGATTCTCACCCCTACATCCTCTCCCCATATCAAGCTGAACATGGAACATGTTCACCTTATTTGGCTAGATATGTCAGGCTTAGCCTACATCCAGCAGACTTTAATAGTTATTAATATACTGTTCATTTATTTCCTTATAAACACTACAATCAAAATTCCTATTCTCTTGTGCACAACTTAAAGTATCTGGAATCAGACACGAAAGAGTACATTTGTTCAAAACAAAGTTTTTTTCTTTTTCTTTTAAAAATTTTAATTTTATATTGGACTATAGTTGATGAACAATGCTGTGGTTTCAAGTTTACAGCAAAGCAATTCAGTCATACATATACATGTATCTGTTCTCTTCCTCTTTAGGTGATGGCAGAGTGTTCAGCAGAGCTTTCTGTGCTATGCGGTAGGTCCTTGTTGATCATCTATTTTAGCAGCATGTGTATGTGAATCCCAAACTGCCAGTCTTTCAAATGACTAATATTCCATTGTATAAGCATTCCACATCTTCTTTATCCATTTGTCTGTCAGTGAATGTTTCTTCCATGTCTTGGCTACTGTATACAGCACTGCAGTGAGCCGTGGGGTGCATGTGTCCTTTCAGTGTTCCTCTCTGGATATATGCCCAGGAGTGGGATTGGTAAGTTTTACGGAAGTTCTGCTTTTAGTTTCTTAAGGAACCTCCATACTGTCTTCCAGAGTGGCTGCCCCAACTTACACTCCCACCAACAGAGTAGGAGGGGGTTTCCTTCTCCCCACCCCACTCTCCAAACATTTATTTTTTGTGGACTTTTTGATGATGGCCACCTCCAATACGGTTTTGGTATTTTTTTTCCAGTGTTCCAACAGGAACCACATATTCCCCTAAGCTGACCACCCTGGCTTTCTTTTGGAAATTCCACAGGAAACACCCCAAGATACTGTGGCCTACAGGGCTGAGGGCGATGGATGGGCCTTAGTCCCCCTGCTTTCATTGCCCAAGTACGAGGGGCCGCGCCCTTTGCCAGGCTTCACCCTCGGCCATCATAGATCTGCCCCATTCTTATCTTTCCCTTTCCTGTGGCCAAAGAGTCGCCATTTTTTCCCAAGCTCAGTCTAAGATTCTCACCCCTACATCCTCTCCCCATATCAAGCTGAACATGGAACATGTTCACCTTATTTGGCTAGATATGTCAGGCTTAGCCTACATCCAGCAGACTTTAATAGTTATTAATATACTGTTCATTTATTTCCTTATAAACACTACAATCAAAATTCCTATTCTCTTGTGCACAACTTAAAGTATCTGGAATCAGACACGAAAGAGTACATTTGTTCAAAACAAAGTTTTTTTCTTTTTCTTTTAAAAATTTTAATTTTATATTGGACTATAGTTGATGAACAATGCTGTGGTTTCAAGTTTACAGCAAAGCAATTCAGTCATACATATACATGTATCTGTTCTCTTCCTCTTTAGGTGATGGCAGAGTGTTCAGCAGAGCTTTCTGTGCTATGCGGTAGGTCCTTGTTGATCATCTATTTTAGCAGCATGTGTATGTGAATCCCAAACTGCCAGTCTTTCAAATGACTAATATTCCATTGTATAAGCATTCCACATCTTCTTTATCCATTTGTCTGTCAGTGAATGTTTCTTCCATGTCTTGGCTACTGTATACAGCACTGCAGTGAGCCGTGGGGTGCATGTGTCCTTTCAGTGTTCCTCTCTGGATATATGCCCAGGAGTGGGATTGGTAAGTTTTACGGAAGTTCTGCTTTTAGTTTCTTAAGGAACCTCCATACTGTCTTCCAGAGTGGCTGCCCCAACTTACACTCCCACCAACAGAGTAGGAGGGGGTTTCCTTCTCCCCACCCCACTCTCCAAACATTTATTTTTTGTGGACTTTTTGATGATGGCCATCCTGGCTGATGTGAGGTGATATCTTACTGTAGGTTTGATTTAAAGTTGTCTAATAATTAGCAGTGTTGAGCATCTTTTCATGTACCTCTTGGTCATGTGTATGTCCTGTTTGGAGAAATGCGTATTTAGGTCTTCTGTCTGTTTCTTGATTGGATTGGTTGGCTGTTTTTTTGTTTGTTTTAATATATATGGAGCTGCATGAACTGTTCTTAAATTTTGGAGATAAATCTCTTGTTGGTTGTTTTGTTTGCAAATATTTTCTCCTATTTTGTGGGTTGTCTTTTTGTTTTGTTTATGATTTCCTTTGCTGTGCAAAGACTTTTGAGTTTAATTACGTCCCATTTGCTAACTTTTGTTTTTATTCCCATTATGCTAGGAGATGGATCAAAAAAAAGATATTGCTGAGATTTATGTCAAAGAGTAACATCTGCCTAGGTTTTCTTCTCTAAGAGTTGTATAGTATTTGGTCTTATATTTAGGTGTTTAATTTGCTTTGAATTTATTTTTGTATATGGTGTTAAAGAATGTTCTAATTTCAGGTTTTTTTTACACATAGCTGTCCAGTTTTCCCAACACAATTTATTGAAGATACTGTCTTTTCTCGATTGCATAGCACTGCCTCTTTTGTTGTAGATTAATTGACCATAAGTGTATGGGTTTATTTCTGGGCTTGCTAATATGTTCCATTGATCCGTATTTCTGTTGTGAATTTGTTCATCTTAAGGTTTTCTGAAGATATAAGCAGATTTTGTCAGATACAGAAGCACACACAATTCTCACAAACACTTTCACAAGTTGTAGCATAGTCAAAATAGTCCTTAAACCTTGTAGACATTCTTACGGTTCTTACACAGTCCTTGTAAACCATCACTTAAGTGACCGCCAGTTAGCAGTTGAATCCACACGATTATCAAAGGCTTATTGCTTCCACCAGCTGCAGAAGTTTCATGAAAGTCATGCCCTAAGTGATATGTATACAGCAATATGTTCCATTTATACATTCTTCTAGGAAAAATAAGCAGCTGGTTAAACAAAAGAAGCTTTGAAATTTGCTCCACACCGCGTGTGCCAACTGCCCTGTTAGGCAGGTGAGGCTGGGATCCAGGTTCAGATTGCCTCTTACCAGTGTGTGATCTTGAGCAGGTCAACACTCTCCAAACCTCAGGCTTTTCATCTGTAAAATGGAAATGACAATAACGCCCATTTTACCTGCCGTTGATCAGGGAGGAAGAATTTCTTGTAGGCTATTAAGCAACAAGCAAACTTTAGTCATTTTTCAAATACATGTACTGTTCATCTTCACAATGCTGGGAACGAGACATCATGGTCCCATTTCACAGACGTGAAGCCTCAAGCTAATAAGCACTGGAGGCACTGAGGTCCAAAACTAGATCCTCTGGTCACATGCTGTTTCCTTTCTGTGCAGAGGCACAGCCCATGGCCCAGTCTTGCTCTCCACTGTGTCAGGAGCCACTGGCCTTAAATCTGGGAGCAAATTGGTTGTCAAGAGCCACCATCTTGGGAGAAAG
The DNA here is from genome assembly GCA_022376925.1 of Tragulus kanchil. NCBI lineage: Eukaryota > Metazoa > Chordata > Mammalia > Artiodactyla > Tragulidae > Tragulus > Tragulus kanchil. The sequence continues at coordinate 168,080,568 of JAIOJX010000024.1, forward strand.
GGTCCAAAGGAAGCCCGTCAAGCCCCTGAGGCCTCCACTGGCTACGAGCTTTCCCCAGGCCCCAGCCTCCTAACTCCCCCCGAAACAAGTGTGTTTCCCCAACGCCTGTGGAGGGACCCCTGCCTCCACTCCGGTCCTGGGCTGAGCGAGCTCTGAGGCAAGCAGAAGGGGCTTGTCATCTGGCTGAGGCCAGAGCTCAGAGACGCAGGTGAGCAATAGCCCAGTACAAGGCAGCACACAGTCCGCTGCCCGGCAAGTTAAGGGAAACAGGAGGACAGTCCCGGAGGTTCTGTTTACCGATGCTGGCCATTCCTGAGGCCCTCTATGGCCCCAACAAGCCAAGAGGCAGAATGGGCATCACTTGCTCCTTCCGTCAGCCCCACTCCCGAGATCTCTCTCAGCCCTGTCCCTTCCAGACTCCACAGCCGTCTCCCTCACTGGTCTGTAGGTGCCACAGGTCGGGCAGCGGACGGCTCCACTGCCACACGCGGTCTGTATCATGAGCAGGTCTGCCAAAGGAAGTTTCATGAAAGTCATCCCAAGTGATATGTATACAGCAATATGTTCCATTTATACATTCTTCTAGGAAAAATAAGCAGCTGGTTAAACAAAAGAAGCTTTGAAATTTGCTCCACACCGCGTGTGCCAACTGCCCTGTTAGGCAGGTGAGGCTGGGATCCAGGTTCAGATTGCCTCTTACCAGTGTGTGATCTTGAGCAGGTCAACACTCTCCAAACCTCAGGCTTTTCATCTGTAAAATGGAAATGACAATAACGCCCATTTTACCTGCCGTTGATCAGGGAGGAAGAATTTCTTGTAGGCTATTAAGCAACAAGCAAACTTTAGTCATTTTTCAAATACATGTACTGTTCATCTTCACAATGCTGGGAACGAGACATCATGGTCCCATTTCACAGACGTGAAGCCTCAAGCTAATAAGCACTGGAGGCACTGAGGTCCAAAACTAGATCCTCTGGTCACATGCTGTTTCCTTTCTGTGCAGAGGCACAGCCCATGGCCCAGTCTTGCTCTCCACTGTGTCAGGAGCCACTGGCCTTAAATCTGGGAGCAAATTGGTTGTCAAGAGCCACCATCTTGGGAGAAAGGGTCCAAAGGAAGCCCGTCAAGCCCCTGAGGCCTCCACTGGCTACGAGCTTTCCCCAGGCCCCAGCCTCCTAACTCCCCCCGAAACAAGTGTGTTTCCCCAACGCCTGTGGAGGGACCCCTGCCTCCACTCCGGTCCTGGGCTGAGCGAGCTCTGAGGCAAGCAGAAGGGGCTTGTCATCTGGCTGAGGCCAGAGCTCAGAGACGCAGGTGAGCAATAGCCCAGTACAAGGCAGCACACAGTCCGCTGCCCGGCAAGTTAAGGGAAACAGGAGGACAGTCCCGGAGGTTCTGTTTACCGATGCTGGCCATTCCTGAGGCCCTCTATGGCCCCAACAAGCCAAGAGGCAGAATGGGCATCACTTGCTCCTTCCGTCAGCCCCACTCCCGAGATCTCTCTCAGCCCTGTCCCTTCCAGACTCCACAGCCGTCTCCCTCACTGGTCTGTAGGTGCCACAGGTCGGGCAGCGGACGGCTCCACTGCCACACGCGGTCCTCGTGAACAGCTCCTGAAGGGAGCAGACGGAAACAGAGCAGGTGCACAGCCCGAGGGCCTCGTCCTCCAGCCCTGGGGGCCCACGAAAGAGCGCGCGGGAAGACGGGGCCCTGCCCTGGGAAGGGGCTGCTGAGGCTCTCGGCAGAAGGGCCCCTGAGAAGGAGCAAAGGGGAAACTCGTCAGTATCCTGTGAGCTGCGTTAAGAGAAAACACGTCCAGAAAAGAAGCCTCGTGAGTGCAATTCCTGAGAGCAGCCGCCAAGCCGGGTGCGCACTCCTCCCCTGTGTCGAGGTGAGAGGGTGGAGCGGGGGCTCCGCTCCCTAAGCCGCAACTACGGAGCCTGTGCTCTAGAGCCCAGGCGCTGCAACCACTGAGCTTACTGAAGTCCAAGCACTCCAGAGCCCATGCTCTGCAGCCAGAGAAGCCCGAGTGGGAGTGGAGACCCAGCACAGCCAAAAATAAATAAATTAAGACAAAACAAAACTGGAAATGATAGGGACAGTAGAACAGGTAGGTGGTTGTGGAGTCCTAGTAGGGGACGGTAGGTAGAAGGGAGACACCTGAGAAAGGTTAGGAGGCCAGTGAGTTGATGGTAACTCAGGAGAGCTGCTCCTTGCTCAGTAAAGCAGGCTTGACTGGGTAGAAACAGCTGATGAAGGAGGAGCTGGCGAAGCAACCAATGATGTATGTCCTGCATCTGTGTCTACTTGAGGGGTCTTCTACCAGCCTATATATATATGGCTGCCCACTCAATTGAGGGGAGAGAACAGAGCAGAGCTTTCCTGCCTGCTCGTTTGCACCTCTTACAAGTATCCTATCCTCATAAATCCTCTTCCTGCCTGTCACTCTGCCTCTCGCTGAATTCCTTCTGCGTTGAGGCACAAAGAACCTGAGCCTCAGAGGGTCCAGACGTTAGGTGAGTGCTGGATTAAGTCCCGGCCGCGTGGGTTCGAGTCCCAGACAGGGTTTTGGCCGGGATTGAGTCCTGACTACATGGATTCAAGTCAAAGCGGGGTTTTGGCTGAGGTTAAGCCTTAGCCACGTGGGTTCAAGTCCCAAGCAGGGTTCGATCAGGTCTGGGCCCTGGGTTTAAGTCTTATCGAGGTAAACCCCTTTCCGTCCTGCAGAAGTCCAGGCCATGTCCTTGCCTTGCCTGCCTCCTGCCTTCTGGTGCCCCTTCCAGGGCGCGGGGCTCTCGCCGTCGCCGCCTTTGGTCCACCCTAGGACAGCCTGGCCCGCTGCGTCCGCAGGCTCCAGCCGCAGCACACAGGCCCCCACCCCAGCTCCGCTCGGGCCAGGCGAGGGCCGCCAGGAAGGGGAGGGAAAGCCACAGGCAGTGTCACTACTGACTGGCCTCTGGGGCTTCGGCCCCTTTTCAGTATCTGCTGGGACACTCGGGCTGAGAGTCCCCTGGGAGACAGAGAGGGCCTTCCCAGAAAGACAGGGGTGTTAGCAGTGCTTCCCCAGGAGGCCAGGAGGCCGGAACCAAAGACAGGGAGCCCCAGAGGCCGAGAACTCTTCAGACGCCACCTGGGACCGAGAACGCTTCTCAAAGAGGACCCTCTCTCACGGGGCAGAGGGGATGGCAGCATGAAATTCTGATTAGTTCCCCTTCAGTGAGTCAGTCCTGTGGTTAGGCAGGGGGCTTCAGAAAGAAAGCATTTCATTTTAGCAAATACTCGTTTACTCATTCAAAGAGGCACTGAATGTCTCCCGCATGCTAGGTATGCAGTCAGCTCTAAGGATGCAAGAATGCACAAGACGGAGGCCTACACTAAGCAGCTCACAGCCTGGTGGGAAGGTAAACAGGTCAAAAGGTAATTACAAAACGAAGGGATACACACTGGGAGAGGCCGCCGCAACTGCAACGGGAGCACAGAGGTGGGGCGCTTCACTGCCAAGGATGAGGAAGGCTCCCAGAGGGGTGCCAGAGGTGAAATGTTCTGTGTATTCAAGTATGGCTGACCTACAGTTTTATGTCAGTTTCAGGTATAAAACATAGTGATTTGATATCATTATACATTATGAAATGATCTCCACTGTGAGATGACGATTAGATCATCTGTCACCATTAAGTTATGACAGTGCTGTAGACTGTGTGCTGTATGCTGTAGCTGCATCGCCGATGGCTGGGTTGACTGCTGCATGTTGGCATTGACGCCCTGTGCCTGTTTGGCACATCCTCCCCTCCCCTTCCCTCTGGCAGCCACTCACTGTTGGTTTGTTCCCTGTCTGAGTCTGTTTCTGTTTTGTTATGTTTGTTCTTTCTTTTTTTTTTTTTGGATTCCACATATAAGTGCTATCATAGGGTTTTTGACTTTCTCTGACTCTTTTCACATAGCATGATTTTGAAGAATAAGTTTAAATTGGGCAGATAGGGAGGACGATAAAACAGGCTAGAGACGCGCGCTGCAGTGGCAGGAGGCAGGGAAGGAGCAGGTGCCTCCACGAAGCGAGAAGACAGACCCTCATGCACAGGGTAGGACGGCAAGGACCAGCCCAGAGAGGACAGACAGCGGACAGGTCAGGGACAGCCCTGTGTGAGCTGTGTCAGCACGTCTGGGTCTCACTATGAAGGCAATAGAAAGCAACCGAAATATTTTAAGCAAGGTTGTTACACAATCAGATTTGTGTAATAAACATATCATGGGGCCTGAAGAATCAAATTTAGGTGCATAAGCTTGCGGACCGGGAGCAGGAGTCGTCCGCAGTAGTCTGGCTGAGGCAAATTAAGGCACAGGGCAGGCAGGAGGGAGTGGGGTATAAGGAATATCCAGTGGGAAGAGGCACTGTGTACACACACACACACACACAATTGATTAATAAAGTATGAAAAAATATCTGACCACCCTGATAAAGCAATACGAAGTAGAATGGGATGGTAATTCCTTCCATCAAGTTGATAAGGGTTATGGTTTAGGGAGTAAAGGAGTAGGAGACTTGGGGAAAGCTTGGATCTGAGTTTGAGGTCCCCACGGGCCTCAGGCAGAGCCCATCTGTGGTTGGCCCTGTGGGTCTAGAGCTCAAAAGAGAAGCACAGGCTACAGAGTGAGTGTGAAAGTCCCCCGTGGTAGGTGGCGGTCAGAAGCTTTGGAAGTAGATGAAGTCACCGAAAGAGCCTATAGAGAGGAGGTAAGGCAAAACCTGGGCTTCCCCAGGGGCTCCACGGGTAAAGAGTCCACGTGCAATGCAGGAGTCGCAGGAGATTTAGGGTGTCTTCCTGGGTCAGGAGGGTCCCCTGGAGAAGGAGATGGCAGCCCACTCCAGTATTCTTGCTGGAAAACCCCACGCACAGAGGAGCTGGCGGCTGCAGTCCAGTGGGTCACGAAGAGTCAGACACTCTGAGCAGCTAAGCACATACTCAAGGCGAAACCCCGGAGCACGCTGGCCCCGGAGGCGAACAGAGGTTGAAGAGCAGTGGAAGGCGGCTGAGAAGAAATGCTGAGAGAACAGGAGGGAACTGGAAGAAAACAACGCCGTGGGAGCCAAGAGGGGAAGGAGTGAGGAGGAGGGAGAGAATGCCGAATGTTAGAGAGAGGTTGAACAAGACTGACATTTAGGCTGAGAAGTATATAGCGTATTTAGCAAACAAGTCACCAGCAACTTCTTTCTTTAAAAAAAATAATTGTACTCATTTATTTATCTTCAGCTCTGGCTGTGCTGGTTTGCACTGCTGCTTGAGCGTTTCCAGGTGTGGTGAGCGGGGTCCGCCCTGTGGCTGCCGTGTGCAGGCCTGTCCCGGGCGGCCTCTCCTGTCGGGGAGCGTGGGCTCCAGGGTCAGGGGCTTCCGGAGCCGCCGCCTCCGGGCTCTAGAGCACGCGCTCAGTAACGGTGGCGCGTGGGCTTAAGTGCTCGGCCACACGTGGCGTCTTCCCGTATCAGGGCTCGAGCCCGTGACTCCTGCACTGGCAGGCAGACTCGTTACAACGAAGCAACCAGGGAAGCCCTCTGACGTATGTTCTTATCTTCCTAATGTTCATTGCTTATCTCATCCCTGCCCTCTACTTCCTTTGTGTTAATTAGCTCCCGTTGCTATCTGATTCTTCCGTTTTCCTTGGTAGTTTGGGAGCTCCACTCTGCCATTCTACAGTTGTCTTCTCTGATCCATTCACAGGTAGACCCGTTAGATGATGATATATCCAGCTATTTCCTCTGAATTCTCTAGTGCCGTGCTGTTCTTCCTCGGGGGGGACGCACGCTTTCGAACGCTTTCACTTCCCACTCTCACACAGCAGCATGAGCCCTGGGGAGAACTTCTACTTCCCCTCTTTCTGCTTTAGTACTTTCAGTTCCAGGCTATTATCAACGCTTCCCTTTAAATATGTCTATTCTATTTTGAGCACTTCTATTACACATTCCTAAATGGTCTATTATTGTCCATCCAAATGTAACTAATTGCATATTGTACAGATCCTTGTTCAACAGTCGTTTTCCCCTTTCTATCCTCCCTCCATCCGGAACCGATTCATTCATTGTTTGATTAGCTCTCTTAATGGCTTTTCTCTGATAAAAGATGTGAGTGACACGTCTTTTTTTATTTGGTGACATGTCATTTGAATCCTTGCAAATCCTCAAATATATTCCTATCACTCTGACAGGAGAGTAAGGTTTTGCTCCAAGATTCTCAGTAAGCAGCGTTTTATTTTTTCTGGTATTCCTCACATGAGTCACTCCAGGCTGCCCTGCTTCAAGTGGCATAGACGAGAAAGCTGACGCCCCCAGGATACTTCTTCATCTAAATAACTTAATACTTTCTTTCTCGAAGAGTACAGATTTTTCTTCCTATGCTCAGACTTCAGGCATTTACCACGCTATGACTCATTTGTCTTGCCCACAACTTACTGAAACCTTCCAATCAGCAGATTCAGGCCTTTTATTTAGCTTGGAAAATGTGCTTCCGATTACTTCAAGTATCAGCTGCTTAGTCATGTCTGACTCTTTGCAACCTCATAGACCTCTTTTCCATCTACTTGATTTGTCCGCATAGCTTATCTTCTGATTCCAAAAAGGCTTCTAATTGTTTACTGCAATCTCTACATCCTAATCTTATGTTTTAAGTCATCATTGTTCTCTGTTGGCTTGGTTTCACACAAGCCTCTTCTAAGAATATTGCTGGGCCCCTTAGGTACTGTGGCCATCTCCTTTAGTCTGCTCCCTGGGCTTAGTGCCAGCTTCTCGGGTACCTGTAGAGGGAGCAGCCCCCCAGGGTGGGTATGAGGCCCTTTATCAAGGCCACAGAAGGAAGCCTCGTTTTCCATTTTTCTCACATTACCTGTTCTCAGAACAAAGATAAACTCGGTGCACCTGTGTGACTCCTCTGCCTCTCAGCCAGCCAGCTCCCTTTGCCAGGATGCCTACTGGCGCCAGATACTGGAGCCTTCTTACGATCACAGAAGAAGGGACAGTTTACAGATCAGGTGCTCACATGCCCAACTTTAAGAAAACATCATGCTTCCATTCAAGAAATCATCTCAGACTAGTATCTGAGAGGGATACTGGAGTAGAAAGACCCAGGCCCTCATTCCTTCCACAAACACACCAATTCAGCAACTACTCGTGGATAAATTCTCTCAGTGAGAAATCCAGAAACCAACTGAAAATTTGATGTACCCTAGGCAAACATGAAGCCAGACTTGCTGAAGCTATTAAGGAAAGTTGGAACACCCTTTTGCCATCATCACTACCCCTAGCACAGCTCCATGTGATCAAGAAGAGAAACCCTAGCTCCAAAATTCTCCTAGGAAGGAAAAGAGTTGTCTCACATGTTCAGTGAACCATTTTTCCCAGGGGGGCTGCTCAGAGAACTGGCTTCTGTCTTGCCGGTCTTGGAGCTCTGATGAGTCCAGCAGAGTCTACTCACATAGGGGAGATCAGAGACAGCCACATGGACTGGTGGATACCACGGCTTCTCTTACTGAACACACAGTGAGCAGACAGAAACCATAGCTGCCTGACCCTCCTTGGCAAGGGAAAGAGTTGGACCAGGTGTCTGATACCATAACTTCTCTGGGGATTCCTACAGGACTAGCCTCTGACTTCCTTGTCTTGGACTGTTGAAGAGAACTGGCAAAATCTAGCCATGTAGGGTCTAGTGAAAACAAAGACATAGATTTGGACTGGCAGTCACCATAGTATCCTTTCATGTTTCAGCATAGAGCAAGCAATTGAGAAAAAAAAAAAAAGTTTTCAGATTTTCTCTCAGAGGAAAAAAGTTGGACAGAGCTTCCAATAACCCTAGACATCTGCAAACTGCAAAGAATAAAACACATGAGCTAGAGTAGCATGAAAGACTAAGAGGCCCCCAAAATTGCTGATCAGGCTGATTGGTAGGAGTCTCCTTCTATACAAGGACAGTCTGCCTTGTTTAGCACATAGAAAGTCAAGGAAAATCAATAATTAGGCAAAGATGTGCCAAACAAGGGAAAAGCATAAATCTCCAGAAAACTACCCAAATGAAATGGAATTATATGATCTATCTGACAGAGAATTCAAAAGAGCTGTCATAAAGATGCTTAGGGTCAAGAGAACAATATACAACAAAATGATAATGGTAATAAAGAGACAGAAAATATTTAAAAAGACAAATCATGGAGGAGAATAACACAGTTATTAACTAAACTGGGAAATTTATTAGAAGAGTTCAGCGACTGACTGATTAGACAGAGAAAGGATCCCTGAACTCAAAGAGAAATCACTGAAAACAATTCAGCCAGGGGAACAAAAAGAAAAGAAAGAGTATAGAACACTTTAGGGACCTATGGAACATCATAACATAAACCAGTAGATACTTTGTGAGTATCCCAGAAGGAGAAAAGAGAGAATGGACTAGAAAGCCTATTCACAGAAATAATGACTGAACCCCTCCCAAATATGGGGAAAGAAATAGATTTCTAGACCCAAGAAGCCCAAAGTACATCAAATAAGATGAAGAAAAAAAAAAAAAACCCACTCCACGTTGAGTGAGAGAGTGACAGTTGCTCAGTCGTGCCTGACTCTGTGAGACCCCGTGGACTGCAGCCCGCCAGGCTCCTCTGTCCGTGCGATTCTCCAGCCAAGAATATGGAGTGAGTTGCCATTTCCTTCCCCATTCACCTCACATTGCGACATAACTAGTCAAAAGTCAAGGACAGAGAATGTTTAAAATAGCAAAGGAAAAGCAACTTGTCACATACAAGGGACCCACCCTAAAACAATCAGCGATTTCTCAGCAGAAACCTTGCAGCCCAGCAGGGAATGGTATGATATATCCAGAGAGCTCAAAGGGAAAAAACTGTCAACCAAGAACACTGCACCTGGCAAAACTGTCCTTCAAACAGGAAATATAAAGAATTTCCAGGCAAACGAAAGTTGAGGGAGTTCATCGTAAGTAGATCTCCTTATAAGAAATGCTAAAGGAGTTTTTCAAGTTAAATTAAAGGGTGGTAGATAAATCATTTTTAATCCTAATATATATGGTAAAGTACTAAAATAACTATAATTTTAAAATGTGTTAAAACATAGATAATATGAATAGACGTAAATTGTGGCAACAGTAACACAAGGAGGGATCAGGAGAAGTTAAAGGGTGGAAATTTCATCTCCACTGATTGAATCAGTTACCTGATTCATATATTGACTGTCATAGCTATGAGATATTTTATGCCTCAAAATAACCATAGACACAAAAATACCTAAAGTTATACAAAGGAAAAAGAAATCAACAAATTGCAGTGTAAGACAGTAAGAGATGAAACTACAGGCAAACGAATTACAAGACTAACAGAAAACAACAAAATGGCCACAGGAAATCCTCCGTTATAAATAATTATTTTAAATGTAACTAGATTAAACTCCTCAATGAAAAGTCACAGAGTGGCTAGATGGATAATAAAATAGCACCCGGGGCTTGCTTGGTGGTCCAGTGGGTAAAGAGTCCGCCTTGCAGTGCAAGGGGCACAGGTTCAATCCCTGGCTGGAGAAGATCTCACATGCTGTAGAGTGGCTGGACTAGTGTGTCCAATTATGAGCCGGTGCTCTGGAGTGCATTTCTGCAACGAGAGAGGCTACTGCAATGGGAGAGCCAGGCTGAAGAAAAAAAAAAAGATGGATGAAAATAAAGGAAGAAAAGAAAGAAAATAGCACCCAAATACCTACTGTTTTATCCAAGTTTATGCCCCAGCCACTGTTTATGTTTATGCATCTATGCCCCAACCACTAATGCTGTAGAAGCTGAAGCTGAACAGTTCTGTAAAGACCTACATGATCTTATAGAACTAACACCAAAAATATGTCCTTTTCATCATTGAGGACGGGAATGAAAAATAAAAAGTCAAGAGATACCTGGAGTAAAACTGTTTCAAACCTTGCAGCCCAGCAGGGAATGGTATGATATATCCAGAGAGCTCAAAGGGAAAAAACTGTCAACCAAGAACACTGCACCTGGCAAAACTGTCCTTCAAACAGGAAATATAAAGAATTTCCAGGCAAACGAAAGTTGAGGGAGTTCATCGTAAGTAGATCTCCTTATAAGAAATGCTAAAGGAGTTTTTCAAGTTAAATTAAAGGGTGGTAGATAAATCATTTTTAATCCTAATATATATGGTAAAGTACTAAAATAACTATAATTTTAAAATGTGTTAAAACATAGATAATATGAATAGACGTAAATTGTGGCAACAGTAACACAAGGAGGGATCAGGAGAAGTTAAAGGGTGGAAATTTCATCTCCACTGATTGAATCAGTTACCTGATTCATATATTGACTGTCATAGCTATGAGATATTTTATGCCTCAAAATAACCATAGACACAAAAATACCTAAAGTTATACAAAGGAAAAAGAAATCAACAAATTGCAGTGTAAGACAGTAAGAGATGAAACTACAGGCAAACGAATTACAAGACTAACAGAAAACAACAAAATGGCCACAGGAAATCCTCCGTTATAAATAATTATTTTAAATGTAACTAGATTAAACTCCTCAATGAAAAGTCACAGAGTGGCTAGATGGATAATAAAATAGCACCCGGGGCTTGCTTGGTGGTCCAGTGGGTAAAGAGTCCGCCTTGCAGTGCAAGGGGCACAGGTTCAATCCCTGGCTGGAGAAGATCTCACATGCTGTAGAGTGGCTGGACTAGTGTGTCCAATTATGAGCCGGTGCTCTGGAGTGCATTTCTGCAACGAGAGAGGCTACTGCAATGGGAGAGCCAGGCTGAAGAAAAAAAAAAAGATGGATGAAAATAAAGGAAGAAAAGAAAGAAAATAGCACCCAAATACCTACTGTTTTATCCAAGTTTATGCCCCAGCCACTGTTTATGTTTATGCATCTATGCCCCAACCACTAATGCTGTAGAAGCTGAAGCTGAACAGTTCTGTAAAGACCTACATGATCTTATAGAACTAACACCAAAAATATGTCCTTTTCATCATTGAGGACGGGAATGAAAAATAAAAAGTCAAGAGATACCTGGAGTAACATGCAAGTTTGGCCTTGGAGTACAAAATGAAGCAGGGAAAGGCTAACAGAGTTTCCCAAGAAAATGCACTGGTTATAGCAAACACCCTCTTCCAACAGCACAAAAGACAACTCTACACATGGACATCACCAGATAGTCAATACCAAAATCAGATTCATTACATTCACAAGAGTCAAAGATGGAGAAGCTCTATATGATCAGCAAAATCAAATCCCAGAGCTGACTGTGGCTCAGATCATGAACTCCTTATTGCAAAATTCAGACTTAAATAGGAGAAAGTAGGAAAACGACTAGGCCATTCAGGTATGACCTAAATCAAATCCATTATGATTATACAGTGGCAGTGACAAATAGATTCAAGGGACTAGATCTGATAGACAGGGTGCCTGAAGAACTATGGATGGAGGTTCCTAACACTGTACAAGGGGCAGTGATCAAAACTATCCTCAAGAAAAAGAAATGCAAAAAGGGCAAAATGGTTGTCTGAGGATACCTTACAAATAGCTGAGAAAAGAAGAGATGTAAAAGGCAATGGAGAAAAGGAAAGATATACCCATCTGAATGCAGAGTTCCAGAGAATAGCAAGGAGAGATAAGAAAGCCTTCTTAAGTGAACAATGCAGAGAAATAGAGGGAGATAGTAGAATGGGAAAGACTAGAGATCTCTACAAGAAAATTAGAGATACCAAGAATATTTCAGGTAAAGATAGGCACAGTAAAGGACAGAAACAGTTTGGACCTAACAGAAGCAGAAGTTATTTAAGAAGAGGTGAAAAGAATACACAGAAGAACTTAGAAAAAACGTCTTAATGAGCAGGATGACCACGGTGGTGTGATCGTTCACCTAGAGTCAGACATTAGAGTCCGAGGTCCCAAATTTGAAGGGGACTGTTTATCCAAGTTTATGCCCCAGCCACTGTTTATGTTTATGCATCTATGCCCCAACCACTAATGCTGTAGAAGCTGAAGCTGAACAGTTCTGTAAAGACCTACATGATCTTATAGAACTAACACCAAAAATATGTCCTTTTCATCATTGAGGACGGGAATGAAAAATAAAAAGTCAAGAGATACCTGGAGTAACATGCAAGTTTGGCCTTGGAGTACAAAATGAAGCAGGGAAAGGCTAACAGAGTTTCCCAAGAAAATGCACTGGTTATAGCAAACACCCTCTTCCAACAGCACAAAAGACAACTCTACACATGGACATCACCAGATAGTCAATACCAAAATCAGATTCATTACATTCACAAGAGTCAAAGATGGAGAAGCTCTATATGATCAGCAAAATCAAATCCCAGAGCTGACTGTGGCTCAGATCATGAACTCCTTATTGCAAAATTCAGACTTAAATAGGAGAAAGTAGGAAAACGACTAGGCCATTCAGGTATGACCTAAATCAAATCCATTATGATTATACAGTGGCAGTGACAAATAGATTCAAGGGACTAGATCTGATAGACAGGGTGCCTGAAGAACTATGGATGGAGGTTCCTAACACTGTACAAGGGGCAGTGATCAAAACTATCCTCAAGAAAAAGAAATGCAAAAAGGGCAAAATGGTTGTCTGAGGATACCTTACAAATAGCTGAGAAAAGAAGAGATGTAAAAGGCAATGGAGAAAAGGAAAGATATACCCATCTGAATGCAGAGTTCCAGAGAATAGCAAGGAGAGATAAGAAAGCCTTCTTAAGTGAACAATGCAGAGAAATAGAGGGAGATAGTAGAATGGGAAAGACTAGAGATCTCTACAAGAAAATTAGAGATACCAAGAATATTTCAGGTAAAGATAGGCACAGTAAAGGACAGAAACAGTTTGGACCTAACAGAAGCAGAAGTTATTTAAGAAGAGGTGAAAAGAATACACAGAAGAACTTAGAAAAAACGTCTTAATGAGCAGGATGACCACGGTGGTGTGATCGTTCACCTAGAGTCAGACATTAGAGTCCGAGGTCAAGCGGGCCCTAGGAAGCATTCTACAAACAAAGCCAGTGGAAGTGGAGCTGTTTCAAATCCTAAAAGATGATGTTAAAGTGCTATATTCAATATGCCAGTAAATTTGGAAAACTCAGCAGTGGTCTCAGGAGTGGAAAAAGTCAGTTTTCATTCCAGTCTGAAAGAAGGGCAGTGCCAAAGAATCTACAAACTACCCCACAGTTGCACTCATTTCACACGCTAGCAAAGTAATGCTTAAAATTCTCCAAGCTGAGCTTCAACAGCAAATGAACCCAGATCATTCTCCTGAGAAAACTGTATGCAAGACAAGAACCAACAGTTAGAACCAGACATGGAATAATTCACTGGTTCCAAATTGGGAAAGGAGCACGTCATAGACTGTATACTGTCACCCTCATTAACTTTTATGCAGAGTACATCCTATAAAATGCCAGTCTGGATGAAGCACAAGCAGGAATCAAGATTGCCAGGAGAAGTACCAATAACCTCAGGTATGCAGATGATACCACCCTTATGGCAGAAAATGAAGAGGAGCTAAAAAGTCTCTTGATGAAGGTGAAAGAGGAGAGGAAAAAGCTGGCTTAAAGCTCAACATTCAAAAACTAAGATCATGGATCCTGATCCCATCACTTCATGGCAAATTGATGGGCAAACAATGGAAACAGTGACGGACTTTATTTTCTTAGGCTCCAAAATTATCATGGATGGTGACTACAGCCATGAAATGAAAAGACGCTTGCTCCTTGGAAGAAAAACTGTGACAAACCTAGACAGTGTATTCAAAAGCAGAGACATCACTTTACCGACAAGAGTCCATCTAGCCAAAGCTATGGTTTCCCCCGTAGCCACATATGGATGTGAGAGTTGGACCACAAAGAAGGCTGAGCACTGCAGAATTGATGCCTTTGAACTGTGGAGAAGAGTCTTGAGAGTCTCTTGGACTGCAAGGAGATCAAACCAGTCAATTCTAAAGGAAATCAATGCTGAATGTTCATTGGAAAGACTGATATGATACTAAAGCTGAAATTCCAATATTTTGGCCACCTGTTGCAAAGAGATGACTCACTGGAAAAGACCCTGATGCTGGGAAAAACAGAAAGCAAAAGGAGAAGGGGATGACAGAGGATGAGATGGTTGGATGGCATCACTGAGTCAATGGACATGAGTTTGGGCAAGTTCTGGGAGAACAGGTAAGTGAAGGACAGGTAAGTGTGGTGTGCCTCAGTCCCTGAGGTCACAAAGAGTCAGACACAACTGAGTGACTGAACGGAACTGAACTGAACCACATTAACAGAATAAAGGATAAAAATCACATGATTGGGGCTTCCCTGGTGGTACAGTGGGTAAAGAGTTCACCTTACAGTGCAAGGGGCACTGGTTCGATCCCTGTCCCGGGAAGATCCCACCTGCTGCAGAGTGGCTGGACAGGTGTGTCCAATTACGAGCTAGTGCTCTGGAGCACATGCACCCAGAGTCGGTGCTCTGCACTGAGAGAGGCCACTGCAATGGGAGGCCCACACATGCCAAAGGATAAAAAAGATGGATGAAAATAAATATATAAATAAAAGAGGCAAAAACACGTGATTGTTGCAATAGATACAGAAAAATATTTGATAGATTCAGCATTCTTTCATGATAAAAAATTTTCAACAAACTTTGAATAGCATAAAGGTGCCTCAGTATAAAAAAGACCCCATATAGGAGAAGTCCACAGCCAACATCATATGCAATAGTGAAAAACTGAAGCTTTTCTTCCAAGATAAGGAACAAGGCATGGATGACTTACATTTACCACTTTTAGTCAACATAGAACAGAACTGAAATTCCTCACCAAAGAAAACAGAGAAGAAAAAGAAACAGAAGGCATCCAAATTGTAAGCAAAGAAGTAAATGTGTCCTTTTTTTTTTAGACAACATGATTTTATAAATAGAAAACCCTATAAACTCCATTAAAATGTGTTAGAATAAACAAATTCAATAAAGTTGCAAAATACCAAAATCAGTTGTGTTTCTATATACTAAAAACAAACTATCTGAAAAAGAAATTAGGAAAACAGTTCCTTTACCATAGCATCCAAAAGATAAAAGACTTTTAACTAACAGAAGCCTTAACATACTGAAAACTACAAAACTGACAAAAGAAATCAAAGAACATATACACAAATGGAAAGACAGTTTTTTGCCATGGAATAGAAGACTTAATATTTTTTAAATGTCTATACTAGCCAAAGTTATCTACAGAGTCAGTGAAATCCCTATCAAAATCTTAGTGGCAGGGTTTTTTGCAGAAGTGGGATAAACAATTATAAAATTAATGTGAACCAACAAAAGACCATGAATAGTCAAGTCAATCTTGTGAAAGAAGAACATAGCTAGAGGCATCTCAATTCCTGGCTCCAACATATATTTAAAAACGATAGTAAACAAAACAGTATGGTACTGGCTTATAGTAATATATAGAAATATAGACAACGGACCAGAATAGGGAACCCAGAAATAAACACATATATGATCAGTAGATCTTTGACCAGAGTGCTAACTTCAACAAACATGTTGAGAAAAGTGGATATAAATATTAAAAAGAATTAAATTGGTACCCTTATATGCAAAAATCAACTCAAAATGGATTAGAGACTTAAATGTAAGGCCTGAAACTCTCACGCCCAAAAGGCAACATCGTGGAAATACTTCATGACATTGGTTTTGGTAATGATTTTATGGATCTAACACAAAAACCACAAGCAAAAATAGACAAGTGAGACTATGTCTGTCTAAATAGTTTCTGCACACCAAACCAAATCGTAAAAAAGGCAACATATGGAACAGGAAAAAATATCTGCAAACCACATATATGATAAGAGGTTTATCTCCAAAATATATAAGGAACTCCTACAATTCAATAGCACAAAAACTATTAATAACCTGATGAAAGAAATAGGTTAACGACTTGAATAGACATTTCTCCAAAGAATACATACAATGGTCAACATTTGTTGTATATAACAAGCAGGTAAATAAAAATGTTCAACATACTAATCATCATGAAAATGCAAATCTAAACCATAATGAGATATCATTTCATTCTGGCTATCATCAAAAAAACAAAAGTCAACAGTGCTGGTGAGGATGGAGAGAAACCTAAGCCTTTGTACACTGTTGGTAGGACTATAAAACGGTGCAGCTGCTATGAGAAACAGTATGAAATTTCCTCAAAAAATTAAAAATAAAACTTTTCACATGATCTAGCAATCTCACTTTTCATCCACAACAATTGAAATCAAGAGCTCTAGGAAATTTGTGCACTTTCTCTGTTCATTGTAGCAATATTCACAATAGCCAAAATTTGGAAACCGTAAATGTCCATCGACAGATGAAGGATTGAAAAAATGTGGTATACACGTACAATGGAACATTTACACAGCCTTCAAAAAGAAAGAAATTCTGCAATACGAAACAGCATGGATGCACGTTAAGGACAATATGCTTAAAAGGCGTTATGAAAAAAGACAGTCACAAAAGACAAATACTGAATGATTTCGTTTATGTGAGGTATTGAAGACAGTCAAGTTCATAGAATCAGAGTGGAATGGTGGTTGCCAGAGACCAGTGGGGGAGGCAATGGGGAGCTTCTAATCAAAGAACATAATATTTTAGTTAAGCACAATGACTGTACCCTAGGCATCTGCTGGACCACATTATACTACCTGTAGTCAGCAAGACAGTAAAAAACTTTGTAAAGCAGGTAAAGCTCATGTTAAGTGTTTTTACCACAATAAAATGTTTTAAAAAGAAAGTAAAATGATACACAAGAATAATTCATCTCTAATTGTGTAAGATTCTGGGGGGAAAAAAAGAATGAGAGAGGGAAGGCGAGGGGAGATATAGCCCAATATCACAGCTGTACATATCTCAAAAAGAGAAAAGGAAGTCGTCTCAGTCAGGATTTGTGGTCTGACCTGCACTCCCCCCGGCTGGTGGCAGTCCTCCAAGGCCTGGCTTCAGTCCCCTGGCTCTGTAGTGCCATCTTCTCCACTCTTGACATTGGCAGGAATCCCTTTGGTCCCTCCCACTTAGCCTCTGGAGACAGGAGGCATATTCAATCTTGCTTGTCACTCTGCCTTCCGACCCGAAGAAGAAAAGGTCCTGGGCTCTCAGATCCTTAGTTCACCTTTCTTTCAGGTTCACCGCTCCCCTCTGAGATGCAGGGGCAACGGTTCCACCACCTCGACTCCAGGAAAGCCTGTTCTGACCTTATCGCTCCCGGTGAGCCCTCCAGAAAATGCCAGATTGGGAACTGGCTTCCTCTGCCTCAGGAAGCGCACACGTTCTAGCCTGGAGTGCTTACCCCGCCTTTGTTTTTAAGCCTTGGAGCCAAGTGCCGCTCTAAGCCCTTTTCCATTTCATCAAATTGAATCCTTTCCCTGTCCTATTTTTCCCTACTTCCTGTCCATCATCTTGGAGCATTCGTGACTGGCCAAGATTTGAGCCAAGAAGGTTCCCATTTTCAATGAAGACGGCATGGGATAAATGCTGGTGAGGTTACAACAGGATAATCTTAGGCAAATCGCTTACCCAATCTCAGCCTTGCTTTTCCATCTGTGAAATGGTTGTAAGCCTGCGCACTTCCCAGGCTTATGATAGGGCTCATATGACATGAGAAAGTGCTTTGAAAACTGAACTGCTCTACGCATAGAAAGATTTGTTTTATCCTTTCAAAAGTAGCGGTTCAAGTTTCCTAAGTGGGGCTTTGCAGTATTAACTTACTTCCACAGATTCAGCCATTTCAGAGCCACTCATAGAGCTCATCTTGTTTTTTTTCCTTCAGCTTCTGAAAACAATCACGTCTTGTATTTACTCCAAGGCCATCACTCCAGTCGAAAAAGAAAGCTTCTCTCTACACTCTGACAAGGGTACAACGTAGACTCTACTAATGCTGGAGTTTGGGGACCTTTCCGTCACTAATCAGGTGGTGACGTGGACGTGGAGAGGTGTCCATGTTCCCCTTCAAGGAAGGACTTGCTGTAAGGGAGGAAGGTCAAGGTGTGTCTCGGCTTCAAGAGCCGCCTGACACGAAGCCACACGCTCCGCAGCGTGGCCCATATCTGCCCTGGGACCCAGAAAGACAAAGGAGAAGGCCTGGCCCCTCTGGCCTGCGACAGGGCGGCCAGCCCGAGCCTCCCGGGGGCCGGCGGAGCGGGGCAGGACCACACTGGACTGGCCTTCTCCCTCCGCCCAGGCCTGCTTCCTCTCTCCTTCCTCCATAGGCACGGATCCCTAGTGAGTATCTTGCACCCCAAATTCCATCTTAGCAATATGGGATAGCGGGCGGGGTATGTTTACCACAAACGAAGGGAACAGACAGAGCACCGGAAGGTAGAAGGGGAATCTGAGATAGCAACACCGTGCAACCGCGGGCTTCCCAGGTGGCCCTAGTGGGCACAGAAGCCGCCTGCCCGTGCAGGATACCTAAGAACCGCTGACTCGCTCCATCTCTGGGTCAAGAAGATCTCCAGGAGGATGGGCGCGACAACCCGCTCCACTGTGCTTATCTGGAAAGGTCACAAAAAGCTGGACACGACGGAAGCGACTCAGCACGCCTGCGCAGGCTCGGGCAGCTCACGTCTCACCACAGTTAGGTGGCCCAAAGGTCTGCGAGGCTTTAACCCTGACAGGCAGGAGGCCGCTGCCTGACCAGCGGAGAGCAGAATCTCGTGAGGGAAGCCGAACCATCCAGCCTTATTCCCAGCGCTAGGCATAAGCTGAGGTGGTGGCCTCAGCCTAAAGCACCGGAGGCTGACTTCTCAGAAAATGCAAACTGGGCATTACGAAATACAAAAGCCTCAGATAATATCAAGATTAGCCAAATCCATGTACATGTTAGTCGGGGTTCTATTTTTCATCCAGCTTTAAACGTGCCGTGAAAGAAACAGTGGCATTTTCTAGAACTCAGTGTTTTCTCATTTCATTTAGTAAAGTGAGTTTATTAATGGCTGAGATTTCGCCTGGTGGGAGTCAGACATAAAATGTAGTATCGCTTCTGTAGTGACAGGAGCCATTGCAAATCCTTAATAAAAGGTTATTTTTGGAAATGAAAATCTGTCACACTTAAAATGCCTCACTAGCTTCCCACTCCTTCCTGTTACAATAAAGACCCGAGCCTTGTGGGGTTCCACCAAAGACTGGCCTCCAGCCCTGCCTGCAGCCTCCCTTCACTCCCTTCCGCCTTGCTGCCCGTGGTCCCCACGCTGCAGCCACGCGGGGCCTCTCGCGGCCCCTCGGGGCCTCCTGCGTGCTGGCCCCGCCGCCCGTGGCTCTCCCACGCTGACCGCCCTCTGGTTAGCGACGACGCACGTCCGCATCCAGCCCAGACCTCGTCAGCTCCCCCGGGTAGCTGGCCCTGGCCCCACACTCCGCAGGCAGGACCGGCTCCTCGGGGACACAGACTCACAGAATCGCACTTGGCTTTTCCGAGGGCATCTGTCACCTCCTCTCGCTTAGAGTGCTGCCCTCCCATCCGTAAGACACACGCGGTTAACCTGTCTCCCCATTTAGATCGCCGGTCGCAAGAAGGCAGGAATTGCGTCAGGTTCTGCGCTCGCTGCACTTCACTCCTCGCTCCTAGCACAGTTCCTGGTAGAAAGGGAGCTCCCAATGTGCTGACTCATGAATGAATGAACAAAGAAAAGGAGAGATTTTCTACCTTTGGTTGGGTGGCTTGAAGTTTCTTAGGGTTAAAGTGTAGAAACGGGGAGCTGACATCAGAGGTGGTAGTGGGAGACAGACGTCCACGGCGGCAACGGTCAGAGGGAAGTTTCTCCTGAACTGGTGGCAAAGCGGAAGAGGAGGGCTGGGAGGCGGCAGAGCACCATCAGAAGCCATGACCTCGCGGCCCACCTTTGGACCCAAATACCCAAGGGCCAGGCCTTAAAGTAAATGAAAAGTATTCGCTTCACAATGAGGAGAAAATGCCTTGAAATTAAAGTTGGAGTCTATTCTTGAATTGGATTTTATTCTCCAGGGCCCCTAAAGCTAGCCAGCTGGAGCCATTTTTAAGGATCTTTCTGCTCAATCTTTGAAAATGAAGCGTCTGCCTTTTAATGGAAAAACTACTTCTCCTTGTAAAGACAGCACAGGCTGTTCTTGGCTCCTTTGGTCTCCAGAAAGGGAAACTCAGATCCCTCCCCATGTCCTCACTGTACCTTGAACCCCCTGTGTCAACCAAACAGGCCAGATTAATAGCTAACTTTATTTTTTAATAATAAGTAGAAGGTACCGGCTCATCCAGAGACCACTAGGCAGGGCAGCCTACATAGACAAATCTCACTCTCAAACGTCTCAGGGGACTCAGGAAGCCAAAGACTGAAGGGCCCCACATAACCAACCTCAAAGTCACTGTATTCAGACAAGAGGCCAGCCTTACCAGCCACTCAAAGTGCTATTCCTGACAAAACAATCAATTAGTCAAATAGTCCTCTTTCATTAATGAAGTAATCAAAACTCCCTGCTATGATGAACACAGTGAAGAGAGCTGCCTTCCATAAGCACACCAGTCCCCAACCAAAGTAAAAGCTGGAAGAACTAAGAAATCAGTCAGTAGCATAAGACACGCTGTATGTGTGTCAGCAAGCGCAGACAGCCCATTGCTAAGCACACTAAAGTCCACTGAACATAAACTGTATGTCAAGTGCTTCACCTGTATTTTCTCATTAAAACTTCACATCCCCGTGAGATACATGCAATTAGTCTCCTGGGAGACGTTGAGTAAGGCACCCCAAATCACGTAAAAAGCCGTTTCAGGCTCAGGTCCATCTGATTCCAAATCCCTTGTTCCTAACCTCTGAGTACCTGGGGCTTGCAGAGGTCAGGGAGGAAGAAAGCTTGAGGTGGGCACGGAAAGCAAGGCTTGATGAGAAAGGGCCCTGAGCTAGACCTTAAGCAGGCGCGCCGCTGGGACAGAGCAGAGAGGAAGGAAGGTGGACGCACAGGGCAGAGGGAGAAGAGAGAAGGCGGAGGAAGGAGAACGAGCACAGCCAGCTGCCTGAACACAGTGCGCGTTTCCGTACGGGCTGGGCTGAGGGGTGAGTGACAGCCTCGGCCCTGGAGCCCCCGGCAATGCTCCGGCCTTCTCCTTTCTCGTGAAACACGGTTCTCCTGCACAGAAAGACCTGGACAGGCGAGGAGCAGCCGGTGGAAGGCAATCTGGCTCTTCCCTTGCCCTCTTCTGCTCGTCTCCTGGCCCTGGTGCTCCCACCACCCTGCCCAGTGTCCACGGCAGGCGCCTGGAGCCCCAGATCCCAAAGCAGCAGGAGCCTGGGCTCTCTGACCTTGAGGGTGCCAGATAGAGGCAGCTGGTTCCAGGAGGAGCTTCTGCTGGCTGTGGGCTCCGGACAGAGGGGTGAGGCTGTGTGTGCCAGGCCGCCTGCCCGGGACGGGGCGCCCGTTCTGTGGCATGAGCAGCATTTCCTTGCTACCTTCTGCCACTACACACGCACAGGTTCACGGCACAGCCCTGCCCTCCCCACACAGCCTCTCGTTCACTCATTTGCTTGCTCAACATGTAACTGCTGAATGGCCATGCTAAGCCAGGGACTGAGATGTCGGGGCGAGACCGGGTTAGACGAGCCGGGGCCCCCGACGTCAGGGGCTGCACGCTCTGTTGTTAATGGCAGGCCCTTGGGACGGATAGTCAGGCAACAGTCACTGTACGAACGTTGGGATAAAGAGACACTCAGGAGGCTCCACGCAACTCCAGCTGCATCCACGGCAAGCTGCGTGGCTTCTTCACTGCTGCACTTGCAACACCCACTGCTGTGCCTGAACACTCACTGAAAAGCGACTGAAACGGGGCTCTCAGTGGGGTGGACCTCCAGCTCCGCCTCTCTGTGGCGTCTCCCGGCGCTGGAGCCTGACCACCGGCACCCGGAGCCCAGAGGGAGGGAGGAGGGTACAGGGCAGTTCTCCCAGTGGGTCACAGGAGGTTAGGATGGGGAGGCACCAGACCACACTGCCGGCACTACTGCCACCCCCAGACATCGTGTCCCCCAGTTCAGGCCGTCCATGTTCTTTTAGGAATGCACACGTTGGTCAGTTCCACGGAAGACCAAGGAATCCCAGACCGCGACAGGGCCGGCGGGCTCGGCGGCGGGGAGCCACCACCTCCTCTGAGGCACCGGCAGTCTCGGCTTCTAGCTGTGGTTGCCCACCTCACCAGGGCCTCCTGCGGGCCCGCGGCCCGGGAACCAGCAGCCCAGCCCTCGAGGCAGAGAGCACCTCCGAATCCCTGCAGAGCGGCCTTGAGACAAAGCCCCCGGCCAGGGAGCAGCGACTCGGGCTTGGAATCCAGGCCCCTGCATTTCCACTCTGGAGCCTGGTTTCTCTGCACCCCCTGTCTCCCAGCTGCGGACCCCATGGGAGCGCGCTGGGCCTGGCACATCCTGAGGATCTCCCGCAGCGGGGACTCCCGCTGCTCAGGCAGGGCCGGGCCTTTCTGGTTCTGACGGGTGGCCTTTTGAGCCTCCAGGGCCAGCTCTTTCCCCGTCTCTGTCCAGTCCCTTCCTGGTGAAGATCCAGCGGGGTCTTCAGCGGCCGCAGGCGGCCTTGCGCCCCGGGGAGGAGTCCTCGGCAGCTATGATGCCTCCACACAGCCTCGTTCACTCATTTGCTTGCTCAACATGTAACTGCTGAATGGCCATGCTAAGCCAGGGACTGAGATGTCGGGGCGAGACCGGGTTAGACGAGCCGGGGCCCCCGACGTCAGGGGCTGCACGCTCTGTTGTTAATGGCAGGCCCTTGGGACGGATAGTCAGGCAACAGTCACTGTACGAACGTTGGGATAAAGAGACACTCAGGAGGCTCCACGCAACTCCAGCTGCATCCACGGCAAGCTGCGTGGCTTCTTCACTGCTGCACTTGCAACACCCACTGCTGTGCCTGAACACTCACTGAAAAGCGACTGAAACGGGGCTCTCAGTGGGGTGGACCTCCAGCTCCGCCTCTCTGTGGCGTCTCCCGGCGCTGGAGCCTGACCACCGGCACCCGGAGCCCAGAGGGAGGGAGGAGGGTACAGGGCAGTTCTCCCAGTGGGTCACAGGAGGTTAGGATGGGGAGGCACCAGACCACACTGCCGGCACTACTGCCACCCCCAGACATCGTGTCCCCCAGTTCAGGCCGTCCATGTTCTTTTAGGAATGCACACGTTGGTCAGTTCCACGGAAGACCAAGGAATCCCAGACCGCGACAGGGCCGGCGGGCTCGGCGGCGGGGAGCCACCACCTCCTCTGAGGCACCGGCAGTCTCGGCTTCTAGCTGTGGTTGCCCACCTCACCAGGGCCTCCTGCGGGCCCGCGGCCCGGGAACCAGCAGCCCAGCCCTCGAGGCAGAGAGCACCTCCGAATCCCTGCAGAGCGGCCTTGAGACAAAGCCCCCGGCCAGGGAGCAGCGACTCGGGCTTGGAATCCAGGCCCCTGCATTTCCACTCTGGAGCCTGGTTTCTCTGCACCCCCTGTCTCCCAGCTGCGGACCCCATGGGAGCGCGCTGGGCCTGGCACATCCTGAGGATCTCCCGCAGCGGGGACTCCCGCTGCTCAGGCAGGGCCGGGCCTTTCTGGTTCTGACGGGTGGCCTTTTGAGCCTCCAGGGCCAGCTCTTTCCCCGTCTCTGTCCAGTCCCTTCCTGGTGAAGATCCAGCGGGGTCTTCAGCGGCCGCAGGCGGCCTTGCGCCCCGGGGAGGAGTCCTCGGCAGCCTGGGACCCAGCCCAGCAGCGGGGCGCACGGGGACAGGGGCGCACGCCTGGCCGTCTGGGATGGCTGAGCCTCTCCTCCAGGGAGCGCGCTGTCGCGGGCGGAGTGGGGCAAGCCGGCGCCTTCTCAGCCCGGGGGGTTCCCGCGGCCCCCGCGGCCTGGCCCTCGCTCTGCCTCGCGGGGACACGACCGTGCCCACGGGCAGGGCGGCCCGCCGGGCGGCTTGGCCGGGCACCGAGGGCGCGTGGGCCCGGCCCGCCCCCGCGCGCGCCTCTCGCCGTCGCGCCCGCCTGTCCCTCCAGCCGCCCCGCCAGCCGGGCCAAGGGCGGCGCCGCCACGGCCCACGGCCGGCCCGCGGGCTATAAAGGCGGCGGGGCAGCGCGGGGCCGGCGCCGTCCGAGCCGCCCGGGGCGCGCAGAGCATGGCCGGGGCCGGCGGCGGCGCGGGCTGGCGGCTGCGCGGCGCGCTGGCCGCGGTGGCCGTGCTCTCGGCGCTGAGCGCGGCGGGCACGCTGTTCTCGCTGTGCCAGTGGCGCGGGCTGCGCGCGGCGCTGCGGGAGCTGGAGGCGCAGCGCGGGGACGGCGCCCTGCGCGCCCTCCTGGCCGAGCTGCGCCGCGCGCCCCGCGCCGACCCCGCGCGCGCCGCGCGCGCCAAGCGCAGCCACGGCGGGGAGCCGGCGCGCCACCTGCGCGCCGAGAGCCACGACCTGCTGATGCTGATGACCTACTCGCTGGTGCCGGTAGGCGGGGGCTCGGCTCCCGGGGGCGCCCCGCCGGGGTGGGCGGGCCGACCCGGTGGGGAGAGAGCCGCAGGCGTCCCCTCGCCCCTGGCCAGGCGGCGGGTGCCTCGGGGAAGAGCCCGGGCCGTGAAGCCGCTGGGGAAGCCCCTTGGCCAGCGCTCAGCCCTCGGGTCAGTTTCTCCAGCTGTTCCATGGGGACGGGTGCAGGGATTCGTCCTCTACCTCGGGCTTCCCTGGGGGAACAGGCGGGAAAGAATAGGCAGGCGGGAGCCCCGGCTCCATCCCTGGTCAGGAAGATCCCCGGAGAAGCACGTGGCAGCCCCCTCCGGGACTGGAGCATTCCATGCACAGAGGGGCCTGGCCAGCTGCCGTCCGTGGGTCGCAGAGTCGGACAGGATTGAGCGATCAGCCCGGCGACACACGCTTCCGCCCCTGAGGTCGTTCAGCCTGCACGTAAGTGAGCGGAGCAGGCCATGTTCCAAGAGCCTGCTTCCGAGCTCCGGACACGCGCTTTCACCTTCCCGTGTGACTGGAGCCCCAGCGGCCCAGGCTCCGCCGGTGAAAGTCACAGGGGCGCCCTGAGAGCACAGGAGGACCATTTCTGGAAGAGCGAGGCCGCTTCTGCAAAGGGATTCTTTCTCTGGCAGCACCTGGCTGTTCTCAGGCCTCCGCTCCTCACCCCCAAGACTGCAGACCCAACCGCCTCGGTTTCTGTGCTAACACGCCTAATGGTAACAACCCCTGGCGCCTTTCTGCGAGGAAACTTAACTCTGGGGTATAAAGTGGTTACAAGTAGGGGAAATGGGCTTCCTTTATAATTACCAAGATCTCAGTGAAACCTCCAGTCAAGTGTGCGCCGCATTTTGGAATCCTAGGTGTTCAAAGGTAAATTCACTTAATCCTGTCCTCATAGAAGCTTTTAAGTATCTTCCATGAGCTGAAGTGCTTTTGTAACCACATGAAAGTACTACACGCTTCAAGCCCATCTTTTAGGAAAGATCACATTTTCCATTCCTGAAGTCTTTTTTTCTTTTTTTGCCTATATTATCATTTAAAAATCTGGGCCCAAGCAAAAATTTCAGAAAAAAAAGACCTGGGTAACATGAAGAGACCTCCTGAGGGAAATGCACTGTTTCTCTGTTTCTCTTGGTTCTCCACGGTGCATTTTTGAGGGGTTACTGAAGCCGTCCAAGAAGATCACATCTGAACATCAACATTTATATTTTTAATCCTGCTTTTAAGGTAGAGGCAGATGTATCCAGATTGCTTCCTGTTCAGTCACAAATCCAGGAGAACACAGGCCCCCGCTCTGCGTCAATTTGCAAGCCGATTTAACTACCACCACCTGCGCCTTGTCAAGTCAGAGGGCTGACATTCCATTCCGTTTGTCAGACTGAGAAACAGCTGTAGATTATCCCCAACTCACCCCCACCTGCTGTGCGGGTGCTGTGGCTTTCTGGAGTCACTGAGGGCTCTGCATGCGGGCCAGGGCAGAGCCCCTGTCACAGTCCTCCTGAGACTAGTTCTCAAACAGCAGGCCTAGGGATCACCTGAGAACACAGGAAAATGCAGATTTCAGGGTCCTGCTCTTAGATCTGTAGAATTATAATCTCCAGAATAAGCTTCCCTAAGAAATGCCCAGACCACCCCTGCCCCTACCCTCCCAACCCCTTGGTGAGTTTGATACAGGCTGGTCCCGGTGCCACATGTTGAGAAACGCTCCTCTAGACCACGGCTTCTCTGATGGGCGCATGGGCATGTGTGGGACCCTGTTAAAATGCAGGTGTCTGCTCATTCAGAGGGTCTAAACTGGGGCCCGAGGCTCTGCCTTTATCTCAGGGTCCCGCTGCCGCCCGCGTTGCTGCTCTGAGGACCACGCTGTGGACCAGCACCATTCTGAGCAGGGGCTGCATGCCGAGGTCATAAGGGCAGTGACCTGACTGAGGTCCGGGGCCGTCTCCCCTTAATTGTTAGGGTTGCCGCCTGGGGGCAGGTGCCCACTCACCGATACAAAGGACCTTGGCAGGCCTCCCAGATGGCAGTCATTTGTGTTAAGCATCTCATTCTCACCAGGTCTCCCTGAGGCCTCTGCTTTAGGCAAACGGACAGACTTAATGGCAACAAGTCTTTTCTGTACTTTATTCTAACAACATTCTCACCGTTCACCTTTGTAGATTTTCCCCATCTTTACTCTCTGTTTATTCACATGAGGAAAGAATTTTTTCTTTTTTAGTTGTTGGCCTCTTTGATTGTTTTTTGATTTATTTATTTTCATCCATCTTTAAACTTAGGCCTGTGTGGGCCTCTCATTGCAGTGGCCTCGCTCGCTGCAGAGCACAGACTCTGGGCTCACGCACTCCAGAGCGCTGGCTCGTAACTGGACACACGGGTCCAGCCCCTTTGTGGCACGTGAGATCTTCCCAGGCCAGGGATCGAACCGGTGCCCCTTTCACTGCAAGGCAGTGTCCTTACCCACTGGACCACCAGGGAAGCCCAGGAAGCAATTTTTAAAAGAACTTTCTCAGGGCACGCAGAGCTGGACATGACTTAGTGACTAAACAACAGAGAACAGCAGGCAGCAGAGGAGACAGATTGCTAAGAGAACAATTAAATATGTAGTCTACAGTGAGGAGGTGAGTGTGCCCACTTCTTAGCATTGCCCTTTTGGATAGCACTGGTAGCTCTTGAATGAGGGAGAAATCAGAGGCCCCCTCACTGAAGTCCCCTGTCCTAAGAGATCTCAGAACAAAGAATCTGTAGGCAGACTAATTTTAGCATTTCAAAAGTCTTCCAAAATGGCTCATTTATCCAAGATGAGTTTCTCAAGCCAACCCGTGCTTCTGAGTTCTGTGCTTTTGGCTGAAAGTACCTCAGCTCAGCAGGGTAACTCTGGTCAGCACAGCCTGACCAGAAACTGATTGGCAGCTGTAGATGATTTTATTAAAAGGGCAACATAACAAATTATTCCTTAAGTATAATGAGTTGGGTGGTTGTTGTTGCTAAGTCCTGTCCTCTCTTGTGACCCCCTGGACTGTAGCCTACCAGGTCCCTCTGTCCATCCGATTTCCCAGGTAAGAATCCTGGAATGGGTTGCCATTTCCTTCTATACAAAGGACCTTGGCAGGCCTCCCAGATGGCAGTCATTTGTGTTAAGCATCTCATTCTCACCAGGTCTCCCTGAGGCCTCTGCTTTAGGCAAACGGACAGACTTAATGGCAACAAGTCTTTTCTGTACTTTATTCTAACAACATTCTCACCGTTCACCTTTGTAGATTTTCCCCATCTTTACTCTCTGTTTATTCACATGAGGAAAGAATTTTTTCTTTTTTAGTTGTTGGCCTCTTTGATTGTTTTTTGATTTATTTATTTTCATCCATCTTTAAACTTAGGCCTGTGTGGGCCTCTCATTGCAGTGGCCTCGCTCGCTGCAGAGCACAGACTCTGGGCTCACGCACTCCAGAGCGCTGGCTCGTAACTGGACACACGGGTCCAGCCCCTTTGTGGCACGTGAGATCTTCCCAGGCCAGGGATCGAACCGGTGCCCCTTTCACTGCAAGGCAGTGTCCTTACCCACTGGACCACCAGGGAAGCCCAGGAAGCAATTTTTAAAAGAACTTTCTCAGGGCACGCAGAGCTGGACATGACTTAGTGACTAAACAACAGAGAACAGCAGGCAGCAGAGGAGACAGATTGCTAAGAGAACAATTAAATATGTAGTCTACAGTGAGGAGGTGAGTGTGCCCACTTCTTAGCATTGCCCTTTTGGATAGCACTGGTAGCTCTTGAATGAGGGAGAAATCAGAGGCCCCCTCACTGAAGTCCCCTGTCCTAAGAGATCTCAGAACAAAGAATCTGTAGGCAGACTAATTTTAGCATTTCAAAAGTCTTCCAAAATGGCTCATTTATCCAAGATGAGTTTCTCAAGCCAACCCGTGCTTCTGAGTTCTGTGCTTTTGGCTGAAAGTACCTCAGCTCAGCAGGGTAACTCTGGTCAGCACAGCCTGACCAGAAACTGATTGGCAGCTGTAGATGATTTTATTAAAAGGGCAACATAACAAATTATTCCTTAAGTATAATGAGTTGGGTGGTTGTTGTTGCTAAGTCCTGTCCTCTCTTGTGACCCCCTGGACTGTAGCCTACCAGGTCCCTCTGTCCATCCGATTTCCCAGGTAAGAATCCTGGAATGGGTTGCCATTTCCTTCTCCAGGGAGCTTCCTGAACAAGGGATCGATCCCACATCTGCTGGCACGCGGTTCTTTACCCCTGAGTCACGTGGGACGCCCATGAGTTTGGTACTGCCGTTAAATCTTTACAGGAAGTGTTTTGGGGAAAAGTCATGAAAGGGGTCCTGGGTGCCACTGAGCTAGCCTGAAACAGGAACCTCTTCTGCCGGGAACTCCTGCAAGCCGTGCTGCCTCTGTTTAGTCTCCACTCCCTGCCGCCCGTCTTCCCACCCCTCCTCCCGCCAGCTTCCCTCTCACCGCGTTCTTCGGGTCTCACCCTGACTGCTGTTCCGGTAGCTTTGTCATCCACCCTGAACTCTTGGGTCCGGCACCCTGGAGGGTGCTGGGCTTTACTTCTCACATTGTGTGCTTTAGCAAGCTCTAAATGGGTCAAAAGTTTACATTTAAACATGAAAATCTAAAATTGCTAGAATAAAATAGAAGTAAATTCATTATGAATCTTGGAAAGGGGAATGAATACTAATATAACTCAAAACCTGAAAGCAAACAATAGATCAGTATCACTGGTAGCTCAGTGGTTCAGCCTTCGCCTGCCAATGCAGGAGACGCAGGTTCGATCCCTGATCCAGGAAGATCCCACAGGCTGCAGAGCAACGAAGCCCGTGAGCCACAGCTGTTAAACCTGTGCTCTAGAGCCTCGGAGCTGCAACTATTGAGCCCGTGTGCCCTAGAGCCCGAGTTCCACAGCAAGAGAAGTCACGGCAACAGAAGCCTGCTCACCTCAACTAGAGAGCAGACCCCACTCCCCGCAACTAGAGAGGAGCCTGCAGCAGCAGTGAAAACCCAGAATAGCCAAAAATAGACAAACAAAGAAACTTAAAAAAAAAAAAAACAATAGATAAGTAAATTCAACCATGTGCAAAAACCATATACAGCAACAAGAAAACCTGCATAACAACAATAAAAAACATGTACACCATTAACAATGGCAAAAGATAAGTGATAAACCAGGAAGAAATAGTTGCAGCTCATGTCATAGGTATAAGGCTAATATTCTGAATATACATATAAAGCAGTTCTAGAAGCTGATGTAGCAAGATAAGAATTTAATCGGAAAATCTGCAGCAGAAATAGGAAACCAGTAGAAATATGGAACACATAGGTCTCAGAAAAGAAATGCAAATTTCTCCTTAAAAATGCAGGAAAAGAACGCTCGATTTAAAAATACAAATTACAGCTGCTCTGAAATATAATTTTGACTTTTCAGAATGGCAACTGCAAAAGTTTGCCAACATATTTTGTTGGGGAAGCTGAAGGGAAACAGACATGCTCTTGCACTGCTGTTTGGAGTGCAAAATGCTACAGCCCATATGGAAAGCAATTTGGCAATATTTGGGGATGACAAATTCATTTACTCTCTCACCCAACAGTCTGGATTATGGGAATTTATCCCGCACAAGACTTTATTACCGATGAAGTGACATATGCACATAGTCATTCACTGCAGCATATTGGTAAAGACAAAAGACTAACAACCTGTGTCCACTACAGGACTAGTTAAATAAACTAGCCTGTATATCTACTGGATACTAAGTATCTATTAAGCAAGAGTGAGTAAATTGTTTATGTTCTGCTACTGGAACAATCCCCAGAATGTATTTTTAAGTGACAAAAGTGTAAGGAAGAATGGGAAAATAAATGGAATTAAATTAACAAAAGTGCTTACTTAGGGACGGTCGGGATAAGGTGGACGTGGGCCTTTGACTGTGTGGCTTTGTGCATTATTTTGACTTTTGAACCATGTGATTGTGTGGCTTTCTTCGTGAGTGAAAAGGCCGTGAGCACAGGCTTGCGTGGCAGCTGCCACTGGGCTGGGGCACGGGGCCCTGGAGGGACGGCGCCAGCCCAGGGCTCGTGTGCTCTGTCTGCAGGGGGGCTGTTGCTGCTGGTTGCTGTGCAAGAGTGGGAGCCCCATGTGCTTGATGTTTTTATTTTATCAAGAAAAGTCAAAAATCTGACTTTTTAGAAATCTCTTGGCTTTTAAATATTGACAAAAATTTTATCAAAAAAAATTTTTTTCTAATTTATTTATTTTCATCCATCTTAATTCTTTGGCCCCTGTCTCAAAAGATAAGTGATAAACCAGGAAGAAATAGTTGCAGCTCATGTCATAGGTATAAGGCTAATATTCTGAATATACATATAAAGCAGTTCTAGAAGCTGATGTAGCAAGATAAGAATTTAATCGGAAAATCTGCAGCAGAAATAGGAAACCAGTAGAAATATGGAACACATAGGTCTCAGAAAAGAAATGCAAATTTCTCCTTAAAAATGCAGGAAAAGAACGCTCGATTTAAAAATACAAATTACAGCTGCTCTGAAATATAATTTTGACTTTTCAGAATGGCAACTGCAAAAGTTTGCCAACATATTTTGTTGGGGAAGCTGAAGGGAAACAGACATGCTCTTGCACTGCTGTTTGGAGTGCAAAATGCTACAGCCCATATGGAAAGCAATTTGGCAATATTTGGGGATGACAAATTCATTTACTCTCTCACCCAACAGTCTGGATTATGGGAATTTATCCCGCACAAGACTTTATTACCGATGAAGTGACATATGCACATAGTCATTCACTGCAGCATATTGGTAAAGACAAAAGACTAACAACCTGTGTCCACTACAGGACTAGTTAAATAAACTAGCCTGTATATCTACTGGATACTAAGTATCTATTAAGCAAGAGTGAGTAAATTGTTTATGTTCTGCTACTGGAACAATCCCCAGAATGTATTTTTAAGTGACAAAAGTGTAAGGAAGAATGGGAAAATAAATGGAATTAAATTAACAAAAGTGCTTACTTAGGGACGGTCGGGATAAGGTGGACGTGGGCCTTTGACTGTGTGGCTTTGTGCATTATTTTGACTTTTGAACCATGTGATTGTGTGGCTTTCTTCGTGAGTGAAAAGGCCGTGAGCACAGGCTTGCGTGGCAGCTGCCACTGGGCTGGGGCACGGGGCCCTGGAGGGACGGCGCCAGCCCAGGGCTCGTGTGCTCTGTCTGCAGGGGGGCTGTTGCTGCTGGTTGCTGTGCAAGAGTGGGAGCCCCATGTGCTTGATGTTTTTATTTTATCAAGAAAAGTCAAAAATCTGACTTTTTAGAAATCTCTTGGCTTTTAAATATTGACAAAAATTTTATCAAAAAAAATTTTTTTCTAATTTATTTATTTTCATCCATCTTAATTCTTTGGCCTGTGTGGGCCTCCCATCGCAGTGGCCTCTCTCATGGCAGAGCACTGGCTCTGGACGCCTGGGCCCCAGAGTGTTGGCTCAGTAATTGGACACACTGGTGCAGCCCCTCCTCAGCACGTGCGATCTTCCCAGGCGAGGGATCGAACCGGCGCCCCTTGCACTGCAAGGCAGACTCTTTACCCACTGGACCACCAGGGAAGCCCTCTCAAAATGTTTTTTCATTGACTGGCAATGTTTTGGCGAAACAACACTCACACTGTTAGGGGCCGAGTTCGCACTTAAGCTTTGAAGGAAAATGGCTTTATTTCGTTGCACCACAAGCCCCACCCCGACCCCTGATTTCCCAGCCTGATTCTGAAAGGGTAGAGCAATCTCTCCACTGTTACCGTTATTGGTAGTTAAATGGAGTAGGGTGTTTCCATTTGGTTTGGTTTAGTTTTTTGTGTGGGCTTTGGCTGTCTCTAAACATCCACATCATTTCGTTGATGATGAGTGGAGACCTGACCTGACCAGTCTCTGCTGGCTCAGTGGTAAAGAATCTGTCTGCTCATGCAGAAGACGCAGGTTTGATCCCTGATTCGGGAAGATTCCCTGGAGAAGGAAATGACAATCCAGTTCGTTATGCTTGCTAGGAAATCCCATCAACAGAGGAGCCCCGTGGGCTAAAGCCTGTGGGGTCGCAGAGAGCTGGACACAACTTAGCGACTGAGCAGAAGCGCAAAACATCACCTCCACCTTTGATGGGTGGAGATTTCCTGTCACTGTGACTTTCCAAAAGCATGCACTCGGAGCGGTGCTCACAAGGAGCTTCCGGCTATGCTGAGCGGTTAATGAGCCGCAGCTAGCAGAGCTTTTCATGATGATTCCTCTGAGGGCTGTGGATCTTGGTTACAGAGAGCAAAGCTCCCATTACCCGTAGTCACAGCTCTGCTGGCATGGATGCTGTGTTTGCTCGAAGGCCTTAGCTGAGCTGTGGCAGGGATCACTTGCCTTTCCCATCCCCTTGGACTGGGCCACTTCCATGGTATAAAAGCTGAGGATTTAGACCAGGGGTCAACAAACCATGGCCTAAGGTCACAACAAGCCTGCTATTTGCTTCTGTGCAGCCCATGACTTCATGGTTTTTATGTTTATAAGGGGATAGGAAAAATAAAAAGGGGAACAGTATTTGATGACACATGACCGTTTTATGAAATTCAAGTTTCAGTAGCCATAGACAAGGTTTTATTGGAATACATCCATGCCCCCTTGTTGATGTCTGTGGCTGCTGTCACATGACCACCGCGGGGTTGAGTAGTCACACCAGAGACCAGACGGCCCACTTGTCATCTTTCCAGAGACGTTTGCCAACCTCTCCCTTAGACAGTGGTCCGTGGGATCGCAGGGCCCTAAGCGTTGTTCTTCATCAAGCTAGGCTACTCAGTCTGGGCTCTGCTTGTTCAGTCGCTCAGTCACGTCTGACTCTCTGCAGCACACCAGGCTTCCCTGTCTGTCACCGTCTCCCGGAGCGGACTCAGTTTCCTGTCCGTTGACCCAGTGATGCCACCCCGCCATCTCATCTGCTGTCGTCCGCTTCTCCTTCTGCCTTCTACTTTTCCCAGCATGAGGGTCTTTTCCACTGAGTTGTCTTTTGTATCAGGTGGCCAAATTATTCCAATGAATATTCAGGGTGAATTGCCTTTATAATTGACTGCTGTCAAGGTCCTTGCAGTCAAGGAACTCTCAGGAGATTGTTATCTTCCTTCGCCTTCTTTATGGTCCACCTCTCACAGTTCATGAGCAGAAGCGCAAAACATCACCTCCACCTTTGATGGGTGGAGATTTCCTGTCACTGTGACTTTCCAAAAGCATGCACTCGGAGCGGTGCTCACAAGGAGCTTCCGGCTATGCTGAGCGGTTAATGAGCCGCAGCTAGCAGAGCTTTTCATGATGATTCCTCTGAGGGCTGTGGATCTTGGTTACAGAGAGCAAAGCTCCCATTACCCGTAGTCACAGCTCTGCTGGCATGGATGCTGTGTTTGCTCGAAGGCCTTAGCTGAGCTGTGGCAGGGATCACTTGCCTTTCCCATCCCCTTGGACTGGGCCACTTCCATGGTATAAAAGCTGAGGATTTAGACCAGGGGTCAACAAACCATGGCCTAAGGTCACAACAAGCCTGCTATTTGCTTCTGTGCAGCCCATGACTTCATGGTTTTTATGTTTATAAGTGGATAGGAAAAAAATCAAAAGGGGAACAGTATTTCATGACACATGACCGTTTTATGAAATTCAAGTTTCAGTAGCCATAGACAAGGTTTTATTGGAATACATCCATGCCCCCTTGTTGATGTCTGTGGCTGCTGTCACATGACCACCGCGGGGTTGAGTAGTCACACCAGAGACCAGACGGCCCACTTGTCATCTTTCCAGAGACGTTTGCCAACCTCTCCCTTAGACAGTGGTCCGTGGGATCGCAGGGCCCTAAGCGTTGTTCTTCATCAAGCTAGGCTACTCAGTCTGGGCTCTGCTTGTTCAGTCGCTCAGTCACGTCTGACTCTCTGCAGCACACCAGGCTTCCCTGTCTGTCACCGTCTCCCGGAGCGGACTCAGTTTCCTGTCCGTTGACCCAGTGATGCCACCCCGCCATCTCATCTGCTGTCGTCCGCTTCTCCTTCTGCCTTCTACTTTTCCCAGCATGAGGGTCTTTTCCACTGAGTTGTCTTTTTGTATCAGGTGGCCAAATTATTCCAATGAATATTCAGGGTGAATTGCCTTTATAATTGACTGCTGTCAAGGTCCTTGCAGTCCAAGGAACTCTCAGGAGTCTCGTGCAACACCACAGTTTGAAAGCATTAATTCTTCCGTGCTCAGCCTTCTTTATGGTCCACCTCTCACAGTCATACATGACTACTGGGAAAACCATAGCTTTCACTATATGAACCTTTGTCAACTGAATAATATCCCTGCTTTTCAATACACTGTCTAGGTTTAATACGCTATCTAGGTTGTTCTTGCATAGAGTTAAGTCACAAGGAGACAAGAGGCCAGGACAGAGCTGCCCTGAGAGTGTGGCTTCAGTCTAGAGGGAGGCTGTGGGGCTGAGCCAGCCCTCAAGCCTCGCTCTTTCTAAACTGGCCTGCCACGTCTGGTGCGGTCCACGTTAGAACAGCGTTTAGCCCGCCCTTTAACCCTGCATCTAAGACTTGTTTCAAGCCCTGTCTATTCTCTTCAGTTGCAACGGAGAAACTTCTTCCCCATTAGGTTCTGTCATATGAAGTGGGCCCTGATGAGAGCTCAGAGGCCTGATAGAGCAGAGCGAGAAAGACAGGGCCGCCAGAGCCATTCCCCACGTGCGGAGTGTGGACGGAGGTTCCTGCTGCCTGTCTCAGAGCGGCGCAGAGTGGCATGTGCACGTGGGCGCTTGGGATGTCACAGCTGACCCTATGGGGTTGGTTTGTGCGTTAGAAGTCCTGTCCAGGTGTCAGGCAAAGGTGAGGGAGAACTGGAGGCTGCAGCGCAGCTAAGGCTGTGTCTGTGGTTGGCACCGTGAACACATCTGTAAGCTCTGATGCGTGTGTCATGGTGGCATGTGAGGAAAACAGGAGAGGGCCGGCGCCTTAGCTGCGTCCCTCAGACGCTTTCTTCACTGGTGCGTGTTGTGCACACGTGCAAAGAAAGCCTTCAGTGCAGACGTAGTTGTCACGATTCTCTAAGGACTTACGGAAGAAACAGATTGGCCCAGACGGAGCCTCTGGACCCGTGGGGACGGGGACGTGTGTTGGCCGCGTGAGAGGCTCTGCACTGGCTGGGCCTGCCCTCGGGTCCTGGGGCTGCTCCAGAGCGCCTCGTTTCTTTCTGGCCAAAACCACAGAGGAGAACCCCGCAGGAATACGTCGGCTGAGCCCGTGTAGCCTGAGTAGGATGGACGTTCTCTTTTTCTGAGGTTTCCCTGCCTCTGCTGTAACCTTCACTGCCACTGAGCCAAGAGTAAAATGAAGTCAAGGTCCTTCCCCGCCTTGGAAAGGCACCGCTCCACTCTGGGGAGACTGCTGAGTCCCTCGGACCCGTCTGTCATTTTGCCCAGCGGCCGCCAGAGAGGCTGAGAGATCCTGGGCCCTTTCTGCGTGCATTCCAGAACCATTTTCTCAGATCACGGGTCTCCAGTGCTGAGGAGCTGTTCACCGTCCTCGAGGCCCTCGTCTCGGGATCTCTCGTTGGCTGGTCCAGGCTCACCTCCACGTGGCGCTGCTGCCCTTGTGCCCGAACTTACCTTGGGCAACCTGGGATTCCTTCTCCACAGTCAGGTTCCCAGCCGAATTCCCTCTCCCTGAGGCTTCCCTGAGGTACGTCGGGGCAGCCAGTGGCGCGGACCGGGCGTCAGACAGACTCACATCCTGGGCCCATAGCTGGTAACAGGGCAACCTTGGGCACGTCTTTTGACTTCCCCCAGCCTCGGTTTCCTCCTCGGAAAGGCTGAGACAGTGATATTGAATAGGCACCTCATGGCATTGTTGGGAGGTTTCGGGGAGATGCTGCAGGTACAGGACAGTGCCTGATGGAGATTTCAGTAAGCGTTCGTCGGGGCTGTTACTGAGGTGACTCCCTGTGACTTCATCATGGAGCTCTCCTGGCCCTGCCCCCGGCAGCTTGTTTCTGGGTTTGCTCTGTATCTTCAGTTTCTTCAGAAGGCCAAGTTGTCTGATCGTAGGTGCTGTTATCATCTCCTGATTTGGGATCACATTTGACCTTTTGAAGCCTAGGGTGGCATCACGCCAACCGAAATCCTCTCGTTGTTGAAAACAAAACAGAATTCGCCTTGACGTAGCCACGGGCTTGCTTCCACAGAGCAGGTCTTCCCGAGGCCTGACTCCAACTTCATGGCCACTGGTGTGGAGGTTGACGCCCACGAGCAGCGTTGTCTTCACCCCCATTCCGACGGGCGTAGCTGTGCTCGACTCCTGTTGATTTCTGCTGGTAGCCGTCCTGAAAACTTTTGGATGCTTTCCTTTGGAAGACTGACAAAATATGAGGGGAAGGTAGAGCAAAAAGCTTCTCAGAAAGGGGAACAGTTTACGTCGTAGAGGGCCTTATATTCTCCAGGATGTGGGTATCTGTGTGGGAACTACATTTGGTAAAACATACTTATTGGGGGAAGAGACATTTTTAAAAACCTACATTCTTCAAACTCTTGTTCCCTCCCCGCCTCAGAAAAAAATCCTTGGCCACATCTAGTTGACATTCAAGCATAATTTACATGCATTTTATCTACAGACTAAAGGTCACGTTGTATAAAACAAGCTGAAGCTTTTAGGTTGTAATTCTTCACAGGGAGCATTCTTCAGCCCATCAGTCTTTTTTTTTTTAAACGTTGCTCTTTGGGCTTTAACAGCTCATATTTTAAGTAGGGATAATTTACTTCTAGTTTAACTAAAGTTCAGACACAATTTTCTTTACTGAAAGGTAGAGTTAAAAGAACAGGCCGCAAAAGGCCACTTCAGACGCAATTTGCAGAATTGTTCTGAATGCAATTAGAGTCACCCCTTCATCCTGCCACTCAGAACATTTCTTGTGCTCGTCAGAATGCTGGGAATTTTGGAAACCCTGCATGGCCTTCTGTAAAAACTGTGAAGGAGTTGGAAGTGCACTCTGGGTAACTGGACCCGAGCTAAAAGGATGAGCTAACAACCGCGAAAGGGAGAAAATACCTCAGTCGTATGGGCAACACATAAGCTTGTTTGGATCCATCCCGTTGAATAGGAAGGCCTTGAGAGAAAAACCTTTTACAGTGAGCATCTGGGCAGTGACAAAGAGAGAAAATCAGTGCTCATTAACGTGATGAAGGAAGTTTTCAGGGAGAAGACAAAGCTTGAAATGGGTAATGAAGGGTTGGTGAGATTTGAGCAGACAAGGAGGGAGAATCATTGCAAGTACAGTTAATAACTTGAGCCAAGATCTAGGGACAGGCATGAGCGTGGTGCAAGGCTGCGAGAACACGAAGCTTTCCTACGCTGGGGGATTTCGGCTGCAGAAGAGGAATCAAGGTGACTACGTGTAAGAGAACCTTGACTTTCTACTTTTGAAAAGTTGAGAATGAATCTGATAAGCCATTGGGAGAATGTACCAGGGGGCAGCCATGAAGAAGGAGACTTTCTAGGAGTGACCTGGCTGTACAGTACAGAGAAGAAGGCACAGGGGAGAGACAAGAGGCGGGAAGAAGGTTGGGATGTATTACCTCAGTGCAGGCAGGAGATGATGCTGTCTAGCTAAGGTGATGGCATCAGAAGTGGGGAATGTCTCGTCCTAAAATCTGGCCACATCTAGTTGACATTCAAGCATAATTTACATGCATTTTATCTACAGACTAAAGGTCACGTTGTATAAAACAAGCTGAAGCTTTTAGGTTGTAATTCTTCACAGGGAGCATTCTTCAGCCCATCAGTCTTTTTTTTTTTAAACGTTGCTCTTTGGGCTTTAACAGCTCATATTTTAAGTAGGGATAATTTACTTCTAGTTTAACTAAAGTTCAGACACAATTTTCTTTACTGAAAGGTAGAGTTAAAAGAACAGGCCGCAAAAGGCCACTTCAGACGCAATTTGCAGAATTGTTCTGAATGCAATTAGAGTCACCCCTTCATCCTGCCACTCAGAACATTTCTTGTGCTCGTCAGAATGCTGGGAATTTTGGAAACCCTGCATGGCCTTCTGTAAAAACTGTGAAGGAGTTGGAAGTGCACTCTGGGTAACTGGACCCGAGCTAAAAGGATGAGCTAACAACCGCGAAAGGGAGAAAATACCTCAGTCGTATGGGCAACACATAAGCTTGTTTGGATCCATCCCGTTGAATAGGAAGGCCTTGAGAGAAAAACCTTTTACAGTGAGCATCTGGGCAGTGACAAAGAGAGAAAATCAGTGCTCATTAACGTGATGAAGGAAGTTTTCAGGGAGAAGACAAAGCTTGAAATGGGTAATGAAGGGTTGGTGAGATTTGAGCAGACAAGGAGGGAGAATCATTGCAAGTACAGTTAATAACTTGAGCCAAGATCTAGGGACAGGCATGAGCGTGGTGCAAGGCTGCGAGAACACGAAGCTTTCCTACGCTGGGGGATTTCGGCTGCAGAAGAGGAATCAAGGTGACTACGTGTAAGAGAACCTTGACTTTCTACTTTTGAAAAGTTGAGAATGAATCTGATAAGCCATTGGGAGAATGTACCAGGGGGCAGCCATGAAGAAGGAGACTTTCTAGGAGTGACCTGGCTGTACAGTACAGAGAAGAAGGCACAGGGGAGAGACAAGAGGCGGGAAGAAGGTTGGGATGTATTACCTCAGTGCAGGCAGGAGATGATGCTGTCTAGCTAAGGTGATGGCATCAGAAGTGGGGAATGTCTACGTCCTAGAAACACCAAGAAATAAGGATGACTTGAACTTGGGAACTAATTGGACGTAAGAGAAAGGGGCCACCTGGTCCAGATCCACCCAGAGACAGTGGCATCATGAGCAGACCTGAGGAAGCTGAAGTGAGTTAGTTTAGAAGTGAGAATGCTGAATTTGTTTTGCAATCTAACAAGAGATGAAAATAGAGGAAACAGAGAAGAAAACTGGAAGTTTAAAAGACATTCAAGGAAAGAAGAATACCCTCCTGCAATAAGAACTCTGTCTTCTCCGTCAGAGTGGTCTTTACAAGTCTAAAAAGAAAAAGGCAGATCCTAAAGTTGATACAAGGAGTGCCGGAATCATACCACGTGTCTGCTCGTAGCTCTAGACTTAGCTGTGTGACTAACAGGTCACTCAGCCTCTCTGAATCTCAGTTTCCTCATCCTTAGAAAGGCAGTGGTAGCCATTGAATCTGTATGGTCACAGTATTGTGCTAAAGTATTATAAGGATTCGATTCAGTAATCCATGTTTAGTCCTTAGCATGATGCCTAGAGCTCAATGTACACTAGCTTGTTGTTACTCATATTTAGTATTTCTCAAATCCTTCCTTTTTGTGCTCCAGAGAATCTTGAAGCCTTGTAATTAAAACAAAGGAGATTGAATTTATACAACTTACCAGGGAAAGGGCAGGTTCTAGAATCACTTCAAGGTTTGGCATCTCAGGTGACAAGGAAACACAAAGACCTCTACAAAGAATGTAATTTCCCAGATAGTTATTTTTATGATTCATGGGTTCAAATTATATATATATGCTGGGTACTGAATTTAGGAAAGCTAATTGTACTAAGCATCATTTGTAAATATTTTTATTCATCTTCAAGGTGAACTCATGCATTCTTTCTCTGGATGACAAAATTTTTTGAACCTCACGGGAACAGCATGTTCGTCAAGCCAGCAGGTTCATCCACCAGTTTTCCAATGCTAACAGCATCAACAAATGTGCTGTGGCTGAGAATCCCAACCCAGGCGCCTCCTCTGAATACTTCCTGGGGAATAACCGCTTTCATCTATTCCCTGTGTGGAGGGAGGAGGGTGCTGAGCAGGGAGTAGGTTGGCAAAATATCTTCACAACTGTTTTTGCTGTGTACAAAGAACGCCAAAGGGCAGAGTGTTGGATAATGGATTAATTCTTTGTGCATTCCCAAACACTGAACAAGTTTCTTAACTATGGTTTCTATGCACTTTTCTGACTAGAAGATGACGATAAGAATACTTAGATAAAAACAAAAAATGATCTGAAGATGCCTGTTGAAGGGAGCAGTGTGAGCACAGAATGTTGTTATTAACAGTGAGTGAAAGGTTACTCCGCAGTATTCCTGCTTCAGAAAACTCCATTAAATGCCTGGGGGAGACAAGTGATTCTTAGCTCACTTCAGAACACTCATCTCTTCCACTCCTAATCTCTTTTGCACTTACTCTCTGTATCACACAACGAAAACTTTGTTTGTGTATGGGTTTGGTCTCTAATTTGTCATCTCTAGTCACGTTGTCTCTTTAAATGTATCTCACCACTCTGCTACACCACTAATAAGGTATTTGATAAATACCTCTTCCCTGATAAGTGCATCCACAATTCAGCAAGGACAAATGTAGACTATCTGCCAGTTTCTGAGCCTAGTTGCTTTACACAGGCGTTTTGGAGGTGAGTCCTGGCATATTTTCTAAAGTCCTTTTTGAGAACTCAAGCTGTCCATCATATAGGAGTTCGTGCAGGTATTGGTAAGTGTGATTTCGCGGCCTGCTCTACCCATCAGAGACTCATTCATTCATTCGACATGCAGTTACTGGCCGCCTACTATGTCACAGGAACTACCGTGGGTGCCCAAGAAACAGTACAAATAGATCATTCAGCTCCCTGTCCTGTTGGGATTTGCATTCGGAGGGGGCCGTGGCAGACAAGAGCCAATGTGGATAAGTAAATTCCCTGCAGTATTAGAAAGTGATAAGTGCTATGAAGAATAAAGTAGCATGAGGATTAGGCAGCAGGAAGGGGAAGAAGCACCTAGAAGCCGTCGGGGTGGGGAAGGCCTCACGAAGAAGTTGACGTTTGAACAAGAAGCTTGAAGGAGGGGAGGGAGGGAGCCACGTGGAGGCCTCGGGGAGGGCTGTCCAGGCAGCGAGAACAGTGGGAGCAAAGGCTCTGAGATGGGACGTGCCCAGAGAGCACAGCGACCAGCAAGAAGAGGGAGGAGGAGGAGGAAGTGAGGTCAGAGGGTAACTGGGCCGAGAGAGGACCAGGGGACCAGCTCACACGGGGCGTGTAGGGTGTTGTAAAGACACTGGCCTTTATGGTGGGGGGGGCGGGGGTGGAGGATTCTAGGCAGAGGAGTGATATCATCTGACCTGCCTTTTCAAAGGACCGCTACAGTGGACGAGACTGGGGGGTGGGGGGAGGGCAGTGGCAGCAGGGAGGTTATTTCCTTAGTGTTTGCAGTGAAGAAAGCGTAGTGGCCGAGCCCGGGGTGGTGGCAGTACAGGGCTCAGTGGACGCTGTCTAGATCTGTCTGAGGCTAAGCTCGTGGAGTTTGCCGACAGCTCAAATATGATCTATAGGTGAGGGGCGGGGTGGAGAGGCCGTACAACGACTTCAAGGTTAGTGGCCAAGTAGTGGAAAGACAGAATTGTCATGAAGGAGACAGAAGAGCTGCAGATGAAACGATTAGGGAGTATCAGGACTTCAGCGTGGGGTAGGTTAGCGCCAAGTTTCCTGCTAGACGTCTGAGTGAAGACACTGAGGCGGCTCCTCAAAACCAGAGTCTGGGGGCGGGGATCCCTGTGGGCGGTGTGCCCAGGCATAACCAAGCACAATAATATCCACTGCATGGGCACAGGAAGCTCTAACCAGGAGTCTATCCACTCCTTATTAATGCCCAGTTATTTAACTTAAAACTCTTGTGTAAACAGCCAAATTAAATGATTAATTATACTGCAAGCTTTTTGTACACAGAGAATGTCTTACCTTTGTAGATACAAGGCCTAGCTTATCCAGTATTTGTTGCTGAATAAATAGGTACTTCTAAGTCAGAACTATCTGGGGAAGAGGTTTAAAAGGATCCTTGCAGAAACTAGGTAATACGTGCACGCGTGCTCACTCATGTTCGACTCTTTACCACTCGATGGTCTGTAGCCCGCCGGGCTCCGGATTTTCCAGGCAAGACTACAAAATCCAGGCCTTCCTTGATGGTCCAGTGGTTAAGACTTCGCCTTCCAGTTCGGGGGGTTTGGATTCAATCCCTGGCTCGGGAGCTAGGATCCCACATGCCTTGCAGCCGAAAAAAAGAAACATAAAACAGAGGCCATACTGTACCAAGCTCAATAAAGACTAAAACTGATCCACATCAAGAATATTAATCCTTCCCCAGAGCATCTTCCAGATCCAGGATCGCGTCTCCTATGTCTCCTGCCTGGCAGATGGATGTTTCACCACTGTGTCACCTGGGGAGTAATATGTAGATCAACATAACAAATGCTATCTGTCTGTTCTGGGCAACGTGGGTGCACACTATGAGTGACAGGAAAAACAAGAAAGGAGCCCTCAAGGAATTTATTTGCTAGTGGGAGGGAAAAATTCCTGAAGGACTTATGACATAGAGCGAAGGATTCTTCTTCTGAAAGTCACTCAGTTGGGTCCAGGTCTTTGTGACCTCATGGATTGTAGGCTGCCAGGCTCCTCTGTCCATGGACTTTCTTCAGGCAAGAAGACTGGCATGGATAGCCGCTCCCTCCTCCAGGAGAGCTTCCCAACCCAGGGATCGAACCCAGGCCTCCTGCATTGCATTGCAGGTGGATTCTTTACCATCTGAGCCACAATGGACGTTCTAGAACAAAGGATAGTAAGACCCGAAGAGAAGTAAGAATGAAATCCAGTGGGCAGTCAGGAAAGGTTTCCAGAAGGTGGCATTTGAGCCAAACCTTGGCAGCTGGGCAGTGGTTCATAAAGAGAAAATGCCCCTTGGACAGCAGGTGGTTTGTTTTTGTTGGAGCATGATAGAGGGACATGAAGAATGTCTGAAGTCTTTGCCTTCATTACTGAAAATTCTTTTGAGTGTAAAATTGAGAATGTTTCCTTTTCAGTACTTTAAAGATGTCACCTCACGATCTTCCCGCTTGCTTGTTTGCTGCTTTTGCCTTTGTTGCTCTCTGTGGATTGTGGTTTTTCTTCCTCTGGCTTCCCCTAAGATTTCCCCTTTACCGAACGTTTTAAGCAGTTTTATTATTATATGCCTAGTGTCATCTTCTTCGTATTTCTTTTCCTTGTGTTTTGCCAAGTTTTTGGAAATGTGGGTTTTATAGTTCTTATGAAAATTGGGAGTTTTTCAGTCATTATTTCTTCAAATATTTTTCTGCCCGCCCTGTTAGTAGGGACTGTGATTGCAGATGTATTGGGTTACTTTAAGTTCTTCTACTTTGTTCACCCCTCACAAAGAAAGAGAGCCTTCAAGAAGCTAGAGGTAAAACTGCACATGTCACACAGAAACGAAAAGGTGTTTTGAAAACATCCAATTCAAACTTCTAGAAATGAAAGTTACAATGTCTGAGATAAAAAGTGTACTGAACGGGACTAGGAGCAGAGCCTTCAGTAGTCTCCACACCACACACAGTTCATGGGCATTAATTCTTCAGCATTCAGCCTTCTTTATGGTTCAGCTCTCACATCCATACATGACTACTGGGAAAACCATAGCTTTCACTGTACAGACCTTTGTTGGCAAAGTGAGGTCTCTGCTTTTTAATACGCTGTCTAGGTTTGTCATGATGATGATCTGTCCACTTTTTAAGTCTTTTTTTTCTCCCATGTGTACATTTTATCTAATTTCTATGGTATCTCTTCAAATTCATCAATCTTTCTTCTGCTGCTAGTCCTATTCAGTATAATTTTTATCTCAGACATTATAATTTTCATTTCTAGAAGTTTGAATTGGATGTTTTAAAAATATATTTCAGTTTCTATTTGACATGCTTAGTCTTATCTCTGGCTTCTCGAATGTTCTCTTTCCTGCTGAGGGATGAACATTATTTACTCTGTCACAGCTTACTGTGT
Organism: Tragulus kanchil; assembly: GCA_022376925.1. Taxonomy (NCBI): domain Eukaryota; kingdom Metazoa; phylum Chordata; class Mammalia; order Artiodactyla; family Tragulidae; genus Tragulus; species Tragulus kanchil. The sequence goes on from JAIOJX010000024.1 coordinate 168,124,944, forward strand.
GAAAACTGTGGGCTAGTGTTGAGGTTATAAAAGTTAACAACATACACACACACACAATGGAGTATTATTTAGTCATAAAAAATAACAAAGTCATTTGTGACAACATACATGGACTTTGAGAGTATTAGGCTCAGTGAAATTAGGAAGTGGATAATGACACATACCGTATGATCTCAAAAGTGTGCAATCTTAAAAAAGAAAGAGGAAAGAAACGAAGAACATTTGAGTTGAATAGTTCAGTTCAGTTTGGTTGCTGAGTGGTGTGTGACTCATTGCAAGCCCACGGACGGCAGCACGGCAGGCTCCCCTGTCCTTCACCGTCTCCCGGAAATTCCTCAGACTCAGGGCCATTGACTCAGTGACGCCATCCAACCATCTCGGCCTCAGTCACCCCTTCTCCTTCTGCCTTCTGTTTTTCCCAACATTAGGGTCTTTCTCAATGAGTCATCTCTTCCCATCCGGTGGCCAGAGAATTGGAGCTTCAGCTTCAGCATCAGTCCTTCCAGTGAATATCCAGGGCTGATTTCCTTTAGGCTTGACTGGTTTGATCTTGCTGTCCAAGGGACTCTCAAGAATCTTCTCTAGCACCACAGTTCAAAGGCGTCAGTTCTTCAGCGCTCAGCCTTCTTTATGATCCAGCTCTCGCATCCATACGTGACTGCTGGGACCACCACAGCTTTCACTATGTGAACCTTTGTCAGCAAAGTGATGTCTCTACTTCTGCATATGCTGTCTAGGTTTTTCATAACTCTTCTTTCAAGGAGCAAGGTTCTTGTCATTTCGTGGCTGCAGCCACCACCCGCAGTGATTTTGGAGCCCAAGAAAATAAAGTCTGTCCCTGTCTCCATTGTTTGCCCATGTGCTCGCTGTGGCGAGATGGGACCGGATACCACTGAAAGGGGTGGATAGGCAGATTTGATAAGGAGGCCAGCGGGTCCCCAGGAGGAGGGGGAGGAAGCAGAAGAACAGAAAGGACAGAAGCATTTTCTAGCCTGAAATGTTTATTATGCTAAAGATCAACCCTGAAACTAAGCCTTATGTACTGTCGTGGGCCTAACAAGGCCTTTGCGTTGGAACATCTCCCCCAGCCCGAAGACGGCCTCTAGCTAATCTTACGTTAACGCTGTGGGTGTGGGCCTAGCAAGGCTTTTACAACCTTGAGATAATCTTTTCATTTACTGTTTTAATAACTGAAACATACACATTGTCTTGCCTGCACTAGCTAAGGGGGGTTTTCTTCTATCCCGCCCTCCGGAGTCTGTGCCGGAAGCGCTCTCTCTTTTCCTTTAATGAACCTTTACCTCACAAAGCTCTGAGTGACCGAAGCCAAGTCTTTTTGATCCCAAAGTGAATTCTTCTCTGCTGGAGATCAGGAATCTGAGCCTGTTCCGGGTAGCCTGTCACCATGATCTTCATTTTGTAAATGTTGAGTTTGAAGCCAGCTTTTCACTCTCCTCTTTCACCTTCCTCAAGAGGCTCTTTGGTTCTTCTTCTGTTTCTACCACTAGGGTGGTGTTATCTGCATACCTGAAGCTGTTAAGATTTGTTCCAGCAATCTTTTTTTTTTTTTTTAAAACATTTATTTATTTATTTATTTTGGCAGGGTTGGGGAGGGAAGGGGGTGGGCGGGCCACTTCCACTGGTCTTTCATTTATCTGTTTTCATCCATCTTTGTTCTTTGGCCCACGTGGGCCTCCCATCGCGGTGGCCTCTGTTGTGGCAGAGCACCGGCTCTGGGCGCATGCGCTCCAGAGCTCCGGCTCGGCGATTGGACACATGGGTCCAGCCGCTCCGCGGCACGTGGGATGTTCCAAGGCCAGGGATCGAACTGGCACCCCTTGAACTGCAAGGCGGTGTCCTTACCCACTGGACCACCAGGGAAGCCCTGTTCCAGCAATCTTGATTCCAGCTTGTGCTTCATCCAGACTGGCATCTCGCATTGTGCTCTGCATACACGTTACATAAGCAAGGGGACAATATACAGCCTTGACGTACTCTCCTTTCCCAATGTGGAACCAGTCTGTTGCTCCATGCCCGGCTCTAACTGTTGCTTCTTGTCCTGCACACAGGTTTCTCAAGAGGCGGGGAAGGTGGTCTGGTGTTCCCCTTTCTTTCCGACTTTTCCGGTTTGTTGTGATCCCAACTTGCCCAAAAGCAGACTCGTGGGCCTAACAAGGCCTTTGCGTTGGAACATCTCCCCAGCCCGCGGCCTCTAGCTAATCTTACGTTAACGCTGTGGGTGTGGGCCTAGCAAGGCTTTACAACCTTGAGATAATCTTTTCATTTACTGTTTTAATAACTGAAACATACACATTGTCTTGCCTGCACTAGCTAAGGGGTTTTCTTCTATCCCGCCTCCGAGTCTGTGCCGGAAGCGCTCTCTCTTTTCCTTTAATGAACCTTTACCTCACAAAGCTCTGAGTGACCGAAGCCAAGTCTTTTTGATCCCAAAGTGAATTCTTCTCTGCTGGAGATCAGGAATCTGAGCCTGTTCCGGGTAGCCTGTCACCATGATCTTCATTTTGTAAATGTTGAGTTTGAAGCCAGCTTTTCACTCTCCTCTTTCACCTTCCTCAAGAGGCTCTTTGGTTCTTCTTCTGTTTCTACCACTAGGGTGGTGTTATCTGCATACCCGAAGCTGTTAAGATTTGTTCCAGCAATCTTTTTTTTTTTTTTTAAAAAATTTATTTATTTATTTATTTTGGCAGGGTTGGGGAGGGAAGGGGGTGGGCGGGCCACTTCCACTGGTCTTTCATTTGTCTAGTTTCATCCATCTTTGTTCTTTGGCCCACGTGGGCCTCCCATCGCGGTGGCCTCTGTTGTCGCAGAGCACCGGCTCTGGGCGCATGCGCTCCAGAGCTCCGGCTCGGTCATTGGACACATGGGTCCAGCCGCTCCACAGCACGTGGGATCTTCCCAGGCCAGGTATGGAACCGGCGCCCCTTGCCCTGCAAGGCGGTGTCCTTACCCACTGGACCACCAGGGAAGCCCTGTTCCAGCAATCTTGATTCCAGCTTGTGCTTCATCCAGACTGGCATCTCGCATTGTGCTCTGCATACACGTTACATAAGCAAGGGGACAATATACAGCCTTGACGTACTCTCCTTTCCCAATGTGGAACCAGTCTGTTGCTCCATGCCCGGCTCTAACTGTTGCTTCTTGTCCTGCACACAGGTTTCTCAAGAGGCGGGGAAGGTGGTCTGGTGTTCCCCTTTCTTTCCGACTTTTCCGGTTTGTTGTGATCCACACAGTCAAAGGCTTTAGCATAATTCATGAATTTAAAACTTGCCAGGAACTATGCTAAGAGCTTTAAGTGTATGTCCAAAGGTCCTTATCCTAATAATAATTTTATAAAATAGCTGCTATTATTATTATTATTATTATTATTATGATGACCATTTTACAGATAGGTCACTGAGGCTTAAAGGTCTAAAACATCTTGTTCAAGGTCGCAGAGCCCGTAAGTGAAGGAATTGGCACTCAGATCAGACTTAACCATATCTGACTCCCAAAACCCATGTTCTTTACGCTATACTTTTCAGCCCTGGGTTTATCTTTAATTCTATTTATAGAGTTTTTTGGGGATGACCAGGGGTATTTTAAATTTTCCATTTTCATATAGTCCAATCTATAAATCTATTTTACTTATGTATTCTTCTTTGGTTTTATGCTTAAAGTGTTCTTCCCTACCTCAAGATCAAATTGTTGTTTTTGTTCAGTCACTAAGCTGTGTTGACTCTTGGAGACCTCATGGACTGCAGTGGGCCCGGCTCCTCTCGAGTAGCATTTTCTCATAGTTACATGTAATTTCACTTGAAAGCAAGTCCATTACATTTACATGTGCTTGAAGTACGGAGAGATAGGAAGAGCTTTTCCCCTTTAAGAAACAACTGACAAAAATAAATGGTAAAATTTCTGGGTTTGAAAATAAGAGAATTCACTGCAGAACAACTTCTGAACATTGGAGATTCATGATTTGATTTTTAGCTGCCACTTTCCCTGTGTGTGTGTCTCCGTGGGAGAGCGGCGTCGGGATGGGATGCCGTGCGTGTGGATAAGACGGCACGTGTCTGCGTGCGTGAGCCCGCGGCCGACCCGCAGGAAGAGGGGGAGCGCGGGAGACGGGGAGCGGGCGCTGCGCCCCTCTGAGCGCGGCCCCTCCGCGGGAGCTGGGCTCGGGCAGCCTGCTGGGCTGAGGGGTCCAGGCGGTCCCAGCTCTCGAGCCAGCAGGCAGGAGGATGGGCCCTGCCTGAGGGGCGCTGCTGCAGCTGCAGGTGGAGCAAGCTGAGGACTGAGCCCTGCTGGTGCCCGAGGGGCTCGTGGGGGGCGGAGGCAGTGGTTTAGGGAGAGGGTTGTAATGATCCATGGGGCCCGTATTTAGTGGATTGGGGCACTTATCAGTTTATATCTGACTATTTCTATAAATCTTACCCTGTTTTACATTTTGAAGCTAACTTTTTTTTTTTGGCTTTTAGTTATGTTTTATTGAAGCGTAGTTGATTTACAAGGTGTTAATTACGGCTGTAAAGTGATTCAGTTATACGTCTATAGACATTCTTTGTTAGAGATTCTTTTCCATTATGGTTTGTCATAAGATATTGCATACAGTTCTCTGTGTTACACAGTAGGATCTTATTATTTGTTCATATATATATAACAGCTTGTGTCTGCTAACGCCAGCCTCCCACTCCGTCCCTTTGCCTGCGCCCTCCCCTGGCAACCACGACTCTGTTTTCTATGTTCATGATTCTGTTTCTGTTTTATAGATGGTTTCATTTGTGTCATATTTTAGATTCTACTTACAAATGATATCATACGGTGTTTGTCTTGCTCTTTGACTTACTCCACTTAAAGTAACAATCTCTAGTTACATCCATATTGCTGCAAATGTCTTTACTTCATTTTTAATGACGGAGTAGTATTCCACTGTGTATGTGCCACATCTTCTTTATTCTTTCTATTGATGGACGTTCATGCAGGCTTTTCCCATGTCTTGGTTATTGTGAAGAGTGCTATCGTGAATATAAACATAGGGGTCATTTTGAAGCTAAGTTTTTGATAAAAAACAGTATGAATTGATGATTTTTCAAAAAAAGCAGAATCAGCTGATTTGCATTCAAATCATGAGATAATCATGTTTATGTAGCGCTGGTATGAGCCCCAAAAAGTTGTTCTTATAAGGAGTCCTTCATTTACCCTCACAGCCACCCACGCCCCCGAGATAAGTATTGTCATAAGTTGGGCTTCCTCTGGTGGTCCAGTGGGTAAGGACACCGCCTTGCACTGCAAGGCGCGGTTCGATCCCAGGCAGGAGGATGGGCCCTGCCTGAGGCGCTGCTGCAGCTGCAGGTGGAGCAAGCTGAGGACTGAGCCCTGCTGGTGCCCGAGGGGCTCGTGGGGCGGAGGCAGTGGTTTAGGGAGAGGGTTGTAATGATCCATGGGGCCCGTATTTAGTGGATTGGGGCACTTATCAGTTTATATCTGACTATTTCTATAAATCTTACCCTGTTTTACATTTTGAAGCTAACTTTTTTTTTTTGGCTTTTAGTTATGTTTTATTGAAGCGTAGTTGATTTACAAGGTGTTAATTACGGCTGTAAAGTGATTCAGTTATACGTCTATAGACATTCTTTGTTAGAGATTCTTTTCCATTATGGTTTGTCATAAGATATTGCATACAGTTCTCTGTGTTACACAGTAGGATCTTATTATTTGTTCATATATATATAACAGCTTGTGTCTGCTAACGCCAGCCTCCCACTCCGTCCCTTTGCCTGCGCCCTCCCCTGGCAACCACGACTCTGTTTTCTATGTTCATGATTCTGTTTCTGTTTTATAGATGGTTTCATTTGTGTCATATTTTAGATTCTACTTACAAATGATATCATACGGTGTTTGTCTTGCTCTTTGACTTACTCCACTTAAAGTAACAATCTCTAGTTGCATCCATATTGCTGCAAATGTCTTTACTTCATTTTAATGACGGAGTAGTATTCCACTGTGTATGTGCCACATCTTCTTTATTCTTTCTATTGATGGACGTTCATGCAGGCTTTTCCCATGTCTTGGTTATTGTGAAGAGTGCTATCGTGAATATAAACATAGGGGTCATTTTGAAGCTAAGTTTTTGATAAAAAACAGTATGAATTGATGATTTTTCAAAAAAAGCAGAATCAGCTGATTTGCATTCAAATCATGAGATAATCATGTTTATGTAGCGCTGGTATGAGCCCCAAAAAGTTGTTCTTATAAGGAGTCCTTCATTTACCCTCACAGCCACCCACGCCCCCGAGATAAGTATTGTCATAAGTTGGGCTTCCTCTGGTGGTCCAGTGGGTAAGGACACCGCCTTGCACTGCAAGGGGCGCCGGTTCGATCCCTGGCCTGGGAAGATCCCACGTGCCGCGGAGCGGCTGGACCGATGTGTCCAATCACCGAGCCGGAGCTCTGGAGCGCATGTGCCCAGAGCCGGTGCTCTGCGACGACAGAGGCCACCGCGATGGGAGGCCCACAGGAGCCAAAGAACAAAGACGGATGAAAACAGACAAATGAAAAACCAATAGAAGTGGCCCGCCCTCCCCACCCCATGCCCCAAAAGATAAATAAATAAAATAAATGTTTAAGTATTGTCATAGGTCTTGTGTGGTCAGGGGTCTGGGGCACTGGTAGGGGTCCTGCTCGGCCAGCAAGAACCAAGTCACCCGTCCCCCAGTCAGGTCGGACCTGAAGACGGCCGCCAAGCCCCGCCGGGGAACAAGTGTTCCTTCGGCGACTTCTGTCGTGGCTTTTTGGGTGTCCCCAGTGTTAGTAAAGGTCGCAGGGCTGTTCCCCGTTGGAGACGGTGAGGGGGCTTGCTGGAGCCGCCCCTTCCAGCGGGGATCGCGAGGACCCTTGGGTCCAGCCCGCGCGGCTTTAGCCTCTGTGAGCAGCCGGCCTTCGCAAGCAAGATGGCCAGTGGAGGCTGTGCGTGGACTCCAGGCCGGTACTTGCTGACTCTTGGTCCGGCGTTTGCTTCGCGAGTCGCGGCCCTGACGGAGGCCGGGTGGGACGCGGGGCAGCAGGAGGCCACAGGGTTGCTGGCAACGCAGTCCCTGTGGGTATCAACTCCTCAGGAAAACGAACGCCTCAGGGACGCCGCGTCCGAGGGCCCTGCTGCCTGGAGGGCAGGGTGGCCCCAGCCCCGTCCGCACCTGCTCAGCAAAGCGCTGGAGCTGAGGCGTCCCGAGTGCCCCTGTGCTGTTGAGTCGTGCAGTCGTGTCTGATTGTTGGCAGCTTCGAGCTGAGTATGCGGGGTTCCCTGTCCTCCACTCTCCTGGAGTGAGCGCCCACTCACTGAGTCAGCGATGCCGTCCACGCTCCGTCTCCCCTTCTCCTCTCGCCCTCAGTCTTTCCCGCACCAGGGTCCTCTCCAGTGAGACGGCTCTTCGCATCAGGCGGCCAAAGTGTTGGAGCTTCAGCTTCAGCGTCCGTCCTCCCAATTCAGGGCAGACCTCCTTCGGGATCTGATGTCCCGGCGCCAGGCCACGGGCGTGGGACGGTCAGCGGTCTCCTCCCTTTGGCGCCCCTTGCTGTGGGGCTGCAGGAAGAAGGCCGTGCTTCAGGGTTGTACCTGCATATCAGGCACAGCCCACCTTGCTGTCGGGGTCTTCAGATCGTCACCACCACACCTCGGTCTCAGCGTGGACTCGGGGCTTTCAGAGGGATGAGTCCACGATGGCCGAGCCCAGCTCAGGCGGGTTTCAGGGTCTGGGGCACTGGTAGGGGTCCTGCTCGGCCAGCAAGAACCAAGTCACCCGTCCCCCAGTCAGGTCGGACCTGAAGACGGCCGCCAAGCCCCGCCGGGGAACAAGTGTTCCTTCGGCGACTTCTGTCGTGGCTTTTTGGGTGTCCCCAGTGTTAGTAAAGGTCGCAGGGCTGTTCCCCGTTGGAGACGGTGAGGGGGCTTGCTGGAGCCGCCCCTTCCAGCGGGGATCGCGAGGACCCTTGGGTCCAGCCCGCGCGGCTTTAGCCTCTGTGAGCAGCCGGCCTTCGCAAGCAAGATGGCCAGTGGAGGCTGTGCGTGGACTCCAGGCCGGTACTTGCTGACTCTTGGTCCGGCGTTTGCTTCGCGAGTCGCGGCCCTGACGGAGGCCGGGTGGGACGCGGGGCAGCAGGAGGCCACAGGGTTGCTGGCAACGCAGTCCCTGTGGGTATCAACTCCTCAGGAAAACGAACGCCTCAGGGACGCCGCGTCCGAGGGCCCTGCTGCCTGGAGGGCAGGGTGGCCCCAGCCCCGTCCGCACCTGCTCAGCAAAGCGCTGGAGCTGAGGCGTCCCGAGTGCCCCTGTGCTGTTGAGTCGTGCAGTCGTGTCTGATTGTTGGCAGCTTCGAGCTGAGTATGCGGGGTTCCCTGTCCTCCACTCTCCTGGAGTGAGCGCCCACTCACTGAGTCAGCGATGCCGTCCACGCTCCGTCTCCCCTTCTCCTCTCGCCCTCAGTCTTTCCCGCACCAGGGTCCTCTCCAGTGAGACGGCTCTTCGCATCAGGCGGCCAAAGTGTTGGAGCTTCAGCTTCAGCGTCCGTCCTCCCAATTCAGGGCAGACCTCCTTCGGGATCTGATGTCCCGGCGCCAGGCCACGGGCGTGGGACGGTCAGCGGTCTCCTCCCTTTGGCGCCCCTTGCTGTGGGGCTGCAGGAAGAAGGCCGTGCTTCAGGGTTGTACCTGCATATCAGGCACAGCCCACCTTGCTGTCGGGGTCTTCAGATCGTCACCACCACACCTCGGTCTCAGCGTGGACTCGGGGCTTTCAGAGGGATGAGTCCACGATGGCCGAGCCCAGCTCAGACCCCACGAGGGGCTCCTCCGGCGCCTGGGGTCTCATCCTCCGGCAGCTGGGCCACAGCGTTTCTAGCTCGGTCCCAGGCTGAGTGGCAGCTCCCCAGAGTCTTTCTAAAGGATCATTTGCATGCACAGAATAACAGCAATTTGCACAATTAAGGAGAGCCATCAAGGGTATTTAGCTGTCTAAGAAAAATAGAATCTAAGTGACAGAATAGGTCAGATCTTTAGATCTGGAATGAAACAGTGTTCTCCACGGCAAACCAGAGCCGGAGGCTGGGGAGCTTCAGAGAAGCCGTGGCAGGACGCGTTATTTCAGCAGTCCGCAGACTGGTGGTGATGGGCAGGTTCGCTCTTGTCCCTTTTTCTATGATCAGTCCCGAGAGGGAAAGGTGAGAAGAAGGGCGTTCAAGAGGGCAGCCGCCGACGACCTGAGGTTTTGCGTTCAGATGAGCAGTGGCAGCTCTATTCATTCTGTTGGGATAGAGGCACTTTTGATGAAACCTTTTACTTTTGTACGGAGGACACTACTCGAAGTTGATGCATAATCAGCTAGTAAACGTCTAATGTCTTGTGCACATCCAAAGTAAACTAAAGCAAAGATCTGCATTTGCTGTTGAATTTCACACAGTTCTTTTTGCAAAGTCTAAACAGTATTAAAAAAAAAAAGTGTGGACTAAGTTACTTCAGTGGCATCAGCCTCTGGGTGACTCCGTGTAACCCGCCGAGCTCCTCTGTCCGTAGGATACGCCAGGCAGGAATACTTGAGTGGGGATCCAGAAGAACACTGGAGAGATTGAACCCTCGTCTCTTACATCTCCTGCATTGGCAGGCGGGTTCTTTACCACTAGCCCCAAAAATGTAGATGTGGTAAAAATAGGACTTGCTTTAGAAGCCAGCTCTGGGAGCCTGGCCCAGCTACCACGCTTGATTTTTTTGGACCTTAGCTTTCTCCTCCCTCCTCCCCTTGACTCTAGGTCTCTGTGTGTCTCTCCCTACTTCCTCCCCTGATTTCTCCTGGGAGCAGAATTTGAAATCATCTGTCTAATCTAATCCTCTCATTTTACAGATAAGTCAACCCAGGGCTATTCTTATGTTTGAGAGTTTGGCAATTTGTGTGGGAAAAAGAAAAATCTTATGACTAATAAACAGTTTGAAAATCATTAGATGACTATTCTAGCTCATTCTACATTCAGTAGAAGCAACAGAGATCTGCCCAAGTTATCCCAAGTAATGACAGTAATGGGGAAGACGTGATATTGGAATTCCTAGGGGAAGTTGTGTCATTAAAACCATGTTTTGAGCTCACATAATGTTCACATGCTCTTTTCCCTCTCTCTGAATTAAAAGCACATCAAAGTAAAACCCACCCATAATCTCAACATATCTTTTAAAATGATATAAGTGAAAATTACCCTTTTATCTCCTAGTCTGATTCTCCAGGAGAAAAAAAATCTGACTTAATGATTTGGTTCATGAGCCTCCCAGCTTTTCTCCTTGCTTATCCAGATGTATCTAACCATTCTTTTTCAACCCAACAGTTGTACTGTATTATGAGGCTTAGGCTGCTTTTATCGCTTAGCAGTATGCTTCCCAGATTAGTACTTAGAGATCTACTGCATTCTTTTGCATCTGCTTAATAAGTCCCGTGTGTGTGTGTGTGTCACTCAGTCATGTCTGACCCTTTGTGACCCCATGGACTGTAGCCCACCAGGCTCCTCTGTCCGACTTCTTTCTCCAAGTAAGAATTCCGCAGTGGGTTGTTATTCCTTTCTCCTTTCTCCAGGGTTCCTTCCCAACCCAGAGATTGAACCCAGGTCTGCATTCCAGGCAGATTCTTTACTGTCTGAGCCCCCGGGGAAGCCTGGCAAGTGCCTTACTGAAGAACACCTAGATCGTGTGTGTGCTTTCGCTATCACAATGTTTCCGTGAGCATTCTCGTCAGATGTGCCTATAGTCTTCCTGTAAGTGAGATTCCCAGTTCATAGCATGTTCTCTCTCAGAGGGTGCCACGTTAGTCCCGTCTGTGTTTAGTTTGAATCAAAGCCAGCTCAAGCCATCAGATGCCAAATTAGCAAGAAGTCCATTGTTTTTCTTCAGAGCTCTTTACTTGCCCATGAATTGCCTAAGATCCCATGAGTTCTACTAAGCCAGTGAGACCAGTTCTGTATCAGAAAGAAAACTGGAAGGTCTGGTCAGGCCACTAATGGGACCCATTTTGGCTGTCGTTTTCCCCCTTGCTGCCATATATTGTCAAAGCTGAAAGCAAGTCCCCATGCACTGTGATAAGTTTGTCCGTTGCTACAGCAGTCTCACTGTGACCCTGACGTGCTGCCGTACTGCGTGGCCCCGCCTCCTCAGTGACACTGCTGACTGAAGCGCCCAGCCCCGTTCGGTGGGTTGCAGCCAGGATAACAGCCCTTGTCACCTGCTCTCAAGACAAGCTGTCTGTGGAGACTGTTGACGTACTTTCCTACTTGAGCCCTGTCTCACCAGTGAAAGCGTTCCAGGTCTGGAGACGGGCATTGTCCTATGCACAGGGACACGGGCAGAACAGCAAGCTCTCCTGCCGTCGAAATGCTTCCACTCTTCAGCGAATGTGGCAGGGCGTAAACCAAGGCATACTTGAGCAAGATAATACTGGAAAACTGTAAGTGCTCCGAAGAGTGGGACCAGGGCAGGTGGCGAGGGCGGCTGCTAGGGCCGCTGTCCCGTGGGGCGTCAGGGAAAGCCTTCTTAGCAAGCTGGCGTTGGGGCCGAGGCCCGTGTGAAGACACGGGCAGAGTTTCTGAGGCGCGGCCAGGAGCAGCGACGGCGGGCAGTGTCACTCGAGCGGTGGCGGAGAGCAGGCGCAGGGCGGAGAGGGCATCGACGGCCTCGCGGGGGGCCGGCCGTCCACAGAGCCCGGTGGACCCTGCCGGCGCCCCCGGGACGATGGGCTCTCGGGCCTCTTCCAGGTCACCGCACTCAAACCTTAAATCCACATCTAAAAAGCCGTGTGTACCAAATGTGGCTCCTTAACTTGACAAGCTAGGTTTTGTAACCTTCAATTGTGAAATTTCTTATTTTCATCCAAACTCTTAACCATTATTATCAGAAAAAAAAATGTTTCTGGTCTTCTTATGGCCGTACCTTTTCACACCATGTTTGCCACCATGTTTTACCTTGACAAACATGGTTTGTCTTATAAACACCATATTTGTTAAAAGAATATTCCCGAGTGAAGAGTAACATGATTGATAAATATTTAAATTAACTTTTAGCATATAAATGAAGCCAAAAGGTCAGGAAACGAAAACTCTTTTCATCATCGTTTTTACAAAAGCAGTGCCAACTCCAGACCGGTGATAAGCATGAAAAAGAGAAAGGTTAATTTTTCCTATTGATGCTTCTTTTATTTCCAGCTACTTCTTCTGCTATGATCCCCCAGGCAACGAATGAAGCATTGTGAAGTCTCTAATGGTTCTCTCAATGAACAATTATACATGTTTTAAGATGAGAAATTTTGTAGTGCAGCTGATTGCATTAATTTGTGAAAATGACTAAAAGCAGTGAATCGAAATTTCTTCTGGTTATGCTGTGATACTCCTCAGAGCCATGATAGAAAATACAGCAGATGTGGAATCGGGAAATCTGGAGTTGAGCCCAGCTTTTCCACGAGCAACTGTGTGACCTTGAGTAATGACCTCACTTCACTTGGCCTATCTGTGCTTATCTGTAAGAGAGGGAGAGCTCCACTGCCCCGTATACGTCATCTCAGGGAGCTGTGGGGGCTCAGAGGGAAGCTGGGTTTGGGGAGAGACCTGGGATGTTCTAAAAAACGGCTTAGCTGGAGATGGTATCTACATGTTTGTTTTATTACTCATCTTTAAACTGTTGGCACACACTTTATATTTTTGTGGTATGTGTGATATACTTCCTAGTGAATTTCTAAAGAAGTCAAAAAGACCTATGACACCCTTTACAAACCGTAAATCCAACACTGGTTTTACTCTGGGACTCCTAGCAAGCAAAACCAATCCAGGTAAAAGACAAAACACATTTTCCCTTCAAACCAAAGCATGTTCTTTTTTAAAAAGAGTTTAATTGAAAAGAAATCAGCAAAATTTTTGAATAAAACCAAAGGGCATTTTATTTTATTAAGTGGGAGCATTACTATAGCTCCATCCCATCCCAACTCTCTACTCCTATTCACTTAAGGAGGAGGTTTTAGTTCTCCTTCTTAGCTTTCTCTGCAGAAATATTCTAGAAAATCAAAGAGAAAATTCGGAAAGCAACAACAGACAAGGCCTATGGAGGCATTTTCATATGTTCCACTTTTTTAAATATGTGAAAGTACATTATGCTTGCTGCTCTATACTTTGTTTTGTTTTGTTTTTATCACTTATCCTGGAGATCTTTCAATGGATTTGTGGCTGTCAACGGCTTTATGGATTTCCATATACTCCTTTCCACAGTATTCCACTGTGTGGATATACTACCATGTCTCTCACCAGACTTCAGTGATCCCCACCGAGCTGGTTAGTAAAGTCTTTGCTCTTGTCCGCATTTCCACAACAGCCATCTTTGCTCATACATCTTCTCGTGCATATACGAGTGTATTTGTAGCATAAATCCCAGAGTGTAATGGATGGTTCAAAAGGTAGATCCATTTAAGTTTTAGTAGATATGGTCAAAATGCCCTCCCAAGAGGCAGAGTCCCTGTGCATTTCCACCAGCACTGGATGAGCGCGCTGCTTTCCTGACACCCTTGTGAGCAGTGCTCTGTCATTCTTTTCATTTACAAACCTAAGACATAAAAATCATATTTCATTTGATGTATTTCTTCAGCTATAAGTAAATATAAGGCACTCTTTGTTATTTTTCTTTGAGCTTTCTGCTGGATCCATTGCCCATTTCCTTTGGCTTTTCTATTCCTTCACTTTATATTTTTGTGGTATGTGTGATATACTTCCTAGTGAATTTCTAAAGAAGTCAAAAGACCTATGACACCCTTTACAAACCGTAAATCCAACACTGGTTTTACTCTGGGACTCCTAGCAAGCAAAACCAATCCAGGTAAAAGACAAAACACATTTTCCCTTCAAACCAAAGCATGTTCTTTTTTAAAAAGAGTTTAATTGAAAAGAAATCAGCAAAATTTTTGAATAAAACCAAAGGGCATTTTATTTTATTAAGTGGGAGCATTACTATAGCTCCATCCCATCCCAACTCTCTACTCCTATTCACTTAAGGAGGAGGTTTTAGTTCTCCTTCTTAGCTTTCTCTGCAGAAATATTCTAGAAAATCAAAGAGAAAATTCGGAAAGCAACAACAGACAAGGCCTATGGAGGCATTTTCATATGTTCCACTTTTTTAAATATGTGAAAGTACATTATGCTTGCTGCTCTATACTTTGTTTTGTTTTGTTTTTATCACTTATCCTGGAGATCTTTCAATGGATTTGTGGCTGTCAACGGCTTTATGGATTTCCATATACTCCTTTCCACAGTATTCCACTGTGTGGATATACTACCATGTCTCTCACCAGACTTCAGTGATCCCCACCGAGCTGGTTAGTAAAGTCTTTGCTCTTGTCCGCATTTCCACAACAGCCATCTTTGCTCATACATCTTCTCGTGCATATACGAGTGTATTTGTAGCATAAATCCCAGAGTGTAATGGATGGTTCAAAAGGTAGATCCATTTAAGTTTTAGTAGATATGGTCAAAATGCCCTCCCAAGAGGCAGAGTCCCTGTGCATTTCCACCAGCACTGGATGAGCGCGCTGCTTTCCTGACACCCTTGTGAGCAGTGCTCTGTCATTCTTTTCATTTACAAACCTAAGACATAAAAATCATATTTCATTTGATGTATTTCTTCAGCTATAAGTAAATATAAGGCACTCTTTGTTATTTTTCTTTGAGCTTTCTGCTGGATCCATTGCCCATTTCCTTTGGCTTTTCTATTCCTTCACTTATTGCTATGTAACAGTTCCTTATATACAAGCCTTTTGCAAAATGATTTCTCTGAGTTTGTTCCTCCTTTGTTATTGTATTTTATGTCTTATAGAAATATTTAATTATCAGAGAGTCAAATTTATCACATTCTTCCTATAAATACTATGGGGGTTATCCCTTTCTTAGAAAAGTCCTTCGTACCCTAATACCATTATAAATATTTTTCTTCGATATTTTCACTAGTTTGTTTCTAACTTTTAAATTTTCAACTAATGCTGCTCGGTTAACTTTTTTGGTGTTAAGCATGAAATAGGGATCCATGTTTTTGTTTTCTTCAGATGTTTATCCAGCTGTGTCAACTCTGTTTCCCAACTAATAAGGTTTCTTCCCACAGTTTTGTAACGCCACCTTAACTGGCCTTACAAATTGCTGTATGCATAAATCTGAAATTCTTAGATGGTAAATTGATACACTAACTAAATCATTTCTGACATATACAAGAGATCATCAAAACAATAGTATAGATTTTACCTATCACATGCCGGGCCCTGTTTTAAGTGTACGACATGTATTCCATCATTTATCCCCATAACCACGCTGTAAGTAAGGTAGACACTGGTAGCTGCTTTATGGACGAGGACACGGCAGCACAGAGAGGTTAAGTGGCTCCCCCGAGGTCACACTGTCTGTGAATGGCGGAGCCATGACTTGAACACAAGCAGTTTGACTTTGGGATGCCTCTACCTGTCCTCTCTGCTGCCTTCACAATATAGGGAACATTTTTGTGTATGCTTCCTACATGCCAGCACTGTTCTGAGAACTTCACATGTAACTTCACTTCAGTTTCACGGCAATCCTAAGAAGTAAGTACTGCCAATAGCCCCATTTTACAGATGAGCACACTGAGACAGAATGACCCTTCTTTCAGTCGCTCCGTCATGTCTGACTCTTTTGCAGCCTCGTGAACTGTCACCCCAGCTGTAGCCCACCGGGCTTCTCTGCCTGTGGCATTTCCCAGGCAAGAGCACTGGCGTGGGTTGCCCTTCCCTTCTCCAGGGGATCTTCCTGACCCAGGGATTGAACCCAAGTCTCCTGCATTGGCAGGCAGATTCTTTGCCACTGAGCCACAGGGAAGTGGACCTAGAGAACAGGAAGAGAACGGGGAATGGGGTGGGAGGAGGCCAGAGAAGGAGGAATTCTGCTGTGTCTTTGGAGCAGCAAGGAGTTACGGGCGTGTTTGAATCGCGGCTGACCGGATGGGATTCGGGTTTGGGAAGCTCCTCGGCAGCAGCGTGGAAGAGGGCGGCAGGAGGAGTGGAGACTGATGGACGGGCGGCCCGGGTCAGGCTGGTGGCACGGGCGGCGGCCGCACGCTCCGGGTGCGCGTCCGGTGGCGAGGAGGCAGTGTCCTCACGGCCCGAGAGACGCCGCGCTGGTGGCAGCGGCCAGGTGCCCCGCGTGGAGCTGCTCGTACAGGCTGCCTTGTCAGAGGACACCAGCGAGTCAGGACATCAGTGACCCGCCCCATGTCCCTGCAGCGCTGTGCTCGTTTCTGGCTGCTAAGCTCGCCCGCTTTCCTCACTCTGACCCGCGACTGCGCCCTTCAGACCCTGGGGGCCAGCCCGGGGGTGTCCATTTCCCTGTTTCCCCCCGTCCCCTGCCTTCTCAGAGCCTGGTGGCAGTCACGGAGAGCCTGTTGGCAGTGTTGATGGATGTGGCTGCCGATATTAAAACCTCTTTGGGTCTTTTAGGGGTGTCTTTTCAGTTTCAGGTTAACTATTCCTCGGACTTCCACATATTTGTCTGAAGTTCTTTTCTGCACGTGTCTTTTTTATGACTGCTTTCTGCTTGTCTGAATGAAGGGCGAGTGCAGGGTCCGCTGCTTGCGTGCTCCCGCTGACGGCCCTCTCTCCCCCGCAGGCCCGCGTGATGCTTGACCTCTGCAACAGCACCAGGGGCATCTGCCTCACAGGTGAGCTGGCCAGCGCCGGCCACGAGTGGCGCACACGGGGACACGCGTCCTGGCCGGAGGGCCTGGGGCAGAATGAACATCCTTTAGCCTCGTGAACTGTCACCCCAGCTGTAGCCCACGGGCTTCTCTGCCTGTGGCATTTCCCAGGCAAGAGCACTGGCGTGGGTTGCCCTTCCCTTCTCCAGGGGATCTTCCTGACCCAGGGATTGAACCCAAGTCTCCTGCATTGGCAGGCAGATTCTTTGCCACTGAGCCACAGGGAAGTGGACCTAGAGAACAGGAAGAGAACGGGGAATGGGGTGGGAGGAGGCCAGAGAAGGAGGAATTCTGCTGTGTCTTTGGAGCAGCAAGGAGTTACGGGCGTGTTTGAATCGCGGCTGACCGGATGGGATTCGGGTTTGGGAAGCTCCTCGGCAGCAGCGTGGAAGAGGGCGGCAGGAGGAGTGGAGACTGATGGACGGGCGGCCCGGGTCAGGCTGGTGGCACGGGCGGCGGCCGCACGCCCCGGGTGCGCGTCCGGTGGCGAGGCGGCAGTGTCCTCACGGCCCGAGACGCCGCGCTGGTGGCAGCGGCCAGGTGCCCCGCGTGGAGCTGCTCGTACAGGCTGCCTTGTCAGAGGACACCAGCGAGTCAGGACATCAGTGACCCGCCCCATGTCCCTGCAGCGCTGTGCTCGTTTCTGGCTGCTAAGCTCGCCCGCTTTCCTCACTCTGACCCGCGACTGCGCCCTTCAGACCCTGGGGGCCAGCCCGGGGGTGTCCATTTCCCTGTTTCCCCCCGTCCCCTGCCTTCTCAGAGCCTGGTGGCAGTCACGGAGAGCCTGTTGGCAGTGTTGATGGATGTGGCTGCCGATATTAAAACCTCTTTGGGTCTTTTAGGGGTGTCTTTTCAGTTTCAGGTTAACTATTCCTCGGACTTCCACATATTTGTCTGAAGTTCTTTTCTGCACGTGTCTTTTTTATGACTGCTTTCTGCTTGTCTGAATGAAGGGCGAGTGCAGGGTCCGCTGCTTGCGTGCTCCCGCTGACGGCCCTCTCTCCCCGCAGGCCCGCGTGATGCTTGACCTCTGCAACAGCACCAGGGGCATCTGCCTCACAGGTGAGCTGGCCGGCGCCGGCCACGAGTGGCGCACACGGGGACACGCGTCCTGGCCGGAGGGCCTGGGGCAGAATGAACATCTGGGCCTCCTTAGGTTTATAAAAATGTTCGGTTGATTTACTTGTATACCAGATGTTTTCAGTGGGCTCAAATTAGTAGTAATATAAATTTTGAAAAACAGTAATACCTTTGGTACTGCCATAGAAATACAACAATCGAAAATAACTAGGTCTTGGGAACTTAGAAATGTTCAGTACCTTGAAGTGAAGCCATTGTTGTTTTCTTTATTTCTATCAGTGTTTTAAAAGGGAATAGAAAGAAAGGAAAACGACCTTGCTAAGTAGTAGAGAGATCGTACCAGACGTGGTTATTTCCCCATATCATACACACAGCTTGAATGGGCAGCTCTAGATGCAGACTACTAATAATTAGTCAAGAAAGCCTTTTTTTTTTTTTAAAGATTTATTTATTTATTTATTTTGGGCGGGGGTCGGGTTGGGGAGGGAGGGGATGGGCGGGCCACTTCTATTGGTCTTTCGTTTCTCTGTTTTCATCCGTCTTTGTTCTTTGGCCCGTGTGGGCCTCCCATCGCAGTGGCCTCTCTTGTCGCAGAGCACCGGCTCTGGGCGCATGCGCTCCAGAGCTCCGGCTCGGTGATTGGACACATCAGTCCAGCCACTCTGCGGCACGTGGGATCTTCCCAGGCCAGGGATCGCACCGGCGCCCCGTGTACTGCAAGGTGGTGTCCTTACCCACTGGACCACCAGGGAAGCCCCAAGAAAACCTTTTTTATGGCGCGTGCTCGGTGTGGTGCCTGCCATGTGCTCAGTGGGACTGGAGGTTGGTCACACTCTGTCCCCTTCCTCTCAGTGAATCCGGGACAAGTGAAAAGGAGGGAGGGGCTTCATCTGAAGGCACATCAGCACTTAGGACCTGGAGTGACTGATGGATGGAGCAGGGGAGGAGAGAAGTGACCTTTGTGGGGTTTTTTTCTGTCTTCTTTGGCTGCTAGGCATGCAAGTATGTGGGATCTTAGTTCACTGACCAGGGGTCAAACCTAAACTCGCGCCCCTTGCAGTGGAAGGACAGCGTCTTCATCCCTGAGCCGCAGGGCAGGCCCCGTGATGCCCCACTCGGCAGAGACTGGCCTGGGGCAGAATGAACATCTGGGCCTCCTTA
Source organism: Tragulus kanchil (assembly GCA_022376925.1). Lineage (NCBI taxonomy): Eukaryota > Metazoa > Chordata > Mammalia > Artiodactyla > Tragulidae > Tragulus > Tragulus kanchil. The sequence goes on from JAIOJX010000024.1 coordinate 168,143,950, forward strand.
GGTTTATAAAAATGTTCGGTTGATTTACTTGTATACCAGATGTTTTCAGTGGGCTCAAATTAGTAGTAATATAAATTTTGAAAAACAGTAATACCTTTGGTACTGCCATAGAAATACAACAATCGAAAATAACTAGGTCTTGGGAACTTAGAAATGTTCAGTACCTTGAAGTGAAGCCATTGTTGTTTTCTTTATTTCTATCAGTGTTTTAAAAGGGAATAGAAAGAAAGGAAAACGACCTTGCTAAGTAGTAGAGAGATCGTACCAGACGTGGTTATTTCCCCATATCATACACACAGCTTGAATGGGCAGCTCTAGATGCAGACTACTAATAATTAGTCAAGAAAACCTTTTTTTTTTTTTTTTAAAGATTTATTTATTTATTTATTTTGGGCGGGGGTCGGGTTGGGGAGGGAGGGGAGCGGGCGGGCCACTTCTATTGGTCTTTCATTTCTCTGTTTTCATCCGTCTTTGTTCTTTGGTCCGTGTGGGCCTCCCATCGCAGTGGCCTCTCTTGTCGCAGAGCACCGGCTCTGGGCGCATGCGCTCCAGAGCTCCGGCTCGGTGATTGGACACATCAGTCCAGCCACTCTGCGGCACGTGGGATCTTCCCAGGCCAGGGATCGCACCGGCGCCCCGTGTACTGCAAGGTGGTGTCCTTACCCACTGGACCACCAGGGAAGCCCCAAGAAAACCTTTTTTATGGCGCGTGCTCGGTGTGGTGCCTGCCATGTGCTCAGTGGGACTGGAGGTTGGTCACACTCTGTCCCCTTCCTCTCAGTGAATCCGGGACAAGTGAAAAGGAGGGAGGGGCTTCATCTGAAGGCACATCAGCACTTAGGACCTGGAGTGACTGATGGATGGAGCAGGGGAGGAGAGAAGTGACCTTTGTGGGGTTTTTTTCTGTCTTCTTTGGCTGCTAGGCATGCAAGTATGTGGGATCTTAGTTCACTGACCAGGGGTCAAACCTAAACTCGCGCCCCTTGCAGTGGAAGGACAGCGTCTTCATCCCTGAGCCGCAGGGCAGGCCCCGGGGCGTGATGACACCCGACTCGGCAGAGACTGGCCTCTGGTCTCAGGGGAAGGGCGCCTGCCGGCTGCCCACACGGGGAACGCTTGTGCTGGCCCAAGGGCTGGGGACAGAATGAGCACCGAGAAATACTTCACATTATGAAAATACACATGGATTTGCTTTTGCCAGATGTTTCTAATGAGCTAAAAGCAATGATATTGTAATTATGAAAAACAATGATATTTTCAGTGTTGCCATAGTAATATGGCCATGGAAGACAGCGAGGTTTTGGATAATTAGAAATGCATGAAGAAAAAAAAAAAGAAATGCATGGTACGTTGAGCGGTGGCCAGTCACCTCATTCATCGTCCTCTGCCCCAGCTGGGCCCTCACCACCAAGGATGGCCTACAATGCCTGGTTTCAGACACTGCAAAACTACAGCTACCTACATAACAATTATCTCCGAGAACAGCCTGAAGACTTGCAGAACAGATTTTCTAAACTAAGGACAGACAGAACAGGACATCGTGAGATGGGCAGGAAGAGCAGAGGCACAGCCTCGTCAAACCCACAGCCCCAGCGCCGTGAGCCACGAGCAGGGTCGGAGCCACGGGAAAGGGCCTGGTCACGTGAGAGGGAGAGGCGCTGGCCGATGGCGAGGCCTGTGCTGGACGGGCAGGGCTCTGGAGGGACTCCCCGGGAAGGGAAGCCCTGGCAGGCACTGGCGCTGTCCCTCTGTGCCAACCCGACACTGTGGGCCCCATCCCGAAGTTCCCCCGAGGACCCCCTGCACCCAGTCCCTCCAAAACACTTCCGGCCCTGCCTCACCCAGTGGGCAGCCCCGGCTGGCCCCCGTGCCCCTCCCAAGTAGCTCTCACTGTAGGGGCCCAGCCCACACCACAGAGCACCCACAGCAGCCCCAGCCCGGCCTGGAAGCCGCTGCACCGGAGGCTAGCCCCGCACGTCCGCATGCCCGCAGCAGGGCTCTGGCAGCCAGGGGCTCCTGTGCCCCTAGCCCAGCCTCTACGTGAGGCCCCTCCCTAAGACTAGCAGATGTGGCCAGTGTCACCAATACACAGGAACAAGCACGGAGAGCCAAAATAAAGGGGCAGAGGAATACTTTCCAAGTGAAAAAAAAAAAAAAGACAGCGATAAGCAATTTACAAGATGAAGTGTTCAAAGTAAGAGTCATAACGGTGCCCACCAACTGGAGAAACAATGGATGGGGGCTTCCCCGGGGGTCCAGTGGGTGAGGACACCGCCCTGCAGTGCAAGGGGCGCCGGTTCAGTCCCTGGTCTGGGAAGATCCCACGTGCCGCGGAGCGGCTGGACCCATGTGTCCCCATGTGTCCAATCACCGCGCCGGAGCTCTGGAGCGCATGCGCCCAGAGCCGGTGCTCTGCAGCGAGAGAGGCCACTGCAATGGGAGGTCCACATGGGCCAGAGAACAAAGATGGATGAAAATGAATGAATGAAAGGCCAATAAAAGTGGCCAAAAAAATAAAAAAAAACAACAACGGATGAACTCAGTGAGAACTTCGACAGAGAAAAAGCATATATAAAAAAGAACCAATCAGAACTAAAGAATACAATAACTGAAATGAAAAACACACTAGAATGAATCAGCAGCTGATTAGGGGATCCAGAACAGATCGGCAATCTGAAAGAGTAGTGGAAGTCACCTAATCAAAGCACTGAAAGGAAAAAAGAATTTTAAACCGTGAGACAGTTTAAAGGGCCTCTGGGGTCAAGAGTACTAACATTTGCATTACAGGGGTCCCAGAAGAAGAGAGTGAGAGGAAGGACTGAAAACCTACTTGAAGAAGTAATGTCTGAAAGCTTCACTAGCTTGCCAAAGGAAATAAACACCCAAGTCCAGGAAGCACAGAGAATCCTCAAAAAAAGATGAACCCAAAGAGGTTCACTCCAAGACAAATGTCAAGACTTAAAGAGAGGATCTTAAAAGTAGCAAGAAAAAAACTAATTATGTACAAGGAAAGCCCCATAAGACTATCAGCTGTTTTTCCAGCAGGAACTCTATAGGTGGGAAGCGAATGGCGTGATTCAGTGATAAGAAGAAAGTGTCACCAATACACAGGAACAAGCACGGAGAGCCAAAATAAAGGGGCAGAGGAATACTTTCCAAGTGAAAAAAAAAAAAAAGACAGCGATAAGCAATTTACAAGATGAAGTGTTCAAAGTAAGAGTCATAACGGTGCCCACCAACTGGAGAAACAATGGATGGGGGCTTTCCCGGGGGTCCAATGGGTGAGGACACCGCCCTGCAGTGCAAGGGGCGCCGGTTCAGTCCCTGGTCTGGGAAGATCCCACGTGCCGTGGAGCGGCTGGATGGATGTGTCCAATCACCGCACCGGAGCTCTGGAGCGCATGCGCCCATGTGTCCAATCACCGAGCCGGAGCTCTGGAGCGCATGCGCCCAGAGCCGGTGCTCTGCAGCGAGAGAGGCCACTGCAATGGGAGGTCCACATGGGCCAGAGAACAAAGATGGATGAAAATGAATGAATGAAAGGCCAATAAAAGTGGCCAAAAAAATAAAAAAAAACAACAACGGATGAACTCAGTGAGAACTTCGACAGAGAAAAAACATATATAAAAAAGAACCAATCAGAACTAAAGAATACAATAACTGAAATGAAAAACACACTAGAATGAATCAGCAGCTGATTAGGGGATCCAGAACAGATCGGCAATCTGAAAGAGTAGTGGAAGTCACCTCATCAAAGCACTGAAAGGAAAAAAGAATTTTAAACCGTGAGACAGTTTAAAGGGCCTCTGGGGTCAAGAGTACTAACATTTGCATTACAGGGGTCCCAGAAGAAGAGAGTGAGAGGAAGGACTGAAAACCTACTTGAAGAAGTAATGTCTGAAAGCTTCACTAGCTTGCCAAAGGAAATAAACACCCAAGTCCAGGAAGCACAGAGAATCCTCAAAAAAAGATGAACCCAAAGAGGTTCACTCCAAGACAAATGTCAAGACTTAAAGAGAGGATCTTAAAAGTAGCAAGAAAAAAACTAATTATGTACAAGGAAAGCCCCATAAGACTATCAGCTGTTTTTCCAGCAGGAACTCTATAGGTGGGAAGCGAATGGCGTGATTCAGTGAAAACTCGGAAAGAGAAAAACTCACAGCCGGGAATACTTCACCAACAAGGTCATCAGTCAGAATTAAAGGAGACATCTTCCCAGACAAGAAAAAGCCTGTAAAGGAGTTCATTACCACTAAACAAGCCTTATCAGAAATGTTAAAAAGGCTTTCTTTAAGTGGCCATAGTTAGAAATAAGAAAATTAAGAAAGAAAAAAATCTCAATGGTAAAGGCAAGCATATAGTATAGGTAGTGAGTCAACTACTACGAAAGCTAATATTGAGTTTGAAAGGCAAAAAGTAGTAAAGTATAACTAAAATAATATAAGGTGATATGTCAAGAACATAAAATGAAGGGAGGGAAAATGAAAATGTAGTGCTTTTAGAATATGCTCAAGCTTCAGTGGCCACCAGCGTGAGAAGATATTTCTATATTCATTCAGTTGTTTGATGTGAACTGCCAAAGAAGGAGGTCTCGTACTCAGAAAACTGGGCTTCCCATGTGGCTCAGTGGTAGAAAATCCACCTGCCAATGCAGGAGACAAAGGTTCAATCCTTGGGTCAGAAGATCCCCTGGAGAAGGAATTGGAAACCCACTCCAATATTCTTGCCTGGAAAATCCCACGGACAGAGGAGCCTGGGACAGAGGAGTTTTGGGTCGCAAGAGTTGGACACAACTTAGAGACTAATCAACAATAACAACCCAGAAAGTGACAGGGCATTGAAGAAGAGACTGAGGATGGCACAAATAGATGGAAAGATATGTTGTATTAATGGATCGAAAGAATTAAGATTGCTAAAATGACTACAGTACCCAAGTACCTAATGTTATTTTCACAGGACCCTAAAATTTGCATGAAACTGCAAAAGCCTCTAAATAGCCAAAGCGGCCTTAAGAAAGGAGGACAATGTCAAACTTCCCGATTTCAAATCATTGCAAAGATATGCTAATCAAAGCTGTATGGTTGTTTTTTTAAACAATTCTCTTGGAGCATAGTCGATGTACCCATGTTGTGTTGCTTTCAGCCGTGCAGCACGGTGCATGGTCCCAGCACAGACTCAAACGCAGAGATCAACGGGGTGGCATAGAGTGCCTGGACATCAGCCTCTGCTCACATCATTACTCGGTGCATGACCAGAGAGCCGAGCACTGACGGTGGGAAGCAAAAGGGCGGGGATTCAGTGAAAACTCGGAAAGAAAAACTCACAGCCGGGAATACTTCACCAACAAGGTCATCAGTCAGAATTAAAGGAGACATCTTCCCAGACAAGAAAAAGCCTGTAAAGGAGTTCATTACCACTAAACAAGCCTTATCAGAAATGTTAAAAAGGCTTTCTTTAAGTGGCCATAGTTAGAAATAAGAAAATTAAGAAAGAAAAAAATCTCAATGGTAAAGGCAAGCATATAGTATAGGTAGTGAGTCAACTACTACGAAAGCTAATATTGAGTTTGAAAGGCAAAAAGTAGTAAAGTATAACTAAAATAATATAAGGTGATATGTCAAGAACATAAAATGAAGGGAGGGAAAATGAAAATGTAGTGCTTTTAGAATATGCTCAAGCTTCAGTGGCCACCAGCGTGAGAAGATATTTCTATATTCATTCAGTTGTTTGATGTGAACTGCCAAAGAAGGAGGTCTCGTACTCAGAAAACTGGGCTTCCCATGTGGCTCAGTGGTAGAAAATCCACCTGCCAATGCAGGAGACAAAGGTTCAATCCTTGGGTCAGAAGATCCCCTGGAGAAGGAATTGGAAACCCACTCCAATATTCTTGCCTGGAAAATCCCACGGACAGAGGAGCCTGGGACAGAGGAGTTTTGGGTCGCAAGAGTTGGACACAACTTAGAGACTAATCAACAATAACAACCCAGAAAGTGACAGGGCATTGAAGAAGAGACTGAGGATGGCACAAATAGATGGAAAGATATGTTGTATTAATGGATCGAAAGAATTAAGATTGCTAAAATGACTACAGTACCCAAGTACCTAATGTTATTTTCACAGGACCCTAAAATTTGCATGAAACTGCAAAAGCCTCTAAATAGCCAAGGCGGCCTTAAGAAAGGAGGACAATGTCAAACTTCCCGATTTCAAATCATTGCAAAGATATGCTAATCAAAGCTGTATGGTTGTTTTTTTAAACAATTCTCTTGGAGCATAGTCGATGTACCCATGTTGTGTTGCTTTCAGCCGTGCAGCACGGTGCATGGTCCCAGCACAGACTCAAACGCAGAGATCAACGGGGCGGCATAGAGTGCCTGGACATCAGCCTCTGCTCACATCATTACTCGGTGCATGACCAGAGAGCCGAGCACTGACGGTGGGTCAGAGACAGTCTTTTCAGTCCAGTGGGGTCGGGGAAGCTGGATAGCCACATGTACAAAAATGAAACTGGATCACTTTCTTCTACCACATGCCAAAATAAACTAAGAAATGAATTAATGATCTAAATATAATATTTAAATCCATGAAACTCTTAGAAGAAATCAGGAAGCACAGTCTTTGACATCAGTCCTAGGAGTATTGTTTTGAGCATTTCACCTCAGGCAACAGCAACAAAAGAAAGAAAAAACGCGACTACATTTGTCGAAGATTAAGAATCTTTGGTACAGCACAAGAAACCATCAATAGAACAAAAAGGCAGCCAAGCAAATGGGAGAAGATATTTGCAACTGATAGATCTGATAAGTGGTTAATACCCAAAATGTTGAATATATAAAGAACTCAATGTAAAAAATCAGCAATTCATTTAAAAAATGGGTAGACAAAAAAAATGGATAGAGGACATGAATAAAAAAAAAATAGGTAGAGGACACTTTTCCAAGAAAGACATACAGATGACCAACAGATACAGGAAGAGATGCTCAGCATCACTGATCATCAAGAAAATGCAATTCAAACGCAATGAGCTATCATCTCACTCATGTTAGAATGGCTGTTACCAGAAAGACGACTGACAGTAGGTGTTGAGGGGCTGCAGAACAGGGACGGCTCACACACTGTTCGTAGGACTGCAAATTGGTGCAGCCACATGGAAAACAATATGGAGTTCCCTTAAGAAATGAAAAACAGAAGTAGCATATGATTCAGCAGTTCCACTCCCGGGTGTTCATCTGAAGAGAACCAGAAGCTGCTTAGACAAAACATATGCACCCCTGTGTCCACTGCAGCCTGTTTGCAAGAGCCAAGATAGGAAAGCATCTAAGTGCCCATTGATACCCGAATGGGTTAAGAAGATGTGGTATAAAGAAATAACAATGGAAGATTACTCAGCCATTAAAAAAGAATGAATTTTAACATTTGCAGCAAAATGGATGGACCTAGAGGGTAATATGCTGAGTGAAATGTCTGACATATGTGGAATCTAGAATACAAAACAAGTGAGCAAACATAATGAGAAACAGACCCTCAGATACACACAGGAGGTTGCCAGAGGGGGCGAGGGGGCGGGACTAGAGGATAAGTGAAACACGTGAGGGAGACTGAAGGCTACGAAAGTCCAGGTATAAAATAAAGGAGTTACGGGAGTGTAGTGTCCAGCACAGGGGATATGGTCAGCATTGTCACGGTAACTCTGTATTGTGGCATCCTAGACTTATGGTAATCAATTTGTAATCTGTATAGATGTTGAATCACAATGTTGCACATCTGGTACTAGTATAATATTATATGCCAACTATTCTTCAATTTAAAAAAGAAGAAGAAAGTCTATTATGGAGCAAATGCACAGCTCGTGAACCCTGAGAACCCCGAGACAGTGCCTGGAGTTGTAAGAAACCTCTTCCGCGGTACCCTCCCGGCAGCTCTGTCACCTGCCGTGCTCTGGGAGCTCGGGTGGGGTCTGTGGCATGGCTAAAGCAGTGATTCATGTACGTGATTAATGGAGGGGGTGGGCTAACAAGAAAGATGCTTCCCTGAGGAATCCGGAGTCCACATCCGACCCTCATGTGCTTAGTTTAGCCTCAGAGAGAAAGCCGTAATCCTGGGGTTCTTAGAAAATGCTAATTGAGTTAACACAAGTCACAGTTCAGCCCTGAAAAAAGAAAATTGAAACCCTTGTGGCTTAAGCACCTTCTTACATCTCTGCAGCACTCCCTGTTCGTAGGACTGCAAATTGGTGCAGCCACATGGAAAACAATATGGAGTTCCCTTAAGAAATGAAAAACAGAAGTAGCATATGATTCAGCAGTTCCACTCCCGGGTGTTCATCTGAAGAGAACCAGAAGCTGCTTAGACAAAACATATGCACCCCTGTGTCCACTGCAGCCTGTTTGCAAGAGCCAAGATAGGAAAGCATCTAAGTGCCCATTGATACCCGAATGGGTTAAGAAGATGTGGTATAAAGAAATAACAATGGAAGATTACTCAGCCATTAAAAAAGAATGAATTTTAACATTTGCAGCAAAATGGATGGACCTAGAGGGTAATATGCTGAGTGAAATGTCTGACATATGTGGAATCTAGAATACAAAACAAGTGAGCAAACATAATGAGAAACAGACCCTCAGATACACACAGGAGGTTGCCAGAGGGGGCGAGGGGGCGGGACTAGAGGATAAGTGAAACACGTGAGGGAGACTGAAGGCTACGAAAGTCCAGGTATAAAATAAAGGAGTTACGGGAGTGTAGTGTCCAGCACAGGGGATATGGTCAGCATTGTCACGGTAACTCTGTATTGTGGCATCCTAGACTTATGGTAATCAATTTGTAATCTGTATAGATGTTGAATCACAATGTTGCACATCTGGTACTAGTATAATATTATATGCCAACTATTCTTCAATTTAAAAAAGAAGAAGAAAGTCTATTATGGAGCAAATGCACAGCTCTCGTGAACCCTGAGAACCCCGAGACAGTGCCTGGAGTTGTAAGAAACCTCTTCCGCGGTACCCTCCCGGCAGCTCTGTCACCTGCCGTGCTCTGGGAGCTCGGGTGGGGTCTGTGGCATGGCTAAAGCAGTGATTCATGTACGTGATTAATGGAGGGGGTGGGCTAACAAGAAAGATGCTTCCCTGAGGAATCCGGAGTCCACATCCGACCCTCATGTGCTTAGTTTAGCCTCAGAGAGAAAAGCCGTAATCCTGCGGCTTCTTAGAAAATGCTAATTGAGTTAACACAAGTCACAGTTCAGCCCTCGCAAAAAATTAAATATCTTCAGAACATCTTGGTCCTTTATTCTGAAACCCTTGTGGCTTAAGCACCTTTCTTACATCTCTGGGAGTCCCTTTTCAGTGCTCCAACGTGTGACAGTAATGAGCACTAGAGAAATGCTCAAATGGATGGAATTACAGGCACAAAAACCCTGTTGAGAGGCACAGGAAAAGCCTCTTCCGTTTTGATTCTTATAGTGATAGAACGAGCGCCCGGCTGTTCAGCGCATGTGGGCTTGAGCTATTGAGAACACTTAGGAGAAATCGGTAGGATCGCATCTGTGCTGAAAATGAGTTGAGAAGGTTATTCTTTGGCACCTAAAAATGCTTTTCTAAAGACAGCTTCTTTTTTTTTCATGACAGCTTGAAACTGGGTTTTCTTTTACACAGAAAACTCTTCCATTAAAACTTGGGTGTGAAAGGTACAAGTTGTATGTACTTTTTTGCAGGGCAAGGAGTACCCAGGGATAGGGCGAGCTGCCTGGAGAGGCCGGGGCTGAATTGGAGAGCTTCAGGGAGAGGGGGAGGGCCCTGGTCCAGGGCCCGCAGGTGACGGCTTCAGGAAGGCGGCCAGGACAGACCGTGGGCTTGGGCCTGAGCTCTTCACTGCATTCATCTTTGGAAAAGCAGGTGTTTGTGACTTGAGGCTAGTCCAGCTGTGACCACGAAAGCCCCTTCCTGTGCCTCTCCCCAGACTCCGCTGTGGTTACTCTGGGGACAGAGGCAGAGGCTGTGTCGTCTGTGCAGCCCGTGACATCTCAGGTGACCAGCAAGAGCCTCTCAGCAGCCAGAATACTCGGGATTTTACCAGTGCAGAGTTTGTCAAATAACATGGGTTTCTGGGTGCATCCTACACCTGAGCCCAGGTTTTCTCGGGACCCCAAACACATATGTTCTGGAAGAGCAGCCGTCTTGAAGAAGGCAGGTCTTGGGTAATTCTTCACTTCCAGTGGCCTCCACATATGTATTTGTTGGAAAAATTTGATTGTATTGCTAAACTGCTTGCTAGGACCAAGGTGGTTCAAATCCCCAGTGCCCGCTCTCCTTGCAGCCATGTGACTCCACCCGAGTGGTAGCGCCTCGTGTCCTACATCCAGGCGTCCGCTGTGGGTCACTGTGCCATCAGGCTTGGCCTCAGGAGGTGGTTCTACTGGCACTCAAAATCCTTTATTCTGAAACCCTTGTGGCTTAAGCGCCTTTCTTACATCTCTGGGAGTCCCTTTTCAGTGCTCCAACGTGTGACAGTAATGAGCACTAGAGAAATGCTCAAATGGATGGAATTACAGGCACAAAAACCCTGTTGAGAGGCACAGGAAAAGCCTCTTCCGTTTTGATTCTTATAGTGATAGAACGAGCGCCCGGCTGTTCAGCGCATGTGGGCTTGAGCTATTGAGAACACTTAGGAGAAATCGGTAGGATCGCATCTGTGCTGAAAATGAGTTGAGAAGGTTATTCTTTGGCACCTAAAAATGCTTTTCTAAAGACAGCTTCTTTTTTTTTCATGACAGCTTGAAACTGGGTTTTCTTTTACACAGAAAACTCTTCCATTAAAACTTGGGTGTGAAAGGTACAAGTTGTATGTACTTTTTTGCAGGGCAAGGAGTACCCAGGGATAGGGCGAGCTGCCTGGAGAGGCCGGGGCTGAATTGGAGAGCTTCAGGGAGAGGGGGAGGGCCCTGGTCCAGGGCCCGCAGGTGACGGCTTCAGGAAGGCGGCCAGGACAGACCATGGGCTTGGGCCTGAGCTCTTCACTGCATTCATCTTTGGAAAAGCAGGTGTTTGTGACTTGAGGCTAGTCCAGCTGTGACCACGAAAGCCCCTTCCTGTGCCTCTCCCCAGACTCCGCTGTGGTTACTCTGGGGACAGAGGCAGAGGCTGTGTCGTCTGTGCAGCCCGTGACATCTCAGGTGACCAGCAAGAGCCTCTCAGCAGCCAGAATACTCGGGATTTTACCAGTGCAGAGTTTGTCAAATAACATGGGTTTCTGGGTGCATCCTACACCTGAGCCCAGGTTTTCTCGGGACCCCAAACACATATGTTCTGGAAGAGCAGCCGTCTTGAAGAAGGCAGGTCTTGGGTAATTCTTCACTTCCAGTGGCCTCCACATATGTATTTGTTGGAAAAATTTGATTGTATTGCTAAACTGCTTGCTAGGACCAAGGTGGTTCAAATCCCCAGTGCCCGCTCTCCTTGCAGCCATGTGACTCCACCCGAGTGGTAGCGCCTCGTGTCCTACATCCAGGCGTCCGCTGTGGGTCACTGTGCCATCAGGCTTGGCCTCAGGTCTCGCTGCATTCTTTTCTGCTGTTGCAGAAAGTTGTACTAACGGATTGGAGCTGGCACTCAAAAGGAAGCCCATCCCTACTCTTCTCATTGTTAAGGTTGTCATGGCCACAATCCAAAGCTGAAAAGCACCGAGTAAGTGAGAGCTGACCCAAACTGCAGTTTAATGGGGTGTGTGGGAAAGATACATACGTTTTGACACCAGATGCTCTGGGACAGGCAGAGTGGCTGGCAGCCGGGGCCCCTGAGAGGGTGGACTGGCACACAGAGGGTGGGAACTGAGGCCCCAAAGCTGTAGCCGGTGCAGCCCAAGCAGGGAGCCCCCTTCTTAGTGGGAAGCCCTGGGTAAGCACCCCGAAGGCCAGCCCAGGAAACGGCCCTGCAGACAGCGTTAACATAAACATGGCGCTCACACATGCTCCTAGAGCGTCTGTTATTCCAGAGGCGAGAAGGGTCGGGAGCTGATAAAACAGCCTGAAAGGCGGTTTTCTAAGTGGCTGGTTTGCACACGTTATTTGACATCTGCCATTGTTACAATGACTCATACTGGGCTGCTTCTGGGCGTGGGGAGTCGTGAGGTCAGCTGGCATCCTGGGGACACCAGGACAGTCACCGTCCCTCTTCCCCTGAGCCCTTTGAAACTGTCCGTCGTCCTTTCTCTTCTGCAGCTCTGGCTTCAGAGCCTGAGGATGGGATTCCCAGGCGGTGCCGCCCTAAAGACGGCCCTGCCCGTGCCGGAGCCGCGCGAGCTGTGGGCTCCGTCCCGGGGTCAAGGTCGTCCGCTGGGGTCGGAGACGGCAGCCCACCCCAGTGTTCTTGCCCGAAAAACCCCGTGGCCGGAGCGGCCTGGCGGCTCCAGTCTCGGGGTCAGAGATCAGAGCGCTGGCGACGGCCACGCGCACCCGCAGGCCCTGCCGGCCTCGCGCCTCCAGCTCCGGAGCTCCCTCTCTCTGCAGGGCCGCTGCTGTCGCCTGTCTCCCTCCAGATGGCATGTGTCCCACCCCTGCGGCCCCAGAGCGGCTCAGACATTTCACTCTTCCCTCAGGCCAGGAGCTCCCCGTCTCTCGGGTCGGTTCGGTTCCGTCGCTCAGTCGTGTCCGACTCTCTGTGATCCCCGGGGACCCTCTCTAGGGTCAGGAACCCATGTAAGGATGGTGACTGGTTCTTTTCCCAGAAAACTTTTGCACGAGGCCGAGGGACCCAGGACCTGCACCTGGTTCTTTTCCCAGTAAACAAAGGCTCAAGGGCTTTTAATGGGGTGTGTGGGAAAGATACATACGTTTTGACACCAGATGCTCTGGGACAGGCAGAGTGGCTGGCAGCCGGGGCCCCTGAGAGGGTGGACTGGCACACAGAGGGTGGGAACTGAGGCCCCAAAGCTGTAGCCGGTGCAGCCCAAGCAGGGAGCCCCCTTCTTAGTGGGAAGCCCTGGGTAAGCACCCCGAAGGCCAGCCCAGGAAACGGCCCTGCAGACAGCGTTAACATAAACATGGCGCTCACACATGCTCCTAGAGCGTCTGTTATTCCAGAGGCGAGAAGGGTCGGGAGCTGATAAAACAGCCTGAAAGGCGGTTTTCTAAGTGGCTGGTTTGCACACGTTATTTGACATCTGCCATTGTTACAATGACTCATACTGGGCTGCTTCTGGGCGTGGGGAGTCGTGAGGTCAGCTGGCATCCTGGGGACACCAGGACAGTCACCGTCCCTCTTCCCCTGAGCCCTTTGAAACTGTCCGTCGTCCTTTCTCTTCTGCAGCTCTGGCTTCAGAGCCTGAGGATGGGATTCCCAGGCGGTGCCGCCCTAAAGACGGCCCTGCCCGTGCCGGAGCCGCGCGAGCTGTGGGCTCCGTCCCGGGGTCAAGGTCGTCCGCTGGGGTCGGAGACGGCAGCCCACCCCAGTGTTCTTGCCCGAAAAACCCCGTGGCCGGAGCGGCCTGGCGGCTCCAGTCTCGGGGTCAGAGATCAGACGCGCTGGCGACGGCCACGCGCACCCGCAGGCCCTGCCGGCCTCGCGCCTCCAGCTCCGGAGCTCCCTCTCTCTGCAGGGCCGCTGCTGTCGCCTGTCTCCCTCCAGATGGCATGTGTCCCACCCCTGCGGCCCCAGAGCGGCTCAGACATTTCACTCTTCCCTCAGGCCAGGAGCTCCCCGTCTCTCGGGTCGGTTCGGTTCCGTCGCTCAGTCGTGTCCGACTCTCTGTGATCCCCGGGGACCCTCTCTAGGGTCAGGAACCCATGTAAGGATGGTGACTGGTTCTTTTCCCAGAAAACTTTTGCACGAGGCCGAGGGGACCCAGGACCACCTGCATCCCGTCTGTGGTGCTCGGTGAACATTCAGGGTCCCAGGCCGCGCTCTAAACTCAAAGGCTCAGCGTCTCCAGGTGAGGCCCAGGTATTTGCATTTCGACGAGCATTCTGATCGCCTCGGTAGCCTCAAGTGACTCAGAACTGTAGTCACAGGGCTGTAAGGAGTTCAGGTCTGGGTCAGAAAACCCTGATCTAAGCAGGTCATCGTGACCACATCCGTGGCCGTCACTCACGGGCCCGAAGTGCAGGGTTCGGGCGGGGACCTCCCTCCAGTGCTCAGCCTCCTGGAAATGGTCAGTGGACTGTCCCGGAAACTCTTGGAACCTGCTACGTACAGTTGATTCTTCCTCATTTACCTTTTTTCTACCAACCTGCACGTCTGAATCTGGCTGCATCTTTAGTCGGACTTGACTATGGACTGTCTTCCGGCAGCTGTTAATCGCCCGTGAGCAGGGGGCGTGTCGCACCATCTGGGGGCACACAGGCCACTCTGCCGCAGGCTGCGCCCACCGAGTCGCGCCGGCCGTGTCCGACTCTGCCGCCCTCTCTGTGGCCCGAGGCTGCCGGGTTCGCTGTCCGTGGGCATCTCCAGGCAGAAATACTGGAGTGGGTTTCCACGCCCTCCGCCAGGGGATCGTCCCCACCCGGGGGCGCCACCTAGGAAGCCCGCCTGTCCGCCTATCCAGACCCTAGAAAACGTGCCGTTTCCATCAGATCATTTTTCCCCGACATAGGACTGTTCGTATATTTACTGAAAGCATCCCTTCAGACACTTATCCTTCCAAAACGTTTCACGTCCGTCAAAGGGGCTCCCCAGTATCCAGGCTCCGAATCCTCTGGGAGGCCTGCTGCCCAGTCAGACGTGGAATCCCGCCTGTCCTTCTGAAATCCCTCTGGGATGTCCAGCTCCCGCTAGGACTCGACAGTCACAGACCGCATTTATCTTCAGCCTTGTCCCGAGTCTTGACGACAAAATCCCCTGGTGTGTCTCCCCTCCCCCGCGGCCCCTGCCTCTCTCGTGTCATTCCCTGGTTCCAGTCCACTTCCATTTACAGAGAGGCTCTCCAACTTTTGCGAGCCAGGGCCCCTGCATCCCGTCTGTGGTGCTCGGTGAACATTCAGGGTCCCAGGCCGCTCTAAACTCAAAGGCTCAGCGTCTCCAGGTGAGGCCCAGGTATTTGCATTTCGACGAGCATTCTGATCGCCTCGGTAGCCTCAAGTGACTCAGAACTGTAGTCACAGGGCTGTAAGGAGTTCAGGTCTGGGTCAGAAAACCCTGATCTAAGCAGGTCATCGTGACCACATCCGTGGCCGTCACTCACGGGCCCGAAGTGCAGGGTTCGGGCGGGGACCTCCCTCCAGTGCTCAGCCTCCTGGAAATGGTCAGTGGACTGTCCCGGAAACTCTTGGAACCTGCTACGTACAGTTGATTCTTCCTCATTTACCTTTTTTCTACCAACCTGCACGTCTGAATCTGGCTGCATCTTTAGTCGGACTTGACTATGGACTGTCTTCCGGCAGCTGTTAATCGCCCGTGAGCAGGGGGCGTGTCGCACCATCTGGGGGCACACAGGCCACTCTGCCGCAGGCTGCGCCCACCGAGTCGCGCCGGCCGTGTCCGACTCTGCCGCCCTCTCTGTGGCCCGAGGCTGCCGGGTTCGCTGTCCGTGGGCATCTCCAGGCAGAAATACTGGAGTGGGTTTCCACGCCCTCCGCCAGGGGATCGTCCCCACCCGGGGGCGCCACCTAGGAAGCCCGCCTGTCCGCCTATCCAGACCCTAGAAAACGTGCCGTTTCCATCAGATCATTTTTCCCCGACATAGGACTGTTCGTATATTTACTGAAAGCATCCCTTCAGACACTTATCCTTCCAAAACGTTTCACGTCCGTCAAAGGGGCTCCCCAGTATCCAGGCTCCGAATCCTCTGGGAGGCCTGCTGCCCAGTCAGACGTGGAATCCCGCCTGTCCTTCTGAAATCCCTCTGGGATGTCCAGCTCCCGCTAGGACTCGACAGTCACAGACCGCATTTATCTTCAGCCTTGTCCCGAGTCTTGACGACAAAATCCCCTGGTGTGTCTCCCCTCCCCCGCGGCCCCTGCCTCTCTCGTGTCATTCCCTGGTTCCAGTCCACTTCCATTTACAGAGAGGCTCTCCGCGCGTCTTCAGAGCCAGCTCCGGCCTGCCTCCTCTGAAGGTCTGCTCAGACCCTGCGCCCAGACCGTCCAGCACCTCTCTCTGTCGCTCTCTCACATCTCACTGTGGTTTCAAAGTAGTCATGCCCCTCAGATCAGTCATAAACACAACAGACACGAGGACCGAGGTGCCTCTTTTTAAGAGATTATTTATGCGTCTATGCTTGGCTGCACCTGGGCTTCACGGATGCACACGGAATTTCTCAGGTCGCGGCGAGCAGGAGCGGCTCTCCCCTGTGGTGTGTGGGCTTCTCACTGCAGTGGCTTCTCTTGTTGCAGAACATGGGCTTTAGGGTGTGTGGGCTCAATGGTGACAGTACACCAGGCTCAGACGCTCCAAGGCATGTGGGATCTTCCCAGACCAGGGATCGAACCCATATCCCCTGCATTGGCAGGTGAATTCTCACCCAATGGACCCCCAGGGAGGTCCCAGGATTTCCATGGCTAAGTTTTGGTGCATGCATTGAGGGCTTAGTAAATGGTGATGTTCCGAAAAGTCATAGACCTGGATCTTTATGCAAGCCTAGCCACTGCAGTGCTGGTCACGGGTGTACGTGGTCCAGAGAAACAGAGGACCCTCACCTGTCCGTGTTACACCCTCACTGTGAGCACGGGTGCTTGCATAGAGTGATTGACACTAAGACCGCTTGGGGAGCAAGCTATTGTGTTAGATTATGTATCAGTGATTCACCTGAACCCCTTAGATCCTTTTTAGGGTAATTATACACTAAGACAGGTATTTGTTACCCGATCTGGGCTCTCAGGTTTTCTCAGGCTGTTTTTGTGCAACAAAAATAAGATTCCCCGTAAACTAGCTTCGGCTCTCAGGTCCCCGGGGCAGCCTCGAGGAGTCACACTGGGGGAATGAGCGCATGTGGGGCTGCTCCCCGGACAGCTGGAGCTCCGCCCTGCAAAAGCCGCGCTTCCTGACACCCGGCTGAGCACGGGCTGCGCCATAGCCCACCGCGTGGGAGCTCAACCTCATCGAACTGAGCTGACGCTTGAGATGACCGACTCCAGAGTTCATCGTGAAGCCACTTAGAAATTATTCTTCGTCCACTGTAACTTAAACCAAAGTGGTCTTGATTGGGAAGTGGGTCTTTGCCAAATTGTTTTTAAGGATCTTTGGGCAGAGACACTGAGTTTCAGATAACAGGCCCAGGGCAGTTCCTTAGGCCCATAGATGGTGAGCATGTTTGAAGAGGGGAAGGTACCCTCTGCTCTTGGGCGGGGCTGCTGTCTTACCTCCATCTGTGGTTTCTCATCTGAATGTTTCTTCTGTTGCAGGGCCACCGGGTCCAGCAGGTAAGATTCCATGGGTTACCAAGTTTGAGGGGAGGATGCGGGTGGCTGGGTGCCCAGGATCACGCGGGAGGGACTGAGCAGGTCAGGGGGAAGCGTCTGGAGGCGGCCTTGACCACGACAGTGGCCGCGCCTTCGCTCTGCCGCGGCCACCGCCCCGTTCCCGCCCGCTTGAGGGCCTGCCGTCGGCGCTGGCCACCTGTCCCTGCCTCCGGCGGGCGGGGCAGGCGGGGCAGGCGAGGGGGAGGCGGGGAAGCTCCGGGAGAGGCCCTGACGCCTGTCCAGCCGCACCGGCTAGAGGAAGTCACGTTAACTTTCGGAAAGGCCATTGCAGTGTTCCTGCTTCCCGTGTCTTCACGCAGGACCTCCGGGCGTCGGCGGGCTACCGGGGCGCAACGGATCAGACGGACGGCCTGGTCCCCAGGGCCCAAAAGGCGAGAAAGGAGCCAACGGAAAAAGAGGGAAAACGGGTATTTGGGCACCTTCCTCATTACCTCGCTTGTTTGTTTGTTTTTGTCTCCATCATTGCATTCTGGGATTCTGGGTGAGGCAGCAAGCTGCGGCGGTGGGGGAAGCGCTACCCTCTGAGTGCGCGGCGGCTCCGCGGCGCCCGGAAGCTCTGTCTTCTGGGACAAGGAGGGCCTTCTTTGGGGCCCAGCTTTAGAGTATCTTTTTTGGGTTTTTTGGCCTCTTTTATTGATTTTTTTGTTTTTATTTATTTTTATCCATCTTTGTTCTTCGGCCCGTGCGGGCTTCCCATCGCGGTGGCCTCTGTCGTCGCTGAGCACCGGCTCTGGGCGCATGCGCTCCAGAGCTCCGGCTCGGTGATTGGACACATCAGTCCAGCTGCTCCGTGGCACGTGGGATCCTCCCAGGCCAGGGCTCGAACCGGCGCCCCTTGCACTGCGAGGCGGTGTCCTTACCCAGTGGGCCACCAGGGAAGCCTATGACAGCGTGTATCCGGCCTGCCCGGGAGGAGCAGAGTGCCTGGAGCTGACGTCCACCCCTGCTGGCTCTGGCGCAGACCGAGTGTAGGAGCAGAAGGGTCTGCGCTGGCGCCCCATCTCCTTCAAGGGGCAGCGCCCGCCCTAACCAGGGTCGCCAGACACGGGAAGAGGTGAGCGTGATCAGGTTGACCCCCGAGCAGTCACAAGGCCCCATCAGGTGAGCCCTGGACATTTGAAGAGCCAGGGTTTGGTTCGGCCCCTTGCCCTGCTCCGCTCCCTGGCAGCCACCCAGGGGAGGGGAGGGGGAGGCTGTGAGAAGCCAGCTCGACGGACAGGCTGTGGGGAGCAGGGCTCAGCCCTTGGCCGGCTCAGGTGCCAGCCTGGACCAGCTGACTGAGGCGCAAGGGCTGCGCCGTCCCTGGCACCCTGCCCGAGTCGTGGCGCTGTGCACACCCTCCCTGCTTCCTTCCTGGGCCCAGAATGCGTCTCATCCCACCCAGTGTGATTGCTGCTCAGTGTAACTGCAGGAAGCGGGTCGGGGGCCGGCGCCGCGGGGCCGCGGAGGGGGCGGGCTTTGTTCTGGGCGCAACGAGAAGCCGCAGAGGGGCTTCGAGGAGGAGCGTGGCATGAGCAGATCTGTGTTTCCCGGGCGTCCCTGCTGCTGGTGGACGCCGTCGAGCGAGCGTGGGAGCGGAGAGAGGGCGGCGGTGCAGAGCCTGCTCAGCGTGAAGGCGGAAGGGATGCAGCTGAGGGTGCGCAGAGGCCGGTGGGCTGAGTGGCATCTGGGGGTGCAGCAGAAGTGCCGGGGGAGGCGAATGTGAGTAGGAGGGGCAGGGAAACACCCAGGCTGACTCTGTGGCTCCCCGCCCGCCTGACGGCTCTTCCCCGAGGTGGGGAGCCCCAGACCGGCAGGTGCGGGAGGCTGGTTTGGAATGTCTTGACATGTCCAGGAGGAGGTGTCAGAGGGCCTTGAAGACGCAGGTCTGCAGTCAGAGGAGAGCCGGGCTTTGAGGTACAGCTTAGGGAGTGCCCCAGGGTGATGGCCTTGTGGGCCAGGGACGCAGTCCCGGGAGCAGAAGCCGCCGGGAGAGGCAGGGGCCAGGACCCAGGCCCAGAGCAGGAGCGCGCGGTATGACAGCGTGTATCCGGCCTGCCCGGGAGGAGCAGAGTGCCTGGAGCTGACGTCCACCCCTGCTGGCTCTGGCGCAGACCGAGTGTAGGAGCAGAAGGGTCTGCGCTGGCGCCCCATCTCCTTCAAGGGGCAGCGCCCGCCCTAACCAGGGTCGCCAGACACGGGAAGAGGTGAGCGTGATCAGGTTGACCCCCGAGCAGTCACAAGGCCCCATCAGGTGAGCCCTGGACATTTGAAGAGCCAGGGTTTGGTTCGGCCCCTTGCCCTGCTCCGCTCCCTGGCAGCCACCCAGGGGAGGGGAGGGGGAGGCTGTGAGAAGCCAGCTCGACGGACAGGCTGTGGGGAGCAGGGCTCAGCCCTTGGCCGGCTCAGGTGCCAGCCTGGACCAGCTGACTGAGGCGCAAGGGCTGCGCCGTCCCTGGCACCCTGCCCGAGTCGTGGCGCTGTGCACACCCTCCCTGCTTCCTTCCTGGGCCCAGAATGCGTCTCATCCCACCCAGTGTGATTGCTGCTCAGTGTAACTGCAGGAAGCGGGTCGGGGGCCGGCGCCGCGGGCCGCGGAGGGGGCGGGCTTTGTTCTGGGCGCAACGAGAAGCCGCAGAGGGGCTTCGAGGAGGAGCGTGGCATGAGCAGATCTGTGTTTCCCGGGCGTCCCTGCTGCTGGTGGACGCCGTCGAGCGAGCGTGGGAGCGGAGAGAGGGCGGCGGTGCAGAGCCTGCTCAGCGTGAAGGCGGAAGGGATGCAGCTGAGGGTGCGCAGAGGCCGGTGGGCTGAGTGGCATCTGGGGGTGCAGCAGAAGTGCCGGGGGAGGCGAATGTGAGTAGGAGGGGCAGGGAAACACCCAGGCTGACTCTGTGGCTCCCCGCCCGCCTGACGGCTCTTCCCCGAGGTGGGGAGCCCCAGACCGGCAGGTGCGGGAGGCTGGTTTGGAATGTCTTGACATGTCCAGGAGGAGGTGTCAGAGGGCCTTGAAGACGCAGGTCTGCAGTCAGAGGAGAGCCGGGCTTTGAGGTACAGCTTAGGGAGTGCCCCAGGGTGATGGCCTTGTGGGCCAGGGACGCAGTCCCGGAGCAGAAGCCGCCGGGAGAGGAGACCTGGACCCAGGCCCGAGCAGCAGCAGCATCGGGCGACGCAGCAGGAGGGAGGAGCCAGCCGGGGAGGCCACGGGCAGACTGCGCCGCAGGAGGAGCCTGGAGAGGGCGGGACGCGTCCGCAGGCGTCCAGGGCTCGTGGAGACGCGAAGTGGATGTGGCCCCTGTGGTGGACCTTTCTGGCTTTGGTGGGAGGCAGACAGAAACGGTCAGCCGTCCGATATGTCTGTGATCACAGCGTGAGGGGCAGGGAAGGGGGCGCAGGGTGTTGTGAGTTACCGCGCGGAGAGGGAGGGCCGAGGGAGTCTCGGAGCTCAGCCTTGAGGGCCAAGGGCGAGGCAGAGCGTGGCCCACGTGGGGGCCGCTCCCGCGAAGGCCCTGCCGAGGCAGCTGGAGGAGGCCCTGCAGCCGCGCGGCGGGCCGCGGGGGCCAGGCCCCTCCGGAGCCTTGGCGCCGTGGTCTGGGGCTCTCTGCCAGCCGCAGGGTCTCCTGGAGGCGGTGGCCCCTGGGGCTGGGGGCGTGGCCCGCGGGGCTGGGGGCGTGGCCCGCGGGCTGGGGGCGTGGCCGCGGAGAGCGCCCGGGTCGCCAGTGGCCTGGCAGGCACGGGTGAGGGGGGAAGGCTGGGCGTGCGTTCCGGAAAGCGAGAACAAGAAGTGCTCTTTCCAAAAACAGGCAAAAAGCCCTTGTTCCCCAGAGACAGGACGGGGTGAGGCCGTGCTCTCTGGATCATCTCTGAACCATGCAAAGAGACGCCTCCTCTTTGCTTTCCAAACAAGCCAGGCCCCTCTGTCCAAGGGCCTGCACGGCGCCGCTGATAGGTCAGCTTATTGTCAAGGTCGCCCCTGACCTTAGGGTCGGGGCCCTGCCGCACCCACTCAGTCACATCCTCCGCTCTCTTCCAAAGCACAGATCCTCCCTGAAATTCTCTCCTCGAGTCGCTCACCGGCGTGCTGCCTGTCCGGCTCTTCAGAGAGGGTGAGGCCGAGAGAACCAGGCACGGTGGCCTTGCTCACACTGCAGAGCCTGGTGCACCCACGCGGAGGTGGGCAGCCAGGTCCCCGCTGAACCAGGACGCACGAGCCTGTCCAGCGTGCAAAGGCTAATAAGCACAAGAGGCAGCCTTGGCTCCAGTCCTGACTCCTGGCCCCCTGCTCTCACACAGCATAAGCACTTCCAGGCTCGGGGGTTGGGTCCCAGGGCATTACTGGGGGCCCGCCGGGCAGGAGCAGAGGGAAGGAAGCCAGGCCCTTGGCGCTGGTGCTGTTGACTGTCTAAGGATGATGCTGAGCCTCACTGAGTTTCGGTGGGGCGGGAGGGCCCCAGCCCTCCAGGCAGCCCCGCAGGACATGCGTGGGAGCGCAGCTCATCAGGTGCTCGCCTGTCAGGCAGAGGGCTGTCCCTGCTCTCCAAGCAGAAGGGAGCCGGGAGAAGAGTCTGAAAGCACCCGCCTCAAACCCCACCTGGCTCCGAGGGCCTGCGTCTCCTCACCCGTGTACTGAGGAGGTTGGAGTCCAACATCCCTAACGTGGCTTGCAGTTTTCAAACAGGCTGCTCTAGTGTTTGCCTATGAAGAAGCAGCTCTGTCGTATGTAACCTGTGATTTGGTGGAGACTCAATGAAGAGCGGGTGAGTGAAGAATGAAGGAATGAGAAGACTAAGACATCGTTTCTGCCCATAGGGCTTGCCGTCCTGTTGGAAGAAAAGCTGTAGTCTATACACAGCATGAATTCAATAACTGGTTATTCTAATATGAAGATGCTTTATACTCCATGGCAGGGAATGCAGCAACCAGAAAAAAACTCTGAACTTTCCTGTGCAGATAGTGGACACATAGGATCCAGTGCAGAGGACGCATTGTACGGTAGAGCTAAGTGTGAAGACAGGAGGCAGAAGTGTGATCCCCGTCTGGGAAATACACAGGGGGGGATGGGAAGGGCACTGCAGAGAGAGCACAGGAAGGCTTCCCTTGCAGGAACTGTTAGGAAGGCTGCCTTTGCCTGTGGGAGGCGCCCAGTGAGGCTGGGGCGGGGGTGGGGAGAGGGCTTCAGCCCTGCGTCCACAGGAGGCAGCCGGCAGCCCGGCAGGCTCCTGAGAAGAAGACTAACTGATGGGGCTTCCCTGGTGGTCCAGTGGGTAGGACACTGCCTTGCAGTGCAAGGGGCGCCGGTTTGAGCCCTGGCCTGGGAAGATCCCACGTGCCGCGGAGCGGCTGGACCAATGTGTCCAATAACTGAGCCGGAGCTCTGGAGCGAGAGAGGCCACCGCAATGGGAGGCCTACACGGGCCAAAGAACAAAGATGGAAATAAATGAAAGACAATAGAAGTGGCCAGAAAAAAAGAGACAAGACTAACTGATGAAGCCAGAGGTTAGAGCTTCAGACCGACAGGTGTTTCCAGGAAGCTGAAATAGGAAGATAGCCCCACTTTCTGATCTCAGGAGTGCTCAGAACCAGGCTGGAATAGACGCGGCCAGAGTTTGGAGCCTTGGCTCGGGTCCCACTTCTGCTTGCTGACTGTCAACACTTGACAGTTGACTTAGTCACTCTGTTTCCTTCTCTGTAAAATGAGAAGAGTAATAGTATCGGCCTTATAGTGTTTTTAGGAAAATTAACATATATATAAAGTGCTTAAAATAGGCCCTAACGTGGCTTGCAGTTTTCAAACAGGCTGCTCTAGTGTTTGCCTATGAAGAAGCAGCTCTGTCGTATGTAACCTGTGATTTGGTGGAGACTCAATGAAGAGCGGGTGAGTGAAGAATGAAGGAATGAGAAGACTAAGACATCGTTTCTGCCCATAGGGCTTGCCGTCCTGTTGGAAGAAAAGCTGTAGTCTATACACAGCATGAATTCAATAACTGGTTATTCTAATATGAAGATGCTTTATACTCCATGGCAGGGAATGCAGCAACCAGAAAAAAACTCTGAACTTTCCTGTGCAGATAGTGGACACATAGGATCCAGTGCAGAGGACGCATTGTACGGTAGAGCTAAGTGTGAAGACAGGAGGCAGAAGTGTGATCCCCGTCTGGGAAATACACAGGGGGGGATGGGAAGGGCACTGCAGAGAGAGCACAGGAAGGCTTCCCTTGCAGGAACTGTTAGGAAGGCTGCCTTTGCCTGTGGGAGGCGCCCAGTGAGGCTGGGGCGGGGGTGGGGAGAGGGCTTCAGCCCTGCGTCCACAGGAGGCAGCCGGCAGCCCGGCAGGCTCCTGAGAAGAAGACTAACTGATGGGGCTTCCCTGGTGGTCCAGTGGGTAGGACACTGCCTTGCAGTGCAAGGGGCGCCGGTTTGAGCCCTGGCCTGGGAAGATCCCACGTGCCGCGGAGCGGCTGGACCAATGTGTCCAATAACTGAGCCGGAGCTCTGGAGCGAGAGAGGCCACCGCAATGGGAGGCCTACACGGGCCAAAGAACAAAGATGGAAATAAATGAAAGACAATAGAAGTGGCCAGAAAAAAAGAGACAAGACTAACTGATGAAGCCAGAGGTTAGAGCTTCAGACCGACAGGTGTTTCCAGGAAGCTGAAATAGGAAGATAGCCCCACTTTCTGATCTCAGGAGTGCTCAGAACCAGGCTGGAATAGACGCGGCCAGAGTTTGGAGCCTTGGCTCGGGTCCCACTTCTGCTTGCTGACTGTCAACACTTGACAGTTGACTTAGTCACTCTGTTTCCTTCTCTGTAAAATGAGAAGAGTAATAGTATCGGCCTTATAGTGTTTTTAGGAAAATTAACATATATATAAAGTGCTTAAAATAGGACCTAACAGCTCGCAAGTGCTTCTTTCATGTTGGATATGAGGTGGCAGTGTTGTTTTGAAAGGCGGGGAAGGAAATCTGAGAGGAAATGCCTGCCTTTATTTAAAAATACCAACTTAGATTCAGAAAGACTTGGACTTAAATGTTGTCAGTTTTGCAAGTAGCATCTTTTCTCAAAAGGAAGCATTTTCTTTCTTTCCATCTGCCTCTCGCTTTCTCACTCAAGAGTTAATGCTTCCGTGTCTTCTCTGAAAGTCGAATCCCCACAAACACAGAAATGGACGCCTCCTGCTTACTCATCCCAGCCACGGGTCTGGGTTTCCATCACACCCTCGGCTCCTCCTCCACCTCGGTCAGTGGCAGATGGCGCCACCGAAAATAAAATGTCCTCCCTCGCCCCCTGCAAGGCAGCCGCCGGCGTGGACCCCAGTGGATCGCACGGCGCGAAAGCCGGGAGAGCGGCCTGTCTCGAGTGGGCGCGGCCGACAGGGACGCGCACAGCCAGCCCCCGCCCGCCCCGCGGCGGCGCCACGCCCGGCCTTTCTTCCCGGCGGAGTGCGCTGCCTCCAGCCCGCCCGCGGTCCAGGGCAGGCAGTGCCGGAGACCAGGCCGCAGCGCGCTCGGCAGTGTCCCTGCCCGCGCCGAGTCGGGGGAAGGCAGACAGGGCCCCTCTGGCTCCTCTGACGGCACCGAGGTGCGGTGGTGGCGGACTCCTGGCTCCATGGCCAGGGCGCGGCTAGGGTGGCTTCACCAGCCAAGGTGAGGAGAAGCTTCCAGAGGCGGCGGGGACCGTCCATAGGCAACAGCCCCCTCCCCCCTCTCCTGAAAGCTTAAAAGTGATTGTGCATACACGGCTGCGCATCAGAATACAGCCGTGAGCAAAGCTCCTTAATAGTATTACTGAACTTGAAAGACGTGCCTTTGTGTGTTATAATAGCTGTGAGAACATTTTCCTGTTTCACACCTGGCCTTTTTGAGAAAGCGGTGGGGGGAATGCAAAAGAGGAAGGAATAAAGAAGGAGAAATTCAACCATGATGCAGAAGGGCTCTTTGTGACCAGAATAAATGCTGAAAAAGAAAACCCTGCAGTAACCAGAAGATAGCATTTCCCTGAGCGTTGCTGAACGCAAGTCACGCGACACCTTTCAACAGTGTCGGTTAACCTCTGGTTGGATTCTATGGCAACGTTCTTGTCTTTTGTGTCCTTCAGATAATGTCCCGAATTGCCTATTTTAAATACTGACGAAAGAGCGTCTGCTCGTGCAGAGATCCCTGATTAAGGGCTCTTCAGAGCGTGAACCTGTCTCCAGCAAGGTGTCCTGTAAGCGGCGGCCAGCGCTGACCCACGGCGGTGAGATTCGGTGTGGTGGGAGCGGCGCCGTGGGCCTCGCCCCCCTGCCCCACCGTGCGACCGCAGCCCGCAGCGCCCGTGCTCCCACTGCGCGTCCTCGTCCTCCGCGCCCTCCGCGCTCCGCCAGGGCAGCCGCCTCCCACGAGCACGCCTGGCAGAGGCAAGGAGCCCAGGGCCTCGCGACCCTCTCCGCGGTGGCACCGTATGAGGCCTTTTCTTTTAATGGTTGACTGAAATCTAGCACGTGTTTCTCTGTCCATTGTGTTTTCCACAGTGATCTGCGCTTTGAGGTTCTTTAACGCACCGCTGCCTTCCTTGGGATGGTCTGCGTAGGGTCCCTCGAGCTTGGGAGAGCTCATCACTCCCTCAGCGCAGAGGAAAGCTGACAGGATCGCCAGGTCCATGTTTGGGTGAATAATAGGCTCAGATGGCCGCACATATCTTCTTGCCATTCTGTGTTCATGGGGCTCTCAAGGCAAGAGCACTGACGTGGGTTGCCGTTCCCTGCCGCACTGGACGGCGTCATGTCGGGCTCTGACTGGTAGAGATGCCCTCCGGCCACCCTGTGTAGCAGGACGAGCTGCCTGGCACCCTGCTTGTCCCACTGCTAGTCCTCGCTGAGCGTGTAAACCTTCCCCGGTTGCAAGGCGCCTGTCCGCCTGCCGGCCGGAGGGCAGGGCAGAAGCCCCGGGGAGGACGGGCGCCAGGAGCGGAGGGCGTCCCAGCCTCGGTGCTCCCACAGAGAGGGCTGAGCGCTGAAGACCCGACAGTGAAGAGGCGCTCGAGGGCCCCTTGGACAGCAAGGAAATCAAGCCCGTCACCCCTACAGGAAATCAGCCCTGAATATTCATCGGAAGGACGGATGCTGAAGTGAAAGCGCCAACACTTTGGCCACCTGACGGGAAGAGCCGACTCCCTGGAGAAGATCCTGATGCGGGAGGCACTTAGGGCAGGGGGAGAAGGGCGTGATAGAGGATGCGGTGGTCGGATGGCATCACGGACTCAGTGGACATGAATTAGAGCAAACGCCGGAGGCAGCGGTGGACAGGGAAGCCGGGCGTGCTGCAGGGCACGGGGTCGCAGGAGTCAGGCAGGAGCAGAAGCGAACGGCAGTGCAGGGTGTTCCCGCGCCACCTGTGTGTGCCGTGACAGAGTAACGGCAACCTTCCCCGGGCCGCAAGCGCTTGAGGGGAGCCAGACAGGCGGTGCCGA
Source organism: Tragulus kanchil (assembly GCA_022376925.1). Classification (NCBI taxonomy): domain Eukaryota; kingdom Metazoa; phylum Chordata; class Mammalia; order Artiodactyla; family Tragulidae; genus Tragulus; species Tragulus kanchil. The sequence goes on from JAIOJX010000024.1 coordinate 168,170,784, forward strand.
GACGCGTTCCGGTGTGCATGGGAGGTTAATCTAAATGAGCCCTGAGGTGCCTTCCAATCTGGGCTCTGTGACTCTCTGGATTCTCTGACGCTCCTGAGACGGTTGCATAGGAATCCTGTGCGCTGGTAGGACGTGGGGTGGGGGTCAGCACTGGTGCTAAATCTGGAGGGAGGACAATCCCAATGCCATAGAGTAACGGTTGGAGAATTGGGATTGGCCGAGTTGGTGGGTGAATGGGCCGCCAGTCACTCAGCCGGGACCTATTAAGAAGGGGCTTGGGATTGGCAAGGGGATTAGAGAAAGCAGTGAATCCTACGCCCTCTTGCTTACAGGGACTGAGAGAAGCTGAAGTTTTGCACTGATACATGCTTCTGGCTCTCCTCTGTTGCCTGAAATCTCTGCCCCTTTGAAAAAAATCTCTCTTGAGTGGTATCTCCAAGGAGGCTCTTGTCAAAATGAACAAATGACACCTGAAATGGGATGCCATATTACCTCATCCGTATGTGGCAAAGCCTTTGCACGTAGTAAGTCATCACTTTTCCTCTCGTGTCCCTGGGTGCTCATGAGTTCTCCTTTTTGAAAAAAGCTCCAGGAGGGCGCCCAGCCTCGGTGCTCCCACAGAGAGGGCTGAGCGCTGAAGACCCGACAGTGAAGAGGCGCTCGAGGGCCCCTTGGACAGCAAGGAAATCAAGCCCGTCACCCCTACAGGAAATCAGCCCTGAATATTCATCGGAAGGACGGATGCTGAAGTGAAAGCGCCAACACTTTGGCCACCTGACGGGAAGAGCCGACTCCCTGGAGAAGATCCTGATGCGGGAGGCACTTAGGGCAGGGGGAGAAGGGCGTGATAGAGGATGCGGTGGTCGGATGGCATCACGGACTCAGTGGACATGAATTAGAGCAAACGCCGGAGGCAGCGGTGGACAGGGAAGCCGGGCGTGCTGCAGGGCACGGGGTCGCAGGAGTCAGGCAGGAGCAGAAGCGAACGGCAGTGCAGGGTGTTCCCGCGCCACCTGTGTGTGCCGTGACAGAGTAACGGCAACCTTCCCCGGGCCGCAAGCGCTTGAGGGGAGCCAGACAGGCGGTGCCGAGACGCGTTCCGGTGTGCATGGGAGGTTAATCTAAATGAGCCCTGAGGTGCCTTCCAATCTGGGCTCTGTGACTCTCTGGATTCTCTGACGCTCCTGAGACGGTTGCATAGGAATCCTGTGCCGCTGGTAGGACGTGGGGGTGGGGGTCAGCACTGGTGCTAAATCTGGAGGGAGGACAATCCCAATGCCATAGAGTAACGGTTGGAGAATTGGGATTGGCCGAGTTGGTGGGTGAATGGGCCGCCAGTCACTCAGCCGGGACCTATTAAGAAGGGGCTTGGGATTGGCAAGGGGATTAGAGAAAGCAGTGAATCCTACGCCCTCTTGCTTACAGGGACTGAGAGAAGCTGAAGTTTTGCACTGATACATGCTTCTGGCTCTCCTCTGTTGCCTGAAATCTCTGCCCCTTTGAAAAAAATCTCTCTTGAGTGGTATCTCCAAGGAGGCTCTTGTCAAAATGAACAAATGACACCTGAAATGGGATGCCATATTACCTCATCCGTATGTGGCAAAGCCTTTGCACGTAGTAAGTCATCACTTTTCCTCTCGTGTCCCTGGGTGCTCATGAGTTCTGCCAGCTTTTTAAATGGAATGTGTGCATAAAACTCATATCATATGTAAGGACAGTTTTAATTCATCCTCTCCAATCTGTGCGCCTTTCTTTTTCTTTGCTTTATTGGACCGACTAGGACCTCCAGTACAATATAAATAAAAGTGATGAGAGTAGATGCTGTTGTCTTGTTCTTCATCTTCGGAGGAAGGCATTTAGTCTTTTGTCATTAGGATAGTTGTTGTTGTGTTATTTATTCATTCAGTCATGTTCAGTAGCTGTAGCCTGCCAGGCGCCTCTGTCCATGGGACTTCCCAGACAAGAATGCTGGGCTGAGCTGCCATTTCCTTCCCCAAGGCATCCTCTGGACCTAGGGATCGTGCCCGTGTCTCCTGCATTGGCAGGCAGATTCGTTGCCATCTGGATCACCAGGGAAGCTCCAGGAATGATGCTAGCCATAAGTTGTTTTCATAGGTGTCCTTTTTTCAAATTGAGGACGTTTCCTTTTATTCCTAGTTTGATGAGAATTTTTATTCAGAGTGGGTGTTGAATTTTATACACTGTCTTTTGTGCATCCTTCAAGATGATCATATAATTTTTTCCTTGCTTGAATGGTTACTGTGCTATACTACATCTGACTGGATGCTTCAAGTTTTGAATTCTATGCTGACGGGCAGTTAGGCTACTTACTGCTCAGTGTAATCCTTTTGAAGTGTGTTTCTAAGCTTTGTTATGACAGACCCACGGCAACCTTGACCACTGGGCTAACTTCGCTCCACTGCCAAGAGCCGTCTTTCCAAGCTCTCTGCCTCAGAGCCGGCCGTGTTCTGGGCTCTCTCTGCTGGACGGGTGGGAGTGAGGCCCTCTCCCTGTGCAAGCTTTGAGAGTTACAGAGTGAACGCTTTCTGTCCCTTCTTTTCCCTGCCTGGTAGTCTTTCGCCCTGCACGTACTGGTACTCTGCCAAAGACTCGAGGAGACCCTCCGAAGCTCTCCAGAGCTCTCTCCACACAGCGGCCGCCTCTCTTGTATTCTCTCCCTTGAATCCCGGCCGCCTTTATCTCCCCAAACTCTACTATGTGTCTGCTCACCTCCGTGAAATTGCTGGACTTTTGGGGGGGGTTCCCCTCCTTGAGGGGCTGTCTGGAAACTGCTATGTGCTGGGGCAGTTATAGGATGCTTGTGGTTTGCGTCCTTTCTCCGAGGTATCAGAATGCTGCGTCGGCCCCAGTCCAAGGCTGAGATGACTCACGGCTTAGATTGCGACTATTGCTGGCCGTGGGCGGCAGGACCGTAGCTCCTACAGCGATGTCTCCCTGTGAGCAGAGACAAAGATTTCCTCCATGGCATGTTGTTCACACTCTCTCTCTTAAAAGCATTTTTCATTCTAATGTCACGGAAAAGGGCATTGAAGGAAAAAAAAAAAATCAAGATTTTTGCTGCTCAGTTAGCAGCGTCAGTTGTAACCCTTGTAGGCTTCAGTTCCAGGGTCTCAGAGGAGAGTGAGGCTGCCTGTCCAGCCTACACAGGCTGCTCCAGAGCTCCGGCTCGGTGATTGGACACATGGGTCCAGCCGCTCCGCGGCACGTGGGATCTTCCCAGGCCAGGGATCGAACCGGCGCCCCTTGCACTGCAAGGCGGTGTCCCTACCCACTGGACCACCAGGGAAGCCCTATGATGTGTTTTATATTTGGTTTCTGAAGCAGCTTCACCCTAAAAGCACAAAGCACAGTATTACAAAGCAGTGGGCAGGGAGTTCCTGCACAATGGGCTAATTAATTTTCTCCCCCCCCAGGGCCACCTGGAGCCACAGGACCTCCCGGGGAGAAGGGAGACCCTGGTGAGCTGGGCTTGACTGGAAACGAGGGCCCCGCTGGGCAGAAGGGTGACAAGGGAGAGAAAGGCGACGTGTCCAATGACGTGCTCCCCGCAGGTAGGGGCTCTACCCCGGGGTGCCTGGGCCCGGAGGTCACCCTGGTTTCCAGTACCAAGCCTGCTTCAGGTCTTCTCTCCTTATCTGCCCAGGGTGCCCATCTGTTTTGCAGCATGTTTTAGAGTTCTGTGCTTTCAACAAGGAGCAAGCCATGTGTGTAAGCCCAGGCTTGCTGAGACCAAAGCTGAGGTTTAAGCACAGCCGTTGAGATAATCCAGGTCTAAATGTCAAGGCTGCATGGATCTAGGATGACAGAAGCTTCCTTTTCCCAAGTATCTGTTAAATCCAGCCCCGTTCAGAGCAAGACAAGCAAGTGAGCAATTTCACATGGCTCGGAGGACAGCAGACAAAGCACAAGCTTCAGAGTTGAGCTCGGGCTGCCTTCAGACCCTTATCCTGAGACTCTTGACGTGGAATCCGGGAAGACGTGCGGACTGATCTTATTTTCTGATCTCCAGCCCGGGTTAAAAGCAGATAATTCATGTCTGTGGCACAGCAGGCCTCAGAGAGACAGTTGCATAGTGGACAGAGTGACAGCGGATGGTCATGGAGGAGGAAGAGGCCGAATTTTAAAAACACACCACTTTGGGGACCATTACTACTATAAAAGCATAACTGTCCTATTAATGTGTTCAGGGAGCATTTTTTGAATGTCAAAGAACACCGTTTATGAATTAGGGACTTTGCTAATAGCTGGACACAGTGATAGGAGAATGAGTAAGACATGATATCTGTCCTCAAGAAGCCAGGATGATAGGTGATCGAGAAGGAGACCCTGCGTCAGTCGTCCGTCCAGGTTTCAGGCTTCCCCGAGCACCTGCTGTCTGCCCGGCACTGTGCAAAGACCAAAGCGCCCAGGAAAGATCCAGTGGGGTTTAGCGCGATTTGTTTCACAAACAGGGAAGTTGTGTGCAAAGCATCTGAACGTTACAACGTGTTCTGACAGGATCAGATATGTGCATGTGCTTTGAAGCTGTATCATGTTATTGTCGTTAGATGGGAAATCTGTACACCCATCAGAGCTCCGCACGCTCCCAAACAAGCGCGGAAGGCAGCACCTCTGAGTGCGGCCCAGCTCCAGGGGCCGGGCCGAGCTCCGCGCGTCCCCTGGCCAGAGGACCGAGAAGGAGCAGGAAGGCTGCCTCACGGCTGTCCTGCCTGCAGCTCTTTGCCGTTTCCGCTGCGGGCTCGGGGCTGCTCTCAGGCTCTGTGACGCCTGCTGGCCCGCTCCCGGGCAGCGGAGCACGCGTTGGCGGGCTCGTAGAGAGGCGGCTCAAGAGGCCTCAGAGCGCCCGTCCACCCAGGGAAGGCGCGTAGAACCAGAGGGCTGACTGGCCCAGGGCAGCGGCGTCTTTATGCAAGTTCCGGAACAGATGGCCCCTGCGAAGACTCGCACCCACAAGGCCACCTGAGGCTGGAAGTAAGCGCCGACCCCACCCGCTGATGTGCGGGAATCCAGCGACCGGAGCGCCCACCCCGGGGACTCAGCGGGCTCTCACGGGCAGGGCAGGGCGTGCGAGAGTCTGGAAGTGAAGAGCCGGTCAGAGGGCCAATCCGGGAAGACGTGCGGACTGATCTTATTTTCTGATCTCCAGCCCGGGTTAAAAGCAGATAATTCATGTCTGTGGCACAGCAGGCCTCAGAGAGACAGTTGCATAGTGGACAGAGTGACAGCGGATGGTCATGGAGGAGGAAGAGGCCGAATTTTAAAAACACACCACTTTGGGGACCATTACTACTATAAAAGCATAACTGTCCTATTAATGTGTTCAGGGAGCATTTTTTGAATGTCAAAGAACACCGTTTATGAATTAGGGACTTTGCTAATAGCTGGACACAGTGATAGGAGAATGAGTAAGACATGATATCTGTCCTCAAGAAGCCAGGATGATAGGTGATCGAGAAGGAGACCCTGCGTCAGTCGTCCGTCCAGGTTTCAGGCTTCCCCGAGCACCTGCTGTCTGCCCGGCACTGTGCAAAGACCAAAGCGCCCAGGAAAGATCCAGTGGGGTTTAGCGCGATTTGTTTCACAAACAGGGAAGTTGTGTGCAAAGCATCTGAACGTTACAACGTGTTCTGACAGGATCAGATATGTGCATGTGCTTTGAAGCTGTATCATGTTATTGTCGTTAGATGGGAAATCTGTACACACATCAGAGATCCGCACACTATAGACAAGTGCAGAAGGCAGCATCTCTGAGTGCGGCCCAGCTCCAGAGGCCGGGCCGAGCTCCGCGCGTCCCCTGGCCAGAGGACCGAGAAGGAGCAGGAAGGCTGCCTCACGGCTGTCCTGCCTGCAGATCTTTGCCGTTTCCGCCGCGGGCTCGGGGCTGCTCTCAGGCTCTGTGACGCCTGCTGGCCCGCTCCAGGGCAGCGGAGCACGCGTTGGCGGGCTCGTAGAGAGGCGGCTCAAGAGGCCTCAGAGCGCCCGTCCACCCAGGGAAGGCACGTAGAACCAGAGGGCTGACTGGCCCAGGGCAGCGGCGTCTTTCTGCAAGTTCCGGAACAGATGGCCCCTGCGAAGACTCGCACCCACAAGGCCACCTGAGGCTGGAAGTAAGCGCCGACCCCACCCGCTGATGTGCGGGAATCCAGCGACCGGAGCGCCCACCCCGGGGACTCAGCGGGCTCTCACGGGCAGGGCAGGGCGTGCGAGAGTCTGGAAGTGAAGAGCCGGTCAGAGGGCCAGGGGCCTGCCCGCGGTCACGAAGCTGGACAGCAGCTCCCGATTGCTTCCATCGACGAAGCAGTGTTTCTCACGCCTTCAAGTATTTTAGGAGGTTTTCAAAACTACCCATCGTTTTGATAAACTGATCTGGGATGGGGTCCAGGCATTGGAACTGTATTTGAGCTCCTCGGGTGGCTCTGGTAAGCAGCCAGGTTGGGGTCTCCCAACATCAGCCAACGAAAAGAGGCTGAGTTGACGAGCCAGACGGCCCTGAGGGGGATCCCAGCTCCGTCCCAGCTGCCAGCTGGCCGGAACACTGGACGGTCCCGGGACCCGGGTCCCCGAGGAGCTGCGGGTGCTCTCTCACAGGGCGCTTGGGAGGCACGAGAGGGAAGAGATTTCTAAAATTCCCAGCGCAGTTCCCGGCACCTAGTTGGAGCTCGGCGCCCCCTGTGAGAGCTCCCCAGGCCCTGCGTGAGCGCTGGGGGCCAGCTCTGTCTGAGGGGGGCTCCTTGTGCGGAATCGGTCTCTGCTCGGAGCTCCCTGTTCACCCCCATCCCTGCTCCTCTCTCCTCTCTAGGTGCCAAAGGCGACCAAGGCCCGCCCGGCCCTCCCGGGCCCCCGGGCCCTCCGGGGCCGCCAGGACCCCCTGGAAGCAGAAGAGCCAAAGGCCCTCGGCAGCCACCCGTGTTCAACGGCCAGTGCCCAGGTCACCACCCCTGCCCAGGGCGCCATTCCGCTGCGGGCTCGGGGCTGCTCTCAGGCTCTGTGACGCCTGCTGGCCCGCTCCCGGGCAGCGGAGCACGCGTTGGCGGGCTCGTAGAGAGGCGGCTCAAGAGGCCTCAGAGCGCCCGTCCACCCAGGGAAGGCGCGTAGAACCAGAGGGCTGACTGGCCCAGGGCAGCGGCGTCTTTATGCAAGTTCCGGAACAGATGGCCCCTGCGAAGACTCGCACCCACAAGGCCACCTGAGGCTGGAAGTAAGCGCCGACCCCACCCGCTGATGTGCGGGAATCCAGCGACCGGAGCGCCCACCCCGGGGACTCAGCGGGCTCTCACGGGCAGGGCAGGGCGTGCGAGAGTCTGGAAGTGAAGAGCCGGTCAGAGGGCCAGGGGCCTGCCCGCGGTCACGAAGCTGGACAGCAGCTCCCGATTGCTTCCATCGACGAAGCAGTGTTTCTCACGCCTTCAAGTATTTTAGGAGGTTTTCAAAACTACCCATCGTTTTGATAAACTGATCTGGGATGGGGTCCAGGCATTGGAACTGTATTTGAGCTCCTCGGGTGGCTCTGGTAAGCAGCCAGGTTGGGGTCTCCCAACATCAGCCAACGAAAAGAGGCTGAGTTGACGAGCCAGACGGCCCTGAGGGGGATCCCAGCTCCGTCCCAGCTGCCAGCTGGCCGGAACACTGGACGGTCCCGGGACCCGGGTCCCCGAGGAGCTGCGGGTGCGCTCTCACAGGGCGCTTGGGAGGCACGAGAGGGAAGAGATTTCTAAAATTCCCAGCGCAGTTCCCGGCACCTAGTTGGAGCCGGGTGCCCTCTGTGAGAGCTCCCCAGGCCCTGCGTGAGCGCTGGGGGCCAGCTCTGTCTGAGGGGGGCTCCTTGTGCGGAATCGGTCTCTGCTCGGAGCTCCCTGTTCACCCCCATCCCTGCTCCTCTCTCCTCTCTAGGTGCCAAAGGCGACCAAGGCCCGCCCGGCCCTCCCGGGCCCCCGGGCCCTCCGGGGCCGCCAGGACCCCCTGGAAGCAGAAGAGCCAAAGGCCCTCGGCAGCCACCCGTGTTCAACGGCCAGTGCCCAGGTCACCACCCCTGCCCAGGGCGCCCTTCTCCAGCGAATGATCCCAAACTCTCAGGCTTCACCTGGCTTTGTGGCCAGATTGTTTTATTTATTTTTATTTTACGTTTATTTTTTTGGCGGGGGAGTGGGTTGGGGAGAGAGGAGGGCGGACAGGCCACTTCTATTGGTCTTTCATTTCTCTGTTTTCATCCGTCTTTGTTCTTTGGCCCGTGTGGGCCTCCCATCGCAGTGGCCTCTGTCGCTGCAGAGCACCGGCTCTGGGCGCATGCGCTCCAGAGCTCCGGTAATTGGACACATCAGTCCAGCCGCTCCGCGGCACGTGGGATCTTCCCAGGCCAGGGCTCGAACCGGCGCCCCTTGCACTGCAAGGCGGTGTCCTTACCCACTGGACCACCAGGGAAGCCTGGCAGATTGTTTTAAACGGGGAGATTTTGCCCAGAGTTTGTGCCCCGCCCCCAGCATGCTCCTGGGGGATCTGAGCAGCTTTCTCGGGTGAGGCCTGGGCGGCGGGTTTGGAACTGGGCCTCCCGCCCCGCCCTCCTCCCTCGCCTGCTCTTGTGTCAGTCGCTCAGTTGTGTCTGACTCTGCGACCTCGTGGGCTGCAGCCCGCCCGGCGCCGCTGTCCGTGGGATTCTCCCGGCGGGCGTACGGGCGCGGGCTGCCAGGCCCCCTCCAGGGCTCCTCCCGACCCAGGGATCGAGCTGGGCCTCCTGCCCAGCAGGCCGAGCCCTCACTGTCGAGTCGGCAGACTGCGCCCCTCCCTGCCGGACCCGCTGTCTCCGGAGCGTGGAGGGCGCGACGGGTGCCGGGCCCGGAGACGGCGGGAGCGTGCAGACCTGCCGAGGCGCCGCAGGAGCCCCAGGACCATCACCAGCACTGAGCCTCGCCAGTGATACTAACCAGTGTTCAGGCGCAGGGCGAGGTGCTCAGGTCGTCCGATTCCCCCGCAAGATACAGGAGCTGTATTCTGACCAGCTGACAGATACACAGAGCGGAGGCCTGAGACGCCACGTAGCCCGTCCGCGGGCACTCGGCAGGCGACAGAGCTGGGGCTCGAGCCGGCCCGGCTGGAGGGCCCCTGCCTGGAGCGTCTCGTTTCGGAGACAGAAGTCCACACACCGGGAACAGGCCAGACGAGGGCAAGGAGCCCTGCTCTCGGGCGGGCCTGACCTGTGTCCTCTGGCCGGTGTGACCGGGGTGGCCGTGGAGTTGAAGGCTAGAGACACGTCGCGGGCCGCGTCAGGGGAGGGCCTCTCGGGGCTGCCGGTGTCTCCTCCCCGCGGCGTCGGCTCGCCGCTCAGCGCGGCCACGGGAGACGCAGCTGGCTTCCTGCCCAGACGGGGCTCTTGCTGGCTTGCTGGGCGTGCTCTGCCGCGTTCCTCGGCCGTCTTCCGTTCCATCAGGGCCGCTCTTCTTTCTGGAAGACGTCTGGGGGGCACGCACGCAGCTCCCACTCGGCGTGGGCCATCTGAGGCTCCGACCGCAGCCCCGCCAGCCCCAGGAAGCAGCGCTGCCGGCCGCCCGGCGATGAGCAGGCTGCTGGACCACAGCCAGGCTGCCCCTCCCGGGCTCAGCAGCCCTGCATCAGCAGCGCCCCTGGGGCGAGAGCTGAGCGGGAGCCTCCCCGGGGCGGGGAGGTCGGCCCTGCTCCTGTGCAGTTCTCATCTGCCCGAGGGCCCGGCAGCAGCGAGGGCGTTTGAGAGGCGCCCTGGCCTGTCGGTCGAGAGGCCGGCTGGCAGGGGCCGGCTTCAGGGTGGCGGAAACTGCTTGAAAAGAGAGGCCACGATCCTCCACCCTGCCCTCCAGACCCGAGGCCTTGCTGCCAGGCTCCAGCACCTGACCTGGGCTTTCTCTCCTTCCTGTTCCTTGTCTTTAACCACGTCCCACCCGGCAGCTTGAGAAGCTGACAGCCCCAGGGTTGATGAGGGCCTTTTCTCCAGACTAAGGCTGGGAGGGTCTCTCTGGCCCTTTGTCTGCGAAGCCCAAGCCCAAGTGGAAGCTCCAGAAGGAACCCAAGGCAGCAGGACGGCTCAGGGACTGGGGGGTCTAGCAGCCCCGAGGCTGTTCCACTGGGGTGCAGACGTGCTTCAGAGAAACGGGCTCAGCTAGCGAAAGGAAGCCTAGAGACCTGCCCCCTTATTCTGCGGATGAAGACCCCTCTCCAGTTTGTGTGTTTCCCCGGCAACAGTGAGGGTGCTCCTTTCTGCCTCACAGCCACACGGTGACGGGAAACCCTCGGAATTGTCCCGGGCGGTGGCCAGGCCTGCCCCAGAAAGTGCACTTTGCCCGGAGCTGCCCGGGTCTTCGCCTCCCGTCCTCACACCGGCCGCGCGCCTCCCACCTCCTCTTCCGCTTCGGCCACGAGAGCACCCCTCCACCCCTGGGCTGGATGCAGCCCGTTTGCTAGGGAGGCTGACTCTGAACTCAGTGATCGCCTCAGACCAGCTCTGACTCAGGTCCCCTTCAAGGGCCTGGGTCCCGCGGGCCTCAAAGCAGAAAAAAACAGGTGGGAAATGGAGCCGGGGAAGAGGCCCCACCTCTCTCGGCTGGGCCCCCCCAGGCCCCCGCCAGTCCCGGGAGACGGGGTGAAACGGGCACTGCATCACGCGGCTGCTGCCTCCTCACTTACCCGCTTCCCTGAGCGTGAAAACCCCACCAGGAAGGGCAAACTGGCAGATTCTCGCCCGCCCAGAGGGGCCGGGAGCCTGTCAGCAAGCCCCTCGCTCCCCAGGGTGCTGCGGGCGGGGAGCTGCCTCGGGTGAGCGCCCCCTGACCCTGACCTCCCCTCGGGTTCCAGCAGTCTCGGCGACTGTGGTCGTGGACTGCTTGCTGGGAACGCCCCAGGCGAGGGGAGAAATTGGAGGTGTTTGACTTGGTGTTTAACAGAAGCAAGCAGTAGGCCTGGGGAGCCTGTTGTAAAGGTGGCTTACGGAGCTGGAGTCTGGAATCGGGTGGAAGAGCGCGCCGGTTGTGAAGCTGACACGTCTCCCCGCGGCGGCCACTCTGATTGCCGTTGCTACTCTTGCAGGTGAGACCTGCGCGGCGCCCAACGACGATACCTTGGCTGGAAAACCTGATGAGAACGTCCGTGACCACCATTCCCCGCAAGCAGGTACAGAAACAACATACGCTGGCCTTTGAAGCAATGGTCTGTGTATTTATTCGTGGGGCGTCGCTGGTTCTTTGCTGCTGTGCACAGGCTGCCTCCAGCTGCGGAGAGCAGGGGCCACCTTCCGGCTGGGGTGCAAGGGCTTCTCACTGCCGTGGTCTCCCCAGCCACGGGGCACGGGCTTGAGGGCTGCAGAGCACAGGCTCGGTAGTTCTGGGGACGGGCTTCGTGGCTCTGCAGCACGTGGAATCTTCCCAGAAGGGAGATCAAGCCTGTGTCCCCTGCATTGGCAGACAGATTCTTATCCAGTGAATCATCAGGGAAGTCGCAAAGCACCGTATTGTTAAAATTCAGTAATCAGATGCCTTAAAGGCATGTTGACTTAAAAAAAGGCACCATGTGAGAGCTGTGAGTCAGGTTTCATTTGTTACAAAATAAGGACAAGAGCCCAAGAGAAAGCTTTTCGGATAACTCTGAAAAACTGCTCCAGAGAGGCGGGGAAAGGTCAGTAGGTGTGATCTGGGGGAAGGAGGAGGACATGCAGCGAAGCACGTATTTTTATGCAGGAGGTTTCTGCACGTCACATGAAGCAGTCGTCCCCGTGAAGGGTTTTGGTGGTTTCCTAGATATGAGTGGGTACGGGAACGGGGCTCAGAACATCTGCTCCTGAGCATATGTAACTATCTGAAGATGTGCTCTGCCCGTCCCCCGCCCCCCACACGGGCGCGGAGGGCCCGGTTCCTGCCCCCCGCCCTCAGCTCCTCTCGGCGGGCGTGGACGGGCAGCGCCGCCGCGGCACGCGAGGTAATCCTCGTAGAGGGAGGCGGCAAGTGCCCATGGCAAGTGCCGGTTTGTAGGTGACAGTCACAGTTGGGAGGCGAGTAACGTTCTCTTTTTTTGATAGAATCCGTGATCACATCGGTTGGAAATCCAATACAAGTGTTGAAAGTTAAAGAGACGTTTGGGACTTGGATGAGAGACTCCGCTAATAAGAGTGACGAACGGATCTGGGTGACCGAGCATTTCTCAGGTGCTTTCACTTGGTGGATGATCCGTGTCCTTGTTGTACTGGTATCTTTCATCTGTTGCCTCCCTTTGGGCCTATCACCTTTCTATGTGTGAAATCCTTGCTAACTGGTGTCATAGAATTGCTTTTTTTTTTATTTTAGAAAACCCCCGAGGGTGGGCAGAGTGCTTTTCTCAGCTGAGCACTCCGGGGACAGACTTTGCAGCCCGGGCCTCAGGGACATGACTGGGCTCCTCAGTGCAGTCCAGGCAGTTGCTGGCAAAGTGTCCAGGAGAAAACACACAGCCTCGTGGCTGGGTGGCTTTATAAACCCCGAAACCATAGTGTGGAAGAAAGGGTGAAGACAGAGTCCTTCAAATGGGTTGTCTTTAAGGAGAGTCCTTTGGGCCCCTTTCCTCAGGTGTCTGTGCGGACAGACTCAAGGGAGCGCGTGGGGTGCCGTCCGCGCCTGACCCTCGTCACGGCGTCCCCACGGGCGAGCTCGGGGGGTGGCCGTGGCCCCGGGCCGGGAGAGGCCTGGCCGAGCCTCGTCATTGGAGCAGCGGCCGAGGGGAGCTGCTTTGGTCATGCAGGCTCCCTCGTCAGCTGGTAGCCGCTCGCCAGCGGGCCAGTCGGGGAGTGAGGCCCCACGGGGGGCGGCGAGGCCGGGAGCGAGCAGGGCTGCCCAGGCTCCCGCAGGCGGCGCCCCGGTGCCCCTCCCCCTGCAGGCCTGCGCCCCTCGGCCGGGACGCTGATAAAACTGCCGGGGCGGGCGTGATGCCGGTTTCCTGGGAGGATCAACTGGCAGCTGCGGTTGCTGTGTTGAAAAGACGGTTCAGGAATCCGTGGAAGGGGACGGGCCTTTGGGTTTGGGAACCCGGGGACCCTGAAACTGGAAGTCTCACTCTCGCCTTCCTCCCCCAACGCACCCCCAAGCCGTGGTCGCCTTTCATTGGCTTTCCCCCTGCAGGCATCAGGGTGAAGGAATTCGGGGACCAGCCCTCGCTGCTGAACGGCAGCCACTCGCTCATCCACCTTCCGTACTATTTCCACGGCTGCGGGCACATGGTCCACAACAACGCTCTCTACTACCACAAGGGGGGCTCCAACACCGTCGTGCGGTGAGTCCTCGGCCGCCGCCCCACCCCGCGCCCCAGCCGGCCCGGGCGGTGCTTCAGCCGCAGCCAGCTGCCCGGCGAGGGGCTGCGGGGCGAGCCCCGTGTCCCCAGGCCAGCACCAGGCCCGAGGCCGGCCACAGGCCGGGTGAGCCACAGGACCCAGGAGGGAGCCCCTGCTGCATTCCCTGCTGCTCTCAAACCAAGAGTCGGTCCGGGCCAGCGAGGAGGGGGCTGGGCGGGAGGCGGGCAGATGCTGCCCCACCCCTTAGAAAGAAAGCCCAGAGTCCAGGGCTCCCTCTGGCAGGAAGAGGTCACGCCCCTGCATCGCTTTGTTCTGAAACCTGTCGGGGTGAGGAATTTCGTGTGAGGGCTCCGAGGTCTAGAGACGGCACTCAGACGGCTCTGCCCCCTCCGTTTGCCTACGGGGAGGGGAGGCGGTCTCCCAGGTGGTCGGGGCTTCCTGGCTCCACACAAGAATGGCTGAAAGTTGTCCGCCCAGCTCAAGAGGAAATATGGGCTGGGCTTCAGAGGCAAACATGGTCATCTTGGGCACATCAAGAGAGGAGTGACCTCACTCAGGTTCCAGGCCTCCCACCTGCTTGCTTGTGGCCTCCGAGGACAGACACCCCTTCCAGGGACCTTCGTGGCCTCACTGCAGGTGGACGGGAGCCTCGGCAGCCCTTCGGTTGTTGCCCCGTCGGAAATGACAATTCCAGTGTTTCAGCAGTCATGGCCCTCGTCATTCCAGACAAGAGACCAGGATCCTGCGGGAAGATTGAGCCCTGATAGGCGATGGTAGACGGGCTACCGTGAAGGGAGTCAGATTCTTGATCTCCAACCGAGAAGAAGTCACATTGGGATCAAAAAGACTTGGTTTTAGTCACTCAGAACTTCGTGAAGTGAAAGTTTATTAAAGAAAAAAGGATACAGCTTCCAGCACAGGCACTGGACGAGGGCACAGAAGAGAACCCCCTTAGCCGGTTCCGGAGAGGCAATTTGCATTTTTCAGTTGGTTATTAAAACAAGCGATCAGGGCTTCCCTGGTGGTCCACTGGGTAAGGACAACGCTCTCTACTACCACAAGGGGCTCCAACACCGTCGTGCGGTGAGTCCTCGCCGCCGCCCCCGCCCCAGCCGGCCCGGGCGGTGCTTCAGCCGCAGCCAGCTGCCCGGCGAGGGGCTGCGGGGCGAGCCCCGTGTCCCCAGGCCAGCACCAGGCCCGAGGCCGGCCACAGGCCGGGTGAGCCACAGGACCCAGGAGGGAGCCCCTGCTGCATTCCCTGCTGCTCTCAAACCGAGAGTCGGTCCGGGCCAGCGAGGAGGGGGCTGGGCGGGAGGCGGGCAGACGCTGCCCCACCCCTTAGAAAGAAAGCCCAGAGTCCAGGGCTCCCTCTGGCAGGAAGAGGTCATGCCCCTGCATCGCTTTGTTCTGAAACCTGTCGGGGGTAAGGAATTTCGTGTCACACCCGAGGACTAGAGGTGGCACTCTGACGGCTCTGCCCCCTCCGTTTGCCTACGGGGAGGGGAGGCGGTCTCCCAGGTGGTCGGGGCTTCCTGGCTCCACACAAGAATGGCTGAAAGTTGCCCGCTCAGCTCAAGAGGAAATCATGGGCTGGGCTTCAGAGGCAAACATGGTCATCTTGGGCACATCAAGAGAAGAGTGACCTCACTCAGGTTCCAGGCCTCCCACCTGCTTTCTTGTGGCCTCCGAGGACAGACACCCCTTCCAGGGACCTTCGTGGCCTCACTGCAGGTGGACGGGAGCCTCGGCAGCCCTTCGGTTGTTGCCCCGTCGGAAATGACAATTCCAGTGTTTCAGCAGTCATGGCCCTCGTCATTCCAGACGAGACCAGGATCCTGCGGGAAGATTGAGCCCTGATAGGCGATGGTAGACGGGCTACCGTGAAGGGAGTCAGATTCTTGATCTCCAACCGAGAAGAAGTCACATTGGGATCAAAAAGACTTGGTTTTAGTCACTCAGAACTTCGTGAAGTGAAAGTTTATTAAAGAAAAAAGGATACAGCTTCCAGCACAGGCACTGGACGAGGGCACAGAAGAGAACCCCCTTAGCCGGTTCCGGAGAGGCAATTTGCATTTTTCAGTTGGTTATTAAAACAAGCGATCAGGGCTTCCCTGGTGGTCCACTGGGTAAGGACACCGCCTTGCAGTGAAAGGGGCGCCGGTTCGATCCCTGGCCTGGGAAGATCCCACGTGCCGCGGAGCGGCTGGACCGATGTGTCCAATCACCGAGCCGGAGCTCTGGAGCGCATGCGCCCACAGCCGGTGCTTTGCGACATGAAAGACCAATAGAAGTGGCCTAAAAGGAAAAAAAAGCAATAGATCAAAAGAATATCTTAGGTGGTAAAGGCCCTGCAGGCCCGCGCCCACAATGTTAGCATGAGATTAGCTACGGGAGACTAGCTAGAGGTTAGTCTGGGGCGAGGGCCAGGTGAGGCAGCCAATGTGAAGGCCTTGCTGGGCCCACAGCGTTAACAGAAGACAGCAAACTTAGTTTCAGGGTTGATCTTTTTCATAACAAGTATTTCAGGCTAGAAAAGTGTTTATCTTTCTTCTTCCTCCTTTTCCTCCCCTCCTCTTTAGGACCCGCTGGCCTCCTGGTCATGTCTGCCCTTTCGCCCGTCAGTCCCTTCCTGGAGGCAGGCTCCCAGGACGTGGTGCAGTCAGAGCGGTCACACTAGCCCCCGTGGCCGCTGGGCTGGCAGGTGCCCCCCGTGCCTCTCACGCCCTCTGCGGGGCTCCCTCGCCAGCTCACCAGCCCACCGGCCACCTCACCTGGACAGAATCTTGTGCTAAAACCGAGATCGTTGACCTGCTTTCCATTCAGAAGCCCTCTCTCCCCACACATGCTCCTGTCTCTGACGTCTGTCTCCATTCCGTCCTGTGGCTCCCCGCGTGCCTGTGGGCTGAGTCGCTTCATCGTGCCTGACTCTCTGTGACCGTGTGGCTTGTAGCCCACCGGGCTCCTCTCTCCACGGGATCTGCCGGCAGGAGCACTGCAGCGGCTTCCACGCCCTCCTGCAGGGGCTCTTCCTGACCCAGGGCCTGGACCCGGGTCTCTCCCGACCTCTGCGTCGGCAGGGGGTTCCCCACCGCTGCGCCACCTGGGAAGCCTCGTGGCTCCCTGCGGCCACTCTCACAGGACCCCTCGGGTGGCGCCGCGGCGAGGACGCTGCCTGTCAATGCAGAAGACACAAGAGACGCGATTTCAACCCCGGGCTGGGAAGATCCCCTAGAGGAGGGCATGGCGACCGGCTCCAGCGTCCTCGCCTGGAGAATCCTGCGGACAGAGGAGCCTGGCGGGCCGCCGCTCACAGTTACCAAAGACGCAGACGAGACGGAGAGCTGTCACGTGGGAGCTTCGGGGGTGAACAAGCCCCAGAGAAGGACTGTCTCCTGTGACACTAAGCGTGCACGAGGCCCTGATTAGAACGCCTGTGCTGGGGCCCTGCTCCGGTGCCAGGCCGCAGGCTGCGAGGAAGAGGGGGCAGACTGGACTCAGACCCTTTTGTGCTGGGAGAGATGAGCCGCGTCGAGAGAGTAACTGTCCGTGCCGGCAGAGGAGGGGGCCAAGGGCAGTCCTGAGTCCCGGCCTTCCGAGGCGGGAGAGCCCTGGGGCTGGCGTGGTCACGCAGGGCCTCCTCAAGCCCTCACTCTCGTCTGGCGTCTTTCCAGACTTCCTGCGGGATTTCTCAGCCCGCTCCAGGCCTGCTGGTCTCCGGTGCACGCCCACGGCCTTGTGCCCGTGCTTTCGTGCTGCTCAGTGGCACCCTCTGGTGCTTGCTTTTCTAAAGTTCCTGAGCTTTTACGCCTGCAGCTGAATCAAAACCCACTTTTGCTGTGATCCACATCTGGAGTCTCCCAGATCAGCCTCCAGGAGTTAGGGGCCATGGGGTTTCATGCGGTCACGTCGCTGACCCACCCGCTTACCAAACAAGACAAAATGACTTCACGGCCATGACTTTGCTACTCCGCTTCTCAGCTGGGGACGTCCTTTATTAAGCCTGCTGTGAAATTTCTGTCTTAAAACTCCAGCGTGGGGTAGAGGAAGCACCCCTAAACTTGGAGGTCAAAAGCCTGAGTTTAAACTCCGGCTCTGCGGCTTCCCTGTACCCTGAGCTGGTCACGGGTCCTTTTCTCATGGGTAAACTACAGTGACGGACCAGATTATTTCTCAGGCCTCTTGCAGCCTTGGGAGGGCCTTTCAGGAGGTCAGCAGACACCGGAGGATCCAGGGAGTGAAGGGCTTTTGCCGGGTCGCACGGTCAGATGGTCAGCAGCCCCTAGCTCCGTCCTGCTTGCAGGGTGGCCAACAGAACAGCAGAATGAGCACAGTCCAGAACTTACCAGAAAGGCAGACTCCCCAGGCGCCACCCCCGTTTACCAAAGAATCCCAAAAGCCACCCTTGTCCGTAGAAATGGTGGCTCATAGCTGCCTTTTTATACATTTCAGATTTGATTTTGGCAAAGAAACCTCCCAAACCCGAGCGGAGAGCTGTCGGAGCGGGGTGCCCAAAATGCTCCTGTGACACTAAGCGTGCACGAGGCCCTGATTAGAACGCCTGTGCTGGGGCCCTGCTCCGGTGCCAGGCCGCAGGCTGCGAGGAAGAGGGGCAGACTGGACTCAGACCCTTTTGTGCTGGGAGAGATGAGCCGCGTCGAGAGGTAACTGTCCGTGCCGGCAGAGGAGGGGGCCAAGGGCAGTCCTGAGTCCCGGCCTTCCGAGGCGGGAGAGCCCTGGGGCTGGCGTGGTCACGCAGGGCCTCCTCAAGCCCTCACTCTCGTCTGGCGTCTTTCCAGACTTCCTGCGGGATTTCTCAGCCCGCTCCAGGCCTGCTGGTCTCCGGTGCACGCCCACGGCCTTGTGCCCGTGCTTTCGTGCTGCTCAGTGGCACCCTCTGGTGCTTGCTTTTCTAAAGTTCCTGAGCTTTTACGCCTGCAGCTGAATCAAAACCCACTTTTGCTGTGATCCACATCTGGAGTCTCCCAGATCAGCCTCCAGGAGTTAGGGGCCATGGGGTTTCATGCGGTCACGTCGCTGACCCACCCGCTTACCAAACAAGACAAAATGACTTCACGGCCATGACTTTGCTACTCCGCTTCTCAGCTGGGGACGTCCTTTATTAAGCCTGCTGTGAAATTTCTGTCTTAAAACTCCAGCGTGGGGTAGAGGAAGCACCCCTAAACTTGGAGGTCAAAAGCCTGAGTTTAAACTCCGGCTCTGCGGCTTCCCTGTACCCTGAGCTGGTCACGGGTCCTTTTCTCATGGGTAAACTACAGTGACGGACCAGATTATTTCTCAGGCCTCTTGCAGCCTTGGGAGGGCCTTTCAGGAGGTCAGCAGACACCGGAGGATCCAGGGAGTGAAGGGCTTTTGCCGGGTCGCACGGTCAGATGGTCAGCAGCCCCTAGCTCCGTCCTGCTTGCAGGGTGGCCAACAGAACAGCAGAATGAGCACAGTCCAGAACTTACCAGAAAGGCAGACTCCCCAGGCGCCACCCCCGTTTACCAAAGAATCCCAAAAGCCACCCTTGTCCGTAGAAATGGTGGCTCATAGCTGCCTTTTTATACATTTCAGATTTGATTTTGGCAAAGAAACCTCCCAAACCCTGAAGCTCGAAAACGCCTTGTATTTTGATCGAAAATACCTCTTTGCAAATTCCAAGACATACTTCAACGTAGCCGCGGACGAAGAGGGTCTCTGGCTCGTCTACGCGTCGAGTGTGGACGGCTCGAGCATCCTGGTCGCGCGGCTGGACGAGGGGACCTTCTCCGTGGCGCGGCACATCAACACCACGTACCCCAAGTCCAAGGCGGGCAACGCCTTCATCGCCCGAGGGATCCTGTACGTCACCGACACCAAAGACGTGAGGGTCACGTTTGCCTTTGACTTGTTGGGAGGGAAACAGATCAACGCAAACTTTGCTCTGAGAACTTCCCAGTCTGTTCTCGCCATGCTGTCGTACAATATGAGAGACCAGCATCTGTATTCGTGGGAGGATGGCCATTTAATGCTTTATCCTGTACAGTTTCTGTCAGCTGCACTAAACCAGTGATGGGAGGCACTCTGTTCCCCTCAGCAGATTTCGGCTGTTCTTTGGTAGCATTTATGTCCCCATAGAAAACGTGTCTTTCAGGGTGGTCGGGTAATTAGCTGTCGTAATCTCACCACATGGGTGTTTGTAGGTTGGCGACCCTCCTTTAATTCTGATTGGGTAGGGGAAAATCACAGATCAGAACTCAAAGACGGCGGGGGTTTGGTGATTCCTTCACTAACTAGCTGGGCACATTTCCTCTCCCTCTGTGGGTCTTGTTTATCCTACTGGCAGGTGATACGAAAGGGCCAGCTAGGGTGACCGGTACGACCTCCTTACCTGCCGGGAACTCTGTGATTCTAGCTGTTGTTCTCCTGCAACTTTTACATAGTCGGTCTTGGGGTTTTTGGCTTTCAGCCGCATGCTGAGCACATTTACCTCTGAGTGGATCAGCCGAGTGGCCCGAGCAGTGAATTCCCTGCTGCCTGCCAGCTTACATCCGCTGTCCTGGAAGCTGCACTGGCCCTTGAAGGCTGTCGAGGTCCCTTATTACCCCTCACGTATGACCTTTCTTTGCATCTGCACCTGGCCCCAGAGCGCCAGCGTGACCGTGATCCTCGTTCCCACACCGAGATCAGAAAAAGGCAGGACAGCTGCCTGCCCCTGCCTCCTGATGCAGCAGAAGCAGGCCCTGCCGGGGCCTGCCCCTTTCTGACCGGCCGAGGTCGTCCGCGCTGAGTCCGCAGGCCTCGCAGGGTCCTCCTGCCCCAGAGCTGGCTCTGCCATGAGAGTAGGTGCTCTAAGAGTGGAACTTGAACCCAGTGAGAGCCTGGAGACGCACTTTGCAGTTTTCAGAAGACAGGTGCCACTCGTGGTTATGATCTAGAACCGGGAGGAGCTCCCTGGCCCTCGCTTGCTTCTGTAAAGAGAGTTTTATTCACCACAGTCGCGGGCGTCCAGGCCTGAGGCTGAGATGACTTTGGCTCCACACTGGCAGAGCTGCATCACGGCAAGGAAGCTGAGTAACAGTTCCCCAAACCTAAAACCTTTCCTCTCTGGCCCTTTCCAACAACAGGTTGCCAACCCCTGATTTATAGATTAAAGTGAACCTGATCCTCGGAAAGGCTTATTCACCTGAGCCTGTTGTATTTTTTGTTGTTGTTTCAGACTAATATGTTTTTGGCAAAAGGCAGTGATGAGAACAGGATAAAATTAAGTGGCCCTCCCAAAAAGCAATTAATGAACTATTCTTACGCTAATATAGTTTCTTTTTAGTATAAGTTATCTGGCTTTTTAAAAAGTTTTAATTGGAAGATAATTACTTTACAATTTACCCTAATACAGGATTTTTTTTATGCTAAAGATCTGCTGTTTTCTTTTCTTTCTTCCTTTTTTTTTTTAATTTTTGCCTCTTTTATTGATTTTTTTATTTATTTATTTTCATCCATGTTTATTCTTTGGCCTACGTGCGCCTCCCATCGCAGCGGCCTCTCTCATTGCAGACCATCGGCTCTGGGTGCGTGCGCTCCAGAGCGCTGGCTCGTAATTGGACACACCTGTGCCGTGGCACGTGGGATCTTTCCAGGCCAGGGATTGTACTGGTGCCACTTGCAATGCCAGGTGGACTCTTTACCCACTGGACCACCAGGGAAGCCCCCTAATGTAGCTTTAAAGAATGTGATCTGGTCCCTTTGGATGCCAGGAAAAACTCTTTTAACTTGCTCCTAAATGCACATACTATATATGATATATTTAATACACAAATATTTTATACACACATTTTCTGCCAACATGGTTCTTCACACCTCCTTCAGCACTGAGGTCCGGGCAGGGCCGCCTAGAGAGGAGTCCTGGGGTCCTGTAGCCAGAAAGGAGGCCTAGGGAAATACACATAAAGATTTTTCAGTGATTTGCCCTCACTGAGTACATGTGTGTTAGAGGGAGCTTCTGAAACTTTTTCACTGGCGCCTCTCTCAGTGGCCCTGAGTCCTGCTTTTATACCTTGTTAATAGAAACGTTTTAAAACTCAGGGGCTATGCAGATTGAAATACCTGAATCTCCATACCCCATGAATAAGCCCAGGCAGCTGTAAGGCAATTTGTTGTTGCTGTGTTCTCAAACTAATGGGGATTTGAAACTTTTTCACCCACTTTTTAATTTGTTTGTGTCATGCCATCACAGCTTTAAAAAAATATACGCTCTTCAGATTCATGTTTCATAACAAAGTAAAATGGAGTTTCATGTTCAAGATCAATGTGTTTAATATATGCTAGTCTTCTTTTAGAGTATTTAAAAATATATTTTGACTTATTCTGGACATAGGAGGTCTGAATATGTATATAATGTTATAGTGATGATTATAGTGGTAATATATACAATACTATACAATACTAATTGTACAGTAGCAACCAAAAGAGGTTAGTTTTTGAATTAGCCCATATTTCTTTTAGAAAACAGTTTTAGAAGCTCCAGCCTTGGTATTTGATCTATTTTGGCACCCTTAGCTGTTGCTAAGGAATCATATCCTCCCTACTAGAGAAGTTTAAATTGAGATTTTTCTCTCTTTTCCTCTCTCTCTCTGTCTCTCTTTTATTTTGCTATGGAAGGGTAATATAAGGACAACTGAGTCTGAGTCTGACCAACAAACAAAAACTAGTGAGTAATTTCATAATATGGCTGAAAAGTTAATCTTTACAGACTGAAAAGAATTCAGATTTTACTCTTTCTTTCCTGCAAACTCTTCTTGGTGTTTTGTTTTTTTGTTTTGGGTTTTTTTTTTAAAAAGAAAAGGTTTGTGGTCACTGCTCAAATAGGATGTGCCAGCTAATATTTTGACATCAAGATACCATTTTAGCAGATTACATTGACACTTATAACCAAACTTACTTTAAAGCACTTTCCAAACATTTGCACTTCTGAGGTCAAAATCAAGCCAGATAATTCTGTCATTCTTCTTTAATCTACAGCAGATAACTTCCCACTAGAAAGTAAATAAAACCATCCCTCTCAACCTCAGAGGTGGGTGGACCCTATTTCAAAGCATTTTCTTGCCAGTTGATCTTATGGCCTATCATTTAGCACAGGTGTTACGACAAAGAGTCCTGGGAGGAAGGTTTGAAAATGAGTTCTGATCTTAGGGACCTCCATAGGCTGTTACCTTCCAAGGCTACATGATAAAAAGTCAGATGAGATGCCAACATTCATAAGGAGCCAGGTGTCATTTTCTAACTGCATGGACCACACTTTGACTGTGACGAGCTGATCACAGACGTCTTAAAGGAGAAGTTCACGGCTGGGCTTTTCAGGTGTCACACAGCGGCTGTGACCTGGTGAACCACATGATTAAAAGCTATAGTTTCCAATCTGTAACCACAGATTCTAAGCTATTCTGAATGAATGAATCATGGCCAACATCTCTTTTTTTGGTTGTAATTTATTTAACTTTAATCTAATTGGTCAATAAAAATAATCATTGCTGAACACCATCACACACTGAAACAAGTGTACCTTTATTTTTTAACCTCTTGTTAATTTATACGTAACATTTAGAAGAAAAAAATAACAACCAAAAACCAATATTGTGGTAGAATTATATTAATATTTGCTGCTCCTCTGCTCAGACTCCCACAGTTTGTTGGCTCCTTCTGAACACTGGGGGGAAAATCATTTATGTGGACTGTTTTCCCATATGAAGAAATGAAAAGAGTGCCATTAGTTACTAAAACGACATACTTATAGACATAAGTGCCATGACTGTTTGCTAGCTTATTGCCTTAGTTTTAGGCTAAATATACAAAAGAGGGAATTTTAAAAATTGAGCGTATTGTGGCAAGTCTCTGAATCCCCTTTGGGAAACCCCTCTTTCATCTGTAAAATGTGGATGAATAGTACTACTTACCTCCTTTGATTTTTCTGTGTGAAATGAAAAAGTCGCTGAAAATTATGACTCTTGGTAGATTATATGAGCTCCTTTCCTGTTGCGTGCCCACAGAGAGAGAGGGGTCCTGGCACCCGCGGGGCTTTATCCGGCTCCTGAGCCGCTGGGAGGCACCGGCGTGGACGGCGTCTCTCTCCTGGACTGTGTGATGCCTCGGTAACACTTGACGCCACCAAACAGCCGTCCCTTAGTCACACAACAAAGTTCCAGTAAAATTGCCCTCAAATCTTGAAAAAGCAGTTCCAGGACCCTCTGCTCTGGCCAAGCGAGCTCCTTTTATAACCTTCCCTCTAATCATCTCTGCTCCTGGGAGGCCCAGTCACGCACTGCCGACGACTTTTGTCATTAGAAAAAGAGAAAGTAAAAAAGAAATCCAAATCTTCTGCAAACATAGCCTTAATGGCTTCAGACTTTGCATGGGATGCTGACATACTCAGGCTTATAGCTATTGACTGCCATTCAAGGTAAGAACGAAATGGACCTGCCTCCCAGCTTTTCCCTCCACACGATGGGTCACGCTCGGCCTCAAGAGCTGAGCTCCTTGAAAGGCGGTTGTGAAACGACCTTCTAAAATCTAAAAAATAATACTTCTGAAATTGCTGAAGTCTTGTGCCTAGCAATCTGGCCTGGTGAGTGTCCCAGACTCATTTGCCAGGAGGCCACAGAGCATAAAAACATAAAAATATGTTAATTTATACGTAAATTTAGAAGAAAAAAATAACAACCAAAAACCAATATTGTGGTAGAATTATATTAATATTTGCTGCTCCTCTGCTCAGACTCCCACAGTTTGTTGGCTCCTTCTGAACACTGGGGGGAAAATCATTTATGTGGACTGTTTTCCCATATGAAGAAATGAAAAGAGTGCCATTAGTTACTAAAACGACATACTTATAGACATAAGTGCCATGACTGTTTGCTAGCTTATTGCCTTAGTTTTAGGCTAAATATACAAAAGAGGGAATTTTAAAAATTGTGCGTATTTGGGCAAGTCTCTGAATCCCTTGGAACCTCTCTTTCATCTGTAAAATGTGGATGAATAGTACTACTTACCTCCTTTGATTTTTCTGTGTGAAATGAAAAAGTCGCTGAAAATTATGACTCTTGGTAGATTATATGAGCTCCTTTCCTGTTGCGTGCCCACAGAGAGAGAGGGGTCCTGGCACCCGCGGGGCTTTATCCGGCTCCTGAGCCGCTGGGAGGCACCGGCGTGGACGGCGTCTCTCTCCTGGACTGTGTGATGCCTCGGTAACACTTGACGCCACCAAACAGCCGTCCCTTAGTCACACAACAAAGTTCCAGTAAAATTGCCCTCAAATCTTGAAAAAGCAGTTCCAGGACCCTCTGCTCTGGCCAAGCGAGCTCCTTTTATAACCTTCCCTCTAATCATCTCTGCTCCTGGGAGGCCCAGTCACGCACTGCCGACGACTTTTGTCATTAGAAAAAGAGAAAGTAAAAAAGAAATCCAAATCTTCTGCAAACATAGCCTTAATGGCTTCAGACTTTGCATGGGATGCTGACATACTCAGGCTTATAGCTATTGACTGCCATTCAAGGTAAGAACGAAATGGACCTGCCTCCCAGCTTTTCCCTCCACACGATGGGTCACGCTCGGCCTCAAGAGCTGAGCTCCTTGAAAGGCGGTTGTGAAACGACCTTCTAAAATCTAAAAAATAATACTTCTGAAATTGCTGAAGTCTTGTGCCTAGCAATCTGGCCTGGTGAGTGTCCCAGACTCATTTGCCAGGAGGCCACAGAGGCAACCGCGGGATTACAGAAAGGTCAGCGTTAGGTACAGCCCTCACAGGAGAAACACACCAAGCTTCTCCTTTTAAAACCCAGAGAGGCGAGCCTGGACAAGAGTCTCCCAACACCGCAGCCCGAGGGCCGAGGTGAAGGTGAGACGTTGCGTCCTAACCTTCTGATCCTGTTTCCCACCTCACTCGGACATGTCCAAGGGAAGGAACGCGTCTCTGGAAAAAGACAGTCATTCATCTTTTTTTCAAAAGGTGCTCTTTTTTTTTTTTTTTAAAGATTTATTTATTTATTTTTGGGTGGGGGTCGGGTTGGGGAGGGAGGGGAGTGGGCGGGCCACTTCTACTGGTCTTTCATTTCTCCATTTTCATCCGTCTTTGTTCTTTGGCTCCTGTGGGCCTCCCATCGCGGTGGCCTCTGTCATCGCAGAGCGCCGGCTCTGGGCGCATGTGCCCCAGAGCTCGGGCTCGGTGATTGGACACATGGGTCCAGCCGCTCCGCGGCAGGTGGGATCTTCCCAGGCCAGGGATCGAACCGGCGCCCCTTGCACTGCAAGGCGGTGTCCTTACCCACTGGACCACCAGGGAAGCCCCCGGTGCTCCTTTTTAAACACTGGAGGACTTTGCCAAATTAAGCCGAGTCCGACATAGAACACGCCACAGACAGAGAACTCCTCGGCAGTCACCCCTTCCTGAGGCAGCTCCTCACGCTGACGCAGCGCTGCTTGCTGCCCTAAAAAGTGTCCCCCTGCCGACACCAGAGCAGGACCACCCTTCCCATCCAACGTCTTAGAGACCCTAGCGTCACTACTGCCTAGTGCTCACCATCTAGGTGCCATGGTCTCTTCTGATCGTTGAACACATTATTTCATGACGTCACTTAATCATTGTTTCACTTCATCAAAGATGCTCAGGTGGAGAAGTCCTTGTGGGTCCACCGCTCAGTCACGTCAGGCCCTTTGTGACCCCAAGGCCCGCAGCGCGCCAGGCTTCCCTGTCCCCCACCATCTCCCGGCATTGCTCAGATCCATGGCCATTGGTCCTCTCCTGAAATATCCTCCACCACCTCTGCTCGATGTTTCAGTCCTCCCTCCAAGCGTAGTAGACACTGGGGCGCCCTCGCTACGTGGATTCCATGTCAGGAAAGACTTTCTGCCCCTGGTGCTGGGAGTGCCGTTGACCCTTCAGGATTCGCCTCGTCTGCAGAGACCTGCTTCCCCGAGGAGGCACCTTCTCCTCCAACGGTGGACCCGTGTGAGTGCAAAGCCCTGACGTCTCCAGGGCCGTGCTGGTGCCAGAGAGCCCCGCGGCTCAGCCAGGCTTGTTACCGGGCCTGCGTCACAGAGCTCGCCGCTGCCCTCCGGCTTCCTTCTCCAGGCCTCCCAGAGGCTGTCGATACTAAGGGCACTGTTTCACAACACCCGGCTCGCTAAGCTCCGTCTCAGAATTTGCTGCCCGAGGAACCTGTAGTAGAACGGCCAGGTGAAATGCAAAATGCCTGCTAAATTTTTATCTCAGATAAAGAACAATTTTTTCGTAAAAATATGTCCCAGAAATGGCATGGGACGTATTTATACCAGGGGCTTCCCAGATGGCCAACAGGTAAAGAATTTACCTTCAGTGCAGGAGACACCGGTTGGACCCTGGGTGGGGGAGATCCCCTGGAGAAGCATACAGCTCCCCACTGCAGTATCCTTGCCTGGAGAATCCCTTGGCCGGAGGAGCCTGGCGGGCTACAGTCCCAAGGGTCACTGAGACTCAGACGTGACTGAGCAGCGAAGCCCAGACACATACTTAGACTAAAACTTTTATTTATCCAAATGTCATCCCTTAACTGGGAGCCCTTTATTTGCTTGACCTGGCCCCCCTCACCTGAGGTAGTCCCAGAAAGAAGCCACGATGGGGATTTGGAGCGGAACCATCCGCCCCTCTGTGTGCAACTGGGGCCTCATGGCTGATGGTAGACTGAGCACAAATAGTCAGTTGCGGGGAGCTGCCCTGTTTCAAGGGGTTTCTTTTAAGGAAACATAGCCCTGGGAGCTGCCCTGGCAACAGGGGCTGATAGCAGCATAGCTCTCTGTCCCGCCACCCCAGGTGTTGTGAAGACGTTCCTGAGCTATCATAAAGAACACCTGGAGCCTCTTTACAGGTGAAAAGGGCTTGAGGGGCATTATGACCCAGAACCATTGTAATCTAAAGAGCTTTGAAAATGTTAATAACACACCAGGAGGTAACACCTAGTTTATGATCGACACCTGGCCTAACGCACGTGTACACAATTGCTTACTGTGTGAAGTATAAAAGGTATGAGTGAATTCAGTAAACTTGTCAGCAACCTGTAGAGTTGTCTGCCTTCTTGCTGTCCCTCTCAACCCCATCTTTTCTGTCCTTCTTTCTTTTCTTAGCCTATCTGCCACTCTCTTCGGGATCTGTTCGACTGCCGGCTGGCCCGGAGCCAGTGAGAGGTGGTCGTCCAGTAGTTGAATTCCATTGGTGGGACGGTGGAGTGGTGTGGCAGTGGGAAGGCGCACCTCAGCTAGGGTTATGCATCAGGTGTGAGGGATCATGAGAAACAGGGCCTCGCGAGATCAGGTGAGTCTTGCCAGGCTAGATGGACCGGCTGGGGAAAGATGAGCAGCAGCTGCGAGCAGCAGCCCACAGAGGCCCTCGGCTCCGCAGTGGAAGGCAGAGAGCGCGGGCGGCCAGACCGCAGACTGGAAGATCCGCTCCAAAAGAGCTTTTTGCCAAGTTCCAAAGAGAACTAAACTCCCAACGGAAGAAGGTCCCTACGCCGAGGTGAGGAGCTGGCCAGGGAACGGCCGGGACTCTGCTATTTGGGCTGGAGCTCTCTGGGTCAGCAGTTTCCAGGCGGCACTTTGTGTAGTGTTTGTGGTCGTGTAGAAATAATAGGGGAATTCACGGATGCATTGAAATCAACCTTGTTAGCAATTTTTCTTTCTGTAAAAGGCCTGATAATGAATATTTTAGGCCCTTTGGGCCGCACGGTCTCTGTCACAGCCCTTGAACTCCGCTGCTGCGGCTGAAAACCTCAGAGGCCGACGGCCAGTGGCGGGGCGCGGCTGGTTCCAGCACCGCTTTGTTTATGGATGCTGAAAGTTGAATTGTATCGTTTCTCTGGGTCACGAAAGATGACCTTTTTTTGAAAAAGAAGCTACTCTGTCCCGCCACCCCAGGTGTTGTGAATTGAGCTATCATAAAGAACACCTGGAGCCTCTTTACAGGTGAAAAGGGCTTGAGGGGCATTATGACCCAGAACCATTGTAATCTAAAGAGCTTTGAAAATGTTAATAACACACCAGGAGGTAACACCTAGTTTATGATCGACACCTGGCCTAACGCACGTGTACACAATTGCTTACTGTGTGAAGTATAAAAGGTATGAGTGAATTCAGTAAACTTGTCAGCAACCTGTAGAGTTGTCTGCCTTCTTGCTGTCCCTCTCAACCCCATCTTTTCTGTCCTTCTTTCTTTTCTTAGCCTATCTGCCACTCTCTTCGGGATCTGTTCGACTGCCGGCTGGCCCGGAGCCAGTGAGAGCTGGTCGTCCAGTAGTTGAATTCCATTGGTGGGACGGTGGAGTGGTGTGGCAGTGGGAAGGCGCACCTCAGCTAGGGTTATGCATCAGGTGTGAGGGATCATGAGAAACAGGGCCTCGCGAGATCAGGTGAGTCTTGCCAGGCTAGACGGACCGGCTGGGGAAAGATGAGCAGCAGCTGCGAGCAGCAGCCCACAGAGGCCCTCGGCTCCGCAGTGGAAGGCAGAGAGCGCAGGCGGCCAGACCGCAGACTCGACGATCCGCTCCAAAAGAGCTTTTTGCCAAGTTCCAAAGAGAACTAAACTCCCAACGGAAGAAGGTCCCTACGCCGAGGTGAGGAGCTGGCCAGGGAACGGCCGGGACTCTGCTATTTGGGCTGGAGCTCTCTGGGTCAGCAGTTTCCAGGCGGCACTTTGTGTAGTGTTTGTGGTCGTGTAGAAATAATAGGGGAATTCACGGATGCATTGAAATCAACCTTGTTAGCAATTTTTCTTTCTGTAAAAGGCCTGATAATGAATATTTTAGGCCCTTTGGGCCGCACGGTCTCTGTCACAGCCCTTGAACTCCGCTGCTGCGGCTGAAAACCTCAGAGGCCGACGGCCAGTGGCGGGGCGCGGCTGGTTCCAGCACCGCTTTGTTTATGGATGCTGAAAGTTGAATTGTATCGTTTCTCTGGGTCACGAAAGATGACCTTTTTTTGAAAAAGAAGCTACTTGTGCTTGGCTGTGCTAGCTCCTCCCTGCTGCCCCCAGGCTTCCTCGAGGGGCGCCGAGCAGCGGCTTCTGGCTGCAGTGGCTCTCTCGTGGGGCGGGGTCCAGGCTCGCGGGCGTCCGTCGCGGGGGCTCGCGGGCGTAGCTGCCCGTGGCGTGTGGAGTCTTTCTGGACCAGGGATTCCTGACCACTGGTCCACCAGGGAAGTCCTGGTTTTAACTATTTGAACGTGTAAAAACCCTTCTTAGCTTACAGATGGCACAAAAAAGATGTGGGCCAGATTGTGATCTCATGATTTATAAGAAACATTGGTCTTTGTCTACTTTCTGGCATAGAGCTCCTAGACCTCAAAATATCCTGTTATGAGAGCCATAGAAGTGTCTTTTGTTGTTAATGAAATAACTTTTGGCAAGTCCCTAGGCAATGTAAGCCCAGGGGCTGGTTGCCAGTGCGGGCAGCCTTGACGAGAAGGTTGGAACGTTCGGTAACCCCTCCAATCCCCAGGGAGGGGAGCAGTGCTGGGGGCTGACTCCGTCACCAATGGCAACTGATGTCACCAACTCTGCCTGTATAACGAAATCTCCATAAAACCCCCCAAGGACAGGGTTTGGAGGACCTCTAGGCTGCTGCACATGGAGAGATTTGGGGAGAGTCGACATGCCCCAAGTCATTGTTCCATACCTTGCCCTATGCATCTCTTCCACCAGGTTATTCCTGAGTTTTATCATTTTAGAATGGTGATCTAGTAAGGAACATGTTTCTCTGAATTCTGTGAGGTGCTGTAGCAAAGTAATCAAAACCAAGAAGGAAGTCATTGGAATTTCTGGTCCACAGCCAGTCGGTCAGAAGCTCGGACACCTGTGTGGACGTGCAGTCATCGCCTGAAGCAGGAGCACCTGGGTGGGACGGAGCCCCGAGCCTGTGGGCGCTCGTGCTGGCGCCAGGTACGTGACGTCAAAACTGAGCTGACTCCTAAGACACCAACTAATAGCCGAGAGTTTAGTAGTGCGAGAAAACACCCGCACGTCTGGTGCCGGGGTGCCGCGTGTGGCTGTGGGGTGAGAGTCGAGGAGAGAGCCCAGCACCGGTTTCCCGGCTCCCCCGGGTGAAAGCAGGCCGCCCCAAGTGGTTCCTTTTTTTCTGACATACACATATGTCCACTCTTTTATATTCTTTCCCCATAGAGTCATTACAGAGTACTGAGTAGAGTTCATACAGTAGGTCCTTACTGTGTATTTTCTTTTTTTTTAAAGATTTATTTATTTATTTATTTATTTTGGGGGGGTTGGGTGAGGAGGGAGGGGAGCAGGTGGGTCTTTCATTTCTCTATTTTCATCCATCTTTGTTCTTTGGCCCGTGTGGGCCTCCCATCGCGGTGGTCTGTCGTTGCAGAGCGCCGGCCCTGGGCGCATGCGCTCCAGAGCTCCAGCTCGGCGATTGGACACATCGGTCCAGCCGCTCCGCGGCACGTGGGATCCTCCCAGGCCAGGGATCGAACTGGCGCCCCTTGCACTGCAAGGCGGTGTCCTTACCCACTGGACCACCAGGGGAAGCCCTTACTGTGTATTTTCAAAAGTACTTATGTTTAAGGGCATTTTATTCCTCGAGGACGGTCACTGTGTCACCTTTAAACTTGTTGCACACCCACGGCGCAATGCTCCGTTTTCTCCCCAGGAGGGCGCGGAGGCTGGCAGCACCGGGGTCCGCAGAGTTCACATTGATGGAGGGTCACCTGTGTTGGGCGTGCACGGAAGGCTTCTGTGTAGCTCACACAGTTCCCGTAGGAAGCCCGTGAGGCATAAGCACTATCCCCCTTTTCCAGATTAAAGAGATTAAGGAACACACACTCGGTTTGTAAATACTGAAATTGATTCAAATTCAAGAAGTCCGAGGCCAGAGCCCACCTGGCTAGCAGCTACTGCGTCCGGCCTCTCAGAAGGACGCCCGGGGCTGTGGGCGCCCAGTGGGGGGAGACTCCTCGAGGTTTCCTCGCTGCTCCAGTGTCCCAGTCGGGCTTCCAGTGGTCACACAGGCAAAGATGTCTGAATATATTCAGGTCACCAAACTAGGGAGGGTAGAACTGGTTTGGGAAATGGTCAAGGCAGTCGAATGGGTGGAGGGATGGACTCTGGTGCTGTGGGCTGAGTCCGACGGGGATGGCCGCGGCCCGGCCCCTCTGCCAGCAGCCGGGGGTGACGGGCAGGTCAGCCGGTCTGCAGAGCCAGCCGGGGCCGCCGGGTACTAACCCAGGACAAGAAATCAGGCAGAGGGAGCTTCCTCGGGCTTTCGGTGCTGGAAACCCCTCTCCCAGTGGCTCTGGCTCCGGAGCCGCTGTCGGCCGGGGTGAGCGTCCGCGCGGGGCGGCAGTGAAGGGAGGAGGTGGTAGCTGTTCCGTCTGTCGGCTCTGGGCAGCCCCCCGGGCCTGCAGCCCGCCAGGTCCTCCCTGTCCGTGGGAGCTTCCAGACAAGATCACCGAAGTCGTCTCTTCTCTGGGGGCCTCCGTAGGGCCACAGAGAGTCAGACATGACCGAGAGACGGGCTCACGGTAAGCAGAACGTAAATATGTATGTAAGAATTTTCAGAACTGGTTTGTTCAGTGCGGAGTATATTCAGCAGTAAATCTGACATTGTCTCTTTGAAAAAGAAGAAAAGCTAAAGGAATTTTATAAGTTTGGTTACATAAAGGGTTGAAATATGGCGTGTTTGCAAGTGAGTTGCTGTTAGCCTGGTCGGTAAACCTACACACTGCAGTTGCCATCAGAAGGTTGCTCTTGCAATATTTCATCCCTGGGCCTGTCAGGTCAGCCCTTCGCGTGTTGAAAATGGAAACCGTTGATTAGAGCTACGTTATTTCCTCCTTGTTTTCATTTGGACCCCCACCATACAGATTTTTTACCTTAGGAAAATCTCCTCTTTTGGACATGATGGTGTCACAGCACTTGGTTCTTTGAATACTTGTTGCCCTTCGTGTACAAAAGTGCAGTGGGAAGCCTTCATTTAATTGCTGCAGTTCACCTCATTTCAAATGTTAATGGAAGAAGCGCTTCATTGAAAGTAGTGCTGTAAATATGCTACCACAGGAATGCTTCTGTTTACGTGCTTACCCAGAAAAGAATGCATCACGCTTCGCAGTCTGCGGTGGGTGTCGCATGTGTATATGCGGGTCTCTGATTTCACAGCGTTGTCAGTGCTGTGGACACACGGCTGGGCTGCGAGACGGAGCCAGAGGCTGCTGGAACTTTTGAAACCTTGTGTGGGACCGAGGGCGGTGCCGGGGGAAGGCTGTACGAGCAGGAGAGTTCCTCCCTGGGCGCGATGCGGCTCCCAGCCCTGCGGTTTCAGTAAGAGGCTGTGCCAAGAGCAGTGAGAGGAAATCATGCAGGAAGGGTTTGCATTCAGAGGACGTGCACGCCTGCTGCAAGATTTAGCTTTGCTCTTAGATAACCTGCGTTAGCTGAGTGTGGTCAGGCAGAGGATGCTTGTATGTTCCTGACCTTTCTGTCAGCCGCTGTGAATGCTGTCTGGTGTGTGTTCTCTTCTGTCACTGGCCTGTAAGTGTGACAATATGAGTGGAAGCTGGGGGGCTGAGAACATGCATGGAGCTCGTGATGTGCTTTGCAGGAGTACTTAGAAGCAGAGTTCACCAGTGAGCTTGGCGTATCTCCTAGTAGGGTGAAAGCTTTAATACCTGTTACCTACCCCTAAGAATACTGTCTGCTGCCACTCGGTATTCTGCGCTTGGATGCTGTGTGTGTGTGTGATTCTTTTTTTTTTTTTTTAAACTTTTACTTTTAAAAAAAAAAATCTTTTATTTTACTTTTAACTTTTACAGAGTTTTGTTGTTTAAAGATATGCATGTTCTCAGATTAGTTAGATGTATATCCCCCCATCCCACCCCTCCAAACCGTCAGACAGCACCGGTGAAGGATCTGCTTTTCTCACGGAGCAATGACTAGAGCTATTTTCTTCACATATGGTAGTACAGGCCTTCATACTACTTCCTTTATGCCTCCCACCTTCTGTTCCTTCCCCACAATGTCCATATGTCCACTGTCCATGTCTGTTTCTCCATCACTCCACTGCATGTGCCATCATCACCATCCTACTAGATTCCGTATATATGCGTTAGTATATTGACTTGTCCTTCTCTTTTTGACTGACTTCACTTTTGATGATAGGTTCTAGATCCAGCCACCTCATGAGGGCTGATCTTCTGCATTTCTTTTTTTTTATTATTATTTATTTATTTATTTTGGGCGGGGGTCGGGTTGGGGAGGGAGGGAGGGGAGCGGGCAGGCCGCTTCTATTGGTCTTTCATTTCTCTATGTTCATCCGTCTTTGTTCTTTGGCTCCTGTGGGCCTCCCATCGCGGTGGCCTCTGTTGTCGCGGAGCACCGGCTCTGGGCGCATGCGCTCCAGAGCTCCGGCTCGGTGATTGGACACATGGGTCCAGCCGCT
The DNA here is from genome assembly GCA_022376925.1 of Tragulus kanchil. Taxonomy (NCBI): domain Eukaryota; kingdom Metazoa; phylum Chordata; class Mammalia; order Artiodactyla; family Tragulidae; genus Tragulus; species Tragulus kanchil. The sequence goes on from JAIOJX010000024.1 coordinate 168,204,525, forward strand.
CCGCGGCACGTGGGATCTTCCCAGGCCAGGGATCGCACCGGCGCTCCTGGCCCTGCAAGGCGGTGTCCTTACCCACTGGGCCACCAGGGAAGCCCTGCATTTCTTTTTACAGCTGTGTGGTACTCCACTGTATATATGTACCAGAGCTTCTTTATCCATTCATTCATCGATGGGCATCTAGGTTGCTTCCATGTTCTAGCTATTGTATAGAGAGCTGCAATGAACATTGGGGTACAGGTGCTTCTTTCAGATTTGATTTCATCAGGGTATAAGCCTAAGAGTGGGATTGCTGGGTCGTATGGTGCTTCTATTTTTAGTTTTTTTTAAAATCTCCAGACTGTCTTCCATAGAGGCTGTATCAGTTTACATTCCCACCAGCAATGCACCCTCTCCAGCATTTATTGTTTGTCGATTTGTGAATGATGGCCATTCTGACTGCGTGTGAGGTGATATCTCATTGTAGTTTTGATTTGCTTTTCTCTAATGATAAGCGAGGGTGAGCATCATTTCATGTGTTTTGGGGCCATGTGTATGTCCTCTTTGGAGAGGTGTCTGTTTAGGTCCTTTTCCATTTTTTGATTGGGTCGTTCATTTTTCCGATGTTGAGTTGTCTGAGTTGCTTGTAGATTTTGGAGATTAATTCTTTGTTGTTTCATTTGCTATGACTTTCTCCCATTCTGTGGGTTATCTGTTTAGCTTTTCTGTAGTTTCTTTTGCTGTACATAAGCTTTTAAGTTTCATGAGGTCCCACATGTTCATTTGTCGTTTTAGTTCCACTATTCTAGTACGTAGGTCATGGAAGATCTTGCTTTGATTTATGTCCTTGAGGGTTTTGCCTATATTCTCCTCTAAGAGTTTGATGATTTCTGGTCTTACGTTTAGGTCTTTAATCCATTTTGAGTTGATCTTTGTGTATGGTGTCAGGGAATGTTCCAATTTCATTTTTTTGCATGTAGCTGTCCAATTTTCCCAGCACCACTTGTTGAAGAGGCTGTCTTTGTCCCATTTTATAGATTTGCCTCTTTTGTCAAAAATAAGGTACCCATAGGTGTGTGGGTTTATCTCTGGGTTCTCTGTCTTGTTCCATTGGTCGATATTTCTGTTTTTGTGCCAGTACCATACTGTCTTGATGACTGTTGCTTTGTAGTAGAGTGAAGTTGGGGAGGCTGATCCCTCCAGCTCCATTCTTCTTCCTCAGGATTGTTTTGGCTATTCGAGGTCTTTTGTGTTTCCATATGAACTGTGTTATTCTTTGGTCTAGTTCTGTGAAGAATGTCATTGGTAGTTTGATAGGGATTGCATTGAATCTATAGATGACATTTGGTAGTATGGTCATTTTCACAATATTGATTCTTCCAACCCAGGAACATGGAATATCTCTCCATCTGTTTAAGTCTTCTTTAAGTTCTCTCATGAGTGTCTTGTAATTTTATGTGTACAGTTCTTTTGTTTCTTTAGGTAGGTTTATTCTTTTGGCTTGGGGCGGATCAGTGCACCTAGCATTTATTGTTTGGGGGCCTTTGACTGTGAGGTGATATCTCATTGTAGTTTTAATTTGCATTTCTCTAATAATAAGCGAGGTGAGCATCATTTCATGTGTTTTGGGGCCATGTGTATGTCCTCTTTGGAGAGGTGTCTGTTTAGGTCCTTTTCCATTTTTTGATTGGGTCGTTCATTTTTCCGATGTTGAGTTGTCTGAGTTGCTTGTAGATTTTGGAGATTAATTCTTTGTTGTTTCATTTGCTATGACTTTCTCCCATTCTGTGGGTTATCTGTTTAGCTTTTCTGTAGTTTCTTTTGCTGTACATAAGCTTTTAAGTTTCATGAGGTCCCACATGTTCATTTGTCGTTTTAGTTCCACTATTCTAGTACGTAGGTCATGGAAGATCTTGCTTTGATTTATGTCCTTGAGGGTTTTGCCTATATTCTCCTCTAAGAGTTTGATGATTTCTGGTCTTACGTTTAGGTCTTTAATCCATTTTGAGTTGATCTTTGTGTATGGTGTCAGGGAATGTTCCAATTTCATTTTTTTGCATGTAGCTGTCCAATTTTCCCAGCACCACTTGTTGAAGAGGCTGTCTTTGTCCCATTTTATAGATTTGCCTCTTTTGTCAAAAATAAGGTACCCATAGGTGTGTGGGTTTATCTCTGGGTTCTCTGTCTTGTTCCATTGGTCGATATTTCTGTTTTTGTGCCAGTACCATACTGTCTTGATGACTGTTGCTTTGTAGTAGAGTGAAGTTGGGGAGGCTGATCCCTCCAGCTCCATTCTTCTTCCTCAGGATTGTTTTGGCTATTCGAGGTCTTTTGTGTTTCCATATGAACTGTGTTATTCTTTGGTCTAGTTCTGTGAAGAATGTCATTGGTAGTTTGATAGGGATTGCATTGAATCTATAGATGACATTTGGTAGTATGGTCATTTTCACAATATTGATTCTTCCAACCCAGGAACATGGAATATCTCTCCATCTGTTTAAGTCTTCTTTAAGTTCTCTCATGAGTGTCTTGTAATTTTATGTGTACAGTTCTTTTGTTTCTTTAGGTAGGTTTATTCCTAGATACTTGATTCTTTTGGTTGCAATGGTGAAGGGGACTGCCTCTTTGATTTCATTTTCTGATTTTTCATTGTTTGTGTATAGGAGTGCCCGTGATTTCTGTGTATTGATTTTGTATCCTGCAACTCTACTGAATTCATTGATTAGCTCTAGTAGTTTTGTAATAGTGTCTTTGCGATTTTCTATGTGTAATATCATGTCATCTGCGAATAGAGAGTTTGACTTCTTCCTTTCCAATCTGAATTCCTTTTATTTCTTTCTCTTCTCTTATTGCTGTTGCTAGAACTTCCAGGACTATGTTGAATAATAGTGGTGAAAGTGGACACCCTTGTCTTGTTCCTGATCTTAGAGGAAATGCTTTCAGTTTTTCACTGTTGAGGATAATGTTCGCTGTGGGGTTCTCATATATGGCTTTCACTATGTTGAGATAGGTTCCTTCTGTGCCCATTTTTTGAAGAGTTTTTTATCATAAATGGATGCTGTACTTTGTTGAAGGCTTTTTATGCATCTATTGAGATTATCATGTGATTTTTGTCTCTCAATTTGTTGATAATGGTGTATCACATTGATTGGTTTGCAGATATTGAAGAATCCTTGCACGCCTGGGATGAACCCAAATTGATCATGATGTATGAGCTTTTTGTTGTTGAATTCTGTTTGCTAAGATTTTGTTGAGGATCTTGGTGTCTAAATTCATCCGTGAAATTGGCCTTTAATTTTCTTTTTTTGTGTTGTCTTTGCCTGGCTTTGGTATCAGGGTGATGGCGGCCTTGTAGAATGTGTTTGGAAGTGTTCCCTCCTGTGCAATTTTTTGGAAGAGTTTTAGAAGGACAGGATTGTTTTGGCTATTCGAGGTCTTTTGTGTTTCCATATGAACTGTGTTATTCTTTGGTCTAGTTCTGTGAAGAATGTCATTGGTAGTTTGATAGGGATTGCATTGAATCTATAGATGACATTTGGTAGTATGGTCATTTTCACAATATTGATTCTTCCAACCCAGGAACATGGAATATCTCTCCATCTGTTTAAGTCTTCTTTAAGTTCTCTCATGAGTGTCTTGTAATTTTATGTGTACAGTTCTTTTGTTTCTTTAGGTAGGTTTATTCCTAGATACTTGATTCTTTTGGTTGCAATGGTGAAGGGGACTGCCTCTTTGATTTCATTTTCTGATTTTTCATTGTTTGTGTATAGGAGTGCCCGTGATTTCTGTGTATTGATTTTGTATCCTGCAACTCTACTGAATTCATTGATTAGCTCTAGTAGTTTTGTAATAGTGTCTTTGCGATTTTCTATGTGTAATATCATGTCATCTGCGAATAGAGAGTTTGACTTCTTCCTTTCCAATCTGAATTCCTTTTATTTCTTTCTCTTCTCTTATTGCTGTTGCTAGAACTTCCAGGACTATGTTGAATAATAGTGGTGAAAGTGGACACCCTTGTCTTGTTCCTGATCTTAGAGGAAATGCTTTCAGTTTTTCACTGTTGAGGATAATGTTCGCTGTGGGGTTCTCATATATGGCTTTCACTATGTTGAGATAGGTTCCTTCTGTGCCCATTTTTTGAAGAGTTTTTTATCATAAATGGATGCTGTACTTTGTTGAAGGCTTTTTATGCATCTATTGAGATTATCATGTGATTTTTGTCTCTCAATTTGTTGATAATGGTGTATCACATTGATTGGTTTGCAGATATTGAAGAATCCTTGCACGCCTGGGATGAACCCAAATTGATCATGATGTATGAGCTTTTTGTTGTTGAATTCTGTTTGCTAAGATTTTGTTGAGGATCTTGGTGTCTAAATTCATCCGTGAAATTGGCCTTTAATTTTCTTTTTTTGTGTTGTCTTTGCCTGGCTTTGGTATCAGGGTGATGGCGGCCTTGTAGAATGTGTTTGGAAGTGTTCCCTCCTGTGCAATTTTTTGGAAGAGTTTTAGAAGGACAGGCATTAGCTTTTCTTTAAATGTTTGGTAGAATTCGCCTGTGAAGCCATCTGGCCCTGGGTTTTTATTTTTGGGTAGATTTTTGATCACAGATTTAATTTCTGAGCTTGTGATTGGGTTGTTCTTAGTTTCTATTTCTTCCTGGTTGAGCCTTGGAAGAGTAATCTTCTCTAAGAAACTGTCCATTTCTTCCAGATTGTCCAGTTTGTTGCCATATAATTGTTCATAATAGTCTCTTAGAATCCTTTGTGGATTTGGATGCTTTTTATGAGTTGTCAATGTTAGACATTCTTAAATAAAAGTGATCTAAATAATATGTGTATTTGGTTTGCAGCCCTGAATGCTAAGAATTCATAGCAGTTAATTCCCCTTTTTTTGAACTTTTGAGGTGAAACTTTCATGAATTTTCTTGGCAATAGTTTATTTTGCTTCAAATTAGCTTATTTGAAAAGTTGTCTGAAGACAAATGGATTCATCACTTGTCATGTATGCACAGCTGATATCCAGACTCAAGTGTTATTTGTTTTTGCATTGTCCAAAGTGAAAAGTTCTTTTCTTTTCAAATCTAGTTTTTATTAAATCTGGATGACCACACCTGAGATGGCAAGCAGTCCCTGCCGGCTTTTGCTTGGTGCCTCTGTGCCTATGGATGATGCTGTCTTTGCATGGCCTGTATGAAGTTTGGGAAATCATGACTTCTAGAATTATTCTTATTTGAAGGAATGGGCAAAACAATGTTGAGGTGCAAGTCACCCAGTCGTGTCTGACTCTTTGAGACCCATGGACGAGCCTTGGAATTCTCCAGGCAAGAACACTGGAGTGGGTAGCCCTTCCCTTCTCCGGAGGATGTTCCCAACCCAGGGATCAAAGCCAGGCCTCTTGCATGACAGGCAGATTCCTCATCAACTGAGCTACCAGGGAAGCCCAAGAACACTGGAGTGGGTAGCCCTTCCCTTCTCCGGGGGAACTTCCCCACCCAGGAATTGAACCGGGATCTCCTGCATTCCTGGTGGATCCTTTACCAGATGAGCTACAAGGGAATTGCGTAGCAAAGCCTATCAGGTGAAATGCAGGGGATATCGGCACCTTTCTAGCAGGACATTATTTGCAAAAGGGATAAAGTAGAAGAAACCACAAACTAGCTAGTGCCTGAAATCTGTTAAGAAGCCTGATAGCTTTAAGAAATGACAGGGTGGGTTGGCTATCTGTGGAAGTGTTAAGGGAAATGGTCTCTGTCTTCCAAAAGTGGGGAAATAGAGCAATATTGATAAAAATCATTTATAAAACTCAGACTCCCAAGTGCATTAAATATGTAAAAGCAATTAACATATTGATTCTCTGTTGTACTTAAATTGTGACTAGTTTCTGTGAGAGCTGAGCTCCTTTGCTACTGGAAGAATGTGACAGTTTTTTTTTTTTTTTTTTTTTGGTCACTTCTGTTGGTCTTTCATTTATCCATTTTATTCATCTTTATTGTCTGGCCTGTGTGGGCCTCCCATCGCAGTGGCCCCTCTCGCTGCAGAGCACAGGCTCTGGGCGCATGCGCTCCAGAGCTCCAGCTCGGTAATTGGACACACCAGTCCAGCCACTCCACGGCACGTGGGATCTTCCCAGGCCAGGGATCGAATCAGTGCCCCTTGCACTGCAAGGCGGTGTCCTTACCCACTGGACCACCAGGGTAGCCCTGGACAGTTTTCTGTGTTGATAATTTACTTAATGCCCTTATCTAATAATTATAATAAATAGGTTTGTTTTCCTCAGTTAAAGGGTCCTGCCTTGCTTTAATTTTTTTTGTCTGCATATAAATTGCTTGATTTCCAAACCCTGTACTGATTTTTATATTTTAGCACTTATACTATATTAATCAGCAGAAATAACATGGTATTCAGGGACCTCCAAAGACCAAACTGAAGCTTTCACGTAGCTCGTGGGTAAGTTAGCCTTGTCAGTGTCGTGGTTTTAATCCCTTCTTTCCACTGGTGTAACTCTAGATACCACTCTTCGACAGGTTTCAGTGTTGAGAACAGCCACTGATTGGCATGTATATGGTCCTGCATAGCTGTGGGCGATTCATTCTACACTCAAAAAACTTTTTTTTGAAGTTTAGAACTAAACTATTTGGCAAAGAATTGTTTTTTAAAGTGTATTTGGTCATCTAAATACATTCATTCCAAAAATTCTTTTGAACCAATTAAATAAAAACTTTGTTGCCACCATACAGGCACGCGCGCGCACAGAGGCCTGGGAACCCCGCACTCTTTCTAGCTGCTTTGATCCTCCGGGTGCAGTGGAAAGGCTAAAGGCGCAGCCACTCAGAGAGGGTCAGCAAGTCCTTTCCTGGTGGAGCGCGTTCCTAGGAGTCTGGTGAAGAAATACGCATCAGCAGCCTGCTTCCTTTGGCAGAAGACGTGACCACCTTTCGGTCTGCTTGCCGTCTTCCTCCGCGCCGCACCCCTCTTCTGCTCTAGACGTCCCCTGGCTCCTGTGCGCGTAGGCTCTCCAGCTCCTGTTTGGTTCGTGCCAGTGTTACCGCGTCCAGGCTTGAGCTCCACGCCACACAGCAGGCCAATAAACCTGGGCACGGCGGCGTGGAAGCAAGGAACACAACTTCAGTAGTGGAACCGTTCTGCCTCGGGTTGGCACTTAAACCCAGAGCTCCAGCTCGGTAATTGGACACACCAGTCCAGCCACTCCACGGCACGTGGGATCTTCCCAGGCCAGGGATCGAATCAGTGCCCCTTGCACTGCAAGGCGGTGTCCTTACCCACTGGACCACCAGGGTAGCCCTGGACAGTTTTCTGTGTTGATAATTTACTTAATGCCCTTATCTAATAATTATAATAAATAGGTTTGTTTTCCTCAGTTAAAGGGTCCTGCCTTGCTTTAATTTTTTTTGTCTGCATATAAATTGCTTGATTTCCAAACCCTGTACTGATTTTTATATTTTAGCACTTATACTATATTAATCAGCAGAAATAACATGGTATTCAGGGACCTCCAAAGACCAAACTGAAGCTTTCACGTAGCTCGTGGGTAAGTTAGCCTTGTCAGTGTCGTGGTTTTAATCCCTTCTTTCCACTGGTGTAACTCTAGATACCACTCTTCGACAGGTTTCAGTGTTGAGAACAGCCACTGATTGGCATGTATATGGTCCTGCATAGCTGTGGGCGATTCATTCTACACTCAAAAAACTTTTTTTTGAAGTTTAGAACTAAACTATTTGGCAAAGAATTGTTTTTTAAAGTGTATTTGGTCATCTAAATACATTCATTCCAAAAATTCTTTTGAACCAATTAAATAAAAACTTTGTTGCCACCATACAGGCACGCGCGCGCACAGAGGCCTGGGAACCCCGCACTCTTTCTAGCTGCTTTGATCCTCCGGGTGCAGTGGAAAGGCTAAAGGCGCAGCCACTCAGAGAGGGTCAGCAAGTCCTTTCCTGGTGGAGCGCGTTCCTAGGAGTCTGGTGAAGAAATACGCATCAGCAGCCTGCTTCCTTTGGCAGAAGACGTGACCACCTTTCGGTCTGCTTGCCGTCTTCCTCCGCGCCGCACCCCTCTTCTGCTCTAGACGTCCCCTGGCTCCTGTGCGCGTAGGCTCTCCAGCTCCTGTTTGGTTCGTGCCAGTGTTACCGCGTCCAGGCTTGAGCTCCACGCCACACAGCAGGCCAATAAACCTGGGCACGGCGGCGTGGAAGCAAGGAACACAACTTCAGTAGTGGAACCGTTCTGCCTCGGGTTGGCACTTAAACCCACAGCCCGGTTTGGGAGTTGAACCCACGTGGATGGGACTCAAACCCAGTCAAAACCCACCATACCCGGTTTCAGGACCTAATGGAGCTCAGGTTCTTCACGTCTCTTTGCAGAGAATAATTCAGTGACAGACAAAGTGATAGGTAAACAATGGATTGATTCAGATTCAGGCAAAAGCTCACTCCACAGACAGGAGTGGGGCGATCATAGCAGGTGAATCCAGCGGCCCCCCAAAATACGGTGTACTTAGCCTTTATGCGCTGGATAATTTCATATGCTAAGGAGTGGGAGGGCTATTCCAGCTCTTTTGGGGGTGAGGCCGAACTGTCATGGCGCCTCTGGGTGTGTCATTTAGCTCGCTGATTGAGGATCAAGGTCTAGTCTGCCATCTTGGACCCATCTGATTCTAAAGGGTTTATGTTGTGTCCCTGGGCTATGGCATGCTTTCCAAAATTGTGCCCTGCCTCCTTCCCTCCTGTTACAGTGGGAAAGCTGGCTGACCAAGAAGATAGCAGACCAGTGTCTCAAAACCCCCATGTATCAGGGTCTGGATGCCAGACTGCTTTATAGAACAGAGGTGAGGGGAGGGGAGGAAATAAAGTAACCAGGCAGAATGCAGAGGGAGAGGCAGTGAAGAAGTCAAGTCATATGGGCAACCAGACTTGCAAAACATCTGCAGGAATTGCCACCCTTCTGAAGGGGATTCGATCGTGTCTTCTTTCCTGCAGGTGTTCACAAACGGGCAGGGTCGGATGGTTCCGCTGGGAGCTGTGCACAGACGCCTTAGTGCAGCAGGCGGGCAGCGGAGCTGGGTTTTCTCAAGCGTGGCATTCTGTGTAATTATAATTACAGCAACAAAAAGCAAGTCAAAGACATGGAACCAGAATTGGTTCTTCTCTGCCACTTCAGCATGGTATATGTTCTTCCATCCTTTTCATCTGTGGGTCAGAAAGATACTCTGGAGAAGGCCAGCTCCTGTTTGGTTCGTGCCAGTGTTACGCGTCAGGCTTGAGCTCCACGCCACACAGCAGGCCAATAAACCTGGGCACGGCGGCGTGGAAGCAAGGAACACAACTTCAGTAGTGGAACCGTTCTGCCTCGGGTTGGCACTTAAACCCACAGCCCGGTTTGGGAGTTGAACCCACGTGGATGGGACTCAAACCCAGTCAAAACCCACCATACCCGGTTTCAGGACCTAATGGAGCTCAGGTTCTTCACGTCTCTTTGCAGAGAATAATTCAGTGACAGACAAAGTGATAGGTAAACAATGGATTGATTCAGATTCAGGCAAAAGCTCACTCCACAGACAGGAGTGGGGCGATCATAGCAGGTGAATCCAGCGGCCCCCCAAAATACGGTGTACTTAGCCTTTATGCGCTGGATAATTTCATATGCTAAGGAGTGGGAGGGCTATTCCAGCTCTTTTGGGGGTGAGGCCGAACTGTCATGGCGCCTCTGGGTGTGTCATTTAGCTCGCTGATTGAGGATCAAGGTCTAGTCTGCCATCTTGGACCCATCTGATTCTAAAGGGTTTATGTTGTGTCCCTGGGCTATGGCATGCTTTCCAAAATTGTGCCCTGCCTCCTTCCCTCCTGTTACAGTGGGAAAGCTGGCTGACCAAGAAGATAGCAGACCAGTGTCTCAAAACCCCCATGTATCAGGGTCTGGATGCCAGACTGCTTTATAGAACAGAGGTGAGGGGAGGGGAGGAAATAAAGTAACCAGGCAGAATGCAGAGGGAGAGGCAGTGAAGAAGTCAAGTCATATGGGCAACCAGACTTGCAAAACATCTGCAGGAATTGCCACCCTTCTGAAGGGGATTCGATCGTGTCTTCTTTCCTGCAGGTGTTCACAAACGGGCAGGGTCGGATGGTTCCGCTGGGAGCTGTGCACAGACGCCTTAGTGCAGCAGGCGGGCAGCGGAGCTGGGTTTTCTCAAGCGTGGCATTCTGTGTAATTATAATTACAGCAACAAAAAGCAAGTCAAAGACATGGAACCAGAATTGGTTCTTCTCTGCCACTTCAGCATGGTATATGTTCTTCCATCCTTTTCATCTGTGGGTCAGAAAGATACTCTGGAGAAGGAAATGGCAACCTGCCCCAATCATCTTGCCTGGAAACCCATCCACAGAATACGCTGGGGGGCTACAGTCCATGGGGAGGCGAAAGTCTTGGCCACGGGCCCACACAGAGGGCGGGACATCCTATCAAAACATTTTTCGTAGGCAGCATATATTTCGGCCATGCGTTGCCCCCGTCTAACTCTGCCTCCGAACGGAGGTACTTAAACTAGGGCCTAGGAAGCTCCCGCCTGCCAGACAGCCAGTTTTTTAAACGAATATTTTATTGGAACAGAGTCGCCTCCGTTCCTGTATGCAGGGACTGTAGCTGCTTTTGTGCTTCAGCAGTAGTTTTGCAGTTGCAGCAAAGGCGCCGTAGCTTGCAGAGTGACTGTTTACCGTCTGACCATTGCAGACGAGGTTGGCTGACCTTCCGTCTACACCATGTACGTTGCGTGTAACAGCCCACATGGCTCTTCGGCATCAGCTGCCTTGCTATTGTCTCATGTGTCCTTTGTCCTTTTTCTCATTTGCTGCTGTTTTTTGGACGTGTGATCACTTTTCGATAGCTTCTCCTTATTTCCTTTCTTGGCTTAGTGGTTGTGAGTTCTCTTTGCGCTCTTGCATTTGTACGGTGTGTTTTGATCACGTCTGCCTTCAGCAGTGCACCGCTGTGGACACAGTGTAAGAGCTCTGACAGCATCCTCTCATCCCCCTCTTGCCATTTTTGATGTTGGTGTCACGTATTCCACCAGTACATATGTTATGAAACAAGACATGTTTGTATAATTTTTGCTTCTTGGTATCTGATTCTCTTTAGAAGAGAGCTAAGTCGTGAGGTAAAACTCTCTATTTCCCAATAGACATACCAGTTCTGGTTGTCTTCATTCTTTTGTGTAACTCCAGACCCCCATGGGATCTTTTATGTTGCTTGAAGGACCAACTTCCTTTGTCTTCCTTTCGTATTTTTTTCTATATGGATGGTGTCTGTGTTCGTCCCATCCTTCTAATGGATCCCTGGCCCTGAACATTTTCCTTCTGGGGGGACCCTTTGTTTGAGTTTGAATTCTCAGGGTCTCTCTTTGGGCTGTAAATCGGTTCCTTTCTCTGGTTTTCTTTGGCCTGGAAAGGACATCGCATGCTCCTGTTTTCCTGTATCTGGTGAGCTCCCTTACCTGGGTGATCCTCCAAGGTCCTTCCCTGCGGCTCCCAGTGGCATAATTGCCTCGTTTCAGCGCTGGTTTCCTACGGCTGGGTAACAGTCCATCGTTTAGACAGAGCACACCTTGTTTAAGCTTTAGTCTGTCTGTGAAGATTTTGCCATTTCCCTACCTCGGCTTTTGTAATTAGAGCGGCAGTGCATGTTGGCATGCTAGTGGCTTTTTTGGACAATGGTTTCTCAGAATCTAGAGCTGGGTGTAGGAATGTCACAGACCCTTGACTTTTTGGCAGATATTCGGAGGCTGTCCTCCATACTGATTGTCGACAGCGTGTATTCCCACGGACAGCGTAGGGGGTTTCTTTCCTGCAGGCTCTCTCCCGCAGTTACTGCCTGTAGCCCCAGGAAGATACCAACTTAACTGGTGGGATTTCGCTTCTAGTCCTTCAACCAGACATGCCTGCAGTCATTAGGAATGCGCAGCATCTTGGTTTGTCATTGAGGTTTAGGCTTCGTATTATTTTGTTTTTATCTCCAAAGGTGTGAGGATAATTTGCCTGTGGCACTCGACTGCCTGAAGTTCCATTTCGGTCAAAATTTATTTCTGCAGTACCCTCAGGACATATCCCAAGGCCCCCCACGCCTCGGGATCTCCAGGTGCCCATAAGCCCTGGCAGTCCAGTTGTAGTTACAGAACGTGTCCACAAGGCGGCAGCACTTTCCCATAGCCATCGTTGGTTCCTTGTGCAACCAGCGACTTAGGGAATGTCAGGTTGTGCATTCAAGCGAAATGTGTCTGAGCAAACCCCTAGAGGCTTGTATCCCACTACTTCCTCTCCCTGACGCTTTACACCCCCCAATTTTAACTCATCCCAACAGGGTCAGAGCACCCTGCTCTCTGGCTAAGGAGCCCAGGAGGCTGCACGCTCAGGGAGAGCTGGAGGGGCCTCCAAATCCTCAAGGCCCTGACCCCACCCTGGCCAGCCCTGGGGCAGACGCCCGCACAGGCTCCTGATGAAGGGTGGACGGTACACAGGGCAGGCCCAAGGGGGAGTGGGGGAGGCACTGCTTTTCTTTCCTGTCCTTTCGCACCATGCCCACGTCATGCTGCAGGATGGCTGACGTTCTGTGCTTGCCGTCCGTGTGACGCCGCTGTGGAGCGCATCTATGCTTTGGTTCTGTCTTGTCGTCAAGCAGGTCGCAGGAGGCTGAGCAACCTGCTGGGCACAGGGTCCTCGGAGGTGGTCGGTCACAGTCATGGTTTTCGGTGTACGTGAGGAAGGAAAGACAGTGCCTCTGTGGATTGTCTTAGAGACAGGCATTTCTGGGGACCGGTCAGAGAGAGAGATTTCTGTGCATCTGTTGAAAAACTAATGAAAGCTGATAATCCTGGTGGATTATCCATGACGGATACGGATTTCTTTGTTTATGCGAGACACCCTGATTCGTCCTGTCCCTTCACTTCTGGGTTTTCTTTTTCTGGAACCCTTGGTATGTGTGAGAATTCTCAGGGTCTCTCTCTAAATTCGATCCTTTTTCTCATTTGTATTTTGCCCGGCAAGGACATCCCGTGGCCCTCTGCTCTTCCACTGTCTGGAGGACTCCCTTTAGGGTAGGATTCAGTCTCCACCCCTGTGGCTACCGGCGGCGTGGCGTCTGGCTCTCAGCGGCGGGTTTCTCTGGCTGTGTAGGAGGCCAGCCTGTGGCCATGGCACACGCTGAAGCCGTAACGTGCTGGTAAAGCCTTGGCTGTTCCTCGGTCTCGGCTCTTCTGAGTCCTGCTGGAGTGCATGCGGAGGTGCGTGTCTCTTTTTGAACGATGGCTTTCTGGGGACCTAGGTCCCAGCGTGGGAATGTCAGGTCCTAGGCTTAGCCTCTCTTGATGGCTTCCTTGCAGGCGTGCGGAGACTGTCCATTTTACTGGCTGCCTTCACATCGACAGTGTAAGAGAGTGCCCTTTTTTCCAGCCCCTCTCCTGCGTTTATTACTTGTAGCCTTGGGAGGATGCCTGACCTGACTGGTGGGACTGGATTTCTCGTGCTCTGCTTGATTTTGTCTTGAGTGTGGAGTTCCATGTTCTATTTTGTTTTTCCTTAAAGTTTGTCTTGGAAAATCGACCTGTGCACTTGGTCACCCAAAAGTCTGCTGTGTTTGGAACTGAGGCCGGGCCCTGAGGGTAGCTGTTAGCACGCGCGGGCCCCTGTGCTGTGGGAATTCCAGGTGCCTCGAAGCAAGAAGGGTGCCGTTGGAGTGACAGGCAGCGTCCACAAGGTGGCAGCACTGTTCCCGTCCCTCTGGTTGTGCCCTCAGGCAGGGCCAACCTGCTGGGCACAGGGTCCTCGGAGGTGGTCGGTCACAGTCATGGTTTTCGGTGTACGTGAGGAAGGAAAGACAGTGCCTCTGTGGATTGTCTTAGAGACAGGCATTTCTGGGGACCGGTCAGAGAGAGAGATTTCTGTGCATCTGTTGAAAAACTAATGAAAGCTGATAATCCTGGTGGATTATCCATGACGGATCGGATTTCTTTGTTTATGCGAGACACCCTGATTCGTCCTGTCCCTTCACTTCTGGGTTTTCTTTTTCTGGAACCCTTGGTATGTGTGAGAATTCTCAGGGTCTCTCTCTAAATTCGATCCTTTTTCTCATTTGTATTTTGCCCGGCAAGGACATCCCGTGGCCCTCTGCTCTTCCACTGTCTGGAGGACTCCCTTTAGGGTAGGATTCAGTCTCCACCCCTGTGGCTACCGGCGGCGTGGCGTCTGGCTCTCAGCGGCGGGTTTCTCTGGCTGTGTAGGAGGCCAGCCTGTGGCCATGGCACACGCTGAAGCCGTAACGTGCTGGTAAAGCCTTGGCTGTTCCTCGGTCTCGGCTCTTCTGAGTCCTGCTGGAGTGCATGCGGAGGTGCGTGTCTCTTTTTGAACGATGGCTTTCTGGGGACCTAGGTCCCAGCGTGGGAATGTCAGGTCCTAGGCTTAGCCTCTCTTGATGGCTTCCTTGCAGGCGTGCGGAGACTGTCCATTTTACTGGCTGCCTTCACATCGACAGTGTAAGAGAGTGCCCTTTTTTCCAGCCCCTCTCCTGCGTTTATTACTTGTAGCCTTGGGAGGATGCCTGACCTGACTGGTGGGACTGGATTTCTCGTGCTCTGCTTGATTTTGTCTTGAGTGTGGAGTTCCATGTTCTATTTTGTTTTTCCTTAAAGTTTGTCTTGGAAAATCGACCTGTGCACTTGGTCACCCAAAAGTCTGCTGTGTTTGGAACTGAGGCCGGGCCCTGAGGGTAGCTGTTAGCACGCGCGGGCCCCTGTGCTGTGGGAATTCCAGGTGCCTCGAAGCAAGAAGGGTGCCGTTGGAGTGACAGGCAGCGTCCACAAGGTGGCAGCACTGTTCCCGTCCCTCTGGTTCCTGGTCAAACAGCGCCTCAGGCAGGGCCAGCTTGCTAGGCTGTCATGGAGTGGAATATACCCGAGCAAACGTCTGCCGCGTTGGACCTCGCTATTCCTCCAGACTGCCAGGCTCACGTGAGCCCCGGCCGCAGCTCTTCCTTCCTGCTCTTTGACCTGAAGTTCCCACCCAAGGCTGGGCAGGGTTGCCCATTCTATATGGACCCCAGAGAGCACGGACTTCTATCCAAGGAAGGAAGCCCTGCTGCTTGGCCCTCCATAGGAAATGTTTGCCATACTGGAGGTTTCAACAGGCTATTTCTTGAGCATATTTCCGTAATAAGTAAACAGCTGTCATTTTCATTCTTAGCCCCGGGCATTCCAATCAGTGAACTGTCTCATGTTAGGAATGCACACCTGTTTTTTCAAATATGTAGATACTGTTTAATTTGAAACCAGCCTCTGTGCAGTATTATATGTAAAGCAACTGCCTTGTAACCAGGTTTTATTTAAAACCCATCGTGTTGGCCTGTATTAAATGGGAGAGTCACAAAGCCAGGCAACCTCAGGCCTTGGACAATGCCGGCCACCTTCCAGTGTGCAGGCTGGCCTCAGGTTGCCTTTCCAGGTCTGCAGCTCAGCACATCTAGTTCAATCAGATTTCTATTGCTAAAAGAGGGGATCTAAAAGATAGAACTTTTAAATGACCTGAGGATTTTCACATACAGGGTTTCTGGGCACCAGATGAGCCCCTCAAAACTTTATCTTTTTCACATCAGGGATTTTCTGGGCTACCTTGGGAGGATGCCTGACCTGACTGGTGGGACTGGATTTCTCGTGCTCTGCTTGATTTTGTCTTGAGTGTGGAGTTCCATGTTCTATTTTGTTTTTCCTTAAAGTTTGTCTTGGAAAATCGACCTGTGCACTTGGTCACCCAAAAGTCTGCTGTGTTTGGAACTGAGGCCGGGCCCTGAGGGTAGCTGTTAGCACGCGCGGGCCCCTGTGCTGTGGGAATTCCAGGTGCCTCGAAGCAAGAAGGGTGCCGTTGGAGTGACAGGCAGCGTCCACAAGGTGGCAGCACTGTTCCCGTCCCTCTGGTTCCTGGTCAAACAGCGCCTCAGGCAGGGCCAGCTTGCTAGGCTGTCATGGAGTGGAATATACCCGAGCAAACGTCTGCCGCGTTGGACCTCGCTATTCCTCCAGACTGCCAGGCTCACGTGAGCCCCGGCCGCAGCTCTTCCTTCCTGCTCTTTGACCTGAAGTTCCCACCCAAGGCTGGGCAGGGTTGCCCATTCTATATGGACCCCAGAGAGCACGGACTTCTATCCAAGGAAGGAAGCCCTGCTGCTTGGCCCTCCATAGGAAATGTTTGCCATACTGGAGGTTTCAACAGGCTATTTCTTGAGCATATTTCCGTAATAAGTAAACAGCTGTCATTTTCATTCTTAGCCCCGGGCATTCCAATCAGTGAACTGTCTCATGTTAGGAATGCACACCTGTTTTTTCAAATATGTAGATACTGTTTAATTTGAAACCAGCCTCTGTGCAGTATTATATGTAAAGCAACTGCCTTGTAACCAGGTTTTATTTAAAACCCATCGTGTTGGCCTGTATTAAATGGGAGAGTCACAAAGCCAGGCAACCTCAGGCCTTGGACAATGCCGGCCACCTTCCAGTGTGCAGGCTGGCCTCAGGTTGCCTTTCCAGGTCTGCAGCTCAGCACATCTAGTTCAATCAGATTTCTATTGCTAAAAGAGGGGATCTAAAAGATAGAACTTTTAAATGACCTGAGGATTTTCACATACAGGGTTTTTCTGGGCACCAGATGAGCTTATCTTTAACCTTAACAGAATGACTTTACTTACTCAGCTTTGGGTGCCCTGGGTCTTCATTTCACTGTTGCATGTGGACTTTCTCTAATCGTGGTGTGTGGGCTTCTCACTGGAGTTGCTTCTCTTGTTGCAGACCACAGGCACTGGAGTGCTAGCTCAGTAGCTGGGGCACGTGGGCGTAGCTGCTCCTTGGCATGTGGTGTCTCCCTAGGCCAGGGATTGAACCCATGCTCCCTGCCTTGGCAGGCAGATTCTTAACCACTGGAGCACCAAGGAGGTCCAACAGAGTGACTTCTTCAAATGAAAATGAAATTATCTCTTTGAAGTGTGAAGTGAAGTGTGCCTAATGTGCATTCCTGCTCCCCTCACTGGTCTCTCGGTGACTCTCAGCGTAGCTTGCCGTGCCACCAGCCGGGCTCCGCAGGCCTCCTGCAGCTACTCTGTTTAGGCACCTGACAGCCCCAGGAGTTGGAAGCCTTGTTTTCTGAGCTGAGGTGATGCTCATCCCTCTCAGTCACCTCTTCACTCCTCAGCAGTGCAGCTCTTGGTGGAAAGGGACCCTGAGGCAGACTGTATCCTAGAGACTAGAAAACATCTTATCCCCTGCTACTGACCTAGCCTCTGTGCTACACTGTCGCAATCAGAATGGTGCCCGTATCATTCGAAAATCATCAGCAACCTAACAGCTGAGCCCAGACCAAAGACATACTCTGAAATGATAGTGCACCAGCACAGAGGCCACTCCATGCTGTAATAGGCTTATTTCATTGTAGTTTCCCTCCCTGTTCCACCAGACCATAAGGTCCTGAGGGCAGGGATGTTGCTAGGTCTTCCTCGTTTTGTAGTCCCGGCAGCAGTACGGTCATGGCTATTCGATAAACAGGGCGGCGCTCTGACTGGTGGTGACTGGCAGCCATAGAGGTGCACCATTGAGACCAATCCTCAGGAAAGAAGGGGCCATTCAGGTGTGAGGGCTGCGGCTGGCTGACACCCTGGCTGCACCAGGGCAGTGTTGGAGCTGACAGCTTGCCACTGGAGGAGAGCTCCCAGCAACGACTGGAGTTCCGCATCGGTTGGGGTCTTATCAGCATGGCGACCTGGCTTCCACGGCCCGGTCTCGCTTTGTCTCCTTTTTATCTTTCACAGACTTGTCCTCCAACAAACCTCTCCTCACGTTTCTAGCTCAGCATCTGCTTCCTAAAGAACTTGAATTGACAGAGTGACCAATCTGATGCTATAAACCCTGTGAAAATGCACCATTCAGATCTCTTGCTATGGCAAGCCTAATTAATTAACCCTTCAGCTGCTGCCCTTCTGGGTCAGCCTTCATGCATTTGTCCTGAGACCGTGGTCCTGTAGACTGCTCCTAGACAGTACGGAGCAGGGGGAGGGAAAATCACCTCTGGAGGGTGGCTTTGGCGTGAGGATGCCCCAGCAGCCTGGCCAAACCGTCCTCAAACTGGGGTGTCTGAGATTCTTCTCCTCACGGCCCTTCTTCGCAGCTGCTGGCTGGGGAGAGACTTTGCTGGGTTCTTCTTCATCTGTTATAAACATGTCCCCAGCACATCTCTGCTGCTATTTGGAAAACCTGAACCAACACAAGTGGTATCAGGAACAGGGCTGTCAGATTAGCAAGTAAAAATATAGTCTTTATTGTTGTTCAGTGGCTAAGTCATGTTCTTCTCTTTGCGACCTCATGGACGGCAGCATACCAGACTTTCCCTGTCCTTCTCTGTCTCCCAGAGTGTGCTCAGACTCGTGTCCATTGGATCAGTGATGCCATCCAACTGTCTCCACCTTCTCTTCTTGCCCTCAATCTTTCCTATAATCAGGGCTTTTCCAGTGAGTCAGCTCTTTGCACCACGTGGCCAAGTATTGGAGCTTCAGCTTCAGCATCAATCCTTCTAATGACTATTCAGGGTTGATTTCCTTTAGGATTAACTAGTATGATCTCCTTGCAGTCCAAGTGACTCTCAAGAGTCTTCTCCAGCACCACGTTTCGAAAACCAGTTCTTTGGCGTCCAGCCTTCTTTATGGTCGAACTCTCACATCCATACATGACTATGGGAAAAACCATAGCTTTGAATATGTGGACCTTTGTTGGCAAAGTGATGTCTCTGCTTTTTCTAGGATTTTTTTTTTTTTCCAAAGTGATGTCTCTGCTTTTTAATATACTATCTAGGTTTGTCATAGCTTTTCTTCTAAGGAGCAAGCGTCTTTTAATTTCATGGCTGTAGTCACCATCAACAGTCATGTTGGAGGCCAAGAAAATAAAATCTGCCACTCTTTCCATTTGTTCCCCATCAATTTGCCATGAAATGATGGGGTCAGATACCATGATCTTAGAATATTGAATTTTAAGCCAGCTTTTTTACTCTCCTCTTTCAGCTTCCTCAAGATG